>CP077949.1:5000000-6250000 GCA_024584535.1 Colletotrichum gigasporum
TTAAACCTAGTTTTTCCTAAGAGGCTGGGAATCTCTATGGATGGTCAGAATACACTCAGCGAATGTCACAGTCTAAGTCGATGGTCTGAATATGGGTTGATTCCTCTAAGCTAGAGTGGGCGCTGGGCGCCGGCTAGAATATAGAAGTAGGCAGCAGGCCTGCTGACATAAACAGGTCTGCTAGGGTCATACGCTAAAAGACGTGTGACAGCGAATTCCTTAAGTTATTAATATGTTAATAGTAACCCTAGTACTACCTAAACACGAACACATTCAGCTAGATGGGTTTCCTCGGTAGGAGAGAGCCTCTAGAGGTTGGAAAAGGCTAAATCCCTTCCCTAGTGGCCTTTAATTCGGTTACTTAGAGTTATTCGTAGTATACTATACTTAAATACTACTTTTTTAATACTCCAATTATTTATAACAGCCTTAAGAGCCTGCATAATATAATTTTTAGTATATTAGGGTATATAAGTATAAATAAGTTGTATATAAAGTTTCGTGGTATTTGAGTTAATATAGGTTGAGATTTGCAAAGTTGAAGTTGGGGGGTTATCATGGTGGTGAGGGATTTATGGGGTGACCAAAAGTGGTGTGGGACGTTAGCGCAAGTTCATTGACTCATGGTCACCATGACGAGCACGAGGACTGGAAGTCCTCGGCAAGATGCAAATACGTACACGCAGCTCTCAGGGTCGTTGAGCACCTGCTGTTTCTAGACACGGAAACGCAGCCGGGTGGCACGTTGACTACGTTGAGGACCAAAGTATCATCACTAGTGGTCCATCAGTGTCTTGTCGCAACGGCCGCCTTGAGCATGTATCTATACCGTTGGTCCGATACATCTCAAGCTGGCGAAGGTGTAGCCTCAATTACCGCGTCAGAGATCGAGGCAGTGCTGAGGAAAAGCCACCAGACGTGGTCTCGCTGGAGCAATTGGTCCGCTGAGGCAGGACAGGCAGTAGAAATGCTTGACTTGCTTTTCAGGATGTTGGGAGATAACAGCCCCGAGGTTGGGCTCGACGAAACAGCACTCCCAATGAATGAGATGGAGCTGAACCTGGACTGGGATTTGAACACATTTGGGGTGTTCTTCCCGTTCATGAACGATCTCTCTGATTCTATGTAGCTTATATATCTGAAAGGAATTCGTTCTTTATCAGCGCTACTAGATAGGTGTTTTACGCCGCGTCCACGCCTCTAGGGGTCATTTGGATGCTGTGCACCATGTTCCTCCTCATGTGGCTTTTGTTGACACTGTTGTATATGTACCCTGCTGGCTGGCAGTCTTTCAGACTCACGAAATACTCTAATTCGCATCTGCAAGCGGTCCGGGATACTTCGACAATCTGAGGACTTTTCTATGTAGTGATGCAAGTTGGAAAGTTGAGTCATAGGTCGGCAGGTTTGGATCGTACCAATTTCGGCTGGCCTTCGGGGGTCATCGGTCGATCGCCGTAGAACGCGTCCTCTCCCGGCCCCGGCGCAGCTCCAGGGCCCAGTAAATCCATTCCCGGCATCGCATCCCTGCGTCAACTCCCATGCGGGTTTCCGAATATCCTGTGTCTGGGGTTGCAGAGCAAACTGTTGAAATGAGTCACAAGCTGTCTTTTCTCGATGCATAAAAGGATCGCGCTGAACGATTGACCAGCCGAGTCAGTCCAGTAACTAAGCCAGTCCCAATCATCCCGAACAACAAGTGCCACGCTTCTCCCAACCCATTCTACAAGAGGAATTGCATCTTTTCATTCTCTTCAGACCGCTACTAGATATCAGCTACATCATGTCTTCTACAAGAGAAACCAGCGGCTTGACCAATGCCAATGGGCAAACCAACGAACGAGCCTCGCATGCAGCGTCGATGAGTCAATTTCGACGAGTCGGGGACTTCTTGAGCAACGTCTCGCGGTTCAAGATTATCGAGACGACACTTCGCGAAGGCGAGCAATTCGCCAATGCCTTCTTCGATACCGGTATGTTGACCCAGCCTCGAGGTTTCCTTGAGCGCATCATGGTGCCCAATTGCCCCCCTACAACCCGTGGATGCTAACACTGGCGGTCAAGAAACCAAGATCAAGATGTAGAAAGACCATTGAATTCGCATCGACCGATCTAGTTGATGAACTAACATGCAGCCTAGCGCTAAGAAGCTCGACGAATTCGGCGTCGACTACATCGAGCTGACCTCCCCTTACGCCTCTGAGCAGTCGCGAAAGGATTGCGAAGCTATCTGCAGACTAGGTCTCAAGGTACGCAGAAGACCCCCCTCCTTCTTCTACCCGAGCAATTGATCTAACTATTGGGTTAAACAGGCCAAGATCCTAGCTCACGCTCGATGCCATATGGACGATGTACGGGTAGCCGTCGAGACCGGTGTTGATGGAGTGTAAGACAGCAGCTCCGAGTCAAAAACACATTCTAAACAGGTTCACACGAACGTCCTAATGGGGACGTCAAGTCTCCTTCGACAACACCCCCACGGCAAGGACATGGCATACATCACCAAGGCGGCCATCGAATTCATTGAATTCGTCAAGTCCAAGGGCCTCGAGATCCGCTTCTCCACCGAAGACTCCTTCCGGTCCGATCTCGTCGACCTCCTCTCGATCTACCGAACAGTTGACAAGCTTGGAGTCAATCGCGTTGGTGTTGCTGACACAACTGGCTGTGCCACACCACGTCAGGTCTTCGACCTCGTAAGAACATTAAGAGGTGTTGTCTGTGAGTCACAAGCAGATCCCGTCCAGCTCGCCACCTCTCCTGGGCGCCAATGACACAAAACTTACATTCCTAACTAATTTCTCTCGACAGCTTGCGACATCGGCACCCACTTCCACAACGACACCGGCTGCGCGACCCCAAACGCCTTCACAGCCCTCGAAGCCGGCGCAACACACATCGACGTCTCGGTGCTGGGCATCGGCGAGCGCAATGGCATCACGCCGCTGGGCGGTTTGATGGCGCGCATGGTCGTCTCGGACCGCGAGTACGTCACGGGCAAGTACAAGCTGCCCATGATCAAGGAGCTCGAGGACATGGTGGCCGAGGCGGTGCAGATCAACACGCCCCTCAACAACCCCATCACCGGCTTCTGCGCCTTCACGCACAAGGCCGGCATCCACGCCAAGGCGATCCTGAACGACCCGAGCACGTACGAGATCGTGTGGCCCGAGGACTTTGACATGACGCGCTACGTCCACGTCGGGTCGCGTATCACGGGCTGGGACGCCGTCAAGAGCCGCGTGAGTCAGCTGGGGTTGGATATGCCTGACGACCAGGTCAAGCTTGTGTAAGCGTTCCCTGGCCTTTCGGCAACACCCTTCGTGGGAGGAAGTGGTTTACTGACGTGGCGATTCTACAGCACTGCTAAGATCAAGGCGTTGGCCGACGTACGGCCGCTAGCCATTGACGATGTGGACTCGATTATAAGAACATTTCATGCGTCCCATGGCGAAGGACAAGGATGAACTAGTATGGTGGCCCAGAGGTGAGACACTATGCTGGCGTAGTTTTGGGGCATGGGGAAAGAAAGCCGCATTATTCGTTTTGGACCTGTGTGCGCTGGACCAGCCAGAATCATAACCTGCCCGAAAGCTCGAGACTGAGTGGCAGACTACCATTAGCATTAGACGTCTCCCATAACGTCCGTCACCCATTCACCGCCACCCCAAAAATCCCTCACTACCATAACTACCCCTCTTCTTCCGCTCAACCTTTTACAATGTATTTTTTTATTAATCGCTACGAAACCTTATACGAAGCTTATTTATTATTTAATAGCCTAATATACTAAAGATAATGTTATCCGGGCTTTTAAGGCTATTATACACGGTTAAAGTGTTAAAAAAGTAGCATTCAAGTATAGTATACTATGTTCTACTCTCAAGGATCGAATTAAAAATAGCCAGTTGCGAGATCTGGCCTATACCTATAAGCAGAGGCTTTCTCTTACTCAGGATAGTAATTGTCACAGTCTAAATCGTTTGTTGAATAAGGGTTGATTCTGCTAAGCTAGTTACCGTAAGGCGCTGGGCTAGAAGTATAAAGTGAGCACGTGATGCTGACTAAGGTGTGCCACAAAGACGTGTAACATGTGCCCCCCTTTGAAAAGCAATCGTCCCGATTACTCTAATAACGTTCAAATCGTCGTCAACAACAGTAAAATCCATACTTCTAGGGCTTCCCTTTAACAATTATTCAACTATGGCCTTAGACTTCTATTAACCAGGGGCTATAATAGAGGGGTAAGCCTAAGGTTATAATTCGTATAGGTCTCTATAAGGGTTATCGCCGTAGGGATCGTCGTTATCGTCGAATTCCTTGTTTCCATATTCATCCATATTTTTCTCCTCTTCTTCGTTAGATTCCTCTGATCCTTCCTAGTCTTTAGGGCTCTTATTACCACCAGGACCCTACTGGATCAGGTCGCTGGTCATATTAGTAGTCGTATGCTTGCTGGGCTTCGCGTGCTTGCTGGGCTTCGTATGCTTGCTGGGCTTCGTATGCTTGCTGGGCTTTGTATGCTTACTGGGCTTCGCGTACTTGCTGTTGGGCCTCGATACTACTAAAAACTCTAAGCATCATAACTATAAAAGTCTCTAAGTTTAATTCTTTATAGTCCCCTTTTTATATTATACTTTGGTCCCTAAGTGTTACGGGCTGATGCCCACGATGGCCTAAGCTTTGCCTGAGGCGTTAACCAGCATCCAACAAAAGAGCCCTCCGGTCAAAGGGGCCTCCGATCAAAGGGCCTCCGGTGACCTCCGGCGCCCCACCAGAGGTCCCCTTTGTTCTCCAGCAGTATAGATTCCTACACCGCCCCCCTTACGAGGAACTTTCTCTATTTCGCTCCTTAGCTTAAAGTAAACAATAATAGAGTACCCTAAGGTCGAAAACACCTAGGCCTAGCTCTTCGTATACTTCAAACTCAGGATTATAACTTTACCGTAACGCTGGGTTGAGCGCAGCTCCCCACTAGTTAAGTAGAAAGGAGTATAAGTTGAGTACGGCTCCCTACGAAAAACGACACTCCCGGGACTCTAACAGGTTGACCACTAGTCCCTAGAAGAACAATCGAGATAGCCTAGTTGCCCTAATGGACACCGCTATACCCCCGATGCTCTATAACGAGCTAACTATAGAAGAGATGTTGAACACTACTTTAGGATCCCTATAAGCCTAGATAATAGAGATTAGTGAGAAATTGGAGAAGAGTTAGAACTAGAGGTTGATGACCCCTGGGAGTGAAACCCTTTGTACTCTTAGTGGTATCCGCACCGATACCCCACCGGTGTTCATTAGTGAGTTAACTCGCCGGAAACCCTTGCTTAACCCCCCGAAGTTTTCGGGTAAATGAAAGGAATATGCCCCTTGGGCGTAATAGATGAGAGATAAGATCTTAATGGATTGCCCCTTTTACCCTATGAACTATGAACTCTGGTACTTGGTTAATTTATACTTGGAAGTTGGTCTTTAATAGGTGGTTAACACCTTTTACGCCGCCGGAGGACCTGATGGAACTAGAAACCCCGAGGATTTTATGTACTACTTCGATTATACTTATTTGGATCCGAATACCCAGTTCCGAACCGTTGCCTAACTATAGACCTTATACTAAAAAGAGAACGAGAGTTTTATAATATTCTTACCTAAGTTTAAATAAATAATGGCCGATGCTGGTGGTGGTGATTGGCCCACCACCGTGTAGATATTACTCTTAGAGGCAGCTTTGACCCTTTTGCTGAAGGACTGGTTATTCACAGTTAAGCTTCCTAAGGACTACTTAGGCTAGCTTACCCGAGTATAGGATATTACTTAGAAAGTTGAACGGGCTTTTAAATATAATTACCCTTAGAGGTCCACCCACTCCCCCGCCGTTTATCCGAAGGATAATAATGGAGATGTTATTATAACGGGAGCGGTTTAGTCTATAGGAGCTAAGAAGATAACCACTACCAGACCCCGGAGAGGTTTTAACTCTTTTACGGATAATAACCGTTCCTAATAGAGAAACCCGGAATATAATAAGGACCACTGTGAATATTTTGAGTATAGAGAAAAAGGACACTTTGTACGGAATTACCGGAAAAAGGCCGAACACCGCTAACAGGCCAACCAGCCCTTTATAACTAAAACTTACTTAAAAGGAAATATAAAAGAAGAAAATTAACCGATGACCCCTAGTTCGAGTAATAAGTATAAATTAAAAAAAGAATAACTTTAGGATAAAGTCGGGCCCTAAAGCCCACTAAGGAGTAAGTGAAGGGATAGAAGAAATACTAAAGGAGCTAGTAGTAGTAGGGCAAGTAGTCTATAATTATAAAAGTTAGAATTAATAAAGGATACTTAATTAATACCCTGGTGGACACCAGCTACGAAGTTTATGTTATGGTTAACCGTTCCTTTGTACGATGCCTCCGATTATTGTTTATTAATATAATAAAATGCCTTATAAGAGGTTATACAATAAGTGGCCCCTTACCGGGTAGAAACTAGGGAATAGTTGTAATGTAAATAGAAATTAGTGGTTATATATAATGAGTTTACGTATATATAATGGACGATTTAGAATTGGATATATTTTTGGGAAATCCCTAGATGGTTTAGAATAAGGTGAAGTATGATGTTGGTACTCACCAGTTTACTTATAGGAAAAGAAGAGTAAGAGTATACTTTTTTAATAAAGAAGAGCCCGAAAACATATTGGAGATATGTTGGGCTAAACTATTATTAGCGGTACCGTTTACTATAGTTTGCTGTATAACGTAAAAAAGAAGATAAAAAGACAACTAGAGACCACTAGTTGCTATTATGGTAGCCAGTTTATAAGATATCGAGAAGGCTCTCGTAAAGTTGGAACTATAAAAATAGGAAGATATTTTGAGGTTAATACTAGAATAGGTGTATAAGGAGTTTGGAGACTTATTTAACCTAACTAAAGTATACCCAGTGCTCCCCCACCGACCAGGTATAGACCATGTAATCCCTTTGGAGATAGGGTTAGAAGGGAAGGAGCCCTAACTCCCTTAGGGACCTTTGTACACTATGTTAAGAGAAGAGTTACTAGTACTAAAAAAGATACTTAACGACCTACTAAATAAGGGGTTTATTCGAGCTAGCTACTCGGTAGCTAGTGCCCCCGTGTTATTCGCTAAGAAGTTAGGAGGTGGATTGAGATTCTGCGTTAATTATAGAGCCCTAAACACTATTATAAAAAAGGACCGTTACCCACTCCCACTAATATCGGAAACTCTTAGTAAAATAACTACTACTAAGTAGTTCACGAAGTTTAATATTATAGTTATCTTTTATAAAATACGGATCACCGAAGGAGACTTAGAGAAGATTGTTTTTAGAATAAGATACGGGTTATTTAAGTGGGTAGTTTACCCTTTTAGGTTTACCGGTACCCTAATAACGTTCTAATAATATATTAACACTTTTCTATGGAAATTCCTAAATAACTTTATTACAGCTTATATGGATAATATCCTCATCTATACTAGTAGCTCGAAGAGGGATTATAAGGAGAAAGTATAAATGGTTCTCTAGGCCCTAGCCAAAGCCGGCCTGAACTTAGACCCGAAGAAGTGCGAATTCTGCGTTGAAAAGGTGAAATACATTAGCTTTATTATCACCACGGGAAAGGGTTTATTGTATAATCCCAATAAATTAAAAGCTATTAAGGAGTAGTTGGCCCCTAGGTCCCTCAAAGGTATACGAAGCTTCCTAGGTTTCACTAACTATTATCGTATATTTATACTAGGGTATAATAGGCTAATGGAGCCCCTAACCCGATTAACGAAGAAGGGGGTAGTCTTCTATTGGGGAACAGCTTAAGGAGAAGTATTCGAAACGCTAAAGAGGATATTCATAGAAGAGCCGTTCCTACGGAAATTTAACCTGGACGACGAAACATGCGTTGAGATAGACTACTTAGGTTTCGCTTTAAGCGGTGCATTATCACAAAAGGACCTAGAGGGTCATTAGAGGCCAGTTGGGTTTTACTCATAAAAACTCTCATTAGTAGAGTATAATTACCCGATCTACGATAAGGAGCTTCTTATAGTGCTCACCTATTTATAATCCTAGAGGGCTAAACTCCGTAGTGTCCAGTATTTCATTATTTTAACGGATTATAAGGGTTTAGAATATTTTATAAAAAAGTAACGCCTAACCGAGAGATAAAGCCGCTGAGTAGAAGAGTTATCTTAGTACGACTTTAGGATTGAGTACCGGCTAGGAAAGGAAGTGATAGTACCTGATGTATTGTTAAGAAGGGAGTAGGATGTCCCCTAAGGATGGGACGATAAGAGGGAAAAGGGCTGGGTAATCCAGATGATTCCCGATTCTGTATAGCTAAGCCGTACTCCACCCGGTGACCCTCGAATTAGATGAACTACTAAAGATATACTGGAAATACTATAAGCCGCTGTTTTTAACGTTGACCCTATACTATAAGCCCTTTAGGATAGAACTATGAAAGCCGATGGAGTATACTAAGCTGCTTATCTAATAGTAAAAGAAAAGAGGAGAAGTTTCCCACTAAAGCTTAAATTAAAGGTTTAAATCGCTAAATATAAACTCGATGGGCTGGGAAGATTAATATGGAGAGATCGATTATGGGTACCGGGGGGGGGAAAACGATAACGACCACTTAAACGAATTACGAACTAAAATTATGTAAAGGTGTTACGATTCGTATACTAGTGGCCACCTAGGACGGAACGGCACGTTGGTAATAATAAGTAGACAGTTCTTCTGGCCAGGCCAATCCCAGATAGTTCAGAGGTTTATACGAAATTGCAATACCTATGGAGGGATACACATCTAGAGGTAAGCCAAAAAAGGGTTCCTTAAACCCCTACCAGTGCTTACCCGCATCTACTACAACTTATTAATGGACTTTATTACCAACCTTCCTCTAATAAAAAGGAAAAAGGCCCGATACTTATGGGTTATTGTGGATAAGTTATCGAAGAACCCCACGTTAAAAGAAATAGAGACTATGAACGCTGAAACTTGTGCTTAGTGGTTCCTCTCCTATTATTATAAGTTCCACGGAATACCATAAACAATAATCAGTAACCGAGGATCAAATTAGACAAGCCGATTTTAGAAGGAATTCTGTAGGTTAACCAGTGTAAAACAATTACTAAACACTATTTACTACCCGCAAACAAATGGAGGGACGGAACACCTTAACTAGGAGATCCAAGCAATTCTCTGCGTATATATAATATACGCCTAGGACAATTAGGGGGAATTGCTGCCCAGTGTGTAATTAGCCCTTAGGAACTAAATGAGTACTATTATAATAATGTCCCTATTTTTTATAGAGTATGGATACTACGTCAACCCTTTATTAGTAGTAGAAGGAGATAACTAATTAGAAATGAATTAAGAGGAAATAATAAAGTAACTAGTTTAAAGGATAAAGGACGCTACAAAGTTCGTTTAAGTAGTAATAATAGCTACTTAATAGCGAAGCGAAGATTCCACGAACCACACTAGGGGACCAGCTGAGTAGTACGAGGTTAGAAACAAAGTATAGTTAAATGTTGCTAACTACTCATCCCCAAAGCTAAGTAAAAAACTAGTATAACTTTACTATAAATATAAAATTACATAGGTAATCTTAGTTTACGTGGTAGAGCTGAGTATACTAACTAGTATTCATCTACGCTTTTACGTGGACCTCCTTTACAGGGCAACTAGTGACCCGTTACTAAGGTAAAAAACGACTAATGAATAACCACCCCCAATTCGCAACATGGATAGAGATCCTAAATGGTTTATGGAAGACATATTAGCGGTAAAGTAGCAACCGGTGAGTAGAGGGCACCGTCGCCAGGCCCTAATTAAATGGTAAGGTTATATGGAGCTAACTTAGGAGTTTATGGAAGTAGTATTAGAAATAGAGGTTTTGGATAAGTATGAACGATGGTATAGAGAAATTGATATAGTGGATGGGGACCTAGTGTATGCCCCGAGAAGACGTTGGAGGGTAGCAAATTAATAGCAGAACACCAGTAGGGAGGGAGGGGAGAAAGGAGGGGGCATTTGTTATGGGTTGATGCCCACGATGGCTTAAGCTTTGCCTGAGGCGTTAACTAGTATCCAATAAAAGAGCCCTCCGGTTAAAGGGGCCTCTGATCAAAGGGCCTCCGGTGACCTCCGGTGCCCCACCAGAGGTCCCCTTTGTTCTCCAGTAGTATAGATTCCTACACCGCCCCCCTTGCGAGGAACTTCCTCTCTTTCGCTCCTTAGCTTGAAGTAAACAGTAATAGAGTACCCTAAGGTCGAAAACACCTAGGCCTAGCCCTTCGCACTAAGGTAATATTACCCACGGGCTTTCCTAGTTTTAAGTAGGGACTTCTAATTATATCCAATATATAATTTAGCATAGGGTTATTTATTCATCTTAAGGCGCCAAGTAACCTATTATATAACCTCGTTAGCTTTATAAAAAGCGTTAACTACAGTATTGAATTTCGCAATAACGAGAAGGCTCTATAGGAAGGGTACTAGTTTGGCTTCCTTCATGGGTGCGGGCTTAAGCTCGGGCTCGGCTTTAAGCTCGTGGCCTATTTCAGGGCTTATTTCGGAAAGCTCAGAGCTTAACTCGGGGCACAAGGGAATCGAAGTGGCTACGCTAACTTCGTCGACGTCTCGGTAAGGTCACTAAGAGCAACCTTTAGGGCATCGAAGGTGGCAGAAGAGGCCGTTCCTTAAAAAGAAGGTATCGTGGCAGAGCCGGCAGCGAAATCGCTGACCACAGCAATTAGCGTATACATAACAGAATAAAGCGTTTTTTATATTAAATTTCGCACCACATTTACAGCAAAGCTCTGGGCATTAAAGAGGGTATTTATTGGGTTAAGGCTGGCCTAGGGCTTGGCTTTCGAGGGCCTCGATTGACGGCCATATCGCTGGATTCCACGAATCTTAGCGATAGGTATAGTATTTCCAGAGAATAGGTCGGTCTCTAGTTAGATCGGTAGGGCTAGCGAATAGAACAGCTGGTGCACGCATATTAGCGGCAATTCTAATGAAGAATATGGCTTCGGTCTAGTGGGCTTCCTACTAGAATTAGGAAAACAGTAGCATATCGGCCTTTTATTCGTAAAAAAAATCATAAATATCAAGGGATTCCTCGATACCTTAAAAAAATTCAAGGGCTAGGCCATAAGACCATAAGGTCAATCGTGCTACCAATTATCACAGTCTAAATCGTTTATTGAATAAGGGTTGATTCTGCTAAGCTAGTTACTGTAAGGCGCTGGGCTAGAAGTATGGAGTGAGCACGTGATGCTGACTAAGGTGTGCCACAAAGACGTGTGACAGTAATCTAGCTGAGTGGGTACAAGTATAAGTTACACTAGGTCTCCTTTTAACCTATTAACAACTTAGGAAATTCGCTGAGCGTATCCTCGTAATTTAAGGAGACTCCTAACCTCTTAGGAAGAACTGGATTTAATCGTGTCTTAAGAAGAATCCAGTAATTAAGGTCCAGAGAAGTAGAGTAATTAATTCCTAGTGTATTAATAGAACTTTAACTAATGTAATTAGACCGTGGTTTAGATATTTTACTATCCCTGAGATTAAGGCGATTAAACTAGTTAATTAATATAATATAAATGAGATTAGTATTCTTAAGAGCAGAGGATCTAACAAGTTTATTCTGGAATTATTAGAGAGTTACTCTGTTTAAAAAAAAACAGCCTAGATCTCATACTTAGATATCTCTTATTAAGTGTATTTCAGCTACTGGTAATATCCTCCCTCCACTTATTATATATAAAGGGAAAAGTGTCTAGTAATAATAGTTTCCTCTTAAATTCACTCCTTATAACTCTTTGAAGTTTATAGTAATAGAGAACGGGTGAGCATTAAACTATACTGTTATTGAATAGTTAAAGGAGGTTTTTCTCCTTTTGATTGCTCCTAGGAAGGCTGAGGAGAAGAGACTACTTATTTTAAACGGTTACAGTAGATACGAAATAACAGCCTTTATGCATTTCTGCTTCAGGAACAACATCTATCTACTTTTCTTACTATTTTACACTCTGTACGTTCTTTAATCACTCAATTAATTAATTGTTAAACCACTTAAATTAGTATGTAAAAAAGAGCTAGGCCTATGCTTTTAATAAGACTATAATACTATTATTAAAAAGCAAATATTTCTCTATTACTATAAAAAATATATAAAACTATGTTAAGTAGTAGGAATATTATAAGTAGTTGGGAATATACTAGGTTATAGTTAATTAATATAGAAAAGCCCTTTATAAACTCCTTATTATTTAAGAATACAATAATATTAAAAAAAACTCCTAAAATAAGTTAATAAGGGTCTTTTTAATACTTAAGTAAGTGAATAATGGGTTTAGAATATATTAGTAATATTTTAGTTAACTTTTAAGAAGAGGGGGGAGCTTTAGTATTACTTTAGCTTATTTAATAAACTTAGAAATAATATTAATTTTTAGTGTTTACTATTCCATAAAGTCTAGAAAAGCTGGGATAAGGGGGACTATTAGTTGGCTATAGCTGAGCAAAAAATCAAAGTATTGGAAGTAGAGGTTGAGGTTAGTAGGGCGAGGAAAAGGAACAAGGTGACTATGAGCCCCAATTCGAAGTTCGCCAACATTAAGGCTATATAGATGGCTCAGATTGAAGCTGGTGAGGTTGACGATAGATGAGATGAATCCAGTGACCCTGATTACCCTAGTGATGATAGTAGTTGTATTGTGGTTGTACCAGAATAGGTGGAATAATATATTGAAGTTGATGTATGAATAATCGCAGCATCATTTTTGGGATGGCGGAAGTGGGAGGGTGGCGGTGAATGGGCGATGGACGTTAACTCGGAATAGGAAAAGTTTTGATTTTTCAGATACGATGTCGAGTCTAGAACATTGACTATATGCATTCCGTTTGGACTAGACACTGGGTGCACCAACATTGGCTTCATTGACAAAGTCAGCGACTTGGTTCCTAGCTGCCGTTTTCAGATTCCAAATGGCAAGCTATTGGTCCGGCCGGAAGAGCATCAAACTATGCATTGCCAATACTCCGTGGGCGACGATAGTGCGGATCTGCAAGGTCCGTTCCAGTTCTCGGCGCTTCCCGGTGAGCGTGCCTGATGCACACACAGCTTGGGCAACTACCCTGATTCGTTCGGTAAGCAGCGCAGCGTCTCCCGAGGCTTGTATTCGGGCTTCAATGAAGCTATCGCATGCAGCTGATGGCAGGGATTATTGCTGGTGTCAGCGACTTACGACTTCCGTTTTCGGATGATCTGGCACGAGGGCTAGGCCATGATCATCCAAGGATGACCATGACGAGCATATCCTTCCAGTGAGTTTACGACCTCGCGCAAAACTTCGCCCATAACCAAGTGAAAAAAAATACGTCGTGAGTATTTCTCGGTTGCTAGAAGGGAATGGGCGTCTTTCTTACGAACCTGACCATCGAAGGACGACTACTGGTGAGAATATCTCAACACCAACGGCCTCATCGGATCTGCATGACACGGCACCGGATGAACCACGCTATTCCATGACTGCAGGTTTAGTCTCGCAGCATTGCATTCTCCCTCCCACCTTGGTTGGACGCGTTTGGGTAGTAACCACCGCTCCGTCTCACGGGACCCCGCAGTCACTGATTTCAATTGGGGCTGCCAGTCCTGGCCTACCTATATCAACCACATCGCCCTGCAGCCTGCTGACGCGACATAGGCGTTTCCCCCGTTCCTCCATTTCTCATAGACCTCGGGTGGACGCACAGTCGTCGTATCGCAAAGCCAACGGATCCTGATATTTCGAAGCGGCGGTGGTTCCAGTCCAACTTCCATACCAGACAATGTCGCAAGAAGGGCCGATAATCCAGCCTGTAGTCAGGCACCTGTTTAGCTCGAATCCGAATGCGAAGGAATCGCGTGGCATTCGCTGACCAATGTTTCAAACTTTTCAGGATCCCCAGGTCGTGGGCGGTTTCGAAAGCGACGATGCCGCCTCGGACGGTTCCAGGCAAGAGTCCCTTACAATACACCACCGGCATCAAATTGCGGGCTAACCGAAGGCAATGCAGCTTGCGAGAGTCCACCGCGTCGCTGAGCTCAAGCATTCGGGAGTATCGAACGATCTACGGAAGGACATTCCAGACGTCCAACACGACTGATTACTGGCGAGTGGCATCCCATGCTCCAGTGGCCATGAAAGGAGGGGAATCTAGTCGACGCTTCCAGGCCGCACAGCTGGCGCCCGTCGGTTTAGTCTTGCTAACGGCGAGGATAACTTCAGGGCTCCGAACGACGATAAACACATCGAGGGCTTCGACGTCACGTATGTCCAGCCCAGCTGCCGAGTCGGCCCGAGACCCAGCAGCTTCATGACTGACCCGTCCCATTTGACAGCCACCAGTACACCTTGATGCTCATGGACGACAAGCTGTTTTGCGCCCCGATCCCTGTCGACAAAGGCGATCTGGTCAGCGACCTCCAACATACAACACCCATTGTCTTCTCATGCGATGCTAACTCCTTTTTTCAGAAAATCCTAGACGTTGGCACTGGAACAGGCATATGGGCCATGTACGTCTCCTTCAGACTCTTTCTGGATCCTAATAAGCCGGCTGATTTGCACCCAGCGACGTGGCCGACGAGTTCCCCTCGGCCGAGGTGATCGGCACAGACATCTCGGCAGTGCAACCAAGCTGGGTGCCGCCCAACTGCAGCTTCCAAATTGACGACGCGCAACAGCCGTGGACCTTCCCTCTCGCGCACTTTGACGTCGTGCACGCGCGCTGCCTGTTCGGGGGCATCGACGACTGGCAGCGCCTCTACGACCAGGCCTTCGCCCACCTAAAACCGGGCGGCTGGTTCGAGAACATGGAATTCGACCTCAAGACGCGCTCCGAAAACCCTGCCGTCTAGGGCGACCCTTCCCACGTTTTTCAAAAGTGGGCGCCGCTGTTCTGGGAGGCCGGCGACGTCACCGGCCGCACGTTCCGCATCGCCTACGACGACGGGTCTGGCAACGACATCATGATGGAGCGGTGCATGAGGCAGGCCGGGTTCGTGGACATCGTGCACAAGAAGTGGAAGGTTCCCATCGGGGGGTGGCCGAAGGATCAGAAGCTGAAGCAGGTTGGGCATTTTGCGGGTTTCTTTATCGACCAGTCGCTGGACGGGTGGGCGTTGCGGCCGATTGGGGAGATTCTAGGGTGGGCTTATGACGAGGTTTTGGCGCTGCTTGAAGGGATGCGTAAGGCTATCCGGGATCCGAAGTCGATGCCTTATTTCAACTTGTAAGTGTCCCTTTACCGTCCTCGACCGAGGACTTGGTGAGTCGTGAGGCGAGCTAACGACAAATAGTCACATGATGTACGGACGGAAGCCAGAGACTGCAGAAACGACGGATTTCAAGGTTGTGAAGTAAAGGTCTGCCTTGACATAATTCAGCAGGGCAACCGTTCTCATAATGGCCTTGCAAAGGCCATCGGAGACAGCAACGCCGATGGCGAACGGGTCCGCGGCGCTGGAGCTCTTCTGCTGCACGGGCGCGTAGAGGTAGAACTTGCCGTCGGGGCCCTGGACGATCTGGCTCGCGTAGGCGAAGCCGTCGGCGGCCCAGGCGAAGATGGACGAGGGCTGGGCGACGTCGCGGTGCAGCGTCCACTCGGCGCCGGCGGGGTCCGGGTTCTTGGCCTCAGAGATCTGCCACTCGTTCATGACGAACGAGTTGGTGGTCGGGCCGGCCTCGTCGCGGCCGGAGAGGATGTAGAGCGTGTCGTTGACGACGATGGGGGCCGGGTCGGCCGAGTAGACGGTGCCGTCGGCCAGGATGGGGTTGCCGGTGGACTTGAAGGTGGACGAGGTCGCCTGCCGGCGGAGGACCGAGGATGCAGGGATGACGCCTGCGGACAGGGGCTGGACCAGCAGCGCCGTGGTGAGGCTTGCCCACACCAGCTTGGAGAACATGTTGGGAGTTGGAAAGAAACGAATGACGGAACAAAGAGTGAATGGATGAAGAAAAGAGTGACAGCCTCGCAGAGTTGAGTTGGACTGTCAAGAGAGAGCAAGTCGGTCTTAAAGACGCTTCACATTCATGAGGCGAGACTAACAGGAATAACCTCAGCGAGCGGCGTCCACTTTTGCCTTCTGGAATCTCGTGTGTGAAGCGGATATATTGCGAGTTGCACCAGAACCGCCGCCAAGAGCACACCCAACCCGTGCCGCGGCCGTATTGTTCGTGTGCTCTCGAACTCTCCGAGCTGGGGTTTGCCCACAGTGATGCTCGCGTTCAGCCCTGTTCAGCTAAACGCGGTTTAGGTTAGACGACCTGACTTGCCCCATCGACCCGAATAGAGCAACTGACGATCCTCTTTGGGGGGCCATCGAATGTCGACCTCGCCTGTCCTCAACCCCCGCTTAACTGGCCGGCCTGTTTAGAGGCCCAGTTGATTTATTGATTGCTGTATTGATTGCTTCTCGGTTAGCCCTCACTGCTCAATTAGTCCTCACCCTCAATCCGCCCTCAATCAGTCCCCAACCCCTATACGAGCCGTACGAGAGCGCCCCCGACCAGAACCATGCGTGGATTTTCATTCTCCCGTTGGAGAAATGGGCCGCTCGCCTCCCGATGCGACTCTCTATTCGCGGCCCAATCACGGCCCCGCGACGCCGACGTCGAGGGTTGCATCGCACGCCGGATGGGCCGACGTACCCCGCGTCCGCATCATTTCGTGCACAGAACAATGGAAGGGCAATGCTTAGCAGTTGGATGTCATCATCAATAGTTTCCCGTTCCGTTCGGACTCTCAGAGATTGTTCGCGAAAGAGGATGCACGAACGGGTCATCCGCCCGATCCATAGTGGTATTCGGCCACCAGCTCCGGTCCAAGATGCGAAGCTCTCAGGCACGCTCGCCCGACGTCGCTTCATGCACCAAACAGGCAACGAAGTCTGCTCCGGCCGCTCACAAGGTCGTTCGGGAAGGTTACCGTGATCAACGTCGCATCGCCATCTGCAATACTCGATCGGTCCAGAGCCTACTTCGTTCCGTCCCTAGTCTAGACGTTGTCACCGTCTCATCCATCACGTAACCATGATCCCCTCAGACAAATCCCACCAAACTATATGAACGATGCCAATCCCAAGTCCATTCAAGATCCATCCCCTAGCTCTCCAGCCCAAGCTCCTCGCCCACCATGCTCTCCCCTCTCGGAACCCTCGTGGCCCTCTCCGGCCTCCTCGCCGGCGGCGTCCTGGCACAGGACAACCTCGGCCTAAGCGGCGGCTACACAACCCTCACCACGGCCAACTTCAACCTCCAGTTGGTCCGCAACGCGCAGGTCCTGGCCTCCCTCAAACCCGCCGACGACACCTTCGACTTCCTCCCCTTCGACCTCCTCTCCCAGCGCGCGCGCAACGGCCAGTACCACTGGGGCGACATCACCTTCCGCTACCGCACAACCGGCACCACCGCCTGGACGAATGGCGACTCCGCCTCCGCCCGGCAGCCCGTGACCACCGTGACCCCGGGCTCCGGCGTCCTCGCCTCCTCCCGGCTCGGCCCCACCCTCCCCTCCGGCCCGCTCAACATCACCCGCGAATGGCTCGACGTGTCGGGCGACCTCGGGCTGCGCTTCTCGCTGCACAACACCGGCTCTTCCGCAATCGAGATCGGGAGCTTGGGGTTCCCCGCCGAGTTCAACAGCATCTTCACCAACCGCCGCGCGACGGACATGCAGCGTCTATGCTCCCTCTCGGATCCGTACATCGGCATGCACGCCGGCCAGATCCGTGTGGCTCCCATCCGTGGAACGGGCGCAGCGCTAGTCGTCACTCCCCTCGGGGACACACCCCTGGAAGCGTACCGTAACCTCGTGGAACGGAGCTACGCCGAGACCGGGTACGGCAGCCAGACCTTTGAGGGCTTCTACGAGTGGCAGACCCTCACCAAGGCGTGGGCCGAGAACGAGTGGCGCGCCCAGACACCCTGGAACGCGCCGTCTTCGAAAACGCTGCAGCCCGGCCAGACGCTGCAGTTCGGCGTGCGGTTCTCCGTTGCCAAAGGCGGCGTGCGGGGGCTGGACGCAACAGTACGCGGCACCGGGACACCCACAGCTGTTGGCGTGCCGGGATACATCGTCCCGCGCGGCGAGCCAGCCCAGCTCTTCCTCCAGTCTCAGTCTGCGGTCAAGTCCATCACCTCGGAGCCCTCGGGCGCTCTCGCCGTCACCCCCGTCTCCGGGGGGGAATACACCGTCACGCCCTCCGCGAGCGCCTGGGGCCGCGCGCGCCTGACCATCACCTACGCCGACAACAAGGTCCAGACGGTGCACTACTACATCACCAAGCCCTCCACCGAGACCGTCGCGAACCTGGGCCGCTTCCTCACCACCTCGCAGTGGTTCACCGACACCTCGGACCCCTTCGGCCGCGCCCCGTCGGTAATGACGTACGACTACGAGACCAAGTCCATCGTGACGCAGGATTCGCGCGTGTGGGTTGCCGGGCTCAGCGACGAGGGCGGCGCGGGCGCTTACCTGTCGGCCTTCATGAAGCAGGCGATTCAGCCCAACGCGGACGAAGTCGCCAAGCTCGAGCAATTCGTCGACGGCGTCCTCTGGAAGACAATCCAAACGACAGACTACGCCGTGCGCAAGAGCATCTTCTACTACGACCGCGCCGCCGCGCCGGGGTACGCCTACTCCTCCTCGATCGACTGGGGCAGCTGGACCTCCTGGAACAGGGCGGCGGCCTACGCCATCGACCGCGCGTACAACTACGTCCACGTCGCGGGGGCGTACTGGTCCCTCTACCGCGTCGCGCGAGCATACCCCGAGATCGTCAAGAGCCACACCTGGGATTGGTATCTTGATCATGCGTATAACACGATTATTAGAGGCATGCGGAACGACGTGGGGTATAACCGCGTCGGCTTGATGGGCGAGACGGTGTTTGGGGAGATTCTTCAGGATCTGATCCGCGAGGGGCAGACGGCCAAGGCGGATACGCTTGCGGCGAGCATGCGCTCGCGCGCGACGCAGTGGAATGGCGAGGAGGTGCCCTTCGGCAGCGAGATGGCGTGGGACTCGACCGGCCAGGAGGGGGTGTACTACTGGACCAAGTGAGTCTTTTCGTCGTCGTCGAGGTTTGAAGGGGAAATTGTGGCTTATATGCTCGACAGGTACTTCGGCTTCACCAACACGGCCACGAAGTCCGTCAACAGCGTGCTGGGCTTCATGCAGACCGTCCCTCACTGGGGGTGGAACGGCAACGCGCGACGATACTGGGACAACATGTAAGTCCCTTTCCCCTTTCTTACCACTTCCCCTTACCTTTGTTCAACACCAACCCAGCTACGGCGGCAAACTCCGCCGCATCGAGCGGCAAATCCACCACTACGGCTCCGGCCTCAACGCCCTAGTCCTCCTCTCCGCCTTCCGCTCATCCCCCTCGGACACCTACCTCCTGCGCACCGGCTACGGCGGCACGACCGGCCCGCTCTCCAACATCAACCAGGACGGCTTCGCGGCGGCCTCGTTCCACTCGTGGCCCGACACTCTGAAATGGGACGGCATCAGCGGCGACTACGGCCCGGGCTTCTTAGGCCTCGCGCTCGGCTCGGGGACGTACGTGGCACAGGACGCCGACCTCGGACTTGTTGCGTTTGGAGGCACGGTCACGGCTGAGGGGGCCACGGTTAGTGTCACCACCAAGGACGCGGTAAGGAGAAAGGTGTTTATTGGGCCGCTGGGGGTGTTGGTTAGTGTTGATGCGGGGATTATCCGGGACTTTAGTTACTCTGCTTCGTCGAGGACTGTGAGTCTTACGCTGGCGCAGCTAGACGGGGCACCGAAGGCTGCGAGTGTGATTGTCTGGGCCGAGGCCACGGCTGGAGGGGGCGGGTTCAAGGTTACGACTTCGGGGATTAGCCAGGCGCGTGGGGGTTGGAGGGTGCCGTTGTCGTCGAGTACGGCGACTGTTCAGCTTGGTCCTGCTTAGGGTTGTCTTCATCTTCGCAGGCGCTTTTAACAAGTACATACTTTGAAAACACACATCTATTCTTCACCTCAACCATTATTACCAAACTCCCCAACTCCAAGTTGAGTTCGTTTGTGCTCTCAATGAGCGTCCCAGAAGAAGTGACCACAAGAGTAAACGACGTGAACTAATTCATACAACCAAAAACTCACAAAACTTCGTTGTTGATACCTTGCCGCGTCCTGCATCACCAATAAGGATCTTCATCCAAACTCCGAATATAATCCCTAATTAATATATACCCCTCCAACGCCTTGCAGGTTTTTCCTTCTTCGACTTCAAACCATCTCCTTCTCCAGCACAACAAACCACAAATCATCTCTCAACGCGTCCCCGTTAACAAGGTGCTCATACGGAAACTCCTCTCTCCGCCCCGTATTCCGGTACCCCCGTCTCTCGTACCACGCAATCAGCTCCTTGCGCGTCCAAATCACCCGCATCTCCATCCTCTTGACCCCCCAGGTCTTCCGGGCGTAGTCCTCCGCATACTCCAACACTCGCCTTCCGACCCCCCCCCGGCCTGCCTTTCGGGATCGACGGCAAACAGCCCAAAGTACGCCGCTTCCCCGTCCGACCGGCGGAGGACTTCGCAGCAGGATAGAGGCTGGATGATGATGGGCTTTTGTTTGCCGTTCGTTCCATTAACCCCGTTGTGGCCGTTCGTCCCATTGGTAGTCGCACCGTTGCCGTTGGTAACGGAATCGTCCTCCGTAACCATCAACACAACCCCAAACGGCTCCTCAATCTTGGCCAGCAGGCCCTTGTCGTCGATGCGCTCGTCAGCGACGAGATCCGCCTCCGTCGTCCACCCTTTGCGCGATAAGACGCCGCGGTACGCGGAGCGGATGAGCGGTAGGAGCACGGGGACATCGTCGGGCGTGGCGGGGCGGAAGGAGAGCGCCGGCTGGGGTTTTGTGACGGTCATTGTGGCGGTGGTGGTGACACGGTGTATATCTTTCTTTGTCCGTGGTTCGTTTTGTGAGGGGTTGTGGTAGTTTGTTTACCCCTGAACTCTCGTGAAGTTGATGTCGTAAAATATTTCTCAACTAATGTCTTACGAGAGAGTGATTCTGACTTTGGTAATTGCGATGCTCCAAACATCTCCTCCGTTGCTTACAGGAGATATCCAGATATTAAATAAAAACCCCGTCGCATATTTGCAGCAATGTCCCCCATCACACCACAATCCACACGACTCAACAAACGCGCGCCACAGCCTTCTCCAAACTTCCACGACCTTGTGGGTAAAACCCCCTTCCAACGGGGTCCGTCCCAAATCCGAACGTGGCAAAGCCCTTCCCATTTCGCACCGAACCCCCTAAAACAGACTTCTGAACTGTTAGTCTCGCCAATGAGCCCCCGACCAACACTACCAAATTCACACCCCAACCCCGTCAAAATGGCACCGCCATAGTGGGCCTCGAGTCATTGAAGGCCGCAGCCGAGCACCATTTTGACATTTTCGACATCGTGGGCCCCACAGCGGTCAGGAACCGAGATCGGAGCCCCGTTTCCGTCGGCCTCTCGGCGGTAAGTGGGAGGGGAAGAACAAGAAACGCGGGCCGGGCATCGTCGGGTTCTGCTATTTGAACGTGGCACGTTTGTTATCTACATATAGCTGTCGGTTTCCGGTCTTCGTGACCAGAACTGGGTTTTATGAATTAAACCGAAGAATGTCGTTTAAGTGGATAGGTATAATTCTGTTGTCGACGCCGCAGATCCTCCACCCCCCTTTAACTCCGTTGCCATCGATTGATACTGCCTCAGTCAACACTGCGTTGTCGCTTCTCGGTTAAGGAGATATACCCTTAGATCCCCTCACTTTAGGCCTCATCAACGGCCTTTAATATAAACCGGAACCAAACTTGAAGTTTATATACCACTCACGCGAAGGAAGCGGGATAGGACGAGTGAGGAATTTGACAAGGCTAGGGAGAACATTATGTGGCGATGCGATGAAAGAAGCTGCCACTGCCAAACAGACGTCTATATTATTTTGCGAAGGAGACACAAGCACTATGAATACAGCTCTACCGAGGACCCGTCGTGGCCGATATCGAGAGCTGATTTGGTTGGTGTCTCCCTCGCCTACTTCACATCGTTAATCCAATGAATGAGAGGGTATATTCCGCACATATGAGAAAGACGCCAGCAGATTTTGTGTGTCTCAGGAGTCGCCATAGTTGCGCCTATGCACCTCGTGCCGAAGCAGGTAAAAAAGGCACGCAAAGTCGAGGACTCACTCCAACGCCAAACACACAGGCGATTAAGCTACAAGGATCGCGAGCAAGCGAGCCACTGCGCAGCCCTCACTTGAATTGATGACTTGAAAAATCAGTCAACCGCTTTTGGGCCTCTTGAGCCATGGCACAAGCCAGAGCTAGTAGATTGCCCGCTGATGCTAACTAGCGGCTAACCTGTTGGCGTTCCCACGTAAGCAGCAGATTATAGGAGGTCGGTGACCTGTAAACCAAGCTCCGATGAAATAACTTGAGAATCTTCACACAATATATATTTGTCAGTCACCAAATCAGATCATTTGTGTCTTCAGCTTGGTAATCCATGCTTTTTCTAACAGGTCTAAGCTTGGGTCTGGTTGGAAAATCGGGATTTGAAGTCGGGAGACAATAAGGGCATCTGGTTAATGTTGAACGAATACGGATTCTGGCGCAGCCCCGGGTGACAGCAATGTGCCTCCCACAATCTGTTCATTTCTAAGACAGAGAAAAGTATGCCCCAGCCAGCTGTTCAATGCTTCGAGTCTTCATGAAATCTTCCCAAGTGACCGGCTTTACACCAGGGTATTTCGCATTGTCCGTCTCCGGGCCAACGAATGTCTGACCATTGATCCAGTAAAACATGAAAAATCTTGATATAATCAGTATGAATGTCTTTGGTGAATGACGGAAAACCTACAGAGACATGTACTTGAATATGTCGGTCGGGTGTTCAGCACGAAGACGATGCATCAAATTCTTCAGATCGTCCAGGGACCCGAGGCGTTCCAACTTGGGCTTCACGCCATGAACTTGCCCGAAAGAGGCAGCAATCTCCTTGATTGTCTTTCTGTCCCCCAAAACTACCCATTGGTGTTAGCTTGACATTCAATGTTGAGAGAAGAGACAGGTCAACCTACACTTCTGGACACCAACGGCAGAGGCGTCAGTCGCAACGGCGGCTGTGAATTCGGCTGCATTCTCATACGAGGCACCCTCCCATGGCTCATTGCCCTCACCCCACTATTTGAAAGTGGTCGTAGCGGGGTCAAAGACCTGGAAGAACGGGCTGAAAATGGGGTCCATGAAGCCTCCAATGAGGATGTGAACGCCCTTGACAGATTTCTTGGTGTCAAGGTATGCCTTTACATGCTTCACGGGGTCCTTGGGAAACAGCTGTCCAAACTCGAGCTTGGTGTAATCCAGTGCCCAATCACTGGCGATGTATCGAGGGACCCCGTTCGACTCACAGGCATCAATCAACTTCTTCTGGCTCTCCACCATCAGTTTGTCATCACCAAGACATGCGCAGATGACAACGTCGGATCCTTGAACGAATTCGCCAATCTTGACTTCATCGTACGCCTCGCCCTGAAAAAGGCGAACACTGGGAGAAGAGGCCAAGCTGTCGATGACCTTTGCGGGATGGCGACAGTATCCCCGGACTGTAACGTTGGGGTTTTGGATGATCTTTGAGGCGACAAGTCGACCTAACTTGCCGGTTATACCAGCCAACGCGACAGTGGTGACCATGGTGAATACGATAGGAAGGTTAAAGAGTATTCCAGTATTGAAAAGTAGTCCGATAATCTTGCGGCATTCAGAGGATATCCAGCAGCACAAGCGCGTCCGCGGGGCTTTATGAATTGAAGATCGGTCCCAAATGATGATGATTAATGGACCATAACCTATGCTGACGAGTCGGTGCGTTAATGTCCGACGCACTTTGTAAGGCCGGACGAATTCGGACGGCGAACTGCGACACAATGTTGACGTGTGGATACATTTGACCGAGTGTACGCCGGGAAACTTTGGCGCAAATCTTTGTGGACCAACTCCGGCCTCCGACCAATGCCGAATCTGAACGGGTCCGAAATTACGGCAGCTCCGAAAATGGCATTTCGGCATGATCAATTTGTCATACATTGCCACGATTCATTCATTCTATCGCTTCAAATTTGTTTAGATTTTGCCAACCCCACCAGCAACCAATCGCCTTTCATTTAGCTCTGATAATGTTGGGAAATGAATAGCTCCCTTGCGATCGATCATCAGTCGAACACCTCGTATCTCAGAGCGAGTACTAATAGGCAAGAGTCTCTCTGTTTGCAAGCCCTTTTGGGACCACATCCGATTTGATTCATTCCTAAGCACATCAGTCAACATTACGCAGCTGGGATCTCCCAGACGCAGTCATATTGCGACGTACTGGTTTTCCGTCCGTCGCCGTTGTTGCCAGATTTCCCTTTTCCCTTCTTTCTCTTTACTTCTCGGTAACGAATTTGGCACGGCTAGCTGCCACAGAAGACAGCATGTCTTGTGCGCTCCTCATTACCGGCGCAACGGGCAAACAATGTGGCGCCGTCGTGGACGCACTCTTGTCCCGACCTTCGTCAGACTTCGTTTTGCTTGCAGTCACCCGGAACGCTCAATCACCGTCAGCCAAACGCCTGGCCGCAAAATCTGTTGAGCGGGGTGGCGACGAGCGGTCTTGGAGCAATCCCACACCGGTCCCGCACTTTGTCACAAAGCACCAAATCGAGCACTACCTTCGCGACAGTACTGCCGACAGCAAGACCTCCATGGGGTGGACAATCCTACGGCCCGTCGTATTTATGGATAACCTCATGCCAGGATTCTCTGGCAAGGTCTTCTTTACCGCGCTACGGGATACCATGAAAGAGAAGCCTCTGCAGTGGGTCGCGACCAAAGACATTGGTTTTTTTGCGGCTGAGGCATTTCGCGACCCAAAGGCTTGGAACAAGAAGGCTAACGTCCCACACCCATTACCCGGCCACCCCCACATCTCGGCCACCCTAAAGTCCCTTAACACCATGACTACCCCTCTTCTTCTACCAACCACCACTTTATCAATCTTCACTCAATCAACACCATTTTGTCGTCGGACCGAGATTATTGTTAAATGATTTAGTATACCGAAGATGAGGTTCTTGCGGCGATGCATGCCGTTACACACGGTCTCAGTATACGAAAAGCATCATTACAATGGGGTATCCCAAGATCAACACTTCAGGATCGCCTCCGAGGCCTCAAATCACGCATGAAGGCCCATATCGACCGGCAGAGGCTCCCTCCAATCCAGGAGGAGCGTTTAGCTGAATGGGTTCGAGTTCAGGCTTCGCTGGGACTCCCACCAACCCATCAACAGCTTAAGGAATTTGCTGAACGTATCCTTTTGATTTATGGGGACTCACAACCTCTTGGGAAGAACTGGGTACAGTTATTCATACGAAGGAATCCATCAATTAAGGTCCAGAGGAGCAGATCCATCGATTCCCAGCGTGTCAACGGAGCTTCTACTAATATCATCAGACCATGGTTTACCCACCTTGCCGTTCCTGAGATTAAAGCCATCAAGGCAACGAATCGATGGAATATGGATAAGACTGGTATTCTAGAAGGCAGGGGATTTAATGGGTTAGTCCTGGGATCCTCTGAGAGTCGCTCTATTCGGAGAAAACAGCCCGGATCACGTGCCTGGACATCGCTTATTGAGTGTGTCTCTGCATCTGGCAGATCCCTTCCTCCACTTATTATATATAAGGGGAAGAGTGTTTAACAATAGTGGTTCTAACCGACCTTCGCCCATATGAATCCTGGTAATTCACAGTAATAGAGAATGGTTGGACGTCTGACTCAACGGCGATAGAGTAGCTGGAGAAGGTCTTCATCCCATTAACTACCCCTAGTAACCCTGAAGAGATTAGATTACTTATCTTGGATGGTTATGGGAGTTACGAAACAATAGACTTTATGTGGAAATGCTTTATTAACAATATCCATTTACTCTTCTTACTACCATACACCTCCTACATTCTCTAACCTCTCGATTAATCGATATTTAGGCCTCTTAAGACTGCTTACCAGAAATAACTTGGATATTACCCTCCTTAGGATAGTAGTACTGTTGTTGGTAAGCGATATTTTATCGTCTGTTATGGCAAAGTACGTCAAGCAGTATTGACGAAAAACAACGTCGTTATTGGTTGGAAATACACTGGGCTATGGCCCATAAACATGAGTAGACCCCTCCTTAACCCTTTGATGGCTGAGAATACCACGACGCCAGCTAAACACTCAAAGGAGGTCTGCGAAGGTCTCTCATATGTCGACGCCAGCGAAAAATGGGCTACAGAGTTATCGGCAGTACTCTGGTTAACTCCTAGGAAGAGGGAGGAGTTGAGGGAATAGTTAGGTCTATATAATAAGCTCGATGGGGACCATAGTACTCGACGTCTATTATTCTAGAAGGTCCAGAAAGTATGGGATGATAGGGACTACTAGTTGGTCGTCGCACAGCGAAAAATCGAGGCATTGGAAAAAGAGATTGAAGTCACCAGGGCTAGGAAGAGGAAGAGTGTCAAAATAAGCCCTAATTCGAAGTTCGCCAATATTGAGGCTATCCGGAAGGCTTAGATCGAGGCTGGCGATGTTGACGATAGCTCAGATGAATCCAGCGGATCTGATAACCTTAGTGACGATGCTAGTTGTATTGTTGTAGCATCAGAATAGGTGGAATAATAGCTTGAAGTCGATGTATTAAAAATGGTTCATCATTTTAGGGTGGCCGAGATGTGGGGGTGGCCGGGTAATGGGTGTGGGACGTTATTGGTTTGGCAGGTGACGAGCTCACATTCTCTCAGATGAGCCAGACATTTGAACGGGCGACTGGCTCACCTGCCGGAACAACCTTCGGCCTTCTCGGTTAAGCTTTAAAACGTGGCGTTTCTGAGGTCGGCGTGATGGTCGATTGGTTCAAGGATGAAGGCTACAAAGCAAACATGTCAGAAGTCAAGAGACATCACCCGGGCATGACGACCATGGAGCAATGGTTGAAGGATAGCGCTTTTGCGAGGAAATAGTGCAAGTTAGATGGTTTCTGTATTTATTGCATAAGAACCTTAATAAATATGGTGTGATGCGTCCTCCGCTTCTGTGACGACGTAAATGAGCGTCTCTAATTGTGAAGGCGGAGAATAATTACAGGCGGGCCTCTCTGTGTGGACACGGCTGACATACGGGGAAGTGACTGCGTTCAATGGGATTGAATGACGAGAGACCAGTCGGTTCATTGGTAAATTTGAAGTACACAAAATAATCTTTTCGGCGTCCGAGGCGCTGTCCGGCGTCAGCGGCAGATAAAACAAGCCGGCCTTTCCTCAGACCAGCTGAGGACGGAGTGCGACAATGTGGGATTTGGCTATGCGAAAGCGCGGGTTTGCGCGAAGGGAAGATTTCAGCTGCCGTAGGCAGTCGGGTTTCTTGGTTGGTCAGCCACTCCTACATCAAATCCCCGAATCGGAAAATGCAACATAAGGGGTTTAGTGATCTGATCACCAACCACATCACGATCATTCCTGCAGTCTTTGGATGATGTCCCAAGCAGGCGAAGGGGCATCGATTCCACTCGTCTGGTTGAATTTCAGGTCTGCCGCTAAGGATTCGGACTCGATTGTGGGTCTTCTTCCAATCTGTTGGATCTCACCAAGCTGATGTGTAATGATATCTGACGGGTATTTTCACTGGCAACACCGTGAGATCTCATCTGGGCTGTGTGTTTGCCGGTCCATCATGGGTGGTCTTTATACGTATGTCTTACCACACTAGCACAAATTGGCCGTGGCCATACCGAAGTATCACAACTGGTCAGCAACAACCGTGGTGAAAGGCGAAAGCTCCGGTGAATCTATATTCATTTCTACTCAACCTTTCGGTCTTCAATTGATACCTACATCACACACGGCTATGACTGCATAGACTGTGATGTGAGGGACATTAGACCCCAGCCAAAATCCTCCTTCCTCTAGTCATCGTGTTCTGGAAGGTCCTGAACATTACATAAGACGCTGTCTTTCAAAGAAACGAAGCCATCTCTTCCTAATTGGTTCAGTATTTCAAGCGCTCTAGACCGTGGGCCAGAAACATTCGATAGCTCGCGTTTATGGTGGAAGTTCTCAGGGAACTTTCTCTCCCGGTAGTGGGTACGCAGTATTTCTAGAATGCGGTCAAAGTTCCAGGGCTCGGCCCAGGCAAAGATTCGCTCGTTCTGGACGGTGGAAAGAATGGCGCCCGCTTCGTGAAGCCTGGCCGTGTCTTGCACATCGATGAAGTATTCTGTATCATGTTTTAGTGTATATCCGGCCGCTGTCTGGGAGACGACCTACGTGCGTTGCATTCGATACACCAAGTCGGTTCGAGTACTGATTGAGTGGACAGAATTCGGGTATTGACCGAGTTTTAAGATTCAAGCGAGATACAAGTCATGAACCACGCGTGATGCTAAGACGTCACTTTTTTTCAACGTCCTTCAATCAGATAGGGGATAAGAGAATTGTGCTGGTGGCGAGGGTGTGAAACCATTGGTGGGGGTTCGGTATCCGATGCATTCCGCTGGTGCTGAGAAATCTGCTTACTTTGCCAATCGTTCGCTCCGCTGCCTCGGAAGGGAATGTGTGATGCATGCCCAACGAAGGTCTCGTCCCAGTATGGGACGATCAGGTGTCCGACCGCCGGTAAAGTCCACCGAGCCGCGCCGACGCCTTTAACTTGTTGGTAATCTACCAACGTTCCATGGCCTCGTTCAACCACCGGAGCCGGTCTAAACAGTAGACCGAGCGAAGAGCGAATGAATCCCATGGATCCCGGGCAGCGAAACACCCACCGAGGACGTCGCGGAGAAGACCAGCAGCCGTCTTTAAATGGAATCCATGTCAGAGACCCAGGAAATTGGTTTATGGTTTTTTTTTTTTCAAGTCGATCCAGTTCACCTTCCTTCACTCCTTTTACTGCATCCGTCCTTCGTTCTATCCTGATCCGTCGAACTTCGGGGTCTTCAATAGTCGCAATCGCCTTCAAAGACTGTTTACCGTGCGAGCATCCTCTCTTGCTTGTTTGGGTCACAACAGATACGTCTGGACTAGCCTTCTGTTTGGGTACAACATGGGGCTTTTACGAACAAGTCCCACCTCCTCCACGGGCTCAATGTCAGCAAAGCAACAAAATGTCAAAGAAATACCAACGGAACCACTGCCTCCCGATGACGCAGCTGTCGTATACCCGATTGGAATGAAACTCATTTTGATCACGATGAGCCTGATGCTCGCCGTACTATGCGTCCCACTAGATAACACCGTGGGTTGCCTCTGATTTAATCATTTATTGCCTTTAGAGCAATGACTAACACGAGGCTATTTAGATCATCGCCGTAGCTATACCGCATATTACTGATCAGTTTCATAATCTTAACGACGTAGGTTGATATGCCTCGGCATATCTCTTGACAACTTGCGGTACGTGTGCACGATGACTTGGCAAAATTGCTCGTCTTAGTGCTGACATGAGCTTCGGTGTCACAGCTCTTCAACTGCTCTTCGGCAAACTATACGCCTTGTTCAGCGTCAAATTGGTGTTTTTGTGCGCCCTATTTGTCTTTGAGTTGGGTTCTCTCATCTGCGGCGTCGCGCCAAATTCAATGACGCTCATTATCGGCCGAGCAATCGCGGGCCTGGGAAGTTCGGGTATATTCACCGGTGCTCTGGTAACTATTGCGCACACCGTGGCCCGTGAGAAAAGGCCAATCCTTTTCGGCCTGATGGGAGGCATGTACGGGATTGCGTCTGTCGGGGGACCTTTGGTATGCGGAGACTACATAACCTTTGTTGACGACAAACTTGAAACGCCAGCTGACAGCTTTCCGAACAGATGGGTGGTGCCTTTACCGATCATGCGACGTGGAGGTGGTGCTTCTACATCAACCTGCCGATGGGCGGTGTCACTGCAGCCGTGATCATGCTCTTTTTGAGACTGCCGCCCAAGACGGAGCCTGAACGGAAGCAGTTGACCGCTCTCGTCAGTCGCCTCGACCCTCTCGGCACGATGCTATTCATTCCCAGCATCGTCTGTGTGCTGCTAGTCCTTCAATGGGGTGGAATTAAGTACGCATGGTCTGACGCCAAAATCATCGTGCTCCTCGTTCTTTTCGGCTCGCTAGTGGTTGGGTTTATCGCCACCCAGATTCTTTTCCCGGAAAATGCTACAGGTCAGTCGCAAGCAGTGAAGATGCTAGGTATCCGACAATAACGCTTTGTCAGTTCCACCGCGCATTGCTTCGAAAAGGACCATTACATCTGCGTCCTTTTTTGGATTCTGTATCGGCGCGTCATTCTTCATCTTCACATACTTCATTCCCATGTGGGTAAGTTACCAATGCAGCCAGTCGTGTCTCTTGACGCATGAGCCTAACGACGAAACAGTTCCAAGTGATCAAGGACACGAGCGCTGTTCAATCCGGCATGTATTCTCTACCTATGATTATGTCGAATGTGGTTGGTATTGTCAGTTCCGGCGTAATGACGACCAGGCTTGGACATTATGCACCGTTCTTCATAGCTAGCAGTGTTGTGATGTCAGTTGGAGCTGGTTTGATAACACTGTTCACCCCTGAGACGTCCCAAGCCAAATGGGTTGGTTTCCAATTCATTTACGGCCTTGGGGTCGGTCTCGGCTTCCAGCAGGGCGGAGTGGCTGCACAGGCTGTTCTTCCTCTCGCTGACCACCCTGGTTGAAAGACTGCTGGAGTTAAGCATTCCAGACCTGCATCCCGAGGCGATTGTCAATGCCGGCGCAACCAGCATCCGATCCATGGTCGATGCTGAAGTTCTGCCTCGAGTTTTGGAAGCATACAATCAAGCGCTGGTCAAGGCTTTCCAGCTGGCGTTGGTCATGAGCTGTGTGAGTATCCTGGGCGCGGTTGGCGTCGAATGGAAGAGCGTCAAGGGCAAGGAATTGGCACCTGGCGGAGCTTAACGGACAGGCTACTTGGCGGCTTGACTGCGCTAGAAAGAACGATGGAGGACTCAACTTAATCCGGATATCAAGGTTATCACGAGTCATAGTGACCTATTTTGTTACGGCAACGCGCTACTCGCTCGTCTTATACCTAAACCCGACCTACAATCAAAATCCACTTATTGCCTCTGAACTAGCCTCGAGAGCCGTGACCCTTCACCGGAGTGCACGCCCAAATACCCGGTAAATGGTCGTCTAGCACCAGCTCTAATGCAATAAACGTCCATCCATCAGACTGTCAATCAATTACAACGGACTCAATTTTATCGGATATAAGCTCCGTAACACATACATAGTTCGAATTCCTACGGCTATACTTATCAAACAACTTGCCTAATCCGGTCAAAAGAAGCAAGTGGATGTAGATCCAAGGGCGCGTTTTAGACTTGACATGTCACTGCTGCATCTGCATGAGCAACATTAGACGAACACCACCACATTCTGAATGGACAACTATTCCATATCCCAACCATGATATGGATTCCATGCATGTCTGATCTGTTCCATCGAGCTCGAGCTCAAGTGTACTACCGCAAACTCTACATCAAGGGTATCAATGCAAGCACGCCAAAGGCAACGCAAAGTGCCGCACCCATCTCATTCCGTGTCCTCCTCTTCTCTTGCCATAGACGACGCTCTACTTCTTCGCCTTGGGAGACAACACCTTGACCCCCTGCGCGCTATCCCACACGCTCGCGCCCACCTTGTGCGGGATCTTCCTCCCCCTAAGCCGCTGGTCGACGAGCCACGTGCCCACCACGAACTCCTGCTTCGTGAGCATCCCCCGCCGGCTGCGGTCCACCAGGTCCCACACCTCGCCGAGCTCCTCCTGCGGCAACCGGGACCGCCGCCAGATCTCCCGCACCACTACGTTGGCCACGCAGTCGCCGGCGTCGGGAGGCGCCGATGAGACCCCGCCGTTCTGGAGCACCTGGCCCGCTGCGAGCAGCAAGCCGCGGTTGCTCGCCCACACGCCCTCGTACCGACGTCGCTCGCGGAGCGTGATCTCGTCTCGCCAACGCTGCCGGGCGCCCTCACGGTGCGAGTGCTTGTTGGAGGCGCGCTGGTGCTTCTTCTTGCGAATCTCGCCCTCGTCGTCTGATTTCGACGGCGGCTGACGGAGTGTCTGTCGCAGACGCGGAGACTTGGTGCGACTGGGAAGAGCAGGTGGCGATAGAGCCGAGTTGCCCGTGTTGGATGGTGTGAGGCGGGCTGCGGCAAGAGATCCGGCCATAATTGCGTTGGAGAGCGAGTTTAGCTGCAGGCTCGTAGTCGACGAGCCAGGCGTGCCAGGCGTACGCCGCGGTGTCATTCGGGTGGGCGAGCTGTTCGCCGACGACCGGGCGGGTGTGCTAAGGGCGGACCGATTCTGGCGAGGAGGTGGCCTCACCGGGGTTACGTCTGGCACGGCCGTCTGGTTTGATGACGCCGATACAAACGTGTCGTTTGACGAGCTTGTGTCCGCAGTCGATGGCCGAGGGGCCGACTCAGGCCGAGGGAACAGCGGCTCCTGGAGCGGACCTGAGTCATAAACCGACGCCATGCTTCGTGGGTTGATCAACGGCGGCGCCTCCAGTACCTTGGGCTTCCCGTTGGTACCCCTTGGCTGGGGAGGCGTCGGGGGCCGCAACTTAGCCTTGGACGCCAGCCGTTTGGGCTTGGGAGAAACGACTTCCGTTTTCGACCGGCTGATGACCGGTGAGGTTGGAGGGGCCTGCTCCGGTTTGGGCCGCGATCTCCGAGGCTCTGGGGCAGCTGGAGGCATCTTCGGCTCTGTAATCGTCTCCGTGATGGGCACCCGTGTCAGGTGAGATCCAGACCGCAATACCGGGGCTTCTGCGATCGGCCGGACCTTCACCTCTTGCTGTAGCTTCCTAGCCTGCATCTCTGGTGCGGATCGCTTGTGTACTGGCTTCTTGGCTGGAGACACAGGCGGTTTCTCCGCCCTAGATGCAGGCCTCTTCGCTTGAGGCGTAATCGCCTCGGTAGACTGTCTTTCGGAAGCTGCTACAGGTGTGACTGGCCGCAGTTTCTTGGGCTTTGGAGGTTTCTTAGCCTGCGGCGTTACAGCTTCCTCATATTCCCTCTTAACAACTGGCGTAGGCGTAATAGGCCGCGGCTTCGGCTTCGTCTGGCGTGCTGCCGCCGGCTTCTCCCTCTTCTCTGCCCCGGAATCTATTCCCATCCTCGCCGCTTTCGCTCTGGAGGGACTCATCTCCCTCTCCGGCGTCAACGGCCGGGGCTTCGGGTGTCTAGGCTTTACGTCCCCACTCCTCTTAACAGGGTCTACGTCTTCCACCCTCTCAAACATGTTAATCAGGTGGCCCGTGGCCGGTATAGACGTCGTATCGGGGAAGTCGAGGCTGTCGGCAATACTGCCCTCCTCGGCGCTGTCTCTCCTTGCCCTCCGTGCGCTCTCCTGCAGCTGGTGCAGTTGATTCAGCTGAGCGGGCGTCAGCCCCGCCGGACTCGGGTGCTGCGGCTGCGGACTGGGCGAGCCGCTCCGCGAGGCAGCCAGCGTGGCGGCGATGTAGCTCGGGCTCTTTGGGTCCAGCCTCGTATGCGGCGACAGGTGCGATGCGTGCGAGGCTGCCGACGGGCTCGAGGCGAGGAAGTTGGACAGCCTATCCCGCATGTCCGCCGTGCTATCGCGGCCAAAGGCACCGCCGGGGGTGCTCGTGGCTGTGCTCGTGCCCGTGTGCTGGCGCTGTATCGGACTCGTGCTCCGGCTGCGGTTGTGCGAGGCCGCGGAGGCTGCTACGAGGCTCGCGCCGCTGCCCGGGACGCCGCGGGTGGTGATGGGCTTCGGGGCAGGGACGGGCTTCGGCTTCGTCTTGTTGAAGGCGAGGCTGGCGCCCTTGAGGGCCGCGGCGGCGTCGGAGGCGCCTCCCGTCGGCTGGGAATGATGGTGGGCGTTCATCATCCTCGTGATGGACGGCCGCGGAGTCGGGGAGTCGTGGTCGGTGGGAACAGCATCAGCATCGGGGCTTTCGCTTCGAGAAAGGGGTGTGGGTGCTTAGTGGGTTGGCGATATTTCCATCATTATGGAGTGTTGGCTGAGATGTTGGACAGCTTCGATTGACGGGACCTCGAGCAGTGTGGAAAAGGACATTGAGCTGACTGGCGAAAGGAGGTGTTGGGGAAAGAAGGAAGGAGGAAAGGTGTCGTATTCGGCTGCGCCGCTTCGGAGTGGAATCAGCTTCCTCCAGCGGCTGAGCTCCAGCTTCCAGCGGAGAGGATGGGACGGTTGGCGTGGGCCAAGAGACGGACGATAAGATGGAACGAACGGGTGGCCCGGTGACCGCCTTCAGTTGTCTTCAGTGGGGTGGAGTGGATGGACACATTCTGCCAGTGCAGCGGCCACAGGTGCACCGCCAACGCGGGTTAAGGCTGAGACTGATACACCTGATGACAGCTGAGCAGAGCTCCAGCTTGGAACACTGAAATACAGGGGTCCTTGGTCGCATACAGTGGGGAAATTGCCCATGACGCAACGCTTGGGGGAAATCGATTTGGGGGAAACAGCAGCCCGACACACAATGGCAACAATGGCAACACCGCTGAAGATCCCGACATCACCGGCGTCATAGCGGATCTGGTGCCCTGACTAAGGGCCTCTGGCTGCTCTAATAAAGCCCGGCCCAACGGGACGGGACGTTCGTTCCTGTTGATATTTCCTTCTGCGCTGTTTCTGCTTGGCTCCCGCTTGCCGGCCCTTTCCTTACGGCCTTGTTGCGACCTCACCTTCTGTCATCCAGGCATGTCACTCTTGGCTTACGGGAGAATCCGACGCTCGGCATCCTCGGCACCAACGGTCGAAAAAGGTATGAATCAATGGTGTTTATCACCCGTTACTACTTTAAGAAATACCTACTTATCCTTGATGGCTAGACGCAGAGAACAAGACTCTAACAAAAAGAAACACTGCAGTGGTCCATGACCTGAAAACCAAACTCCGTCCCCTTTCCTTCCTTCGATTAGGTATCGACACCTCCTCCCCCAATGGGTATGTCCAACGGAGCAAGAATGAATCATCGTCTGCCCCGAAGCCATGTACCTCGGGCAGGATAAATGAACAGCTTGGCCCAGAGCCTCCGAACCAAGAGCCTCGCGGCTCAGTTTTCGCCAATATGCGCGGAGAAGAGAAACAAACCCATGCAAGCAATCCCGCCATATGCAGCCAAGACCGGGCCAGAAAATAATAACGACACAGGAAAAGAAGCGAAAGCGTCCGCAGACGGACGGGGAGATCCTCGGCATCCTTGCTGAAAGACATGCGTCGTGAGCGACTTCAATCATCGTTCTAGACATGAGGCATAATCATCCGACATTATCATCAAAAGGTGGGTTTTTTCTTTCGGGCGGCGGCGACAAAGAGGAAGTGGTCCATGTTCTAGTACCCATCCTCGTCTGTCCACTCGCTGCCCGACATGATGCGGTTTCCCTCGGCGTCAATGTACATCTGTCCCGCATGTCCGGCATGCATCTGCGGCGGGAAGCCACGCTGTCTCTTGGAGTCGCTCGACGTCGGCCGGTAGCCCTCATCCGGCTCGAACCGCTTGCCGCGCGCTGCCCGCACCTTGGCGTAGTACGTGTCTGTTGCGTCCTGCTCGGGCTCGCTGGCGTCGTCGTACGTCTCCCAGTTCTCTGAGCCCGTCACGTTACTTGACCCGTTTGACGAATTGGAGACTTGTCGGAGTGGCGGTGCTTGGTTGAAGGAAGGTGGGTTGTGTCGGATCACCGAGGACGAGTGATAGTCGTACTGCGAGGACCCTTGCGACGTTGCCGACTGTTGAGAGCGGTACGACGCGTGGGAACTTTGTGACGTGTGCGAAGCATGCGACGCGTGGGACGTGTGCGACATGGTCGAGTTTGCTCTGTTCAATCCTGGCTGCTTGCCGTCGTGGTAGACGTCTTCCAGCTCAACCTGCCTCACGATACTGCCGTTCAGACCTGCATTTTTGTAGGGGTTGACAGGTGTCTCGAGGTCCATCGCCGCGAGGTCACGCATCTTTGGTGGAGGGGCACGCATGTTTGGGTTTCCGCGTATTGTGGCGAAGGCGTCGATGCGCGACTCGGGTCTCCGCTCAGGCGAGTTGTTGTTGCCGTACTTGAGGTTGGTGAGCGGGGGCCGCGCCGGGATTCTGGACGGGCTAGCGGGAGGCTTGTTCAAGGTGCTATTGAGGCTGCCCAGCGAGGAAACTGGTCTAGGACTGACTGGGGGCTTGGCATAAGCAGAGAGCGGTCTTCCATTCGGAGCCGTTCCGTTCATGTTGTTGGCACTGCGTTTGTTCGTGGGGGCGGCAGGGACGGGTGTCTTGGCTCCCTGGCGAGTGGGTGGTCGTTGAGCAGCGCTGACACTATTCGCCCGGCTGTGACCGGTGCCAGCTCTGGGCCTGGTCGTCGACGTTGGTGCAGCGCCAACACCTGGTGTCTTGGACCGCGGTCCAGGCGCTGGTCTCTCGTCCGCATCAATGACGTCCAGGTATCTCTCGCCGTGGACAAGGAACGGCCGACCGTACTCATCCTCGAAGCGTTCCAGGACGCCGCGCAATTCGGCAGCGACCTTGGGAAGCTCCTTGGCAATGCGCTTGCGCATCTTTTCCTCTCTGAGAAGCTTGCCAGGGTCACGTCTCTCACCCTTTTGTCCGCGCATCATGAGACGAGAAGCATCCTGGCTGGAGGCTGCAAGCTCGTCCCGGTCGTGGGTGAGGGTGCGGTGTTTCTCGATAAGTGCAAGGGTGGGGGCGCGCCGCTCCTTGAGAACCTCAAGTCTGGAGATCTCACGCTCATGGGCTTCAAGGAGGGCATCGCTGTATACGTCGGAGAAGGCGGGTGTGAACTCGAGCATCTCATCCTCGGAGAGGAAGAGTGCGTCCCAGAGCTCCTGCAGCTTGCAGCGGGCATCTTCAACAAAGAGGTGCAGGTTCTGGCGCTTGAGCTCGTTGAGGCGTCCCAGCTCATCCTCGAATTCGTTGATTTGGCGGACGCCACAGCCCCGGTTGCTGTTGAGGAAAGCCTTCCTCTCTCCCATGTCGACCTCGAGCTTCTCCCAAAGGGCCTCGACGGCGGCGCGCAGATCCCTAAGGCGCTTCTCACGGTTCTTCTTCTCCTCGGATAGCTTGTCGCGCTTGGACTTGAGGCGGGCGAGATCCTCCTCATGCAGACCAAGTTGCTCGGGCGACTCGCGGTAGTACTTGACGATGGCGGCGTCTGTTTGGGCCTGGGGGGTGCCCAGCTCGGCCCAGAGCTGGATAGTGTGCTCGCAAAGGGCCTTAACCGTTGCGACGCGGCGGCTGTACTCTTCATAGACTCTCGTAAACTCATTGTCGAGCTTGTCCACGTACGCTGGCGACAGGTCGAAGTTGGGCGGGATGGACTGGTTGGGCCCGGTCGGGGGCAGGGGGATCTTGACGAAGGTGGGTTCGAGGTGCGATGAGTATGATTCGAGGGCTTCGACAAGTTCTGGCGGTGTGGTTAGTGTGACGTGCGATGGGGCGGCTGCTGGGCCAACTCACTCTTGACCTGCTCGAAGCGCTCCTTGTGCAGGCGGCTAATCTGCATGTGCTTCTCCTTGAGGGTCTGCAAGCACCGCGTAAGGGGATATGTGATTTTGATGTCGCTGTCGTCGCGACGTGAGCCGCCAATGGAGACTTCCATCTGGCGAATTGTGTTGATCATGCGCTCGGCCTGCTCTATCATCTCTTCCTTTTCGTTGGTAACAAGGCGGACCTGGTCAGTCAGGGCCTTGGAGAGGGCCTCGAACAGCTGTTGCAGATGTCAGCACATAGTGAGCGAGTTAGTGACTTGGTGATGGCGTACGTCGGATTCGCGCGCCTCTCTATCATGGTTAGGGACGCCAATTTCGTCAAAGAGGCCGTGCAGCTGGCCGATAATGGTGTTGACCTGCTGTGACAGGTAGCTGGTATCCATGGTGGATAAAGTTGACGAAGGGCGGCCAAAAGAAGGTAGGAGAAATGACGACTCGGATCGGGGGTATTGATAACGATTAGGAAGGGTGTTGGTGGTAAAAGAGCGGGTGCAGCGCAAAGGCTGGTGTTGATGCTATTCGCGGCGGGGGGATCGGTGCGGTGCGGCGGCCGGTGACGGTGGTGCTTTTTCGGTTGGATTTGTTTACCTTGTCAGGACAAGCGAGCGGTCACCGAGAGAATTGCGACTCGGGGTGCATTGTCCGGCAGTAAAGGAAAAAAGATTAAACAGAGATCCAAAGAAGACGCGGCGAAGGGGGGATCTGCAGTCTCGTTGGATCTGTTGGGGCCTGGGAGATTGTCTGAGACTGCGATTAGTGCTTCCTGTCGTGATGGGCGGGCGAGCGAAGGAAGGTGAGAAGGTGAAAGATCGAGAGTGAAGGTGAGGACGTGGATGAGTGTGCAAGTGGGCGGACGGGAATGTGATGGGCCAGATTTAGCGGGCTTGCCTGTTCAGGCGCGCGAGGCGGGTTGTCGCCAGGGGCAACGGCCCAACACCACTGTGACTGGCTCCTACCTCTTGGTGGCAGGCTATTTTGCAAGCGTCGGGTACGTACCACATGGTCGGTTTCAGAAAGAGCTACCCCGCCATTGGCCGCCAATCGCCCGAGTGGATTAAGTGGATGTTCTAGCGCCCTGTCGCTTGTCTGTCAGCTCAGCCCTCCTTGTTAGCTAAGCAGGCAGGTACTGAGGGAGGGAGGGGGTACCCAGGTATCTCGTGGCCGTCCCATCTGCCCGCTTGTCTGTGAAATGAATGACAGCCAGCCAGTTCGTGCTAGACAAGGCCTCCCACATGGCCGCTTCATGGGCCAACGTGGGAAGCAATCTCTTTGGTGTTCATGCGCATCGTGAGGCTCTTCGGACATTTTCGACCTCATATCATCCAGACGCACGATAAACTTTTCTTACCCAGACGCACACAAATGCAAACAGCGCGCATCGGTGCAGGGCAAACAACATAACAACAGTGTGTGAACACACCTCACCCGCATTAGCCCGACGACGCCTGAGACCCAGGCCGGACCCGCGCTCCGCCTGGTCCTACGCGGATGGTTTGTTTACATTGGCTCTCGACTGGCCGACGGGGGCCGACGGGGGCCATCGGGGCCCGTCGGATCGCCAATGAACTTTGGTCTCGCGTCTGCAAGTCATCCAGGGCGGAGTCGTGCACTCGCATCGTTTTGAGTGCTCGCATCGCCCGCACGCAAGGAATAGGATTCTCCCATGCAGCCATACTACTGCGAGTACGGAGTATCCAGCAATGAGACTCTAGAAAACCAAGAAACCGATCTGCTCATCTCGGCTCTTTGCCATCCCATGTTTCTCTCCCCTGCCCGGCCCCGTTTCGCAGTGGGCGCGTGCTGCAGCGGTGAGATGCAGCGCCTCGCTCACCGTGGTGACGGCCCTGGTCTGCATTTTGTGCACTGTTGTCGTGCGTGGCCGTTGGCCGGCATTGTTTCTTATTCCTCGTTATCCATTGGGAGACCGTTTCGTCATTGTTGCTGTCCATGGATTGATTGAGTTTGTTGTTGTTCCATGGATGGGATGTTTTCCAGGACGGCCATTGAAATACCCCGAAAACACGTGCTCAATGCGCTGAAGACGCTAAACAGGACGATAACAGTCCCAGAATACCGCCTGGCCCATGCTCTCTCCTCCCCCAGAGTCCCGCCGAAAATCTTTGTAGCCGGCCCCTCAAACCAAGTTTGATCTCCGTTTGCCCTCTCCTCCCACCTCAGCCCAGCCCGGCAGAGGCCGCACGCTAATAACCTTCTGGGTTGCCTATTATTGCTGATGGGTCACAGACCACCCGACGTCATTGTCTCTTTGTTGACCAAGTTTGACCAACAAGATGGTCGGCTAAAAACAGAAACCCCGTCTAGTATTTAAATGCCTCACACATGACGATTGATATGGTGCCACAACCCAGCGGTGCGTTCTGCTGGGCAGCGGAGATAGTGTTCGCGTCTCGATGAGGATTTTGTCGATTATTCTGCCTCTAGAATGCTTCGGCATTCGACAAACAGTCGCACACTCGTCTCTCTTATCCCCGTCGTCTCCTGTGATTGTTGCCCCAGTAGAGTGAGGGAATACTCAAAGAGCAGTAGAGACGGTGGGAGGCGTGCAAGTGGTTTTATGACGGGGGCTCAAATATCCTCACGCCGGTCAGAGGCCCAACTATCAATCATCCAGCATGACACTGATTGCGCACACATTCAGTGCCTGTATTGCCTTCTGAGGGCGATGGGGTTGGTAATACTTGATCCGGTCGTAAGAGACAGGGATTTGATATCCCCCGAGTAAATGTACTCTCTCATATTCAGTCTTTCATATGCTATGCTCCCGAGATCCTCAACTTGTTACATGTCCCCCCCTCACAGATGATGGGCGTCTCTTTCATCGGCATGCCCTTCTCTGACAACTCCGTGCCCGGTGCCTCTGCCATCACGCCCGTTCCATCCATCTCATAAATATGTTCTCCATCCAACTCCTGCTCACCATTCCTACCCAGACCCAAAGCCGCCTTCTTCCTCGCCTGCCGTCGTCGGAAATACGCAGCCGCCGCGAGCGAAACAACAACAGCTCCCACGCCGACCCCAATACCCGCCTGCGCAGCGGCACTGAGCCCTCCCGTCGAAGAAGACCCCGAAGCACCAGCCGCAACATCCGTAGCGACGGCAATCCCCGTCACCCTTGTCGATATCACCGTCAACGCCCCCGACACGTCCGACGCCACCGCCGCCGCCGTCAGACCACCGCCGGCAGAACCCGCCAAAGACGTACTTGAGGCCAGGCTGCTCGTCGAAGTCGCCCTCGAAGTAGTCGTTGATGTCGTCTTCGAAGTTGTCGTCGAAGTAGTCGTTGAAGTAGTCGAAGTCGAAGTCGTCGTCGCAATCGTCTGATTCAAAGCATTCCCAATCGTCGCGGCAGGGAGCCGGAACACCGCCGTCGCCGTGTTACAGCACCTAGTCTTCTCACTTGCCGACTCACAGCAGTACTCCGCCGCCACGCCGTACCCTTCCCGGTCACACTCCCAGACCTGCACGCCGTTGCTGCGGAAGTCGTACGCCGACGAGTTGTTTGGTGTGTCTTGATCTAATGTGGCGTTAGTCATCCCGATTTCCGACCCCAAGTTGGCGTGATGATGAGCGTCGTGGGGGGTGAGGTAGGATTGCTTACTCAATATGCACCGCTGCGGACACACGCCGCTCGTCCAGCTTCGATCCGTACACGTGCCGCGGGCGTAGCTGGTCCCATTCCCCGTCGTGGTGTCGTCCATCGCGCAGAGCCCGTTGGACAGGCACGCCTTGGTCGAGCCGCAGCACATGCTCACCGGCGCGGAGACGTTGCACGGCACGTCGCGGCTCTGCTGGCCGTTGGGGTAGTAGCACAGGAACTGGCCGGTGGCCGGCCACAGAAGCAGCGGCAGCAGCAGGGCCGCGCCGCTCACTTGCAGCGGTGACATTTTTAGAAAACCGCGTGAGGGTGGTGCTGGCCGTCAGTATGTGATGTGACCCGTCAAGTCAGACCGCGTTGCGTAGTCAGCGTGTAGCCTAGGCAGACGCCTCAAGAGAGGACAGGGAAACCCAATGCTACACGAACCACAGACGTGACATGAAGTCAGGAACTAGCGGGAGGAAGGAAAAAGAGAGACAAGAAAGAAGCAAGAAAGGCTCCGGTGCGGCTGACTGTGGAGGAACCAGCAGATCTTTGTTTGGAAACATCATTCCACCATGTCCATGTGCCATGTGTCAGTCACTTGACAGGGGTTCGTGAGGTTAACCCCAAGATGGCAGGTCAATTTGTCTATTGCAAACGTCCCGCAGCAAAACGGGTGGGGATTCACTCTCCCAAGCCCAGTGTTCCCGAGCTCCGCGTCACCTGAAAAAGAGATGAAGAAATTTGTATTTTGTAAGAATACGACGATGTGTAAAACCTTGACTCGTCCAATGGGATACCACGCCCTGGCTGGTATAGTGGTTGTGGAATGTGCGGAATGTGCGGCCGCATAGGCAGCGACTTCACAACTCTCACGTCAGCCATCCACAGATCACAGGACAGACGAGCATTTACTTGTGTAGGGGGAATAAGCTTAATAGCTGCATCTGATATTGCTGGCGGGCTTACCCGGCGCTATTGAATTGCGCATCGATGTCTGATCGATATCACGCGAGGTCTTACGACACAGCCAATGAAGTCAAGCAGGCTGGCTACTTGCCTGTCTCTGAATATCTGAATACGACATGCACTCCATTTTATTGAGACTAAGGTAGATGGCTGAGTAATCCCTCCTTGACTCTAAAAGGTGTAGGATTGTTGAAGATGATTGGCCATTTAGGTTGGCTGACGATGTAACGCCCCGGAACTGAGAGGCTATTGACGTCAATTGCACCTAATCGGAGGAATTCCTCACGTCAACCAACCTGCAACAGGTCATATGCGCCTCCAATGGGCGATTGCTAGTCAGGCCATAGTCGAGATGTCTCAATGTTTCATGCGAGGTCACCTAAGTTGCATCTCAGCTGGACAGTCCGTTCGACTAGGATGCAATTCTATAAAACGTGGACCACTTCCCTTGTGAGAAAGGGCATCTAAGTGCAGCTACTAAGCCTTCCACATACTTCAACGTCGTCTGAGATCAGCAGACAAATCCCTTCGAAATGGTCTCTCTCAAGTCTCTAGCCAACGCGCTGGCCATCCTCCCCACAGCCCTCGCCGCCTTCTACAACCCCGGCACTATCCCAGGAAACTGGAACTATGTCCGCCGCGAGCACAAGGGCACCGTCGAGCAAGTCACCAACGTAGTCTACAAGGGCACCACCGCCCTCAAAATGACACAAACCCACGACGCGTCCTACAACGGCCGCTACCACTCCGAGGTGGACTTCAACGACGGCTACCGGCGCGGCGACGAGCGCTTCTACGGCTTCGCCTTCCGCCTCTCCGAGAGCTGGCAGTACCAGCCGCAGTCGTATAACATCGCGCAGTTCATCGCCAACCGCCCGGGCGCCGGCTGCGGTGGCGACGACTGGATGCCGTCCAGCATGCTCTGGCTCGAGGGCGACCAGCTCACCTCGCGCATCGTCAGCGGCCAGTACCGCCAGCCCGACTGCTCGCGCAAGATCACAAAGTACGCCGGCCTCGCGACCGTCTCGCGCGGCGAGTGGCACACCGTCATCATCCAGGCGCGCTGGAAGAGCGACGGCACGGGGTTCTACAAGATCTGGTTCGACGGGAACAAGGTGCTCGAGAAGTATGATGTTGCGACTACCGTCAACGACGACAGCACGTTCCAGTTCCGTGTGGGGTTGTATGCGAACAGCTGGTATGATGATGGTTACATGGCCGGCGACCAGGGGTTCCGCCAGATCTGGTTTGACGAGGTTTCGATTGATTCGACTTACAAGGCAGTTGACCCTGCCCAAAAGTAGAAAGGGCACGTGACGGAGTGGTTGAGAGGAACTTTGTGGGAACTGTCACCTTGACAAAACTCCATGGCGCCTCCCACCCCGTATGTGTATTGGTAGATGCATTGGCTTGTGTGTTGCAACAACAGGTTACTTCATCGAGTTTTGACTTCGCTCTTGAGAAATTTTCAAACCCATTAGATTCCATTATTGGTCATTTGGCTAGCTTTATGATGCCTTTTATTAGAAAAGGGTTTGTTTTCCACTGTGAAAAAACGGGCATTCAAACTGGCTTTACCGGCTTGTGTAATTTTAAATGTGTGGCGGCGGGCGCGTGGCTTGTCTATGTGGCGCAGCGCAGGATGGATCACACGAGCCGTGGCGAGTTCCTCGGAGCCGGGCGCAGGGTATCCACCGAGACCTGCGCAACGAGCTTCCGACGCTTAGTCAGCGCACCGGAAGCTATTTAAGCGGTGCGGATGGACCTTCTCAGTAGCTTAACGAGACAATCACTTTCTGCCCTGCCCATATGAAGTCTACCCGTACCAGTGAGATAACTGCCACAAAATGTTATTCAAGAAAAGAAAAGCTTTAAAGCGATCAACTGAGGAGATAGCCTGTAAGCATTTTAGTAGCCTTCTTATTGCTAGGAGCCGTTATTACGTATGTGGCTTGTATGCATATGCAGGCTGGGTGGATTGATCTTCAAAGCAGCCTACAAGGCAACCGGATGTGAGACTGCCACGTCGCCTGCATTGTTTTCTGGTCTAATAAAAAGCAATGGTCAGATTCGCAGTCATTTTGGCGTTTCCTCCCGTCTCTCACTCATACGGAGGGCCCTTTCCCCAACTTCATCCTCGGCAGTTTAAGCACCTCAAACATTGCCAATGGACGTTTCGAAGTTTACAGCGGCCGCGGCGTCGCAAACGAACGAGTTCCAATTAGCTCTTGCAACTTTGAATCTCGACTTTTCTCTCTTCAAGGTGGAGGCACCTCAGGAATACAAGGCAGTCGGCAAGCACATCTCATCGTCGAGGAAGCAAAACGCCGAAGAAGGCCCTGCGCATCGCACCGCCAGGAAGCTTGATTCCCTGGTCGGGTCTATGATAACATCACCAGAACTCCTAGTCAAGGCTTACGGACAGCGGGTCTCAGAGATATCGTCGTCGACATCGTTCAATCCCCGCGGCTCACGAAAGGATGGTCTTTTCAAGGAGCACGTGGGTGCCGATTCGACGACCATCTGGGCCGCCGCCACGTCGGGTAAAGGCGCCTTGGCGGTGCATCTGTTGGCTTGTATGTTGGCCCGCCTTTGGACACCAGCTGAAGCTACTTCCATTTGGGTTGAGATTGTTCAACGACGCAAGGCCCAGATCACTGCTGATTGCGACACCAACGAGCCATCACACTACCCCCTCATCCAGGCCTCTCGTCTCGAAATTTCCAGGTCGGAGCTCGCGAGTTGGGATGCTGGGGCTCGTGCGTGGCTTGCTGTGGCCGACAATGCGATGTTGCGTCAGCACACACAGCTACGTCTCATCATTGAGAACCTTTCCATCTCGGTCAACAACAAGCGGGACGTATTTTCAGGCGTTGTTAGTGCATGGAAGACCGGCATGGAGATGGTTGAGAACCTACTTAACGGCATTTCACAGAGAGTCGACAACGGCGCAGTGCTCCTTGCCCTCTCAGCCTGGCATCTTTACCCCGATATGATTGTGTTCAGCGATCCCAACAAGACCATAGAACAACACGATCAACTGATTACGACCGGAGGATGCCTCATGGTTGGTCTCGAAGACGCAGATCAGTCACAAAGCACGGGGGTTTACTGGTCGCTCTCCTTGGCGCATCTTCGATTCTATGGGGACCCCATCATCTGCCAACGTTCTGCAGGCGAGGATGCATCTCGCGTTACCTTCGATCAGTTCACACTCGTTGCTTTGGGCTGCTTTCTCCAAAAATGGTGTGCATGGACGCAGAATGGGCTGGAGATTCCATCGACCACGAAGTTGATTATTGCCTTGGGTCGCTTCGTCTCGCGAATATCAGGCGAGTTCCAAACCAATCTGGAGATGCCTGTCCAGGAAGCCCTTTCAGCGTACAATCTCGTCCGTATATCATCAGGGTGGGTCGGCGTTCTAGCCAGAGCCTGCGAGACGTTGGAGGGGTCCGGGGATAGCAAGGAATATCAAAACCTTGTCAAACTGGGGACTCGACGAGGGTCCTCGTTTCTCTCCCCTCCCACTGGACATCCGCCTCGACTTTTTGGTCTCACGTCTGTTGAAGTCGTCCTGGACCTCTTGAAAAGCGATTCTGCAGCTCAACTAAACGCTGTAAGAGTCTTAGTAGCCGAAGACGAGCATCTTAGGGACAAGGCTCTGTTCATGAGGTACCGGCAAATGTTTGGACGCAGCATGTGGCATGAGTTTGCTACAGTCACTCCAATTCGTCAAAACCACACCAAGAAACACGTGCGCTGGATACCGTCAATTCTGCCGGAAGGTGCATACGGAAGACTGTCGGAGATCACTGCATCGGGGGAACTTTACAAACGATATAACCCAGACATCATCCGATCTTCCGATGGTGATGTAACGTTCTGGATTGGGTCTCCAAATGCACAGACTGATCATGACGTGTTCCCCATAAGCCTGGCTCTCTCTGACGGCGAGATACATGAGTATAAGTTGCTGAATGCGACCGTTTCTCGAATGCACTATCGGGACCTTTGCCGCGGATGGCCAGTATCTCTCTTCACCACGGATAATGGTCTACAGCAGATCGACATCGACATCTCTCCAGGCCATCTGATCAAATTTCTCGACCAAAGGCTTTTCGACGCGGTCAAGCTCGAGAACCATCTGACGCATACCTGGTTCGGCAAAGCGTCGCCTGCTTACATCCGATCCATGAAAGCTCTCGCGTCTGCAGACATGATATACAGCTCCTTGCCAGGAGCAACGGTATCCCTCGGCGTGCTGCGCCGAGAGCTTGGGAAGCACAAGTGGGTTCCAAAGGATGCCGCTCCCGACTCAGCGTACGATGAAGACGAGGAAGACGACTTTATCATGATAAAAAGACGACAACGCTTCTTTGAAGGATACGAAGTGGACAGATCCAACGGACTGTCGTGCGTCGCATCATTTGAGACCGGCACGTTGGATTTGGCGCCCGATTCCTTCACTAATGTCCTGGCTATCTCATCTGGCAACTCCATCTTTGCCTCGAAGCCTATTCTGTGCGACCCCTGGGAGAGGCATGAGCCATATCAACTCCAGAGGCTCACTGCAAACATTGGCAGACCAGGTCTTTCATTGCTAATTCCTCCTGTCAACCCAAGAATGCGACAAGCGGAGTTCGATTCTTGGAAAGTGGTCAACCACGAACCATTCGACGGAAGCTCCACGGGTCAGTTCAGCAACACGTCGATCCATCTTTCATTCACAAAGTATGAGAGTCCAGTTCCGGGGGCGGTCCAACATGGAGCCCAAGACGTCGAAGCAAATTACGTCGAGACGCTGGCACAGGTTCACGAAGGCCCAAAGTGGGTGGCCGACATTGACATTCTAGGGGCACTACACAGTAATCTCTTGGAGAGACTGGCAATTCCAGAGGCATGCCAGGGACACGTGTTCCGGCGCAGACCTCGATTTCCGGCGGCTTCGATTGACAACTGGGCAGAAATGATCGACGGCCCTGGGACGGCAGGGGTGGTCAGGGCGGAGGACAACTTCGTGGCGAGGCTTGCGGCTGCAGCAGTATCGGTCCAGCAAGGGAAGTTGACATTCATTCTTCCGCATCAGCTTTGCTGGAAATGCATTGAACATACTACGTGGCGGTCGCAAGATGATTTCTCTGGAGGCATGTTTATTTTGTAATAATCACTGGGGGCCCACATTGTAAAGAAATTTTTCAATTTCAAAATAGAATCTTTTCTACGCCGATATTCATATATGCACCTATACACTAAGAGTTTTTTGCCCGCATGGCGCAGTGGCGTGCGTCTGGCAACCCCTCTCCATCGCAGAGGGGGCTGGTTCGATTCCAGCTGCGGGCACGAAGCGTTTGGGTCGCGCTTCGCCATAGGCAATGGTTGGACCCGCTATATGCGGGTCTTCCGGTCTCCCCCAGCCAGAACAATGCGGGACCGGCGGCCGGTACGTCGTCAACGAGACCAATCAGACTAAAAGGAGGCCTGGGGCCACCAACCAGCACGTTCCAGGTGTCCATTAAGGGCCCAGGACAACAATATAGGGCCTAGTGCCCAAGCGACTAAGGAGGGATAAGGTGCCCATTAAGGGCCCACCAATCCCGATTCACCAATCAGGGGCAAGGCGCTACCTGTGAATGACCCGTTATGGGCGGGTCGGAATGACAAATTTGCGAGCTGCACTCGCCATTCACTATTATATTCGAACTTGAGTCAGGCAACCCAGCGGGACCTAGTAATATAGTATAACAGTTACGTAGCCACTAAGGCATGATTTGGAGGACGCTAGCCGGGTTCATGTACTGTAGTATATAGCTTGAGCTGCGGCTCTCCACGCCACATACCCCTAGGGAGGTCTGCCGCGAGGGTTCCGTAGCCCTTGCCGCCATGGCGTTAAATACTACAACAACAACAACAACACTAAGAGTTTACCAGAGTTTCAGCCTTATGAACATACAATGAATAGCTGAAGGGTGAAAAACAGAGACCTGGTCCACTGAACAATAGGTCGGAAGGAAGAAACATATAAGGCCCGTCTCCGTTTTAGCCGTAGTTAATTACTATAACACTAAACTATTTATAACTGATACTGTTTCTACTAGTTTATTGATAAAAGAGTGGACGGGATTCTGAGTCTTCCAGTGGTTATGGTTGTATATATCTGTCGGAATATCGGTAGCCATCTGGCGCCACCTGTTACCGCAAATACTCCGATTGGCTCGATTAGCGAGCCAATCAGAAGTGACGGATCTATTATAAATTTAGTATACTCGCTGTTGCCAGCAGGTACGATTCGTCAACCGACAACAACAGCAGACTACCACGAATATATCGATATTTTCCCAGCTCAAGCCGTACGGCCAGCTAACCTTGCGCCTGGTGAAATGAATCCAAAAGTAACTCTCATATTGCCGCTTTTACATGCCCCACGTGAGATCAAAGCGAGCTGAGAGTGAGAGCTGTGCAGGAAGCATGCGGAACAACACCAACGAGCTGTTAGTTGTAAGCGCCTGAGTCCCGACCATACAACAGAATAAAAAGTATGAGCATAGTAAAGCATAAAGGGGGAGTATTGTTGTTGTTGTTGTTGTATTTAACGCCATGGCGGCAAGGGCGTAGCCCTTGCGGCAGACCTCCCGAGGGGTATATGGCGTGGAGAGCCGCAGGCTCAGATTACCTACTCTACAGTATACAGCCCTTGCCCGCGTCCTCCAAATCTTACCTATTAGCTACTATGCGTTCAGTTTGTCCCTGGATCCCGCTGGTTCCTCTAGTTCCTTTATTTCCTATCTGGTCCCTTTAATAGGGCAGGACGGTTATTTTAAGGCCTAGTTGGAGGTTGGCCCCTAGTATTTTTTTTTTGTTGTTGTTGTATTTAACGCCATGGCGGCAAGGGCGTAGCCCTTGCGGCAGACCTCCCGAGGGGTATGTGGCGTGGAGAGCCGCAGGCTCAGACTACCTACTCTACAGTATACAACCCTTGCCCGTATCCTCCAAATCTTACCTATTGGCTACTATGCGTTCAATCTGTCCCTAGATCCCGCTAGTTCCTCTAGTTCCTTTACTTCTTATTTAGTTCTTTTAGTAGGGTAAAATAGTTATTTTAAGGCCTAACCGGAGGTTAGCCCCTAATAGCATAAGTAGATCTTCTAGAAGAAGCTTATTATATATAAGAAAACCTTAAAACTTTTAGGATTAGTAATTAACCCCTTAAAGTATTACTTAAGCGATCCCATAGGTCCTATCAGCTCTAATAACCTAGAAGGGTGGAGGGTAGGCCACTATTACCTTTTTACTAGAGTTTTTCGGTAATAAACTAAGTAGTTTATATCTTTTATTTCCTTATAAAAGTAGGTAAGTAGGGTTTTATTGTGGTTAAAGTGTTAATGATATTGTTCAAAGTCTCCGTGGCCTAATTGGGTTACCAGGAGGTGGTGCAGGGTAGCCCGTGGAAGGGCTAGTTTAGGAGGGCTGGATAGGCTAGCCTCGAGTCCTAGTTGGGCGTATCAATCTGTTGCTTTTTTACACTACCATTGTGTATATTGGGCCTGTATTCATCTCCTGGTGAGTCTCTTAGTCCCTACTAGGGTTATTAGTTGGCCTAAGGGGACCGGGAATGTTGTACTTTGCTTAGCTAGGCGGTCTGCTTCTTCGTTGCCTTTTATCCCCTGATACCTAGGGGCCTAGTGGGTATATATATTATATATCCTAGCCACCTTATAGATCTCTAGGAAGGCTGCTTATGAGGAGGTGGGAGTATTGCCCCGTATCCCTTGGATAATACTAGTATTATTAATATAAATGTGTATAGGTTGGTTTTGGGAGGTAAGGAGGGCCCGCCGGAGCCCTGCTCTCGCCCCTTTAACCTCACCATCAAACACTTCTACTATGCTAAATCGGCTATATCCCTGGGTTATACGTCTTTTCCTCGGTAAATAACGAATCCATACCTAGTGGCTCTATTAGACACCTTAGAGCCATTTAAATAGATAATTATATGGGTGTCTAGGACGGTTTTTAGCTAATCCTAGAAGGCTTTGGTAGCCTTTTCCTTCGTTTATTAGACTATTAGGTCTTGTGACCCTAGGAGGTATTGTGGTTAGAGCAGTGCTGGCCTTGGGACCCTTGAGACGAGGCCTGCTGTCCGTTGAAGTCGTGTTTGCTACCTCCCTTGTTATACAAGCCTTAGGAGTAATAGGTATTATTGGTCGACCTTTTATAGTTAGATTGTGAAGTGTAAGTGTACCCCTTCTAAAGCTATTTTCCTAATAGGCAAGCTGGTATCTCAGAGGAGGTTATTTATTAGGGTTATTTTCTAAATTAGGAGGATAGCTTGGGCCACTCTTATGATGACCTTATTAACCTTTTGGACAAGGCCCTTCTAGTTTATATTAATAATCCCTCCCTAAGGGGAAATGGTATTACTTAGGGCTAGTTTAGTTAGCCCCCTAAACTAGGTTTCAGCTCCGTATAAGGCTACTAGGAGGACATAAGTGATAACCACCTTCCGTATAACAATTACTAGGATCCCTCCTTTTGTGTTTATTAGGTGCCCTAGGTGCTAGGCTACCTTTTTCGCTATAATTACCCTTATTTCGACGTAATATTAAAAAAAGAGTTTTTTATTAAACTAAACCCCTAGTCAACGGATCAGCTTAACTGAGGCTTCGATTTTAAGGTCTCTAATTTTGATCCTAGGTAAGTCTTTTAGTTACTTATGTTTCCTAGTGAAGTGGATAGCTTTATATTTAGCTGGGTCAAAGGAGACCTTATTATCGGTACCCTAGTTTAGGATTTAGGTAACCTACTAGTTTAAGGATATAGTACTATCCTTGAGGGATGGGCTAATAATTAAAAGGCCTATATCGTCTATATATTTAAACCGAAGCCTTGGGTTTTTAGTTAGGATATCGGAAATATAAATAGGAAGATGATAGGTGATAATAGGGAGCCCTAAGGGAGCTTATAAGTTAAAGGGAAGTCCTCTGTTATTACCTCTTTGAACTTAACCCTAGTAGTATAGTCTAATATAAAGGCATAAATTAGCCTGATTAGGTTATTAGGCTAGCCCTATTACTATAAATAGATAATAAGGTGGTTCAGAAGAACAGAGTTGAAGGCCCCCTTTATATTTATTGTTGTTAGTGTAGTTGTGAACCCCTTATTAAGGACCTGTTCGATATTATATGTGAAATAGGTTATTAGGTCGATAACTGCCCTGCTTGGTAGGGCCCCTATTTGCTATGGGCTGGCCACCTTTTCTAGGATAGTGAGGTAGGCCATTCTCTTAGTTATTAGTCTTTTAAGCCCTTTACTTAGGTAGGATAAGAGGGTTATCGGTTTCCAGGATCTAGCTGTTGGATTCACTTCACTAGGCCTAGTATGGAAGGTGGGCAAATAACGATATATTCGTCGTATCTGCTCTGTTGTTGTTGAAGGAAGGAATCGGGCCTACGGCAGCGATCTGACGCTACCGATCTAAAACCGATTCCTGCCTTCTGATTGGCTCGCTAATCGGGCCAATAGGCGATAAGCGGCAACAGGTAGCGCCAGTCCGGCGTGGATATTCCAACACTAGTAACTATCTCTTTTACCACAAATCGTCCCTTTTTAAAATAACGAGTAAAAATTAAGCATTATTCGGCGTAGGCGCCAAATTGCTCAAAACGCAATAAAAAAATTAATAAACGGAACGAGTGCATAAGGCGGTCGGAAACAGCAGAAGTGCCGTTTTCGGCCGTACCACCTTCGGCAAAAACAAGCGTATCCCATAACCAGCTACGGGCAAAGTCCGGCTCACCATCGCTAGCGATAATAGCGGTATTCCTCCCATATCCCCTAATCTCCTTTATATTCCTCCTCTTACTCAGCACCATAAGTACTCCTTAAGGTCTCATAACCTATCCCTCTATCCTAATCTTCACTTTTACCTCCTTAATAAACCTTATAAGGGCTTAGTTTAGTGTAACCTTTATTAGACCGTCGGTAAGGTTATTATCTCCGTGGATCCATCGGATCTCATATAATTCTCATCTCTTATAAAACTACCTTAACACCATAATATTAATTATCAGGTGTTTCTCTTTTATAGTTCTAAGTTTAACAAAATACTTATAAAGTAAATACGAATTAGTATACATAATAATCGGGATCATAGGTATTCGGAGCTTATTAGTTATAATCTTTAGGGTCATAGAGAGGGCATAAGCCATATTAACATTAACGACCATCCCGTATATCTCGGATACAAGGACGCTCCTCGTAACTCTCTTAGATTTTATTAAGGAGTAATAGATAATATTTTCTTTTATTATAAAGTCCTCTTCTCCTTTGGTCTTATTTATAAGGAGGATCATAAATCCGAGCTAGGACATTAGGTCACTATTATTAGTAAAGGAGTTATTAATAAAGACGAAGAGCTTAGTGGTAATTAGATTAAGGGGTATATAAGTGAGGCCTTAGTCTAGGTACTCCATTTGCCATAGCAGGCGTCGATTCAGAGCTTTGATCTACTCTGGTGTTACTTCTCAGTACTGGGCTGCCGCGGATAGATTAAACGCTACCTCGGGTTAGCACTTTAAGGTGGCGTACACACCTTTAATACACTACTCAACGTACTACTCCTTCATAGTAGCGGATTTAGTATTAACCTAATATATTTTCACTCCCTAGCCCTTTAAGCGTAAAGAGATGATCTTTCCATTAGTTAAAATAATCCCTTCGTTAAATATAAGTAGTGTCTCAGTGGAGAAGTATTATTTCTCCTTCGCTAAGAACATCACTTTCTAAAGTTCCTCGTCTTCCCGTTAAGCGAAAGTCTCATCACTCAGGCCAATAATATCATCAGTTTATATACCAATTATCACGAAATTCTCATTTTTATTATTTAATAATAATAAATAAAGGTCGTACATAGAAGTCCTCATCTAGAACTTCTCTCTATGGTGCTTATTATATATCGTATACTAGTGGGTTCTAACTTCTACGATACCGTATAATGGTCATATAACGGTTATAATGGTTCCTAGAGGGTAATTTTTCTTTATTTAGTTTAGTAATTTTGCAAAGATCGTCCTTTCGAACTTTGTTATGGATTAGGTGTACGCCTAAGTAATATCTCTTATCCATAGTGAATAGCCCTCCTTTTGGATGAGAGATGGAGTAACGGTGAGAATTAGTCTCTGATTAATACTCTAAATAATCGGAGACTATATGAGGATAGCCTCTTTATTATCGTCTACGTATCCCTAAATAATAAATTTAAACTTTTCGTAAAGTATCTCTATTTTACCCTTCACTTCGTTAACAATCCTTAAGCGGAATATACATATCCCTTTATGTTTTTCTTCGTTGTACTAAGTGAATTTAAAGACTCCTCGTTCAATTAGGGCATCGATCTCCTTTTTAGTGGACTCTTTGAATAGGGGTCCTAGGGCTTTAATTATGCCCTTTTTACATAGCTCGAGTATAAGGGCGTAATCTGCCTCTTCCTTGGTACTTATAAACATAGTTATTATTATGGCCTCGCTTTTAGTATTATTAAAGGTATTAATTTCTACTAGGAGGTTAATTTAGGTGTTCTTTTATGGTCTACTTCTCGGGTATCGAAGTAGTAACGCTAACTCTTCTTTTGGGGGTAATATATTTATCCGGATAATAATCTCATCTTAGATTTCCTTTTCCTTATTAAGGACATCTTCCTTGTTATTTCTCGGTATCTCTAGGACCGTATTCTTCTTATTATTTTTTAAGAAGGGTTTAATGATAATAAACCTAAAAACTTTTAGTTTAGAGGGTAATTGAATAATATAGTCTTCGTTTTCGTTAACGAGGAGTGTATATGGGCCTATCCAGCCCCTTCTCTTACACTAAACAATAACTTTCGACTATAATAATAGATCTTATGTAGGGGCCGTATTTGGGCCGTTTATTATTGTAAAAGCGTTAACTGTTATATGTTCTACGTAAATCTCTTATGACTTTATTATAGCCTTCCATATAACTTTTATATATTACCGTATTTTTGGTGATGGTGGTGAATTTATATTTATACGTGGGTACACTCCGAAGATGAGTAGGGTCGGAATAAGACCATTTAGGCCAGCTATATCGTTGATCGTTTTGATTGTGTTTTATAGGGCGATCTTCGGTGGTGTAGAAGGGGATTTTTGGTGGATAATGTTGTATGCTCGTCGTAGGGGTGTATAGTATCGCTTTACCTTTCCGATACTGTTGTGGGCTTTAACGGGCACCTCTTTGACTTTGATCACTATGGATCTCACTGAATTCCTGAATTCCTCAGAGCTAAAGTTTCTGCTAGTGTTCGTAATGATCTAATTAGGGGGTCCAAGGTAGGTATCGATCTAGTATTCGCATAGTATCTCCTAGGTGTGCTTTGTGTTAACGTTTTCCAGAAACCTAGCTGCGTTAAAGGAAGTGGCCGTATTAACAACGTGGATTACGGGTTTACTCCCTTTTAAGTAGAAGATATTAATAATAACCTCATAATTAAAGTCCACATCGTCTCTAAGGGTGAATTTGAATCTCCTTAGAGCTTGTCTATTTATTTAGTACTAATAGTAATACTTTATGAGCTTTTGGATTACTTTGAATATTACGTCGTTACCAGCTCTCTCTAGGATTATATAAAGCCTCTATACTAATGGGTGGCCGAAACGATAGTGGATTCTATGTAATTCCGTGTTTATAAGGTGATTCTACGCAAAACTCTGTTTTAGAGAGTATATAAGCATCCACGGATACCCCTATTTGCATATAATAAGGACCTTCACATTTCCCTACTAAAAGAAGTTATGGATATTATCGAAATGGATCCCTAAGTCGTTTATATCTCTTAAATAAAATAAGAATAGCGTACTAGTGTTCATAACGTGGAAGGGTAATCGTCCGAAGGGTGAATTTACATAGGTTAGTCCTATGGAGGGTATCAGAGGGTTGTCTCCGAAGGTAATACTCGTCTAGCCTACTTTGGAGGTGTTGAGTTTCATAATAATATCGATCTTTTATAGAGCAAAGAATTAAGGGTATCCAACTATAAAAACACCGATTACTCCTATATTAGGTATAATCCCCTAAAAGATCGTTACTATGTAATGGTCATCGCTAATAAACGCCTCGTAGGCTAGTAATTTTACGGGTATACCATAAATATCCTTCCCCGTAATAGCGTAGTAGGCGGCTTGGTTATTCAGGGTTTGAGCAAGGTCTTCGCTAACTAGAGTAGTGGCGTAGCCGAAGAATGAGACGTAGAATTCGTTGTTATACTCGTTTTCCTTATTAAGGGCGGCGTTAGTAAGGTATTAGTTTAGATCTTCTTTGTCCCTAGCGTCCTCGTCGTCGAGTACTTTATCTCCTTTGTATTTAGTGAGGAAGCGGCTATATACTTTAGGAGAGGTGTCGGAGACGTCCTTATTCGATTTAAAGTGTTTATATACTTTACTTCTCTCCTCTATAGAGTATTTCATAAACCAATACCCTTCTTTACCATAAACGTAGGACTTTTTATTATAGTGAGGGTATCCTCGTTATTATTGGTGACCTCCGTAGTGGTTACTTTGCTCTTTTTTGTTATAGCGTTAATTAGTCTAGAACTGCTCGTCTAGCTCTATTTTTAACGTAAAATATTAATAATAAACATCTCTTCTTCTTTCCTCTAAGTTGAGGCTTATCCTTATCGTATTATAAAACTCCTTTATTATATTTACTCTAGTTAAGTTAGTAGAGTAGCACTTTTTTATAGAGATAGTAGCTTTGATCAGCTTATCCTTTAGGACCTAGTTTCCCTAGTAGTATAACACGAGAACTTACTAGAAATTCATTAGGTTGTTGAAGAGGGTCTCTAAAACCTTAACCTTCGTCCTTTTGGGGTTCTTCTAAATAACCTTATTGAGATTTACTCTATTCTAATCGATAATATAGGCTTAGCGGCGTTGGTCTCCTTTAAAGTGGCATCATAGCTTATTAACTACCTCCTCTGTTAACCGAGTAGTCGGTGTACTGCTAATATAACTGTAATAAAACTAAGAAACTCTCCTTTTCAGTATCGTAAAGAATAAACTAACTATTATATAATAGTTAACTCCGATTTTTCTATAGGCTTCGAGGAAAATGCGGAATTTGGTATTAAGGACATCGAATTTCTCACCACTATACCTTATATCATCGGTATATACCTTAATAAGCATACTTTGTTACTAAGGGGTCGCTATTTCGCTAATCTCATCTATGGTGCAGCGTTCTTCCTAATCCGGTAGTTCCTAGGTGAATATGGGTTATCTAGGTAGTTATAGCCAATTCTAAGGGCATAGCCCGGTGTAGGCTTAGCTTATTCCTACTCTCTTTAAGGGTAGCGGTACTCACGGGGAGTTCTTCTACACTGTAATCTCTTCTAAACGGGATTAAATCGGTAATAATACTTATTTCCTCGTTAATTCCTTATAAAGGACTGGGTCCTCTATGAGCTTCCTGAAAAACGGGCTTTTAAAGCTAATTTCGTTAACTTCTTCCTAGGTCCAGTAGTATAGAGCTGGGGTCTCCTTAAGGTTAAAGAGTTTAATTAGGATCCTCTACTTTTTTATAGGGATAAATATATTATAGTAGAGTAGGAAGTCGCATAGTCTTCTCACCACTTAGGTCTTAAGGATATTAAACGTAATTTGGGTCTAATCTTTAAAATCTGATTTAAATTCTACTTCTAGGTCGTGGCTAATAGTGCCTTCCGCGGTCCATATTTCGATAAGGAATACTACCACCATTACTACTGATTTAGGGTCGGACTCGAGAATCGCCTCTTTTAGCCTATACCTGGCCCATAGTCCCCATTCGTAAAGGTTAACCTCCCTCTCGTACTTCGTTAGTAATAGGATTAAGGAGCCGTTTATTATTTAATTCTAAGTATTAACGGGGGTTAGTACTCTTATCATCTCTCCTTATAGAGGGGCCTGAGTATCCTGGACCTCTTTCGGGGTCGGATTCGTTATAGTTGGGTTACTTCTTAACATCTTAGTAGATATTCTAGTGTACGACGGTAAGGTTAACGACGTCTTGAATACGGGGCATTTCCTCTAAGCCGTAGCTTCGAGGGCGTATACCGTTCATTAAACGAATTACTACTTAGTGTCTATAGAATACTACTTCTAATGGGTAATATAGGAAGGGAGTCTTTTTTCCTTTAGTGTTATTTTTAGTTGTGTATCTACGTTTGGGTCGTTTTTAGGGGTAGGGACGACGATAGTGAAGTCGGGGTTCTCGTTGAATTCAGCCCTTCGAGCGTTGGATGTTGTGTCCTTGGCAGGTCGCTCCAATCTCAGTATCGGTTACCGGCTCTCTTTTATGGACATAGTCGGAAAGTGGGATTATCGTCTCTAGCGTCGTATTCACTAGGTATTCAGGGTCACTACTCTAGAGGCAGGAGTAAGTGGCGACGGCGACGACGGTGAAGTCGGGGTTCTCGTGAGGGTCAGCCTTTCGAGCACTAATTCCGAGGTGTTTCCGTAGTTACGGGGTAACGGAGCAGCGTTTAAAAAAGGAGGGGGTATCGATTATGATGGATAGCTTCTCGTCGAGAGCGAAAGTCGGCGATGGAAGTGCGAGGGCGCTTTATATCGCTACTAATCACGAGATCTTCGTCGTAAGCCGTACATAATGGACGCAGAGACCGTATTCCATTACATTGAACAGAACTTATCACTCCGGTGACTTCGTATAAACTCCTAGGAAGCTCCTACGGTATCCTATTATTAATCGTATTACTAACCGAGGGTATCGCAAATTCTTCCTATAGCGCGAATATCGTGAAATCCGTCGGACAGGCTATTCCGTCCCAGGACTTCATAATATTACCTCTTCTAGTAAAAGGTTCACCTTACTAATCTGCGGAAATAGTATTCAACTACTAATTAGTATTGGATTCACTTTACTAGGCCTAGTGTAGAAGGTGGGCAAATAATAATATATTCGTCGTATCTGCTCTGTTGTTATTGAAGGAAGGAATCGGGCCTACGGTAGCGATCTGACGCTGCCGATCTAAAACCGATTCCTGCCTTCTGATTGGCTCGCTAACCGGGCCAATTGGCGATAGGCGGCAACAGGTGGCGCCAGTCCGGCGTGGACATTCCGACACTAATAGAGGACACAACAAGGACCATCAAATAACACATTATAAAACATCAATAAGCATCGTTAATTAAATAAACATATTTAAAACTCTTTTTACCCATTCACTTAGATCGTATACCGTGAACAATATAGAGGTTACTTTATCACCGAATAAATAAGGCCCCAATATTCACTAATATCTATATCCAGGGCAGGAACCCCTTTTTAGCCCTAATCAGGTCTTAAAATATCTCCTTACCTAGATTATAGTTCTAGTTAAGTAGTTTTGTACGAGTTAATCACCCTCACAAACCCGGGACGGAGGGTATACGACCTATGGTTAGTAGAGTATGTATATTATACGATACAGCACATACTGTTCACTGCATCCCCCGCTCCGTTGTAGTAGCTTTAACTATAAAAGGGCGGGGGGAAAGCAAAGGAGAAACGTAATGCAAAACCATAACCTCGGACCATAACATAAACACAATAAAGTATAAAATCTCATTTAAATTCATTTTCCTAATAAGAACGGCTCTAAAACGGAAACAGCACTACGAAACGCAATTAATAAACGGTCTCTCAAACTCGTATTTATAGTCTGGCCAACCCAGTGCCCTTAACGAAATTCGTTACCTTAAAACCTTTAATAAAAGTATATTAAATGAAAAGGCTAATAAGGAAGTGCTCTAATAGTGTGACCTTTCCGGTGAGTTAAGAAAACCTAGTTAAGAGGGGACTTTTACTAAGGGAAGTACTCTGGGTTCTATACGTAGAGAGTTTTCTCTACTGGGCTATAATGGTAACGCACCCATAAGTACTCACTAAAAGAGGTTACCCCCTCTCCCCACGTTATATGATTACTTAAAGAATTACCCGTACAGGGACGACTTTAGAACAACTGAAATAAGCTATGTAAGTGGCTATAAGGACTCCTACTCCTAGGAGGAGGTTAGCAAAGAATAAGTACGAGGTAAGCAGATTCTCGGTTACTATTACGTATATACTTATAAACTTAATAAATACAAGAGCTTTATAAAATTCAAAATATACCTTATTATCAGTGGAGATTAATAATTAAGAGATAAGTGAGAAATGTACACTTCTATGCTTATATGTATGTTATTTTGAATTCTTATTATAATAGTTATTTATTTTAATATAGAGCTTTTATAGTATAACATAGTAAATGCTTTTGTATATATAATAATTGATGAGGAAGTGTATATGCAACTCCTGCCTGGATACCGAAAAGTTGGATAGGTATTATATTTAAAAAAGAAAAGCGCTTTATAGTCTTAGGAGGTCCCCTCTACTCTAGTAAAAGCACCTAGAAAACGGGCTCCTAGAACTCGGCTTTTAATAAGTTACCGGAGAGAACTATTATTAGTAGAAGGGGCAAATTACGTTCTTCTTTTATGTTAACGACTATGTTTTAGTTTTCTCTTATAAATATTATAACAAAGTAATAGCGTCGATAAACCAGCTTCAGGAACATTATCATCTAAAAGGTGTTTATAAGCTACAATAGTTCTTAGGAATCGAGGTCTTAAGGGACCGAGTAGTTAAGAAGATTTAGCCTTCGTAATTAGTATTCGTTGAGAAGGTGAGAAGACTCCTACTAAATGTTAATAAGCCACTTAAAGTGTAGTACGAGACCCCTATAATAACTATTGAGTTATTTTTATACGATGGGGTAGTAGAACTATAGGAAATTAAGAGGTATTAACATAAAGTTAGGACGATTATGTATATAATAGTGATAACTCGCCTAGACATCGCATTCACCGTAAGCCGTCTTATATACTTCAATCAGAACCCAGGGCCAAGTCACCAACGCATAGTGGATCGAGCACTCTAATACCTCTACTTAACGCGTTCCCTCTGCTTAGAATACGGAGCTGCGCCGGGGAGCCCTAAGGACACTTTGGAAATCGCTTTAGATACTAATTTCGCCGATAATACACTTAATTGGAAGAGCTCTTAAATGCTTATAATACGACTTTTCGGTGAAACCGTTGTGTAGAAAACAAATAAACAACAAATAATTATAACCTTAAGAATAAAAGCCGAGCTCCTCGCCCTATTATATACAATAAAGGAAGCCATCTTCGTAAGCCGCCTAATACTACTTTATAAATATAACTCCATATGGAGGACGCCCATAGTACCAAGTTTATACTTTAAATATACTCTTAACCACGAATTCATGTATAATATAATAACTAGTAGACCGTGCACCTTATGACCATAGAATAAGTGCAATTACAAATACACTTACGCTATGTTAATATTCATAACTATTAGTTATATTAAGAAATTGAGAATAACTATGTTAACGTTGTATATATACCGTTAACTAAGCTAATAGTAGATAAACTAATAAAAACGCTCCTAAAGTAGCCTTTTTAGGTGTTTCTCGTATAACTAAATATAAGTGACTAGCGGGTTCGTCTAAAAGACAACTATTATCGCAATATCACCGTAAATAAAGTCCACCAGGAAGCCAAGATTGCTAAGGATAATATATAGGACGTTAAGGCTTGTGTTCCTTATACTCTTAGGACTCGTAAATCCCGTGGGAAGGACGTTTAAGAAGTATTTTAGACGGAGGAAGACGGAATTGAAACTTCGAAAGAATTATAGCATTTAGTAATAGCTATTAAAGAGCGGATCAGGTGATAGGAAGTCCACTAGACGGAGGCCTCCCTAAAGGGGTGTATTGAATCCACTGTGTCAAGTGCCTAATCCACTTCTAGTGCGCTTAAAGGCCGTATACGGCGTAGAATAATAACGGGCCGAAACGCACCCTTGAACCAGCCATTTTAAGGGCTAAGTTCTCCCCTAAAGAACAAGGAGAACAAGAGCAATTACACACAATTGAATATATCACGAATTGACCCTTAAATCCGACATACACCACCTTATTAGTCAGGGCTCGCGTCGTCACACTAAGGAGGGGTATAACGACGTAAGCCCTAACTAATAAGGTGGCGTGGGTCTAGGCTATATGGAAGAGTAATCCTAAAAGCCGGATGTGTGTAAGTGTGCTGGAAGTGGCCTTAAGGCGGCGCCACTAGCACGCAAGGGTGTGTTTGTATATACGTGGCTTTTCACCCTTTTTACTTATATATAGGGGTAACAGGAGCCCCGGCGGAAGGGCCCTCATAGAGTGAAGCAGTTACAATCAATCGTTATTCCCACCCGCTCCGTACACTTAATCGGGACCTTGTTGTCACATGCCACTCATAGATAGTGATCTCTCACATGATACTAGGAATGTTGTCAGAATATCCGGGGGGCGGGGGGGAACGAGATTATTATTATTCAGACCGGGAAAGGAAACATGAACGTTCCTATTCTTGCGGGGTATTGGCCACGTCAGAGGCAACAATTCCCTAACAGTGTGAAGTAAAGTTCTCCCTCACTCCGATGATCAATCTACACTACCTCTCGTTACGCAGCGGAACACAAGAGCCGAAAAATATTCCTTACTGGTTCAATATGTAGCTTCTTAGCCTTGTCTCGTTTGCTTCGGCAGTAGCGCAGGCGCACGTCATCACCGGAGTTGGGGAAAACAGAGTCAGGGTCCATCTACGATCGGCATCACCGGCAAGGATCGTGATGATATCAAATCCCTGCGATATTCATGGAAATCCGATTACAGCCTATTCTTGGCGCTCGCTGTATGAGGTTCATGCATACCTCAGTAACCGTTCTTCCTCATCCTTGTAAGTTGAGCCAACATCGAAACCACATGCAGTTGGAGATCACCAACACTGCCCCAAAGGCAGCGCACTCCGCGGTTCGCGGGGTACGTAGCGGTGCTCTCAGGTGAGAATCCGGGAGGCATGATGACACATGGATAAGTCGTATCCCTGCCGATTAATCCGTAATCAACCACAGTTATATCCAGTCACGAGGCGGACGAATGGTAACCAGGTAAAACAGACCGCTTCTTCAATACCATGAAATCGCCAGCCACTGAAGACGGACCTGCATTTCGTCCTGGCCAGCCACGTAGATGAGGCGGAGGTGGTCCAGTCAGAGTGCCAACATTGCAGGTCAGCCGGGATGTTGCTGGTTTCGCACTGACGTGGGCATTGAGCCGAGGAATTAAAACTGATTTGCAGTAGTACTTCCCGATCCCCAACAGAGCCTAGATCTCCCGTCGTCCACATGCCCCGCCGGACCCTTCTAGAAGACCCACCGCGGTGATTAAGGAGCTGAACGCCCTCGTTCAAGGATCCCTGATATGGGCATTGAGGGGAGAGGTGCTGTGGTACGGTTTGGTCGGCCAGTGAGGGCATTGTTATCGAAGGCTTCACGCGTTTCTGGAATCTCGCTTCAGGAGAAGGCCCAAACACGCCAGAAAAGAATGTTTACGCTTTTCCTCAAAACATCCATTTTCCGCGATCAGGGCATGAATGTCTAGTTTTTTTCAACTCGTAGGGCCACCGTCAACACCGTGCTCCGTCGAACGGTTCGGCCGCGAGAGGTTCTCGTGCAAACCCACGGACGGCGCTAAGATGCCTCTTAGGCAAATCCCAGACAGCCGAAAGTAAGAACCAACGCACGTCAGCGGGTGTCGTAAGGCGGACGTCCTTATGCGCCAACAAACTCAACGGTAAAAACGACGTCACACCTGAAACGGCACAGATGAACGCGCGGAGGATGCCGCCCTCCCCGCCGATATCAAGACGGCGGGCCTCGGGTTGCGGGCTGCGGGGGGCGGGTTAAAGGAGGAGAGGACTTCGTCCAGAAGCGTGTCTTCTCATCCGTTCTATGGACATAATTAGCCGTCGAGGCTCTCTGTCAGTAGTCATCGTGATAATCACCGCAGTCCACTCGTCATTATTACATGATCATGGACGCCATCAACACCGCCGTCAAGCTGGTCCAGATCGCCCTTTCTGAGAAGCAGGCCCTGGACATCCCGTACGGAAGCAAGCATCCGACCCAAGTTACCCTCCTCTGGCATCTCATCGTCCTCTCTCGATATAACAAATACGCTCCGATCTTCACCACATTCGCAGGAGGTATGTTCTCGAAGACACGATATCCGATTCAGGCCGACTGAGCTTGAGACAGTATGGTCCGCGTTGCTAGCCGGCGCAACCGAGCTCGCCAATCCAGCTTCAACCCTCCAGGCCGCGTTCATCTTCCGACAAACGGTGCTATGCTTTCTGGCAGCGTATTTGTTCTGCGGCGCGGGGATGGTCTGGAACGACTACGTCGACCGCGAAATCGACGCCAAGGTGGCTCGAACGAAAGACCGCCCTCTGGCGGCTGAAAAGGTCACCACTGTTGACGCCATGCTATGGATGATCCTGCAGTTGCTCATGTCTTTGGCCCTTGTCCATGAGGTTCTGAGCGGGATCGATGTGTATGCCCAATCCTGTGTTTTACACGTTTGCCAGTTATCATTGATATACGAGTTGTGAGACTGACTTTCATCGCAGATGGAAACACATGACGCCGGTCATAATATCTTCAATTCTCTATCCTTACGGAAAGCGGCCAAATGCCCGTAAACTCCGCATCTACCCGCAATATATCCTGGGCTTCAAGATCGCCTGGCCCGCCATTCTTGGACGAGCCGCCATTTACGGCCGAGACGAACCGTTCAATGAGACCGTCGAGAAATGTCTCCCGCTCTGCAGTATGGTCTTTTTCTGGATCATCTACCTCAACACGGCCTACAGCTACCAGGACATCGTCGACGATCGAAAAATGAAAGTCAATTCTTTTTACACGGTCGCGGGCCGGAATTTCCACCGATTTTTGGTCGCCCTCGTCAGCCCGATCATGGTCTGCATGCCGCTCTACCTATTCCAGTTCCGCTCCCTATGGCTGTGGATGAGCTGGGCGGGAGTCTGGACTGCGGCGTTTGTCACGCAGCTATCCCGCTTCGACCCGCACCGGCCGGCGAGCGGCGGCGGCGTGCACAACAGCAACTTTATCCTCGGTGTCTGGACAATCGTGGCCTGTGCCGTGGAGGTGCTTCTGAACGATGATACCCCCGCCCTTTGAGCCCGAAAGAAAAACGGTGTTAGGGCGTGTATTTGTGCGGCAAGTGATACCACAGAATGTCGAGTTAGCGTTGGGTATTAGTGTGGGGATTTCCATGTCGGAATCGGTGGTGCAACTGCTTTCATTCGATACCTCCTGGGTGGCTTGGCTGTGTAGTGAGAGACAGCGATATGATGGAAGTAATCCAGCTTGCAAACTAGGATCACACAATGTACTTATCTTTCGGTCTTGGAGACTACTGTTTGGGCACTTCTCAATCATCGCGAAGACTGCAGACGATATACCCAGTGCAGGATCTCGATATGCCGTTATGAGAGTCTTTGATATGGAGCGACACATTTGTCCCTCTCTAATTCTTTGTAGCTAAGGAATAATACTTGGGCAAGTGGCTTCATAATATCAGTGTCGTGACAGGTGTCTTGTGTTCTTATAATGCCGCGCCAGGCAGTCAGTTGAAAAACGTGCGACCTAGTATTTACAGAGTAAAATGTAGCGATGATATTGCACGTAGTGATGCCCGTGATGAAGAACTACACCCAAAGAAGACCGCAAAGAATGTTCAAAACTCATAGCCGTATCCACCGCCCAGACGACCAGAGATCGAGAAGAGATCAATGAGCCACGCGACGAAGCCCAGTATGACACCCAGAAAACCATACCTAAACAGATCCGGCATCAAAAAGATATAGTTCCTAAACTTCAGGCCTGAAACTCTCTGCTCAAGACTCTTTGGGTTGTCCAGGTACCAGTAGAAGCGCGTCCCCATGATCTTGAATGGGGTTCTGAAGACGTAGTTAATGGCGAAATACGTGATGGAGCCGATGGCGTCGAACCGCACCTCCCCATGAATACCTTGCGAGCGGAAGTAGTTGACCACCCGCCTCAACAACCCACAAATCTCGGCGTCGGTAAGATACGGCGTCAGCCCCTCAAAGAGGACCAGCACCGGCCTGTCAGCGGGTATCTTGGCGTCCCGCAGCCACGCGTCGTCGTGGATATTCGGACTAATCAACCTATACTCGCCGCCCTTGCCAGAATCCGGAGCACTCAACACCTGCCGCCTCAGCTCAAGCACATCCTCCTTATCCGCGTCGATCCACACGCGGCCCTCTCCCTGCCACTTGACGCGGTGGCACCGCGAGTCCATGCCGCAGGCGAGGTGCAGCACGGTGGCGGGGCCGGGGTTCCGCCGCAGGAAGCGCTCGGTGCAGATGTCGAGCATGCGGGCGCGCATCGCCACGGGCGCCGAGAAGAGCTGCAGGTTGGAGTAGCCCATCGAGGTGCGGTTGAAGTCGTAGCCCTGGTCGCGGATCTGCGAGACCACCTCGAGCGCGTACTGGTCGTTCAGGATCGGGCTGGGCGACTCGGCGTCCTTGGCGCGGGCGAAGAGCGTGAGGAGGAGGGTCTCTTGCGCGCCGGTCAGCTTTACGCTGCCTTTTCCGAGTTGTGTCGTGGTTGTGGATGAAGACATCGTGGGGTGAGTTCGATTACGGGTGCCAAATTGCAGCGGAGGTGAGTGGTACGTTGAGAATCACACATGTATAGCTACGAGCTTGGTTGACGAAGGAGTTGTAGGAAACGGCGCCGGCGCAATCATATTAGAAACCAGATCTGCCTCGGCACATGATCTGTCGGACAAGCAATGACTAGCAGAGCAGGCCGTAGCTCGTGTCTTCCTCGAAAACTTCCCGCGACTCGCGCCGTCCGATCCCTGTACTCCGGACTTGCGGGGAAAGATGCAGCCTAGCGCAAGACCTTGGGATGAAGCATTGAATGAGCGATTGCAGGATACGGCGAAGCTGAACCTTCGTACTCGGAATCGCAACGGGATTGGGCTTTCTTCAGGAATTCGGGGTGTTGTCACCCGCGGCATAAACAACCAGCAGCCGGAAGCTTCAAGGGATGACCTCATGACACCGGGATAAACGACCAAGCGGCGGCAGATTGCTTCCTCTGTCGCCCAGTTACGAACACGAATCGCATTTGAAGACACAGCCGTTGTTGTGACCGAGTGGCCGTCTTTTCTGCGGCAATTGGTCTACCTGATTTAACACGTGCAGGTGTCAACTGAACCTTCGGTAACTAGTCATAGTGTCTGGCCTCGTGCAAGAGGATGCCGACGGCGGAAGTGCCGCCCCTGTGAATAGAAGATCCAGTTTTCATCACGGCTTCGCGACCTTGGCTTGGTAATTTGGTGGGTTCTGGGGAAACCATTACAAGTGTTCAGGCTAGCTTCACTGCAACCAGGAGGGGATGGCTTATTTTGACATTCGGATGCGCCGAAATATGAGTGCGTTACTAAGTCAAAAATATCGTGGAGTTATAGAAACCACTATCTCTCTGCCTTTTAATTGAGAAGGAGTCACAGCGCTCATTTCAGTCTCGTAATGTTCACTCTAGATCGCGACGGAGTTACATTGTATGCATTGCAACCCTGTGACAGGTGCAGTCACGGATGATGTAATGGGATGGACACTTGGCAACCCCACTATCAGATTCTCTCATAAAGGAATGTAACCCTCCAGTTGACAACTTACATTTGATGGTGGAGGACGTTTCAAGTAGGCAGGCCGTATATCTCATTGTTTAGATATTATTCGTCAATATGATATACATCAGATCCATCGTACAATATTTATCACGTGGCTCTGTGCCCGAATCATGAGTTGCCGCAATATGAAAACCCTTAGCCGCCAGCCGGCCCTGGTGAGACCGAGACAAGATCTCAAAGGAAAGCCCGCGTTATCTAGGGCTTACGAATCTAGAACATGAGCTTGCCGTTGTCGTAGGCGAACTGATTGCCACCAGAGTTCCCGACAACTCGCCCGCAAAGTGTTCGTGTTAAGAAACTCGGTGCCTACGACCGGATCAAAGGGGTCCCGTCAGTTTTGTACCAGGTCATCACCCTTGTGCTTCGGCGCGATATCCGAGCGCATTGGGTCTGGCTGGGACATGGAGAAGGGGGACCAGCTGAACCAAGCTGACATTTACGAATATCTGCATTAGAAATCGAGGGTCTCATATGTCATGTGATTAAGCAAGTGGTGGTTGTTCCTTATGTATAAGATTTCTGATTTTTGCTAGCCAAGGAAAGAGTTCTCCCATACAGTCATGAAGGACATGCCCAGTCAACACTTGGGTCAAGTTGACAGAGAAGACAGGCTCGGCCACAAGCTGCCCCTAAGATGACCAGACAACAAGAACAAGCTACGTAAAGTCTGGAATCTACCTCCACTTGTTGTCCCAGCCGGCCTGCTCAATGGCAAAAGCAATCGCCAGCTCAGAGAACCTCGCCATGTGGTTGATGGAGAAGACGCCCGTCTCATCGTCAACATCCATGGTGTCCCTGTCAGTGTGCACGTACGGGTCAAACTCGCCCAGGAAGCCACCCGCCACGGGGTTGCCCTCGGAGGCGAAAGTAGCAGGGAAGCCGAGCTTGGTGTAGGACATGTAGTCCGAGCCGGCGCCAGGCATGAGCTCGTACACGCTCGTGGTGATGTTGATGTACTCAGTGCTTAGATCCACCGCCCACTTGGTCAGGGGCGCATCTGCGTCAGTCTTAATGAAGCCGATGGACTCGGTCGCATTCCGGCCAATGAAAGCCGTCATGTCGAACTCCATCATGGCACCGATGTTAGCGCCCTCCTTCTTCTTGTAGGCGGCGATATCCTGGCTGCCCAGCAGACCGCCCTCCTCGGCGGCGTACCAATGGAACTCGACGGGACCGGCCTCAGGAACGTAGCCGCTCGACGCAAGCACGCGGAAGGCCTCGAGGATGCTGACGGTGCCCGAGCAGTCGTCGTCGGCGCCGGGGGCCGGCAGCAGCGGGAAGAGGTAGTTGGCCGAGTCCTGGTGGGCGCCGATGATGGTCAGCGGCTTGTCGAAATCGCGCACCTTGGGCTCGAAGCGGGCGATGACGGACGACTGGGCGAAGCGGTGGGTGAAGTACTCGAGCGAGATGTGGGCATGGTAGGGCGCCTCGGCGATGATCTCGGCCACGTGGTCGTGCAGCCAGACGGAGCTCTCCTCGCCGGTCGGGCCGTCAAAGTAGCGGTTGTAGTAGCTCGTCATGTGGGCGAGCACGTCGTGCATCTTGGTCTGGTTGACCTTGGGGAAGAGTGGCTTGATGAGGCGCTGGTGGCTGATCTTGGGGAGGTCTGCAAACGGCATCGTCAGCATCCTCGAGGCCTTCAGACTACCGTGCCGGTGTGAACGGAGGCTTACTAGCTTTCCCGGACCACGTGTCGACAGAGTCGGCATAGAGTTCCTGGTGGTCTGTAATGTCGCGGAACTTCTTCCCCATCTGCCGAAGGCGCAGCTTGTCTCCCTCGGTCATCCATTCCGCCTGCTTCTCGCCGAAGACGTGGATGAGGCGGCGCTCGTCCAGCTTCACCGCCATCTCCGGCTGCAAGGAGATCAAGGCATCGACGGGGTCGGGGTGCGCCTCGAGGGCCGCGAGGATGGAGTCATCAACGGCGTGGCCCTTGAAGGTTCGCGCGGGAGGCGTCGCGCCGTCGTCAGTTGCCTGGGGCGCAATCACGAATTGGTCGCCGTCGCGGGGAGAGCTGGCTGCGAGCTGCGACGAGCCCAGCAGGAGCAACAAGTTGGCGGTCCAGGAGGAGCGCATGGTGACGATGCTGTCGAAGTTAGATGTGGCGTTGAATGATGGTGAAGATGGCAGGCTTCGAATTGAGAGTTGAAGGGAGGTGGACGCGTTATCGGTGATAAGCGCTGTCGTCAGCCCTGTAACCTGCCTTGGCCTTGGGTAGAAGGTCACTAACGAAGCTCTCTGCGATGATGCAATACGGCGCTGATAAGGTGCTGATTGCACTGATTGCAGGGGTAGCAAAACTCCCGTTCGAGACACGGCCACAACATGCGCCACACGTTTCCACAGCAATTCAGTCAACCTTGGACGCTCAAGAACAGCTTGCCACATGCCAGTGTGGCTGGAGCGTGGCTGGGGCTACGCCCCACGAATAGATAGAGTTGTTGTTGTTGTATTTAACGCCATGGCGGTAAGGGCGTAGCCCTTGCAGCAGACCTCCCGAGGGGTATGTGGCGTAGAGAGCCGTAGGCTTAGACTTGTCGAATTGGTGGTCAAAATCGCGTATATTCTGTTATGTGTCTCTCCGTTTTCTGGAAGCCCCTTGGGCCCGTAGGAATAGGGGTAGGGGGTGCCCTAAGGAGGCTGGGGTGTGTGCTCGGGATTATAGTTCTTCTGAGTGAGCGCCGAGTGCTCAGCTGAGCGCTTAATCTGATATGCCCCCTTAGGGAAGGCCTCGTAGGGGCTTTTCTTGACCTCTAGTAATTATTCCGTGATATGTATTTTACGCTTTGTAAAGCACTTCCTTTGCGTGGGGTTCTTCTTTTCTTATGGGGAGGTGTTTTATGTGTACTCTGCGTTCCCCTTCCTGGGGTCTCGTCTTAGCTGGGCTCTCCAACACCCTCGGTACTCTTCTGGAGTCCTCCATTGCCCATACGTCTACCTTTGACGCTCTTGTGAGCTATTCCGCCTCGTCGGCCTCTAGGTCCCTCTTCTGATTCCGTTCTAGGAGCTCCTTTTGCTTCGTTATCCATATTTACCTCCGGAATTCGCGAAATTTGGGTAGCGCTAAGCTCTTTGTTAGGCCGTTTACTATAAGCTCTATGGAGGGGGTGTATACTATGGAAACCCTTTCCGCTGTAACCTCTTAGTGTAGTTAGTGGTTATGAATATCGATGTGGTATAAGTGTATTTAGAGTATAACTAGGTTGCTTATTATAAGGTGTATAGTTTATAAGTTGTCGTATTAGAGTTGGATTTTAAGTGTATATAGTGTCTTTGGTGTAGGGAAAGCCGCTTCCGGAGTCCCCGTTATTAGTAGTTGGACCCATAATACGGAGATAAGTCGGCTTATAAAGAGCACTTCTTTGGTGGCCTGTAATAATGAGAATAGCTCAGTTTTTATTATAAATATTATCACCGTGGCCTGCTTATTGGCCCTCCACACTACGAACCCTCCAAATAGCTTTATGGTGAGTACCTGAGAGCTCTTCTAATTAATTAAGTTATTAGCGAAGTTTACGTTGAATACCACTATAAGTATATCTTTTATGCTCCCGGGTTTAGTACCGTATTCGAGGTAAAGGTAATACATAGAATAGAGGTATTTAAGCACTTTGTTTACTGTATATTAGTACTTTGGTCCTAGGTTTTGGTTAAAGTGTGTGAGATGGTTAATGGTGAAGGCGACGTTTAGTTGGGTTATAATTATTATATATAAGATTATCCTAACTTTATACTAAAAACGGGTAATCTTTTATATAAAGGTGTTTCTATTATATAGGAGAAGCTCCTTAAGTGTTATCGGGGTATATATGCGTACTTCTGAATTGTTTTCTAGTGTATTAATTATAGGGGGTAAAAGCTTCTTTGCTTTTTTTGTGTAGACCACTTAGGATAACCATATTTAGCGTTTTAAGTGGTCCCGTATAACCTTAATCCCGAGGAACTATTGAAGAGGTTTTCCTCTTTTTAGGTAATATCTTTTATATAGCGTAGTGATTTCTTTTTGTGCACCTCTTTATTATGTGTATAGGAAGGTTAGTATATAATTATCCATATAAAAAAAGAATATAACGTTGCCCTTTATCTAATAATAGTTCTCGCCTACTATACACTTGAATCCCTGGTCTATAAGTCCCGCTTTTAAGTGGTATTATTAGAGGAGAGGTGATCGTCGTAAGCCGTATAACACTTTTCATAAACGTAGGATCCTTCTTAGTATACGGTAATTAGGTGGGAGTTCTATAAAGACGGTCTCGTTTAGATCCGTGTAAATAAATGCGTTCACTGTGTTATATTATAATAATTTTAGATTAAAGTGTATTATAACGGCCATTAGTATACGGAAGGATATACCTATGAGTATTGCGGCGTACGTCTCTTGTACGTCTTTGGGTTGTTGGTTGCCACGGATCACGAGGTGCACTTTGAATTTGGTTAGCCGCCTGTGTTTATCCAATTTGTAGGTATATACCTAGTGGCATCCTAGGACCTTTTCGCTGTGCGTAGTGCTTCTAGTGATTTCTTCCCACGATTAGGATTATTTGTGGCCTTCGAGGTGGCTCTTCTCGGCGCTCAGGAATTCACTTTTAAAGTGGTGTGTTTTTAGTTAGTTATGAGATATGGGTAAAGGGGGTAGATCCCTTTAGAAGGTACTATGCGGGTCTTTTACTTTTACGTATACGCAGAGCTTGGTTATCTTTAATACTTCTACCATATCCCGGTTATTATATACGTTTCGCTCCTTAGAGATTATTATACGCATTTAGCTCCGGTTTCTGTGGGAGCGGAGCGTGGTTATCTTTAATGCTATTACTACGGAGTTTTCCTTCTGAAGTTCATTTACCTTTTATTAACCTTTAATTTAGTTGTCCGGGAGTATTTTATGTGCACAGAGCTCTTTAGTATCTAATACTATTACTATAAAGGACTCTTCGGAACCCTGTTCTAGGGTACACAATTAGCTAAGTATAACGTAGTCCCTTCGAGGGCCGTCTTAACGTCGGGGATTTCTCTTATAGAGTACTGTACCTACTAGGAAAGTAGCTTTATATAACGTCCTGGGCGTAACTCGCCTCGATTTCGGTGTTAAAGTAGGAATTTGACGCATCTACTCTATTATATATATCTCCTTATACCCCCTTATATTAAGCTTGGTTAGAGCTACGATAAACGAGGTCGGAGGTGACACCTCTAGTGTTAGAAAGGGTGTGAACCGCATTTCCGAATATTACCCTTCTATTTATTTAGGTGTGTCCACTTTAACTTTTGGGTGTTCGAGCACTTTTATAGCTGCTTTTAAAGTGGGCTTATTGGGGTTAGCGTGTTCTGTTACTTCTTCTGCTTTTTCGTTAACGCTCTGATTATATGTTCCTACACTGGTTGTTTGCTGGATTAGCTCTTCTAAGTGTTATTAAATCGCCTTAAAATCCATATAATTAATTTCTTCTACTAGGCCCTTAATATTACCGTTAAAGTGATGCTTTTCGTTGAATATTATATTTTGAATAATAAAAACTTTGTTACGTAGGGGATTCCAGATTCGAAAGGAATTACTTGATGTGTAGCCGACTAGGAATCCGATCTAGGTGTACACTAATAACTTTTAGTGTTTATTACGCTTTAGCTGAGTATTAGTGGTTATGGTGAACGTTTTATATTTGTATGAGCGCATATGGGAGAGGTCTAGGTGTGTATATATCCCGTTTTCTTTGTGCTAAAAGTGTTTATGAAATAGTTTGTACGGCGATTTCTATCCTCTTATTGCCGACGGTGTACGATTATATATATACGTTGCCGTTTTCGTTATTTCCGGCTAAAGGACGTTCAGAAGCTCAACGCTTAAAGCCATCGTTCTTGTGCGTTTTTTGATTACCGCTGCGATGTGCTCTACTCCGCTGTTCTGAGTTTACGTATTTAGAGCTGAGATCTCTAGGGTTATACCCTACGTAGTGAGTATTTAAGTAACCCGTAGGTGCTACTCAAGCTCACCATCCAACTCCAGAATTTTAACTATTATTCCATAGTAAACTTTAAGAAGTTCTAGGAGGTCCATTAAAAACGTTAATAAGACGTCTATAGTACACCTTATAAGGTAAAAGTCCTACGCATAACCACTAACTCAGTTAACAATAAGTATCATAGATGTATACCCTTTATAACCCTCTTCATAATCGTAGAAGTCCACTATAAGCCGGTCTCCAGGCTTCGTATACTTAAGGGATTCTCGCAGAGCTCGCCGGATTACTCGGTAAGTTTTACCTTTTCTACACACATCGCAGGTTATTATTATAGCAGGCTTGCCCCCTAAGGTCAACTTAACCCCTCTTAAGGCGTTTACTAAGTGCCGGATAGCCTCGGGGCCTGCGTGACCTAGCCTTCGATGCCAGAGGGCTACGCTGCCCTTGATTAGTTTCCTGTGCGTTGCTATTGTATATTTATGCTTTCGAGGCGGCGTAGGCTCGATCTCCGGTGCTTTTCGTCTAATAAGTGCGGTTACGAGCAACGCTTCGATTTTCTGATAATCTAGGACTTACTGATTCGCAACTTCTATAAGTACACATAGAAAAGTTCCGTCTAAGCACCGTAAGTAGTTGTTATGAGGGCTTATATCCCATTAGAAACCCCTTCTACGAAGGTGAGTAAGGGAGATAAGGTTACTAGTAAAGCCTATATAGAGTGTAACGTCGTATAAGTGGAGCTTCGTAGTAGCCCTTCCACGCCCCCTAACTTTAATATTAACTGTACTATACACTTTAATAACTACTTATTAAGCACCTGCTCAGAGGTAGTCTCGTATTGGCGCTCCCGTAAGTATAGTAAACCATATAGGATCATTAAAGACATAGATTATTAAACCTAAGTTTAGGATTACCGATTTAAAAAGTTCGTATATCTCTAAAATAGTATAGAATACACTTAGGACGCTTACTCTGCACCGTCCATATAATTAGTGTTCTTCCTTAAGGGCTCCCATCACCTTTCTAATACGCTCTCTTAGGTCTTCGTCTTTTCTTATACGCTCTTCTAAGTTCTTAAGGAGCTCCTAATCAGGGGTATACCACTTAGGACATTCTCACTTATTAACTAACCAGCACTTAGAGAATTAGTGCGGGTAAAGGTAAACAAAGTAGAGGTGGTTATTCGTTTAATCTCCGTTGCTCCTTTTCTATAATCGGTTACGGGGAGCTCCACTTCTCCTATAACCCCGATTACCCCGAGTATTACTCCTTAAAACACCTAAGTACATAGGGGAAGTTATTTTAGAGCCGCCTTCGTCTCGGGTTATTAATTCTATGGTTAGCTTAAACGCTCCGTGGCCAACTTATTTCTTTGAGTTAAGTATCGAAGTGGTTTAGAGGAATCTCCGGGCATCTAAGAGGACCTCTCCAATACTCAGATTCTCGTTTTCGACACACTTATCTTTAACTATTTAATATAAGAAAATCCACGTGTTCACATAACTATAGTTAACAACTACGGTGAATTCTAGGAACTAGATGCTTAGGAGCTTAGTACCGGGGACTCTTACCACTTTAACTTCGTAGATTACCTTTTCCTACTTCGTAAACTACTCCTCTAAGTCCCTTTTTATAGTAAAACACTTCTACTCGGGTACCATTAGTGTCCACTTATATACTTTGTTCACTTCGGAACACCTCTCTCTTATATTACTCCTTACTCATTCCTTTAGTATATAAATCCATTAATCCAATGCATAGTCTACGGTATAGTAGTAACGTAGTAAGCTAACGTAGACTATTTCTCGAACCCAGTCTTTAAATACTCTAATACCCTTAAAAAATACTTTATAGTTTTTTACCTACTCTATATACTCTGCTCATCACTCTTTATATAATACGAAGTTTACTACTAAGAGCTCTTTAAGGCCCTATACACATAGTTCATATTTAGCGTTATCGCTAAGGACTTCGGCTTTGCTGGTCTTAGGGTGTTCGTAGATCTCGGGGCGTATAGGACACTTTATACGCCGCTCGAGGAGCGTTTACAAACTCCGAAGGGCATTAGGACGTATTAGATTAATATATTTCCATAAATCGTAGAATTTAACTTTTAATTATAGCTAATTAACCCATAAAACCCAATCGCTACTAATCTTTAATTAGATCTTTGAGCTTAGGGAGGCCATTTCGATGGGTGGATTTAAATTAAGTGCTTAGGAAGCGTTTTCATACGTGTATAATTAAGTGAATAGATGGCTAGTAACGCTTATCATAAGCGCAGCACGTATCAGACTATTAATTATCGAATTAGTGGTCAAAATTGCGTATATTCTATTATATGTCTCTCCGTTTTCTAAAAGCCCCTTAGGCCCATAGGAATAAGGGTAGGGGGTGCCCCAAGGAGGCTGGGGCGCGCGCTCGGGATTATAGTTCTTCCGAGCGAGCACCGAGCGCTCAGCCGAGCGCTCAATCTGACAAGACTACTTACTTTATAATACACAACCCTTACCAGCGTCCTCTAAATCTTACCTACTGGCTACTATGCGTTTAATTTATCCGTGGATCCCACTAATTCCTTTAGTTCCTTTACTTTTTATTTAGTTCCCCTAGTAGGGTATATTAGTTGGTTATTTTAAGGACTAGCCGGGGGCTAGCCCCTAGTAGTATGGGTAGACTTTTTAAAAGAAACTTATTATATATAGAAAAGCCTTAAAGCCTTTAGGATTAGTAATTAACTCCTTAAATTATTGTTTAAGCGATCCCATAAGTCCTATGAGCTCTAATGAATTAGAAGGGTAGAGGGTAGGCCACCGTTACCTCCTCGTTAGGGTCCTTTAGTAGTAAACCAAGTGGTTTATATCCTTTGCTTCCCCATAAGAGTAACTAAATAGGGTTTTATTATAGTTAAAGTGTTAATGATATTATTCGAAGTCTCCGTAGCCCGACCAGGCCGTTAAGAGGTAATAAAGGGTAGCCCGTGGAAGGGCTAGTTTAGGGGGCTTGGATAAGGTGGCCTTGAGCCCTAGTTGGGCGTATCGATTTGTTGCCTCCTTACGCCACCATTGTGTATATTAGGCCCGTATTCGTTGTTTAGTGAGTCGCTTAATCCCTATTAGGGTTACTAGTTGGCCTAAGGGTACAGGGAGTGTTATACCCTGCTTAGCTAGGCGGTCTACTTCTTTGTTACCTTTTATCCCCTGATGCCCTAGGGCCTAGTGGATATGTATATCGTATATCCTAGCCACCTTATAGATCTCAAGGAAAGCTGCTTATAAGAAGTTTAGAGCTTCGCCCCGTATCCCCCGGATAACACTAGTATTATTAATATAAATGTATATAGGTCGGCCCTAGGAGGTAAGGAGGGCCCACCAGAGCCCTACCCTCGCCCCTTTAACCTCACCATCAAACACTTCTACTATACCAAATCGGCTATAACCCTAGGCTATACACCTTTTACCTTAGTAAATAATAAATCTATACCCAGTAACTCTATTAAATACTTTAGAACTATCTGAATAGATAATTATATGGTTATTTGGGACGGTTTTTAGCCAGTTCTGAAAGGCCTTAGCAGCCTTCTCCTTTGTGTGTAGGACTATTGGATCTTGTGACCCTGGAAGGTGTTGTGGTTAGAGTAGTGCTGGCCTTGGGACCCTTGAGATGAGGCTTGCTGTCCGTTGGAGCTGTGTTTGCTACCTCCCTTGTTGTGTGAACCTTAGGACTAATGGGTGTTATTAGTTAACCTTTTGTAGTTGAACTGTGAAGTGTAGACGTACCCCTTCTAAAGCCACTTTCCCGGTGGGTAGGCCAGTATCTTAGAGGAGGTTACTTGTTGGGGTTGTTTTCTAGACTGGGAGGCTGGCTCGGGCTACTCTTATGATGACCTTATTGACCTTCTGGACGAGGCCCTTCTGGCCTGTATTAATAAACCCTCCATAAGGAGAGGTGGTGTTACTTAGGGCTGGCTTGGTTAGCCCCCTAAACCAGGTTTCGGCTCCGTATAGGGCTATTAGGAGGACACAGGTGATGACCACCTTTTATACAACAATTACTAGGATCCCTCTTTTTATGTTTATTAGGTACCCTAGGTACTAGGCTACCTTTTTCACTATAACTACCCTTATTTCGACGTGGTATTAAAAAAAGAGTTTTTTATTGAACTAAACCCCTAGTCAACGGATCAGCTTGACCGAGGCTTTGATTTTAAGGTCTTTAGCTTTAATCCTAGGTAGGTCCTTTGGTTGCTTATGTTTCCTAGTAAAGTGGATAGCTTCACATTTAGCTGGGTTAAAGGAGACCTTATTATCAGCACCCCAATCTAGGATTTGGGTAACTTATTAGCTTAAGGATATAGCATTGTCCTTAAGGGATAGGCCGGTAATTAAAAGGCCTATATCGTCTGCATATCTAAATCAAAATCTTAGTGTCGGAATATCCACGCCGGACTGGCGCCACCTGTTGCCGCCTATCGCCTATTGGCCCGATTAGCGAGCCAATCAGAAGGCAGGAATTGGTTTTAGATCGGCAACGTCAGATCGCTACCGTAGACCGGATTCCTTCCTTCAATAACAACAGAGTAGATACGACGAATATATTGTTATTTGCCCACCTTCTATACTAGGCCTAGTAAAGTGAATCCAATACTAATTAGTAGTTGAATACTATTTCCGTAAATTAGTAAGGTGAACCTTTTATTAGAAGAGGTAATATTACGAAGTCCTAGGACGGAATAGCCCGTCCAACGGATTTTACGATATTCGTGTTATAGGAAGAATTTGTGATACCTTTGGTTAGTGATACGATTAACAATAGGATACCGTAAGAGCTTCCTAGGAGTTTATACGAAGTCACTAGAGCGATAAGTTCTATTTAATGTAATGGAATACGACCTCTGCGTCTATTATATATACTTTATAACGAAGATCTCGTAATTAGTAGTAATATAAAGCGCCTTTACACTTCTATCACCGACTTTCATTCTCGATGAGAAGCTATTTATTATAATCGATACCCCCTTCTTTATTAGATAGTACTCCGTTACCCAGTAGCTATAGAAACACCTCGGAATTAGTGTTCAAAAATCTAACCCTTATAAGAACCCCGACTTTACTATCGTCGCCGTCGCCCCTCACTCCTACCTTTAGAGTAGTAACCCTAAATACCTAGTAAACATAACACTAAAAACGATAACCCCACTTTCCGATTATATCCACAAAAAAGAGCCGGTAATAAACACCGAGACTAGAGCGACCTACTAAGGACATAATATCCAATGCTCAAAGGGCTGAATTTAATAAGAACCCCGATTTTACTATTGTCGTCCCTGCCCCTAGAGATAACCTAGACGTGGATATACGATTAGAGATAACATTAAAAGAAGGAAAACTCCTTTCCTATACTACTTATTAGAAATGGTATTCTATAAATACTAAATAGTAATTCGCTTAATAAACGGTATACGCCCTCGAAACTATAGTTTAAAGGAAAACACTTCGTATTCGAAACGTTATTAACCTTACCGTTGTATACTAGAATATATACTAAAATATTAGGAAGTGACCTAACTACAGCGAATCCGACCCTAGAGGAGGTCTAGGATACTCAGGCCCCTCTACGAGGAGAGACGGTAAGAGCACCAACCCCCACTAATATTTAGAGTTAAATAGTGAACAGCTCCTCGGTCCTACTATTAACAAAATATAAGAAGGAGGTCAACTTTTACGAATAAGGACTATAGGCTAAGTATAAGCCAAAAGAGGCGACTTTCGAGTTTGACCCTAAATGAATAGTAATAGTAGTAGTATTCCTTATCGAAATATGGACTACGGAAAGCACTATTAACCATAACCTAGAAGTAGAATTCAAATTAGACTTTAAAGATTAGACCCAAATTACGTTTAATATCCTCAAAACCCAAATAGCAAGAAGACTACGCAACTTCCTACTCTATTATAGTATATTTATCCCTATAAAAAAGCAGAGGATCCTAATTAAACTCTTTAACCTTAAGGAAACCCTAGCTCTACACTATTAGACCTAGGAAAAAGTCAACGAAATTAACTTTAAAAGCCTGTTTTTAGGAAACTTATAGAGGACCCAGTCCTCCATAAGGAATTAATAAGGAAATAGGTATTACTATTATTTAAATCCCATTTAAAAGAGATTATAGTACAAAAGAACTCCCCGTAAGCACCACCACCCTTAAAGAAAGCGGGAATAAACTAAGCCCGCACCGGGCTATACCCTTAGAATTAGCCACAACCACTCAAATAACCCGCATTTACCCAGGGGCTATCGAATTAAGAAGAATGCTACACCATAAACGAGATTAGCGAAATATCGACCCCTTAGCAGTAAAATATGCTTATTAAGGTATATATTAACGATATAAGGTATAATAGTGAGAAATTCAACGTCCTTAACACCAAATTCCGCATTTTCCTCGAAGCTTATAAAAAAATCGGAGTTAACCATTATATAACGGCTAGCTTATTCCCTATGATACTAAAAGGGAGAGCTTCTTAGTTCTACTATGGTCATATTAGTAATACACTAATTACTCAGTTAATAGAGGAGGTAGTTAATAAACTATAACACCACTTTAAAGGAGACCAACACCACTAAACCTATATTATTAATTAGAATAAAGTAAATTTTAATAAAGTTATTTAGAAGAACCCTGAGAAGACGAAGGTTAAGGCTTTAGAGATGCGAAGGGCTGGTCCTAGGCCTTGTCTCAACCGAAAGGTAGCCAAATACTGTTTATTTCAAGCTGAAGAGGAAAAGGGTAAACTACGATATAGCGCGAAATCTCTGCTTCTTAGGGGGTGGGCGCTAATGGGGCACCGGTGGGGCACTAGTGCGAGTACGGGTATAGCCCGGGCATAACCACCGGGTTCGGCCTGTGACACTACCCCCCTCCTCCCCCCCGCGCGGCCTCTAGTTCTTGGCTGGCCTCCTGGGGGACATGTATGCATACGCCGCATCTCCGTTGTTCTCTAATATCGGCCTATAGTGCTCCTTATAATGGTCTAGCACCTCCGTTTCCTCTATAGTACCGGCTGGTTCCTATGTGGGGTTAATATAGCCCTCCCACTTTACTAGGGCTTTACGTCTTCTCCCTTTACTCACCACCATCTTCCATCTAGTAGTGTAAATCTCCTTTATTTACTACTTATCCTCGTTATTTACTTTCCTAATAAGTGGCGGCTAGTAATTCAACTAAATTTGGCCTGGGAGGGGGTCACTAGTTGACCTTTGGAGGACGTTTACGTAGAATTATGGGTAAATCCCTCCTAGTATATTTAATTTTATTATATGTATACTTACTATTTTAGTAATTTGGTATTAGTGGTATAATTATATAAGTTTCTTATTTGGGTATAGGGACTTATAGTTTACGACATTAAACTAGACTTTATTATTTACTTAGTACTTATTTGTTGGTGACCAGCGATGGTTAGTGTTTAATTCGTAGTGCTACTATGTTGAGGTTATTGTAGTTTGGGTAAATGCTATAACGTCCTTTATTTTGGCCACTAGTTCATCCGTGGCCGCTTTTCCACGGTTAGGCGGTCCCTCACTATCTTCTTCTATAACTAGTAGTAGGTCGACGTGGTACCTGTGTTCTATGAAAAACGGAGAAATACTGGTTACTAAGCTGGTTCTATTCCGTAGGGTTAGTTGTATTATAGGAAATAACCCTCCTTAATTGTCCTGGGCTTAGGTAATATAGGCCCGTAAAATAGCCTAAACCTCCTGGTTTATATGCTTTGTTCCCTTATTAGTTTATGGGTAATAAGTGGTACTTAGCAGTTGGGTAACCCTAGTTAACCTATAGAATTCCTATTAGAAGTTATTAATTTAGTTTAACCCTTTGTTATTTATAATTAACTGAGGTATCCCGTGGAAACGGTAATAGTTATAGAGGAACTATTGGGCATAAGATACTACGTCCATAGTCTCCATCTCCTCTAGTGTTAGCGCTTTGCTTAGCTAATTAACTATAACCCATATATAATGGGACTTTTTCTTTTTTATTAATAGTAGATTAGTAATAAAATTCATTAATAGGTTATTACTTATCCGGAGGGGGACGGGTAGGGGCTTAAGTAACCCCTTCTTAGCTTACCTCTAGATATGGATACTATTATATACGTAGTAGTTCCTCGTAAACCTTTTGATCGTTTAGGAGTACCCCGGCTAGTAAAAGCGTCGGTTTATAATCTCGAATATGCTGTTATACCCTAGGTGACCACTAGTACTAGAATCGTAGTACTCTTATATAACCCTTATCCATAGTAGACTTAAAGGGTCGTCATCATCTTTTCCTCTGGGAACTCATATTTTATCCCGGAACGTCAACTTCTATTACTTATTAATTATATATTCTATAATTTAGACTTTTAACTATAACTTTGGTGGGAAATTACATTATCCCTACTTTATTACCTTATAAGCTTAGTGGTATAATCTGTTTTTTTTAATAATTTAGTCCTAAAGTGTTTGTAATTTGTTATTATTCGTGAATATTATTATGTGTAGGAGTACTAGTAAGTTGTTTGTGGTGCGGCCCACCTAGGGGGCACTAGTTCTTTTCTTTGGGATAGTGTGGTTAGGTATTAACTAGAGTACACGTCCCTATTCTCTCTTATCGTCCTAACCCTAGGGGGCGTCCTACTCCCTCTAAGAGAGGGCATCGGGGACTACTACTTCCTTTCCTAGTTAATACTCTAAATAAAAGTTGTATTAGGTTAACTCTTCTACTTACCGGCTTTACCTCTTAGTGAAGTGCTGCTTTATTATAAAGTGTTTAAAGTTTTTATGATTTATAAAAATCTTAAAATTACTTATATTTTATAGTTCTACTCTCTAGGCCCTAAGGCATATAAGTATAGTAAGTAGTTCCTTATTATAGATAGGGTAATTATACTTAGCTGGTGATAACTTCTGTGAGTAGAACACGATAGGGTATTGGTGCTTATTGGAGTCTTCTTATATAAGGGTGCTGCCCAAGGTAAACTCTGAATAGTTTATCTCCACTATTATCTTTCTTTTAGGGTTAAAGTGGTGAAGCACCGGCTTTATACTGAATAGCTGCTTAAGCTCCTGGAATCCTTTTTCCTAACTAGGTCCCTAGTAGAACATAGCTGACTTTTTTGTAAGCCTTGTAAGGGGCTTAATAATAATAGTATAGTTGGGTATAAAAATATAATAATAATTCGTAAACCTAAGGAAACTTTTAACCCCTTTTATAGTTCTAGGGGGTAGCCACTTAGTAATAACTCTTAACTTCTCGGGGTTATATAAGATCCTTTTCTTAGTAGTAATAATAAACCCGATATATTTTATGGTTTTAATTAAAAAAGTACACTTCTTAGGGTCTAATCGTAGTCCAGCCTTTACTAAGCACCGGAGGACCACCTATACTTTCTCTTTATACTTCTTTTTTAACTTAAATATGTAAATTAGGACATTATTTAAACAAGTAGTAATAAAGTTATTTAAGAAGTTTTAGAGAATTGTATTAATATACTGTTGGAACGTAGTTAGGGCCCCGGTGAGTCTAAAAGAGCAAACCAACTACTTAAAAAGTCCGTATCTCGTATAAAACGCTATCTTCTTAACGTCTTCTTCTACGATCCGAATTTTATAGAACACGGCTACGATGTTAAGCTTTATATACCACTACGTAGCGGTTACCCGTTAGAGGGTCTCTAATATAAGTGGTAATGGATAACGGTCCTTTTTTATAATGTTATTAAGGGCTCGGTAATTAATATAAAACCGAATTCCCCCACCAGGCTTCTTAATAAATAATACTAGGGTACCCGCTGGCGAGCTACTGGCTCGAATAAACCCTTTATCCAGTAGGTCCTCTAATATCTTCTTCAAAACCAAGAGTTCCTCACGGGATATCCCATATAAGGGTCCCCATAAAAGTATAAACTCCTGGCCGTAAGCGTCCTTAATAAGGGGGATCTTATGGTTAACCCCTGACCTCCTAAGGAGTACTAAGTACACCTTCTCCGGGTCAAATAAGTCTCTAAACTCCTTATAAACCCAGCCTAGGACGAGTTCCTTTATATCCACAAACTTCTTTTCTTTTAGCACATCCTCGATATCCCTTAAACTCATAACTATAACCTAGGCCTTTAGTACCCTTTAGTACTTCACTTATCGGCATATAACTATAAACACAAAGGCTATTAATAATCGGGTTATACGAATCTCTTTTATAATAACTAGTTTTTCCTAATTAGAAAGGTATACATTTACTCCTCCTTTACCGTAGTATACCCATTAGGTAATAGTATTATATACTATACGGTTCACTTTTATTCATAGCTTCCCTAGGAATATAAGGGGGTCTAGGCCCTTTACTACGTATACGTAAACTTTCTGAGTATAGCCACTTAATTCCAGATCTAGGACAACTATACCCTGGGTATCACTAGGTGATAGCCCGTCTTATGTATACCCTCGTAGGGCACACTTTTTCTAATCCACTAGTGGTAATCGGAGGTATTTAAAGAGAGACTAATCCACTATTATGTAAATGTTATAGTTAGTATTAATAAGGGTGTGTATTAAGTGTCCTTTATTAATCCTTACCTAAATAGTGGTTAACCCTTAGCTCCTCTGCTACTGCTCTTCTTAGTAGGACTCCTATCCTTTGACTTCCTCCTTCGTCAACTCTAGTACCCGACTTTATACTAGAGTTACTCTTTTTTTAAGTTATCCTTACTAAAGGAGGTATTAGTAGCCTCTTAGTTCTCTTCTTTTAACCCGGGATCCTTCTACTTCTTCGTCGCCTTAGTATAAGTAACCTTTACTTACCTAAGAACCTTTTTCTAATAATTCCTAGTAATATAACCTTTTTCGCCATAGTGAAAACACTTATAATAGTCCACCAGTGGATTACCCAAGGAGCGGCGGCGGTAGCGGTCCTTCTCCTCCCTTCGAGTTAATAAGGTACGGGTAATACTAATCATCTAAACATCTCCATTACGATCCTTCCATAAAGGGGCTAGGGTTAGGGATTAGTAACGCTCCCGTTTAATAGTAACGGGTATTATATACTCTAATTTCTAAATAAAATCCTATACCCTAGTAAACCACTAAGTATACTCCCCTAATAAGGAAATAGTAATTAGGTTCTCCTTTAGGTGGGAAATAAGGGTATTTTCTAATATAGTAATCTTAACGGTATCGGGCTATACACCACCTTCTACGTCTACTATTATTCGTTCAAACTTCGGTAAAAAAATAACCAACTTCTCATTATCTTTCTAATAAAGGGTCTATAACTAGGCTACGACTTAGGGTTAAGTGTTCAGGTCTTAGTAGGTCCTATCAAAGTAAAACATAAAATCTTCGGGGTTACATTAACCTCTAAGCCCCCCGGCTACGTAGAACATAATAACCACCTACTAGGGACTAGTATCTAAATAAGAGTTAATTAGGTATTACAATTCCTAGTTAATAAGGTAAAATGCTCTATTTATAGTAATCTTATCCCTCATCTACTACGCCCAAAAAGGGTAATCCTTCCACTTCCCTAAGAACTTTATGTGACGGGCTGGGCCCTCTTGGAGGCTTCGCAGCCTCTCAGCCATGGACTCCGCTTACCTAAGCCCGGCTTACCTAAGACGGATCAACCTTAGGCCTGATCAGAGCAAACGAGTCCTGTGGGGCGGAAGACATTTTCTCCTTTTCTCTCTCATCTTGAAGATACTCGTAGTAGTCGCCATAGCTAGTTGCAATATACGTGCTTGGACCGTTATATTATCTTCAAGATCATCAAAGGTAATCAATTGAACGCCTAGTATAGAAGCCCACGATTTGTGTGAGAGTGGTAAGAAGTTTTAGATGGGTTAACCTGAGGAGTCCCTGAACATCTGAAGTTGATCAGTACGGCCTAATTAGACCTAGAGGTTATCATAAACTCAAAACGACGCGTATATGTATTCGTAGTAGAGTACCTCGACCACATCATTAAGCATACTACGGTCACTACTAAACACAAAACACTAGGATAAGCGATAACCACGCGACGATGGAAGGTAACGCTAAACTATTTGGAAACCCATAATAGTTGGTGTAGCTGATCGGATAATTTATAACCTAATTATAGGAGATACGGACCACCCAAGTAATCGAGTAAAAGACCTAATAAGAGTAGATTCGACTGCTATAGGAAGCCCTGGTAAAACCCAGGTACCCGACATCGACAATAAACTAGTCCCTAATACCCTTTATAACACCGATTCCCCCCGATTAGGTCTACGTACTACCTCTAAGATAAGTTAAACATTAGATTCCCGACCCACCGAAGTTTGATGGATTGCGTAAGAAGTTTTAATAATAGCACCTCGAGATGGGAGGGAAGATAAGCGTGGATAAAAAAGCCTTCGGTTTAGAGTTAGCCGTATTCACTTACATCTACTCTAAGTTAGAAAACACCGCGCAAGCCATAGTGAACGCCTACTATGCGTAAGGAGGGGCTAATGGGTCAAAGAACCCGGATAAATTCATGGAATACTTAAAGGGTTACTACGCGGACCTTAACGTAGAAGTACAAGCCCTCAACCAACTAAGGACTATACGGTAAAAGGAGAACAAGAGTTTCACTTACTTCCTCCCCAAATTTAAAAAGGAGCTCACAGAAGTAGGAGGAGGACACTAGCTAGACGTTATAAGGATCAACTACCTTAAAAGAGCCCTGAACACCATAATAAGAGCCCCCCTTATCAGCATAATCAATAAACTAACAACATATACTGTATACACCCAGATGCTCCTGATGATAAGATCAGAGCTGGACAGTGAATTGTACTAAGCTCGCTGTGAGCGTTAATATAGGAGATCACCAACACCCGGCCAGAACAAAGTCGAGTTACTAACTGGACAGGATAGTCGGATAGGATCACCTTAACCTGATTAGATGGATTGGGAACCCACTAAGGTAAGCCGGATGGCTAAGGACAAACCAGTCCGAAGAAGGTTAAGCTAAGAGGAAACCCGTAAATGCTATAATTGCGGTAAGAAGGGGCACATATAATGGAGATGCCTTAGAGACCGGAAAGATAAGGAGATTAAAACCTCGAAAGGGAAGACTAAAGAGTATAGCGAAATAGACATTAGCTCTGATCAGGACTCTAAGAACTCGGGAAAAGAGTAACTCCTGGTGAAAGTCGTCATCAGGAGGAATAAATTATAGAGGAATGGAAGGTTGTTAAAAAGAGTATAAATTGTGACCTATTTTACGTTAATATCGGGATTAATGGGATACGCTATACAACTGCCCTTGTTGATATAGGATGTTTAATATACGCCCTGATTAGCGACGCCTTCGCTAAGAAACTCCGTTTGCTACGTATTAGCATTACACCTCGGAACTTGATGTAAATCACTATTATAGTTCCTGGTGCAATCCACTACGTCACTTACGCTAATATCGATATTAATAGCTATAAACGACACCGATTATTCTTTTATATTATTCCTAACTAAGAAGACGACGTTATTTTTAGAAGGTCCTAGATAATTAACGATGATGTTACGGTTTACCCAGTGCAAAACACTCTACATATAGGTGTCGTGGACCACTGGGTAATAGAAAAGAAACCGGGTCAGGCCCAGTAAAATCCAAAGTTCCTAATCCAGTAGTAAACTGGATTAGTATTCTCAGCCCTAATTAGGTGGGCATAGAAGAGAAGAGAGACCCCTCTTAGTATATCTACCCTAAATACGTTCTCTATAAGTTTAGCCGATATTGAGAAGGCCCTAGTATTAAAAATGAAAATAAACCCAAGGATAAAACTCCCTATGTATTACTATAAGTTTTTATATATCTTCAACTAAGATAAGGCTAATTAATTACTACTATATTAAGATAATATTAACCACGTAATTCCCATTAAGAAAGACTCAATAAGGCAAGACAAGCTAGTTATATGGGGACCCCTATATGGGATGTCTAGGGAGGAGCTAATTGTACTTCGATGGACCCTCATAGAACTACTGGATAAAGGCTTTATTTGTGCTAGTAGCTCTCCTACTTTGTTACCCGTTTTATTTGTTCGAAAACCCGGGGGAGGATTGAGGTTTTGTGTCGATTACCGGGCTTTGAACGCTATTACTAAGAAAAACAGATATCCCTTACCCCTGATTAGCGAAACTCTGAGAGCCCTAGTTAAGGCTAAGTGGCTAATGAAGTTAGACGTTATTACTGCATTCCATAAGATCAGGGTTAAAAAAGGCGACGAATAAAAGACGGCCTTTAAAATAAGATACGGCCTATACGAATAAATAGTGACTCCTTTTGGCCTAATAGGGGCCCCCGCTACGTTCCAGAGGTACATTAACCACACTTTACAGGACTTCCTAAACGAATTCTGCACTACTTATATCGACGACGTTCTAATCTATTCAGATGGCTTACTCACTAATTATAAGGAGAAAGTCAAAAAGGTCTTAAGCCGTCTAAGTACTATTAACCTATAAATCGATATCAATAAATACGACTTTGAGACGAAGAGGGTTAAATACTTAGGGTTCATTATCGATGTAGGGAAGGGTATCCGTGTTAACCCAGAGAAAATTAAGGCCATCCAGACATAGGAGGTCCCCCGATCAGTATAAGGAGTCCGTACCTTCGTTGATTTTGCAAATTACTACCATTAATTTATACCGGACTTCTTAGGGTTAATATACCCCCTTATAACTTTAACGAAGAGGGATATCCTATTTGTATAGAGTAATGAGTATATAAAAGCGTTTAATAAGTTAAAGGCCCTCCTGATTAATGCCCCCGTACTAGTATATTGGGATCCTAATCGAGTTATTATACTAGAAATAGACTTATTAGGTTATGTAGTGGGTAGCACTTTATTATAATACGACGACGAGGGTATTTTATGGCCTGTTGCGTTCTTTTCATAGAAAAATTTACTAATAGAATACAATTACCTAATATACGATAAGGAACTATTAGTTATAGTCTACTGTTTAGAATACTAGGACTCTGAATTAAGGAGTGTAAAGGAGTTTATTATCCTAACTGACCACCTTAACCTTAAGTATTTTATAATTAAGAGGTAATTAAGTAAATACTAGGTCAAATGATCAGAGCTCTTATCCTATTATAACTTCATAATCTAGTTCCGACCCAGTAAATAAGCGATAGTCCCCGATACATTATTTAGACGAGAATAAGACGTTCCTAATACCTAGTGAGACGATTAACTAGAAGGACGGAGGATACAGCTCCTAAAGGGGAAACGGAATATGGTTATGGTGAACTGAGTAACTCTCGAGATGAATTAAATGGATATAATGGAATCCGTGGAAAGCACCATAGTAGGCGATATGGATTAGGACGATGATCCTAAGGCTAATCGGTTAGAACTTATCCTGAACCCCTTTAAAGAGGAGCCCCTAAAGTCCACTTAAACTAAAGGATTATAGTTAAATAATCGTTATTAGCTAATTAGGATAACTATGAAAAGGGGGGACCGTTAATTACTATTATAATAGAAGTTACTTATAATATTATTAGAGTACTTAGTGGACGACGATAGTAGATTCTTTTGGAGGGAGAGGATCTGGGTCCCTTATTACGAACCCTTATGAACCCAGTTAATCTAAAAGTTCCACAACTTAATACTTAGTGGCCATCTTAGTAGAGACGCATTAAAAGCTTTAATTAGCCGCCGCTTTCACTGGCCAGGCCTGTCGCAGGATATCCGACGCTTTATGAGGAACTACGACGTTTATGGACAGGGTAATATATGGCGGGATAAGAAGAGGGGTCTTCTAAAACCCTTACCCGTCCCTAATCAGGTCTAAACAAAGATATTAGTCGACTTTATTACAGGGTTACCACCAACCCACCGTATAGGAGCAACGAACATTATAGTGGTAATAAACCGATTATCTAAGAACATAATTTTCGAACCACTTAAGGATATAACAACGGACGTTATAGCTACGGCGTTAATGCTTGGCCTAATCAGATACCACGGACCCCCGAGAGTTATTGTTTCGAATAAAAGCCCCTAATTTACTAGTCGTATATAAAAACAGCTTTATTAACTATTACGGATAAAATAACGTTTATCTACGGCCTTCTACCCGGAGATAAACGGCACCACAAAACGAGCTAACCAGGTAATAAAAACCTACCTCCGAGCTTATACTTTGTACACTCAAAATAATTAGGACGACCTACTTCTAATAGCGATAATGGCTATTAATAATAAGGTTACCTTGTTAATAGGCCTTAACCCTTTCTTCACTACCCACGGCTATAACATTGACCTGATCAGAGTAAGGGAGACTCTGTGGACTAAAGGAAAGACCCCCGTAGCTCGGGCAGAGGCCCTAGTCTCAAAGTTAAAGGAGGCCTCCGAATAGGCATAAGTGGCGATAACCTCCACCCAAGAGCGACAAGAAGCCTCGGCAAATATACAACACCAGCCTTTTAACCAGTTTCGATTAGGGGATAAGGTCTAGTTAAGGCTTAAGAACGTCTATTCTAAGAGACCATCTAAGAAGTTGGACTAGATGAATACGAAGTACACTGTGTTAGAAATAGTCGGATCCCATACCTGCCGGCTTAATACGCCGCCGGGTATTCATAATATTTTTCATATATCCCTAATTAGGTATATAAGAGTCGACCCATTACTATCATAAGAACGAGACGACGCCTAACCACCGCCTCTATTAGTAGACGACGAAGAGGAATTCGAAGTCGAAGAGATCCAGGGTACTAAGAAGATTCGTAGTTCCTAGAAGGTTTTAGTTAAGTAGAAGGGCTACGTGGAGCCTATTTAGGAACTAGTTGAGTTATTAACGGAGACTACAGCTTTGGATTATTACGAGGCTAATTATAGATGAGTCCCTCTGAACAGGGAGGAGGGAGAGGGGGGGTAATTATGATGGGCTAGGCCCTCTTAGAGGCTTCGCAGCCTCTCAGCCATGAACTCCGCTTACCTAAGCCCGGCTTACCTAAGACGGATTAACCTTAGGCCTAATCAGAGTAAACGAGTTCTGTGAGGCGGAAAACATTTTCTCCTTTTCTTTCTCATCTTAAAGATACTCGTAGTAGTCGCCATAGCTAGTTGCAATATACGTGCTTGGACCGTTACACTTTAAGGGTATTAGTAATGGTTTACGGTACATCGGTATCTCTATTACAAAATAGCAGCTACCTATTAGCGGAGCTTCGGTGCCTACATCTTCCATAAGGGTCAGTATCATCACCCCTGAACCTCGGCTTCACTCCAACTCATTAGAGAACTCAGCAATCCTCGCCTATAGGGGCCCGAGGGCCTCGTTTAAGGCTAACTACAGTTAGGCCTATAATTCATTAACTATTATATTAACTAATATCCTCTTCTTAACTAGTAGAGAACCGCACTCTACCCAGTATTCAACGTTCATCAATCTATTATCAAGGAACTACGCTTAACCTAGGATTCCACTTCGTAACCAGTAAAGAACCACACTTAACTTAATAGTATTTTATATAGTAAATAAAACTAAACTTAAAATATACAAAGGGCTGGTCCTAGGCCTTATCTCAACTAAAAGGTAACCAAATACTATTTATTTCAAGCTAAAGAGGAAAAGGGTAAACTACGATATAACGCGAAATCTCTGCTTCCTAGGGGGTGGGCGCTAGTGGGGCACCGGTGGGGCACCGGTGGGGCACCAGTGCGAGCACGGGCATAGCCCGGGCATAACCACCGGGTTCGGCCCGTGACAAGAGACCGTCTTTAACGACCTAACGAATCTCCAGTAAACTCTCGCACTATACTACTAGGGAGACCAGGTCCTGAAGGATAAGCTGATCAGAGCTACTATTTCTGTGAAAGAGTACCACTCTACTAACCTAACCAGAGCAAATATAGTAGAGGAGTTTTATAATACGATAAGGATAAGCCTCGACTTAGAGGAAAGAGGAAAAAATGCCCACTATTAATATTTTATGTTAAAAACAGAGTTAGATGAACAGTTCTGGACTAACTAATACTATAACAGAAAAGGGTGAAATAACTATTACGAAGGTCACTAATAATAACGAGGATACCCTCACTATAATAAGAAGTATTATGTTTATGGTAGGGAAGGGTGTTAGTTTATGAAGTACTCCGTAGAGGAGAGAAGTAAAGCGTATAAACGTTTTAGGTTGAATAAGGACATTTCTAATACCTCTCCTAAAGTATATGGCCGCTTCCTTATTGAATATAAAGGAGATGAAGTGCTCGACGATAAGGACACTAAGGACAAGGAAGATCTAAGCTAATACCTTATTAACACCGCCCTTAACGAGGAAAACGAGCATAATAACGAATTCCACGTCTTATTCTTCGGCCACACTACTATTCTAATTAGCGAAGACCTCACTTAAACCCTGAATAACTAAGCCGCCTGCTACACTATTACAGGGAAGGATATCTATAGTATACCCGTAAAGTTACCGGCCTATAAGGTGTTTATTAGTGATGACCGTTATATAGTGACGATCTTCTAGGGTATTATACCTAATATAGGAGTAACCAGCATTTCCACGGTTGGATACCCTCAATTCCTTACTCTATAAAAGATCAACATTACCGTGAAACTCAACACCTCCAAAGTAGGCTAGACGAGCATTACCTTTGGAGATAACCCTCTGATACCCTCTATGGGACTAACCTATGTGAATTCACCCTTCGAACAATTACCCTTCTACATTATGAACACTAATACGCTATTCTTATTTTATTTAAGAGATATGGACGATTTAGGGATCTATTTCGATAATATCCACAACTTCCTTTAATAAGGAGACGTAAAGGTCCCTATTATACGCAAATGGGGGCATCTGTGGATGCTTATACACTCTCCAAAACAGAGTTTTGCATAGAATCACCTCATAAACATAGAATTACACAAAATCCACCGTCATTTCGGCCACCCATCAGTACAAAGGCTTTATACAATCCTAGAGAAAGCCGGCAACGACGTGATATTCAAAGCGATCCAGAAGCTCACAAAGCACTGCCACCAGTGCCAAATAAATGGACGAGCTCCAGGGAGATTCAAATTCACCCTTAAAGACGACGTAGACTTTAATTATAAGGTCATTATTAATATATTTTACCTAAAAGGGAATAAACCCGTGATCCACATTATTAATACAATCACTTCCTTTAACGTAACCAGGGTTCTGGAAAACGTCAACACAAAGCACACCTAGGAGACACTATACGAATACTAAATCAATACCTACCTCGGACCCCCTAATTAGATTGTCACGGATATTAATAGAAACTTTAGTTCTAAGGAATTTAGGAATTCAGTGAAATTTATAATAATCGAAGTTAAAAAAGTGCCCGTTAAAGCCCATAATAGCATCGGGAAGGTAAAGCGATACCACGCACCCCTATAACAAATATACAACATTATCCACTAAGAATCCCCTTCCACACTACCGAAGATCGCCCTATAAAACACAATTAAAGCAATTAACAATACAACTAGCCTAAATGGTTTTATTCTGACCCTACTCGTCTTTAGAGTATACCTACATATAAATATAAACTTACTATTATCACTAAAGATACGGTAATACGTAGAAGTTACGCAGAAGGCCATAACGAAGTTATAAGAGATTTACGTAGAATATATAATAGTTAACGTTCTCATGATAAGAAACGGCCTAAATATGGCCCCTATACGAGATCTACTACTATAGTTGAAAGTTATCGTTTAGTATAAGAGAAGGGGCTGGACAGGCCTATATACACTCCTCGTTAACGAAGGCGAAGACTACGTTGTCTAATTATCCTTGGGACCGAAGAATTTTAGGTTTACCATCGTTAAACCCTTTTTAGAAGACGATAAGGAGAATATAGCCCCAGAGATACCACTGGACAACGAGGAAGACGTCCTTAACGAGGAGGAGGAAGTCCGAGATGAGATTATTATTCGGATGGATATACTACCCCTGGAGGAAGAGCTAGTACTACTACCTTAACACCTAAGAAGTAGACTACGTAGAAATGCCTAGATTAACCTCTTAGTAGAAGTTGATGCCCCTAATAACGTCAAAAACGAAGCTACTACAGTTATTGCGTTTATAAGTACTAAGGAAGAAGTAGATTACGCCCTAGTATTCGAGTTACATAAAAAGGGTATAATCAGAGCCTTAGGACCTCCGTTCAAAGAGTCCACTAAAAAGGAGATTAACACTCTGATCAAAAGAGGAGTTTTTGAATTTACTTAGTATAATAAAGAAAAATACGGAGGGATATATATATTCCACTCAAGGATCGTTAACGAAGTAAAAGGTAAAATAGAGACGCTTTATGAGAAGTCTAGACTTATTATTTAGGGATACGCAGACGACGGCAAGGAGGCTATCCTCACACAGTCTCCGATTATTCAGAGCGCCAATCAGAGACTAATTCTCACCGTTGCTCCGTCTCTCATCCAGAAGGAGGGCTATTCACTATGGATAAGAGATATCACTTAGGTGTACACCCAATCCACAATAAAGCTCAAAAGGACGATCCTCGTAAAATTACTAAACTAAATAAAGAAAAATTACCCTTTAAGAACCATCATAACTATTATATAACTATTATACGGTATTGCAAAAGCTGGAACCCACTAGTACACGATATACAATAAGCACCACAAAGAAAAGCTCTAGATAAGGACTTCTACGTATAACCCCTACTTATTATTACTAAACAACAAAAACAAGAACTTCACAATAATCAGTATATAAACTAATAATATTATCGACCTAAGCAACGAGACCTTCACTTAACGAGAAAACGAGGAACTCCAGAAAACGATGTTCTCGGCGAAGGAGAAACAATACCTCTCCACCAAAACACTACTCATATTCAACGAAGGGATTATCTCAACTAATAAAAAGACCATCTTGTCACGTGGCTGGAATCTGACTAAGGAAAGCATGGCGGCTAAGCCGATTCCAGACTGCGACAGGGCTTAACTAAGGAGGACTATATATATAAAGGCCTGTCCCTCCCCTTCAAGGAGAGGATCAGAGAAGAATGAGAGTCACAACCAGTACCTACCTATTATCCTCTTATTAACCTCTTTACTTTGCACCGTAAGCCCCTAACACGTTCTTCTCTCTACCTACTCGAATAAGGGTATGAAACATCGAAGTAGTAAGATGACTAGCCGAAAAAAACCAACCATTATTAACCCGGTGAACCACCAAACTCGATTAGGAGTATTAGGGACTCCCTATACCGATAAAGTCGACGAGAACCTAAACCTCGATAACTAAGAACACCGACCCAGCGATCGAATTCAGAGCTAAACCTAAACCACTAATGACCAGGAACTAACTAAACAAGATCTAGACCAGCTTATTATAGACGAGGAGGTTAGGATCCGGTTTAAAAGGAAATGTAATCGCCTAATAGCCCTAAGGAATAGAACGGCGACCCTCGAGGAAGATATAGTCATCATAAAAACCGCTACCCAACAGATCCCCAAACAACAAAAATCCGACCTCTAAGGAAAAGCGTATCTCCTAACTCTCAAATATAAGGGGGGATCCTAAGCTAATTATAATACCTTTATTTTTAACCTAAAGGGACGTTTCGCTATAAATTTGGATAACTTAAGTACCGATACTATAAGAGTCCTATATATTACCGGGTATTTTAATGGTGGGATCCAGCGAAAATGAGTTAATTACATCGTTATTAAATACGAGAATGAACTAACCAAAATCTCCTGGGTAAAGATGGAAACCTAGTTATACACTAGTGTAATGGACGATGGGACCCGGGTGTTCAGCATTATTCACCACCTTAAAGTAATAACCTAGAAAATAGGATAGTCTTATTAGAGCTTTATTGACACTTATAAGATAGTAGAAGTAGAATACCCGGACCCTGTCCCTAAAAGGATCCATATTATGAACATTATTAATTAGTTAATATTAGAGTTATAGAAATAGGTTATAATATATGGACTTCCTACTACTAAGTAAGAATTAGATAGTGTCGCTAAGAAGGTTAAACTAATAACGCTATTATCCACCTAAAGTTAACCAGTTCCCTAGAACTAAAGATAATCCTAATAGGGATACCACTAGGAATCCTAAAAAGATTAAAAGAGACCAGCGCTAAAGGATAAAAGTAAAATAAGTAATAATAAACTTAAGTGTAAACCAGAAGATCTAAGCCCCGCAAAGGGACCCCAACTAGTGGCAACCCGGAGCTCTATTATATATTATACTTATAGGAAAAAAGGCCACATTTTGATCCGATGCTCCTTTTATTAATAGTGTAAATAGCCGAAACACCAAAGAACGGAGTGCAACTAGAGGTTAACCACTAGTGAAATAGTCCGAGTAACCCAGGACTAATAGGATTCGGAGCCTTTATACCACCTCGAAACTAGTATCCGTGTTCAAACCATTAAGGAGTAGAGAATTAGTAAAGCTTTAATTAATACGAGTGTAGACGAGAATATTATGGACTAGAAGATCATCTTTATGGACGGTGCTAAGCCGGTGCTTAATAAGGGGATACTACTCCGAGGAATATAGGGTTTAGTAACCCCTGAATACGGAGTAAGGAGATTTGTGATTTATATGATGGATAGAACGGGAGTAATGAAAATAAAATCATATAATTTTAGGATTAGTGATAACGACGGATACGACGTAATCCTGGGCCTCCCCTAGTACTGAGCGGTAAGGCCGAATCTTAATTAGGCTAAACTCAGCTAAACCTATCCCCTATCTAAAAACAATATCCAACTTATTATAAGTCAAAAGGAGATGAACAAGGCACTTAAGGAGGTAAAGGCCATCTTATTAATAATACCATAAATTAAATACAATAAAACTAGTCCTTAGCAGTAACCCAGCAAGGGCGAGAAACCGGAGGTTCCTCCAGAATACCAAGATTTCGCATATATCTTCGATAATAAGCTAGCGGTGACCCTAGCCGAGGAGGGAGCACGATAATACACTATTAACTTAGAACCAGGGATATAGCCCCCATTTAAACCCATCTACCCACTGGCTGAGAAGGAGCTAGAGGAGCTACGAGAGTATTTGGAAATATCCTTATAAAAGGGATGGATACGACTTTCAATAAGCCTAGTGGGAGCCCCGATCCTATTTGTACTGAAAAAGGGAGGTAAACTATGGTTATGTGTTAATTATAAGGGATTGAATTAGGTGACCACTAAGAACAAAGCTCCTTTTCCCCTGATTAACGAAATATTAGATTACCTCTACTTAGCAAAGTGGTTCACAAAACTAAACCTCAAAAATACTTACCACCAGGTATATATTAAGGAGGGAAACGAGTAGAAAACAGCGTTTAGAACGAGATATGGCTATTATAAGTACCGGGTAATACTATTTAAGCTCATTAACGCCCCTACTACCTTTCAGGCCTATATAAACAATACACTTAGGGGCCTGATTAATGTTATTTATATTGTATATTTGGACGATATTCTTATTTTCACCTAAAACAAGGACATATACTTAGATACGGTTAAATCGGTGTTCAGTTGGTTAAAAGCCAATAAACTTTACGTAAACCTCGAAAAATACACTTTTATTACATAAATAATCGAATTCCTCGGATTTATTATCTCCTTTTACGGAATCTCTATAGAGAGGGACCGGGTAGAAGTAATTATTACTTAGCTAATACCTAATACCCTAATAGATATTAGGTAATTCCTTGGATTTACTAATTTTTATTAGTGGTTTATTAAGAATTACTCTAAGATTTGTGTACCTTTAACGGAGAGGACTGGGAATATAACTAAAGGTTAGCCGGTGATAACATAAGATGCACTAGAGGCCTTCCATAAGCTCCATTTATTTTTTATATATACCCTAATTCTATAATATTTTAACCCCCTATTACTAATACGGGTAGAAACCAATACATCAGACTTTGCAATTAGTGCAATCCTCAACTAGTATTAACTTAATAGGACCTAGAGACCTATTATATTTATGTTAAGAAAGTTACGGAATACTGAGTTATAATATAGCGCTCCTAAGGCAGAATTGCTGGTCATCTGTAACGTAGCACTGCACTAGTGGAGATACTTACTATACTTATAACATAAGATCCGTTTTATAACGGACCACCTAAGCTACTAGTACCTAACCGAGAAGAAGACGTTAAACAGTCACCAGGCCAGGTTACTCTAGGACATTATTATATTTAATTTCGAGATCGAATATCAACCAGGCAAACAGAACGCTGTAGACGCCCTATTAAGGAGGCCGGATTACTAGCCTAATAAAGACGAGGTTATAAGTACGAAAAACGAATTTTTATAAAACTTCCTAAATTGATTTACAAATTCTAATATTAAAAGATGTCGGAAATTAGCCGGCCCCTAGCTGGTCAGCACCGGAACCCTAGAGGACCGAGAACCTTCCCTATTTAATACGGCGAGGGAAGCACAAGGAGCAGACGCCACTCTAGGCGACGACTAAAGACCACTAAGACCACACTAAACCAAAGACGGAGACGGAGTTATACGATACTAGGAAGTGGTGTTTATTCCTAATTATAGCCCTTTACGGATAGAAATTCTGATAGTTTTCCATAATAAGCTTTTTAATGGCTACTAGGGAATTACTAAGACGATTAAAAGAATTCGATAATCGTTCTTTTGGAAGAAAATAAAGCAGGATACTCGTAAGTATATTAAGATTTACGTAATATGCTAGTGGACAAAGCCAAGGTATCACCTATTATACGGTGAACTCTCACCTTTCTCGGTGCCCACTAGGCCATTTAAGCAACTATTATTTAACTTTATTATAAAACTCCTGAAATCCCAAATTACGAATCGATAAGTGTACAATAGTATATTGGTAATTGTGGACCGATTAACTAAATACGCTTTATATTTGCCCACTAGGGAGATAATCACTATTAACGGGTTAGTACACATTTTAACTAAAAAAGTGTTCTTATAATATGGTATCCTAAAAACGCTTATATTAAATAGGGGATTACTATTTACTAGTAAATTCTAGTTTAAGGTTTGCCACCAATTGGCCATTAAGAGGAAACTTAGCATAGCCTATCACCCTTAGACGGACGGACAGACTAAACAACAAAACCAGACATTAAAGCACTTTTTAAAAATATTCTATAATATAAAACAAAATAACTAGGCGAAGTAGCTCCCAATGGCCCAGTTTATCTACAATAATTCATAGTATGGGGTCATCAAATCAGCACCAGCTGAAGCCCTTATAGGATTCCTACCCATAAGACTAAACAATGTGTTTCTAAGTACAATAAGGGGATAAACAGTACCAAGCACCATAAACAGAATTGAAGAACTAAGGACCAGGAGAGCAACCATTACCCACCTAATGAATAAGGCTAACACCAGCTACGCAAAATTCTATAACAGGAGAAGGTCATTTATTATATTCAAAGTGGGTAATTTGGTCCTACTTTCAACTAAACACATCAAGTAACGGAGACCATCAAAAAAGCTTTCAGACAAATACCTTAGCCCTTTTATTATTACATAAGTAGTTAACGGGGGGAGAGTATATAAGCTGGATATTGATCTCAAATACAGGATCCATAACGTCTTCACTCTAACTTAATTAGAACCCTTTTATAAAACCATTACTTAATCAAAGTATATCCGGATTAAAAAAGATAATATTAACGTATACGAAGTGGAGTAGATTATTTAACATAAAAGCCCCCTAAGGAATAAGAGGTACTTAATAAAATAAAAAGGATATAGTAGAATAGAGAACTCGTAGGAGCCTTAAAGGAATATATCTAAGGATTTAAGGAGAAACTACGAAAAACAGCTAATCACTATTAGAGCATCAATTATAAATTAGTAAAAATTAAAAAGGTAATAAAGTAAAGTTAAGCCTTTATTGAGGCCGAGAAAACGATATCGAGGCACCGTAGCAAGACTAGAGCTAGCCGTAACCCAGTGTACACTTATTTACACCTCCCCGAGGGGGTTACTCTCACCACTCTCATTACCCCCAGCACCACCACCTACACCACCCTCATCATTATCGAGCTTACCCTCATCATCGGAAGGGGTAACAAGGGTATTGTAATACTATACCGGGTTAGCACTAGTTACTAAGAGGGAGATAATATAACTTACGACTTTTTAGTACGCCGTGTTAAGTTCAGTGATCGATCAAAATATAGCCTTAAGGAGACCGGGCTTCTTCGGGGAGCCAATTAACACCTTATAAATAGCCTCCTGGTTCTAAGTGATGCGGACCTGCACTCAAGCCGAAACCTCTACAGCGGCGACCTCGCAGACACGCAGCTAATACTCAGCGTCTACGTTATACTCCTACTACATAGAGGGGCGGTTCTTAAGGTTCTTCTTTTATTAAAGGGACTTCCGGGCCTCCAGCTAGGCCTCATCGAACTAGTCCTATATAAAATCAACACTTAGTTCCCACTAATTAAGCATTAAAGGGAAACAGGTTATACCCGGTACTTCGTATAAAAGTCCTTAGCGGAACCCTTACTCGCAGCCTCAAACATAAGGTACTTCATTTTCACAGCAAAAAAGAGGGTCTAATAAGTAGCCTAACACTAAATTAATATTAGTTCCGGGACGGACCAAAGGAAAAACCAGGGAGGAACTTATAAAAATACAGAACTTCCCGCCCTTTATAAAGGAGCAGCGTTAGCATTTGGTTAACACATCTAATAAGGGTTAATACTAGTTAAGTACCGAATAGGGAACCTACTCTTCGAAACCATACACTAAAGAACCTTGCTGGTTCCATCCCACTTTAACATAAAATTAAAGCACTAACAATACGGGAACTCGAAGAGCTCCAACTAGTTACCTATAGTGCCTGGGTTAGTAGTTCTCTTATCGTTAAACATAATAGTATATAAGAGGTGCGGATTTATAGTGGTCTTAGATCGTAAAGTTAAGAATAAAAAAAAAGGGAAGTATGGGATTATAAGGGTTAAAGGAAAGAAAGATTTACAAAGGGGGATTATTATAAAAGGATCCTACCCGAGTATTATAAAATTTTTTCGAATACATAAACGGAAGGTGCAATTAGGTAACTAGGCCACAATAATCCTATAATAGAAGGCGTAACCCAGGAATTTAGATAGGAAAACCCAAACCTAGGGTTTTACTAGAGGATCACTAGGTTATTAAGGGTTTTAAAAAAGGTAAAAAAAAAGAGTTAACTATTAAATAAAAAATAGTAAAAAACTATTAATTAGTTACTGGTTTACTATAAGTAGGTAACCCATTAGGGCTATTCATAAGAACTTAGAGTAGGTAACCCAGTAGGGCTACTTAAAAGAGTGTTATAAGTAGGTAACCCATCAGGGCTATTCACAAGAACCTGGAGTAGGTAACCCAGTAGGGCTACTCAAAAGAGCGTTATAAGTAGGTAACCCATCAGGGCTACTCATAAGAACCTTTGAGTAGGTAACCCATTAGGGCTACTCATAAGATCTCATAAGTTGGTAACCCAGCAGAGCAGCTCTATAGAATTAACTATTTTTCGAAAAGGAGATCACTAGTTAACAATTAGTTCACTATAAGGCTATTATAGGGAATAGTAAATAATACTTCGAATTAGAAACCTAGCAGGGCAACTCTATAGGAGTGGTTACTATAAGTTTTAGAATACGTGCCTCTCCGGTGAGCAACTACTACGGCCTAAGGACAGGCTGGATAAGGAGGGGGATCGTATTACGTAGCTAGAATCTAACTAAGGAAAGCATAGCAGCTAAGCCGATTCCAGACTACGACAGGGCTTAACTAAGGAGGACTATATATATAAAGGCCTATCCCTCCCCTTCAAGGAGAGGATCAGAGAAGAATGAGAATTACAACTAGTACCTACCTATTATCCTCTTACTGACCTCTTTACTTCGCACCGCAAGCCCCTGACACATCTCCCTACACCTAAAGGGCCAGGGAGTGAAAATACCCTAGGTTAATACTAAATCTATTACCATAAAGGAATAATACGTCGAATAACACACTAAAAGTGCATACACCACCTCAAAATGCCAACCAAAGGCAGCGTTCAATCTATCCGCGGCAACCCAGCACCAAAAAACGACACCAGAGCAGATCAAATCTCTAAATCGACGCCTACTATGGCAAATGGAGCACCCAGACCAAGGCCTCACCTACGTAGCCCTCAACCTAGCTACCACTAAGCTCTTCGTTTTTATTAATAACTCCTTTACTAACAACAACAACCTAACATCCTAACTCGGATTCGTAATTCTCCTCATAAATAAGACCAAAGGAGAAAAGGACTTTATAGTAAAAGGAAATATTATCCACTACTCCTTAACAAAATCTAAGAGAGTTATAAAGAGCGTCCTCGTATCCGAGATATATAGGATAATCGCCGGCGTTAATATGGCCTACACCCTCTCCATAACCCTAAAAATCATAACCAACAAACTCCGAATACCTATAATCCCGACCATCGTATATACCAACTCATACTCACTCTATAAGTATCTCATTAAACTTAAAACCATAAAAAAAACACCTAATAATCAATATTATAGCATTAAGGTAATCTTATAAAAAATAAGAATTATACAAGATCCGATGGATCCACGGAGACAATAACCCTACCGACGACCTAACAAAGGCTACACTAAACCAAGCCCTTATAAGGCTTATTAAGGAGGTAAAAGCGAAGATTAGGATAGAGGAATGGGTTATAAGACCCTAAGGAGCGCCTATAGCACTAAATAAGAGGAGGAATATAAAGGAGATCAGGGGATATAAAAGGAATACCATTACCATCGTTAGCGACGGTGAGCCGGACTTTGCCCATAACTAACTACGGGATATACTGATTTCTACTAAAGGTGGTATAACTAAAAACGGCACTTCTGCCGCTTCCGACCACCTTATATACTCATTCCGTTTATTAATTTTTTTTATCGCATTTTAAGCAATTTGGTACCCGCACCGAATAACACTCAATTTTCACTCATTATTTAAGAAAAGGGCGATTTATAGTAAAATAAATAGTTGCTAGTGTCGGAATATCCACACTGGACTAGTGCCACCTATTACCGCCTATCGCCTATTAGCCCGATTAGCGAGCTAATCAGAAGGCAGGAATCGGTTTTAGATCAGCAACATCAGATCACTACCGTAGGCCAGATTCCTTCCTTCAACAACAACAGAGCAGATACGATGAATATATCGTTATTTGCCCACCTTCCATACTAGGCCTAGTAAAGTGAATCCAACACTTAGGTCACCAGTTAGGATATTAGAAATATAAAGTAGGAAGATAATAGGTAATAGTGGGGAGCCCTGAGGTAGCCCATAGGTTAAAGGGAAGTCCTTTATTATTACCTCTTTGAACTTAACCTTAGTAATATGGTCTAACACAAAGGCATAAATCAGCCTGATCAGGTTATTAGGCCAACCCTGTTACCGTAAACGGATAATAAGGTGGTTCCGAAGAACAGAGTTAAAAGCCCCCTTCATATCCATTATCGTCAGCGTAGCTGTAAGCCCCTTATTAAGGGCCTGTTCGATATTGTGTATAAAATAGGTTGTTAAGTCAATAATTGCCCTGCCTAGTAGGGCCCCTATTTGCTGTGGGCTAGCCACCCCTTCTAGGATAATGAGGTAGGCTATTCTCTTAGTTATTAATTTTTCGAGCCCTTTACCTAAGTAAAATAGGAGGGTTATCGATCTCTAGGATCCAGCCTTTGAGAAGTCGGTCTTTTTAAACTTCTAAATTATAATAACCTCTATTATACAAAAGGGCTAAGGGAAGTAGCCGGCCTTAATATATACTTAGAATAATAGCCTAATAGGCTTAGCTATAAGGTCCCAGTAAGCCTTAAATAGTTTTATGGTGATTCCGTTGATACTAGGGGTTATAACTTTTATTAGGGTGGCTACCCTTACTTCCTCCTAACTAATCATAGCCTGCCAGGGTATTTGTCGTCTTAGGACCGTGGCCACGTCGAAGGGGTCCCCAGGTAGGTCATCCGTATTATCGAACCTCTCCAGCAGGGCCCTCCGTAGGGCCTGGGCCTTGTCCTGGTTATCGTTATGCGTCTAGCCCTCAACTATTAAGGGGGGGGCTTTAACTACTAAACTGATTTTACACTAACCTATTATTTTATTTAGGTCCTGATCGGATATAGCCCCTTCGATCTTAATAGCCTAATAAACCCGTTTAGCCTTCCTAATTATTTCTAAGAAAACCTTTTACTTTTTAAGGATAGGGGGTAATAAAGCCGAGGTTAACTCCGGTTCCTATACCTATTAGATATAGGTTTTAAGGTAGGATTAATGGGTTTTAAAATACTTTTTATCCACTAGGGGGCCCACTTTCCCCAGCTTTATTATTTTTTCTCTATTACTTAGATAATTGTTGAGATTAGGTTAATAATCCGGCTGGCCTGGGCGTCTAGTTTAATTAGGGTGGGTAGGTCCTTAAGGGTAAGTAAAGTTAAGGTCCCTACCCTAATTAGATCTTTAAACCGAGGAAGGGCTAAATCTAGGACTGATATTAGCCCTAATTAGTATATTTATTGTTATTTATTATTATTAAGGGGGATGATGGTTATGATAGGCTAGTGATCAGCTCCTAGATGTAGGTATGGATAGAGTCCTATGTGTATAAGGGGGATATTTGAGAAGGTCAGGTCCAGGATGTAACCATGGGTATAGGTTAGAGCCCCTATTTTTCCAATAAAGGAGAGGCCATGGTTATTAACCCAATCAACTAGATCATCTCCTCTATTCCGGCTAACGGATCCGGGTTCCTAGGAGTAGTAATAAGTATTAAAATCCCCAGCTATAAAAGCTCATAGTAGTGGTTAGTATCCTAGGAGGGTGGTTATTATATAGTTATAAGGATCGTTTGGTTATTTATAGACGTTTATAATAATAGTGTTATTAACCTTTAACCATAGGATATCCCTTGTTTGGATAGGTCTTTATTGTTGCACTTATAGCTTTATCCCCTTTTATATATATGTTATTACCCTAGGCCTTGTTTCCTTACTATCCCAAAAATTAACTAGGATAAAGGAATTATACCCAGGGTGTGTATTAATCTGTATTCTGTTAGTGTAACCTATCCAGGGCTTTTGGATAAGTACAATGTCGACCTGGTCAGCCTAGTAGAGTTCTAGGAAAGCTGTGTATACTAGGGGCTTTTTCCCCACGTTATATTAGACTATATATAGTACTCGTAGGGGGGCTTGTTTATGTCTACACCTCTGAGTTAAGGTCTAGGTGGGTATAGGTATTAGTGATATTATAGTTAGGTTTTTAAGTTACCCTCTAGTTCCTATTTCGGAGAGGGTAGATAGGGTGGTTGGTCTAAGGGAGGGCCTCGGGGTCTTCTACTTCGTCTTTATCTATACTACTAATTATATCCTCATCGCTTAGGTATACGATCGATCCTTAGGAGGGGTTCCTGGTGTATAAGCACTTAGAGCTAGGTTGTTGGCCCTGATCAGGACGGGAGTCCTGGGGTTGTTGAGTGCTGCTCTAGGTAGCGGTCTAGTTGATGTTATCGCGGGCCTCGGAGGCCTTTTGCCCAGCCTTCCGAATCCGTCCACGTTCCTTTCAGCCTAGGAGGGTAGGATAACCGTTAACTATTAGGGGCCTAATTGGATAGTTTATATAGCTGGCCTAGAAGGGCCCCAAATAGTTAGCATATTTCGGCTTAGTTATATAGGGCTCGGTTTCATAGGAGTTTGAGGGCTTATCGTAGTTATTATAGAATAGTTATTAGTTATAATATTAGTTTATATGGTATCCCTGGTAACCAGGGTTATACTTAAGTAGGGTCCTCTTTTCCCTAATAAGTTGGGCCTTACTGCTCTGGTTGAATAGTCTGAAGGGTAGCACCTCGGCCGTAAAGGAGATAACCCAAGTGACTTCGTTTATAATAGGGTTTAGGCTAAGGTGGGATTACCGGGCTAGGACTAGCTCGTGGCCAGTCTGGGTAATAACCTCCTCCCTAATCAGGGTTAATATATCAATACTTTCCCTATTTAGGTTTTGGAGCTTAGATGGGTAACATAGGACGGTGTATATGAACTATTTTATGGGGGTTTCTACTTTAAAAACCCCTAAATAATTTACTAGTTTTTATCTATTTCTAAGAAAGCTTTATTGGATTTGTTTATTTAGGGGCTTTAAGGAGTATCCGGTTGAAATATGGTAAATGTGTAGGATATCTCCTAGTTATAAGTTAAGGGCCTGGTAGACTGTACGGCGCAGGGCAAAAGGGGCGTTCTTCCGGGCAGTATCCAGGCTTTCCTTGGGGATACGGACGAAAACCCGGAGGTCTTCTAGCTGAGCCTGGGCTTGTGAGTGGGTAGGGGCTTGGTTCTGGGCTGGGGCGGAGGCCGGGGCTGAGACTGGGGCTAGGGTTGGGGCTAATACCGCAACGGTAACCTAGTTCCGGGTTAGAGTTAGAGCAGCTTCGTTATTCATCAACTTCTTCAAAGCTTAGATCATATAGGTTATCACCTCTTTTACGATCTACTTTTTTGACCCCTTAAAACTAGAGACCACGTTATTAATAGACTAGGTGATAGCCAAAAAGACATCCTTTCGGTCCTTATGGCGTCTGGTTTGTTCATCGAAGGTGGCTAGGATAAATCTAATGGCCACCTTATTTGTATTTAAGGGCCCCTTTGCCGTAGAAGGGGTTATATTAGGAGTATTAGGCTAACTTCCCCTAAGGCTAAGCTAGAATAGTTGGGCCTTAGTGTTATAGCGGTGCTTAGCCTTTGAGGGAGGGGTTGGCTCTGGAGGTGACCTAGAGCTCCGATTAGGGCTGGCCGGAGGGGCCGGTTATAGTCCAGTGCTCACCGGAGGCTGTGAGGCTATTATGGAAGGGCTCTAAAAGGGAGAGGTAAAGACTTTTTAACTATTAAAATTTTTAGTAGTATATCACCTATTTTATTAATAGCGGATACTAAGAAAAATTAGGTAAGAGGGAAGTTGTACTACGGAGTTACTTATTGAGAAGATGTGTAGTGTGGTTATCCCCGGTAAATCTCGATTTGTAAGTTTAGGTCCTTAAACTACTATATTCAGAGAATAGTTTTCGTCATCGGTATCGTCATCAGAGTCGCTATTATCATTATTAGCTAAACCGTTATTATTACAGCTTTTATAGGCATCGCCGTTTTCGCTCCTTTGTTTATTTTGAGTAATGTTTATGAATGTTTGTGTTAATTTTAAATATTGTCTTATTTGTGTTTTTGGTCACTTACCTGGGTTTATGTTGTTTATACGATAATTTGCTAAGCGAAGTTGCCCACTTGGACGTCTAACTAGGTAAGGAGTTAGGTGTAGTTGGGTTTTTGTAAAAGGATTTGTTATTTTTTAGTAACTTAGTTCTATGGGAGGTTAGGTAAGTATAGGGGTATAAAGTGACTAGGACTCTGAAGATTTAATTTTATTTAGTGAGATGGTTTTTGTGATTTCCATTGTAATACTATCGATCTCGGAGATCGGGGTAAAAGGTACTGTTATGTGTTTGAAGTCGCCTAAAGTATTACCGTCGTATAACTTGGTTATTTCGAAGACCTTAATAAAATTGAGACCAAGGTTATTAAAATTAGGAAAAAGGTTGGGAAGACTATTTGCTTATTATTAGTTAATGCCTCGGAGGACATAATACGAGCATACCTAATGTATAACTTGAGGCCTAAGTCTCTATTAAAACTAGAGCCCCGACATTTTGATTAAGTGGTGTTATTAGTATTGTTAATATAAGTGGTAATATTTACTATTACTTTTATTATTCCTTGCACTTGTGTTAACGTTTTTGTTGTTTGCGCTCCTTTTATCTATGCTCCTTTTCTTAGTAGAGTTTTGTAAAAGATTGTATGTTATGCGTTCTTCTGAAGTGAGGTTAAGGTATTATAGGTGAAAGAGGAATGAGTTGGTTAAGTATGAATAGTTTGGAATTAGTTGGTTGTTGTGATTGTGGTGGGAGGAGGGTGTTATATAGGTTTTCTTTTAAGTGGAAGGCCCCTCGTTGTATACAATAGTCGGATTAAATTATTCCTTTACTAAAACATAGAGGAGCTTGTAACTTCCACATCCGCGTTGGAATCCAAATATAGTACCGGTAAGCCCACCGCTTTATAGTAACGCCTTTGCCATGTAGACCCCTGATAACGCGTCTTTTCACTCTATGCCTCGGAAATGCCCCTGATGTGCTGGCGGCGTTTTTCCCCTTTCCAAAATAGTTGTTATAGAGTACTTGCCGGGTTGGTCGTTGGTTATTGACGTAGTAGCTTGTAGCTCTGAGCCCCTGGCTAAGCCCGCAAGCTACGTCACCAACTTTGAAGTAGGCCAGGGTAATCTTAGCCGCCAGGGCCGCCCCTGGCGCTATGAATTATAGTTATCGGATGGAGATAGGCACCCGTCCGTTGACGCAAACTTTCGTGTTTGTAGTTACACCGAGGGAGGCCTGTCCAGCTGAGCCTAACCCTCCATTGAGCCCAATCAACCTTTTAGCTGGTGTAACGACTGGCCCCCTGGGTATAGGGGAGAGAAGTCATCTACTCTCTCTCCTAAAGGTGTCCCTTAATTATACAGGGCTAACTACACAACCCATCAAGGATACTACCTCTAATACCGCATAATAGGTTTAAACTGTTGGGATAAGGTAGGACTTATAGTGGAGTTGTTGATCGTTTTGGGAATATTGTGCTAGTGCGTTGAGTTATGCTTGAACTTTCTGGTGCCCTCTATCTTGTATATATAAGGTGATTGACGTTGGTACTACTTCGTTGAAGGTAAACTAGGTACACCGGAATAACTAACACGGCCAATATTATATAAGCCAAGCCCCTAAGGAGCAGGTTACTTAAGGGTGTTGTGGTTAGGTCATCGTTTAACGGTGTAACCGTAGGGCATACATAGCCTAGCTAGTGTACTTCACCTCGTACATACGAGGCCGTCATCGTCGGTAGCACTATACCAGGGTTAGGTGAGCTGGATATCTAGGTTATAGTTGAGATGTGAATTACCCAATAAGGAAATTCTGTTGGCGCAAGCCATAGTGGCCCCTTTTAGGGACCCTCGGCGAGGCAGACCCCGTCCTCTATTAACCAGTGGCCTAGCCGGATGCCAGTTTCCGCGACACGCGGTCTATTTCTCGTTGTTTACCGCTATTAAAGTTGAATACTTAAAAATTACTAAGTATAGTAATTTCTCAGTTAAGTCCTACCTCCCTTCACCCGAAAAAGGGTTATTAGGGGCATCACCACGGGCACTCATCGTGATACCTGACACGGCACCTCGGACCACCGCTATAGGATTATATAATCCCGCAGTGTATCCCACGAACCCCCTTAGTTTTCAAATTACTAAAAAAGGTAATTTCGAGTTTAAGGGTAAGGCGAGGCACCAGGGGGTTCACTCCTAAGCACCCACAACAGAGCAATTACGATAACTAACACAGCACCTCGGACAACTATCGCATAATTCCGTAGCTCATCTTATGATTGCTCTAAGCCCTTAAATTACCGGAAGGGACAATTTGGGGTCGGATAGTGAGGTGAGGTAGATGTGGCTGGACAGTAAGGGGCGTCGTTGAGTGGACGATAGGCCCGTAAGGTGTTTCGTCGGGGTATTCGGAATTTTCGATATCAAAAAACGGTAATATACTAAGGAAATTAGTAACGCTATTTTAATAGGAAAACACCGGGGTTTAATGTGTAGGGTATACTACACTTTGCATCGGCACAACAGGTACAGGTAACGGAAAAGGGATACCTTAGTTATCCACGTTAGGAAAGGTTGTAGTATATTATGTAGTTTATTATTATGAGTGGGAATTAAATAGAGGTTAACGAAGGGTGAACGTTGTAGTAGAATACGGATATGGCTAAGGCTAGCAGAACATAAAAATAGCGCAGGGTAATTGTTACGGGAAAGAAAAGATACAAAGGGAACTTCGAGGTACATCGGCGTATTAGGCGGGGTAAGCGCCCATTTATAGGAGAGCAAAAACAGCGAGGGATAGCATAGCCGAGAATTACCCGATGTAGCAGGTTCCAAAAATGGCATGTCAGCGCCGCCATTTCCGAAGGCAGGCAAGCCGTCTCATTATTTACTAAAGTTAATTAAAAGTAGAGGTAAAATGAGGAGGGGGTTAGTTAAAAGTTGTGGGCGTAGTTAATATTTAGAGGGTATTCTAAGTTAGTAACTTCTTATGGGTATTCATAGGAATACCCTCACGTTGTGGAATACACTAGAATACTCTAGGGACGACGAGGATAACGACGGATAACACTAGGGGGAACTGGGGAGAAATCCTCGTTATTAAGGGGACAATCCTCGATCCTAAGTACTTTTACCCTCGATTTTAAACAAAAAGGCGGACTATAATGGGAATCCTAGCCGACAGGACCAACAAGATAATACTAGAAAAGCACGTTATTGGACCAAGCTGGCCCCAAAGCCACGGTGCTTGGGGAAAGGAAGCTCTGGATGGAGGCAAAAGGGGCCGTTTATTTGGAGGGGGGAAGGGAGGAAGTTGGCAGAAAATGGGGAAAATTTAGCCCAGGGTGACATCAGGGATGGGGGCACAGGGGCCAGCAGCCGGATATATATATAATCTGTTTTGGTAAGTGCAGCTAAGTAAGCAAGTCAAATGTGGCCTTATACTTGACTTGTTTGACTGTGAATAGCCTCATACTTGCTTGCTTACTTGCTTGAACTAGGCAAGCTGACTTGCTTGAGCGGCAGCGCTGGCAGAGATATAAGCCTCTAATGGGGGCTTAGGGGCCATGGCATAAAACCACATGAATCCCTAATCCGCGACTTGAAATCTCCATGAATCGTATCTCACAAGCTGCGGAAGGACCAAGTAGCTAGAGTAGCACGGATGGTAGACTCAGCTGTGTAAAAAGAACATATAATTAGTCTAGATGGATATCTAGCTCTATGTCTATATCATGAGATCTATCCAAACCTCCCATGCCCGCGCCATGCAATGCTCCAGGGTATACACCGACAACGATGGTACAAATGAACTCTTATCCCAAACCCCCTATATCACAACAAGATCCCTCCGACGACCAGCGACCTACTCGCTCCTGGGAGGCCACTTGACTCTCCGCTCGGCGCGCACGTACAGGTTGTTGGGGCGGATGAGCTGGAACATGGGGTCGTACTCGACGGGGCCGTCCTGCGCCAGGCTGAACTTGTAGCGGTAGACGAGCTTGGACAGGAAGATTCTGGCCTCCTGCAGCGCGAAGTTGAAGCCGATGCACATGCGCGGGCCCGTCGCGAAGGGGATGTAGGACGCGTTGGGGCGGCTCTTGACCTTGTCCGAGTCCCAGCGGTCCGGGTCGAAGCGGGCCGGGTTGTCCCAAACGAGGTTGTTGTTGTGGATGTGGTGGATCGCCGGGATGACGATGGAGTCCTTGGGCAGCTTGTAGCCTCCGGGGAGGATCATGTCGACCCTCGACGTGCGGGCAGGCTGGTACGAGGGGTTGTGGCGGCGCTGCGTCTCCTTGATGTACTTGTCGAGGAAGGTCAGCTTCTGGAGCAGGTCGGCGTTGACCTCGGTGTTCTCGTCGAAGCCGTTGTCGACGAGCTCCTGCAGCAGGCAGTCCTGCATGCCCGGGTAGGCGACGAGGCCGTAGAGCAGCCAGGAGAGCAGCGACGAGGTGGTGGTGAAGCCGGCGCCGGTGGCCACCACCAGGGGCTCCATGATGCGCTCCTTGGGCAGCTTGTTGCCCTCGCGGTCGGCGGCGCGCAGGACGTAGTCGACCATGTTCTCGGCCTTGAGGGCGGCCTCCTGCAGCTCGAGGTCCTCGATGCCCTTGGAGGCGGCGTCGATGGACTCATTCATCATCTCGATGATGCGCCAGCGGGCGTCGCGCAGGCGCTTGGGGTCACCGAAGGGCAGGGAGGCATACCACGAGCCCATGGAGGTGACCTTCTTGTTGAGCTCGAGCGACTGGGCGATGCGCAGCACCATCTCGTGGGGCGGGGCGTCGACGGCGGTGAAGTGGCGGAAGTCCATGCCCAGCACGAGCTTGCCGACGGCCTGGGAGCCGAGCTTGAGCATGTAGGGGTAGACGTTCCAGGCCTCGTCGCGCTCGTCGAGCTCGTCGAAGACGTTGAAGGCGTCCTCGATGGTGGCCTGCATGGTCGGGGCGTAGTGGCGGACGGCCTTGGGGCCGAAGGCGGGTGGCAGGAACTTGTGAGTGAGGCGCCACTCGGGGGTGTCGGTGTCGCCGAGGAAGACGCCGGCCTCCTTGTTCTTGATGGGGTGCAGCGGGTGGCCCTCGATGATCTTCTTGGTGAAGAAGTCGGTCTCGGAGAAGACGATGTTCGCGAGGGCGGGGTCGTTGGTGTGGTAGGTGACGCTGCCCATGTTGTTGGTCTTGAAGAAGGGGCCGTACTTCTCGAAGAGGCGCTGGTGGTTGCCGAGGTGGTCGGGGTAGACCTCGAAGTAGTTGCCGACGAAGGGCAGGCCGGCCGGGCCGGGCACCTCGCGGACGGCGTGGCCGTCGATCGTGATGGCGATGGGGCCCTCGGCGGCGAGCACGTCGGCGACGGTGGTCAGCGCCTCATCGCCGCAGGTGAAGCCGATGCCTGGGAGGTGTTAGATGCGACTGAGACTAGAATGGTGATGGGGGGGGGGGAGATGTTACCCTTGTGGTCGACGACGGCGAAGTGGGAGGCGGCGAGATGCTGGAGGCCGTCCTCGTCTGTTGAGGCGGGGATCTCAATCTCTGTTGTGACGGAGGGGTCTTCACCCAGGAGGTGGAAGCGTTGTGACGACATGGCTTGTGGTTGTGTCTGTGACTGTGTGAGGAAAAGAGAAGTGAAATCGCACAGGAATGGATGTGATGACGATCAGATGACAACGAATGGAAAGGTATTAATGGTCCAGTCAGTAGATAAGGTAACAAGCACGAGGCTGGCCCGGATGGGAACGCAACGAGTTCGCGATATATAGCAGAAAAAACAGAGCCCGTCACAGCGGTACGTACCCCCACCAGATTAACGACAGCAGCCCCTGGCGCACCCAATCCGATCCTGGGCAATGGCAATTCGTCGGTGGAAACACCATGGACGCCGGAGCAAAAGTGGCCTGCCGAGGTTCACGTCAAAATCTCCTGGACCGAGGAGGGGGGCCGGCGCGATGACTTCATGGGACGCCCAAGTCCGAAGGGGAGCGAGCGGGTCGAGTGACGAGAGCCCACGTTTTTGCGCGTTTAGTGAGCATGAATCGGCTCCGTCGAGCCGTCGAGGGCCCGTTGGCACGGAGTTGGGCCGCGGTTCTGGCATGACGGGGGAATTTGGTTTTTAGGTGCAACGCTGGAAACAGCCCAGATTTGGTGGACGGCGAGAAAAAAAAAAACCGGAGCCTCGAAGCATCACCGAAGCGTTTGATAGGCGCAGATAGGGCTCCGACGCCCGGGATGTGATCTGCGCTAAGGCAGACATGCCGAGGTCTCCCAAATTGCGGTGGACCCCCACCGAGGACCCCTGCCAATGCGAATATTCCTGCACGCACGGCGCCACAAGTCCCGAAGTCCGTCGCCTCGGCTTGCTGTGCCACCCACGCAATAGGGGGCCCAGTGCGTGGCTGCCATTGGTGTGCGGCATCGTGTCAGCTGACTGTAGCCAATAAAAATCCCTCATCCCTCGGCAAGTAGGCCCTGAGTCCCTTGAGGGCCCGACCTTACATGAATCAATCTTGCACCAGAGCCGCCATCTCTTGGCCCGTCCGGCAGTCGTCTGGTTTGTTTTTCTTCTGCCCTCTCACAACGTAAAATTGGGGCTTGTACACGTCTTTCTAGGGCTCCAGAAGCAGAAACAGGCATCACCACCTCGGGCCCCCCGAAGAAACACGCCGCCCGCTGCGCACCCCGACGGCTCCGGCATCCAATCCCGTTGCGTTGCTTTGTCAGAGGCCTCGACTCGACCGATCGCCGACCCCGTCTTTGCCTCGTACCGCCTAGGTACTATGCATTGAGAGTCCCCAAGCTCCTATTTCTAGGCTGCTGGGGCGCATTGGACGGACGCTGTCCACACTTATCCCGAACCTCGGCATCTCCTCGTTTCGGACATTACGCTATGCCCAGTCCTCAAACGACCGATGATCTGGATTTGATTTTTTTTTTCCGCAATTGTGGATATCGCATTGCATGTCGCCGTGGCGCGATCTGTCAATAAATAATTAAGGATGATTTCCGCGTCCCCGAAGCCCGGTTCTCGAAAGGGGTCTGTTTGTTCGAGCTCGATCGCGTCCCCCGTCCATATCTTCTTTCTTCTTAAATAAAGATATTAATTCTTCATAACTGCGCAAACGCCCTGAGACGACGGTCTCGATCAAATTCGATCTTCCTTGTTGTTTCTTTGGTCCACTTAGAGATACCCACACCAACACATCCACACACTCTCACGATGGCGTCAACAGAAGAAGGCCAGGAGTTCACGGCCAAGGAGGTCGCTGCCCACAGAGAAGCCAGCGACTGCTGGATGGTCATCCACGGCCAAGGTATGCACTTCTTCCACACAGACACACAGACTCCAGCTGACCATGCCAGTCTACGACGTCACAAAGTACCTCCACGACCACCCCGGCGGCGCAGAGGTGCTCATCGAGGCCGGCGGCGTCGACGCCACCGAGGCCTTCGACAACGCCGGCCACTCCGAGGACGCCAACGAGATCATGGCCGAGTTCCGCGTCGGCAAGCTCAAGGGCGCCGACAAGCGCTCCGCCCCCAAGGCCGTCCGCCTGGCCCCGAAGTCCGCCCCCGCGCCGGCCTCAACCACCTCCGGTCCGGCCCGCGTCGCCTCCCAGGCCGCCGCCGCCGCCGCCTTCCTGACCCTCGGCGCCGTCGCCGCCCGCCACGCCACCGGCACCCCCGCCGGCCAGGACGCCATCGCCGCCCTTCAGCGCCTCAACCTCCAATTCCCTGAGTGGCTCTCCTTTGGTGCCGCCGGCCGCCCCCGCCGCGCGGGCTTCGGCTTCGTAGAGGGCTTCGCTGTCGCATCCGCCCTCTTCGCCCTCGCCGGCTCCGTCGCGGCCAACAAGCTCTCCAAGCTGCTGCACTACGACCTCACGCCCATGAAGTTCCGCCCGCACCAGAAGATGCCCCGCGTCGCCCGCCCCAACCCCCTCCTGCAGCGCGGCTGGCTCGACCCCGTCAACTACCACCCTCTGCCGCTCGTCGAGAAAGAGCTCATCGCGCCCGACGTCTACCGCCTCGTCTTCGAGCTCCCCACCCCGACCACCGTGCTGGGTCTCCCCATCGGCCAGCACGTCGCCATCAAGGCCGAGATCGACGGCAAGTCCGTCAGCCGCTCCTACACGCCCACCTCCAACAACTCGGACCTCGGCCGCCTCGAGCTCGTCGTGCGCTGCTACCCCGACGGCCTGCTGACAGGCAAGTACCTCGCGCACCTCTCCGTCGGCGACGAGGTGCAGTTCCGCGGTCCCAAGGGCGCGATGCGCTACCGCCGCGGCATGTGCCGCAAGATCGGCATGCTGGCCGGCGGCACCGGCATCACGCCCATGTACCAGCTCATCCGCGCCATCTGCGAGGACGACCGCGACACCACCGAGGTCAGCCTCATTTACGCCAACCGCGCCGAGGGCGACATCCTGCTGCGCGCCGAGCTCGAGGCCTTCGCGCGCCGCTACCCCAAGAACCTGAAGCTGCACTACCTGCTCGACTCGCCGCCCGAGAACTGGGCGTACGGCGCCGGCTACGTCACGCAGGAGCTGATGGCCGAGCGGTTCCCCGCTCCCGGGCCGGACTCCAAGGTCATGCTGTGCGGCCCGCCGGGCATGGTCAATGCCGCCAAGAAGGCGCTGACGAACCTCGGCTTCGAGAAGCCCGGCGCCACGTCTAAGATGTCCGACGCCGTCTTTTGCTTTTAGGGGAGTTGAGATACCATTGAGGGAACGCGTTTCTTTTTGTATGTGTGTGGGATCTGGGCTGCATCGTAACGGAGTCGGGGATGGTGGTGCATGGGCGGTGTCTGGTTGACGATATCATCTGTACTCCATCTGTACCAAGGTTGATACCTGCCTGTAATACCTTACATTTCATTTGTCATATAGATATAGACATGAATATCGAAAGAAACCTTCATCTATCTTCTCCTAGGCTCCTCCGCCTCGTCTCTTAAACGTCAACCCTTCTCCATGACCACCTCACTCAAACTGCTCTGGCCCAAACTTCCCCGTGAGGTTAATCTGCAGCAGCTTCTTCTCGAGAACTTCCTCGCGGCGCTCGTACAGATCCTCGACGTCCCAGTTGACGTTGGTGAACTTGCCGTTCAGGAATTTGGCCTTCTCGGAGCACAGCCAGACCAGCGTGCCGCCCGCGAGCTCGGGCGTGTCGTGCGCGAACGGCCTGAACATGTCGAGCGTCATGTCGGTGCTCACGAGGCCGGGGTACACCGCGATGTTCGTGACGTTGGTGTTCTCGGCGGCGACGAAGGCCGCCAGCTGCGTCAGCGGCAGCTTCGCGCACATGTAGGAGCTCATGCTCGGGATCACGTAGTGCGCCGCCGTCGTGACGTTGATGATGGTCGCGGGCGCGTCCGCGGGCAGGGACTTGAGGAAGTGCGACGTCGGGAACCAGGTTGCCCTGATGTTGGTGGACTTGGTGTGCGCCGGCCGGGTTAGCTTGGTGTCATGTCTTTTGGGGGACGGAGGAGGGGCGGGGGACTCACGAGGTCATCCCACCAGAGCATCGGATCAACATCCTTGGCCATGGCGGTCGCTTCCGATACAGCGCCATTGTTGACCAGGATATCGGCGTGTCCGTAGGCGGCCTTCACCTTCTCGAAAAGACCTTTGATGGAGGGCTCGTCCGTCAAGTCGACCCCGACGACCAACGTCTCGACGCTGCTGTTGATCTTCTTCACCTCCTCGGCCTTGGCATTCAGCTTCTCGACATTCCGGGCAACCAGCACCAGGGCCTCGGGCCCGGCTTTGGCGAATGCGGGCACGAGTCCCTGGAAGTGGTCAGCTGGTAGTGATCAAAGGCGTCTTATGAGACACCCCCCGGGAAGGTCTATCTCACCCTGCCACCGATGCCGCGGCTGGCGCCGGTGATGATGACGACCTTGCCGGCCAGCGAGAGCTCGGGGTTCGTCGGGTCGATGGCGGGGTACGCGTCTCGGTGCGTTCTCTTCGTGAACTGGGCCGTCTTGACGAAGTGGTCGGGGCGCGGGGCTTCCATTTTGGAGGTATTGTCCCTTTTCGTCAGGAAACTAGACTAATCGTATCAAACCAGCTGAGAGCAGTGTGAAGAAGTGGGACGTCAATCAATTGAAGGCGGCATTCGAGAGGGGAGCTCAATTAATCCGACTCACAATTCGACGGAGCTTCTTTATATTCTAGGGAGGCTGGCATATTCAGGGGAGGCCGAAATAAGCTGCATGGCATGAGACTCTCGCTGTAACTTTGGGGCTTGATCACAGTAAGCGCTAAGACCCGATCCGATCTGGGCAATCAGAAGTCCGTCTGCGTCTGGATCCTAGGGACTGCATAGTAAGCTTGGCTCGACTTGGGTCCTCGCGTTTCAAGGCCGCTGTATGGCTGCTGTGGCGACGAACGGCTCTGGCTGACTGACGCTTTGAAATCAGCATTGATACAGCCGGACCTTCGCCAATGACAATGAAGCACAACACGATCCTTCACAGAACTCCCAAGGATTGCGCTGGCCTGCATTCCCGGTGAACGGCAGACTCAAATGTGCCTCCATCGCTAACGACACTTGGACACCACACAGGCACATCGCTTGCGGCTTTACGGCTGACAGCTCCCTGCGAATCACAACGCCACACATGCCACTCTCACGATCAGACTCGGGGCATCGGGTTGCTGCACCAGTTTGAAGCTCACCGCATGCACTAGCTTGGACAGTGGAATACGAAGCTGACGTGATGATCCGTGCAAGTCCAGTTTCAATCCTCTCTTCATGTGCCTGAGTTGTCCAAAAAGTGTTGATCTCACGTCGACCACGCGGCACCATTGGTCCTTCACAGTCATTATTATTCTCCGAGAAATTGCATCGACTCATATAATTGGTGTGCTTACTTGCACATCAAAGAAGAAGAAAAAGGACAAAAAAGAGTACAGTGGAACAATATTACGTCTCAACGATTGGTGCATGTCTCCGAAGCCACCACCCCCACTGAGTTTTCGCCAGGCTCTTCACGCTGGACCTACTGCAAGTATAACAGACAGGCCTCATAAGAGCCTAGATAGAGCCCGCAGCCTAGACTTGCCGCCAGGAAGCTCAGAGTACCGCCTCTGAATAACCCAGGAACACCCTCTTTTCGAATAATGCCGCTTGCCACAGCCAGCGGACCGAGACGACGCCTGGCCTGGGCGATATTACGAAGCCTCGACTGTTGTGTTGCTGTCGTTCTTCTGAAACTCTGCTCGTCTTCATCGGTTATTGCATTCCCGTCCGCAAGTCTCATTCTGGTCTTCACGACGTCGATCGGCACGAAAAAGATGCAAGAGAAGCCTCCGGAGAGCCCGCCGCTCAAGGTGCTCATGGATATCTGACGAGATGCATCGCCTTCAGGTCTCTGTGGTGAGGCGTCCCCCATTAATCTCTACCTCAACATCTCGTAAAGAAAGAAGGTCAGACTAGTCGCGGGTAAGTGGCTCGCAGCCAGGGCTGTGTACCCGATCCACAATCTCCCTGGATACTTCGCAAAATGCTTCATAGCAAGAATTGTGGGCGACCGTCTTGTAATGGCGGATTGGGGCGCATCTCCTGCATGGATCTGCGCGTTCTGCTTGAGCACCTCGGCAGGGTTGATGATGGCGCAGCTCACGAGGTCGGCCACCGCACTGCTGGCGCCGTAAAGAACGGGAAGGGGAACGATTGAGAGGTAGCCCGCCGACTTGGCATCTCGTGAAACGTCTTTCAGACTCTCGTATATCGTGAAGAAAGCAGCAGACGAGGGGATGTCGGTGACGATTGTCGTGCCAAAGCCCTGGTAGAGCCCGCGGAAGAAGGTCTGATTGAAGGAGCCGTTGACTGTCCTGTATTGTGTCCTGTATAATGGGGACTGCATCCGAGTAATGAGGGTATCTAGTGGGTGCAATAATACGTCAACGCTTATCGCCGCGCATGCTGCCGCCTTACGCAAAGTTAGCCCTCATTCAGAGCCAGTTTTGAGACTGGGACGTTGCACACCTGTGAAACTTCCAGGCTAGTGTTGGACGACATGCCGGCCGTATGTAAAGTACAAGAAGACCTTTCTTGACGATGCTGGCCACGCGCAGCATTGAACTGATAGCTTATTTATATCGCTTTTGCGAAAGCCATGCCCGGTCCCCGCGAGACCCGCCCTCTGGTTTTTGGAGAACACTCGGGTCCCGAGAATCCCGCCCCGCGATCCGTTTGTAGAACTATCTTTCGTTGAATGACATCAACTTCCCTGTTGTTACAATTCTTTTCAGACTCGAAATCAGATTGGCAACTAGCTTGCAGGGCCTCAAACTAGATCAAATTCACACAAACCCAGTCTCATAAGCCACCGCACAAAATTCAAAGTTGGTTCTTGATCGAGGGACCTCATGGCCATCAGAATGTCCTTCAAAGCCGAACCCAGACCAATCCAGAATCATTCTGCTCGACGTAATGAACCGCGACCTGCCGTTCCTCGTGCGATGTAGTTCCCTGTTTCTCATCCAAATCGACTATTTGCATGTACTCGTCAAGATATTCTTCCTCGTTCGTCGCGCTACCTCCATATTGAGTATCGTCTGATTCACAAATGTTGGTCAAAATGGCTTCCGCTGCGTTGATGGCGGTTGCAGAGTTTTACTGTAGATCATTCAACAACAACTTGGTCTTGGTGACCCGCTTGATGAGAACACTCAAAGTATTCGTTTGCCAGTAAGTGCTTGGTGAGGTTTGAACGATTAATCTTGCCAGAACAGCCGAGATGTGGTTGATGAGACTGTACGTCGCTTTCAAGCTACCCGAAATAGAGCCTCGGGTCTCAAGACATTCCATCTTCGCCAATTTTTCTATAACGTTTTGGCACCTGGAGACTGGATTACTCAAATCCGAGATCGTTTTTCAGTTTGCAAGTCGAGCACAGTAATTCGCGTTGACGCATTTGTTGTCGAGGAGGCAGATGGCGGTGGCTGTCAAAATCATCTGGCACAATTGGGAAACATGGCGCTAATCCTTCACAGAGGCGTCTTGGAAGAAGCCATTGCTGGAGAACTCGAGTGGCTTATCAAGGCTTTTCGCAACGTCCAGCAACCGCGCTGTCTCGTCGCGATACATCTGCATGAGGAGATCCTCAGATCGGGCAAACGTCCCAGAGGCGTCGAACTCCGGGTATTTGGCCACATCCTCCCTTCTTGGCAACACCTTCTCCAGAACTTCCTCGAAGCTGCATTCAGAGGGCTCACCTCTGGGCCTAGGGCTTTCCTCGTTGGGTGTGTCATTCGAGGCCATTTCCAAAACTTGCAGAGCCGGATCGACAGGCCGGCGTCGGGACGGACGGGAGAATGATTCATCCTGGCCACTGGCAAGTCTGGTTTCGATACGACGCAAGAATGCGCCTGTTACAAGATCCGAGCTGGAGCTGAACGGTTTATTGTGTTGTGACGAAGTATGTGGTGGGCTGGGCGGCGTTTGAGGACCGAAAGACTGTTCCTGTTGATCTTCGACCAAACTGATTGACGGGGAAGACATGAAAATGATGTGATAGACATCAAATTGAGTCTATCGATGGTAAAACTTTGGGTTGCCGCGTTTGGTTGCAGTGTTGACGAAACAGGGGCGTGATGGAGGGAATAGAGGAGACACGGCTCAATTTGGGCTGCCTACATCTTAAAGTCTATGCCCATAAGTTGGGGAAAATGATACGCTGTGAGTATCTTTCATTGCCGCTGTGGTGGCGGACTACATGGCGAACTGCAGGCTGCAGCCTGATTGTGACTGCAGCACTAGTAGCTGCAGTAATACACATCCATGGATGCGCGTGAGTCTGAGGTTGCGACCGCTAATTGGCTGCTTGGTGCAAGGTCGGTGAGCTTACAGGTGGTAAATACTCGAGGTAGTCTCTCAGGCATAGATCAGGCTCTGGAAGGGCATTTTTGTGACTGATGCTTTGGCAGGGAAGCTCTAGGACTGCAACAAGTGACGGCTGTCCCGAATGCCCGAACACTCACATCGGCCCCTCGATATTGAAAAAGGATGATGAAGGTCTTTATTTATGGCTCCTGCATCTGAGGGCTTTCTAGACGGCGTGCTCCAGCGAGACAAAGTCACCGAGATCTCGTTTGTGGGTCCCGGAAACAGCCAGAGTTTAACATGATATGTGTTCGTCTCAATGTAAAGCTTTTGTAGTATATGTATTGCGTAGAATACCTGCTCATGTGGCACCTATTTAGACTATTGTGTATATACACTGCTGGCTGGCAGTTGTTCAGACTCACAGTGTCCGTCTCAACCTCCGAGAGTTCGCAAAGATTCCACGGCGAGGATGGGAAAATGAGAAGATAATAAAATCAATGCTGTATAACTTGAATTCAGCCATGTATATGGATATCAATGCTGGGTAGGTTGGATGAATCTTGTTCATGCTCTCATCGGTCTAAAATGAAGTCGCATTTAAGAAATGGGTTACATGGACCTCTCTCGACTTGAATTTTGCGAATCTACCAATCTTGGCTTAAACGTCCGATACGAATCATGAAACCAATTCCTGGTCATCCGGGAAGGAAGGGCTACATAAACTTTGGGTAATCGTCTTGGTAGATTCACGATCCGATCTGAACCTGCCATATTGCCGGGTTTTCCGATCGTTAAATATTGCAGGATTTGTTTCACTGGCGGACAGTGGTGAGCCAGTTAGGTAGACTTGCACACTGCATGCATGTGGCTCAACAAAGATGCAAGGTGGTAACACCTCCACGCATCGCCACGTCATTGGGAGCCGAAAAGGTACTTGGCTGCATCTCGGGCCGAGCCCCGTAGGTACGTGGCACAATCAGTGGCGCAGACATTTGGTGTTGCGAGACATGCTAATGTGAGGCAGGCTGGGCGGGCTGACACATGCCAGTTGGGCGGTCTGCCTGACGCTGTGCCGCTGGCTGGCTGCTTTTGCATTTTGTCAGGCGCCCCGGGACTTGTACCCATGTTGTTAAGGCAGACTCTGCCCTCGAAGAGCTCGAATTTGCCTGCGACCACTTCTTCCCGAAATCATGTCTTTTTTCGACACCATAATGAATCCCACCGCCGACGAGATGGCGGGGAAAAACAACAGCCAGGTCACGGGGTCAATGGAAACGGTCGAGGTGGTTGATGCAGGCGGGAGCGAGTCTGCCCCTTGCGCCGAGATTATCCTCACAGACGAGAAGCGCATTCCGACTGATAAGGATGCCGGGGAGAGCACCCCAAGCACTGAGATCACTCCCGCCGATGAACATTGCACATCGACCAGTGCGGATGTTGGCGAGAGTCCCCAAAGCGTTGAGGTCACACCGACAGACGACCATCCCACCTCGGCTGGTGAGGATGCTGGGGAGAGCTCGGAGAGCCCGGAGAGCCCGGAGAGCCCAGAGATCCCGGCAATACCGGATATTACGGATTCAACAGAAAAGGAGGAAGCCGTCAATACATGTGGTCGCGAGTCTATCCCAAGCACTGAGGCCCTTCTCAGAGACGAACGCGGTATCTCGGCCAGTGAGGATGCTGGCAAGACTCCCTTGAGCCCCGATCTCACGGTGTCAACGGGAAAAAATGAGGAGGTTGAAACATGCGACAACGAGTCTATTTCAAGCGCTACGATCACCCAGACAGACGAGCGTCCCAACCCGGTTAAGGATACTGGCGGCAGCCCCCCAAGCGCCGATCTCACGGCGCCCTCCGACGCCAGCGATCAGCGTCGGAGCGACAAAAATGAGCAACCAGCTAAGAGTGACGAGAAGGCAAAGGCAAGAAAAGGGCGCGACACACGCGCCTGGCTCGATGTCGTCCTGGCGAGTCCATCAGCTCACAACCGAGTGCCTCTGTATCCTCCTCCTCCACCTCCTCCTAAATGGCCTTCTCAAAGGTCTCAGAGACAGTCTCGCGTGGCGTGGAGGACTACATTGCAGGCTATGCAATTACCCCCAGATTTTGAGAAGGTCTTCGACGGCAGCTCCGACTCAGGTTCATCGTCATCGTCATCCTCAGACTCGGACTCCGACTCTGACACCTCCTCTTCAGGCTTGGATGACTCCGCCAATGATAAAAAGCCCAAGAAAGGCCATATATCGAAATGGGCAGAGTCTATCGTCAGCGAAATAAAGCCAGAGGATGTCGACGACAATTCGCCGTCTCGACTGGAATGGCTGAGACAGAAGCGAGAGAACAACGAACAGAACCCGTATCTCGACGAACTCATGTCGATGGTTGGCCTGGAAAATGTGAAGGCTCACTTTCTTGCCGTCAAGGCGAGGGTGAAGGTGGGAAAAACCACCGACCCCGGTCTGACGAAGTTGCGTCTTCACCTTGTTCTCTGCGGAAAGAACGGGACAGGTAAGTCTCCGCAGCAAATGACATAGCATATCATTGACTTTTCTGGGAAGGCAAGAAATCTATCGCAAAGCTTTACGCGCAGTTCCTGTTCTCCATCGGGGCTGTGAGTCACCAGAAATTTTCCAGGATAACCACCCCTCCCAAGCACTCTCCCCGTACCCGTGGATCCCGAAAGTCTCCAAAGAACCCAGCAGTAAGTTGAGCCTGTGGCCATCTGGTACAAAACTGACAGCAAGCAGGTCCTTTTCTACGACATGACCCGTGCCGAGTCAGACGTGGAAGACAGCGACAGCGACAGTAGCAGCGTCAGCAGCGGTTGTAGTAGTTGCAGTCGCAGTAGTAGTAGCGGCAGCAGCAGCAGCAGCGGGAGCGACAGCGACAGTGACAGCGATAACAGTAGCAGGATGAGGAAGAAAGTCAACCAGCTACTTAGAAGACTCCTGAAACCTGCGCAGAGCTCCGTCGTGATATTTTCCACGCGAAGCAAGGCCAGTATCGACGATCTCGAGAGGAGCAGCGAGGCTCTGGAGGAGCTACAGACACCGTTGACTCTCGCGGACTACAATGATGACGAGTTAAAGCAGCTCCTGTTGCGCATAATGGAGAAGAGAGGGCTGTCAGTTAAAGGCGGCTTCGAAGATCCCAGTTTAGATGCCTTGGTGCGGCGGGTGGCTCGAGAGAGGGAGTCGAAGAGGTTCTCGAACGTTCATCTCTTGCGGAAGGAATTAGACGATGCGAGCAGACGGCGGGCTCTTCGACAACAAAAGGCATACTCTCAATGGTTTGGAAATGGCTCGACTCAAGATTTCCAGGTACCACGTTTACCGGACGAGGAAACCCCCGACGGGACGGAAACTGACGACCAATCCAAAATCGCCGATGCAGTCGATGGCCAGAACAGCTCTCTCACATCAGAGGATATCTTAGGACCGGAGCCGAAGGATATCAGACAAGACAACGCCTCATGGAAAAAGCTACAGGAGATGATCGGACTCGAAACCATCAAGCGCGAATGTAGCGATATTATCGATTACGCCCAAATGAACTACCAGCGCGAGCTCCTGGGAATGGAACCGCTAAAGATTGGCCTCAATAGGCTATTTCTGGGACCTGCTGGCGTAGGCAAAACGACCGTCGTCCAGTTATACGCCAAGATGGTCATCGACTTAGGCCTTGTTTCCGGTAACAAGGTGATGCTACGAAACCCAGCCCACCTAATCGGCCGATACATAGGACAGTCCGAGAAGAACACCAAGAGAATCCTGGACAGAGCTCGCGGCAACGTGCTCATCATCGACGACGCGCACATGCTCTACCCCGGAGAACGGGGCTCCGGCAACGACACCGACGTCTACCGCGTCGCCGTCATCGACACTATCGTCGCGAACGTGGCCGCGGACCCGGAGGACAGGTGCATCATACTCGTCGGGTACGAGCACGAGATGGGCCAGCTCTTCAACAACAGCAACCCCGGGCTTCAACGACGCTTCCCCAAGGAGACTGCGTTGCGCTTCAACGCGTACAGCGAGGACGAACTGTGTCGAATAATGGACCTGAAAGTCGAGAAATGCGGCCTCGAGATGACAGGGGACGCTAGGAAGATAGCGAGACAAGTGCTTAACCGGATGCGCATCAACCCCAAGTTCGGCAACGCGGGAGACGTCGAGAACCTCCTGAACCAGGCAAAAGTCCGGCTCAGCGCGCGAATCAGGGCCGGGTCTCCCCAAGGGATAGAATCTGTGCAGGATACCCTCGAGCCTAGAGATATCGACCCGTACTGGAACCGGACATCGCGAGCTGGCGAAAGCCGCGACGCCCTTTTCGAGGACTTTGTGGGGTTCGAGATGGTTGTGAAGCAGTTCGAGGGCTACCAACTTCTTGTCAACGGTATGCGGCTCCACGGCATCGATCCCAAGCCTCACATCCCGTGGAACTTCATCTTCAAGGGCCCGCCGGGCACGGGTAAGACGTCAACGGCTCGAAAAGTGGGACGACTATACTACGACATGGGTCTCCTTTCCACAGACGAGGTCGTTACCTGCTCGGTGACAGATCTCATCGGGAGTTACACGGGCCAGACTGGACCAAAAGTTGTCAGAACTCTCGAGACGGGCCTAGGCAAGGTCCTATTCATCGACGAGGCCTATCGTTTAGCCGGAGGCACATCGGGGTCCGGGACCTCCGACTTCCACACGGAGGCCGTCGGCGAGCTCGTCGACGCCATGACCCAGCCGCGCTACAAAGACAACATGGTCATAATCCTGGCCGGGTACACCGCCGAGATGGAGTTCCTGCTGCGCTCCAACCCGGGGTTGCGCAGCAGGTTTGCGACCCACGTTACGTTCCAGCCGATGAACCCGCACACGTGCTTCCAGCATCTCAAGAACGAGGTCCACAAGCTCAAGATCAACATCATTGAGGGAACATATTCGAGAGAGGATATGGAGAAGATGGAGACCGTCTACAGGCTATTCCGGAAGCTGAGCCACACGAGGGGCTGGGCTAGCGGTCGCGATGTCGAGACCTTGGCGAAGACCATCATCGGCAGCGTGTACATGCAGCAGGGCAAGCTTAGGAGGGATACGATCGTGAACACTCTGTACATCACCATCGACGATGTTATTCAGGCTCAAAAAGGAATGTTCAAGGAACGTTTGGGACGTAAAGAGAATGAAGCGACATGACAGGAATAGAAAATGGGCCCGGAATGATTTATGGAGACGAGCATGAACAGCATCAATTCGAGATTGTTTTTTCGAGTGCCCAAAAGCCTGAGAGCAGCTTTCTGCCTCCGGTTCCGGCATGTACTTTGGTTTTAAAGGGGACACAAAATAGCATCACCCAGTAGCAGGAACCTGTATTTCAGACGGATTTGTTTCTATCTCCATGTTTGTTCCTATTATTTTGACACACTTCGGTTTCCCGTGCTCGGCATATTTATGAACAGGTGTACGACTCCGAGTCATCGGGATTCTCGCCAACGAGCTTCGCAGTCTGGGGCCAGCGGCAAAGCTTCTTGGTCCTGCCGCTTCCGTCTGCGGGCGCCGATCCGAGCAGCTCCGCCGGCGCCGTTCCCTTCTCGACCCAATCGACCAGTGCCTCCAGCGAGCTCTGCTTGGCGGGAACCTGGGGGTACGTCGAGGCACCGCCGCAGTGGCCGCCGCCTAGGAGTAAAACGTCAGTCTATCCTTCTTCTGAAGACGCTCGCTCGCCAAGTGTACTTACCAGGAACCATAAACAGCGACACCCACTCATCCCTCACGCCCCCGGTCACCTTCGCAACCTCGTCAAAATGCTGAATCGGCCACCGTCGCCGCGACGAGCTGTTCTGCGGTCAGGCAAGCGGAGGCGTTGGCGCCAGGGGCGGTGCAGGAGAGCTTGGATAGGTCGAAGGTGCAGGCGAGGGGGTTCTCGAGGACGGCGGAGCGGATGAGGTTGAGGGAGTCTTGGGGGAGGAATCCAGGAGTTCCTCCGAGAGCGGTTGAGGAGGATTCACCACTGCCCGCCCCGGAACCCTCGGGAACGACCCCGGTCTTACCATTGAACACGCAGATTGAGAGCAGAATCACATCTCAAACAACAGCACCAAACCCGAAATCGCCAGATAGCTTTTCTGCACACCTCTCTCAGTCAAATTCCCGACCAACACACACCGAAGATGAAACAATCTACGGCCCCTCCTCCGACATCTCCTTCCTCCGCCAAGTCACCCAGGCCGCGGACCGGCAGGGCTCCGGCAACCACTCCCCTTCCGACCCGGCCGCCGACAAGCCCGCCGACAGCACGCCCACCGTCCTCGGCTTCTCGACCTCCCACCCCAACAAAGCCCCCGACCCGCCGCCGGAGCCCGTAATGCTGCCAGAACGCTGGCTCGCCGACGGCCTCGTCGCCTCCTTCTGGGAGTTCGTGCACCCCGTCTTCCCAATCCTGCACCGCCCGTCCTTCGCCGCGGCCTCGACGTTGGTCGTCGCCACCCTGTGTCTGGATCTCCAAGTCGGCTTCGACACGGAGCCAACAAGGACGTCGTGGGACCGCGCGCTGCGCATCTTCGACTTCCACAAGAAGCACGTCGCTTCGGCTGCGAGGGGCATCGAGGTCCTGCAGAAGTTCCGCGAATCGGTTGCTGCCGTATCTCGGCAAGACGGGCCGACAGGTGAATGGACCGCCCTAATTGATAAACGAAAAGTGCGAATGGGCTGACGTTGCTTGGAAAGAAATAAATAATGAGTCGCGTCCGGAACAGGGCGATATGCTCCCGCCGTTCACTGCCATGCCGGGATTGAGTCAGACGCCCATGGCGCAGCAGCGCTGCTGCCAAATCCAATCTATTAGACCGACTTCCAAATAAGGCAACCAATTGAAGCTATTTGCACCAGTCAAATAACCAATCCTAGACCCCTCCGATTTGATAGATCGGGTTGATTTGACTGTATTTCTTAGTAATCAGCTGTGTAGCTAATGAGATGCCACTATCGCGAATATTCACGCCTATTGCGTGTCAGTTTGCTTTTTCGATATGTAGCACTATTAATTCCTACAGCTTCGCAACGCTCCTTTTCGCTCCCCTCGATGAATTTCCTCTTCTGGCCATTTCTCTAAGTGATCTATGACTCCTAGAGATCTCAACTTTGGATATAAAAAGGCCAGACTATCCCTCTCTATACTGTCAGGTGCACCGGCGGGGGCCTGGGGGGGCACCGAAGGGGCAACCCCGGAGTGGGGCCAACGGAAAATAATTACTCCGGGAAGGGGATTTAAGGGGTAGTGTAGTGGGAAATTCTATAGGAGGCCAGATTCGAATACTAATCACTACCACACCCTACCTGGGCATCGCCAACTCCTTTACTCTACGCAGACCAACCTAACACGTTCGAATCTCTACTTACCTATAAGCGCGTAGACCGTTGAAGTGACGATGGCCCCCCGTAGAGCACCAACGACACAACGAGTTATTTCCGTAGACGTTAAGCGACCAACTACTAAGCTAACAACCGAGATGATGCTTAACGACGAAGTGGCCGGGGACCACTAGTGCCTTAACATCGAGGACATAAAAGGAATAACCACTAAGGAGGTTAACACCCTCCTCTACGAAGTAGTATAATAAACTAAGAAAAGGAAAATAATCGACCAAATAATAGCCCTTAGGAATAGCGCTGACTTAAACGAGGTGATATACTAGGAGTCCATTATTCCCTAGCCACCGGAACCTAAGTGAGTTCGTATTAACGTATAAACAAAGCAGCTTGCCCTTATCCGTTTTAAGGGAGGAAACTAAACCAACGTTAATAACTTTCTATTCAAATTAAAGGGGCAATTCGGCTTATATAAAGAAGACTTCGACTCTAATAGGGCTAAGGTCCTATTCACGGGGGGATACTTAGAGGGTACCACCTCCCACTGATGGATGAACCACATCACCACGAATTACAACAACAACGTGTCCAACATTACTTAGGCCATAATAAAGTAGTAGCTCTATAACACTATAATTAACACGGATACCCAGGTATATATAATTATAATAGAATTAGAATGTTGTTGTTGTTGTTGTATTTAACGCCAAGGCGGCAAGGGCGAAGCCCTTGCGGCAGACCTCCCAAGGGGTATGTGGCGTGGAGAGCCGCAGGCTCAAACTACCTACTCTACAGTACGCAGCCCTTACCAGCGTCCTCCAAATCCTGCCTACTAGCTGCTATGCGTTCAATCTGTCCCTGGATCCCACTAGTTCCTCCAGTTCCTTTGCTTCCTATCTAGTCCCTTAAGTAGGGTAGGTTGGTTGTCTTCAGGACCAGCCAGGCTGGCCCCTAATAGCGTGGGCAGATCTTCTGGAAGAAGCTTGTTATACGTAGGAAGGCCTTAAAGCCTTCATAGTTAGTGATTAGACCCTTGAAGTATCGCTCGAGGGATCCCATAGGTCCTATGGGCTCTAATGAACTGGAAGGGTGGAGGGTAGGCCACCGTTGCCTCCCCGCTAGGGTCTTTCGGTAATAAACCAAGTGGTCTATATCCTTTGTTTCCCCGTAAGAGCAGGTAAGCAGGGCTTTATTATGGTTAAAGCGTTGGTGATATTGTTCGAAGTCTCCGTGGCCTAATTAGGCTACTAAGAGGTGGTGTAGGGTAGCCCGTGGAAGGGCTAGTTTAGGGGGGCTGAATAGGGTGGCCTCGAGTCCTAGTTAGACGTATCGGTCTATTACCTCCTTACACCACTATTGTGTGTATTAGGCCTGTACCCGTTTCTTAGTGAACCACTTAATCCCTACTAGGGTTACTAATTAACCTAAGGGCACTGGGAGTGTTATGCCCTACTTAGCTAAGCGATCTGCTTCTTCGTTGCCTTTTATCCCCTGGTGCCCTAGGGCCTAGTAGGTATATATATTATATATCCTAGCCGCCTCGTATATCTCTAAGAAGGCTACTTATAAGGAGTTTAAAGCCTCGCCCTGTATCCCCTGGATAACACTAGTATTATTAATATAAATGTGTATAAGTTGGCCCTAGGAGGTAAAGAGGGCCCACCAGAGCCCTGACCTCACTCCTTCAGCCTCTCCATCAAACACCTCTGCTAGGCCAAGACGGCCGCAGCCCTAGGCCATCCGCCTATTACCTCTGTAAATAACAAACCCGTATCCTGTAGCCCCATTGGGTGCCTTAGAGCCGTCTGAATAAATAACTATATGGTTATCTAGGACAGCTTTTAACCAGTTCTAAAAGGCCTTAGCGGCCTTCTCTTTTATTTATAGGACTATTAGGTCTTATGACCCTATAAGGTATTATGGTTAAAGTAATACTGGCCTTAGGGCTCCTAAGATGAGGCCTATTATCCGTTAAAGTTGTATCTACTACCTCCCTTATTATGAGAGCCTTAGGACTAGTGGGTATTATTAATCAACCTTTTATAAGTATACTACGAAACATAGGCGTGCCCCTTCTAGGGCCACCTTCCCGGTAAGTAAGCCGGCATCTCTTAAGAGGCTACTTATTAGGGTTATCTTCCAGACTAAAAGGATAACCCGGGCCATTATTATAATAACCTTACTAACCTTCTAGACGAGGCCCTTCTAACCTATATTAACTATCCCTCCCTAGGGGGCAGCGTCGTTATTTAGAGTTAGCTTAGTTAGCCCCCTGAACCAGGTTTCGGATCCGAATAAGGCGGTTAAGAGGACGCATATAACAACTACCTTCCGCATAGCAGCCGCTGGGATCCCTCCTTTTATGTTTATTAGATGCCCTAAATGCTAGGCTGCCTTTTTCGCTATAGCTACCCTTATTTCAACATAGTATCGGAAAGAGAACCTTCTATTAAACCAGATCCCTAACTAGTGAACAGGCTTAGTTAACGCTTTGATTTCCAGATCCTTAGCTTTAATCCCTAGTAGATCTTTTGGTTATTTATGCTTCCTAGTAAAGTGGATAACCTCACACTTTGCTAGGTCAAAAAAGACTATATTATTAGTGCCCTAATCTAGGATCTAAGTAATCTCCTGGCTTAAGAACACCGTATTCTCCTTAAGGGATTAGCTAGTAACTAGGATGCCTATATTATCCGCATATCCAAAACAAAGTCTTAGGTTCTCTACTAGGATCTCAGTAATATAAAGTAAAAAGAGAATAAGTGATAATAGGGAGCCCTAGGGTAGCCCACAGGTTAGAGGGAAGTCCTCTGTTATTATCTCCTCTAACCTGACCCTAGTAGTACAATCTAATATAAATGTATAAATCAGCCTAATCAGGCTATTAGGCCAACCTTATTACCGTAGTCTAATAATAAGGCGGTTCCAGAGAACGGAGTCAAAAGCCCCCTTCACATCCATCGTCGCTAGCGTGGCGGTACACCCCCTATCGAGGGCCTATTCAATATCGTAGGTGAGACAAGTAGTTAGGTCGGTAACTACCCTACCTAGTAGTACCCCTATTTGTTATGGGCTGGCTACCCCTTCTAGGATAGTAAGGTAGGCCATTCTCCTAACTATAAGCCTTTCGAGCCCCTTGCCTAAGTAGGACAACAAGGAGATCGGCCACCAGGATCCAGCCTTTAAGAAGTCGGTCTTTCCAGGCTTCTGGATTATAACCACCTCTACTCTACGAAAGGGCTGGGGGAAGTAGCCGGTTTAGATATAGGCCTAGAAGAGTAGTCGAACTAGCTTGGATATAGAGTCCCAACAGGCCTTAAGTAGTCTTATAGTGATTCCGTCGATACCCAGGGTTATAGTTTTTATTAGGGTAGCTACCCTTACTTCCTCTAGGCTAATTATAACCTACTAGGGTATTTGTCGTCTTAGGACCGTAGCTACGGCGAAAGGGTCCCCAGGTAGGTCATCCGCATCGTCAAACCTCTCTAAGAGGGCCCTCCGTAGGGCCTAGGCCTTATCCTGGTTATTATCGTACATCTAACCCTCAACTATTAAGGGGGGGGCTCTAACTACTAAGCTAACCTTACACTAGCCTATTATCTTATAAAAATCCTAATCCAATTTAACCCCTTTAATTTTAATAACCTAGTAAGTTCGTTTAGCTTTCCTAATCGTATTTAGAAAGGCCTTCTATTCTTTAAGGATAAGGGGTAGCTTTGGTTCCCGGGCTTATTAGATACGGGCCTTAAGGTAGGATTAGTGGACTTTAGAGTACTCCTCTATCCACTAGGAAGCCCCCTTTCCTAAGTTTCGTTATTTCTTCCCTATTACCTAGATAACTATTAATAATAGGCTAGTTATCCGATTAGCCTGGGTATTTAATTTAATTAGAGTAGGCCAGTCCTTAAGGGTAAATAGGGCTAGGGCTCTTATTTTAATTAGGTTGTTAAACCGAGGTAGGGCTGAATCCGGGACTGATACTGGCCCTAGTTAATGGGCCTATTGTTATAGGTTGTTGGGGTTAGGGTTAGGGTTAAGGGGGATAATTGTAATAATTGCTTAGTGGTCGGACCCTGGGTATAAGTATAAATTAGCCCTTATATATACTAGGGGGATATTTAAGAAGGTAAGGTCGAGAATATGGCCACAATTGTGGGTAGGAACTCCTATTTCCCTAATATAAGAGAGGTTATAGCTGTCCGCCTAGTCTACTAGGTTATCCCCCCTATTCCGGTTAATTAACCTGGGTTCTTAGGAGTAGTATTGAGTATTAAAGTCCCTAGTTATAAGGGCTCTTATTAGTGGTTGGTACCCTAGGAGGGTGGTTGTTATGTGGTTATAGGGATTGCTTAGTTGTTTATAGACGTTAATAATGGTAATGTTATTAATTTTTAACCATAGGATGTCCCTTGTTTAGACAGGCCTTTATTGTTGCATTTGTAGCCTTATCCCCTTTTGTATATATGTTATTACCCTGGGCCTTATCTCCTTATTATTCTAGAAGTCTACTAGGACGTAGGAGTTAAACCCAGGGTGTGTATTAATCTTTATTCCGTTGGTGAAACTTATCCATAGCTTTTAGATAAGTATTATATTAACTTAATTAGCCCAGCAGAGCTTTAGAAGGGCCGTATATACTGGGGCCTTTTTCCTTATATTATATTGGGTTATGCGTAATACCCGTAGGGGGCGTTTCCGAGGTTTACACTTCTGAGTTGAGGTCTAGGTAGGTGTAGGTATTGGTGATGTTATAGTCAGGCTTTTGAGCTACCCTCTAGTTTCTGCTTTAGAGAGGGTGGATGGGGTGGTTGGTCTGAGGGAGGGTTTTGGGATCTTTAGCCTTATCTTCGTCCATGCTACTAGTTGTATCCCCATCGCCTAAGCAAACGATTGATCCTTGAGAGGGTGTCCTATTATATGGGCACTTAGAGCTAGGCTGTTGGCCCTAATTAGGAGGAGAGTTTTGGGGTTGTTGAGCGTTGCTCTGAGTGGTGGTCTGGTTAGTCTGGTTAGTGTTATCGCGGGCCTCGGAGGCCTTTTGCCCAGCCTTCTGGATCCGTCCACGTTCCTTTCGGCCTAGAAGGGTAGGGTGACCGTTAACCATTAGGGGCCTAGCTGGACAGTCTACATGGCCGGCTTGGAAGGGCCCTAAGCAGTTAGTACACTTCGGCTTAGTTATACAGGGCTTGGTCTCGTGGGAGTTTGAGGGCTTACTGTAGTTATTATAAAGTGGCCGCCGGTTATAATACCGGTTTATGTAGTATCCCTAGTAGTTAGGGTTATACCTAAGTAGGGTCCTCTTTTTCCTAATAAGTTGGGCTTTGTTACTCTAGTTGAATAATCTAAAAGGTAGTACCTTAACGATAAAGGAGATAACCTAAATAATTTCGTTTATAATAGGGTTTAGGCCGAGGCGGGATTACCGAACTAGGACTGGTTTACGGCTAGTCTAAGTAATAACCTCCTCCCTAATTAGGGTTAATATATTAATACTTTCCCCATTTAGGCTTTAAAGCTTAGATGGGCAACGTAGAACAGCGTATATGAACTATTTTATGGGGGTTTCTATTTTAAAGGCCCCTAAGTAATCTACTAACTTTTCTTTATTTCTAATAAGGCTTTATTGGATTTGTTTATTTAAGGGCTTTAAGGAGTATCCGGTCGAGATGTGGTAAATATGTGGGATATCTCTTAGTTATAAGCCAAAGGCCTAGTAGATTGTACAGCGTAGGGCGAAAGGGGCGTTCTTCCGGGCAGCATCCAGGCCTTCCTCGGGGATACGGACAAAAACCCGGAGGTCTTTTAACTAAGCCTGGGCTTATAGGTAAGTAGGGGCTCGGTACTAGGCCAGGGCGGGGGCCGGGGCGGAGACCAGGGCTAAGACTGGGGCTAAGGTCAGGGCTAATACCGCAACGGTAACCTAGTTCCGGGTTAAAGTTGGAGCAGCTCCGTTATTCATCAACTTCTTCAGGGCTTAGATCACATAGGTTGTCGCCTCCTTTACGATCTGCTTTTTCGGCCCCTCAAAACTAGAGACCACGTTATCAACAAACTGGGCGATGGCCAAAAAGACACCCTTTCGGTCCTCATAACGTCTGGCTTGTTCATCGAAGGCGGCTAGGATAAATCTAGTGGCCACCCCGCTTACGTTCAAGGGCCCCTTTGCCGTAGAAGGGGCTACATCAGGAGAGTTGGGCTAGCTTCCCCTAAGGCTAGGCCGGAGTAGCTGGGCCTTAGTGTTACAGCGGCACTTAGCCCTTAAAGGAGGGGTTAGCTCCAGAGGTGACCTAGAACCCCGATCAGGGCCGGCCAGAGGGGCCGGCTACAATCCGGTGCCCGCCGGAGGCTATGAGGCTATCACGGGAGGGCTCCGAGAAGAAGAGGTGAAGACTTTTCAACTATTAAGGATCTTAGTGGTATATCACCTATTTCACTAACAGCGGATGCCAAGAAAAATTAGGCGAGAGGGAAGTGAAAGTGTAATAGAATTAGAAGAGATAAAGTAAAAGCTGAACTAGATGTATTAATAGTTCCTTAACTAATACGAAGTGGTTAAAGTAGAGTACCCCGATCCCTAATCGGAAAGGACACGGGTAATCCATATAATTAACCAACTATTACTTAACCTATAACAATAAGTAATGGCCAACGGGCTACCGAGTACCCGTCGGGAACTAAACAACGTAGCTAAGAGGGTTGAGATAACATAGAAAATATACTTAAGGGAATAAAAGTGTATTAAGCCCGTCACTTAAGGGACCAGGGACTAACAAGGAGGAAACCGGTGACCACCTATTTACTCTAATCTTATACTTTAAAAAAAGACTACGAGTAATACCACCTAACCTACCCCGGAAATACTAAAAACCACTACTAAAACCTTTAAAAACTTAGTTTTAGTGAAATAAGAAGAGAATACGCTTAATAGGGGACCACCGGGGTGGGACCTAAATTATATTAAGTACTTTAATTATGGACAAATAGAACACTATTCGGACTAATATTAAGAGCCCAATTACTATAATTATGGATAATCGAGGTACTTAGGATAACGATGCTGACCTAAGATAATAGAGCCGATGGGAGGTTCGGTTATGGGGGTGAACATTATCCGGTTCTTATAAGAGGTAGAGTAGGGTTGTTAAAGGGTAAAGGTGACTTTATGGGTAAGAGTAATGGGGGTGTAAAAGGAGGGGAAGGTGTTATTAGATACGAGAATAGATAAGAATATAATAGACTAGAGGATCCTCCTTTATAAAGGGGCTCCGCTGGGGGTTATTAGCGGTGAGCCACCGTTATAGGGTATATAAGGGTTACGTATACTGAAACCGGGCAGGGGAAGCGCGCGGCTCATCTTCGGGATAATGGTTAGGGCACGGCGACGACGACCCCTTATAAGGAGAGACTTTCTTTTAGTATTTTAAACCTAATCAGGCCTCTACACACACACAATACACACCTTGGGGGAACCTCCTCGATAAGAATATTTACTCGTTTTACCCATTTTTGTTATTAACGTTATTATCGTAACCATAGTGTATAATACTTTATACGGAGGTTAGTTTACCACTAAGTAACAAAGCAACCTAATCTCGGATACACTTTTCCTGGCCTTTTAAGCTTATTCTAGACCTAATCAGGTCTAGAATACTCGATTCCCCTTAAAAGCAGTGTCCCTAAGGCTATTCAGTATGAGTTAGTCACCTCTTCGGACCCGTGACGAGAAGTACGCAACTTATGGTTAATAGAGTATGTATATTATTATTCGTATAATACATACTGTTCACTGCATCCCCCGCTCCGTTTCACTAATGCCTCGTGGACGAATTGAACACCTGATCTCCTTATTACCACTTATACTATCCACCCCCCCTCCTCCTTAAAAAGGAATAACGAGAATACGCAAGGAAAACGAGCAACAGGATCTCCTTTAGCCTGACCAAAAGAACAAGATACTTTTCGGTTAAAAAGAATCTAGGAACACTAGAGACCCTAAAAGATCGTTTTATGCGATTATCAGCCCTCCCTCCCTTTTAACTAATATAAGCCGAACACGAACCCAATAAGGGAAAGAGAACATAAGAAGTTTTGAGATATAATTTGAACGATGAGATACTAGCTAATACGACCCGATTAGACCGAAAAAAACGCGTATACGATAATTAAAAGAAAGAATAGTTAGCTGGAAGGACCCGTAAGAATGATAGATATGATGATGAATATTGGAATTTTTATTACTAATTTGTTCAACTTTGAATATTTAAGTAATAGTAGGTGGATGAACGGATTGGTTTAGATGTGAACCCTTGGCCTGATTAGTTATTCCTAGATATTATGGACGGATTATACGACTTTAACAAATTCAGAATATTGGGTGACCGGCCACTAGTTAATATTATGAGTAGGGTTGTGTTTTACTAACCTGAGACCGTTATTAATTTTCACTAAGTAGGCCTCCCTTCACTTTGGTTACTATAGGCGAGTAATCCTATATCTAACCCTAACCACTACCGCCCTAGTAACCTTAGCTGTTGCTAAGGGACTCAAATACGTATTATTATGGATTTTATGAGAATTATAACCCCTAAAACCATTCCCCCCCCTTTTTTTTCTAAAAAACCATTATCCACCTCCACTATACCCGAACTCTAAACAAAAACAACAATTACTACAAGTCACTAGACCTAATTAGCCGAATTAGAACACTACTATATTTACCTTTTTATTAAAATTATTTAGGAATATGTAACCCCGAGCCTTCGAGGAAGACACTAAAGATGTTGGCCCGGATAACTTATTCAGCCTAGATTAAGATACGAAGGACGATAAAGGTAAGAGGATCAATAAGAACAACCCTTCCCTTACTCCGTCCAACTCTAATCAGACCTCTAGTTTGGATCCCATTATCGACTTAGCGAGGATTATCCAAACTATAAGCCGTAAGGGGCCCATTCTTAAGATGCCCGTACCAGGGACAAAAAGGGCTCCTAAGTTTACTAGCAATAATATCTCTAATTTCCTAGAGAAGTTTAAAGCCTAAGTGGACTTAGCTAACTTTTCTAATTAAGATAAGGTGAAGGTTTTCCCCTAGTACTTAGTAAATAAGTACTAGGAAGCTATTAAAGTAGAAATTAAGTCGATTTCCTGGGAGGTTACGAAAAAGTATATACTTAAGACCTATGGCCACCTAAACGAGGATTATATCCTTAGACTGAATAAGCAACTCCGCGACCTTACTAAGGGACCCCTAATCAGGAATAATGATCTCAAAGGAGCAGCGAAACTCTTCTAAAAGGTCGAAAACATTAAAGCTAAGGCTCTTCGTCGAAAAAAAGTGGTGATAAGTAACCTAGAACTAATCGAAACCATCGTACACTACTTTACAAAGATGGCAACGACCAACGCAGCCCTGCAGATGAAAACAACTGCGAGAGAATTATTCAATTCCGGAGATTTTAATGATTACCGGGACCATCTATTTATTTAGATCGGCCAGGAATCCCAGTGGGGTAAGGCCTTTAGTGATAGTGCTTCTTTAGATAACGATCCCCAATTAGTAGTGTGATAAGACTCTGGGCTTAATTAGGTTTATATTACGTTTATAAAATGAGCTGCGTCCCCCTCTTTAACTCGGCAATATTAGTTAAGCAAGGACATGATTATGATGGGCCCGGCTAGAATCGACGATCTCACTAATAAGTTGGATACCCTCTAACTAGCTGTCCAAGCTATAGAGAACTGTTAATAATAGCCTGATTAAGCTCAGAACACCCTGTTCGTATAAATCTATTACTAATTAATATACTTAATAAACCAGAATCCCTAGGGATCGCTGTACTAGTAGGGCCCACCTCGCTAGTTATATAACCCATAGTCGCCTGGACAACAGCCCTACAATCCTACATAAAGGGGACCATCTAACTAGAATAAACCGGGGTTTATTCCCGGACCAGCGGGACGTTGTTGGTATAATAGGTGCTCGGGTCGGCAATTCTGGTAATACGAATAATTCCTAGAGGACGTTCAAGCTGGTCTACTCACATTCTATAATAATAATTACTAATACGGAGACCTCCTTAACCCTCTAGGGGAGACTGATCAGGTCCCCAATTACATCGTTTCGGAAGCCCGAAGTAAATATCAACTTAACTAACCAGCGATCCTTGGATATCTAAAGAACTAATAGTCGTTCCTAAGCATCGCAACCATAGCGGGGACCATTCTAAACAACTAAGTTGGCCAACCCTTCTCTTAGTCGATATAAGTACCCTAGCCGGCGCCTGCTCCTAGTATCGTCGTATACGTATTAGCGTTCCTTCCAAGGCCTAGAACAACAGTAACAATCCTAGCGACTTCCGAGGCTAAGACCTATATAACCACCAGATCGGGTAATAACATAGTGGGGATCCTCCTACGAGGAAGCCGGGACGGCCCTAAATAAACAAGGAAAGTTATCTAAGGAGGGATTACGAAACCTATTTCTCGAAAAAATAGTAATTCGTTAATCTAATTCTACGAATTAGAGGTCAAAGAAGTTTTACGAAAAGGATCCGAGGTACCTTATTCTCAGATAAGGGAGGTGATAATAATATAACGCAACGTTCTAATAATGGATCGACATAACTCTACGCCTGATCGGACCCAGGAAGTAGTGGACGATAACGCTATAGCTGCCCAGGTAGCTCTTTAAAAGTTGGGTAGTTTAGTGCAGGTGCCCAATCACATAACCATAAAGATGTGGCCAGCATACCGTTTTCACATAACCAACTTAGCTCAGCAACTATTAAACAAGCAAATGGCAAACGACGTATACCTCCCAGCGCCCTCAGGCCTGATCAGTATTATCGACGACGAACTTAGTAAGAAGATTACATCTAAGATCGTCAAGAGATATAATAATAGTCCTAATAAAGTATATATCCTAGTGGTCTTCACTACCTTAGCTAAGTTATCCACCCCCGTTATTAGAAATAAAGAAAGGAATTGTCTTCCCAGTTCTTAGATAACTCCTTATTTCAAAATCGAAGTCTTAATAGAAGGCACTACACCTAATCAGAACGAAAAGATTATAGCTGTCCTGGATTTAGGAGTAATAACTAACATTGTGAGTAACTAGTACGTTAAGGAGAATAACCTGCAGGCGATAAGGACGATGGTTATAATGCAAACCCTAACCCCAGAAGTAAGTGGGCGAGCTTAATTTAACGGCGGTGTTATAAGCCACGTATGGGTTGGGGAACATAAGATCCCTATAAATTTTTTTATAGTATTAGAAACGAAGATGAGTATTACGAAGACTTCCCTATTTAGAGGACTGTTCTCGATTACGGGATAGTTTACTTGGGAATATACTAATAACCTGATTAGGGTAGTCCTCAGAATTAGAGATACTTATATTCATATTCCTATGGGGTTTACATAACTGGGAGTCGAAGGAGGAATAGAGTTCTACTTCCCCGATTAGCAGAATTACTAGGTAGCCTTAAAGGAATAGGAAAACTAGAGCCCAGTAATAAAACTAGTAAATTTACTAGGAGAAAAGAATGGACTAGCCCTAATTAGAATATTCCCGACCTAGAGGAAGGCGATAGAGTTTTATATAATATGGATAAAGACACGGTAATCTCAGTTTTAGTGTTATTAGCTCGCTAAGAGTTCTAACCACTAGTCGACGCTATTTGCGTTGTTGCGCGTATCACAAGTAAATATCCCGATAATTGCAAGGGTTGTAAAGTAGCAGGGACGACAAAAGCAACACCGGATTAGGTTCCAATAGCGAAGATCCTCCTAAGTGAAGTAATTATAAGGAAGGAAACCCGAAAGTGAGACTAGTGTAAGCATAAGATTAACAAAATGCTAATTAGCCTTCTCTACCCGTATTACACCTTTGAAAAGAGATAGAAGAGATGGGAAACTAAGAAGCTCGGAATTCCAGAAAAGCCTAAACCTGATCAGTTAACTGCTACTATCACTATAATGTATAAACATAAAGATCAGAAGATTCTGCTTATTAACGATATTCTATTAGATGGGACGACGCCTAACAGTGACCCCTTTTAGAAAGTTAAAAAGATAGAAGTAATTAGAGTATAGTTAAGAAAAGAAGTTGGTAGGTTTATAGGCCTGATTACCCCGAAATTCGCCGAAACAAAGCCAGGATCACACTTCATAGACGAAAGGAAGGCAACCATTCTGTAGAAGTGCCCGCACCTTAAACAAGCCGAAAAGGACCTATTAAAAGCGATCCTGCTAAATAGGGAAATGGCCCTCGCATAGGACTAGACCCATATAAGCAGGGTTAACCCCCTCGTAGCCCCACCTCAAAAGATACGAACTATCCCACACAACGCCTAACAAGCGAAAGGCATCCCAATCCCGCCAACAATTTAAAATACGGTATTAGAGATGCTTCGAGACCGGATTAGGCGGGGAATACTTAAAGAAGGTCACACCGTATACAGAAATCCATGGTTCCTAGTTAAAAAAAAGGACGGGAAATACCAGCTTATTAATTTAGTTACTAAGTTGAACAGTGTCACCATCCGAGATGCGTTTATTCCCCCTAACGCAGACTCCTTTGTAGAAGAATACAGTGGGTATTAACTCCTTTCCGTACTGGACTTCTTTTCCGGATATAATCAGGTCCCCCTTAACCCGGCCAGTAGAGATTATACCACGTTTACGACTCTATTAGGACTTCTCCGATTTTATTCTCTACTAATAAGATGGACTAACTTAGTAGTGTATTTTCAGTGGATTATAACAAGAATTTTATATAATCTTATCTTATACTATTATAAGGCTTTCCTAAACGATATTATTATTAAGGGTCTAACTTTGTGGTATAATAAAGAAGAAATTACCTCTATTCCCGGTATACGGTAATTCGTTTACGAACATCTAACTAATATCAATAAGGTCCTAGTTAACTTTGAGCTTTCGGGATACACTGCGTTAGCCGAAAAATCGTAATGGGTGCAGGAAGTAACGGTGATTTTAGGGTATCTGTACGGATACGATGGCCGTTAGCCTGATCAGGCTAAGATTCGAAAGATCCAGGAATGGGCGAAGTGTACTAGTGTCACAGAGGTTAGATTATTTCTCGGAATTATTACCTTTTACTATGCATAGGTGGAAGACTTTGCGATGAAAGTATAGTTATTATATGACCTCCTCCGGAAAGGCGCACCGTTTACGTGGGGACGTATTTAATAGTAAGCCATGGATATCCTAAAAACCACTCTAATAACCTCCCCTATCCTGATTAGACTGGATTACAGCCCCGAAGCTGGACAGATTATTATTTCCACCGACGCCAGCTTACTTAGGTAGGGTGCAGTACTATGCCAACTTATTGACGGCCGAAGGGTAGTGGCCTGGTTTGAAAGTGGTATATGGAGAGGTATAGAGTTAAAATACGACTCCGGCAAATTAAAATTACGGGTTATTCTTATGACACTGAAGAAGCTCCGAATATATGTTTATGGTGTGTATTTTACCCTCGAAATCGACACTGAAGTCCTCGTCGGGTAGCTGAACAGAGGGGTAAGCGACCTGCCCGGAGTACTATTAATAAGATGGATCACCTGGATTCACCTTTTCAACTTCAATATTAAACACGTGCCTGGTAAGAAGAACACTACAATTAACGGCCTATTACGCAAACCTCCTAGACCCTCTAATCAGGCCGAATACGAAGACCCTGAACAATTAAAGGAATTCATTGATACGCAGATCTACCTGTCCATAACCTACACCTCCCAGCACCTACGATCTACATCTCTAGTTATTCCATTAAATTCACCACTTTTCTCGATGCCCAGAGACTGGCTAAACCCTAATCAGACCTAGTTACTCGAAATACGACAAATCGTCTATTATTTAAGAACCCTTTTTTAATTAGATGGTGTAATACTGGCCGGTTTTTATAAATTTAAGAATAAGGTTTAGTTATATATATACTATAACGGCTATTTTTTCCGTTGACCGACCCGCCGATACCCAACCCTGCGATGAGTTATTAATAACGGGGAGCTTTAACGGGACCTAATTAGGCAAACTTATATGGAATTAGGTTATAAGGGACGAAATGTGATGTTCAATAAAGTTTTTAAAATCTACTTCTAGTAAGGAGCTTATAATTCCGTTAAATGCAAAGTGGCTACGTACCTAACTTATTAAGTAGCTTAACCCGGCCGTCAGGATGATCAATATATTGCGATAACGCCTACGGGACTACCCTGGTCAAGGATTTCATTTAATATATAATGGATTAGTAAATGGGCCCTGATCGAAGCAAGAAATCAGCTCATAGGCTGGCCCGAAGCCCGTTAAGCGCTTTCCGTATCCTCGAAGACAGTGGTGGATTTCCTATGGGAAGACGTTATTTGTTAACACGGGATTTACGGAGAAATTATCGTTAATAGAGGGTTTGAAAATAAGAGGGTAGTAAATGAACTTAACCGAGTATATGGCTACTACAAGAAAGTGATCTCGGCCTATAACACCAGGGTGAACGGGCTAGATGAGAAGGGACATCAGACGCTCACACACGCACTATTAACCTGGTCAGACGGAGGGAAAAAGAATTAGGGTACTATACTACCCACAACGCTATTCGCGGACCGAACATCAGTTAGAGAGCCGACCGGATTCACGCCCTTCTACTTAGAATATGGTTACGAAGCCATTACACTAATTGAAATTAATACTCTTATATAGAGGATTCTGGACTAGGTAAACGTCTGCACACCTAATCAGGAGCTTTTAGCTCGTATCAAAGCTTTCTAATAGCTAGACGAAGATAAAGAAGAAGTAGCCTTTTGTGTGGCCTGGATTAGATAGCGATGAACGGATCGGTTTAATGAAATACACAGTAAGACCTTACGGTAACGACGGCTATAGCCCGGAGATTTTGTTCTCGTTTACAATAAAAAACGAGTAATAAACAAATCGAAGGAACGAAAAATATATTACCAATGGACGGGACCCCTCCGGATTAAGTTAGTACACCCAAAAGTTGGGTTATATCGACTAGAAATGTTAGCTAGGGACGAAATAATTGTATGCACTTATGGAGGTTATCACCTAAAGAGATTCGTGCAGATAAATGAAGGGTTATGGGAGTTGGAAGATCCGTAATGGGCAAAAATAATACTTCGAGACGAACTCCGATGAGTTTTCCCTAATCTCGTAGATGATATGAATACGGTCAACGACGACGACAATAAACCTGATTCGACCATATTAAAACTATTTATAAGATTATAAGTGGAACAAGAGAAGTGGGAAAAGGATAGGGAAGAGTTAGAAAAGAATATAAAGGTATAGGAGCGGTTAGGTAAATAGATGGTAATTAACCTGAAGCTACTCATAGAAGTAGAGAAGGCGAAGTACTAGGATTTTACTAGAATAAAAGCCTAATTAGAAAGGTTTGAATTGATTTTTTACTTTATTTGAAATTGTTTATTACTCAAAATGTTGAAATTTTACTAGGATTAGGGACGTATTTAGATAAGTGACCCAGGACAATGGCCTGGATAACGCATTCATAACCACCTATACCCTAATATCTCCTTATATTTAGCTGCATTTCTTCGTTATTTAGGACCTAATCAGATACGTCTATTATCATTAATCAGATATCTCAGTGTATTTCCCTGCATTTTACTACATTTTAATTACATCTCCCTTTATAGAACAACATAGTAGAATATATAAATAAAACATAAACACCATAACATTACCTTCTCTTAATATTTAACATCATTTAGCGTCGTTTTCTAGGTACTTTACCCCTAATCAGACGTTTATTTAGCTTTTTCTTCATCTTATTTTTATATTTTATTGGAATTTATAAACTAAGTAAATGTATATAATATCGATGTAGAAGTTATTATTATGCTTTTTAGGAGGGAAAACTTTTTAGTAAAGGATTAGTGGGAATATTTTAGGGATAAGAGAGTAGTATAATACTAGCCCTTCCTTCTATTCCTTTCTTTTATTCCTCCACCTAATTAACCCGAATCCTCCCCCACTATATCCTTCTTCTTCATATATCGAGAGCTATTACTAAAGAAAGTTATATCTAAGATCGATTTTGTGTAGGACTGTTTATATGTTTATTTCTGAGATTTGGTAAGGGTAGTGAGATTTTCCTGAAAATAGTGCTTTGAGTTAATAGAGGAGATGTTTTTAGGGATAGCTAATCCAATTCCACCACCCTCTATACAAAGAAAACTATTGGCAAGCTGGGCACTATACCTATACTATGCGTAGAAAATGGGGTCGTAATAGTCATAAACGGAGCTGGTCTCGTAGAACAAGTAATTAGAACAGGTGTTCTAATATTCACTAAGAAAAAGGACGTATTCCCAGAAAGGAGCTATGACGGTGCCCTAATTAGGCCCATAAAATAATGTACACTAACACTTTTCGCAGTAACAATAAGGAACTATGTTCCGACCACTAACTCCGTGGATAATAAGAGTAGCCCCAGTGTTTGGCCGACCACTAAGCTTTTAAGCGACGAGCCCGAAGTGACCGTTATAGGAATACGAAATAAAGACCCGACGATTAAAGGTACTGTTCTTAGAATACTTTTTTATAATTACCAAGGGATAAGATACGGGGAGCGAGAGCTAGAATTGTTAGGCCACCTTAGTACGAGTATCACCGTATTCGATAGTATTAGTAAACTAAACTTCAGTGTAAAGGTGACCGATGGGATCTTCGAATTAACGCTAAACGAGGGAAGTGGTGATCTAATACTCTAATCAGGTCTACTAAAAGTAGGAAGTTAAGAAAGAACGACGTATAATAAGGTTTACGGGGGTGATAATGATAAAGGAACCTTTATCCTTCGGAGGATCGTAGTTAAGTAACTAAGGAGCTTCCGTGATAAGAGTTATTTAGTTATGCTTATGGTTAATATCCTTTAAAGGTATATTATTAAGTTATAGAGCACCAGATTAGGTCGAGGAGCTAAAATTGGGGACGTAGTAGTGGTTATTATGAGGAAGAAAAAGGTAGAAGAAAAGGTGCCCTTTTATACTAGCCCTGAGGGTAGTACTAATTCACCAGAGGACCTTCCGACTTAGCTGAGGAACTATAATAGGCATCTAATTAAATAAAAAGGGATTAACTCACTTCTTTTTAACACACTTTTTCGTTAGAAGGAAGGGTACATAAAGTAACCTACCCTTCCCTTTTCGACTCATAAGACCACCTACCTTTCACCTAGAGTCGCCCTTGGCTCTGATTCAGGAATCAACTCACCCTACGCCAATAAACAAATAACCCACTCCTCGACCCTCACCTCTTATCTTCCACTTCCCTATAACAAACCTAGCCTGATCAGAAACAAGGCTTCCTTCTTAACCAACTTTATATAATTATCGTCAACTTCTCTGCTCTTTTTATTACACTACCTACACACAAGCATTATTATGTTGGTTATCCTGAACCGAGTTAACTTCTGGGATAATAACTATACTAGGACCCTTCTTCACAGGTTCACAGCTATGGGACTCGACCCTGCTCGATAATTTGCACCTGATCCGGCATAAGGAAGTATTATAAGACTTAAAGACTCCCAATATGTATTGCTAGTGATGCTTTAATTACTCACCGGGGTTGCGGATCCTAATAGGTAACACATAAACCCCGTATACCTACAAAATACACTTATACTAGACAATAAGACGCTAATTCCGGCTCCTTTATGGTTTTCCGTATAAAGTTTAGAAGTAATTACGATTTTATGAATACGATGGGCGGCCGGTTTCGATAACTAAGGATAGTGGATAGGTTGGACCCCGAATATGGCCACTCGTATTCTTAAAAATTATTATAATATATAAGGGAACATTATGCAAAGGGACTAGTTCGAATACGGGGAAGTGGAAGTTGCCGCTGCAATGGCTCGGCGAGATTTAGAAGCCCTAGGTATTAATATCAAGATTACCGCATAACCCTGGGGAGATATGCTTTTAACCCCTTAATAACTCGGACCGTGCTTTAACCAGCTAAAAATACATATCCACGGAACTAATTTGGTCTATTTTATTATGGTCCACAGTGGAAATCATTTCATAAGCATCTTTATTAACTAAGTTTTAGGTTGCACTTTCTGGTTTAATAATATGTGGAGTGCGGGGTTTTCGGAATAACGGTTTTTAGTTGATATACATAATTTAATGTCGTGGTATTAAGTTATGGGTACTGGATTTGACCTGATCGGGGTTATTCGAGCAGTATCGGGCGTTGTTGATACGGTCTAGTAGCCTGATGGTTATGGGTGTGGTGTCTTCGTAGTGGAATGGCTTTGAGTTATTTTTTGAGAAAATTATAATGTGTTATAGGTGGCATATTCCTGGACCTATTACTCCGCTACTAACTGCGTTAGAGCTATATATTAGAGATGGATTAGTTGGATTACCTAGGAGTTTTGTAGTGTGGGGATGGATTATAGTCTTCGTAATAAACCTCGTTAGTCTATTAATAAATACACTATCGCCGTTAATAAGAAGCTGAAGAAGGCCTCTAAGAAACTGCCTCCACTTAATTAACCTTAGAATACTGGTAATAACCTATTATTAATTATTAGTGGTACCGATTCCGATATATTTTTAGGCTTATTTAACCCGCTGGACAATTTACCCGATAAGCCCTTCTTTTCTTAGTTACTATAACTAGAGGTGACCCCGATGTCCCCTTACTCGTATAACTTAACCACTTTAATATAAGTAGCCCGAAGATAAGTATAGGACTGTGAGGTTAATTAGGAGGTCCTTGTGTACAGGTATAAGACTGAGTACTAAAAGCGGAAGAAGGTCGCAAAGGTCAGTTATGAGAAGATTACCGACTATACCAGGGAGGAGTTTATAAATAGGATCGATGACCTGTACTAATTTATGGTATACCAAATAAGAGCCTAGGAGCCGTTCCTCGAACCCACTAAACCTAATTAGTGGTAAGGATATGACCGGAACAATACGGCGGTGCACTAGAACAAAGTAATAGCAGTGGAGAAAGCGGAAAAGGAGCATCAGAAGAGGCTAGAGGAACCACCTAAGGAAGACCAGAGGTACGGTCTTCGCAACCAATACGCCTAATCAGGTTTTATGTATACTAATTTCCTTTTCTTTTCTATTCAGTTTACCCGTTTATAGGATTATCTTAGTACGCTGGAGCTTAGAACCAAAACAAGGGGACGATTAAAACCGGGCAGGGGAAGCGCGCAGCTCATCTTCGGGATAATGGTTAGGGCACGGCGACGACGACCCCTTATAAGGAGAGACTTTCTTTTAGTATTTTAGACCTGATCAGGCCTCTATACACACACAGTACACACCTCGGGGGAGCCTCCTCGACAAGAATATTCACTTGTTTTGCCCATTTTTATTATTAACGTTATTATCGTAACCATGGTATACAATACTTTATACGGAGGTCGGTTTACCACTAAGCAACAAGGCAACTTAGTCTCGGACACGCTTTTCCTGGCCTTTTAAGCTTATTCCAAACCTGATCAGGTTTAGAATACTCAATTCCCCTTAAAAGCAGCGTCCCTGAGGCTGTTTAGTACGAGTTAGTTACCTCTTCGGACCCGTGACGAGAGGTGCGCGACTTGTGGTCAGTAGAGTGTGTGTGTTGTTATTCGTACAATATATGCTGTTCACTGCATCCCCCGCTCCGTTTCATTACACCAAAAGGGCCAAAGAGCAAAATTACACTTAGTTAATACCAAATCTCTTATCACAAAAAGGTATTATCGAACAATGCACCAGAGGAGTATATATCACTTCGATCTACTAACTAGAAGCAGTATTCGACCTCTTAGCAACAACTTAGCACTACGAAACGACACCAAAGTAAGTTAAGGCTCTAAATCGACCCCTAATATAGCAAATCGAGCACCCAGACCAAGGGCTAATTTACATACCCCTCAACCTTATTACCACTAAGCTTTTTATTTTTATTAATAGACTTTTCGTTAATAACAGCGATTTAACATCCTAACTCGGATTCGTTATTCTTCTCATAAACAAGATTTAAGGAGAAAAGCATTTTATAATAAAAGATAATATAATCCATTATTCCTTAATAAAATCTAAAAGATATTATAAAAAGTATACTCGTATCCGAGATTTATAATATAATGACCAGAGTTAATATAACTTATACCCTCTTTATTACACTAAAAATCATTACTAATAAGCTCTGGATACTTACAATCCTAATAATTATCTATACTAACTACTATTTACTCTATAAGTATCTTATAAAACTTAGTACTATAAAAAAAAGCACCTAATAATCGATATTATAGTATTAAAGGAGTTATATAAATAACGAGAATTCTATGAGATCCAATAGATCTACGGCAATAATAACCCTGCCGACGGGTTTACAAAGGTAATACTAAATCGAGCCTTTATGTTACGGGCTGATGCCCACGATGGCCTAAGCTTTGACTGAGGCGTTAACCAGCATCCAACAAAAGAGCCCTCCGGTCAAAGGGGCCTCCGATCAAAGGGCCTCTAGTGACCTCCGGTGCCCCGCCAGAGGTCCCCTTTGTTCTCGAATAGTATAAATTCATACACCGCCCCCCCTTACGAGGAAGTTCCTTTCTTCCACTCCTTAGCTTAAAGTAAATAGTAATAGAGTACCCTAAGGTCGAAAACACCTAGGCCTAGCCCTTTATATACTTCAAACTTAGGATTATAACCTTACCGTAACACTGGGTTAAGCGTGGCTCCCCGCCGGTTAAGTAGAAAGGAGTACAGGTTGAGCGTGGTTCCCTATGAAGAACGATATTCCCGGAACTCTAATGGGTTAACTACTAGTTCTCCACTAGTCCCTAAAAGAATAATCGAAATAACCTAGTTACCCCGATGGACACTGTTATACCCCCGATACTCTATAATAAGCTAAGTATAGAAGAGATATTGAATATTATTTTAGGATCCCTATAAACCCAGATAATAGAGATTAATAAGAAATTAGAAAAGAGTTAGAACTAAAAGTTAATGACCCTTGGGAGAGAAACTCTTTATATTCTTAGTGGTATCCGTACTGATACCCCCCACCGGTGCTTAGTAGTGAGTTAACTCACCGAAAGCCCTTACTTAACCCCCCGAAGTTTTTAGGTAAACGAAAGGAATATACCCCTTAGGTATAATAAATAAGAAACAAAATCTTAATGGATTGCCCCTTTTACCCTATAAACTATGGACTCTAGTACTTAGTTAATTCATACTTAGAAGTTGGTCCCCAATAAGTAGTTAACACCTTTTACGCCGCCGGAGGGCCGATGCTGGTGGTGGTAATTAGCCCACCACCGTGCAGATATCACTCTTGGAGGTAGCCTTGACCCCTTCGCTAAAGGACCGGCTACTCACGGTCGAGCTTCCCAAGGACTACCTAGGCTAGCTCACCCGAGTACAGGATATTATTTGGAAAGTTAAACGGGCCTCTAAATATAATCACCCTTAAAGGTCCACCCACTCCCCCACCGCTTATCCAAAGGATAATAATAGAGATGTTATTATAATAGGAATGGTTTGGTCTATAAGAACTAAAAAGAAGATAACGACTACTAAACCCCGGAGAAGCTTTAACTCCTTTACGGATAATTACGATTCCCAATAAAGAAACCCGGAATGTAGTAAAAACTACTATGAATACTTTGAATATAAAGAAGAAGGACACTTTATACGGAACTGCTAGAAGAAGGCCGAACATCGTTAACAGGCCAACTAGCCCCTTATAGTTGATATTTACCTAAAAGGAAACGTAGAAAAAGAAGATTAACTGATGACCCCTAGTTTAAGCGATAAGTATAAGTTGGGAAAAGAATAACTCTGGGACAAAGTCGGGCCCTAGAGCCCACTAAGGAGCAAATGAAGGGATAGAAGAAACACTAAAGGAGCCAGTAGTAGCAGGGTAAGTAGTCTAAAATTATAAAAATTAGAATTAATAAAGGACACTTAACTAATACCCTGGTGAACACCGGCTACGAAGTCTATGCTATAATTAACCGTTGAAACCGGGCAGGGGAAGCGCGCGGCTCATCTTCGGGATGATGGTTAGGGCACGGTGACGACGACCCCTTATAAGGAGAGACTTTCTTTTAGTATTTTAGACCTGATCAGGCCTCCACACACAACACAGCACACACCTCGGGGGGAGCCTCCTCGACAAGAATATTCACTCGTTTTGCCCATTTTTGTTATTAACGTTACTATCGTGACCGTGGTATACAATGCTTTATACGGAGGTCGGTTTACCACTAAGCAACAAAGTAACCTAGTCTCGGATACGCTTTTCCTAGCCTTTTGAGCTTATTCTAGACCTAATCAGGTCTAGAATACTCGATTCCCCTTAAAAGTAGCGTCCCTGAGGCTGTTTAGTACGAGTTAGTCACCTCTTCGGACCCGTGATAAGAGGTGCGCGACTTATGGTCAATAGAGTATGTGTGTTATTATTCGTACAATATATACTGTTCACTGCATCCCCCGCTCCGTTTCACTGGTGCCTCGTAGGCGAATCGAACACCCGATCTCCTCATTACCACTTATACTATCCACCCCCCTCCTCCTTAAAAAAAGAACAACGAAGAATACGCAAGGAAAACGAGCAACAAAATCTCCTTTAGCCTGACCAGAAAAACAAAATGCTTTTCGGTTAAAAAGAATCTGGGAACACCAGAGACCCTGAAAAATCGTCTTACGCGACTATCGGCCCTCCCTCCCTCCTAACTAATATAGGCCGAACACGAACCCAACAAAGGAAAAAGAACACGAGAAGCTTCGAGACATAATTTAAACAACAAAACACCAGCCGATACAACCCAATCAGACCAAAAAAAACACCTATACGATAATCAGAAAAAAAAACAACTAACCGGAAGGACCCGCAAAAACAATAAACACAATAATAAACATTGGAATTTTTACTACTAATTTGTTCGACTTTAAATATTTAAGCAATAACAGGCGGATAAACGGATCGGTCCAGACACGAACCCTTAGCCTAATCAGCTATTCCCAGATGTCATAAACGGATTGCACGACCTTAACAAATTCAGAATATTAGGTAACCGGCCACCAATTAACATTACGAGTAGGGTTATATTTTACTAACCTAAAACCGTTATCAATCTTCACCAAGTAGGCCTCCCTTCACTTCGGTCACTACGGGCAAATAATCCTACGTCTAACCCTAACCACCACCACCCTAATAACCTTAACCATTACTAAGGGACTCAAGTACATATTACTATGGATTCTACGAGAATTACAACCCCCAAAACCACCCCCCCCCCTTTCTTTTCCGAAAAGCCATTATCCACCTCCACTACACCTAAACTCTAAACAAAAACAGCAATCACTACGAATCACTAAACCTAATTAGCCGAATCAGAACACTACTATATTTACCTTTTTGCTAGAATTGTTCAGGAATATGTAACCCCGAGCCTTCGAGGAAGATACTAAAGACGCTGGCCCGGATAACTTATTTAACCTAAATCGAGATACGAAGAACAACAAAAGTAAGAGGATTAATAAGAACAACCCTTCCCTTACTCCGTCCAGCTCTAATTAAACCTTTAGCTCGGATCCCATTATCGACTTAGCGAGGATCATCCAAATTATAAGCCGTAAGGGGCCTATTCTTAAGATGCCCACACCAGGGACAAAAGGGGCTCCTAAGTTTACCGGTAATAACATCTCTAATTTCTTAGAGAAGTTTAAAGTTTAAGTAGACTTAGTTAACTTCTCTAATTAGGATAAGGTGAAGACTTTCCCCTAGTACTTAGTAGACGAGTATTAGGAAACCGTTAAAGTGGAGATTGAGTTGATTTCCTAGGAGGTTATAAAAAAGTATATACTTAAGACCTATGGCCACTTAGATAAGGACTATATCCTTAAGCTGAATAAGTAACTCTACGACCTTACTAAGGGACCCCTGATTAGGAATAATGATCTCAAAGGAGTAGCGAAACTCTTTTAGAAAGTTAAAAACATTAAAGCTAAGGCTCTTCATCGAAAAAAGGTGGTGATAAGTAACTTAGAACTAATTAAAACCATTGTACGCCGTTTTATAAAAACGGCGATAACTAACGCAGCCCTATAGATGAAAACGACCATGGGAGAACTATTTAATTCCGGAGACTTTAACGACTACCGGGACCGTTTATTTGTTTAGATTAACTAGGAATCCCGGTGGGGTAAGGCCTTTAGTAATAGTGCTTCCTCGGATAACGATCCCTAATTAGTAGCATAACAAAACTCTAGGCTTAATCGGGCTTATATTATACTTATAAAACGAGCTACGTCCCCCTCTTTAACTCGGCAACATTAGTCAGGCAAGGATATGATTGTGATGGGCCCGGCTGGAATTAACGATCTCACTAATAAGCTGGATGCCCTCCAACTAACTGTCCAAGTTATAAAAAACCGTTAATAACAGCCTGATCAGGCTCAGAACACCCCGTTTATATAAATTTATTACTAGTTAGTGTACTTAATAAACTAGAATCCCTAGGGATCGCCGTACTAATAGGGCCCACCTCGCTAATTATATAACCCATAGTCGCTTGGATAATAGCCCTATAATCCTGTATAAAGGGGACCGTCTAATTAGAATAAACTGGGGTTTATTCCCGGACTAGCGGGACGTTGTTGGTATAATGGGTATTTGGGTTGGTAATTCTGGTGATACGAGTAATTCCTAGAGGACGTTCAAGTTAGTCTATTCACGTTCTACGATAATAATTACTAATACGGAGACCTCCTTAACCCTTTAGGGGAAATTAATTAGGTCCCCAATTATATTATTTCGGAAACCCAAAATAAATATTAACTTAACCAATTAGTGATCTTTAGATATCTAAAAAACTAGTAATCGTTCCTAAGTATTGTAATTATAGTGGGGATTATTTTAGATAACTAAGTTAGCCGACCCTTTTCTTAGTTGATATAAGTACCCTAGCCAGCGCCTGCTCCTAGTACTGTTGTATGCGTATTAGTGTTCCTTCTAAGGCCTAGAATAGTAGTAACGATCCTGGCGACTTCCGAGGCCAAAACCTATACAGCTACTAGATTGGGTAATAACGTAGTGGGGATCCTCCTACGAGGAAGCTAGGACAGCCCTAAATAGACGAGGAAAGTTATCCAAGGAGGGATTACGAAATTTATTTCTTAAAGAGATAGTAATTCGTTGATCTAATTCTATGAATTAGAGGTTAAAAAAGTTTTATAAGAAGGATCCGAGGTACCTCGTTCTTAAATAAGGGAGGTGATGATAATGTAATATAATGTTCTAATAATGGATTAATATAATTCTACGCCTGATTGGACCTAGGAAGTAGTGGACGATAACGCTGTAGTTGCCTAGGTAGCTCTTCGAAAGTTAGGTGGTTCGGTGTAAATGCCTAATTATATAGTTATGAAGATATGGCTAGTATACCGTTTTCATATGACCAACTTGGCTTAGTAGTTGTTAAATAAGTAAATAGTAAACGATGTATACTTCCCGGTGCCCTTAGGCCTAATTAGTATTATTAACGATGAGCCTGGTAAGAAGATTATATTTAAGATCGTTGAGAGATATAATAGCAGTCCTAATAAAGTGTATATCCTAGTGGTCTTCACCACCTTAGCTGAGCTATCCACCCCTGTTATTAAAAGTAAGAAAAGAAATTATTTTTCTAGTTCCTGGATGACTCCTTATTTCAAAATCGAAGTCTTAATAGGAGGCGCTACACCTAATCAGAATAAGAAGATTATGGCCGTCTTGGATTCAGGAGCAATGACCAACATTATGAGTAACCGGTACATCAAGGAGAATAACCTATAAGCGATAAGGACAATAGTTATAATACAAACCCTAACCCCAAAAATGAGCGGGTAAACTCAATTTAATGGCGGCGTTATAAGCTATATATGGGTCGGGGAACATAAGATCCTTATAAACTTTTTTATAGTATTAGAAACGAAAATGAGTATTACGAAGACCTCCCTATTTAGAGGACTATTCTCGATTACGGGATAGCTTACCTAGGAATATATTAACGACCTAATTAGGGTAGTCCTTAGAATCGGAAATACTCGTATTCACATTCCTATAGGGTTTATGCAACTAGGAGTCGAAAAAGGAATAGAGTTCTACTTCCCCAATTAATAGAATTACTAAGTAACCCTAAAAGAATAAGAAAACTAGAACCCAGCAATAAAACTAGTGAGTTTACTAAGAGAAAAGAACGGACTAGCCCTAATCAGAATATTCCCGACCTAGAGGAAGGTAACAAAGTCTTATACGATATGAATAAAAACATAGCAATCTCGGTTTTAGTGGTATCAGCTTACTAAGAGTTCTAGCCACTAGTCGACACTATTTGCGCTACTGCGCATGTCACAGGTAAACATCCCAATAATTATAAGGGTTATAAAACAGCAGGGATAATAAAAGCAACGCCGGATCAGGTTCTAACAACGAAGATCCTCCTAAGTAAAGCGATTATAAGGAAGGAAACCCGAAAGCGAGACCAGTATAAGCATAAGATCAACAAAATACTAACTAGCCTTCTCCACTTATACTATACCTTTAAAAAAAAATAAAAGAAATAAAAAGTTAAAAAACTTAGAATTCCAAAAAAGCCCAAGCCTAATTAGTTAACCACCACCATCACCACGATATATAAACATAAAAATCAGAAGATTCTACTCATTAACGACGTTCCACCAAACGGGACGACGCTTAACGGTGACCCCCTCTAGAAAGTTAAGAAGATGAAAGTAATTGGAGTATAATCAAAAAAGGAAGTTAGTAGGTTTGTAGGCCTAATCACCCCGAAATTCACCGAAATAAAGCCAGGATTACGCCTTATAAACAAGAGGAAAGCAGCCATTCTGCAGAAGTACCCGCACCTTAGATAAGCCGAGAAGGACCTATTAAAAGTAATCCTACTAAACAGGGAAATGGCCTTTATATGGGACTAGACTTATATAAGTAGGGTTAACCCCCTTATAGCCCCACCTTAAGAGATACGAACTATCCTACACAACGCCTAATAAACGAAAAGTATCCCGATCCCACCAGTAATTCAAGATACGGTATTGGAGATGTTTTAAAACCGGATTAGGCGGGGAACACTTAAAGAAGGTTACACTATATATAAAAATCCATAGTTCTTAGTTAAAAAGAAGGACGGGAAATACCAGCTTATTAATTCGGTTACTAAGTTAAACGGTGTTATTATCCGAGATACGTTTATTCCCCCTAACGCAGACTCCTTTACGGAAGAATACGGTAAGTGTTAACTCTTTTCTATACTAAACTTCTTTTCCGGATATAATTAGGTCCCCCTTAACCCGGCTAGTAGAAATTATACTATGTTTATAACTCTATTAGGACTTTTCTGATTTTGTTCCCTATTAATGGGATAAATTAATTCGGTAGTGTATTTCCAATGGATTATAATAAGAATCTTATATAATCTCATCCCATACTACTATAAGGCCTTCTTAGATAATATCGCTATTAAAAACCTAACTTTATAGTATAATAAAAAAGAGATTACCTTTATTCCTAGTATACGGTAATTCGTTTATAAACATTTAACTAATATCAATAAGGTCCTAGTTAACCTCGAGCTTTTGGGATACACTATATTAACCGAAAAATCGTAATAGGTGCAGGAAGCAGCGGTGATCTTAGGGTATTTATGTGGATACGACGGCTATTAACCTGATTAAGCTAAGATTCGAAAGATCTAGGAATGGGCGAAGTGTGCTAGTATTATAAAGGTTAGATTATTTCTCGGAATCGTTACCTTTTACTACGCATAGGTGGAAGACTTTGCGATAAAAGTATAGCCGTTATATGACCTTCTCTGGAAAGGTGCACCGTTTACGTGGGGACGTATTTAATAATAAGCCATGGATATCCTGAAGACCACTTTAATAACCTCCCCTATCCTAATTAAATTGGATTACGGCCCTAAAATTGGACAGATTATTATTTGTATTAATACTAGTTTACTTAGGTGGGGTATAGTATTATGCTAACTTATTAATAACCGAAGAGTAGTGGTCTAGTTTAAAAGTGGTATATGGAGAGGCGTAGAGTTAAAATACAACTCTGGTAAACTAGAATTATAGGTTATTCTTATAACGCTAAAGAAGCTCCGAATATATGTTTACGGTGTGTATTTTACCCTTAAAACCAACACTAAAGTCCTCGTTGAGTAACTGAACGGAGGGGTAAGCGACCTACTCAGAGTACTATTAATAAGATGGATTACCTGGATTCGCCTTTTCGATTTCAATATTAAACACATACCTAATAAGAAGAATACTGTAGTTAATGGCCTATTACGTAAGCCTCCTAGACCCTCTAATCAGGCCGAATACGAAGACCCTGAACGATTAGAGGAATTTATTAATACGCAGATCTACCTGTCCACAACCTACACCTCCTAGCACCTGCGATCTACATCTCCGGTTATTCCGTTAAATTCACCGCTTTTCTCGATGCCCAGAGACTGGTTAGACCCTGATTAGACCTGGTTACTCAAAACGCAACAAATCGTCTATTATTTAAGAACCCTTTTTTGACCGGACAGTGTAACACCGGCCGGTTTTCGTAAATTCAAGAATAAGGTTTAGTTATATATATACTATAATAGCTACCTTTTCCGCTAACCGACCCGCTAATACCCGACCCTACGATAAGTTATTAATAACGGGGAGCTTCAACGGGACCTGATTAGGTAGGCTTATATGGAATTAGGCTATAGGGGACGAGATGTGATGTTCAACAGAGTTTTTAAGAACTACTTCTAGTAGGGAGCCTATAATTCCGTTAAATACGAAGTAGTTATATACCTAACTTATTAAGTAGTTTGACCCGGCCGTTAAAATGATTAATACATTACGATAACGCCTATGGGATTACCCTAATTAAGGATTTTATTTAATATATAATAAATTAGTAAATGGGCCTTAATCGAGGTAAGAAATTAGCTTACAGGCTAGCCCGAAGCCCGTTAAATGCTTTCCATATCCTCGAAAATAATAATGGATTTCTTATAGGAAGATGTTATTTGTTAGTATGGGATTTACGGAGAAATTATTATTAACGGAGGGTCTGAAAATAAGAGGGCAGTGGATAAGTTTAACTAAGTATATAGTTACTATAAGAAAGTGATCTCGGCTTATAACGCTAGGGTAAACGGGCTAGATGAGAAGGGATATTAGATACTTATATATGCGTTGTTGACCTGGTTAGACGGAGGGAAGAAGAATTGGGGTACTATACTACCTATAGCGCTGTTCATGGACTGAACGTTAATTAAAGAGCTAACCGGATTTACGCTTTTTTACTTGGAATGTGGTTATAAAGTTATTATACTAATCGAAATTAATACTCTTATATGGAGGATTCTGGACTGGGTAAACATTTGTACACCTGATTAGGAGCTTTTAGCTCGTATTAGAGCTTTCTAATAGTTGGATAAAAATAGAGAAGAAGTAGCCTTTTGTGTAGCCCGGATTAAATAGTGATGAACGGATTAGTTTAATAAAGTATATAATAAGACTTTGTGGTAATGACGGTTATAGCCCGGAGATCTTGTTCTCGTTTGCGATGAAAAACGAGTAATAAATAAATTAAAGGAACGAAAAATATATTACTAATGGACGGGACCCCTCCGGATTAAGTTAGTATACTTAGAAGTTAGGTTATATTAACTAGAAACGTTGGCTGGGGACGAAATAATTGTATGCACTTATGGAGGTTATCGCCTAAAGAGATTTGTGTAAATAGATAAAGGGTTATGGGAGTTAGAAGATCTATAATGGGTAAAAATAGTATTTTGAGATAAACTCCGATGAGTTCTCCCTAATCTCGTAGATAATACGAATACGGTCAACGACGACGATAATAAACCTAATCCGACTATATTAAAACTACTTATAAGATTATAAGTGGAATGAGAAAAGTAGGAAAAGGATAGGGAAGAGTTAGAAAAGAATATAAAGGTATAGGAGTGGTTAAGTAAATAAATAGTAATTAACCTAAAACTATTCACGGAAATAGAGAAAGTAAAATACTAGGATTTTACTAAAACAGAAGTCTAATTAGAAAGGTTTAAATTAATTTTTTATTTTATTTAAAATTATTTATTACTTAAAATATTTAAAATTTTACTGGGATTGGGGACGTATTTGGATAAGCGACCTAGGACGATGACCTGGATAACGTATTTATAACTACCCATACCCTAACATCTCCTTATATTTAACTGTATTTCCTCGTTATTTAGGACCTAATCAGATGCGTCTACTGTTATTAATTAGATATCTCGGTGCATTTCCCTGCATTTTGCCACATTTTAATTGTATTTCCCTTTATAAAACAATATAATAGAACGTATAGATAAAACATAAACACTATAACATTACCTTCTCTTAACATTTAACATTATTTGGTGTTATTTTCTAGGTACTTTACCCCTAATTAAACGTTTATTTAGCTTTTTTTTTATTTTATTTTTGTATTTCGTTGGAATTTATGAACTGAGTAAATGTATATAATATCGATGTGGAAGTTGTTGTTGTGTTTTTTAGGAGAGAAAACCTTCTAGTAAGGGATTAGTGGGAATATTTTAGGGATAAGAGAGTAGTATAATACTAGCCCTTCTTTTTATTCTTTTTTTTTATTCCTTCATCTAATTAGCCCGAATCCTCCCCTATTATGTCCTTCTTCTTTATATATCGAGAGTTATTGCCGAAAAAAGTTATATTTAAGATCGATTTCGTGCGGGACCGTTTATACGTTTATTTCTGAGATTTGGTAAGGGCAGTGAGATCTTCCTGAAAGTAGTACTTTAAGTTAATAGAGGAGATGTTTTTAGGGATAGCCGATCCGATTCCACCACCCTCTATACGAAGAGAACTATTAGCAAGCTAGGCATTATACTTATATTACACATAGAAAGTGGGGTCACGATAATCGCAGATAGAGCTAATCTCATAGAACATGTAATTAGAATAAGTATTCTAGTATTTACTAAGAAAAAAAACGTATTCCTAAAAAGGAGTTATAACGGCACCCTAATTAGACCCATAAAATAATATATACTAATACTCTTCGTAGTAATAACAAAGAACTATATTCCGACCACCAACTCCGTGGACAATGAGAGTAGCCCTAGTGTTTAGCCGACTACTAAGCTTCTAAGCGACGAGCCCGAAGTGACCATTATAGGAATACGAAATAAAGACCCGATAATTAAAGGTATTATTCTTAGAGTATTTTTTTATAATTGCTAAGGGATGAGATGCGGGGAGCGAGAATTAGAACTGTTAGGCTATTTTAATATAAGTGTTATTGTATTCGATGGTATTAGTGAACTGAACTTTGGTATAAAAGTAATCGACGGGATCTTCGAGTTAGTGCTAAACGAAGGAAGTGGTGATCTGATATTCTAATTAGGTTTACTAAAAGTAGGAAGTTAGGAAAGAACGACGTATAATAAGGTTTACGGGGGTAATGGTGATAAAGGAATTTTCGTCCTTTAAAGGATCATAGTTAAATAACTAAGGAGTTTCCGTAATAAGAGTTATTCGGTTACACTTATAGTTAATGTCCTTCGGAGGTATACTATTAAGTTATGGAGTACCAGATTAGGTTAAGGAGCCAAGATTAGGGACATAGTAGTGGTTATTATAAGGAAGAAAAAAGTGGAAGAAAAAGCGCCCTCTTATACTAGCCCTAAGGGTAGTACTAATTCACTAAAGGACTTTCCGACTTAGCTGAGGAACCATAATAAGCATTTAATCAGATAAAAAGGGACTAACTCACTTCCTTTTAATATACTTTTTCGTTAAAAGGAAGGGTATACAAAGTGACCTACCCTTCCCTTTTTAACTCACGAGACCACCTACTTTTCACCTAAAGTCGCCCTTAACTCTAATTCAGGAATTAACTCACCCTACGCCAATAAATAAATAACCCACCCCTCGACCCTCACCTCTTATCTTCTACTTCCCTACAATAAACCCAGCCTAATCAGAAATAAGGTTTCCTTCTCAACTAACTTTATATAATTATCATCAACTTCTCTGCTTTTTCCATTACACTACCTATACATAAACATCATTATGTCGGTTATCCCGAACCGAGTTAACTTCTAGGATAATAACTATACTAGGACCCTTCTTCATAAGTTCACAACTATAGGACTCGACCCTGCTCAACAATTTGCGCTTAATCCAGTATAAGGAAGTGTTACAAAACCTAAAAACTCCTGATATGTATTACTAGTAATACTTTAATTACTCACCGGGGTTATAGATCCTAATGGGTAATATATAAACCCCGTACACCCACAAAATACACTTATATTAAACGATAAGACGCTAATTCCAGCTCTTTCATAGCTTCCTACATAAAGTTCAAAAGTAACTACAACTTTATGAACATAATAGGTGGCCGGTTTCGATAACCAGGGATGGTGAATGGGTTAGGCCCCGAATATGGCTACTCGTATTCTTAAAAACTATTATAATATACAAGGGAATATTATACGAAGGGACTAGTTTAAACACGGGGAAGTGGAAGTCGCCGCTGCGATGACTTGGTGAGATCTAGAAGCCCTGGGCATCAACATCGAGATTACTATATAACCCTGGGGAGATATGCCCTTAACCCCTTAATAACTTAGACCGTACTCTAATCAACTAAAAATACATATCCATAGAACTAATTTAGTCTACTTTATCACGGCTTATAGCGGAAATCACTTTATAAGTGTTTTCGTTAACTAAGTCTCAGGTCGTACTTTCTGGTTTAATAGTATATGGAGTGCGGGGTTTTCGGAATAATGGTTTTTAGTTGATATACACAACTTAATGTCGTGGTATTAAGTTATGGGTACCGGATTTGACCTAATCGGGGTTATTCGAGTAGTATCGGGCATTGTTAATACGGTCTAGTAGCCTGATAGCTATAGGTATAGTGTCTTCGTAGTGGAATAACTTCGAGTTATCTTTTAAGAAAATCACAATACACCATAAGTAGCATATTCCTAGACCCATTGCTCCGCTATTAACCGTGTTAGAGCTATATACTAGAGATGGATTAGCTGGATTACCTAGGAGTTTTATAGTGTAGGGATAGATTATAGTCTTCGTAATAAACCTCATTAATCTATTAATAAATACACTATTACCACTAATAAGAAGCCGAAGAAGGCTTCTAAGAAACTACCTCCACTTAATTAACCTTAGAACACTAGTAATAACCCATTATTGATTACCAACGGTACCGATTCCGACACATCTTCAGGCCTATCTAACCCACTGGACGATTTACCCGATAAGCCCTTCTTCTCTCAGTTACCATAACCGGAGGTGACCCCGACGTCCCCTTACTCGTATAACTTAACCGCCTTAACATAAGTAGCCCGAAGATGAGCATAGGATTATGAGGTTAATCGGGAGGTCCTCGTACACGGGTATAAGACTAAGTACTAAAAGCGGAAAAAGGTCACAAAGGTTAACCACGAGAAGATTACCAATTATACTAGGGAGGAGTTTATAAATAAGATCAACGACCTATACCAATTTATGGTGTACTAAACAAGAGCTTAGGAGCTGTTCTTTGAACCCACTAGACCTAATTAGTAGTAAGGACATAACCGGAACGATGCGGTGGTGCACTAGAACAAAGTAGTAGTAGTGGAAAAAGCGGAAAGGGAGTATTAGACGAGGTTAAAGGAACCACCTAAGGAAAGCTAAAAGTACGATCTTTACAACTAATATACTTAATCAGGTTTTATGTATACTAGTTTCCTTTTTTTTTTTTTTTAGCTTACCCGTTTATAGGATTATCTTAGTACACTGGAGTTTAGAACTAAAATAAGGGGACAATTAAAACCGGGTAGGGGAAGTGTGCAGCTCATCTTTGGGATGATGGTTAGGGTACAGCGACGACGACCCCTTATAAGGAGAGACTTTCTTTTAGTATTTTAGACCTAATTAGGCCTCCATACATAACATAGTATATACCTCGGGGGGAGCCTCCTCGACAAGAATATTCACTTGTTTTGCCCATTTTTGTTATTGACGTTACTATTGTGACCGTGGTGTACAATGTTTTATACGGAGGTCGGTTTACCACTAAGTAATAAGGTAACCTAGTCTCGGATACGCTTTTCCTGGCTTTTTGAGCTTATTCCAGACCTAATCAGGTTTAGAATACTCGATTCCCCTTAAAAGCAGCGTCCTTGAGGCTGTTCGGTACGAGTTAGTTACCTCTTTGGACCCGTGACGAGAGGTGCGCGACTTGTGGTCAGCAGAGTGTGTGTGTTGTTATTCGTACAATACATGCTGTTCACTGCATCCCCCGCTCCGTTTCACCGTTCCTTTATATAACACCTCCGATTACCGTTTATTAATACAACAAAACACCCTATAAGAGGTTACATAATAAGTGGCCCCTCACCGGGTAAAAATCAGGGAATAACCATAATGCAAATAGAAATTAGCAGTTATATATAACGAGTTTACGCATATATAGTAAGCGATTTAAAACCGGATATATTTTTAGGAAATCCCTAGATAATTTAAAATAAGGTAAAATATAATACTAATACCCATTAACTTACTTATAGGAAAGTAAAAATAAGAATATACCTCTTTAATAAAAAAGAGCCCGAAAACATATTAGAAATACGTCGAACTAAACTACTACCAGTAGCACCGTTTACTATAGCTTACCGTATAACATAAAAAAGAAGACAAAAAGATAACCAAAGACCACCAACTACTGTTATAGCAACCAACTTACAAGATATCGAGAAGGCTCTCGCAAAGCTAGAACCACAAAAACAACAAAACATTTCGAGGCTAATACCAGAATAGGTATATAAGGAGTTTAGAGACTTATTTAACCTAACCAAAGTGTACCCAGTGCCCCCCCACTAACTAAGCATGGACAACGCAATCCCTTTAGAGACAGGGCTAAAAGGGAAGGAGCTCTAACTCCTTTGGGGACTTTTGTACACTATGTCAAAAGAAGAGTTACTAGTATTAAAGAAGATACTTAACGACCTACTAGATAAAGGGTTTATTCGAGCTAATTACTCGGTAACCGGTGCCCCCGTATTATTCGCTAAAAGACCAGGAGGTGGATTGAGATTTTGCGTTAATTATAGAGCCCTAAACGCTATTATAAAAAAGGACCGTTACCCATTCCCACTAATATCGGAAACTCTTAATAGAGTAACCACTACTAAGTAGTTTACGAAGCTTAATACTATAGTTATTTTTTATAAAATACGAATCACTAAAGGAGACTTAGAGAAAACTATTTTTAAAATAAGATACGAGTTATTTAAGTGGGTAATCTACTTTTTTAGGTTTACCGGCGCCCCAATAACGTTCTAGTAATACATTAACACTTCCCTACGGAAATTCCTAGACAACTTTATTATAACTTATATAAATAATATCCTTATCTACACTAGTAGTTCGAAAAGGGATTATAAGGAGAAAGTACGAGTAGTTCTCCAGGCCCTCGCCAAAGCTGGCCTGAACTTAGACCCGAAGAAGTGCGAATTCTGTGTTAAGAAGGTGAAATACGTCGACTTTATTATCACCACGGGAAAGGGTCTATTGTGTAATCCCAACAAGTTAAAAACTATTAAGGAGTGGTTAACCCCTAGGTCCCTTAAGGGTATACAAAACCTCCTAGGTTTTACTAATTATTATCGTATATTTATACTAGCGTACAATGGGTTAGTGGATCCCCTAACCCGATTAACGAAGAAGGGGGTAATCTTTTATTAGGGAATAACTTAAAGAAAAGTATTCGAAATACTAAAAAGGATCTTCACAGAAGAGCCGTTCCTACAGTAATTTAACCCGGACAACGAAACACACGTCGAGACAAATTACTTAGGGTTTACTTTAGGCGGTGTATTATCACAAGAGGACCCAGAGGATCACTAAAGGCCAGTAGGGTTCTATTCACAAAAACTATCACTAATAAAGTATAATTACCCGATCCACGATAAGGAGCTCCTCGTAGTACTCACTTATTTACGATTCTAAAAGGTTAAACTCCATAGTGTCCAGTAGTTCACTATCCTAACAGATCATAAGGGTCTAGAGTACTTTATAAAAAACAACACTTAACTAAGAAACAAAGCCGCTAAGTAGAAGAGCTATCCTAGTATAACTTTAGGATTAAGTACTGACTAGGAAAGGAAGTAATAGTACCTAATACACTATTAAAAAGTGTGATAGTATGGGGTCTGGGAAGAAGGAACGGAAGCGTCTATTCTGCTACGTATGGGCTCGGAGGCCGGGCAACTATATATAGACGCTCAGGGGCGCGTAGGAAGGTGGGTCAGCTGGGCGGACGGGCCATACGCCACGGACCACCGCCACACACTGCCACAAAAAGGGAATAAGATGTCCCCTAAAGGTGGGACGATAAGAGGGAAAAAGGGCCAGTAATCCAAATAATTCCCAACTCTACACAACCAAACTATACTCCACCCGGTGACCCTCGAGTTAAATAAACTACTAAAAATACACTAAAAATACTATAAGCTACTATTTTTAACACTAACCCTATACTATAAGCCCTTTAGGATAAAACTATAAAAGCCGATGGAGTATACTGAGTTACTTATCTAATAATAAAAGAAAAGAGGAGAAGCTTCCCACCAAAGCTTAAGTTAAAGGTTTAAATCGCTGAATATGAACTCAATGAGCTGGGAAGATTAATATGGAGAGATCGATTATGGGTACCGGGGAGGGAAAACGATGATGACCACCTAAACGAATTACGAACTAAGATTATACAAAGGTATTATAACTCATACACTAATAACCACCCAGGACGGAACGGCACGTTAATAATAACAAACAAACAGTTCTTCTGGCCAGGCCAGTCCTAAACAGTTCAAAGGTTTACACAAAACTATGATACCTATGGAGGGATATACATCTAAAGGTAAACTAAAAAAGGGTTCCTTAAACCCTTACCAGTACCTACTCGCATTTACTATAATTTATTAATAGACTTTATTACTAACCTTCCTCTAATAAAAAAAAAGGTCCGATACTTATAGGTTATTATGGATAAGTTATTAAAGAACCCTATATTAAAAAAGATGGAGACTATGCACACTAAAGCTTATGCTTAGCGGTTCCTCTCCTATTATTATAAATTCTACGGAATACTATGGATAATAATTAGTAACCGAAGATCGAATTAAATAAGCCGATTTTAAAAGGAATTCTATAGGCTAACTAGTACAAAACAGCTACTAAGCACTACCTATTACCCGTAAACAAATAAAGGGATAGAACACCTTAATTAGGAGATCTAAGCAATTCTCCGCATATATATAATATACACCTAGGACGATTAGGGGGAACTACTACCTAATATATAACTAACCCTTAGGAACTGAACAAGTACTACTACGACGATGTCCCCATTCTTTATAAAGCATAGATACTACGTCGACCCTTTACTAATAAAAAAAAAACAGCCAACTAAAAACGAATTAAGAAAAAACAGCGAAGTACCTAATCCAGAGGATAAAGGACACTACAAAGTTCATTCAAATAGTAATAACAGCTACTTAGTAGTGAAGCGAAGACTCTACGAACTACACCAGGGGACCAACTAAATAATATAAAATCGGAAATAAAGTATAATTGAACGTCGCCAACTACTCATCCCCAAAGCTAAATAAAAAACTAGCATAGCTTCACCATAAATATGAAGTTATATAAGTGATCTCAGCTCATATAATAGAACTAAATATACTAACCAGCATCCATCCACACTTCGACATAGACCTCCTCTATAGAGCAGCTAGTGACCCGTTACTAGGGCAAGAACTAACTAATAAATAACCACCCCTAATTCATAATATAAACGGAAATCCTAAATGGCTTATAGAAGATATATTAGTAATAAGGTGGTAGTGGGTAGGTAAAGGGCACCATCGTCAGGCCCTAGTTAAATAATAAGGCTATGTGGAGTTAACTTAGGAACCTATGGAAATAGTATTAGAAATAGAGGTTTTGGATAAGTATGAATGGTGGTATAGAGAAATTAATATAATGGATGGGGACCCAGTATACACCCCGAGAAGACGTCGGAGGGCAACAAATTAACAACCACTAATACACTAATAAAACACCGGTGGAGAGGGGGGGGGGAAGGAGGGGGCATTTATTACGGGCTAATGCCCACAATAGCCTAAGCTTTGCCTGAGGCGTTAACCAGCATCCAACAAAAGAGCCCTCCGGTCAAAGGGGCCTCCGATCAAAGGGCCTCTGGTGACCTCCGGCGCCCCACCAAAGGTCCCCTTTGTTCTCCAATAATATAAATTCCTACACCGCCCCCCTTACGAGGAACTTCCTCTCTTCCACTCCTTAACTTAAAGTAAATAGTAATAGAGTGTCACAGTCTAAGTCGATGGTCTGAATATGGGTTGATTCCTTTAAGCTAGAGTGGGCGCTGGGCGCCGGCTAGAATATAGAAGTAGGCAGCAGGCCTGCTGACATAAACAGGTCTACTAGGGTCATACGCTAAAAGACGTGTGACAAGTGCCCCTCCTTCGTAAACGATCGTCCCGATTGTACACTTCTATTCTAGTGCTCTATTCGTGAAGATCAACGATTTTAACGTCGAATTTAACGCAAACCATCGCAATTGACTATGGCCTAGGGCTTCTACTAGCCAGGGGGCTATAACAGAGGGGGTACCCCAGGGTTAATAGCCATACAAATCATCAGATTCGTGAGGATCGTTTGTGCCAGGGCCATATTCATTATACAAATCGTCTGGGCCAACGGTCTCGTCACCGGATTCTCCTGGGCCATATTCATCTATATATTCCTCCTCTTCAGGGTCTTCCGAATTGTCACTTTCGTCGCTGTCGTCGCTTTCGTTGCTTTCGTTGCTTTCGTTGCTTTCGTCGCTTTCGTCGCTTTCGTCACTTTCGTCGCTTTCATCCTCCGAATCAATATAATCAGCGATATCCCCGTCGAATATAGCTCCCTGAGCCTCCATATCCTTTTTCCAATCGTCCCACGCAAAAGGGTTCCTATTAGGGTCGAATGTGCAATCATAATATAGGTAAAGGGCTCTAGGTTGTGGTGACGGTGCTAGCGCTGAATTCCACGATCCATGGGCTGTTTCCTGCTGCCAGGAAGGCTTGGATCCCCAGGAGCTTTGGTATTGCGTTTGAACTGTTGATCCGGTTGTGATTATTGTTTAGTGGCGCTGAACTAACTAAAAAGGGGGGTCTGACTAGCCGAATAGCTTTTGAAGTCCTGGTTTATAAAAGTTTTAGTAATAGTATTTGGTAATAGTCTCCTATATAGGGCTTACTTTACTTGGTGGGAAAACATTATTCCCACGGGGGCTTTCAGGGTATTGGATACACTGGCTTCTTTTGATTGGTTGTGTCCTAAGGGCTCGAGTGGCCTGGGCCAGAGCCTCAGCAGCAGCACTGAATTTCGCAGCCATATAGAGCTTCTGTAGGAAGGGTGGCGGCGAGCGTTCCCTCATAGACTTTTCGGCAACAGGGCCTTCAGCAGGGTTACTTTCGGATACGTCGGATCCCTCTGATATATCGAAATTTTCAGCGTCTGACTCGCGTATCAGGGTCTAGGAGGGTCCCTCGTATTGGAAACAGTGTTCTGGTTAATAAAGGTGATAGAAGAGGGTGTTTCTCGAAGAGAAGGTTTCGTAGTAGAGCCGGCAGTGGAATCACTGGCCACAGTAGTTAGCGTATACGTGGTGGAATAGAGCATTTTTGAGCTAAATTTCGCACTATATTTGTGGCAGGGCTTTAGGCGAGGTTGATGGTTATAAGGCTAGCTTTCAAGTACCTCAATTAACGGCCATATTACTGGATTCCACGAATCCTAGTAATAAGTATGGTCCCTTGAATAGGGTCTTCGAGAGGGTAGTCTTAAGAGGGGTCGGTCTTGAGTAGGATCAGTAGGGCGGGCGAAAAAAACAGCTAGTGTGTACATATTAGCGGCGTTTCTGGTGATGCGTATAGCTCGATTTTGGTGCCTCTGGAATTAGAAAAAGCATAGCATATTGGCCTATTCGTGAAAAAGAACGTGAATATCGAGGGCTTCCTCGATGCCCTTAAAAGAAATTCGAGGGCTAGGCCACAGGACCGTAAGGTTAGTTGTGCTACTAATTGCCATAGTCTAAGTCGATGGTCTGAATATGGGTTGATTCCTCTAAGCTAGAGTGGGCGCTGGGTGCCGGCTAGAATATAGAAGTAGGCAGCAGGCCTGCTGACATAAACAGGTCTGCTAGGGTCATACGCTAAAAGTCGTCTGACATAGAGCACCCTAAGGTCGAAAACACCTAGGCCTGGCCCTTCGCACTTCATAAAGCTTATCGAAGATATAAGGGTAATAATATAAATAGAGGGATGGGTAATAAGGCCCTAGGTGACATTTACGATGTTAGTAAGAGGAGGAATATAAAAGGGGAAAAAGGGAGATTTACTATTGCTATTATTAGGGACAACGAGATAAACATAACTCGTAGCCAGGCCCGGGAAATACTCATTTCTACTAAGAGGTGGTACAGCTAAAAAGGGGCAGTTCTACTATTTCCGACCACTTTACACACTCATTACTTTTATTAATTTAATTGCATTTTTAAGTAGTTCGATGCCCACATGGAATAATACTTAAAGTCGCCTATTTAGTGTTAAATAGCGATTTTGTAGTAAAAAAGAGAGTTATTAGTGTCGGAACACCACCGTCCAGTTAGTGACACCTATTACCGTATATCACCGATTAGCCCAATTAGCGAACTAATCAGAGGTTAGGGATCAGATTTAGAATTACGGCCACTAACGCCACGTTTAACCTCTGATTCCTAACAAAAACAATAGCAGATACGACGAATATATCGTTATTTACTAACCTCCAATTACAGGGCCTGGTGAGGTGAATCCAACAGTTAGTATAGCTATAAAAAGTTTATATAAATCACTAAGTCCTCCTAAGAATTAGAATTAGAATAGGGTAGTTAATATCACTACTAATGTTTATCATAAAGCCTAACAATAACCCTTATAACTTAACTTTATAAAGTTTTACCTTTTATAGTTTCTCTTATAATAGTTATTACCTATTTCAATATATTATAAATAGTTATTAGGATACTATGTAAACTAATAATCTACGGGCTCTGGGTCGAAGGAAAGGGAATACTGGTGGAATCCCAGTTTAGGGACGACCAGGAGTACTGCCCCGGGCAAACCAGCGGCACCCAGAGGCAGCTCTAACGCATAGTAGCTATTAGGCATGATTTAGAGGACGATTTGGACTGTATTTAGTAATAGTTACAGGTCTGCGGCCCTCTACGCCACATACCCCTCGGGAGGTCTGCTGCAAGGGTGTAACCGCCCTTGCCGCCATGGCGTTAAATACAACAACAACAACAACAAACGGGCGCCGTGAGCGAGACGATGGTGAAGCCGATGCCGTGGGCGTCGGCGAGGCGCACGCGCTCGGCGTTGAGGTCGCTGATCTGGCGCATGTAGCGGTCTCGGTCGGTGGGGTTGATGTAGAGCGCGGCCTCGCGGCGGGATTTGGATTCCATGCCGGCCATCTTGTAGGCTTCTTCGAGTGCGATTTTGCCGAGCATCTTGGTTGTTTTTGGTGGTGGTTTGTTGGGTAGAGTGAGTTTGGTAGGGGTGGATGTAAAAAGTGTTTGGATTTGTTTGAGTACTTGTTGAGTTGCTGTGATGATTGCTGATGATGGCCAGAAGAAATCCCGTCTTTCGGGACGTCGTCGAGCATTCTTAAACTTGATCCTCATCCCACATCGCTGACGAAAAGACTGATCGTGATCGGAACGCAGACTCCACGGAGCCGTACCCGGCCATCCCGACGCCTCCGGAAAGGAACCATGACGTGAGATGTCCTCGACAAAAAGACACAATCCGATGCAGTCCGGACCGTCCCTTCCAAGGCTGGAAGACTGGAGTCGTGACACTCTCCTGATGGCCCCATCTCCGATTTTGTGGCGGCTCTCTGACAAGTTGGTAGGGCCAACCAATGGGAAGCGCGTCTTATCTCCGCGACGCCCCATCGGGGAGATGCTGCCGTTCCGGCTGGTGGCGTCATAGGGCTCCGAAGGTGGGTCTGCGCGGCCCGGGAGCGAGGGGCCTGGCGGGTTCCCAACGTAATATTCCTCTCGGATACGGCACTAAAGCGGGAACAGTTGGTTTCTAGTGTCGCATCTTGGGGGTCGGGTCGGCCAAGCTTTTCGTTCGGTGGGGTCGTGGAAGGAATGAAGCGCTTCTCCTAGCAATTGTCGGATTGTGGCATGCAGACATCATTCTCAGGTAGGTATCGTGGGACGATGTGCGAAGGTTAAAAAAAAAAAAAGGGTCTCGCGAAACATTAAACATGACTCATGTTCACATTTTCCACAGCTCAACAACATGTCGTTCTCAAAACCCCTAGACGTCAAATGGGAATCGCAAGCATCGGGCTAATTCCACGCGGAAGTCAAGTTTCGAGTACTACTGCCGAAATTCACCAGGTGCCAAGCAGCTGTTGCCAAGCAAATGAGGACGAAGGTGAAACGAAATGAAGTCCAATGTCTCAAGACGTGTTGGTCACGAGCAAAAACAGGGTCGAAGACAATGGACGACTCAGCGCGGGATGAAACACATCTCACTCAGCCTCGGTCGTCATTTAAGGATGATGGGAAACTCATCAAGTATCAATCCAGCACTGGTAGCTGCGTAATATTCTCCCGCCAACTCTTAGAGCTAGAGTCCCGATAACAATCAATAATAATAACAGTTGAACAAGCCGTGGTTGTGTTGACGTAGCTCTGAGAATATGCACCCCTCTTGATCCGGCAAGATCAGCACCGTATCTCAACTCACCAGCGGCAGCTTCGGGGGAAGTGCACCACACAACCAACGAGAATAGCTGCCGAGTATCCGTACGACTCAGCTCAACGGCAAGTCGTTTCATTTTTGCACATTCACTGCCGCCTCCCAACAATAAGTCCCCAAGACAATTCCAAGCCCCGGCCGGCCCCGTATGTAGTTGTCCGGACGCCTGCCGAAATGGGAATCTGCTCTTGGTCCGCGGCCGCCGTCGATCTCGGATCGCGCCGATTACCCCAGTGACAATTGTTTCAGTTTCATCCCATCATCAACAGAGTCTAGTCACATGGCTTATTCACAACTGAGGTGTCTATAGTTGACATGTCGAGATGCCTGGGATGGGCACCACAAACATGGCAAAGAAAGGACGCGACGTGCTTACGAGGTGATTGAATGCTGACGTGTGGCGGACTGCAAGCTAAGGTATCGTCCTGCAGGAGCCTACTTTTCTTGTCGCCGTGAGCGAATCAGCTGGGGCTTCAAGTGAGGGGTTGTGCGACACGGGTCGCTTGGCACGGCCTACATGTCAACATCCAGTCTAGGCGGCGACTGCACTGAGCAATCCAGTGTCCCGCCCAATTGCGCTGTACGCGACGAAATCAGGCGAGGGCTCATGTAGCCAGCTTGTCTGGTGAGGAGATGTGCATTGGGGACAGAAAAGACTGCCTCGTCGCGAAAGGCGTACGACTGCGTCTACGCCATGATTGATATTGTCCGTTCAATGAGTGTTCCCCAGTGCCACCGCTGTTAACCTACCGCTGCCTTAGTGAAGGTCCCAAAGCGCCCCAGACCATCGGCCATTGACTCCATTTCGTGTGGTCAACGTGTCGCCGGTGTGGTGTTTTCCGAGATTGTGTTCCTTCCTTCCCCCAGGGTTTCCGGATGATCCTCCGACATCGTGTTCAATCTATTTCTCCCGTTAACATGTGGTTGATTAATGTAGACTCCTAAGCGGCTATTGACTGGGTGCTTCCATCCTCAAAGACGCGAAGACGAGGCTTCTATGAGAGTAGCAGTTAGCGGAGCATTCCAGTGCGGGGTGAGTAGAGGACCGGGTGACTGACGGGATCAATATCGTGAAATCCTTCAAAGCGGCAATGAGCATGTTCGCAGCACTTAAGCCAACGACAATGATGCCCCATGGTGCAGCTGGCGTCGATACAGTCGGACCCCTGATTGCAGGGAATGCCGCGGGACTGTTGAAATGTGAGCATCATGCACCTAGTGAGGGCCTCGACTAAGACTGACCTTCTGTTTAAGAACCAATAACTCTCCAGAACTCAGCCTGTCCCCATGGTAATACTGGCAGTCATCGTTCTTACAACTACCGTGTAGATGGTAGTTATTGCAAAAGTTTCCCCACTTGCTCATCTTGTCCTTGAATCGCTTCTCTGCCGTCGGGTCCGTTCTAGGAAGTAGCTCGTCGACGCGCTGGCTCTCGGCGTTGAGGAGATAGTACTTGCGTACTGGTTGCTTTTTAGTAGAAGAAATGTCAATCGTCTTGGCTGCAGCAGTCATCGTAGGGGTAGACCAAGATGAAGTATGCATAGGTGCACCGGCGATGCCAGGCGGGCTCGTAACCCGAGGCGGCAAACTCTCGGTCGTGTTGCTTCTCACTGGAGCACCGTTGCTTCTCACAGGACCGCCGTTACTGGGAGGGGCCGCCGGCGGAGGTAGTGGTTGCAGGCCAGGAGGTAGCATGCTCGTCATGGCCGAGCGCTCAACTCGCTCTGGTAGTCTCTCCGTCATGAATACCGATTTGAAGCTAGTCCTGTGGAAATTAAGGTGCTTGAATCCTTCTTCCGCTGGGGTCGTCTCGATAAGAGTGAGTCGTGGTGAAACCTTGACGTCTAGTTTGTAGGGCTCGAGGACCGGCAAATAACCGTTATCGTGGCAGGGTCCGAAGAAGATGTGTTTGCACTGAGCGACGCGTACCATAACACGGAGCATCTCACGGATCTTGTGGTCAGCCGACTCTTTGCCCGAGCCAACGTCAATGAAGCTGAAGAGTGGTTGAGAGCGGCCAAAGCCGCGTGCAAATTCGGCAAGAGTCCTCTCGGCGGCGGTGTTGGGTATAATGCCCGAGGCGTGCAGCTTTTTGGCGAGCCCGTCGAGGTTCAGCACGACCTGCACGATGATGCTCCATTCCTGACTGGCGGCCTCCGGATACGCGTCGGTAACGTAGCCCCTAATCTCGGTCCACAAGAGATAGGCGGCCTCGGCGCCTCCCTCGGCTCCCTTCTTAAGGAGTGCCTCCTGAAAAACAGCACCGTCGCCGTCGATAAGGACGAAAACGAACGGATTGGAATCCTATAAATCATTAGCGTTCCATTGATGGAAGGGAAAGAAATGCTCGAGACTCACATTTGCCTGCTTTAGCGACGCCACTTCTCTGCTGAAGTTGGATGCCTTAGTCTGCCACATTCTCCTAGATTCGACCTCGTTATTGTAGTCGTCGCATTTTTCCTTATATGCCTGTTGAAGCCGATCATAGCGAAGGAGAATTTCCTGCATTTCTCAAGTCAGCCAACAGATGAAGGGCGTTGAAATAAACTGAGAGCCATTTCCTCGAGTGTCTGGCAGGAGTAATCGTGGCCACGGGCAGGCGCAGGGTGAGGCAAGGGCGGGGAACAGCCTCACCTGGATCATCTGATCGCGATTGTAATCATTCTGGCGGAAAATTTCCAGTTGCTGGATGTACTTGGACAGGTCGTAAACCCCGTCCATGTCGCTGGTTTCGCCTCGTTTAAGGCTTTTCTGGGTATTTTGAGGTCGTTGAATCGGTGCTGATGCTAGGAGGAGCGTGGAGGATGAGATACTGGCGGCAGTTGTTGCTGGTGAGATGGAGAGGTGAAGTTGTGAAGGTTTTGAAGTTGGGACGGATCGACCCCATTACTTAAGCTTGGTGGGTGGGGTTGGGCTGGGGCTCTCGTTCCTTTCAGGCCATTCAGAGGTGCTGCTTCCTATTGTCCACGGGCTCAGTGGCCCTGTGCAGCGCCATTCGGTACCGAGCGTTAACAGGTGCCCACCGTGTTTGTAACGGGAGGCGCTACTACCCTGCCGCCCAAGGCCAATCGTGGCGCCCTGGGCGCCTGTTTGCGCCAAGCGGGGGTCGGCAGGGCTTGCAGGGCTTGCCGGACCGGCCTCAGACGTCCCCAACGTGGCACTCAGTCTTTTGACCACCTGTGCCGCTATGTCTCACTGGCTCCCTGCAGGCCCGGCGTGGATGTAATTATGGTTGAATAGACACTTCAGAACCGGCATCATTGCTCTGGACGAATCCTTTTTTGGGGTCAACATCAGATTCTGGAACTTTCTGTCAGACAAAATTGACACTGGCCTCTGGCTGGTCCAAACTTCCTCAGGAGCTGGCGTACAGCCTGCTGCAGGGCATGTCAATATCCTCGGATGACAAAGACAGCAAAAATAAACAATGACGCGTCACAAATTGTTTTGGCCACTCAAACATCGGCCAGTGTTTTGCGCAGTCTTGGCCCCTCTGGTGCTCCCAAAGAAGCACAAGAATTGAGGTGTCACTTATAACAGCCCCCGCTAGCATCCATTGCAAGGGTCAGGGGTGTTTGTTGGGGCTGCGGATACAGCTCAGCATACGGACTAGGTACCTAGCTTGGCCACGACAATTGCCCAACCCATTCGAGATCTGAAAGGCGGGATGAACCATAAAAGTCTATTTATATTTGTTCATGTCTTTCAGCAAACGCTGCTTCTTTTGGCAGTGTCACTTGGGATGAGAGGCAATTGACTCTACCATAGACAAATGATGCTAAACCTTTGCCTATGTTCTCTGTTGTAAACGCTGGAACGTACCTACAAAGACCAGACGAATGTCTTGAGTTTTTTCAATGCGAGACATTTATAGAATAACCCAAGGGGCTAGATGGCTTTACTTGAGGTTTTTCGACACATCAGCGTTCATACCTTTATTCTACATCACTTGACTCTATATTTATCAGCTGGGAATATCCTGCAGTCTCATCATTGCTCTCTTCTCACTTAATAGAGACAAGGAGACTGATGCATCACTTGATGCTGCGAATCACGATTTTCGTTGCAACTACAGTATCCAAACTCTCTGTCACTCATATCTTCGTCACTGACCTATAGGTCGGGAGAATCATTCTTGGGTCGGCCGTGATTCAAAGTCTTGCCTAAGTTGATATAAAACAACCGGGAAATTCCTGTAAAATTCTCAATTCTTGGCATCAACTAAAACAGATTCCGCAAACACAGCACCTTCTTTCGCGTTCGCAACACTATCACATCCAATAACAAAAGTCGCTTGTATTCAATACTCGGCTCAAGCTGCAACAATGTGCTTTGGCTCAGGCGACAGCGACGACGGTGACAGAAACAGGCTGGAGAGACGCTCTGCCAGGCGAGCTCGGGAGCGGAGACAAAATGACAACTTCCGCACACTCTGGAACTCTTAGGGGGAAAGGATGTGTATCTTAGCTATGGAAGCAAATCGGGCATGCGCAAGAATAGTCAAAAGTATCACAGGCAGTTGATCCAGATTTATGCAGCCGGGAATTGATAATTTCTATTACTTTTGGGTTCCATGAGCCTGTGGGATTCATGTGCCTCAACTCCTGCATCTTGGTGGAATTAGACTGTCCGCTGACCCGTTTCCTTCACTGTCAACAAGATACCTGGTATACCCGTTGTAATCCCCTTCTTTGCAAGCTCTATTCTTTGTCTGCACCGGTCCAAATATTTCGGAACAAGACGATTTCACCAAATCCGGCAATAGCCTCCTCCAATGTTCGCGACAGCGATCATGTCTGACGACGGGTCCAAGTTGATGGCCTCAGCGAAGTGCGGGCCTAGACCGGGGTGGCGACTGCAGCTGCGCCACACATGCAGCCAGTGCCGAGAAGGACATCCCATCTGCCGCCAGCTGAGGCATTCTAGTCGACGATAAGTTCGCGTCAATCCGAGTCACATCCGAATCGGCCGTAGACACAAATGATGCTGTGGTTGGGCGCGTATGCTCGAGACTTTCTTGTACCCTATCGGTGGCAGCTTCGGGCTTGGCGGTAGACGGCGAACAATTGGTTCGATAATTGACGATAAAATGAGGTTCAGTTGAGAGTTACAGCTATCGGCTAGCCATTCCTGCGGCAGTCAATGACTTGATGGGAAAGTTCAACTCGGACTGACATGGGAGTCGTTCGATTTACATTGCGGGACTGAAACCCGCCTGTTTTGTGTAAGAAAATGTACTTTCTACTCTCTAAATAGTATCGAAGAAGGAATTCTTAGTCCTGAGTACTCAGATAGGATAGTACGGTATTAACACCACAGAGGCAGATCGTTATTGGTGCGCGGCGTACGCCTCGTCTCGGGTTTGGCTTGGGTTATCCAGCTATTGACTTGCTCAGTATACCTGATATACTGATGCATGTCTCTCAAAGGAGTCGTAGCCTGAATAATACTGGTTCACAACATTATGCTTTTCAATGATTGGTATTTCAAGCATGAAACCAAAAGAAATGCTCTCTTATTCAACGTGTTTCTATCGGATCTTTTATATTGGGTCGCCTGACGGATCCCCCTGGAGACACACAACATTCATTCTTCGCAGCCTGAATAAAGGGTTGCGCATCTTCTTTGACTGTGTAGCCACAGACAGCCCAAAGGCAACGAAAGCATCAGTAATGCGACATTCTGGAAATACTGGCGAGCCTATGTCGACGTCAACCCCCCTTGTCTCGGCTCCTGAGATCCAGAAGGCACGCAAGGGAGAACCAGAAATCGAGTCACCGAGTCTCTCACTCAAGGCGGCATTTTGGTTGCGCGTGCTAGGAGATATTTAGAAGTGTCCGTAATTAACACACATTCCAGCCAATTCATTTTCCTTTCATGTCAAACCTATTGCTAAAAGCAGACCCCGCCCATAGATAACATTGAATCCTCCCGTCTCCCGTTATCCTCTCATCATCAGTCATTGCCGCTCGCTTCCCAGCCAGGGACCTCCGTCCGCGGTAGCCACGGGACAGCGTTGTTGTTGTTGTTGTTGTATTTAACGCCATGGCGGCAAGGGCGTAGCCCTTGCAGCAGACCTCCCGAGGGGTATGTGGCGTGGAGAGCCGCAGGCTCAGACTACCTACTCTATAGTATACAGCCCTTGCCCGCATCCTCCAAATCTTGCCTACTAGCTATTATGCGTTCAATCTATCCCTAGATCCCGCTGGTTTCTCCAATTCCTTTACTTCCTATCTGGTCCCTTTAATAGAGTAAAACGGTTATCTTAAAGCCTAACCAGAAGCTAGCCCCTAATAACGTAAACAGATCTTCTAAAAGAAGCCTATTATACATAGGAAAGCCTCGAAGTCTTTAGGATTAGTAATTAACCCCTTAAAGTATCACTTAAGTAATCCCATAGGTCCTATAGGCTTTAATAAACTAAAAGAGTAAAGGGTAAGCCACTATCACCTCCTCGTTAAGATCTTTTAGTAATAAACTAAGTAGTTTATATCCTTTACTTCCCTATAAGAGTAGGTAAATAGGGCTTTATCGTAGTTAAAGTATTAGTGATACTGTTCAAAGTCTCCGTGGCCTAATTGGGCTACTAGGAGGTGGCATAGGGTAGCCCGTAGAAGGGCTAGTTTAGGGGGGCTGAATAGGGTAACCTCTAATCCTAATTAGACGTATCGGTCTATTGCCTCCTTACACCACCATCGTATATATTAGACTCGTACCCGTTTCTTAGCGAACCACTTAATCCCTATTAGGGTTACTAGTTGGCTTAAGGGCACTAAGAGTATTATACCCTACTTAGCTAGGTGGTCTACTTCTTCATTACCTTTTATCCCCTAGTACCCTAGGGCCCTGTGGGTATGTATATTATATATCCTAGCCGCCTCGTAAATCTCAAGGAAGGCCGCTTATAAGGATTCTAGAACCTCGCCCCGTATCCCCCGAATAATACTAGTATTATCAATACAAATGTGTATCAGCTGGCCTTAGGAAGTAAGGAGGGCCCACCAGAGCCCTGCCCTCGCCCCTTTAGCCTCACCATCAAACACTTCTGCTAGGCCAAGTCGGCCACAGCCTTAGGCTATACGCTTATTACTTTTGTAGATGATAAATCCATATCCCGTGGCTCCATTGGATGTTTTAGAGCCGTCTAAATAAATAATTATATAATTATCTAGGACGGTTTTTCACTAGTTCTGAAAGGCCTTGGCAGCCTTCTCTTTTGTTTATAGGATTATCGGGTTTTGTGACCCTAGTAGGTATTGTGGTTGGAGTAGTGCTGGTCTTGGAACCCTTCAGACGAGGCCTACTATCCATTAAAGTCGTGTTTACTACTTCCTTTATTGTGAGAGCCTCAGGACTAATGGGTGTTGTTGGTCGACCTTTTGTAGGTGTACTACGAATCGCAGGCGTACACCCTCCAGGGCCACCTTCCCGGTAAACAGGCCAGCATCTCAGAATAGGTTACTTATTAGGGTTATCTTCTAGACTAGGAGGATGGCTCGGGCCGCTATTATGATGACCTTATTAACCTTTTAAATAAGGCCCTTCTGGCCTATATTAACTATCCCTCCCTAGGGAGAGGTATTATTACTTAAAACTAGCTTAGTTAGCCCCCTAAACCAGGTTTCGGATCCGTATAGGGCTATTAGGAGAACACAGGTGATAACCACCTTCTATATAACAACCACTGGGATCCCTCCTTTTATGTTTATCAGATGCCTTAAATGCTAGGCTACCTTCTTCACCATAGCTACCCTTATTTCGACGTAGTATCGGAAAAAGAGTCTTTTATTAAACTAAACCCCTAACTAACAAATCAGCTCAACCAAAGCTTTAATTTCCAGGGTTTTAACTTTAATCCCCAGTAAATCCTTAAGTTATTTATGTTTTCTAGTAAAATAGATAACTTCGTATTTTGCTAGGTCAAAGGAGACCTGATTTTCGGTACCCTAGTCTAGGGTCTGGGTTATCTCCTGGCCTAGGGATGCGGTATTTTCTTCGAGGAAAAAGCTAGTAACTAGAAGACCTATATCATCTGTATATCCAAACCGAAGCCTTGGATTCTCAGCTAGGATCTCAGTAATATAAAATAAAAAGAGAACGGGCAATAATGGGGAGCCTTAGGGTAACCCACAACTAAGAGGGAAGTCCTCTATTGTCGTTTTTTCAAACCTAACTCTAGTGGTACAATTTAAGACAAAAGTATAAATTAGCCTAATTAGGCTAGCAGGCCAGCCTTATTACCGTAGTCTAATAATAAGGCGGTTCCAAAGAACGGAATCGAAGGCCCCCTTCACATCCATTATCACTAGTATAGCTGTGAGCCTCTTATTAAGGGCTTGTTCGATATCATAGGTAAAGCAGGTCGTTAGATCGGTTACTGCCCTACCTAGCAGAGCCCCTATTTACTATGGGCTGGCTACCCCTTCTAGGATAGTGAGGTAGGCCATTCTCCTAACTATTAGTCTCTTAAACCCTTTACCCAGGCAAAATAAGAGGGTAATCGGCCTCCAAGATCCAACCTTTGAAAAATCGGTTTTTCTAGGCTTCTAGATCATAATAACCTTTACTTTACGGAAAAGCTAAGGAAAATAGCCGGTCTGAATGCAGACCTAGAAGAGTAGTTGAACTTGCTCCGATATAAAGTCCCAGCAAGCCTTAAGTAGTCTTATGGTGATTCCGTCGATACCAGGGGTCACAGTCTTTGTTAGGGTGGCTACCCTTACTTCCTCCTGACTAATCGTAGCCTACTAGGGTATTTGTCATCTTGGGACCGTGGTCACGTCGAAGGGGTCCCCAGGTAGGTTATCCGTATTATCAAACCTCTCTAGCAGGGCCCTCCATAAGGCCTGGGCCTTGTCCTGGTTATCATTGTATATCTAGTCCTCAATAACTAAGGGGGGGGCTTTAATTCCTAATCTGGTCTTATACTAGCCCATTATTTTATAAAGGTCCTAATTGGATATAACCCCTTTAATCTTAATAGCCCAATAAGCTCATTTAGCCTTCCTAACTATTTCTAAGAAGACCTTTTACTTTTTAAGGATAGGGGGTAATAAGGCCAAAGCCAGCTCTGGTTCCCGTACTTATTAGATACGGGCCTTAAAATAGGATTAGTAGGCTTTAAAGTACTCTTTTATTCACTAGGGGGCCCACTTTCCCCACCTTTATTGTTTTTTCCCTACTACTTAGATAACTATTAAGAATAGGTTAACGATCCGGCTAACCTGGGTGTTTAACTTAGTTAGGGTGGGTAGGTCCTTAAGGGTAAGTAAAGTTGAGGCCCCTACTCTAATTAGGTTTTGAAGCCGAGGAAGGGCCGAATCCGGGACCGATATTAGCCCTAATTGGTATATTTGTTGTTGTTTATTATTGTTAAGGGGGATGATGGTTATAATAAGCTGGTGATCAGCTCCTGGATGTAGGTATAGATAGGGTCCTGTGTGCATAAGGGGGATATTTGAGAAGGTCAGGTTAAGGACGTGACCATGGGTGTGGGTTAGAGCCCCTGCTTCTCTAATGAAAGAGAGGCCATGGTTATCAGCCTAGTCAGCTAGATCGTCTCCCCTGTTCCAGCTAACGGATCCGGGTTCCCAAGAAAAATAACGAATATTAAAGTCCCCAGCTATTAGGGTTCTTCCTAGTGGTTAGTGTCCTAAGAGAGTAATAGTTGTATGGTTATCAGGGTCGCCTAGTGATTTATATATATTAACAATTATTGTGTTATTAACCTTTAGCCATAGGATGTCCCTGGTCTGGATGGGCCTTTATTGTTGTATTTAAAGCCTTATCCCTTTCCGTATATAAATCATCACCCTGGGCCTTGTTTCCCTGCTATTCCAGAAATCCACTAGAATATAGGAATCAAACCCAGGCTGTGTATTAATCTGCATTCTAATAGTGTAGCCTATCCAGGGCTCCTAGATAAGTACTATATCGACCTGATCAGTCCAGCAGAGCTCTAGGAAAGCTGTATATGCTAGGGGCCTTTTCCCTACGTTATATCAGGCTACACGTAGTACCCATGGGGGGGCCTGTTTTGGCCTACACCTCTGAGTCGAGGTCCAGGTGGGTATAGGTATTGGTGATATTATAGTCAGGCTTTTAAGCCACTCTCTAGCTCCTATTTTGGAGAGGGTAGATGGGGCGGTTAGTCTAAGGGAGGGCCTCGGGGTCTTCCGCTTTATCTTTATCCATACTATTAATTATATCCTCATCGCCTAGGTATATAATCTATCCTTGGGAAGGGGTCCTGGTGTATAAGCACTTAGGGCCAGATTATTGGCCCTGTTCAGGACGGGAGTCCTGGGGTTCTTAAGTACTATTCTGGGTAGCGGTCTGGTTAGTACTATCACAAGCCTCGGAGGCCTTTTACCCAGCCTTCCGAATCCGTCCACGTTCCTTTTAGCCTAGGAGGGTAAAATAACCATTAACCATTAGGGGCTTAACTAAATAGTTTATATAGCCGGCCTAAAAGGGCCCCAAATAATTAGTATACTTCAGCTTAGCTATACAGGGCTCGGTCTCGTGGAAGTCTAAGGGCTTACCGTAGTTATTATAGAGTGGTCGCCGGTTATAGTACTAGTTTATATAATATCCCTAGTAGCCAGGGTTATACCTAAGCAGGGTCCTCTTTTCCCTAATAAGCTAGGCTTTATTACTCTGGTTAAACAATCTAAAGGGTGCTACCTTGACCATAAAAGAAATAACCCAAGTAACTTTATTTATAATAGGGTTTAGGCTAAGGTGGGACTACTAGGCTAGGACTAGCTCGCAGCCAGTCTAAACGATAACCTCCTCCCTAATCAGGGTTAATATATTAATACTTTCCCCATCTAAATTTTAAAGCTTAAATAAGCAACGTAAAACAGCGTATATAAACTATTTTATAGGGGTTTCTATTTTAAAGGCCCCTAAGTAGTCTATTAGTTTTTATTCATTTCTAAGAAGGCTTTATTGGATTTATTTATTTAGGGGCTTTAAAGAATATCCAGTTAAAATATAGTAAATGTGTAGGATATCTCCTAGTTATAGGCCAAGGGCTTAGTAGATTATACGGCGCAGGGTAAAAAGGGCGTTCTTCCGGGCAGCATCCAAGCTTTCCTCGGGGATATAGACGAAAACCCGGAGGTCTTCTAACTAAGCCTAGGCTTATAGGCGGGTAAGGGCTCAGTTCTGAGCTGGGGCGGAGGCCAGGGCTGAGATTAGGGCTAAGACTGGGGTTGGGGTCGGGGCTAATACCGTAACAGTAACCTAATTCCAGGTTAAAATTAAAGCAACTTCGTTATTTATCAACTTCTTCAGAGCTTAGATCACATAGGTTATCACCTCCTTTGCGATCTACCTTTTTGGCCCCTCAAAACTAAAAACCACGTTATTAACAAACTAGGCAATAACCAAAAAGACATCCTTTCGGTTCTCATAGCATCTAGTTTATTCATCAAAGGCGACTAGGATAGATCCAATGGCCACCCCACTTATATTTAAGGGCCCCTTTACCGTAAAAGGGGCTATATTAGGAGTATTAAACTAGTTTCCCCTAAGGCTAGGCCGGAGTAGCTGGGCCTTAGTGTTATGGTGGCGCTTAGCCCTTAAAGGAGGGGTTAACTCTGGAGGTAACCCGGAGCCCCGATCAGGGCTAGCCAGAGGGGCCAGCTATAGTCCAGTGCCCACCGGAGGCTATAAGGCCATCATAAGAGGGCTCTAAGAGGGAAAAGTAAAGATTTTTTAATTATTAAGGATCTTAGTGGTATATCACCTATTTCACTAATAGTGGATACTAAGAAAAATTAGGTGAGAGGGAAGTTGCGGGACAGCGTTGCCGTCAAAGCAAGGCTAACAAATCAACGTCCAACCAATCTAACCAAATGAGGCTATTCACACTACCCAATTAAGCAAGTCTGACCCCTAAGTTGAGTTGGTTAAATTGATATACGAATTATTAAGCAGGTCTGGTTAATAGGAAAGCGGGATTCCGCCGCCTCATACGGCCAAGGCGCCGGCCGGTGACCGCCATCACCACCAACGGTAACACCACTTTACTTAGACCTCATCGACCCTCCTTTTCACCTCCACATAAGCACTTGTTTTCGAAATTTCCTATTCTAACAAAGCCCTCGTAATAGATTTACTAATTAAGGCCTCTCTTCTTATATATATATAACTTCCCTCTCACCTAGTTTTTCTTAGTATCCGCTATTAGTGAAATAGGTAATATATCACTAAGATCCTTAACAACTAAAAACTCTTCACCTCTCCTTCCCGAACCCTTCTATAATAACCTTATAACCTCCAGCGAACACCGGATTATAACCAGCCCCTCCGGCCAACCCTAATCGGGGTTCTGGGTCACCTCCAAAGCTAACCCCTACCTTAAAGGCTAAGCACCACCATAACACTAAGGCCCAGCCATTCCGGCCCAGCCTTATGGGAAACCAGCCTAACACTCCTAATATAACCCCCTCTACAGCAAAGGGGCCTTTAAACATAAGTGGGGTAGCTATTAGATCTATCCTAGCCGCCTTCAATAAACAAACCAGACGCTATAAGGACTAAAAGGATATCTTTTTGACTATCACCTAATCTATTAACAATGTAGTCACTAGTTTTAAGGGGCCTAAAAAGCAGATCGTAAAGGAGGCGACAGCCTATGTGATCCAAGCCTTAAAGAACCTCATGAATAACGAAGCTACTCCAACTCTAACCCGGAATTAGGCTACCGTAGCAGCATCAGCCCCGGCCCCAGCCCCAGTCTCGGCCCAGAACCGGGCCCCTACCCGCCTGCAAGCCTAGGCATAGCTGGAAGACCTCCGGGTCTTCGCCCGTATCCCCGAGGAAGGCCTGAAAGCTGCTCGGAAGAACGCCCCTTTTACCCTACGCCGTACAGTCTACTAGGTCCTTAGCCTATAACTAGGAAACATCCCACACATTTACCACATCTTAACTAGATACTCTTTAAAACCTCTAAATAAATAAGTTTAGTAAAGTTTTCTTAGAAATAAATAAAATTAGTAAACTACTTAAGGGCCCTTAAAGTATAAATCCCTATGAAATGGTTTATATACACTGTCCTACGCTGCTTATCTAAGCTTTAAAGCTTAAATGGGGATAATATTAATATATTAACCCTAATTAAAGTCGAGGTTATTACTTAAACTGGTCGTAAGTCTGTCCTAGCCCGGTAATTTCACTTCGGCCTAAATTTTATTACAAATGAAGTTATTTAGGTGGTCTTCTTTATAGCTAAGGTACTACTTTTTAAACTATTGTGACAGTCAGTGGGTTTATAAGGCGCGATTGCTGCAGTGGCAATTGCGGTTCCGCTTTTGCTGCCACAACTATTTAATTAGAGTAATAGGGCTTAGTTTATTTAAAAAAGGAGGATACTATTTAAATATAACCCTAGTTACTATGGATACTTTATAAACCGGTATTATAACCGGTAACTACTCTACAATAATTATAACAAGCCCTTAGACTCCTATGCAAATAGTCCTTATACAGTTAAAGCATAGTACGTTAATTATTCCGGGCCCTTGCAGGCCGGCTGTCACACGTCTTTTGTCCTTAACGACAGTCACGTGAACTATCACGTGACTAGCGTCGCCCTCATAAGGAGGCGCCGCAAGCTAGAGGACTTAGACGCGGCATCACAAATACACCCAAGATATCGAGACATATATATTCACTGAAATACCGGTGAACTCCTCGATTGAGACATAGCCTTAGTGATCCCTATTGCAGCCCCCGGCTGGTAGGAAAAGGCTGTGACACCGGCCATACAAATTGCCTAATAAGGCCTATAATGGTTAACGGCTATCTTACCCTTCCAGGCCGAAAAGAACAAGCCTAGATCCGAAAGGCTGGAAAAAAGGCATCTGAGGCTCTCTATAACACAAACTAAGCTACTACTCAGAATAGCACTTAATAACCCTAGAACTTCCCTCCTAATCAAGGCCAATAGCCTAGTTCTAAGTGCCTATACACTAGGACCCCCTCTTAAGGATTAATTATTTGTTTAGGTAATAGGGATATAATTAGTAGTATGGACGAAGATGAGGTTGAAGACCCCGGGGCCCTCCCTCAAACTAACTGCCCTATTCACCCTCTCCGAAGTAGAAGATAGAGGGTGGCTTAGAAGACTGACTATAATATCTGTCAAAAGGGGTGGCAGGCCCGAGGCGCTGAGGGCGCTGGAGGGCCGCTCGAGGCACGCTTAGTCACACAAGGCACGGTAGAAAGGTGCCTCAGGGGCACTCACAGGAAGAAGAACACACAAGCACAATACACATCACGAATTGACCCCCGACATCGTGCCCATATGCAATTCCTGACACTACCCGCAACGATGCGCCCGTCGATATCATGGCTCGCCGCAGCATTAACCAGTCCTTCTAACAACAGCTCCAATATCGACGGAACACTTTTAAACCACCAAGTAACTCACAATTATTTGATATTCCCCAATCTCGACATTTGTGGGCATATCTTATCCTGCCACGGGGTTTCGGGCCCCAGAGAGATGGTGAGCCGAGCCGTCTTCTCCGTTATCTGCATGCCAAGATGGTACTTCGACTCCTTCCGTCAGCAAGAGGCGGGCCGTCAAGCCCAGATCTTACACCCATCAGCGGCTGAGGGGCACAGCATAATATGAGCACCCCTGGCGTCGTACTCGGGTTGCATCCGCAGATAGCTGCTTTAACCTGTTGCAGTAGGTACCCGGTCAATCTAGAGGAACCGCTAACTAAAGACCCATTTCTTGGTATCGCTTGCATTAGTTTTGCCCGGCCAGTATCTACTCTCGCTGACGCATTTCGGTCTCGGTTTCGCAAGGCACCGCATGCCCGAGAAACAAAATGTCTGACTACGTTAGCTAGTGTCTATTAAATAAGAATGAGCGGTCCCCCGTGCTGGCGCGTGCGTGTGAAGTTGTCGTCGAACTGGGGTTTTTTGAAGACCTGTTTTGCTACATTCCAAGCACCATCCGTCCGAAACCATGGCCGTCACCACCGCCGTCAGGACTGTGTTGCTTCTCTCCGGTCTTTCGGCCGGGCAGCTCACGGATGGTTTCCAACCCCAGCCCCGAGAGGCCCCGCCCGCTACCGGCTACCCAGGGGTAGGAACGCCGATCCCTGGGCACGAGATTCGCAACAGGAATCGTGCTTGTAGCAAGTTATCACTGGCTGACCTGTGTGGCCTAGTGCGACGCTCTCATCGCAGCCGGGCTTACAGACCGCGTCTTCTTCCCGCCAGACGCGGAGTACAACTCCAGCATCTCGTCATATTGGTCCGGGACAGTGCGACAGCTGCATCCATGGTGTATAGTTAAGCCAGAGAGCACCGAAGATGTGTCCAAGGCATTCGCGGCACTCGTGAAGACCAGCCAGGCCGGCAACTGGGACATCGCCGTGCGGGGCGGTGGGCATTCCCACTTCGCCAACAACAACGTAGCTCAGGGCGTTACGATCGATCTCACCCGTATGAACTTGACAGTATACAACAGTGAAAATGTAAGCACCTTTGAAACAGCGTCTTGCTGCTCCGGTAACCTCAACACGAACACAGAGAATCGCCTCCATTGGCCCCGGCGCCCGATGGAGATCCGTCTACAAGGAGATTGAAAAGTACGGCCAGACCGTCACTGGCGGCCGCGAAGGGAATGTCGGGGTCGCCGGTCTCACTCTTGGCGGCGGTGCCTCCTTCCACACAGGCACGCGCGGCTTCGCGTGCGACGACGTAGTAAACTATCAGGTGGTCCTGGCCGACGGCTCCATCGCCGACACCAATGTGGATGAAAACGTGGACCTCTTCCGTGCGCTCAAGGGCGGGAGTAATAACTTCGGCATTGTGACGCGCTTCGACATGCGGACGTTCGACGCCGCGCCTGGTGGACTGTACGGGGGCATCCTCCTCATGAGCTACGAGAATAGGCAAGCGGTCATGGAGCAGTTCGTGCGGCTGATCGACATCAACGAGGAGAACCCCCACGACACCGAGGTTGTGACCTTCACCTACGCGGGCGAGGGCCCTGCCATGATTGCCGTCTCGGTTATCAACACCGCCGGTGTCAACAATTCGACCTCGTTCGCGCCCCTCGAGGGCTTGCCCGTGATCATGGACGGAAGGGAGAGGAAGACCTACGGCACACTTATCACCGACTACGTCACGGTTGGGGGCGGGAGGTCTGTTCCACTGACATGGGTCATCTTCTTTCTCATTGGCCTGCTAATACTCTCAGCAGGACGGTGTGGTTCTCGCTATGCTTCCAAAACGACATGGAAATAATGACCAAGATGTCAGAGCTCTTCGACAGCCTCATCGATGAGCTAAAGCCCCTAATCCCGGCGGCAGACCTGGCCGTCTCCTTCGTCAGCCAGCCCCTCCCAAAGCACTTCGCGACCAAGGGAAGCGGCAACAACGTCCTAGGACTCGACAACTCGCTGACACACGACTCGATCGTGTGGCTCGCCATGCTGGAGACGCGCACCGGCGAGCAGGAAGCCATCGCCAGCGCGAAAGCAGCGGCGATGACGGCCGATCTCGAGGCGTACGCCGAGGCCAGGGGCAAAGTGACTCGCTGGCGGTACCTCAACTACGTGAACCCGGCGCAGGACCCGATCAGCACGTACGGCGAAGACAACGTCAAGTTCCTCAAGGAGGTTGCCGCCAAATACGACCCGACGGGTGTCTTCCAGACGCGGGTCCCAGGAGGCTTCAAGGTTTCGAGGGTTCAAATATGATCCGGCGGCGGAAGGTGAATGAATTTATTAGTCAAGGTGGTTGTTTGGGGGGATTCCAGCCTGTACGAATAGGGAGGTGGATATGACTGTTTGGGAAGCTCGTGAAACTTAAAGGATGGGTAAATCTTCAGGGCTTGCGTTTTCCCTAAAGGGGTAAATGCGCCAAAATCAATCAGAACCCAAACAACAGGGGACAATGCGTGAACTTCTGGGGTCATTGGGGCAATAACCCCTCCCCTCAAAACCCCTCTCTCTTTGACCTCTTTATCTCTTCGTTCAACCTCCCAAAAGCTCACCCTCGTTGCGTCTTGCCATCTGCAGTCCACTTCGCCCTGTTCTTCGTCCGCCATTCTTGACGAAAAGACTGCGCTTCTGCCTCACGATGGGAAAATCCTACCCTGATTGGTATTACCGCGTCGTGCACTGCGGGATCCGGTACCCCGACGACGAAATTCCCGACGACATCTTTGACGAGGACATCTCCGAGCTCACCGAAGAGGAGGAGCGGGTATGCACTTGTCCCGACGACGCCTCCGAGTGCGAGTGCGGGTGCGAGTCGGAAGAGGAGCGGTCGTACGCCGACACCGAGGAGTTGTACTTCCGCGAGGTTAAGGACAACCGCCACGATCGCAAGCTCGAGCTGCACGAGCAAGAACAAAAGGAGGACGAGGCGGTCAAGGTGCAGGTGGAGAGGGCCTCGGAGGTGACAACGACTACCTCACAATCCAACTAGCCGTCGAGTACCACAAGCTCGAAGAAGAGTACAAACCCGGCGATCCTCCCCTGTCTTTCGACGGTGTCTGGCGATCGCCGGAGAGGACCAGAGACAACGCAGCTCTGTATTTTTCTGTGATTGGATCACTCGATATATAAAGGCGGTTATCTGGTCTTATCGACCTTACTTAGGCAAACGTGGAACCCAGATGATTATGTGTCGATGCTCGACTGATGTGCATTGCTATTGGATGTTATCCATGGCTTTCATTGCAAGCCAACGGCGTGCAAAGGTCTAATCAAGCACTGCAATGTTGAAGGGCCCCAAAATATTGAGTGAAGTGAGAATTCTAGGTATCATTGTCACAACATTAAAAAAACGAGACCTAGGTGTAGCTCCGAGCCATCTCGTTCATAACGGCTGACTTGGGAAAGTCTATGTATGTAGTTACCCGTTATGGAAGGATGAGAACTCATGCCATCAATGGACACTTTCGACCAGAGAACAGGCCCATCCATGTCAATACCATAGCGCAGACGCAAAGCCCATCTTTCAATTCACTTAGTTACGAGGCTTCGCGCGTTGTTCTTGATTAGTGGGATGAAATGGTCGTTGCCTGAAATAATTAGACTAAAGGAACAAAAAGTGAGTCACTGGATTCCAGGCCTTTTTCTCAAATTAAGTATTAGAGGATCTTTTATTTTCTTTTCGACAAAAATTCAGTTTAAAGGATTCTATGAGTAAATATCGAAAGGTGACGCTACTACCGTCGCTTGTAGTGCAGTAAAGAGGCCCGGTATGTGTTCATTTGTCCCGAATAAAACCCTTGTGTGAAGTTGCTTAGCATGAAATTTTCAAGTTTCATTCACCCTATGCTATGGACCAGACGTTTCCGACTCAGATACGAAGGTCAATTCTCACAACTTATAAGGATTCAAGTCTAACTAGTCGCAGCGGCGTTTCTATTGCCGGACTGGAACATCTAGCCATCTGCAGCCCAAGTCCCCGGGCCCTAAACCTACGATCCTGATGGATGCATCCGGAGTGTCACCTCCAGCGCAATGACCTCTCCCGCTTCTTGGCTTCTTGGCATCTGAAATCCCCCATACCGCTCGTCCACTCCACGCATGTGTCATGGCAGCTTTGACGGCCCCATTTCGAATGACAGGCGTGAGTGAATTACCTTTATCATTAAGCCTTATGTCTCATTATTCGTACATGTAGTCTATGTACGGACCAACCCGAGAGCCCTGCCTGAAGGTCAACCCGCGAAGAGATTCTTCAGACGATTCGATTAGTTCCTGTCCGCTGGTTCCATCAAACACCTAGCTCTATCCGAAGAGATCATGCCGCCGAGAAAACCACAAACCAGACATTCGCTATCCTCATTCCTTCGCCGCTCGCTTCCCTCAAGAATTTCTTAATTAGGCCCGCGCTGTGCGTGACTCGAACTGCCGCTGCTATGTGCCCAATGCACGGCCCACGAAGCTGAAGCCTTTTCGGATGGTTTATGGATCCTGGAGCTCTTTCATGACTAGCTGATCTGACGTAGCGTGGTGCTGGTCAAACCCCGAGTCGTCACCCCGGCGGAAGAGTCGCAACTGATCCGAAACCGATTGGTATCCTGGCATTATCGGGGGGTTTCCTCCGTCAACTTTCGTCAGAGCTGACATGTGATAACGGTTTCGATATATCGGTGCCGGCCTTTGCCCTCCCGAAACACCTGCCAGCGGACACGACCCGTCGACGGTTCACGCCGGAGCTACTGCATGGTCGTTACGACGCCGTTCTCGCAGTCTGTGGCCGCCTGAATCATGCGTCGTCGACCAGACCTCGATCGCTATCGATTTTCGCGTAATATGGGATTTGCATGCTGCTGATGCGGTTGCCTCATGTCGCCTTGTTCTTCGGCTGCTGCTCCTCCGGTCCGGCGGTTGCTCCCTCGTCGATCGATCCTGGTACTTCCGAGATGGGCTCCACCACGCCCGATTGCTTTCTTCCCTTGTTGCCCTTCCTCTGCTCGGAGCGGGCCATTGCAAAGAGCCTCGAAGAGGCGTAGAGTTGGGTCACTATCCACAGCGAGAAAATCAGGGGCGTGACGACGCGCCATACACGGCCCCAGCGGTCCCAGGAGCGGTACAGGAGATAGATGGTGATGGCGGTCTCGAGGGTGGCTCCTAGGAGCATCCAGCCACAGCAGCCGTATGCCAAGTAGGAGAGGAGTTTATGCTCTTTGCGCTTCGCTCGCCAGATTATCATCGCGACGTAAATCGGTAGCTCCACTGCAACATCGAAAGATCCTTCAAAGAAGGCCAACTGTCAGCTATACTCCTCCAAGAGTCCACATTGAACAAACATACCCCACACCATGCACATGTAGAATTCGATAGTCGCTTCCGGGTGATGCACAAAGTTGCCAAAGAGTGAAAGTGCCGTCTGCGTAATGGCCAAAAGTCCAATATGGTGGGCGATGCTAAGCGGGCTCGCAAACTGGGTGCGGAAGCAAAGCTCGAAGAGATAATACGCGCTGTAGGACTGGGCCAGAGTGAAGAGCATATCGCCGATGCGAATGCGCCTCCCCTCAACGATGGGCGTCGCCAGCTCAGCGGAGCCCGCGAGGAACTGCATGGTGGGGTATGTGCCGATGCAGAACAGCGCGAGCATCATGATGGCGCCGACGTGGTAGTAGGTGAAAGACCGGCGACGTTTCTCGTTCTCGGGACGCTCCAGGGTCATGTACACCTCCCCGTAGACCTTGCGCAGGAGCCATCGCTCGAGGATATTTGCGATCAGGACGACGACAACGATGCTGGAGACGAGCAGCAGCGATCCGAAGGGCAGGAGGCTCGAGATGGGACCGTTGACGATGGTCTCGATCTTTGGCTGCGCCCTGCTGAGAATGACTCCGGAGTGGGACGCCATGGTGGGTGGGTGATGTATCGTGTAATAAGTCGTCCTACTCGTCTATCGCGGCGTGGCCCAACAGTGCTTGACAGGACTCACTCGCGGCGCTGTGGGTGCAGGCGAAAGTATATAACATAAGGTAACAAACTGCGTATCGTCGGCGAAGCACAACAACTAGGGACGAAAATAAAACACCAGTAGGAACGATGTCCCCAAAAAGCGCATCAGCGCTAATCGGGGAAGGAAGGGACAGCGAGGCCGCTTTCGCGCTGTTATTACAAGTGTCTCGCCCCGGGGGAAACTAATAGCTCAGTTTTGCCACGCACAGTTCAGCAGGACCGGGAATGGGAACATGGGATTTTGTTCTGGCCGCGGGATCTGTGCTTAGAGCCTCGGACGCCGGGGCTCTTCAGACACTCTCGCCAAACTATGGGGGAGGCCAACGGAGAGACACTGGACCATCCAGCCGGCCCCTGGTTCGGTATCGCGTCCCCGGGAAAGGCTCTCATTGTCTACTGCGAGTAGCTGTGCCGTCTAGCCATGTTAATTCTCGGGGGCCAATCACGGCCTAGGCAAGGTTGCCGTCAAACCCGTTTTGGGTGTTGGAACGTTTACGTTTGGCCGCGTTACAAAGATGGAACATAGGGCTATGCGGGGTGGTTGTTTCTCTCTGCCAGGGGCACCGCTGGACCACCGCTGGGCACCGCAGGCACTGCCGATGAAAATCTCAGGAACGGTGTTCTCGGCATCCGGCACCTTGGAATGAACGATAATATCTGGGTCCCGCCGTAGGGCCAGCACGCCACACCGAAGGTGTTGTACACACCCCCCCCCCCCATGGATGGGCAACAGCTCGACTCAACTAGACTAGATAAAACAGCTATATCTGGATTTTGTCGGAGGGAAGTTTAGCCTGATCTTCTCAGGGCGTCCTGCACATCATGGACAATCCGACAGCTAAAACGGGCACGTCTGGATCTCGTCAGAGGTAGGTTTAGGCTGATCTTGCCGCTCCTCAGGATGACCACGTTTAGCCAAGAGCCGAAGACAAGCTCGCGGAGATCGAATGACTTGCAGCCGAGTCAGCCTTTTTGCCCGGCTTTGCTGCTGGGGGCTGACACATCCACAACCCGAGATGTCACGATTTAGCCTAGGCTAGAGCATTGGTTTTCTGGAATGCAGGCACCAGTGAGGCAGTTCCTTGTCGGGCTGGCAGCAAAGTAATGGAACAGCAACATCACGTGGGCATTGCAAATTGCTATGCAGTCCACATACGAGATCGTGTGGGGTTGGAATGTTTTCTTGGTCAAAGACAGGGGCCTTGTCCAGCTGAACAAAGATCGATCCTCACCCCAGCGGCTGTGGCTTGCCGCTTCCTGCCTCAGCTTGTCCTGAAAAAGCCTAAGTCGGTGCCGGTTCCCGGAGCCCGCGCCAGGCGGTGCCGAAAAGCCGGCACTTGGGCCGCCCCCGACTCATGTCCCCTCTCAGTATTATTTGGAGGGCCCCAGTGGCTCAAGCTTCCCTGCTGAAGTAACGGGATAAAAAGGGGCGCATGCGCCGTAGAAAAACACCCGGCTGACGGACCCAGGAATAGTCCAGGGGAAATAAAGAACTAGCACAGCCCGGGCGTCATTAGACTGCGGGATTTCGCTGCCGTGTTGCTGCTGGAAATACGGCTCTGCGGCATGGAAATAACGCCCAATCGTGCTGCTTCACAGACCTGAGGCGCACATGCCACAGCCGACGTTTGTTTCGAATTCGCCTGACAACACCCGAAGCCCGAAGCTGGACGGCTGAGAAGTGGACTCATAATACGACTGATCCGATCATCGCGACGACAAGATAAAACCCTTCGCGGTCCATGAGAACATCGGCATCTACACACAAAGCTGAAAAGGGGCGGTGAACCGTGACCAGGCGATTGTCCCATTTACAGTTCGGACGCGTCATCGTTCTCAATGGGGCAAACTCAGTACAGGCTTCATTCTATGGGCTTCTTTGGATTCTCGACGGATATTGCGCTTACATCAACCTTTTTCTTTTTTTTCCCGAATGCCTCACCGGAGTCCAAGTCTATTTGAGAGTGTCTTGTAAAGAGATGCTGCAAAAGAGACCGACGGTCTTGGCAGGTGCGTAGTGTGTTTGCGCAAGAAGAGGGTCAAGAATAGAATTGAAGATCAGGTTGAACACTCGAGTGTTCCCTGTCACTCCAGTCAAAACCGAACTGCGCGGAACAGCTGGGCAGATCCAATCTTCCAATTCGATTGGGACCTACCTGCCTTTGGTACACGGCGCACGGGGTTCAACAAGCGTGTGCGGCTCCCGCTTGACCACAGCCGCAATTGCAGTGCCTCTTTCAGCTCGTCCGGGATCACGTCGGGTTGCAAAATTCCACTTGGGAAACAAATCGTATTGTTAGAATGATTTGCACCAGGGTTGCAACCGCTACCCAGCAGTGCCAAGGGTGCGGGATAAGCTTAATGCCAAGCAGGCGAGTGATGGGAGCCCCGGCACTTGCCCCCAAATAACAGCCTTGCAAGGGTTCTCAGCTTATCATGTTTGGATAGTTGGTCTTGTGAGTGGGCTACTGAAAAAAAATATCCCACGTGGACGTGTTCCAAGAACTACCGATTTACCAAAGTGTCAGACGTCCACGGACTCTTCCGTTTGCGAAGTAAATATAGCATATATTCTGTCAAAGCATCGATCATACCAGTTCACGTCAAATGCCGAAAGACGAAGCTCACTATGTCATGATCTGATAAGGACTTTTGCGTCTTTAAGCTGGACCGGACGCTGAGCGCCTGTGGCTGGGGTCATCGGTGTGCCGTTCCAGGCAAAGTGGCTGTCGTTCAGCCACACAAAGGCACTCCTTGCCAATGACTGGACATACGTTTGCGAGGATTCATGCCTCGTGTCAGGCTACGCCTTGAAGATACTCACTTGTGCCGGGAAAACAAGAAACTAAATGCAACTTTGCCTGCCGAAAGGTCTCATTCAGCAATATTCATGGCGTCAAGTGCAGCAGCATCGCAACTTGGAGAATGCGTCAAGACGTCGGTAAACGGAAGAGTCAAACCACCGGCCATCGTCGAAAATGGTCTCGTGCACGTTTTGTCTAAGCGTTTGTCGTCATGATGGAATTGAGCCGATATCGGCAAGACTTCAGAAGAGCTGCTGGGGGCAATGACTGAGAAGAATCATCGAGATACCTCTGGAATCCCAGACAGCTATGGGGGAGTGGCATGCTAGACGGAAAGAGACGTGGGGAAGGCGGATAATTTTAGCGGTGAGTATTCAATTGAATGCAGCACCTTTCTCGTCTCGGTCATTTGATGAAGAATGTCTTAGACACGCATTTGGCCTAAACCGCCCTCTTCCGGCCAGAAGCTGAGACTGCGTTTACTGACACTTTCGAATTGCCCCCCTCATCAAGAGAAATGCCACAAAGCAGCAACCATGTTTCACAAGATGCGCGTTCGCGAAACAGCTCGACAACGACCGACCATTCGATTCAGCTTGCGGTCTGGGAGTACAAACGGGCCATGCGGTATATCTCCGCGTCCACTACTTACCATCAAGAAACGACACTCCCCTCGCTTCGTTTAAATCAGCTGCTCGAGATGAAATCTTCACCGCCTCCCCGAGCGTCTCCGTTAACGTTTTCCTTCATTGTCGATTTCTCCCCCAATCTCCGATATCATCATGGTTCCGACATACTGGAAACCAGCCCACGTCTTCAAGATCGTCACCTACGGGAACGGCGACGTCCGGTGCGTGGGCAAATGCTGGGGCCAAGGTGGCGATCGGTGCCGATGGATGCTCTATGCAGAAATTGCTACGCGGCTGGAAATCGTCTCGACGCTCGATAAACTGGCAAAAACACACCCTAGCGACGTCATCGAGCAGGACCTCCGCGGTTTGGCTCGTCTTTTCCTGTGCGACTGGCACCTGGTCCAGGAGGAGGACACCGCCAAACTCTGGAAAGGCGTCATCAACTCGGCGGTTGAGAACGTCCACGTCGCCAACGCCGCCGGCGCCTCTGCGACAGCTCTGGTTGGTCGATTTATGCAAGAAGTCGAACTCATCGACTCGGGCCAAGACTCTCAGCCTCCCAGCGACCGACGAAACGATTCCTTGCCGGACGTGCTTCGGAGGCATCTGCGTTCTTACAGACTCAACAAACGCTCTCTTGAATCAGCTCGAAAGGCGTTGGAGGAGAGAAACTGCGAGATTTCAACGCTCCAGGAAAAGCAGGCCAAGTATGAGAACGACCTGAAGGAGGAGCGGGAGTATCAGCGGAAGCTGGAGAAGACACTCGGAGACATGCAGAAGCAACAGATAACTCTGGCCGCCGCACACAGAGCTGAAAGACTTGGCCTCCGCGCAAATCTGGAAGAGGCAACCAAAACTATGCAGCATCTACGAGCATCGCTCTCGGCACAACAGGCGGAGCACCAACAAGCCACTCATGTCATTAACACAAACGACAGACACACCAAAGCGTTCGAGAAGGGAAAGGTGGATGTGAGAGACAGGCTCAAGACTCTTTCGTGGGTGAGGTATGTTTTGCACACGTTGTTGATGTGGTTATTGGGGATGCTTTGGCTCACGTGGAAGTAGGGAATTGTACACCGATGGAACTAGGAACGACGTGTGATTAGCTGGGTCATCTATCTCATTGATACCTCTCCTCTGCTTTTTCAGATCATGGCCTGCTGCGCCTTTCCTCGGCCCTTTGAATGGCTTGGGCCAGTGGGTTCAAATTCTTTCCATGACTGTAGGAATAGGCGAAACGGTTTCTGCGTATCCCAAAGTTGAAAACTTGGGATAGATCAAGTCCAATGAAATGTAACTTACAGCAAGTCTGTGAATCTATGCTTACTACGACGCCTGAACGGATTGCTAAGATGGCGGTACTTTTTGGAAAGGGACAACCATTCTTCGTGACCTAAATCTTCCCAGAGCCGGGATATGAAGTCAGGAGAAGTGCAAGAATTACACGTATAGTAGAAGTACAACAGGTCCTCAGGCAACAACAATACCTAAAAGTGTTGCCTCGCCTTCCGCTCTTCCTCCCACGTAACATTCCTCTGCACGACGACAGTATCCCAAGGCACATCATCAGCGTGGATACCACGCTCTCTATTTCTAGAACCGCCAGACACCGAGTAGTTCATGCCGCTTCCATGGTTCAGGTATTCCTCCGAATCGTTGTCTGTGTCTAGGCGCTCGTGGTTCGCGGATCGCTTGAAGCTGTGTTGTGCAGAGTACGACCCGACAGTAGGAGGGAAAGCTCCGGGACCCGACGAAACTTGGTTGGATTTCTGGTCCCGGGTCGACCACGGCGTGCCGTAGCGCATCCTTCGGTACAACGGGACGATGGTGACTGCGCAGCCACCGATGATGGCGATGTAGATCTCGACGACGGTTGCTGTCCACATGAGGGCGTACTGCTCTGTTGGGAACGGTTAGCATGGAAGTGGAGGAAATGACTAAGGACACTTTTTTCGTACTTGTGATGTCGGAGACACCCTCGATATAGAGGGAGGTCAAAGAGCCAAAGCGCACGAGGCTAGCAACCACAACACTATTTTGCGTTATCAGTATATCACTCCCAATACCACACTCGTGTCTCTAGCTCTACTCACAGACTACCCAGCGCGAAAATGCAGCAGATGCCCAACCTCCTACTCGAGCTGACCTGCAGCTTCATGGTCTCGCGAATCGGCAGCACCAACGTCAAGATGTCGATGAGGCTGTTGCCGATGGAGTTGCCCACAAAGTACAGGATCAGGTCAAGACAGGTTCGAGTGCCGGGCTCTACCGCTTGGGTCCAGTGGTACGAGAGCGGGCGGCACTGCAGGCAGTTGGTGACGATAATGGCGATGCACCAGGCCACACACGCCGCCGCCAGGACCCAGATGCCCTTCCGCATGAGCGGCGTAGGAAATACGCGCCAGTAGAAGGCCGACAGGGATAGCTTGATCAGCGGGGAGGAGAGACCGTAGCAATACTCGGCGACGAGGCCGCACTGCGGTGCGGTGGTCTTAGCTCTGGGTGGCATTTTCTCTGCTGTCGAAACAAAACCCGCGTACCTTCAGGAAAATGACCAACTGGTTCGGATCCTCAGCCATCACCTCGACGACACTCCGGCCCATACCGCCGTGGATGGTGGCCTCGATGCTGGTGGCGCAGAAGCCGTGGTTGATGATCAAACCTGCCACCGCCAGCCAGTCGTCGAGCCACCATCCTAAACCTGTGAGCTTTCGGGCCCAGAAACGTCCCGCGCAGGTGATTGTGGCTATTGCCGCGAGAACGACATTGATCGCGATGATGGCGATGTCCGGGTGCGAAGTGGTCGTCGATGCCATTGTATCTGATCGTCAGGCTCACATGAGCCCGTAGCCAGTCAAGGAGAAGACGAACTAATCCGAGTGTCGCCGCGAGTCAGGTATCCGAAAAAGAAAGACGACGCGACGGGAGCTGTTCAGACAAATTAATTCCTCTCCACATCCCCGTTGATAGATAACAGCATAGACCCCCATGATCGCGATTTGCAAAGCCTGTGCTCAAAGCGGTTCTATCCGCCGCGGGACCTTGCGTTCCCGCATCGGCTGGGTCGTTCAAGGGTCAAAACCAACCAAGGGGCCGTTAGCTCGACGCTTAGAACCAACAAGTTCAACGTTGGTTCAGCAACCCTTGTCTCGAAACTTCGTGATAGGCCAGCATGTGGCGATAGTGGACTCTTGCGGTTGTAGAGACTCATGGCTCTCGTTCGACGAGTGGACATTGTATGGAGCCGCGTTAGACGACATCAGGTGTCCATCCCTGCGCCGGCCCGTAGTATTTCGATGCCGCCGCAGGGGATGCAGCATGTTCCCAGTTTGGGGTCGTAATTGTTGCTCGCGGCCGTTGAACCAACACCAATATCTGTTAGTTCTTCATGCGAGTGCTGTTGGATCGAGATTGTGCTGCAGGCGAGAACGGCATCGGAGGGGGACCGAGGCAGGACAAGGCGGAATCCGGCTTCCAACTGAGACACGTGGACTTGAAGAATCACAGGCATCGAGATGAGAAACCAGGATCGAGCTAGGGCTTGCAGGTGTGATCGAGACCAACACGAGCAGTTGGAAGAGTGTCTGTGGCACGATCTTCGGCTGCGTAGTAGATAAGCGCCGTTACCCTTTCCTCTTCCACCATGGCTAGTTGTCGAGCTCTGTCGGAAGGATTCCGTTCTTGTGACCAATCATCTTGCGATCGGCACCATCATCGACACTCTCCAACGGCATTCTTCCCGGCACACTCACTTAAAAGCCCCCAATAAGTTGCCACGGGCATATTCTCACCTTGGCGCGGTGACCGCAACGATTTTGCAAGATGGCCGGCACCAAAGGCGAAAGCTTCCCCATCCTCTCATACCAACCTGTCCGGTTCTTGTACCAACTCTCCAGCAGCCTCTTCATTCTCTTTCGCCTCCCCCTCTGGTGCATCCAGGCGCTAGTTGCAGCATGCCACCCTCATTCTGAAGCCCGGTGACGAGGGCGACCGCTTCCAGATTGTGGAGCCGTTCTCGTCGGACCTCTACCGCGGCCCTCTGGCCTCGAACCCTGACGTGAAGCCCGCCACCATGGGCGGCACGTGGTTCCCCAAGAAGCCAGACCCTGAGATCGGCCTCGACGGCACCGTGGTCCTGCAGGTGCACGGCGGCGCCTTCGTGATTGGCGACGGCCGCACGGGCGCCTCTGGCTTCATGGCCAAGAACTTCCTCAACAAGGCCGGCGTCGACGCCTTCTTCTCGCCGCAGTACCGACTATCGGGCTACGGCAACGCCAACCCTTTCCCCGCCGGCCTGCAGGACGCCCTCACCAGCTACCTGTACCTGACCCGGACCCTTGGCATCTCGCCCCAGCGCATCGTGCTCTGCGGCGATAGTGCTGGCGGCAACCTGGTGATTGCGCTTCTGCGCTACATCGACACCTTCGGGGCAGACCTCGGAATTTCGCCCCCGAGCTGCGCTGTACTGATCTCCCCCTGGGTCGACCCGCTGGCCAGTCTGGGGCCGGACTCCGTGTACAAGCAACAGAAGCACTGGAGCACCGACTACCTGGCTGTGTCGTTCCTTCGCTGGGGCGCCAAGACGTACTCGTCCGGCGTAGCTGACGAGAACATGCCCTATGTGACGCCTCTCGGTAACCGTTGGAAGACCCAGGTGCCTATTTTCGTCACCATAGGCGAGGTCGAGATTCTGGAGTCGGACGGCAATAAGTGGTCCCACCAGATGCAGGAAGCTGGGAGCCACGTGAAAGTTTCTTGCGAAGCAAACGCCTGTCACGATAGCTTGTTGATGGGTTACATGACCGGTTGGGAGGAGAGCGCGCAGGGTGTTGCGACGAGAATCGGGGAGTTTTTGAGACAGGGCCAGAAGGAGATGAGGCTTAACGGAAGGGACGAAATGTAGAGGTTGGACAAAGAACGAGAGGCTCGCTCTAGCTAGATCAACGTCGCTCACCGACATACCTAATTCTTCCTAATAATAGACCTCACTCGATAACGTGGTCTATATCTAAAAGCACCCTTCAAACATATGGTTGGTTTAGTAGGCCCTCCATCAACAGCGGATATAATGTCATAATAAGATGCTGACGCCTGCAGAATACCATAGGTACTAAAAGCTGCATTAGGCCAAGGAGACGACAACCTTCTTTGCCGACACACCCTCCCTGCAGGCTTCGAACGCTTTCTGTAGGCTCTCCTGGCCCTTGCCAACGACGTACGGTTCAGGGACGCAAGCGAATGACCCAGTGGCCAACGCCTTACCAAGGAAATCCGAGTATATGGCGCGGCCCACTCCGTTCTCGCGCAAGGTGCCACCGAAGACGATGTTGGTCTTGACGCCCTCAGATAGGTCCGCGGATCTCGCGGCGATGCTGGAGACGAACTTGAAGCCCGCGGTGCGGGACAAGACCTCGCCGACGGGACCAACAGAACCAGGCACAACAGCCAGTGCGCCAGCGCACTCCTTGCCGGCGAAAGTGCCAAGAAGCTGACCGACGATATCCGTGGCGTGATAGTCGAACACCTTTACGGCCCCCAACCTTTTCAGAAGACCAAAGTTCTTGGGCGATGCCACGGTGATGACCTCGTAGCCGGAAGCGACGGCCAGCTGGACAGCACAGCATCCGACGCTGGACGTTCCACCCCATATGAGGACTGTCTTGCCATTGCTTGGTCGGGGAGGCGACGTCGGGAGCTCGAGACCGAGTTGATCCTTCTGGTACAGAGCGCAGGAGGCGGTCGACACGGCCAGCGGAAGCACACATGCCTGTTCGAAGGAGATATTGTCTGGAATAGGGGCGGCCATGAAGTCCGACACGACGGTGTACAGCTGGAATGCGCCCTCGGAGGTTTTGTTGTTGGCGATGTTGATGGCGTGGGCCACGACGCGGTCGCCGGACTTCAACGCTTCGACACCAGGTCCCACCTCGGCAACCTCTCCAGCAATGTCGTTTCCGAAGACTTGAGGATACGTCACCCATGGAAGCAGATCCGGTCCGAGGGCCTGTAGGGCTGGCTCCATACCGTTCACGGCCACAGCCCAGTTCCTTATGAGCATCTCGGAGGCGGCGGGGTGCGTGTAAGCTGCCTCTCTGACCTTCAAGCGGGGGCTTTGGCGGCTATTTGCAAAGCGGCGTAGTTTCCGGGGGCCATGTCGAGTTCAGAGGGTATGCGATACGATACAAGCGGTGTGAATGTTTATGATGCTACGGAAAAGAGCAGCGACTGATGAGTTGGCCGGCGATGCATGTCCTTTTATAAGCCCTTTTAAGTCAAATACCAACGGAGATAGCGGCAATTACATCTTGGAGAACGCACTTCGCATGCTGCGCAAAAGTACGTGGCGCAACTCAATCTTCGACGGCTCGGAGGTCTGACAGAAGTCCCTGTGTGACAGAAGTCCCCGCGTGTTGATGAGTTGGACCGTCATCGCCGACGTCTCGTTCCATCTCAGTGAGAATGCCGGGATGGCGTCCCCTGTAGCTTGTAGCACCAATCCTTACACTAACCATTGTTCGTATTCCACGGGATGATCCGGATATAACCACCCCAACCACTCACTATGTCCATGTCCCCTAACCTAACTATGACTTGGGAGATTTGATGTTTTGAGGTGGTCAAACTTGAGTGAAATGATCGAAGTATATGTTTTCAGTAAAATACGTTTACTGTAGTGCTGTTCAAATGAAGGGGGGCATCTAGATCAGCCTTCGCAGCGACATAGAGGGCTCTAGGTAGAAGTAGTAAATCGAGCTTTTGACTGGTTCTACATGTAGGTGTAGAGTTAGAAACACTTGGCTCCTTCGAGAGCCATCCGTAATTTTGAAGGAAATCTAATTCAATAATAGGATGGACAACTCATACTCCGTGATCTAGCGCGAAGAAGCGGTGGGCTCAGTAAGTCAGCTAGTATGCAGGGATAGCAAATGTTGCTCACATGTAAATGCACCCGAACAAGGTCCTGTAGGACGTAGTGAGACTGGCTCCATGGCTTCTCTCCAAGAATTAGTAAAAGGTCATGGGAAACCGGTCTAGAGTACGCTGAGCGTACAGTTGAGGTGGTAAGCATTTCTGTATCTGGTTGCCTAGAGCAAGCCAAATGCAGAAGTCATGATTCGAAGGCCGAAAAACCTTCGTTCGATGGGGAGCAATGAACATGAACAAGCTTCCTAACAAGGCATCACCAGGCGTAGAACTGCGCGTTCTCCTCATAGACCCTAGTAGCTGCGGGGTAAAAACATTCTCAAGAAAGCTTTTCGATTTCTCCGTGCAGAAAAACGATGATCCAGGAATCGTCGGTTGGTGCAACTATTAGTTAAGCTTAGTGCGTGCGCGGGGAAGCTCACTTACGGTGACATGCAGCTGCAGGTATACGTCACGTCTGGCAGTGATCACCTCAATGCCAAGTGAATAGGCTTCGTTCTCTCGCTCCAGGGTTGGTTCCATGGTGGATGAAATTACTGCAACGGGAAAGAAAGAAAATCCCACTTGTACTCATTCATGCAAGCGCTTTGGATTGACTATTTGACCCTTCTACGATATGGATGCCGTAAGGTGACCAGTTTTATATAAAGGCCAACAACTGCCATTGGACTTTCTTCTTTTGTGAGCTCTGCTGTAGAGTACATGCACTCAACCCCTCGCATCTACCCTTTCAGTTGTGACCACTTTTCAAAATTATCTTGACTCATTGGCTATTTGGCGTGCTGCTGAGCCTTGGCGCGTCAGCTCTTGCGACGAACTCCTCGCAGGATCACGACCCATACAAACCGGCTCTTATTCCCAGTGATCAAAAGCCCCGCGTCTTCGTCCTGACCGATATCTTGAATGAGCCGGATGACCAGCAATCTGTCGTCTGGTACCTTCTCTACTCCAACGAGTTCAACACTAGAGCCCTCTGAGCCACAACCTCTACTCATCTTCGGAACGAAACCAACCCGGAAAACATCGAGCACATCGTTGATGCGTATGGACAGGTCGTGCAAAACCTGAATCGCCATGTTCACCCATGGAACCAGTACTCTTCCGGCGAAGAAATGCGCAAGTTGATTACCTCTGGTCCAAAGGTATGTCCTCTTATCTCCACATCCGACCATTTCCCGTATTACATGGTTTCTTAGACTGACTTTCCCCTTTTCCAGGTCTACGGCAAGAAAGCCTTCGAGGAACCCATCAGCGAAGGTGCTCAATTGCTCATCGACCGCCTGCAAGAGTCCACCGAACCGCTCTGGGTTCTCGTCTGGGGCGGACCCAACACATTCGCTCAAGCTCTCTATCATTTGGACAAGAATGTCACTAAGTCAGAGTTTGCCATACTCCGCTCTCGCCTCCGCGTCTACGCCATCTCGGACCAGGACGACACGGCTGAGTGGATCTGGTACAACTGGCCCGACATCTTCTACATTGTGTCCATTCACGGCTTCACAAACTACTTCCTTGCTACGTGGAGAGGCATGTGGGAAGGTATCCCCGACCTGTCATTGTACAAAACAGAGCACGAGTGGCTGGCGAGGCACATCGAGATTGGACCGCTCGGCGCCGTCTACCCGCGCCGGCCGACTGGCATCGAGGGCGACACTCCCTCACAGCGTTGCCGTCAAAGCAACCAACTCAACTTTGACCCTCAACTTGCTTACTTGGCATGCCTCTTCCACGATACTTGCTTACTTGCCTGTTGACCAACTTTTAGTCAATCAAATACTTGAGGGCTCACGTGATTAGATTACTGGATTAGGAAAGGTATGAGGCTATTTAGAACGACTTCGCGATGTAATTAATAGACCCATGTCCCCCTTTCCACAACCCAGGGTCCCCCTCTTCAGCCAATTCTTCGTCAGCTGCAGCTTCTCAATCATACCCGGCTTTAAGCGTAGCCTTTGTGAGGTCATGGTCAACTTCGCAGACGAGAAGGCCCTCTCACAGTCGGCCGCCATAGCAGGGATCGCAAAGATGTCAAGGGCGAATTAACTAAGTTGAGGATACGTCTCTCGATACTTTATCCACCATTTTACAGGGTTAGGGGTAACCTCCGAGGGCCGACGAAGGAAGAGATTTACCTCGTTTAATTGAGTAGGTGGTTAACGCCGTCGATTATTGACCTATTATTTAAAGTTATATACTTATGATTGCATGAAGAGGAATCTAACCACCATAGGAAATATTATAAATTTTATATGCATAAGAAGAAAGGCCTTAATTAGTAAATCCATTACGAGGGCTTCGTTAGAATAGGAAATGTCGAAAAGAAGCGCTCGCGTGGAGGTGAAAAGGAGGGTCGATGAGGTCTAAGCAAAGTGGTGTTACCGCTGGTGGTGACGGTGGTCGCCGGCCGGCGCCTCGGCCGTATAAGGCGGTGGAATCCCGCTTTCCTATTAGCTAGACCTACTTAATAATCCGTATATCAATTTAACCAACTCAACTTAGATGTCAGACTTGCTTAATTGGGTAGTGTGAATAGCCTTATTTGGTTTGATTGGTTGGACGTTGATTTGTTAGCCTTGCTTTGACGGCAACGCTGCTCACTCATTCCTTTACCTCATTCAAAACGGTCTCGGCGAGCGCGAAGACCCGAGACAGGGAAGCTGGGGCGGTCACTGGCTACCCATCAACCATGGATCTCGCGTCTACGCAGATGGTATCGACGTCTACCACTCCCCCGACGGCAGCACGAATGAGACGAGTAACAAAGCCAGCTGCGCTCGCTGGCGCGATCACTTCCAAAATGACATGGCTGCTCGCATATAATGGTCCATCAGCGAGGACTTCTCCAACGGCACGCACCAGCCAGTCCCTAGCATCAACGGCTCCGTCGGACCCAACGCAATCCGCGTGACCGCCCGGCCTGGCGACTCTGTCTACCTCGACGCCAGCGGAACATACGACCCAGATCACCCGGAGGACAACTCGAGGCTCAGGTTCGAGTGGTTCCAGTACCTTGAGTCAGGCTACCAGGCCCGCGCGACTGTGCGTCCTTACTTCAACGTCGAGCTCGAAGCCACCGGCGATGGAGAGACTGTCGATCCGAGTTTGGCGACCGACGCCGGCTTCCGTCCCTTCACACGTGGCACCTCCGTCAAAGTGACCGTTTCTGATCTTGCGGGCGTTGAGTTCGAGTACAGCATTATCTTGCAAGTCACGAACAACAAGAACCCCGACCTTCCGGTCCGCCGATACCAGCGGGTCAAGATCTTGACGAGCGAGAGCAACATCAACCCCGACGAATGCTGCTACCACATGATCGGGCCGGAGCACAAGGGTCTCACTTGGTACGATCGAGAAAATGACGGACAGTGATCTCTAGCGTGAGAGAAGGAGCCTGGAGTGGACAGAAAGCCATGTGGAAAGTACGTGCATATCATCCTTCCAGTCGGAGGTGTCGTGCGGGGATATGATGAGGCATGATGTTGGTATTATAGTTACAGAAGATGCCTGAATGATGTCCTTTCCGAAATCATGAGTGCGGTTGCGTTGAACTTTGAAATGAAATTGAATGGTCATGAGGCATGATGTTGTTAGTGGTTGAGCATGCTCTAGTGAGGCACGGCCCGAAATATCCGTGCCGTTATATCAAACATAAGAGAAAGCGAGGAACGGAAGTTCAAGACGCTGGAGCATGCTGCCTTAAAAGTGAGCTGCCATAGGGCATCCCCTGGCCTTGCCAATTCTCTCTCGGTCGAGGTCCATTTGATCCTTTCCCTTGCCCCTCTGGCTCTCGGGACCGACCTCGGGGATCAGGTAGCCGTCCGGGCGGTACTTTTCACCCTCATCGCCTGGTAGCACCCCTCCGATAAGTCGGCTGTAAAGAGCTCCAGGGCCCCATCGTGACCAGAATGTCGGTTTGATGTACCACGGATGCGCCATGTAGAACACGGTGAAGAATCTGCCCGTCTTCTTGTCGACCTCGTTGATCGCGGGGTTAACCCACCACCTCGGCCTCGGTAGGCACAGATGCTTCAGGACCCAACGTCTCACACCAACAAGGGTGTTGAAAATGGAGAACTGTACGCTGCTTGGTTCCTCATATCTGCGTCAAAAGTCAGCGATTCTGGTCTACGGTTGCACGGGACCAGGTTGTTGGTGCAGACGTACCCCATCGCATGTCTCAGTTGTGACTCCATGACACACCGAATCTGCGCAAACATTAAGCTGTGCACAAATCTCGGAACATCAAGAAGCAAAAGCTCCACGTTCGCCTGCGCCAGCTTCTCGTTCGGGACCGAGTACACCATGTACTGGTCCTGGTACTTGACGCTCCAAATCTCGAGCGCCTCCAGCCAGGCGAGCGGGTCGTTCTTCTGATTCATGTGCGGGACGAGCGGGTCGTACGAGATGCCCATGTTGTTTCCGAGGTCCTTCCAGAAGACTGCCAGGGCGTTCCTCTCAATCGTGCTCAGGTCGCGCCACTCGTATCTGGGGATCCAGCGGACGGGTTCGAGCGCGAACAGGCTCAGCGTATAGAGCATGTCGTCGTTGGAGATTCTTCCGGCCTTCCTCCAACGGCTGTGCAGGAAGTTGATGCGGGAGACGGCGTCGATGCTTCGCGGGCAGTTCGGCTTGTTGAAGATGATCTCGTACATCAAGACACCGGTATCAGTTCGCCGCTTGGAGGCCGTTCCTTCCGCAGAAAGCTCGCTTGTTGCTACGAGAAGCTTTGAGATTGTCGGGATGCCGTATGTCTGCCACTTAGTTTAGCCTCAAACCCATGGCAACTTTGGGGAGCATGAACTTGGAGTCTAGATGATATACCTTGAATAGCGCGAACGAAAGAGAAGAGTAAAAGATCAAGGGAAACTCTCTCTCCGAGAGTAGTCGGAGAATCTCTGACGCTTCTGGTAGCGACATGAACGCCATCTCCTCTCGCGTCTTGTACGGATATTTGCGTTGGATCTCGTTGCGGCATCGATACCTCAACACTCGCACCAGGAGGAGGTAGGCAACAAGCGCCGTAACAGCGGGTAAGTAGTACATCGGGATAGTTCTCTTGAAACAGCTGAACGCTGACGACGGTCACTTTCAGCCCAGTATATGGAGTATGATCTTGCCTTTTATGTAGGTAGAGGCTTGTGCGCTAGCTGAATTTTGCCCTCAATTCTAGATGGGATGCCGACCCTTTAAGAAGTTTGCCCCAGATAATGTGGCTTTTTGGTCTGCGTCCCAACTACGCTCGGTTTTTGTCTCACCCTCCCTTGGACTGTGCGGTTCCGACAACAGTGACATGCCGCGGAACCGCGCGACTGGCAAGGATGGGGCGGGTCCAAGGCCATTTCCGCAGTCCTTTGGCCAGTCGTTCCGCGATCTGGGGCCCTGCCCCCTCAACGTTTGCCCAAGCTTGACGTCGATCGTGCGACTCGGTTCACACGTGGAGTGCGGGGATGGCCTGGGGGCCACCAATCATGGAAATGGGCAAATTTCATGCTCTGGGTTAACGGGGACGTGCTGAGCGCCAACGAGCCCCAAACCCAACACGTATGGCGTCCCATCCGGCGGGCCAGAAGGGGGAAATAAGTCGGGCTCCGTCGGGCGGCCGAGCGCGACTATCGGACGAGTTGCTGGACTAACCCAGTTAGCTCCTCGCTGAGAGTCAGCGGCGGCGACTCAGATCTGGCGACATGCCATCCCCATCGGAGGCGAGCGGCCCAATGGGGCAAGTTGCGATCGATCGTGGATGGGTGTGGCCCGTATGGCCACGCGACATTCTTGCCACCCCAACTTTGTCCCAGGGTGGGTTCTTGGCAGTCGGGACATGTGAACTCAGATGAGGGCAAAGTTGAAGGCTGACGTCGCAAAAGACAGCGGCTTCAGTGGTTGTGGTAGCGTTCTAGTTACGGAATTAACCCATCTACTTACGGGATTTACCCATACACCTTCCCACCTTCGCACTAGCACTGACATCTCTCCCGTATTCGGCTGGGCAACTGCAGTGTGTGAAGGTTGTAAGATGGTTTTCATAGGGTCGAATTAAGCTTACGGGGCCGACACACCAACCGGCGGTTTTCCGGCAGATCTCCAGGTTTTACAGAGATCCACCCGGGCGGAAGGGTGAGATAATCTCCGCCGACCGTCTCCTCCGGGCACGGCGCAGTTGCAAATGCCGCGTTCCGCAGATGCGCATCGGATGGCCTACCTCTTAACCCCACTTACTCGGGAGCACTCCGTCAATTGCCCGTAAATTTTCATAGTCACTAACATGCCCAAATATCATTCGTCTACATTTGATTACATCTGCACACATAGATAGATTCGCCGAAGCCGGCATATGAGGCTGGAGACAAGAGCGTCCCTAATAAGCGCTCGACGGGTCGAGTCCTTTGCTGTGGCTACTTTGATTTGTCTTTAACGACAGTCAAAACTTGGGCCATTATGGCGACAATGAGAATCTTTCCCGAAAAGCTAATGCCGTTGATCTCAATGGTTGCGAATCTTCAATCTCCTGACCAAAGTTTGGTCCGCCCACCACAACCCGGTTCAGAGCACGAGGACAGAACGTCACCTAAAGGACGAGCATGAGCTAATACAACCCTCAAAATAAGATGATACTAACAATTGGCGCCTGTGATGTTGGTCGCATTGAGCTTTGAAGTCCTGTTCTCGTTACGTCGAGGCTTCATGTTGTCATGAGTTGTGACGGAAACCGGTAGGAGAGGCTCAAAGCAACATCGAAACCTCATGAAAGAGTACATGTAGAGAAAGCACATAGAAAGTCAGAAACGGGTGGTCCAGCCTCCTGCATTCGGAGTTGAATTAGGGCAGGGCAAAAAGTGAACAGAGACAAAAAGAAACTGAATGCTGTCAATCGCTGACGGGAATTGAGCCCGACGTGGGGGTCGAACCCACAACCTTGAGATTAAGAGTCTCACGCTCTACCGATTGAGCTAGCCGGGCGATTGGAAGCACCCAGCTGGATTGTAGACGGAAGGGAGCACGGAGAGGATTTTGAAGGTTGTGCGTTGAGAGTGGGTTCCAGGGTAGGTTTGCTGAAAATTTCGTTGTTCGCCCCGCAACTCATTCGAAATCCAGGACGGACCCAACGCTACCTGGATAGGCGACAGGGATGGACATTTTTCTTTCTATACTGCCTCTCAGAAAGCAGTCTAGTATGCTGGCAAGCCGCCCGACTTGTAGTTGAATCTCTGAAAAACAGTTCTTCGATAGCAATGTCAACGGTTTTGTGGCAGGGAAGAATGGTGTTCATAGCATCTTTCGGAGTCGGAGTCGATAATAGGTGGGTCTACACCGGCCATGACGGCGCCGATGGGAAGGGCATAGCCGGCGATGTCAGTTGAGCTAAAGGCTCCGCTCTGATCTCGGCTTTGAACAGTTTTATTGGTAGGTGTATCGTCAAAATAATGCGTGGACTTTAATATTGTCGCTCATCAAAATAGGTCTCTCACTTTAAAGCATTGGCCGGACGGACCTTGAGTTGAAGGGCGTTAATTGATGCGGCGGAACATCTAAAAGATATAGTCCCACCATTGGCCCTAGATAACAAGAGGTTCTTTTTAAAACACTGGTGGTCTTTGGGAATGTTTCCATTATTTCATATTACAATAGTCAAGTATCTACCGCAGCAACATGTCCGGCAAGGGTGAGCACAGTAGGATAATTTTCATGCAGACTTCAAAAGTTTTCCTCGTAATTCAAAATTCCAGTCCATTGGGAGGCAAGATTGTACTCTCTCGGTTACTTTTTAACTACCCCGTAGAAATGATGTCGGGCTCCAATAAGCGGTATGATGACGTCGCGACCATGACGGTGGGAAGGGCGTACGCCTTTTGGTTAACAAGTGCTTATGCACAGGGCTGGAGCTTGGCGATGTGCAGATATCAAACCAAGGGCTCCCAATTGCCCGGTTGAGCTCTTCTGCTGGTTACCTAGACGGGTATTCTTACTAGATTGGGACATGGGCAAGATGACGATTAGTTTTTATCTTGACTGCGTAATTGTTCACCTCATCCATGCGACAGCAATCAGAGCCAATGGGAAACTCCCCCGCACTTGACTTGGGGCTGATCACTACCAATCTCGTCTGAGATTGATATCCTTGGCTCTCTCATTCTCATAACATTTAAATATCGGCACTCCTTCCTCTTCGCAAGGCTGGTGAGACTTAGCTTCAGCTTCACCCATTTGACATTCGCCCAACTGTAAGCGCGCTGTCTTCCAAGTTTTGATTACGATTCGACTTTTTTCAACTTATCAACCTAACTGAAAAAAAGACATTCCCAACAAACCCTGCGTTTGATTGGGCGTGGAATCGCCCAGACCGGAAGATGGCTTCAAACAAACCCGCAAACAAGTATCTCACACAGACTTTTCACTACACAAGTTCGACCCATGACTTCACCGTCAAATGGGATTCGCTCGGTGACCCAAACACCCCACCGCTGGTATTCATCCACGGCACGCCTTGGTCCTCCCGCGTCTGGGAACCATTCGCCCTCGCTCTGTCTCGCCAATTCCACGTCTACCTCTTCGACAGACCCGGCTTCGTGGACTCTCCCGCAGAATCCAAGTTGCCCGGCACAGCCACCAGCTCCGACAATGTGATCGAGTTCGACGGCAACCTCGCCCGGCAGGCCGAGGTCTACGCGGCGCTCTTCAAGTCATGGCAGGCAGACTGGACCGGCCAGAGCGCTCATGTCGTGGCCCACGATAACGGCGGCTTGGTCAGTCTGCGGGGCTACCTGCTGCACGACCTACCCTACGCAAGTCTCTGTCTCATCGACGTTGTCGCGATCGGCCCATTCGGCCAGCCCCTGTTCAAAGTTATCGCCGAGAACCCCCAGCAATTTGAGCAGCTCCCCGACATGGCGTTTGAGGGTATACTCGAGAGCTACATCCGCCAAGCCGCGTACCATGAGCTGCCGAGGGAGGCCATGGAGGCGTTGAAGGCGCCGTGGCTCAGGGAGGGCTGGAGACAGTTGTTCATCCGGGAACTGTGTCAGGCCAACTCGAGAAAAACAGAAGAGGTTGAAGGACGATATGGGGAAGTCGGACCAAAAGTCCCCGTAAAGGTCATTTGGGGCGCTGATGACGATTGGATACCTGTGGAATCCGCCCATAGATTGGCCGAAGCGCTCAAGGCGAAGGAGGTTGTGGTGATCGAGAAGGCGGGTCACCTCATCATGTATGACCAAGCAGCACAGCTTGGTGTTGAACTGGGAAGATGGCTGAGCACGGTGTCGAATTAACCGAAGGGTAACTTGGAGATCTCAAAATCTGGCGTCGGGCAGATTCCCATGGCGGAACGGTGCACGGGTGCAGTTTATATACAATTGGTTCGGCAACGAGTTGGCTGCCTTCTAAAAACATCCCATGCTTTTGGCGATGTTTCTCCGAGCATAGTGTTGACGAGAAGAAGGTATCTAGTGTTCAAATTGTGCTCAACGCTTTCTCCCTCGGACCATATATAGAGGTAAAGCATGATCGCTATAGGATGATTGCACTAATGCATGGTCTCATGGGCAAAGAGTCTATAATGGTGACGATGATCATTCTGTAACAAAGTATATAAGCATTGAAAACATGGAAGGTAAATGGATGATGCTTTAAAGTATGATTTAACTCCAGGTTGGCTAAAGAGTGCAGAAGCCTGTACTCCTCGCCCAAGGGTTTGAACATATGGCAGCACGATCCTTCTTTTCAAAGCCTCTAGGAAGTAAATAAGACAGTCAACTGCCTTCCCCATTTCGACGTCAAGTCAGACCTTCATTTTGACAATGACAGCATCTAGTTCTGCCATGTTCCGCGAAATGGACTCATCAACCTTCGCTTAGGTCTTTTACCGCGGCAATGCTGCGGCTCCGGGGTTCACTGAGTCTCCAGCCCCCAGACTGAATGGTGTTGGGTGTGGGACTTATGGAGACGCCGTTGGGCGCGAGTTTCCTTTTGGCTTCCACTCCGCAAAACGCCCCGCGTGACCTTGCCCGTGCCAGCCATGAGACGAACCGGGGAGGATGTCTGCCCCCGTCGCAACGTTGGCTTTTCATGTCCCGTTTTCGGATAACGCCTGACCTGGTGGTGAGCCTTTCTGGATAGAGCTTGATCATAATTGCAAAGTCAAGCGGGTTGTCAGTGCTGAAAGGCTGCAATCAACTCATTTCCCATCAAATCATCGAGTTGCATGCCGAGAACCTGGAACTGAAACAGCCCAACGCAAGACGCCACTCAATCGAAGCTCAATAATGTTTCCATCAAGCCCTCAGCAGCAGGAGCCACGGGCCGCCAGTCCCTAGGCCGGTGCAAAGCCACGCTTGGTCCAGGCAACGAGTCAGGAGGTCGAAGAATCAGGAAGTCGAAGAATCAGGAAGGCCGAGCCGCCAGCTTTGCCTTGGCATTGGACTGATGGCCGAACCCCCCAGCAGTGGCCCATTCAGGTGCACGTCTTCGGGGAGCGGGGACACTCCTCCCCATGGGACAAACAGGTTCCGACATCCCCCACGTAATCGACCCGAATCAAACCACTCGAATCCAGGGGCCCGGTCAGGAGCAACGTGACGCGAGGACACCCAGATAGGGGCTCTTGGGACTTGTGTTCGGTCCAGAACGTCATTGGCCCACCTCCGCGTTGTATGAACAGGGAGGCATGCGGGGTGTTGCGTCCCGCCCATCTTGATGATATTCCCGAAGTTCATGCGGATGCATCCATCTCCCTGCAAGCCGTTATGACAGCCGCAGCCAATATTACACGACTGCCGATACTCCCCTTGAAATGTTTATATACCCAACGAACCTCCCGCTCGGACTTGGTGCACCGACAGCCTCCAGAGCCGCATCCCTCCAACAAACTTTGCCCCCAACCACGACCAACCCCTAATCCAACATGGGCCGACAAGACGACGCAAAAGCCAAAGCCGTCGGCGCCGAACTCGCCGCCGTCCTCCCCGACACGGGACCATGGTACAAACAACCACACATGCTCCGGCTGAACCTCTGCGTCATCTCCATCATGATGTGCGCCTCGGCCAACGGCTACGACGGCAGCATGATGAACGGGCTGCTCGCGCTGCCGCAGTGGCACGCCTTCATGCGCCAGCCGACCGGCGCCTGGCTCGGCTTCGTCAACGCCGCCTACTCGCTCGGCAACGTGCTCGTCTACCCGCCCGCCGCGTGGGTGTGCAACCACTACGGCCGCAAGACGGGCATCTATGTCTCGTGGGCGCTGTTGGCGGCGGGCTCGGCGCTGCAGACGGCCGCGCCGAACGGCGCGGCGTTTGTGGCGGCGCGGTTCGTGATTGGGTGCGCTTCGGGGTTCTTTTTGAGCGCGCCGTTGTTGATTACTGAGAATGCGTATCCGACGCATCGGGGTGTTGTTTCGGCTTTGTACAACTGTGAGTTCGGACGTGGGTTGGGTGTGTGTGTGTGTGTGTGTGTGTTGGGTGAAAGGCTGATTGAGTTCCAAGGTATGTGGTATGCTGGCGCCGTCGTGGCGGCCTGGACGACCTTTGCAACCCGAAACCTCGGCGAGTGGTCTTGGAGAATGCCCTCGCTGCTCCAGCTCGTGCTGCCCGTCCTCTCCGTCCCGGGCCTGCTTATGATTGGAGAGTCGCCGCGTTGGCTGGTGTCTGTGGACCGGATCGACGAGGCTCGTCTGGTTATCGCGAAAGCGCACGCCGGCGGGGATGTGAACTCACCCCTCGTCAACTTCGAGATGATGGAGATCGAGGAGACTATCCGCGCCGAGCATGAGGCGCATTCGGCTACCACCTGGGCGGATCTCTACAGCACGCCTGGCAACCGTCACCGTCTCTTCATCTCGGTCAGCTTGGGAGTGTTCGCGCAGTGGTGCGGTGTTGGTGAGTACACCCTGTCGGATTTCTACATCTTCTTGCGTTGGCTAACTGGGATGCAGGCGTGATTTCGTACTATTTGGCCCTCGTTCTGGTACGTCATCTTTCCCCCTGATAATGTGCCGTCTTGATGGCTGACCAACATGTGTAGGCTTCCGTCGGAATCAAGTCCGTCGACGACCAGACGCTGATCTCGGCCTGCATCCAAATCTGGAACCTCATCTGCGCCACGAGCGCCGCTATCTTGGTCGACAAGGTCGGACGTCGCGCTTTATTCCTGGCATCGGCAAGTCATCTCTTCGCTACAACACAAACAACCCTTTCCAGACAGATTGCTAACTCTAGTCCAACAGGGAATCATCATGCTCATCTCCTTCTCCATCGTCACGGGTCTATCCGGCAGCTTCGCCAACACAGGCAACGCGCCCACCGGCACAACCGTGATCCCCTTCCTCTTCATGTACGCCCACCCCACCCACACCCCTACAGGCTACCTTCCCACCACTAAACTCTTACCTCTCCAGCTTCTATCTCGGCTACGACATCGCCCTGACCCCGCTGATGGTCTCCTACCCCGTCGAGATCTGGCCCTACCGCCTGCGCGCCAAGGGCCTGACCGTCGCGCTGATGGTCAGTCTCGCGTGCGTCTTCTTCAACACCTTCGTGAACCCCGTGGCCCTCGAGTCTCTCGCCTGGAAGTACTACCTCGTCTTCCTCGCCGTGCTGGTCGTCATGATCGCCAGCGTGTGGTTCGGATACCCCGAGACGCGCGGCCGCACGCTCGAGAACGTCGCGTTCCTCTTCGACGGCGAGGCCGCCGAGGTCGGCCCCGGTACGGCGTCGGGCGCGCTCAAGCAGGCTGAGGCGGCGCATCTGGGGGAGGTTGCGCACGTTGAGGGGGATGAGAAGAGGTGATTGTGGGTAGGGGACGGGTCTGGGGTTGGAGGCTAATGGGGAATAGTACGCATGGGATACCCTGGTTGGCGAAAGATCCAACACGTCGAAATACAAAATAAGTGCCACGGCCATACAAAGTTGAATTCCGCCGTCGTACAGTTGCCCATCTCGATCTGACCTCGGGTCAGCCGCCGGACGCGTCCAGATGTGGCGGACCAGTCCCGGCTGTTCTCCACAATTACCGGGGGCAACCCGGTGGTTCGCGACCCAGCTGGATGTTAAGTTTACCCAGCCCTCTCCAAGACTTCCAAGACTTCATGACATCGGAGTCAACAGAACGTAGCATATTCAGAACGTAGCCATCTCTTTCGACTCATCATCGTCCCCGACTCATAGATGTCCAAGTGATTAGTGACTATGCTGAGGTCTATAAGCCGACAACCCACCCATACTTACCCAACCATCACCTCTCCCGGCACCAACACACCCCACACGGACAGCTCCGCGCGTTCTCCCCACGTTCCCCCAATAACGAGCCAGGAGCCTGTCCCTCCCTCATTGGTCACTTATGCTGTATCGTATCCGCTCCCCCCACAACCACTAAGAGCGTTGACCGAAGAAGCCAGGGGTCCGCTGGCCCAACAGCCGACGCTGCCCTCGGCAGAACGCGTTCGCTCTCGGCTCGACCTTGATTTTACCTAGGGAGATGGGCAGGAAGACATCATTTCGTCTCAAAGCTCGCTCGTCCCGAAACGCTAGTGCCCGCGTCCGTCGCGTCTCTGGCCCGCCAAGCCAGCGGCAACTCGCCGATACTCCCCGTGGAGGTTTGCTTCTAGACGCAAGAGACAGACACTGCATCCATGGATTCCAGAATTGCGCCACAGAGACAGCCGAGATGCCCCCCCCCCCCTGCTTGACAGCCCGGATTCCCCTCACCCATTGCATCTTCGTCGTTTTCAAAGCGTCCGAGGCAGTTGTAACCGCTGCTTTACATGGGCATCAGGTCTAGGCCTTTAGAGATACTCGATTAAGAAATGGCACGATGGCATAATGGCGAGTTATGCGGCCTCGGTGATTAAATGGCAGCATCACGACGGCCGCGGGTTCCACGGGTTCCCAAGTCCGAGCATCTGGGAACATCGACAATTAATTCCCGCACGCGGCCGCGACGTCCAGCGCTGTCTTGCGATCGTCATCCTCCAACATCGGGTCCAGCCCGCGATCCATCAACACGTTGAACCGGACGTGGTGCCCCTTCGCCGCGTAGTGCAGCAGTCTGCGCCCGCCATCATCGCGCACACCAAAGTCCGCCCCCGCCGCCTCTAGCGCCGCGAGCGCGCCCGCGTCGTCATACGTCTTCGTGTCGCGGAACGTCGAGTACAAGTCCTTCTCTTCTGTCGAATCCGCTGTGCCAAGCGCTCAATCCACTTCCAGCGCGCTCGAAGGCCATGCACGGAGTGGAATAATAACGGGCCGAAACGCGCCCTTAAACCAGCCGCTTTAAGGGCTAAGTTCGCCCCTAAAGAACAGGGAGAACAAAAACAATTACACACAATTAAATATATCATAAATTAACCCTTAAATCCGACAATTAACAATTTAATACATACTAAAAATAACCATTAAACTAAACCCTACCTATAGCTACTATTCCTACGCAAAATACCCACTCAACAATAACAATAACAACCCCTACTACAAAGATCGCCCTTCAGACAACCAAAAACTAGGTCCTTTAGTTCAACCAATTACAATCCCAGGCGAAAACCTACAACTTATAGAACACCATAAATCCATCGGTCAAACACTCCGAGAACACCAAAAAAAAACCTATAAAGAGATTACTCGAATACCAGAGTGGTCATTAATCTCCAACCACCTAAAAGCACTCCACTAAAGGGTTAAAAGCACCTTAGGAAATAGTACAACTTAGGAACCCAACAAAGCATTCGTCCTAGGCCCTAAAACGTCTATAGAACAAGCTCACACTCTCAAAGACCTATCCCCTATGAACCTCACTCTATACAAGGAACAACGAGTAGAATACAACAATAACCATAAATATTATACTAAACAAATAAAAAGCATATACACACTTCAGAACTAGTTCCATAAGACTATTACTCTAGACCTTCTTAAGTACTATTATACTATGAATAAGAGATTTAATGAATAATTCTCTAAACTATAAACCCGCATCGGAGGTATGTTATACGAACACTAAGTAAATATAACGGAAATATATTCCAAAGTCTTAAACCATCTAAATAAAAAAAGGTTTATTATATAAAAGGATACTAAGGACTAAATTAGCTACTAAGAAAACGTTCTCCATAAAACTCAGGTTATAAACGTCCTATAAGCTAAATACTCAAATACTTAGTTTCCAGAGTTCATACGAGCCCTCAGCGGAAACCTTATTAAACCATGGATTCAAACCTACTAATTAATAATTAGAACCAAAATAATAAGTAACCTACTTACACTAAGCAAAGTCCTCAGTAAGGCTCAACAAGTCCTCCACTAAACGAAGGACGTTTAAAAAACCGGACAAAGAGTATTTAGACCTATTACCATAACCGGCGGACCGGTCAACAACAACAATAAACCACAATAACCAAAGACCCAACCACAGAAGGCCCGTAGTAAAGGCCGTGGAGGCCGTGGACGAGGTAATAGGAGGAGCAAAAGCAAACACCCACGCTCCTTAACTAATAAATACAGTGACTCTAATAAGGGCAGGACGTATACCGCATACCTAAAACGCGGTCACCAGTTCTCTAAATACTGGCTAGTTTTCCCTAATAAGCGCCCTAACTACGTATACCACGATCAAGCATTTAAGAAGCTCGTTACTAAGCAACTGAAGAATAACGAAGACCTTACTAAACATATTTAGAAGCTCACATTTACTACAAAATCAAATTAACTCATAGGACATTATCAAACCCGCATTCAAACTACTCTAACAACCTCTCATAAAACATACTCACTTTATGGATCCACAATCCTCAACTCCAAAACTACAATCCACATTTTCAATAACCCCTCATAGTTTATACAACTAACAAGAGCTACACCTAATACCTATCTCTAAATAAGTACTCAGCAAATAACAATTAATAACTTCGGAATAATAAATATTCACATTAAAAGGCGGAACAGCAAACTACTTAAACTTCACTTATATAACGCAGTGATCTATAAAAGGTTTACAAACAACCTTATTTCTTTAAAACGCTTACACCGAAAAAGCTTTTAATAGGATACTAACCCCAGCAATAACTATATCAGGCGCATAAACCGAAACTACGTTTATAAACTATTTAAAATCTATAATTAAAATATTCTCAATTATAAACCTATAAAAGATAAAATAGTATTCGTAATAATCGTTCTACTCCCTTAACCTATACTAAACAAACTCCTAAGAACCCCGTAAAAAAACTACTTTATAAACACAATAATCCATAAACATATCTGTCATGATATAGCCCACAATTACTGTCCCGTAATTGTGGTTCCACTTTTGCGACAGTTATGAGCCCTTGTCTCTACGAGCCCTCTAGTTGAATGGCTAAACGCCTCGCTAAAGTGGCAGTATGTGGGCCGACCTAGAGGCCATGGGTTCGAGCCTCGTTGTGCTCACCCATTCTCGCTTCAGCAGCAAGTCACCGAAATGGAAGGTTAGACTTGCCAGCTGGAAGCGGCCGGCACCCAGTAACAGTCAACAAAGACTGGCTTGTCAGCTGGGAGTGTAAGCCGGTGCTGATTGCTTAGTCAGCAGACCTCTTCTCTCCTCGGTCTGGGGGGGTGTGTCATGATATAGCCCACAATTACTGTCCCGTAATTGTGGTTCCACTTTTGCGACAATATCCAAATAAGTCTAAAAAAATATTAGAGATTTGGGTACCTAAGGAGAAACGCTCTCAATCACCTTAGTAACACAATAAGGGGAGTGAAACTCCTAAATCACAAAAATAAAACCCCAGTGGAATATAATACATATAGGATAACAAATATAATCCACTATATAGGTAAGTCCCATAAAGAAATTCTCTTTAATAAAAGTAACAAAATTAATTTTCTACCCAGTTATGATAATTATAGGATACCGTCACCGCAACTCTCAGAACTAAGTAACCCACTAAGAGTATTATTTAAGTAACCATAGGACGACGAAATTAGAGAGAACATAGAAAACTATTAGGGGAAAAATAAAGACCCTAAAAATCCACTTTCCTAAAATAATATCCCTAGCTTGTCATATTAGAATTAGAGTTTTTAATAAATAAAACCCTAATTTTATAAAGGTTTTATAAAACATAATAGCCTATAAGGGAGACCTAGTATCTATAATAAATAATAACTAAAATAAAACCTATTATCCATAGGAATACCTCCGTAATAGGGTACTTAGGGATCACCTAGTTATATATAATTAATATTAGCGGGGATATCTTATGGACACTAATAGGAAATACCCATAGGATTACTACCGGAAATCTCGAATATACCGCTGAACTTCCTATAAATAACCTCGGTAATAATACTAATACTAATATCGGGCTTCTTAGACTTTATTGGAGATGAGATACTCATAATACTCCGCTAACTACTAAGTAAACACCAAAATAACCCGTTCACATAGGGTTTCCCCCCGTATAACAAAGGAATTCCATAATACTATAGGATTTTCTAACTAGACGTAGACCGAAAATTCGGATAAAAGCCCATTTTTCATAATAAAGATATTCCCTATTATCGGGATGTAGATCTTTAAATCTCTAATTTGAGCGTGAAAACAACTAATTTAAACATATTATTAAATATCACCTAGCATTAGAACTCCCTACTATATAAAAAAATACTCAACTAATAAGAATATTACCTAAGACTAAGTGAACGTCATCACTATATAATAAACGGATACTATTCACTTGAAGAAATAACCCGAAAATAATTCGGGCTAATATAATAAGAATCTATTACATAGATCACTATTAATCGATTTACTATAAAAAAAATCCGTAATATAATAAATATTTATACTTTACCCAAAATTACTTTAAATATACTAGATTATAAATAAGAACAATAATAACACCAACATAACTACTCACAATCTTCTATAATAATTTAAATCCAAAACTATGATAATTCCTTGATAAACCCACTCCTTATAACACCGTCGAGGAATATATCACCCTCACCGAGAAGAAACAAACAATAATCAGGAGACGCCTATAAAACCCCATCGAAATCAATCACACCTCCGACGATAAGGAAGAGGTTCTATAGAGCAGAGACTACAATAATAAGTAGAAAAGCCATAGATTCCAGCGGAACAACCACAGGAAACCCCAAAATCAGTACAACACTAATCAATCTGGGCCCCCTAACCACAACTAAAAAAAACCACTACCCTTAGAATTAACCAATAAGAAACCTAGGATAAAGGAGATTTGTTATATATAATTAACTAAGTTAAACTTTGAATAAAATAAAGTATATTTAAGAGGATTATAACGAGGATAATCTAATTAATAACTTCGTCGACTATGGTTATACTCTTATCGACCTTATCGAAGTTCCTCCTAAGATACCCAAAAAGATTACTAAACTTTTAATTAAAATAGAAGTAGTAGAATGAACAGAGAACTTAGTATATAATACGGAACATTCCACACCCCAATAAGCGAATTCAATACCCAACCAACACCCTAATATCCTTGTTATACCACTGGTGCTCGTATATATAAACAACGCCGTTAATTTTAGCGGTTTTATAACTAAGGAACCCTCATAAGATAGGGTCCCTAATGTTTAGAAAGAGTAAATTATTAACACCTAAGTTAAACTAGTAAAATGAATACTAATACCAAAGTGTACTTATCTCCGTCTAAAGGTGAAATCCGATGATAACTCAGAGGAAGATGAAATCTATATTAATATTAGAGTATCCACTATTCTAATTAATAAAGCTTAGGTAATGAAGTTTATAAGAAACCCGTTATTTTACATAATTAAACCACGAAAAATAAATAGAGTTAAGTCGACTTTTTAGGTCACCGAGTAAGTTACATTTGACTTTTATATCCTTAGCACCGTTTAAAGTATTAATATTAATACTCACATTGTAATAATAGCCGGAGTAGTAAATACACTAAGAATTAACTTACTTTTAGGAACACTATTCTACGAAGACCATAACCTTATTATCGATTTTAATAAAGGAATAGTTAAATTCCGCTGAGGTTTTGGAATAGAAGTGAAAGTCGACTTTAAATACACCTAGCCGATCCTCCGCTGCGTCAATAGTATATATATCATAGTAACCTCCTCCGAAAAGGACACTTTTATTATCACCAATTACCTCAACTTATTAAAAAACAATAACTCATTAAGTAAAGCCTAGTAATTTTATACCCTCTACGAAAACGTGGTTAACGGTATAATAATAGTGATAACACCGAAGTTAGTCCTTATGAGAAACACCATAGCTAGACCGTTGATAATCCCTCGTAAACACTAGCTAGGATAAATCCGAGAATTTAAAGGAACGGAAACCACTACCTTATTGGATTAAACGGATTTTATCTCATAAATCTATAATAACAACATCACCACTAAGGAATTCAACAAACTAAAAAAGCCAAACCACAACCAAGTGTACTTCACAAATTAAAAGGAAGCCCCTAATTCGGATCTATAGGAGGAACACTATAAGGTGCCCTTTTACAGAATTACAAAGCCTACCAGCGTCCCCACAACATTTAACAAGGATAACGTTAAAATCTATAACATAAACACAAAATTCACCAATAAGCTGTGTATAGCGCTAAAAACGGACGTTTACCGTAATAAAGGGATAATCCTAATACTAGACGATTAACGTATACGAATCGAATTAGTAAAAGGATAGTAGAATTAAAAGATGTCGCAAGCATACTGGGCCACCAAGACGTCTGGGAGCTGTGCTCAGCTGAGTCAGCACTCACGTGACGTCCTGGCCCCCGAGCCGGCCTATTTATTCTGCTGGACGCACCCACTAGATAGTGAATAGACTAAGCCTTCTTCTCCTACTTAACCTCGTACGCGCGTGCGAACTCGCCACAAAAGATAACAGTAAAGCCTTACCCCCTTAGTATGAACGATCTCGAAATAGTCCACAATATCTACGGAAAACTATACACAAATAATAAAATATTTTAGTGAAATGGCCTTATACCTGTCGTTTACCCCTTATTCGTAGTATAGTATATTATTAATAGTAAGAAAAAAAGTAGAGTAGTTGTTAATTTACGCCCACTTAATAGAATTATAGTCTTAAACGTATACCCCCTCCTCAACTAGGGCAATATAAGAAACGCCCTAAAAAGGGAAAAACACATAATAATGGAATGGAGCGGGGGATGCAGTGGACAGTGTGTATCGTATCGCCTATAACACACACACCCTACTGACCACAGGTCGTGCACCTCTCGTCCCACGTCCGAAGAGGTGACTAACTCGTACGAAGCAGCGTCAAGAACACAATTCTTCGAGTATCCGGACTCACTTAGACCTGATCAGGGCCGAAGATATTCAGATAACTCTCCGAATGGGGTTCCATCAGCGAAAAAGGGTGCTTTGTTGCTCAGTGGTGAAGCGACCTCGTCTCACGTCCGAACGACGTTCTCCGAACCTATGACGAAAAAAGGGGGCTAACGCTCGAATTAAGTGTCTAAAGAGATGTGTCTATGTTGCTGTGTGTTCTTGTCTGTCCCGTCCAGCCTAGAAAATGCCGGGACTTCGCTTTTTATACCATGTCGTCGCCGATGTGGAGGCTCACCCCTCTCTCGGGACACCTGTTTCCCCTGCCCGGTTCCACCGGTTATAGAAAAAGATAGTGAGGGACCGCCTAGCCGTGGGAAGGTAGTTATGGATAAGTTAGTGGCTAAAATAAAAGATATTATAGCGTTTAACTAAGTTACAATAGCCTTAACATAGTGTTGTGATAGTCTCCTGGCTGAACTAGCCCGTTCAGTGTGCAGAGCTAGTCACGTGATACTACACGGGACCCGTATTACGTAACTTCACCCTTTTTATAACCTATTTAGAAGCGGGCTTCGCCCAGTAATTAAACTTTTAGAAGACAGGCCACTTTCTACTACAGTGACTCCGTTCATTATACAGGCTTCACCAGACATAGTAATACTACGAATTGAGTGTTAACTATTACTAGTTATTAATAAATAAGTATTAGGTAAGTAACAAAGTTTAGTTTAATATTATAAACTATAAGTCCTTATACTTAAATTAGAAGCTTATATAATTATATTATTAATACTAAGTTACTAAGGTGGTGAGTGTATATATAATGGAATTAAAGATATTAAAAGGGATTTACCTATAATTCCATATAAATGTCCTCCGGACGTCAGTTAGTGACCCCCTCCTAAGCTAAATTTAATTAGATTATTAATTATTACTTATGAAGGAAGTGGATAATAAGGATAAGTGGTAAATAGAGGAGATTTACGTTATTAGATTGAAAATTGTGGGTAAAGGGAGAAGATGTGAAGCCCTAGTGAAGTGGGAGGGTTATATTAACCCTACGTAGGAGCTAGCCGGTGCTATAGAGGAAATGGAGGTGCTGGACCGTTACGAGGAGCGCTATGGGCCGATATTAGAGAACGACGGAGACGTGTTGTATACGTAGGTGCCCCCTAGGAGGCCAGCTAGTAACTGGAGGCTGCGTAGGGGGTAGAGGGGGGTAATATCATAAGCTGAACCCGGTGGTTATGCCTGGGTTATGCCCGGGCTCGCGCCGGTGCCCCACTGGTGCCCCATTAGTGCCTACCCCCTAGGAAGTAGAGATTTTGCGCTATATTGTAGTTTACCCTTTTCCTTTTTAGTTTGAAATAAACAGTATTTGGCTACCTTTCGGTTGAAACAAGGCCTAGGACCAGCCTTTCGCAGTTTATAAGACTATTGGGTCTTATAACCCTAAGAGGTATTATAATTAGAGTAATACTAGCTTTAGAACCCTTAAGATAAGGTCTATTATTTATTAAAGTTATATTTACTACCTCTCTTATTATAAGAATGTTGCGAGCACTAGTGCGTACGAGGTTAAATAATAGAAGAAGGCTTAGTTTATTTATTATTTAGTGGGCGCGCTGAGTAGTATAAATATACCGATGCGGGTACTAGGGTATTACGTAAGTACTGACTTATCCGAGTGCAACTCCTAGGTGATTCGGTGGCCGAGTATACTTATAATACACCCCCCAATTACGCTTATAATACAATTACTTATTTTAAAGCAGCGACCACTAAGTTCTTCTATATACGGTTTCAAGTAAATAACTTAGTTAATAATTTAATTAATTAAAATAAATTATTTTATTTCTTATTTTTTATAGTACTTATGTTATGTTATTAGGAATTGTTGAATTCACTTTACCAGGCGCAAAGTTAGCTGGCTATACGGCTTAAGCTGGGAAAATATCGATATATTCGTGGTAGTCTGCTATTATTATCGGTTAACGAATTGCACCTCTTAATAACAGCGAGTATACTAAATTTATAATAGATCCGTTAACGTACATAATAAGCGAGCCGATCACCTAACCACGATAATCCATTTTCCCACTTTTAATACGTGTTCATCCACTAAACAGAATGCCGTTATTAAATAAAGAAGCCTAGGTCATATTAGTGGTCTAAGTGATCGCAAAGACTCCAAATCTTAGTATCCGAGCAACTACCCGGATCTACTCTGTACTACTTTTAACTTTATGTGATTGATTAAAGGGCATAGTATTATAATATAATAGTATACTAAATTCGTGGAATTTGATGTTATTTAAAGAGGAGAAGTTAGTTAAGTATATTCTCGACTTAGATTCCCGATTACTTCCTCCTTAGTTGGCTAGTGTGGAAGAAATGGCTAATTATTTGCTTATTGACTATAATGTACCCCTCGTTAGTAAACGCTAGGCGTTAAACTTCGTTAAGCGATAACTATAGTTTTAAATGTAACCTTTTCATAAGTACAATTATAAGAGAGTTTAATGTGAAGATACTATTATTATAAATGTGTAATTTTGGTTTATGATGAATACGATTACGAAATATAATATTAAGGATTTAGATATTTATAATTTTAACGAAACTGGGTTTATAATGGGCTAGATTTTAACCGGATTAGTTGTTATAAGTTTTAAAAGGCGTTCAAATATGAAAATAGTATAGCTTAGTAATTGGGAATAGGTTATAATAATTCAGGTCATCGGCTCGTCGGGTTATAGTTTATTATTATATATTATTATTATAAGCTAATATCACCTTTCCACTTAGCATACTAAATCGGGTCTCTTATCCGATTAGGTTATCGTAATATCTAAAAACGGATAAATAATAAATAAAAAAGGCCTAAATTAGTTTTAGTATTTTAATTAGTATATAAAATTGTGTTTAAAAGGTTAATATCGCTTTTTCGTTATTAATGGACATAAAAGTTATTATTCTACTGATTTCGAGATATTTTGTAAGGAGAACAATATTATTATATTATACTTTGTATACCAGCTTATTCGTTGTATATCCTCTAGCCCTTGGACGTTGGCTCTTTTGGGCCCCTTAAGATGGTGTATAGTTAAGAAATTGAGAATAAGATGCGCCGAGGTAATACCCATATTACGAACGAAGACTTCTTCCCCGCCTTCTACAGTACCTTTACGTAAGCTTTTACGGAAAAGAACATCCAGGGGGGTTTTAGAGGGTCCATATTTGTTCCTTTAAGTACAGGGAGTGTTTTATCGAAACTGGACATTAAGTTATACACTCTAATGCCCCCGGGGTCCCTCTTAGTAATACCACTACCTTGGGTTTCTAAGATACTAAATAACCTAACCGAGGTGAGTTCTTAATTAAATCTAATTAAAAAATAAGTCTCCTATTATTAGAATAGTTCCCCAATACTTATTTTATAAGTTATTAATTATATTATAAAAAGTATAATAAGAGTTATATATAAGTTTACTTTAATATAATCTAAGCTTAAAGTGCTTTAAGAGGAAAATAACCTACTTAGTTAATATTAGAGGGTTAAGAAAATACATTTAAGGTAAAAAGTGAGTTTTATTATAGTTAAGGTAGAGGAGATATAGTCCTAGAGGGAGGCGATAACCTAGGTAGAAGAGGAAATGCACTGGAGTAATGGTCGTAAACCGAGGACCAAATTAGGTTAACAGTGATATGGTGTTTATGGGAATACTGGATATAATACATAAACGTATCCAATTAATAAAATGATATCTAAGGAAGAGGATTCTGAGTAGTTTTAATTGATTTGAAGTTTTTGTTGTTACTTCTTAGTTGTATTTGTGAAGTGGTCATAGTTGGGTGATCGGCTTGTTTGTTTGATCGGCTCACTTATTATATACGTTACTTCTAATTAGCTTACTAATCGAGTTAATCGGAGTATTTACGGTAATAAGTACCGCGAAATAGCTACTAATATTCTAATACTAATAACTCTCTTTTTTTACCGTAAATCGCCCTTTTTCGAATAAAAGAGCGGAATTCGCGTATTTCGCAGAGGGCACCAAATCACTTAAGAACACAGTAAAACGAACGAATTAATTAAGTATGTAAGGCGGTTAACTATAGTAGTATTTTCTGCTAATGACTTTGTCACCTCTAGCAGAATTAAACGTCAGCCGTAAGCTAGCCGTAAATTCGAGTAATTCGCCGTCGATTAATAGTATTAATAGTATTATCCCCTTACCCCATATTATTTCTCATCTTTTTAACAGCATATATATTCTTTTATTTTAAGCCCTAGTTACTTAACCTTCTATTCGTATTATCACTTCTAAGCTATTAATTAACTTCGCAAGAGCTTAATTCGGTGCTGTCTTTATTAATCCATCGGCTAAATTATCTTCGCCATTAATCCATCGGATCTCATAACGCTCTTATCTCTCATATAACTATTAAAAGGCTATAATATTAATTATAAGATACTTCTTCTTAGTTATACCGAGTTTTACTAAATACTTATAAAATAAGTATAAGTTAGTATATATAATTATTGAGATTATAGGTATTTAAAGCCTGTCGGAAACAATTTTAAGTATTATAGAGAGGGTGTACACTATATTAACGCCGGTAATTATACTATAAATCTCTAAGGTGAGTATACTTTGAGTGACTCTTTTATTTTTCATAGACGAATAGTGGATAATATTATTTTTAATAGTCAATTCTGTAATGGTCCAAGCACGTATATTGCAACTAACTATGGCGATTACTACGAGTATCTTTAAGATAAGGAGAATGGAAGGAAAAGTCTGCTACCCCATAAATCCGTTGGATCCTGATTAGGTCTACTTGGGCTTAATTAGGCTTAGTAAATAGTGGTTAGCATTAAATATGGCCGAGTAGTTCTGAGGCCTCTGATCGGGCCTTGGCCTATTATAATTACCCCCTTCCTCTCCTCCCTTCCTAAGGGATATTCCTATAATAACTTTATAATAGTCTAAGGCCACTATATCCACTAGTATATCCACTAGTTTGTAGGTGAGTTGGGCATAGTCTTTCTACTTTACTAAGACCTTTTATTTACCTTATACTTTTTACGTATTACGGATCTCCTCAACTTCAAACTCCTCCCTATTAACTATTAGTATTATAAGTGGCTAGGTATTATTACAATTTATAATAGTAATGGATCAACTCTAGTGTACCTAATCAAACTTACGTAGAAGACGTTATGGATCCCTAGCGGCGTATTTAGCCGGTAAGCATAGAATTTAATTAGTTTAAGGACGGTGTACTTTGTATTAACTTAGTTAAGCTTTTTTAATAATTAATTAAATTAGATATTCCGTAGCCTTAGCTAAACCTTATCCCTAAGCTTAAACTAATTAGATAATTAGCGCCTTATGTTTACGGTAATCTCTTATTTCTCTTACACTATTATTATCACCACCTAAGCCCACTTAGAACTGTCCTTTAACTTTTAGACCAGAGCTTTTACTCTTATTATAGGGGTCTTATTATTATTCCATAGGGGTTCCTCTACTCTAATTAGGTTTAAGTTATACTTATAAGTAATAAAGAACGGGCTGAGTTCTATTAATAAGGTGACCTGGTTATTAATAATTATTATTATTACTAGGAGTAGTTTATCCTAATTATCCTAAGTATACACTATATATGCTCTAAGATAGGTTTCCATTACCTGGTTTACCTTTTCTATAACTCCGTTTATTTCTGGGTAGAACACTATAAAGAGTTTTTATTTAATCCATAGTAACTAGTAGAGTCGTTTTTATATAAGACTTATAAACTACGGTCCCCTATCTAATATAATTATATAAGGTATCCTATAATACCTAATTAAACCTCCGATTAGTTAGTTTACCACTGTATCCGTTGTGATGTCCTTTAACAACTTGAAGATTACGTTCTTTGATAGACGATCGGTCACCACCATAATATTCGTAGCCCCGTTATGGTGGGAAGGGGGTAATCCTATTACAAAGTCGATAAAGACCTCTGCCCAGATCCGTCCAGGGATAAGCAGAGGTTTTAATAAGCCCCTCTTTTTATTACACTATACGTTTCTTTATCCACAAACATCATAGTTCCTCATAAATCTTTGGATATCCTAGGATAAGCCTGGTTAATGGAATTAGTGGCTAGTTAGGGTTTTTAAAGTGTCCTTCCCCGGATATCCCGTTAATGTGGAGTTATGGAACCTCTGGATTAAACCTGTCCTTAGGGGCTTATAATATGGAATCCAGATTTTGTTCCTCTATAATAATCTTTTATTATCGTTAATCGTATATTCTAATAATATCATCGGTAACTTCTACTACGAGGAAAGTTATTGGTCTTTTTTTTATATTACCCCCCTAATTAGCTAGTATTAGTTATTCTGGTCTAAGGTTTTATCCTACTAAGAGTGTAATAGCTCTTTTTTAAAAGGGTTTAAGGGGGGTTCCGTCTTATTTGGGCTAGGGTTATTAGTCTAATTTATATCTCCGGAGGAATCTCTTATATTAAATTTACCTCTTTTTATTTACCCTAATTGGGCCTGCACTTCTCTAATTGTTATTATGTTATTAACTTATAATACATTAATCCTATTCTTTAGGAGTTTAATCTTCTGACCCTCTAACCTGTTGTCCTATAGGGTACTAGGGATATCCTGTTTATTTTTAATAGTGTTTTAGGAACTACTACTTTTTTACTAGGTCTAAACTAAATAATAAAATTATAATAGGATAGTAATTCTAATCACCTAATTTGGTGTTCATTTAACTATCTCTTTGTCATAAAGTATTTTAAATTCAGGTGATTAGTTAGGATAATAAACTCTTCTATATTCCACAATTCTGAATCCCAGTACTCTAAGTAGCGTATTATTACTAATAGTTCTTTGTTATATATCGGGCAATTATACTCTATAGGTAGGTTCTTACATAAAAAGAACACAATAGGCTTTAGGATCCCTTCGTCGTTATACTACGAGAAGGCACCTCCTACCACATAACTAAACGAATTGGTCTCGAGTATTATAGTTCGATCAGGGTCCCAGTGAGCTAATATAAGTGCACTGATCAGGAGCGTCTTCAGCTCCTCGAACACTCTAATACACTCCTTACTCTAAACGAACAGTATATCCTTTTTAGTTAAGGCTATTAGGGGTTATATAATCCCTGAGAAGTTGGGTATAAATTGCTAGTAATAGTTAGCAAAACCGAGGAACCCATGGACTCCTCATACTGATCAGGGCACTTCCCATTGTTACGGGCTGATACCCACGATGGCCTAAGCTTTGCCTGAGGCGTTAACCAGCATCCAACAAAAGAGCCCTCCGGTCAAAGGGGCCTCCGATCAAAGGGCCTCCGGTGACCTCCGGCGCCCCACCAAAGGTCCCCTTTGTTCTCCAGTAGTATAGATTCCTATACCGCCCCCCTTGCGAGGAACTTCCTCTCTTTCGCTCCTTAGCTTGAAGTAAACAGTAATAGAGCACCCTAAGGTCGAAAACACCTAGGCCTAGCCCTTCGCACCCATCCCTGGATTACCTTAATCTTCTTAGGGTCTATGCGAATTCCCTTATTAGTACTAACAATAAACCCCAAATACTTAATACTCTTAGCCTCAAATTTGCACTTATTAATATCCACATGCAGGCCTATAGCACCTAGGTACTCGAGGACCTTCTTAACCTTCTTTTTATAATTAGAGAGGGAGCTATCTAAATAAGTCAGAACATCGTCGATATAAGCTAAGTAGACCTTATCTAAGAAATCTCGTAGGGTATGGTTAATATATTATTAAAACGTCGTAGAGGCTCTAATTAAACTAAAGGGGGTAATCATTTATTCGTATAACCTATACCTTGTCCTAAATACCATCTTTTATTCGTTTCCCTTCCTAACCCGGATCTTATGAAACACAGCGATGACATCCAGCTTTGTTAACCACTTCGTTTTTGTTAATGCCCTTAGAGTCTCGCTGATTAGGGGCAAGGGGTATCGGTCCTTTTTTGTAATGGTGTTAAGGGCACGGTAATTGACGTAGAACTGTAACCCTCCTCCAGGCTTCTGGATAAATAGAATAGGCGATAATACAGGGGAACTATTAGCCCTAATAAACCCTTTATCTAATAGTTCTATAAGGGTTTAGTGTAATATAATTAACTCTTCCCTTAATATACTATATAAAGGTCCCTAGGTCACTGGTTTATCTTAACTATAGGAGTCCTTTTTAATAGGGATAGTATGGTCGACGTTCTTTTAGTGCAGTGGTAATTAATTAGCTTTATTTTAGTTAAAGATATGTAGAAACTTATGGTAATACGTAGGGAGTTTTATCCTTAGGTCTATTTTTATTTTTAGTATTAGGGCCTTCTCGATATCGGCTAAACTTATAGAGAACGTGTTTAGGGTGAATATACTAAGAGAGGTCTTTTTTCTTTTTTATGCCCGCCTAATTAGAGTTAAGAATACTAATCTAGTCTATTATTGGATTAGGAACTTTGGATCTTACCAGGCCTGACCCGGTTTCCTTTTTGTTACTTAGTGGTCTACGATACTTATATATAGAGTGCCTCGTACTGGGTAAACCGTAACGTCATTGTTAATTATCCAGGACCTTCTAAGAATAACATTGTCTTCTTAGTTAAGAATAATATAAAAGAATAATCGGTGTTATTTATAGCTATTAATATCGATATTAGTATAAGTAACATGACGGATTATACTAGGGATTATAATAGTAACTTATATTAAGTTCCGAGGTGTAATACTAATACATAGTAAGCGGGGTTTCTTAGTGAAGGCGTCGCTAATTAGGGTGTATATTAAATACCCTATATTAATAAGGGTAATTATATAGTATATCATATTAATCCTAATATTAACGTAAAATAGGTTATAATCTATACTCTTTTTAATAACCTTTTATTCCTCTATAATGTATTCCTCCTAATAACGACTTTCACTAGGAGTTACTCTTTTCCCGAGTCCTCAGAGTCCTAATTAAAGCTATTATTTATTTTACTCTGTTCCTTAATTTTTCCCTTAAAAGTTTTAGTCTTCTTTGTTTCTTTTCGATCCTTAGGGTATTACTATTATATATGCCCTTTTTTATTATAGTAGTAATATCTACGAGCTTCCTCTTAGTTTGGCCGTTTATGGACTTTCTTGTCCTTAGTTAACTTATTTATCTTTGTAAATTCCTACTCCATCTAATCAGGTTAGGGGAACTCTAATTAACCGTTCTACTTCCGAGGTGACTTAGTTCTTATTTGGTTAGGGGTCAGCGATCTCCTACGCCGATGCTCATGGTGGGCTTAGTAGGATTCGCTGTCCAATTCAGAGCTTATGCTTAGGAGCATCTAGGTGTATACAGCGTATGTCGTTGGCTTGTTGATTATGCTGATAAGGGGGGCTCTTATTATGGTGTTCAGGGCTCCTTTAAGGTAATTGATCCTTACAATATTTAACCAGTGTCCTCCTCCTACTTCTACGAGCTCCTTTTTAAACTTAGGGAGGAAGTAAACGAAACTCTCGTTCTCCTTTTACTATATAATCCTTAGTCGATCAAAGGCTTATACTTCTACGTTAAGGTCTATATAATAACCTTTTAAGTATTCCATAAATTTATCCGGGTTCTTCGACCCATTGGCCCCTCCTTACATATAATAAGCACTTATTATAACTTACATAGTGTTTTTTAATCTAGAGTAGATATAAGTGAATATAATTAATTCTAAACCGAAGACTTCTCTATTCACACTTATTTTCCCTCTTATTTTAAGGTATTATTATTAAACTTTTTATATAATTTATTAAACTTTAGTGGGTTAGGAATTTAATGTTTAGTTTATTTTAGAGGTAGTATATAAACCTAATCGGGGGGAATTAGTGTTATAAAGGGTATCGGGAACTGGTTTAACGTTAAGGTCGGGTACCTAGGTTCTACTAGGGCTTCTTATAATAATCGAATTTATTCTCGTTAGGTCTCTTACTTGGTTACTTAGGTGGTCCACATCTCCTATAATTGGGTTATAAGCTATTCAATTAGCTGCACTAACTATTATGGGTTTCCAGATAGTTCAGCGTTACCTTCCGTTATCGCATAGTTATCGCTTATCCTAATATTTTATATTTAATAGTGACCATAGTATATTTAATAATATAGTTAAGGTACTCTACTACGGGTATACGTACGCGTTTTTTCGAGTTTATAATAACCTCTAAGTCTAATTAGGTTATACTAATCAGTTTCAGATGTTCAGGGACTCCTTAGGTTAACCCGTCTAGAACTTCTTACCACTTTCACATAAGTCGTGGACTTTTATACTAGGCGTTCAATTGATTGCTTTTGATGATCTTAAAGATAATATAATGGTCTAAGTATGTATATTGCAACTAGCTATAGCGACTACTACGAGTATCTTTAAGATAAGGAGAAAGGAAGGAAAAGTCTGCTACCCCACAAATCCGTTGGATCCTAATTAGGTCTGCCTAGGCCTGATCAGGCTTAGTAAGCAGTGGTTGGCGTTGAACATGGCCGAGTGGTTCCGAGGCCTCTGATCGGGCCTTGGCCCGTGACAAATTCATCCTCTCCTGGGGTCTTATTAGTGAGGAGGATCATAAAACCTAGTTGTGATGTGAGGTCGCTGTTGTTTGCGAAGGAGCCGTCGACGAATACGAATAGCTTGGCGTTTTCGAGGTCGAGGGGTACATACGTTAGCCCTCGGTCAGGGTTTTTGTCAAATTGAGGGTCAATTGCGTATATTGATGTGTTGTGTCTGCTAAGTGCTTCAGGGAGCGTCCCTGACCCTAGGGATAGGGGTAGGGGACGCCCCTGGATGCCTGAGGCGCGCTCGGGATCAACCTTACGCCGAGCGCCCGTTCCAAGGCGCTTTTGGAGCGTTCAATCTGACATTAGCACCCACCCCCTAGGAAGTAGAGATTTTGCGCCATATCGTAGTTTACGCCTTTTCCTCTTCAGCTTAAAATAAACAGTATTTGGCTACCTTTCGGTTGAGATAAGGCCTAGGACCAGCCCTTCGCAATAATCTTATTATCCATCTAATAGTGGATTTTCTTTTATTCAATAAGATTATATATCTTATTGTGGATTTGTCGTCCTTTTTTATTAATAAATACTCCGTAGGATTACAGAAAGTTACATAGAGTTTAAGTGATTTTTTTAGGGACCTTTTCCTAAGTTAAAAGGGGCTATTCTTTAAAATCTCCCTGGAATTTAGTCTCTAATGTTATCCTATATATTTTATGTGATAGTTGGGGCTCGTGGGAAGAGGAATCAGAAGCGTCTATTCTCCTAAAACTAGGTCTGGAATGCGTGGCATCTATATATAAGCGCTCAGGGGCGCGTAGGAGGGCGAGTCAGCTGGGCGGAAGAGCCGTACACCACAGACCACCACCACAGGCCGCCACATTCTATTTATACAATAAAGTTTTATTTAGAATAGTATAGCTATACCCACTGATTTAGGAGTTACTTCCTCTACATAGAAGGTAAATAAGTATCCCTATTTGTCCTTGTTAACTTCTTATTCCCATTTATCTAGTATAAGGAGTCCTTTCCGGCATCTCATCACCCTTAGCTACTCCTGGCTCGGGGTCGGGTGATAGGTTAGCTGTATTGACGCGGGGAGGGGTATTAACTGGGAATTAAACGATTCTAACGTTAGTTCCAACATCTTAGCAGATTCCTAAAAGTCGGTATAATAAGTAGAAACAACAATAATTACGTTATCTTTTCGAGTATATAACCGTATTCTTTCCTTATTAGGTTCAGCCGGTCACACACTGATTTCAAAGTGTTTTCTATGGTTATTAGGGTCAAATAACTAAGGAGGTAAGTGGTTGTATTATTGAGGTTATATAAGGGGTTGATTTCAACTTTGAGCGGAAAACTAGTGGAGTGTCGCCTTTTCGTAGGGTTGTTATTAAAATCAATAACTTCCCTCTCACTTACTTTTTCTTAGTATCCGCTATTAGTGAAATAGGTGATATACTACTAAAATCCTTAATAGTTGAAAAGTCTTTACTTCTCCCTTTTAGAGCCCTCCCGTGATAGCCTTATAGCCTCTGGTGAGCACTGGACTATAGCCGGCCCTGATCGGGGCTCTGGGTCACCTCCGGAGTTAACCCCTACCTTAAGGGCTAAGTGCCGCCGTAATACTAAGGCCCAGCTATTCCAGCCTAGCCTTGGGGGAAGCCAGCCTAACACTCCTAATACAGCCCCCTCTACGGTAAAGGGGCCCTTAAACGTAAATGGGGTGGCCACTGGATCTATCCTAGCCGCCTTTGATGAATAAGTTAAATGCTATAAGGACCGAAAGGATGTCTTTTTAGCTATCACATAATTTATTAATAATATGGCTTTTAGTTTTAAGGGGCTAAAAAAGCAGATCACAAAAGAGGGGATAACCTATGTGATCTAAGCTTTAAAGAAGTTGATGAATAACGAAACTACTCTAATTTTAACTTAGAATTACGTTATTATTATGGTATTAACCCCGACCCTAGCCCTAATTTTAGCCCCGGCCTCTACCCTAGCCTAGAACCGAGCTTTTACCCGCTTATAAGCCCAGGCTTAGCTAAAAGACCTCCGGGTTTTTGCTCGTATCCCCAAGGAAAGCCTGGATGTTGCCCGGAAGAACGCCCCTTTCGCCCTGCGTTGTACAGTTTACCAGGCCCTTAGCCTACAACTAGGAGACATCCCACACATCTACCACATCTCGACTGGATACTCCTTAAAGCCCCTAAATAAACAAATCTAACAAAGTCTTATTAGAAATAAATAAAAGTTAATAGACTACTTAGGGGCCTTTAAAGTAGAAGCCCCCATAAAATAGTTTATATACACTATCCCACGTTGCCCATCTAAGCTCCAAAGCCTAAATGGGGAAAATATTAACATATTAACCCTAATTAGGGAGGAGGTTATTACCTAAATTAGCCGCAAGCCAGTCCTAGCTCAGCAATCCCGCCTCAGCCTAAACCCTATTATAAACAAAGTCACTTAGGTTATCTCCTTTACGATCAAAGTAACACCCTTTAAACTATTCAACCAGAGTAGCAAGGCCCAGCTTATTAGAGAAAAAAGGACCCTACTTAGGTATAACCCTAGCTACTAGGGATACTACACAAACCAGTACTACAACCAGCGGCCACTCTATAACAACTACGGTAAGCCCTTAAACTCCCACGAGACCGAGACTTATATAACTAAGCCGAAGTATACTAACTACTTAGGGCCCTTCTAAGCCAGCCATATAAACTATCCAACTAAGCCCCTAATAATCAACGGTCATCTTACCCTCCTAGGCCAAAAGGAACGCGGACGGATTCGGAAAGCTAGGTAAAAGACCTCCAAAGCCCACAATAATACTAACCAGACCACCACCCAAAGTAATACTTAACAACCCCAAAACTCCTACCCTAATCAGGGCTAATAACCCAGCTCTAAGTACCTATACACCAGGACCCCCTCCTAAGGATCGATTATATACCTAGGTGATAAGGATTTAACTAATAATATAAATAAAAATAAAGCGGAAAACCCTAAGGCCCTACCTTAGACTAAATACCCCATCTACCCTCTTTAAAATAAGAACTAGAGGGTAGCTCAAAAACCTGATTATAATATCACTAATACTTATACCCACCTAGACCTCAACTCGGAGGCGTAGGCCTAAATAGGCCCCTCCACGGGTACTATGTATAGCCTAATATAACGTGGGGAAAAAGCCTCCAGCATACACAACTTTCCTAGAGCTTTACTAGGCTGATTAGGTCGATATTATACTTATTTAGGAGCCCTGGATAAGCTACACTAATAGAATACAAATTAATATATACCCTGGGTATAATTCCTTTATCCCAATTAATTTTTAGGATAATAGGGAAACAAGGCCCAGGGTAATAATATATATACGAAAAGGGATAAAGCTATAAATATAATAACAAAAACCTATCCAAATAAGGGATATCCTATGGTTAAAGGTTAATAATATTACTATTATAAACGTCTATAAATAACCAGGTGATCCTTATAACCAGATAACGACCACCCTCCTAGGATACCAATTACTAATATAAACCCTTATAACTAGGGATTTTAATGCTCACCACTACTCTTAGGAACCAGAATCCGTTAACTAGAATAAAGGAAACGATTTAGTTAACTAAGTTAACAACCATAACTTCTCCTTTATTAGAGAAGTAGGGGCTTTAACCTATACCCATAATCACGTCCTTAACCTGATCTTCTCAAATATCCCCTTGCGTACACAGGACTTTATCCATACCTATATCCAAGAGCTGATCACCAGCCTATTATAACCATCATCCCCCTTAACAACAATAAATAATAATAAACATACTAATTAGGGCTAATATCAGTCCCGGATTTAGCCCTTCCTTAGTTTAAAAACCTAATTAAGGTAGGGACTTTAATTTTTCTTACCTTTAAGGACTTACCCACCCTAATTAAACTAAACACCTAAGTTAACCGGATCGTTAACCTATTCTCAACGATTATCCAAATAGTAGGGAAAAAACAATAAAGCCGGGGAAAGTGGGCCCCCTAATAAATAAAAGAGTACTTTAAAACCCACTACTCCTATTTTAAAACCCATACCTAATAAGCACAGGAACCAGAGCCGGCCTCGGCCTTACTACCCCCTATCCTTAAAGAGTAAAAGGTCTTCTTAAAAATAATTAAAAAAGCTAAACGGGCCTATTAGGCTACTAAAATCGAAGGGGTTACATCCGATCAGGACCTATATAAAATAATGGGTTAGCGTAAAACTAGTCTAATAGTTAAAGCCCCCCCCTTAGTAGTTGAGGGCTAGACGTATAACGGTAGCTAGGATAAGGGCCAGGCCCTACGGAGGGCCCTGCTAGAGAGGTTCGATAATACGGATAACCTACCTAGGGACCCCTTCGACGTGGCCACGGTCCTAAGACGACAAATACCCTAGCAGGCTACAATTAATCAAAAAGAAGTAAGGGCAGCCACCCTAACAAAGACTACGACCCTTAATATTAACGGAATCACCATAAGATTACTTAAAATTTATTGGGACCTTATAACTAAGCTTATTAGGCTGCTATTCCAGGTATACATTAACGCCGGCTACTTCCCCCAGCCCTTCCGTAGAGCAGAGGTTGCTATAATTTAGAAGCTTAGAAAGACCGACTTCTCAAAGGCTGGATCCTGGAGACCGATAGCCCTCCTATCCTGCCTAGGTAAGGGGCTTGAGAAACTAATAACTAGGAGAATGGCCTACCTCACTATCCTGGAAGGGGTGGCTAGCCCATAGTAAATAGGGGCCCTACCAGGCAGGGCAGCTACCGACCTAATGACCTATCTCACACACAATATTAAACAGGCCCTCGATAAGGGGCTTATAGCTACGCTGGTGACAATGGATGTGAAGGGGGCCTTTGACTTTGTTCTTCGGAACCACCTTATTATCCGTCTATAGTAACAGGGCTGGCCTAATAGCCTGATCAGGCTGATTTATGCCTTTATGTCAGACCGCACTGCTAGGGTTAGGTTGTTGTGTTGTTGTTATAGTATTTAACGCCAAGGCGGCAAGGGCGAAGCCCTTGCGGCAGACCTCCCAAGGGGTATGTGGCGTGGAGAGCCGCAGGCTCAGACTACCTACTCTATAGTACACAGCCATTGCCAGCGTCCTCCAAATCTTACCTATTGGCTACTATGCGTTCAGTTTATCCTTGGATCCCGCTAGTTCCTCCAGTTCCTTTGCTTCCTATCTGGTTCCCCTAATAGGGTACGTTAGTTGGTTATCTTAAAGCCTAACCAGGCTAGCCCTTAATAGTATGGGCAGATCTTTTAGAAGAAGTCTATTACACATAGGAAGGCCTTAAAGCCTTTAGGATTAGTGATTAGCCCCTTAAAGTATCGCTCGAGTAATCCCATAGGTCCTATGAGCTCTGATAAACTGGAAGGGTAGAGGGTAGGCCACCGTTACCTCCTCGCTAGGGTCTTTCGGTAATAAACTAGGTGGTCTATTTCCTTTACTTCCCCGTAAGAACAAGTAAGCAGGGCTTTTATATGGTTAAAGTGTTAATGATATTATTCGAAATCTCCGTAGCCTGATCGGGCTATTAAGAGGTGGTGTAGGGTAACCCGTAGTAGGGCTAGTTCAGGGGGGCTAAATAAGGTGGCCTCGAGCCCTAGTTGGGTGTATCGATCCGTTACCTCCTTATACCATTATCGTATTTATTGGGCCCGTATCCGTTTTTTAGTGAATCACTTAATCCCTATTAGGGTTACTAGTTAGCCTAAAAGTACTAGGAGTATAGTACCCTACTTAGCTAAGTGGTCAGCTTCTTCGTTACCTTTTATCCCCTGATGCTCTGGGGCCTAGTGGGTGTATATATCGTATATTCTAGCCGCCTTATAGATCTCAATGAAGGCTTCTTGTGAGGAGTTTGGAGCTTCGCCCCGTATCCCCTGAATAACGCTAGTATTATTGATATAGATGTGTATAGGTTGGCCTTAGGAGGTAAAGAGGGCCCGCCGGAGCCCTACCCTCGCCCCTTCAACTTCTCCATTAAACACTTCTACTAGGCCGAGTCGGCCATAACCCTAGGCTATCCGCTTATTACCTCTATAAATGACGAACCCGTATCCTGTAGCCCTATTAGGTGCTTTAGAGCCGTTTAAATAGATAATTATATGATTGTCCAGGACAGTTCTTAGCCAGTTCCGAAAGGCCTTAGTAGCCTTCTCCTTTGTTTATAGGGTTATCGGGTTTTATGACCCTGGGAGGTATTATGATTAGAGTAGTACTGGCCTTAGGGCCCTTGGGACGAGGCCTGCTATCCGTTAAAGTCGCGTTTACTGGTTCCCTTGTTATGAGAGCCTTCGGATTAACGGATGTTGTTGGTCGACCCTTTGTAGGTGTACTGCGAAGCGTAAGCGTGCCCCTTCCAAAGCCACTTTCCTAGTAGGCAGGCCGGCATCTCGAAGGAGGTTGCTTGTTGGGGTTGTCTTCTAGACTAGGAGGATGGCTCGGGCCGCTCTTATGATAATCTTACTGACCTTTTAGACGAGGCCCTTCTGGCCTGTATTAATAATACCTCCCTGAGGAGAGGCGTTATTACTTAGAGCTAGCTTGGTTAACCCCCCGAACCAGGTTTCGGATCCGTATAGGGCTATTAGGAGGACACAGGTGACGACCACCTTCCATACAGCAGCCGCTGGGATCCCTCCTTTTGTGTTTATTAGGTGCCCTAGGTGCTGGGCTACCTTCTTCGCTATAACTACCCTTATTTCGATGTGGTATCGGAAAAAGAATCTTTTATTAAACTAAACCCCCAGCTAACGGATCAGCTCAACTAAGGCTTTAATTTCCAGGGCTTTAGCTTTAATCCCTGGTAAATCCTTAGGTTGTTTATGCTTTTTAGTAAAATGGATAACTTCGTATTTTGCTGGGTCGAAGGAGACCTTATTCTCAGTGCCCCAGTCTAGGATCTGGGTTATCTCCTGGTTTAGGGATACGGTGTTTTCTTCGAGTAATGAGCTAGTAGTTAGAAGGCCTATATCGTCTACATATCCAAACCGAAGCCTTAAATTCTCTAATAAAATCTCAATAATATAAAGTAAAAAGAGAATAGGCGATAGTGGAGAGTTTTGGGGTAACCCATAGCTAAGAGGGAAATCCTCTATTATCGTTTCTTTAAACCTAACTTTAACTATGCGGTTTAAGATAAAAGTATAAATCAGCTTGATCAAGTTAACGGGCTAGCCTTATTACCGTAATCTAATAATAAGGCGGTTCCGAAGAACAGAATCAAAGGCCCCCTTCACATCCATTATCACTAGTGTAGTTGTGAGTCCCTTATTGAGGGCTTGTTCAATATCATAAGTAAAGTAGTGTCATGATATAGCCCACAATTACTGTCCCGTAATTGTGGTTCCACTTTTGCGACAGTTATGAGCCCTTGTCTCTACGAGCCCTCTGGTTGAATGGCTAAACGCCTCGCTAAAGTGGCAGTTGTCGAATCCGCTGTACCAAGCGCCTAGTACGCTTCCGGCGCGCTCGAAGGTCCGTGCACGGCGCGGAACAATGATGGGCCGAAATGCGCCCTTGTATTAACCACCTTAAGGGCTAAGTTCGCCCCTAAAGAACAGGGAGAACAAGAATAATTACACATTATTGAATACATTACGAATTAACTATTAAATCCGATAATTAATAGTCTGATACGTGCTGAAAACAGCTATTAAACTGAACCCTACTTATAACCGCTATTCCTATGCGTAATACCCATTCGATAATAACGATAACAACCCCTACTACGAAGATCGTATTTTAAATAATCAGGGACTGGGTCCTTTAATTTAACTAATTATAATCCTAAATAAAGACCTATAACTTATGGGACATTATAAACCCATTAGTTAAGTACTCTAAGAGCACCGGAGAAGAGATCTACGAAGAGATTACTCGAATACCGGAGTGACCAGCGATCTCCGACCACCCAAAGGTAATCCGCCGAAGGGCTAGAAGCGCCTCAGGAAATAGTGCGACTTAAGAACCCGACGAAGTATTCGTCCTAGGCCCTGAAGCGTCTATGGAACAAGCTCACATTCTCGAAGACCTATCCCCTGTGAACTTCGCTTTATATAAAGAACGACGAATAGAATATAACAATAATTATAAATATTATACTAAACGGATAAAAAGTGTATACGTATTTCAGAACTAGTTCTATGAGATTATCGCTCTGGACCTTCTTAAATACTATTATATTATGGATAAGGGACTTAATGAATAGGTCTCAGAACTGCAAACTCGTGTCAGTGGTGTGTTATACGAGCACCGAGTGAACATAGTGGAAGTATATTCTAAAGTTTTGAGTTATCCTAATAAGAAGAGATTTGTTATACGAAAGGATACCGAGGACTAGATTGGCCGCTGGGAGAGCGTTCTCTATGAAGCTTAAGTTATAGACGTCCCATAAGCTAAATACTCGAGTACTTAGTTTCCAGAGTTTATACGAGCCCTTAGCGGAAACCTTATTGAACCATGGATTTAAGCCTATTAGTTAATAATTAAAATTAAAGTAATGAACAACCTACTTATACTAGGTAAAGTCCTCGCTAAAACTTAATAAGTCCTCCGCTAAATAAAGGATATACGGAAAACTGGACGAGGAGTATTTGGACCTATAACAATAACTAGTGGACCGGCTAGTAATAACGATGAACCATAATAAATAAGGACCTAATTACGAAAAGCCCGTGGTGGAGGCCGTAGAGGCCGTGGAAGGGGTAATAAGAAGAGTGAAGGGAAACAGCTGCACTCCCCAACTAATAGATCCAGTAACTCTGATAAGGGTAGGACGTGTATAGTATACCTAAAACGAGGTCACCAGTTTTCGAAGTACTAGCTAGTCTTCCCTAATAAGCGCCCTAACCACATATACCATAATCGAGCATTTAAGAAGCTGGTTACTAAGCAACTTAAGAATAACGAAGACCTTACTAAGTGCGTCCAGAAGCTCAAACTTACTATAGAATTAAGTTAACTCACAGAACGTTATTAAGCCCGTATTCGAACTACGCTAATAACCTCTCATAAAACATACTCACTTTATAGATCCGCAATCCTCAACTCCGGAACTATAATCCACGTTTTCAACAACCCCTTATAGTTCATACAATTAACAAGAGCTGCGCCTAGCAACTATCTCTAAGCAGGTACTCAGTAAATAGTAATTAATGGTTTCGGAATAGTGGATATTTATATTAAGGGGCGAGACGGCAAGCTACTCAAGTTTCGCTTATATAACGTAGCGCTTTATAAAGGGTTTACGAGTAACCTTATTTCTTTAAAATGTTTACACTAAAAGGGTTTTTAATGGGATACTAGCCCCAGCAATAACTATATTAGGTGTATAGACCGAAACTACGTTTACAAGCTATTTAAAATCCACAATTAAGATGTTCTCGATTATAGACCTATAAAGGACAAAGCGGTACTCACAACGATTGTTCCGCTCCCTCAACCTACACCAAACAAGCTCCCGAGAGCCCCGTAAAAAAACCACTTTATAAACACAATAATCCGCAAACCTATCCAAGCAAGCGTAGAAAAATAGCACCGGAGACTTGGATACCCAGGGAGAAACGCTCTAAATTACCTTAGTAACACAGTAAGGGGGGTGAAACTCCTAGATCGAAAAAGCAGAGACCCCGTAGAATACAATGCGTATAGGATAGCAAATACAATACACCAAATCCGCTAAGCACCGAAAAAATCGGTTAAACGGGCAAAAACCGGAGACCATCTAATACTCAACTTCTACAACTATAATAAGGGATACAAAGGGTATACGTCCCTTATACTTTTTTCTAACTAAGCCTCAGGGTTAACATAGGACTTTTACCTATAAAAGAGAACAATAAAGACGATCTCAAAAGCGTTACTCGAGTTACTCAACTATCTAAAACACGTTTACAACACAAAGGTCAAGTTCCTAGAAACTGATAACGAGCTTCTAAGATATCCGCGCCTAGTAGCAGACCTGAAGGGGCGTAGAATAACAATTAAAACATCAGCGCCTAATACGCAGGCTCAGAACGGAGGTGCTGAAAGGCTCGCTGCGATTATTAAAGCTAAAGCTAGGGCAATAACTATTATAACGAATTTCCTAGACTACTTATAACCTAAGATCGTTAAAACAATAATCTACTTCTATAACCGAACCCCATCACAAATACACGGGTGGAAAACGCTTTATAAGCAGTTCCATAAGCAATTCTAAAGCGGAGAAGATGAGATTTATACGGTCCCTAACCTCTCCCACCTACAATCCTACGACTATAAGGCCTACGCCCTAATAACCAATACGCAACTCAAACGCCAACGGTGAAAGAAGCTCACTCCTCGTGCATAGATCGGCTTTCTAATGGGCTACACGTTAAGTAATCAATTCAGAATATAGAACCCTCTTAAAAAGGACGTCTTCACAATAAGGGACGTCGTATTCAACGAAAAAGCGCACTTCAATGGGAACCTTAAGGGTACCGTTAAGGAATTTCACCACCTAAACCTATAGGTAATCGAAATACGAATTCAAAAGCTTATTAAGCAAACCCAAATACAAACATCAATATAAGACGCTAACAAGGAAACAGAAGAGGTCACCCTCACTCTCAAAATAAGTCCAGAGCATAACAAAAACGCTCTAAAAGTGAGCTCCGTTATAGAGATATACTCGGATAAGTTAAGATAGTATAACACAAGGCGCTTCGCACCGTACCTAACGCCTAAAACATCACCACTAAAACCCTTATTATTTTTCACTACCTTAAAAACAGCTTTAACTATGAAGGGGCGGGGGGAAGGCGAGGGAAAAGCATAATACAAAACCATAACCTTAGACCATAACATAAGCATAGTAAGGCATAGAGTCTCATTCAAATCTGCTTTCCTAATAAGAACAGCTCTAAAGCGGAAACAACGCCGCGAAACGCAATTAATGGACGGTCTCCCAGGTATACGTTTATGGTCTAACTAACCCAACGCCCCTAACGAGATTAGTCACCTTAGAACCTTTAACAGAAGTACATTAAATTAAAAGGCCGATGGGGAAGTGCTCTAATAACGCGACCTTTCCGGTGAGTTAAGAAAGCCCGGTCAAAAGGGGACTTCCACTAAGGGAAGCACTCCGGGTCATATACGTAGAGAATTTTCTCCACTAGGCCGTAAGGGTAGCACACCTATAAGTACTCACTAAAAGAAACTACCCCCTCTCCCCATATTACATAATCACTTAAAGGATCACTTATATAGGGACAACTTTAGAATAACTAAAATAAGCCATCTAAGCAGCTATAAAAACTCCCACTCCTAAGAAGAGGTCAGTAAAGAACAAGTACAAGGTAAGCAGATTCTCGGCTACTACTAGGTATATACCTACAAACTTAATAAATATAGGAGGCTCGTGAAATTTAAAGCACACCTCGTTATCCGTAGAGATTAATAATTAAGAGATAAGTGAGAAATGTACACTATTATGCTCGTAAGTATATTGTTCCGAATCCTTATTACAACAACTACTCACTTTGATATGGAGCTTCTATAGTATAACGCAGTAAATACCTTTGTATATATAATAATTGATGAGGAAGTGTATATATAACTCCTATTTGGATACCGAAAAGTTGGACGAGTATTATACTTAAGAAAGGCGTTTTACGGCCTTAGGAGGTCACCTTTGCTCTAGTAAAAGCACCTAGAAAACGGGCTCCTAAAACTCGGCTTTTAACGAATTACCGGAGAGAACTGTTATTAATAAAAGGAATAAGTTACGTTCTTTTTTTACGTTAACGACTACGTCTTAACTTTCCCTTATAAATTTTATAATAAAGTAATAGCATTAATAAAAGAGTTTTAGAAACGCTACTATCTAAAAGGTGGTCACGAGTTATAATAGTTCTTAGGAATCGAGGTCTTAAGAGACCAAGTAATTAGGAAAATTTGGTTATTATAATTAGTATTCACTGAAAAGGTGAGAAAACTCCTATTAAATGCTAATAAGCTACTTAAAGCGCATTTCAAAACCCTTATAATAGCCTTTAAACTGTTTTTATACGACGGGGTAGCTAAACCGTGGGAAATTAAGAAGTACTAATATAAGGTTAGAATTATTATGTATACAATTATGATAACGCGCCCGGATATCGTATTCATCGTAAGCCGTCTCGTACACTTTAATCAGAACCCAGGGCTAAGTCACCAGTGCACAGCGGATCGAGTACTCTAATACCTTTACTTAACGTATTCTCTCTACTTAGAATACGGAGCTGCACTAGGGAGCCCTAAGGACACTTTAAAAGTCGCTTCTGATACTAGTTTCGCCGATAATACGCTTAATCGGAAGAGCTCTCAAGCACTCGTAATACGACTTTTTGGTGGAACCGTTACGTAGAAAGCAAATAAGTAACAGATAATTACAATATTAATAACAGAAGCCGAACTTCTCGCCTTATCACACACAATAAAGGAAACCATCTTCACAAGCCGATTAATATCCATTTTATAAATACAATTCCCTACGGAGGACGTTCAGAGCACTGAGTTCGCACCTTAAATACACTCTCAACCACGAATTCACATATAATACGATAACCAGTAAACCGTGCACCTTATAACCGCAGAATAAGTGTAGTTACAAATACGCTTATACTACGTCGATATTCATAACCACTAATTACGTTAAAAAATCGAAAACAACCGCGTTAACATCGCGTATACACCATTAGCCGAGCTGATGGCAGACGGACTAACAAAAGCGCTTTCGAAGCAGCCATTTCAGGCGTTTCTTACGCAACTAAATATGAGTAACCAACGGGCTCGTCTCGAGAACAGCCGTCGACGCAACCTCACCGAAGATGAGGCCCGCTGGGAGGCTAGGATGGCCAAGGATAACATATGGGACGTTAAGGCTCGTGATCTTCACGCTCCTAGGGGCTTATGAACCCCGTAAAAAGGATATATGAGAAACACTCTAAACGGAGGAAGACGAAATTCACGTCTCGAGACAATTACAACGCTTAGAAATAACTATTAAAGGGCGGATTAGGTGGTAGGAAGCCCACCAAACGGAGGCCTCCCTGAAGGGGCATATCAAATCCACTATACTAAACGCCTAGTACACTTCCGGCGTGCTCGAAGGTCCGCGCACAGCACAGAACAATGATAGGCCGAAATGCGCCCTTGCACTAGCCACCTTAAGGGCTAAGTTCACCCCTAAAGAACAGGGAGAACAAGAACAATTACACATTATTGAATACATCACGAATTGACCATTGAATCCGACAGCAGTATGTGGGCCGACCTAGAGGCCATGGGTTCGAGCCTCGTTGTGCTCACCCATTCTCGCTTCAGCAGCAAGTCACCGAAATGGAAGGTTAGACTTGCCAGCTGGGAGCGGCCGGCACCCAGTAACAGTCAACAAAGACTGCCTTGTCAGCTGCGAGTGTAAGCCGGTGCTGATTGCTTAGTCAGCAGACCTCTTCTCTCCTCGGTCTGGGGGGGTGTGTCATGATATAGCCCACAATTACTGTCCCGTAATTGTGGTTCCACTTTTGCGACAAGTAGGTTATTAGATCGATTACTGCCCTGCTTAGTAGGGCCCCTATTTGCTGTGGACTGGTTACCCCTTCTAGGATAGTGAGGTAGGCTATTCTCCTAGTTATTAGCCTCTTAAGCCCCTTACCTAGGTAAGATAAGAGGGCTATCGGTCTCCAGGATCCAGCCTTTGAGAAGTCGGTTTTTCTAAGCTTCTGAATTATAGTAACCTCTGCTCTACGGAAGGGCTGGGGGAAGTAGCCGGCGTTAATGTATGCCTGGAATAGCAGCCTGATAAGCTTAGTTATAAGGTCCTAGTAAATTTTAAGTAATCTTATAGTGATTCCGTTAATATTAAGGGTCGTAGTTTTTATTAGGGTGGCTGCCCTTACTTCTTTTTGATTAATTGTAGCCTGCTAGGGTATTTATCGTCTTAGGACCGTGGCCACGTCGAAGGGGTCCCTAAGTAGGTTATCCGTATTATCGAACCTCTCTAGCAGGGCCCTCCGTAGGGCCTGGCCCTTATCCTGGCTACCGTTATACGTCTAGCCCTCAACTACTAAGGGGGGGGTTTTAACTATTAGACTAACTTTACACTAACCCATTATTTTATATAAGTCCTAATTAGATGTAACTGTAGGTTTGACCCTAGGTCAAAGGGTCGCCTAGGCGATAGGGTTGAACAGCAATAATCGATATATTGAATACGTAGTGTTGTTGTTGTTGTTGTTGGAAGGAGGTTATTCCGACGTGGGCTAGGCCGGCTGTTGCCAGATCTAGTCGGTGCGCTAGAATCCCTGCTTTCTAATTGGTCCGGTCGGAACCGGCTAATTAGGAACCCGAAAATGGGGCTATTACCCGATTCGGATTCCAACACTAGAAACTCTCTTTTTATGCTCGTTAATCGGGTAAAGGCCACTTTTCTCCTAAAATACTCAAAAACGTAATAAAACGACGAATTCGCTCGAGTACGTAAAGCGGTGAGAGGTAGCAGAATCAGATTCTACCCTTGGCGGCGTAGCCGGCTTTCCAGCCCCTATATCGGACCAGTTAATTAACGTTATCACTAGCACTAGCTATAGTATTAACGATCCCTCCGTCCCTCGCAGTCTCTCGAGCCCTACTGATGTCTTTTCCTCCTAGGCCCGCGTTACCCATCCATCTATATGAACCGTTACCTTTCTTTCTTTAAAAAAACACTTCAAAGCTCCGTTCAACACTACTTTCGTAAAATAATCGGCCAAATTATCTTCCCCATTAATCCAACGGATCTCACAAAGCTCTCGTCGCTCATAAGACTATCAGAGTACTATAATATTAATCATAAGGCGCTTCTCCTTAGTGGTTCCAAGTTTGACGAGGTACTTGTATAGCGAGTACGAGTTAGTATAGATAACCGTAGGGATCTCTAGAAGCTTCAAGTGGTCTATGACGAACTTCAGGGTCGTAGAAATAGCGTAGACCATATCCACGCCGGCTACCATACCATAAATCTCTAATACTAGAACACTACGCATTACTCACTTCAATTTAGTGGATAAATAGTGGACAATATTACCTTTTAGCGTAAAGCTCTCGTCGGCCTAGGTCTTGTTAACTAGGATAATAACGAAGCCTAGTTGTAATAAGAGGTCACTATTGTTGGCAAACGAGCCGTCCACGAAAACGAAAAGGGTTACTATCTCGAGCTGGACGAAGTTATAGTCCAGTCCTACGTCCAGGGTCTCCATCTACCTCTTCAATCACTTATTAAGGGCCTTTATCTGTTCTTCTGTGGGCTCTTGGTACTGGGCTACTACGGAGAGGTCGTAGTAGGCCTCGATATCGCAGACTAAGGTGATATATGCTCTGCAAGCTTTTTGGACAACGTATTACTGGTGGTTCGACGTCGTCCTAATCTCTACGAACTGGATTTTCTTTCCTTACCCCTTCTACTATAATTTAATAATTTTACCGTTTAAATAAACGATCCCTCTATTAAACGTAAGGGGTTCCTTTATGGTTAACCATTACTTCGCCTTCACTATGAACATTACTTTTTTCAGCTCTTCTTCTTCCTTCTAAGAGAACTTCTCGTCGCTTAGGCCTATTATATCGTCTATCTACATCCCGATTATTACAAGGCTTTCGTTTTCGGGTATTAACAATAACAAGTATAGGTTATATATAAAAGTTCTCATCTAGAGTCTCTCCTTATAGTGACTGCTGTAGGTCGCGTACTAATGGGTCCCTACTTCGGCGATCCCGTAGAGGGGCTTTACGACCTTTATAATTGTCCCGGGAGGGTGCTTATCCTTGATTTAGTTTAGTAGGTGGGCTAGAATTGTCCGGGTAAGCTTCGTCTTCGACTAAGTGTACACCTGAGTAATATCTTATAGCCACAGTGAGTGGCCCTTTACTAGAAAGTAGGGGGTTAGGATAAGAATTAGTTGTTGGTTTACCCGCTGGATTATAGGGGATTATGTGAGGACGCCCTCTTTACCGTCGTCGGCGTAACCCTAGATCACAAAACAGCTCTTCTCGTAGAGCTTCTCAGTTTTCCCCTTAATCTCGTTAACAATTCTAAACTTAAAAATCCTAGTATTACTATACTTAACTTCGTTATAAAGGACGAATTCGAATACACCTCGGCCTATAAGGTTCACAATCTCCTTTTTTATTGATTTCTCGTATAGGGCGTTGGGCGTAGTTATTACACCTTTCTTCCGAAGCTCATCGGCTAGTATAAGGTCGTTCTTCTCCTTTGCCGATAAGTACACTGCGAAGTAAGGTCTCTTCAGCTCGTCGGTCTCTACTTAGAAGTAGACGGTGCTAACTTCGTAGGTAACGGCCAGGTTCTTTTGTGGCCAGCCTTATCGTCTCTTAGGTGGCTAAGGCTCTTCCTCCTCTGGCGGAGGGGACAATTTAACGATAATCTCGTCTATAGCCACTAATTCAACGTCGTCCTTATTATTTTCTTCTCTTTCACCATTATTACCTTCTGGGGCCTCGTTTCCTACTCTGTTATTAATAGTGACGGGCTCCTCTAGCAGCTCTTCTTCAGGGTCGCGATAATAGGGCTTAATAATTATTAAGTAGAAGGTCTTAGGGCCTCTGGGCATCTGAACAACGCAATTCTCGCCGTCCATGGCTACTAAAGTGAATAGGCCTCTCCATCCCTTCTTTTCGCACCACACCCTAACTTCTAAGCCTAATAATAAGCTCTTCAGTACAGTATTATCAGGTCCATTCCTCATTACAAGGGCATCCGAGATTTAACGTCTCGTATTAGCCTTCCTAAGGTCTTCTATAACTTTCCTAATGGCCTCTACGTATTGGATTACTTCCGGTAATAGGGGAGAACTGTCTAATATCCTAGGGTACACACTAAACACTAATAAGGTTAATACAATTCCGTTTAGCCCTACGGTATCGTTAATAGCCTTCAGTACACTCTAAAGAGCGGCTTCCGGCATCGTAAAAGGGGATTCCTACCGGATAATACCGTACACCCATCTAAGTTATACATAATATCTCTCAACCTTCCCTATACTATTATAAGCTTCCACGGGGACGATCTTAACCTCGATCCCCATAAACTTCGCTACTTACTTAAATTCGGACACCTTAAAGTTAGTACCAGTGTCCACAACGATTTAGTTAAATGGCCCTTAGTATACGTCGATCCAGCATAATCTAAATATCTCCTACGCCGTCTTTACACTCATATTACTTAGGAATCGTCCTATATTAAAACCTATAGCCGTATCAACGACCTAAAGGGCGGGCTTCCCATCGAAATACAGTACATCGACAACGATCTCATAGTTAAAAAGTATATCATCTCGGATTATAAACTTAAAACGGTGGGGAGCCTTCTAATTCATTTAGTAGTAGTAGTAGTACTTTATAAGGTATTCGATAACTACTAATTCCACTTCCTCTCCGGCTTTTTAGAGGATCTTATAAAGTCTCCGTACTGAAGGGTAACCAAAACGCCGGTGTAGGCGTCGTAATTTAACGTTTATAAGGTGGTTCTACGCAACGGATTTATCCTAGTGGCCTAGTTTTATCCAGGCGTGGCCGAACTTCCTAGTAACTAGTATAACGACGTCTCCCTACCTTAAAGTGTTCCTTAGATTATTAAAGTAGACCTCTAAGCGGTCCATATCCTTAAGGTAAAGGAGGAACGGAGTATTATAAGGGACAACGTAGAAAGTAAGCGGTCCGAGGGGCGTTATAACTATAGTTATCCCTATTAACGAGATGACCTCCCCTAGGCCGAATTTAACGCTTACCTAGCCAGCTCGAGTCTTGTCGAAGGTAATTTCTAGGTGTAAGCGTCTAAGAGCGTTAAACTAAGGCTCTCCTGTTATTAACGACTTAGCTACGCCTATATCCAGTATAATTCCATAAAATACAACGTCGGCGTATCTTCCTTCGAGTATATAAGCCTCCAAAGTCTTCGCAAAGGTAACCTCGTTAAATAGGTCTTCCTTTGTGAAGGCATAATATATTGCCTAGTCCCTAAGGGTTATTGTAATAATCTCGCCGTTAAGAGTGGTCTCGGGGCCTAGTATTAAGGTATAGAACTAGTCTTCATAAGTCCAATCCTCGTAATCTTCCTCTTCTAGGTCCACAACGAAAAACTCGTGGATCCTGTCGTCCTTATCCTCGTCCCTCGCTTCGTCGCCTTAGGGGCCTTCGTATTCGAGAAGGAAGGATTCCATAGCTCCCTTAGGAGGTTCTATATGGAATTATCTTTTATACCCATCTCAGAACACTTAGAAGGCTTTATCTGCTTCCTCTTTTGGGTAGTTAAAGGACCAACAACCGTCCTTCCCGCAAATATAGCACTTCTTATCTTTTGGGGGTCATCTCAGGGCGAAGCGTTAGTTACCTTACCCTCTACTAAATCCTCCTCACTAACCGAATCTTATTTACTTTCCTTAGCTGTTATAATATCTTTTTATAAAGAAATAGTTTATCTCCTCGTTGGTGGGTTATTATAGGAAGTATTGTTTAGTACCCGAGTTAAGTCTTATAGAGTTTCGAATAGCGCTTCGTAATTGGCCACAAAGGTCTTTAAACGTGTTTTTCGGGTCCTAGAGAGCATAAGCACACTCCCTAACGTTGCTGACTACGGAAAGGAGTTGATCTCATAGTACTCTATTAGTATTATATTCACTACTAAGTGTGCGTTATATCTTCCTCAACCTCTCAACTAGTAGCTTGAGTACCTCGTTGGGCTTCTTCCCATAGTTCTCATCTCTAATCGTTACCCAGTTGGTCATCTACTACTCCGTTAAGTAGTCTCTATAGGCCTCCTTCGTCTCAAACTAGTCTTTTAGTTTCTTAACGATGGTTTCCTAGGATAAGAAGGTCCCTAGTACACCTAGCTATATAATATGTTTTGTAAAGAAGTCCAGGGCCTTATCCTTTAATATAGTATTAATAATTAGGGTAACTAATTCTATTAGTATTTATAAAACCTCATAATAGTACCTCCACAACTATAATAAGTTTTCTAAGACCTTATAGCATTCTCCTCTATACTTATTCACTTCTTTCATCTACTTCGCAAGTACCTAGATCTGGTTGCTTATTAGAGGAGATATATATGGGTTATCGGTAATGGTTACCGGGGAGTCCCTGAAGGTCGGCTGGATCTGCGAGTCTATAGGTGGTCTCGTCTAATATAATAAGCTAGGTTCTATTACTAGTTGCTTTAACGTTGACGGAGTCTCTTTCTATAGTTCCGTTATTGTTCATAGTACTTTTCTCCTTATCTTAGTAAGAGGGGTGGCCTCCTAAGTAGTTTAGCGGGGAGGGTTATTATAGCCGTCTATAATCTCCTTGATAATCGCTAGGTCTTCGAGGAGCTCCCTTAGGCCGCATTGTCCACTCCTTTTAAAGTATTGGATCTCCTTATCTGTCCATATATGGAACTCTTCCTCAGCGATAATATCTATGAACTTCTTCGTATTATGGGTAATACTATCCAAAGGGACGTAAACCACACCTCTCCTAAATATATTAACTATATTAGTTACTATCACCTTATTAACACCGTTCCATATTTCCCTAGTCCAACCTTTAAAGTCTAATCGGAACTATATCCATAGGTCCATCATCATCAATTTCTTCTGTTCGTAGATAATTAGGAGGAAGGCGACGATAATGTCCTTCTCCAATTAAACCATTCCTTTAATAAGCTCAAAGTCCATCCACTTTCCCCATATCTCTAGGTTCACGTGGGTAGCGTATTCCTCTAGGATTAGGACTAATAAAATAGTTCTCCTTATAAGGATCTATTATGTTCCCTCGGGTTATATAATTCCCTAAGGAGTAGCTACCCGAGAAGAGTCCTTTAAAAGGGTACTCCTCTCAGAGCTTTCTCCTAATTACTAACTCATCTTTTTACCTAGGTTATCCACAATACTCTAGCCATTCAATTAGCTTAACAACACCTCGAATACACTACGTTTCCCCTAGGCCACAGCTTTAAGGGCGTATAATGTTCATTAAACGAATTACCGCTAGTTATCAGGTCAGAGCACTAGTATTTCCATTAGTGGTAGTATATTCCGGGTAATCTGAGCGTCATTCTAGCTACTAAGGTAATCTCCTTGGAGATCTCTCCGTATTTAATATACATTTAAGATTGATTATGGGGCCCTCTCCGAATATAAAAAAAAGGCGTTTATTAGAGGTCTTCGTGACCCTTAACAGCGCACCGGCGGCTATTATAGTCGTCTATTATGAGGGGTGCGGTGTTTCTCGTCGGGCTAAGAGGTGGTGTAAAAGGGAGGGTTATAATAGGTAGAAGTTAGGGAATTCTTTTAGTTCTACTATCCTTTTTGGGTATCACCTCGGTATTTATATAAAATATATAATCGGTAACTAAGAATAGTAGTAGAGAAGGGTATTAAGAGTAAAAAGTATCGATAACGGAACCTACGCTAAAAGCTAAGCTTCGTCCATCCCACGAGATCTTCGACGTTCTCGTACGTAGTTAACACAAGTAGTTAAGCATAATCATCGTGAACGGAATACCTTATTAAAGACAATACTTCCCCTATCCATACAATCTCCAACATCTCCATCTTAAAACCTCCTCTTCTAATACAACATCGCCGAAACAATTAAACCTAACCATAAGTTCTACGCATTAGCAGAGTCCAATCTTCTATTTATTTAGTGAAGTCGTCTCTTCTAATAATCATTCCTTATTAATCTACGGTAATAATCAAATTTACCACTAATTAGTGTAGGTTTGACCCTAGGTCAAAGGGTCGCCTAGGCGATAGGGTTGAACAGCAATAATCGATATATTGAATACGTAGTGTTGTTGTTGTTGTTGTTGGAAGGAGGTTATTCCGACGTGGGCTAGGCCGGCTGTTGCCAGATCTAGTCGGTGCGCCAGAATCCCTGCCTTCTGATTGGTCCGGTCGGAACCGGCCAATCAGGAACCCGAAAGTGGGGCTATTGCCCGATTCGGATTCCAACAGTAACCCCTTCGATTTTAGTAACCTAATAGGCCCGTTTAGCTTTTTTAACTATTTTTAAGAAGACCTTTTACTCTTTAAGGATAAGGGGTAGTAAGGCCGAGGCCGGCTTTAGTTCCTATGCTTATTAGGTACGGGTTTTAAAATAGGATTAGTGGGTTTTAAAATACTCTTTTATTTATTAGGGGGCCCACTTTCCCCGGCTTTATTGTTTTTTCCCTATTACTTGGATAATTGTTGAGAATAGGTTAACGATCCGGTTAGTTTAGGTGTTTAGTTTAATTAGGGTGGGTAAGTCCTTAAAGGTAAGAAAAATTAAAGTCCCTACCTTAATTAGGTTTTTAAACTAAGGAAGGGCTAAATCCGGGACTGATATTAGCCCTAATTAGTATGTTTATTATTATTTATTGTTGTTAAGGGGGATGATGGTTATAATAGGCTAGTGATCAGTTCTTGGATATAGGTATGGATAAAGTCCTGTGTACGCAAGGGGATATTTGAGAAGATTAGGTTAAGGACGTGACTATGGGTATAGGTTAGAGCCCCTATTTCTCTAATAAAGGAGAGGTTATGGTTATTAACCTAGTTAGCTAAATCGTCTCCTTTATTCTAGTTAACGGATTCTGGTTCTTAGGAGTAGTGGTGAGTGTTAAAATCCCTAGTTATAAGGGTTTGTATTAGTAGTTGGTATCCTAGGAGGGTGGTCGTTATCTGGTTATAAGGATTGCCTGGTTGTTTATAGACGTTTATAATAGTAATATTATTAACCTTTAACCATAGGATATCCCTTATTTGGATAGGTTTTTGTTATTGTATTTATAGCTTTATCCCTTTTCGTATATATGTTATTACCCTGGGCCTTGTTTCCCTATTATCCTAAAAATTAATTGGGATAAAGGAATTATACCCAGGGTATATATTAATTTGTATTCTGTTAGTGTAGCTTATCCAGGGCTCCTAAATAAGTATAATATCGACCTAATCAGCCTAGTAAAGCTCTAGGAAAGCTGTGTATGCTGGAGGCTTTTTCCCCACGTTATATTAGGCTATACGTAGTACCCGTGGAGGGGCCTATTTAGGCCTACGCCTCCGAGTCGAGGTCCAGGTGGGTATAAGTATTAGTGATATTATAATCAGGTTTTTGAGCTACCCTCTAGTTCCTATTTTAAAGAGGGTAGATGGGGTGTTTAGTCTAAGGGAGGGCCTCGGGGTTTTCCGCTTCGTCTTCATCTATACTATTAGCTAAATCCTTATCGCCTAGGTATATAATCGATCCTTAGGAGGGGGTCCTGGTGTATGGGTACTTAGAGCTGGGTTATTGGCCCTGATTAGGGTAGGAGTTTTAGGGTTGTTAAGTATTACTTTAGGTGGTGGTCTGGTTAGTATTATTATGGGCTTCGGAGGCCTTTTACCCAGCCTTCCGAATCCGTCCGCGTTCCTTTTGGCCTAGGAGGGTAAGATGACCGTTGATTATTAGGGGCCTAGTTGGATAGTTTATATAGCCAGCCTGGAAGGGCCCTAAGTAGTTAGTATACTTCGGCTTAGTTATATAAGGCTCGGTCTCGTGGGAGTTTAAGGGCTTACCGTAGTTATTGTAGAGTGGTCGCTGGTTATAGTACTAGTTTATGTAATATCCCTAATAGTTAGGGTTATACCTAAGTAGGGTCCTCTTTTTCTGGATAATCTGGGCCCTACTACTTTAGTTGAATAGTTTAAAGGGTGGTACCTTAATTATAAAGGAGATAACCTAAGTGACTTTGTTTGTGGTAGGGTTTGGGCTGAGGCGGGATTGCTGGGCTAGGGTAGGTTTATGGCCAGTCTAGGCGATAACCTCGTCTTTGATCAGGGTTAATATATCAATACTTTTCCCATCTAGGCTTTGGAGCTTAGATGAGCAGTGTAGAACGGTATATATAAACCACTTTATAGGGGTTTCTATTTTTAGAGCCCCTAGGTAATCCGCTAGTTTTTACTTATTTCTAAGAAGGTTTTGCTGGATTTGTTTGTTTAGGGGCTTTAAGGAGTATCCGGTTGAGATGTGGTAGAGATGTGGGATGTCTCCTAGTTGTAGGCCAAGGGCCTGGTAGACTGTACGGCGTAGGGCGAAGGGGGTGTTCTTCCGGGTAGCCTCTAGGCCTTCCTCGGGGATACGGATGAAAACCCGGAGATCTTTTAGTTGTGCTTGGGCTTATAGGTGAGTAGGGGCCCGGTTTTGGGCCGGGGCCGGGGCTGGGGCCGGGGTTATGGCCGGGGTTGAGGCCATAACGGTAGCCCAGTTCTGGGGTGGGGTCGGGGTAGGGGTGGCTTTATTCTTTATAAGCCTCTTTAGGGCCTGAATTACGTAGGTCGTAGCCTCCTTTGCGATCTGCTTTCTAGGCCCCTCAAAGCTGGAGATCATATTGTTAACGGACTGGGCGATAGTCAGGAAGACATCCTTTCGGGCCTCGTAAAGTCTGGCTTGTTCGTCCAAGGCGGCTAGGATAGATCTAGTAGCCGCCCCGCTTGTGTTCGAGGGCCCCTTTGCTGTAGAGGGGGCTGTATTAGGAGTGTTGGGTTGGTATCCCATAAGGCTGGGCTGGGATGGTTGGGCCTCGGTGTTGTGGTGGCGCTTAGCCCTTAAGGTAGGGGTCGGCTTTGGAGGTGGTCTAGAGCCTCGATTAGGGCCGGCCGGGGGGGCCGGCTGTAGTCCGGTGCCCGCCGGAGGCTGAGAGGCTATCGCGGGAGGGCTCCGGGAGGGAGAGGTGAAGAGTTTTTAGTTGTTAAGGATTTTGGTGATGTATCACCTATTTCACTAATAGCAGATGCTAAGAAAAATTAGGCGAGAGGGAAGTTGTGCTAGGGTTAGGTTCGAAGAGGTAATAACAAAGGACTTCCCTCTAACCTGTGGGCTACCTCAGGGCTCCCCACTATCACCTATTATTTTCCTACTTTATATTTCCGATATCCTAACTAAAGACTCAAAGCTTCGGTTTGGATATATAAACGATATAGGCCTTTTAATTACCGGCCCATCCCTCAAGGACAATACTATATCCTTAAACCAACGGGTTACCCAAATCCTAGACTGGGGTGCCGATAATAAGGTCTCCTTTCACCTAGCTAAATGTAAAGCTATCCACTTCACGAGGAAACATAAGCAACCAAAGGACCTACCTGGGATCAAAGCTAGAGACCTTGAAATCAAAGCCTTGGTTAAGCTAATCCGTTGGCTAGGGGTTTGGTTCAATAAAAAACTCTCTTTCCAATACCACATCGAAATAAGGGTAACTATAACGAAAAAGGTAGCCCAGCACCTGGGGCACCTAGTAAACATAAAAGGAGGGATCCCAGTAACTGCTGTACGGAAGGTGGTCATCACCTATGTCCTCCTAATAGCCCTATACGGAGCCGAAACCTGGTTTAGGGGGCTAACTAAGCTAGCCCTAAATAACACTACCCCCCCTCAGGGAGGGGGGATTATTAATATAGGCCAGAAGGGCCTCGTCCAGAAGGTTAATAAGGTCATCATAAGAGTAGCCCGAGCCATCCTCCTAATTTAAAAAACAACCCCAATAAGCAACCTCCTCCGAGATACCGGCTTACTTACTAGGAAAGTGGCTTTAGAAGGGGTACGCCTACGCTTCGTAATCCGACTATAAAAAGTCGACTAAAAACACCCATTAGTCCTAAGGCTCACACAATAAGGGAAGCAATAAACACAACTTCAACGGACAGTAGGCCTCATCTCAAGGATCCCAAGGCCAGCACTGCTCTAACCATAATACCTTCCAGGGTCACAAAACCCGATAATCCTATAAACAAAGGAGAAAACTGCTAAGGCCTTTCGGAACTAGCTGAAAATCATCCCGGACAATCATATAATTATTTATTCAAACAACTCTAAAGTACCCAATAGGGTTACAGGATGCGGGTTCATTATTTATAGAGGCAATAAGTGGATAACCCAGGGCTGTAACCGACTCGGCTTAGTAAAAGTGTTTAATGGAGAAGTTGAAGGGGCGAGGGTAGGGCTCCGGCGGGCCCTCCTTACCTCCCAAGGCCAACCTATACACATCTATATTAATAATACTAGCGTTATTCGGGGGATACGGGGCGAAACTCCAAACTCCTCACAAAAAGCCTTTATTGAGATCCATAAGGCGGCTAGAATATACAACATACACACCCACTAGGCCCCAGGGTATTAGGGAATAAAAGGCAACAAAGAAGTAGACCACCTAGCTAAGTAGGGCACTACACTCTTAATACCTTTAAGCCAACTAGCAACCCTAGTAAGGATTAAGCGACTCGCCAAGAAACGGATACGGGCCCAATAAACACGATAATGGCATAAGGAGACAACGGATCAATACGCCCAACTAGGGCTCAAGGCCACCTTATCTAGCCCCCCTAAACTAGCCCTACTACAAGCTACCCTACACCACCTCCTAATAACCCGATCAGGCTACGAAGACTTCGAATAATATTATTAACACTTTAACTACATAAAAGCCCTATTTACCTACTTTTACGGGGAAGCAAAAGAAGTAAACCACCTAGTCTATTACCGAAAAACCCTAGCGAGGAGGTAACGGTGGCCTACCCTCCACCCTTCTAGTTCATTAGAGCCCATAGGACCTATGGGATCCCTCGAGTAATATTTCAAAGGGCTAATTACCGATCCTAAAAACTTTAAGGCCTTCCTACGTATAACAGACTTCTTCCAAAAGATCTACCCACACTATTAGGGGCCAGCCCGGCTAGGCCTTAAAACAACCAACCAACGTGCCCTACTAGGGGAACCAAATAAGAAGCAAAGGAACTAGAGGAACCAGCGGGATCCAGGGACAAACTGAACACATAATAGCCAATAAGTAAGATTTGGAGGACGCTGGCAATGGCTGTGTACTATAGAATAGGTAATCTGAGCCTGCGGCTCTCCACACCACATACCCCTCGGGAGGTCTGCCGCAAGGGCTACGCCCTTACCGCCCTGGCGTTAAATACTACAACAACAACATACAGGACCCTATCCATACCTATATCCAGGAGCTGATCACCAGCTTATTATAACCATTATCCCCCTTAATAATAATAAACAATAATAAATATACTAATTAGGGCTAATATCGGTCCTGGATTTGGCCCTTCCTCAGCTTAAAAACCTAATTAGGGTAAGGGCCTTAACTTTACTTACCCTTAAGGACTTACTCACCTTAGTTAAATTAGACGCCCAGGTTAACTGGATTATTAGCCTACTCTTAACGATTATCTAAGTAATAGGGAAAAGATAATAAAGCCGGGGAAAGCGGGCCCCCTGGTGAATAGAAGAGTACTCTGAAATCCACTATTCTTATTTTAAGGCCCGTATTTAATAAGTATAGGAACTAAAGCCGGCCTCTGCCTCACTACCCCCTATCCTTAAAAAATAAAAGGTTTTTTTAGAAATAGTTAAAAAAGCTAAACAAGCCTATTAGGCTACTAAGATTGAAGGGGCTATATCCAATCAGGACCTTTATAAGATAATAGGCTAGTATAAAATTAAACTAGTAATCAAAGCCCCCCCCCTTAGTAGTTAAGGGCTAAACGTATAACGATAACCAGGATAAGGCCTAGGCTCTACGGAGGGCCCTGTTGGAGAGGTTTGATGACACGGATGAACTACCTGGGGACCCCTTCGACGTGGCCACGGTCCTAAGACGACAAATACCCTGGCAGGCTATGATTAGTCAGGAGGAAGTAAGGGTAGCCACCCTAATAAAGACTATGACCCCTGGTATTAACGGAATTACTATAAGACTATTTAAGGCTTACTGGGACCTTATAACTGAGCTTATTAGGCTATTATTCTAAGTATGCATTAAGGCCGGCTATTTCCCCTAGCCCTTCCATAGAATAGAGGTTGTTATAATTCAGAAGCTTAGAAAGACCGACTTCTTAAAGGCTGGATCCTAGAGACCAATAGCCCTCTTATCCTACTTAAGTAAGGGGCTCGAAAAACTAATAACTAAGAGAATAGCCTACCTCACTATCCTAGAAGGGGTGGCCAGCTTATAGCAAATAGGGGCCCTACTAGGTAGGGTAGTTATTGACCTAATGACTTATCTTATATACGATATTAAATAAGCCCTCGATAAGGGGCTTATAATTACACTGGTGATAATAGATATAAAGGGGGCCTTTAACTCTCTTCTTTGGAACTACCATATTATCCGATTATGGTAATAGAGCTGGCCTAATAGCCTGATTAGGCTAATTTATGCCTTTGTGTTAAATTATACTACTAGGGTTAAGTTTGAAGAGGTAATAACAAAGGATTTCCCTTTAACCTATGGGCTACCTTAAAGCTCCCCACTATCACTTATCATCTTTTTACTTTATATTTCCGATATTCTAATTAAAGACCTAAGGCTTCGGTTTGGATATACGGACGATATAGGCCTTCTAATTACCAGCCTATCCCTCGAAAATAATACTATATCCTTAAGCTAACAAGCTACCCAAATCCTAGACTAGGGCACTAATAATAAGGTCTCCTTTAATCCAGCTAAATATAAACCTATCCACTTCACTAGGAAATATAAATAACCAAAAGACCTACCTATAATTAAAGTTAGAGACCTTAAAATTAAAGCCTCGGTTAAGCCGATCCCTTGGTTAGGGGTTTAGTTCAATAAAAGACTCTCTTTCTAATACCACGTCGAAACAAGGGTAACTATAGTGAAAAAGGCAGCCTACCACCTGGGGCACCTTACAAACACAAAAGCAGGGATCCCAGCAGCTATGATACAGAAGGCGGTCATCACCTATGTCCTCCTAATAGCCCTATACGGAGCCGAAACCTGGTTCGGGGGGCTAACCAAGCCAGCTCTAAGCAACAAAGCCTCCCCTTAGGGAGGGATTATTAATACAAGCCAAAAGGGCCTCGTCCAAAGGGTTAACAGGATCATCACAAAAGCGGCCCGAGCCATCCTAGTCTAGAAAATAACCCTAATAAATAACCTCCTCTGAGATACCGGCCTGTTTACTAGGAAAGTAGCTCTGGAAGGGGCATACTTACGCTTTATAGTACGATTATAAAAGGTTAACCAATAACACCTATTAGTCCTAAGGCTCTCATAACAAGGGAGGCAGTAAATACGACTTCAACGGACAATAAACCTCGTCTCAAAAGCCCTAAGGCCATCACTACTTTAATTATAATACCTCCTAGGGTCATAAGACCCGATAATCTTATAAATAAAAGAGGAGGTTATTAAAACCTTTTAGAATTAGCTAAAAACTATCCTAGATACCCATATAATTATCTACTTAGATGGTTTTAAGGCGTTTAATAGAGCTACTGGGTATGGGTTTATTATTTACCGAGGTAAAAAGTGTATAGCCCAGGGCTATGGCCGACTTAGCTTAATAGAAGAGTTTAATAGAGAAGTTGAAGGGGCAAGGGTAAGGCTCTAGTGGGCCCTCCTTATCTCCTAAGGCTAACCTATCCACATTTATATTAATAATACTAGTGTTATCCAGGGGATACGGGGTAAAGCTCTAAACTCCTTATAAGTAGCCTTCCTAGAGATCCACGAGGTAACTAGGATATATAATATATACACCCACTGGGCCCCAGGGCATCAGGGGATAAAAAACAACGAAGAAGTAGACCACCTAGCTAAACAGGGTACAACACTCCCAGTACTCTTAGGCTAACTAGTAACCCTAATAGGGATTAAACGATTCGCTAAAAAACGAATACGGGCTTAATACACATAATAGTGGTGTAAGGAGGTAACAGACCAATACGTCCAACTAGGACTCGAGGCTACCCTATCCAACCCCCCTAAACTAGCCCTTCCACGGGCTACCCTACACCACCTCCTAATAGCCCGATCAGACCACAGAGACTTTGAATAATACCACTAACACTTTAACTACGATAAAGCCCTACTTACCTACTTTTACAGAGAAACAAAGAATATAAACCATTTAGTTTATTACCGAAAAACCTTAGCGAGGAGGTAACGGTGGCCTACCCTCTACCCTTCTAGCTCACCAGAGCCTATAGGACCTATGGGATCACTTAAGCGATACTTTAAGGGGTTAATCACTAATCCTAAAGGCTTTAAGGCCTTCCTACATATAATAGGCTTCTTCTAGAAGATCTGTTTATACTACTAGGAGCTAGCCTCCGGCTGGGCCCAAAAACAACTATCCTGCCCTATTAAAGGGACTAAATAGGAAGCAAAGGAACTGGAGGAACTAGCGGGATCCAGGGACAGATTGAACGCATAGTAGCCAATAGGCAAGATTTGGAGGACGTGGGTAAGGGCTGTACACTGTAGAGTAGGTAGTCTGAGCTTGCGGCTCTCTACGCCATATACCCCTCGGGAGGTCTGCCGCAAGGGCTTCGCCCTTGCCGCCATGGTGTTAAATATAACAATAACGAAAAAAGAATTATTAAAATCGTGTATAATAGACGTAGAGACCGTACTTCTTTACGTTGAACGTATTCATTCTAATAAAGTTATCGCAAACTCCTAAGAAGACTCATAATTACCTATTAACTCACACTTTAACTAGGAATCTGGCTATAACTTCCCAAAGATCTTATGAGGTCTTCTCATAGTACGATATTATCGGGATCCGTTATCCATGGTCGTCCCGGGATCTCACAATATTGTCGAATTGAGGGTCAGAATCCGTATATTGTGTTGTCTGCTAAGTGCTTCAGGGAGCGTCCCTGACCCTAGGGATAGGGGTAGGGGACGCCCCTGGCTGCCTGAGGCGCGCTCGGGATCAACCTTACGCCGAGCGCCCGTTCCAAAAGCGCTTTAGGAGCGTTCAATCTGACAGTAACTGTCAAGAATTGTATATGGGCACGATGTAGGGGGTCAATTCGTGATGTGTATTCTGCTTGTTCCCGGCCTAAGGCCCGTGCGCTGCTGTGGCCCCTTTTCGGCTACGGAGCGATGACTAAGCACCCTCGGCGCCGTGTGGGCCTACCACCCCGTTTGACAGTAACCTCCTTTGCGATCTGTTTCTTGGGTCCCTCAAAACTAGAGGCCACGTTATCAATAAACTAGGCTATAATCAAAAAGACATCCTTTTGGACCTCATAGAATTTAACTTATTCGTCCAGGGCGGCTAGGATAGATCTAGTAGCCACCCAACTTATGTACGAGGGCCCCTTTACCGTAGAGGGGGGTGTATTAGGATTTTCGGGCTGGCTTCCCATAAGGCTAGGCCGGGACAGCTGGGCCTCAGTGTCGTAGCGGTGCTTAGCCCTTGAGGTAGGGGTTAGCTCCGGAGGTAACCCAGAGCCCCGACCAGGGCCGGCCGGGGGGCCAACTATAGTCCGGTGCCCACCGGAGGCTGTGAGGCCATCATAGGAGGGCTCCGGGAGGGAGAAGTGAAGACTTTTCAGCTATTAAGGATCTTGGTGGTATACCACCTATTTCACTAACAGCAGATGCCAAGAAAAGTTAGGCGAGAGGGAAGTTGCCCAGTGACGTCTAGGGGGAGTACTACTAGGGGTATTTGGGCTGTGCCACCATTGATGCCTTCTTGTCTGCCATTTCTGGCGCTCATCAAGGCCGTTTTCAAGCTTTGCCCCAGTGTCTCTTTCTGTGCCCATTCTACGTCCCTTCTAGCGTCCTGTGATCTGTACCCCCTAATTACCCAGTCCCTATTAGAGAACAAGGTACCCCTCAATCTGTGATCCACGCGATCGCCAGATACTACGGGGGTGATGTGGACAAGGGCAACACAGTTGACAGCCCAGGTGCTGGGTATATTTGGAATTTGGAATTTGGGACGATGGCCGTTTCCCTTTCAGGGTCAGTGGTGGTGTTCGCAGTGCGTTTTGGGCCCAAGCTCCTGCAGCTCCAGCGCCTCGCAGTGGCACGTGCCCCGCCGGATGGGAAGCTCCGGCCCGTGACAGCGCGCTATGTCACTGCCCGGTCACCGTCTAGGTAAGGTACGCTAAGGTCAGGTCGGTAGTGTACTACGTCATGGGCTGTCACCTCGAGCTCCTGCACCAGGACGCTGCTTTGATGGCCCCTGCTCTGACTGCCTCGACCTCTTCCCAACGACATGCAGCTTTATCGCAGTTAGTCTGGGCATGAACGAGCTCACGCGAATATCAAGCACATCTTCCTACAGCTTCAGCTTCAACGTCAACTGGGGCAGGATGCTGTCCTGCTTTGGATTCGGCCGCTCGCGCGAGGACCGCGAACGCGAGCCGCTGCTGCCACGCTACAATGACGACACGGCCTTGCAGCAGCGGCTGCACGAGAAGCTACACACCTACCAGATGCTACGCGCGCTGGGGAAGGGCTATATGCCTTCGAACGAGCAGCTCATCATCAATCTACGCACCATCTTGTCCGCCGACATCCTCAACCCCGACAACGTGGACCTCAGCGACTCAGGGCGGGCCCTGGTCCTCAACGTCAAGCTGCTGCTGAAGCAGCTCATCGAGCTCCTGCTGCACAAGAACGACCGCGACCAGATCCAGGACTTTGTCTGGTACCTCACCAAGGCTCGGCTCTCGGTCGACGCATACGATATTGGTGCACGAGCATCCAAGGCCAAGGCCAAAGCCGACACCGCTGCTGGTGGGTCTCTCGCTCTATTTTCTGTCTACACCAGACCCCCACGTTCCATCAGCGCCCAAGTAGATGAAAGTATGATCAAAGTTTAAACTGACTGTTGCCAAGCATACAAAAGCCTGCAAACCGTTGGCTCGCTGATATTGACCAACTCGGATTTCCGCCTGTTACTCTCGGATCTGGGTACCATTGGTCGAGAGGTCTTCCGCGACACCGCCTTCGCCCTGTCCGACGTTTCTAAGCAAGTAGCCAAGGAGGTTGGGCCGTCCAAGGAGGAGGAGGAAGCCGTCCGACATCCGAACGGGGACTCGAAGCCGCCCCCCTCCAAAGCCGACATTCAGGATGAGGTCGTCGAGGTCTCCCAGGTCGTGACCGAAGGCGTCGCCCGGGTCGTCGATGAAGCCGGCCAGAGCCTGACTGATCATATGACGGGCGACGAGCAAGAAACTCTTGTGCGCAGGCTGAAGAAAACAATCATCAACTTGCGCCAAAGAAACGACTACTCCGACTCTGTGTCAACGCTGTCCCTCCTGATCAGACGTTATCTGTTGGTCTATTCTCACGCGATTTCAGATACTATCCAAGTCGCCCAGGATGACATCGACACGAACCCAGAGGCGGACCGCGCACTACATAACTTTTGGCTGTTTCTGACTTCTCTCGGCGACCGCAATCACTGGAATGAAGTCGAGCGCATGTTCAAAGTTGTCATGGAACACGGCCGCTCCGACCCTGAATTCGACGAGCTCGTCAGACAGATTGGCAATTTGATCCAGGACATGTTGACTGACCCCGACTTCTTCGACCACGCCGGGGACCGCTTCAAGGAGCTAAGAGATAAATCAAGAGAGCTCACATTCGAGTCATCGGTGCGCAACGACCTCGACAAGTTGCTCGACGAAGTCCATTTGGCCCTCCGTTCCGTGCTGGAGGACGCCGACATCAAGAAGGTGGTCAACACGACGCAGAGAATCCTCAAGATCCTTTCGCCTGCTCACCAGTACACGAACGGAGAACTGGTGGCGGACTCAATCAACGTCTTCATACCATTAGTCGTGCAGGCCATCCAGTACGTGCCAATTCCTCGCTTGGAGGTATCGGTACCGGCCATCGACCTCCTTTTGGAGAATCTGATCCTGGAGCCTGGGCGCACCGTCAATAACAGCTCCTTCCTGCCCTACAAGGTTAATATCTCCACCCAGAACGACGTCGAAATCCGGAAAGCCCGCTTCCGAACGACTTCGTCAGTGACAGCCCTCATGAGAATCACCATCTCGGGCTTGTCCATTGCGGCAGATGACCTCGGATATTGGCTGCGCCTCCATTCGGGCATCCTCAGGCTGGCGGACGCAGGTATTGCCGGGTTCCACTTGGACGAACGCGGCATTGATGTTGCTATCGATGTGGAAGTCGGAAAGGAACGACTCGAGAATATATTGACGTTGCAAAATGTGCGCGTCCGCATTCACCACCTCAATTACAGCCTGCGGCGAAGCAAATTCGCTTGTCTTGCTTGGTTGCTGAAGCCCGTTATACGACCGATTGTCAAAGCCGCATTAGAAGCCCAAATTGCATCCAGCATCAGCGAGCTGCTTCATTTCGCAAACAGAGAGCTTCTTTTCGCTCGTGAGCGGCTCCGGGCGACTCGTATTGCCGACCCGCAGGATTTGTGGACATTCCTCAAGGCCGTGGCAGCGAGATTGGTGCCACCGGAGGATCCAGATCTTTACACCCGTGTGGGTGTCGCACAGCCCGGACGGGGCGTGTTCAAGGGGGTATACGCCCCCGGCAGTCTCGTCAAAATGTGGAACGAAGAGGCGGCCCTTGGTGGCGACCGAGTGCACGAATATCAGAGAGACGGATGGCGCAATGCAATCTTCGACGTAGGCACCGCACCGGTCTGACGTTGCAGTGCAACGTGCTTCGCTGCTTCGCGGGACGCCGCTGGGTAAAATGGCGCAGTCGCAGCCAACCGAGAAGCGACTGCAGACGGGCAGTCTACTGCTATGAGAAGGACAAGACACGGCACGGTAACTGGTATGGGGGCCCAAAACAGCAAGTTTTGTTTTTCGTTGATGTACTTCTAGCGGCGACAGGGAGAACAGCACCTTTTGACAGGAATGGAAAGTCGGTTACCATGATGAGCATGTGTCCGTGGCTCCGGACGGGAGACTACTACTACCGCTACGGTAGATGGGGTGCTGCATGCAACCCAACTTGCAGCACCCGAGCCCTCAGTCGGAGCAACTATTCATCCATTCTGCCATCCTGACATGCGCATGCTGCCGTGCCATTCGCACTCCATCTCGATTGAGCAGGAGGATTGTGACGAGATCGCCGCCAAGTCTCTTCGGTCAAGCTTCAACCGACCATTGATTGCCCACAACAGGTTTGCGAATTGACGTGCTACGGAATATTCAACAGCTTCCCTATTTACACATTGCTGCTACGCTCCTTGCAGGCATTGGGCCAGGGACAAGCGCCGCGCAAGCGCCACTCCGCGGAATGCGCGGACGAGAGGAGCTGTCGTTGGCTCGAGTCATCCGCTACGTCCAACTACAGCGTACGGTGTATTCGTTACGTTTCAATGGCTCTACACGTAGAGGCGTTACAGCGTGTCCTTGCGCACCGTTCCCGAAAGTTAATTGTGCTTGAACTCGGGGCGTCTCTTCTGCAAAAAGGCACTCATCCCTTCATTGAAATCGCCAAGACTGAAGGTCGAGTAGTAAAGGGATTTCTCCATGGTCATCCCGGCATCCAAGTGGCTATTTTCAACTGGGGCAGGGTTAGCGAGTCAGAACCGGCAGTGGACGCCCCGCCCCCTCGATCCCTTACGGGGGATCCGGAAGCCAGGGGAAAAGGGGCCACTCAGTGCACACTCACCAGTCAGAACAGCCTGCTTGGCGGTCTTGATGACGGGCGCCGACATGACGGCGATGCGCTCAGCGAGCTTCATGGCGGCGGGAACCACCTCTTGACGGGGGAACACCTTGTTGACGACGCCGAGGCGCTCAAACTCGGCACCGCTTGCTGGGTCGCCGGTGAGGACGAACTCCATGGCCTGAATGCGGTCAGTATGTTTATCGCCGGGGCAGATTTTCCGCCAGGAGTACGAGCCAACGCCCTCGTCACGGCTTACCTTGTGCTTGCCCAACGCACGAGCTATCCGCTGGGTGCCTCCGGCACCCGGGATAGTTCCGATCTTGATCTCTGGGAGGCCGAACGAGGCATCCTCGGCGGCGTAGATGATGTCGCACTGTTGCGCCAATGAGTCTACGCAAGGAACGCAACGGAACGGCGTGGGGGGCTCTCAACTTACCGCCAGGGCAATCTCGCAACCGCCGCCCAACTGGAGACTTATGCATCAGCCAAGTTTTCGAGGTGCTTCCACCTGGGGAAAAACAAGCAACAGGGCGCAAGTTGGCACCTAGTTGGCAACTAGCCGCCTTGCCGCTTGGGGCCCAACTCACAGCAAATCCGACGACAGCCGCAATGATAGGCTTGGAGAAATTGGCAAAGGCGTCGGTCAGATCCTTGAGAAAGGTGCGCTGGTGGGCCGCAGCCGTGGAGATCTGCACCAGCTCGTTCAGATCCATACCGGCTGCATCATAAAACGGATTAGCTAACGTTATGTCCCCACTAGATTAGATGAAAGGTCCACCCATCGATGATTTTCACCGTGTTTCAGAGATCAGAAACGTGAACGGCGGATACACCCCTGTGCATCACGTCCGTGGGGAATCAGATGGAGATGAGATGGCAGTTGGTAGCAGGAAAATGACCACTGCAGATGCGCAGATGCACGTGGGGAAGGTTGGAATGAGGGGGGGAAAAAAAACAAAAAAACCAGAAGCCAGGGGAGGCCGAGGCGGAAGAAAGGGGGGGGGGGGGGGGGATCTCGACCGAGGTGAGGGGGTGCAGCCCGTCGCACAAAGGCAAACACCAAACACCCAACACCAGAAATTTTGGAGCCCAGCCTGGGGAAATGTCTCGAGTGTCGAACCAGCGCTGTCAAACTAGGAAAGAAAACTGCCAGACGTACCGCAGAACGGCCCATCAGGACCACCAGTGACGACAACGGCGCGGACGGTGTCCAAGGCATCGAGATGCGCCAGAGTAGTAACAATCTCGCCGATCATGGCCTGAGAGAAGGCGTTGCGCTTGGCCGGCCGGTCGAATCGGATGAGGGCGACGCCCTTGTCCGCGTCAACGGTCAGCTGGAGAGTCTGGAGGCTGTCCATGGCGTTCGTTCGGAGAAAACAAGAATAAAAATAACGATAAAACAGAGTTATGGGGCTATCCAGAAAGCGATAGCACTAGTGGGTTAAGCTGGCTGAGGACGGGGGGTTGTGTGTGAAGGTCTAGACGATAGGGCGGATGACAGATGTGGTGACTTGCCTTGGTCGAGGCGTGTTCAGCACATGGCAGCGAGACAAAGAAGTATTTTGCTTCCCTGGCTTTTTTTTTCTTTCCTTCTGCGCTCTGCGCGCTTTCTTCTTCACTAACACCAGCGCACTTGAAGGGATGGAAACCCTGTTATGGCCGAATTCGGCCGACGGGACCTGCGTCGAGGCCCAGCGTTGCAGGCGAGATGGAGCCGAAAATTGAAAGGGAGGGGAGGAGGGAGGGGGCGGTCGACGAGCACCGCTACTGCGTATGGCAGAAAGCAGCAGAACACTATCCGCACTACGAAGTACTTCTTCGAATATCCGTCCTCACTGCAACTATGGTCAAGAGCAAAAAGTAGGGACGGACAACGGCGACGCGCCCGAGGAGCCGCGAAGATCAGGGTTCGCCCCAGAGGCTCGTCACTCGCGCAGCAGGGGTATCGTGGCAGAAGCAAGGCACCACCCGCAACCGCCCAGCGCCTCCTCCACGATCGCTGGCACACAGAAATCGACTGATTTACAACAACTTTGTAATCCCCCCCTGACGACGTCGACAGCCTACAGCCGCCCCCTACCGTGGCCGTTGCGCCCCTGGCGTTGCTCCCTCTCCCTCCCTGGCCAGTCCAGGCTCCCGCTGCTGCCCTGCTTCTGCTTGGGCCAACGCTCCGCCAACAACATCGGGAGGGAACAGCTGCCGCTTTGGGCGGATCTCGTCCGGATCCTCCTCCGTTTTGCCCGGATTGGGACGTCTCATCCGGCATGGCCCCGCCCCGGCCGGCCAGCGGTCCTGTTACCGCGGCATGGGGCCAGTCGTTACAACCGAATTTGATGCCACCCCGGGACCCTAGAGCGAGGCGAGGTTTTCCCAGACGTCTGCAGCGCGCGTCTTGGCTTGTGACGATGGATGGGTTGCGCCTCGTCGGCTGGCGCACAACATCCATGGAGTCCATGGAGACGTATCCGCACCTCCGTGCTGCATTCGTTCATACTGCCTGCCTACTTCGTGTGCAGAGAGGGATCCGATCACACAAGGCCCCCCCCCCCCCCCCATGGACCGGCCTCGTCTAGCTCATCAGAGGGCCGTCGTTCTCCACCGCATCTAAAACATTTGTCTGCATACACAGAACTGGCTGCTGGAAGAAGCAACGAGACCAGCCCTGAGATCCATGGCCTGGCCGGGGGGTTCTAGAAGCTACAACCTTGCTCGCCACGGAGCACGATGCAAGTTTTTGCGAATTTGCCAACCGGCATGGAACTGTGGTTCGGAAGCCAGGGCCCAGGCGCTTCGCGGAGCCCTTACACACAGACGACCAGGCCTCTTGACGGACGCGATGGCCCAGACGGACGAGAATATATCATCCTCGAGGTTCCCACCTCTCTCGGGTTGCGGTTCTGCGCGCGTCACTGGTGGGCATAATCACTCCAGAGCACCGACATCTAGCTCTAATCATGGTCTCCTCACGTTCCTTTCACTCTCTGGAGAGCCTCTCCCCGGCGGATAGAGTGCTCTTCAACCAATTCAGCCGGGGCCGGAGTGAGATTATCCCCTACCAAGTTGTCCACCACGCCTTCGAGTCCATCGCGGCCGCACACCCCGACGTCACGGCCGTCCGACACTACGATGGCACCACCATCACATACCGGGAGCTCAACCGCAGGGCGAACGTGCTCGCCAACGAGCTCAGGGGGACGTACGGCGTCAAGAAGGGAGACCGCGTGGTGCTCGTCTACTCCCGGTGTATCGAGATGGTCTTCTTCATCCTCGCCGTCCTGAAGGCCGGCGGCCAGTACGTGCCCCTCGACGGCGGCATCATCCCCGAAGACACCCTCGGCTACGACATCGCCGACTCTAATGCCCCGGTCGTCCTGTGTCTCCCCAAGTTCGAGGAGAAGGTGATGCGCAGTGTGCCCTCAGACAGGCAGGACCTGGTGAGGGTTGTCGCCCTCGACGCCAACAGCCGGCTCTGGAAGTTCGGCAACGCTGGCCACCCTAACGTCATCGTCAAGCCCGAGGACGGCGCGTACGTCATCTACACATCCGGCACCACCGGCCGACCCAAGGGCGTGGATGTGAGGCATGAGGGTGTTACCAACACCCTCCTGGCGGAGCCCTCGAAGCTCGGCATCCGTGTGGGAAAGAAGGTTGCGCAACAGCTGAACGTCGGCTTCGATATGTGTAAGTCAACCGTCTCAACTCTAGAGACGGTCGCTATTCCACCACCCTTACTGACAATGAACAGGCGCGTGGGAGATTCTTGGCACCATGATGAACGGCGGAACTCTTCACATCAGAGGTAGCGGCAACGACCTGTGGCAAGACTGCCTGAAGCGCGTTGACACCGTCATCGCGACGCCCTCCGTCGTCATGAAGCAGATGCCCAACCGCGAGGACTTCCCCAACATCAGAACCATCGCCGTCGGCGGCGAGCCCTGCCCGCTGGCGCTCGCCGAGAAGTGGGCGCCGTACATCAGGTTCTGGAACGTCTGCGGCCCGACCGAAATCAGCATCCTCAACACCGCTCACCTCCACAAGCCCGGCATTCCCCTCTCCATCGGCAAGCCGAACCCCAACACCAACGTCTACGTCCTCGACGACGATGAGAACCCCGTCCCGATCGGCGAGCCCGGCACCATGTGGGCTGGAGGTCCGGGTGTTTCTAGAGGCTACCTTAACCTGCCAGAGCTTACGTCCCAGAGATACAAGCTGGATAAATTTACCAAGGACGGGTACGTGTTCTCGTCGTTTACCAGTAGTTTCAATGGAGGGACGATGCGCTGACTAGGACTCACAGCCGTATGATGTTCAACACTGGTGACCTGGCCCGCTGGCTCGAGGACGGCAGCTTGGAGCCCCTTGGCCGCAAGGACGACCAGGTCAAGATTTCCGGCTTTCGAGTTGAGCTTGACGGTGTCTCCCGCGCCATCGAGCGGTGTCCTGCCGTCGCCAAGGGCTGCGCGCTGAAGATCGAAGAGCGCCTTTGGGGCTTCTACTCTGCTCCCAGGCCGATCGACGAGGCACAGCTCAAGGCCATCGTCGGCGAGGGCCAGCCGTTCTACGCCGTACCGACCGTGTGGAAGTACCTCCCCGCCATCGCCCTCACTGCCAACGGCAAGGTCGACAAGCGCGCCCTTCGTGAGCTCGCTGGCGGTGCGCCCCAGACGACGCCGCTGCCGCTGCCGCCTATTTCCACCGGCCACTCGACCCCGGAGTCCTCGGCCGCCTCTACCAAGACCGTCTCCAGCCCAACCAAGAGCGAGTCTGGCTCCCACCTCACCCTCGTCGACTCGAAGAACTTCACGCTCGTCCCCTCGCGCGGTACCGACCCGGACCTGGAGAAGACGGCGGCTTTCGTCGAGGACGAGGCCGAGAAGCAGACCGAAGACCACGAGCTCCCATCAAAGAACGGCTTCCACGGCTGGAGATGGATCCGCCACCGCGGTCTCAACGCTTACCGCAAGCTATTCGGCGTCATCTTTGTCGCCAACCTGGCCACCTTCGTCATCATGCTCTGGAACACCCGCGAGAGCAACTTCTCGCTGCCCCTTAACCACCTCGCGACGGCCGTGTCCGCCAACCTCCTCGGCGCCGTGCTTCTTCGTCAGGACTACGTCGTCAACTTCATCTTCTGGCTGTGCTCCCGCGTGCCGACATCGGTGCCGCTCTCCATTAGGAGGCACTTTGCTCGCGTCTACCACAACGGCGGTGTGCACTCGGGCTGCGCCGTCTCTGCTACCGTGTGGTGGGTTATCTTCACCGGCGCTGCGACGGGCAACTTCCTCGCTGGCGCGCAGTCGCTCTACTCGGTCAGCCTCATCGTCCTCGTCATCACCTACCTCATCCTCTTCCTGCTTCTCGCCATCCTCGCCATGGCCTACCCGACTATCCGCGCAAAGATGCACGACCAGTTCGAGTGGACGCACCGCTTCGCCGGTTGGTCCGCCCTCGCCCTTGTCTGGGCTCACGTCGTCGCCACTGCCGCGTCCACTGCCTCGCCCACGGAGCCCCTCGGCACCGTTCTCGCCAAGACGCCCGCCCTCTACCTCGTTGCGCTCACCACCTTCAGCATCGCCCTCCCCTGGATGCGCCTACGCCGCGTCAAGGTCGTCCCCGAGCCGCTATCCAAGCATGCCGTCCGCCTGCACTTCGACTTCTGCACGCCCGGACCCTGCACATCTCGCGGCGTCCGCATCACGGACCGCCCGATGGTCGAGTGGCACGCCTTCGCTGCCATCCCGGAGCCGAGCGGCAAGGGCTTCTCCGTCGTTGTGTCCAAGGCCGGCGACTGGACGAAGCGTATCATTGAGAACCCGCCAACTTCTATCTGGACGCGCGGCACCCCGGCTTCGGGTGTGCTGGCTGTCGCACCGCTGTTCAAGAAGATGGTTCTCGTCGCCACGGGCTCCGGCATCGGGCCCTGCCTGCCCGTCCTGATGGAGCGACGTGTGCCCGCGAGGGTCGTTTGGTCGACCAAGAACCCGCTCAAGACATACGGCCAGGGCGTCATGGACACGATCCTCGCGGCGGATCCGGACGCGCTCATCTGGGATACGGATAACCTGGGCCGGCCGAACCTGGTGCAGCTTGCGTACAACGTCTACAAGGAGAGCGGCGCCGAGTGCGTCGCCATCATTTCCAACGGGCCGACAACGAACAAGTTTGTGTACCAGATGGAGAGCCGCGGCATTCCTGCTTTCGGGCCGATTTGGGATTCTTGAGCGAGGCTGGAGACGAAAAGCATTCTTTTATTTTTCTTGTTTATTCTTTTTACCAAAACCCTCACACCGTGGATGACTTTGCCACGACACGCCATTCTTCTTAACCTACCTACTGCTCACACTCACGTCACATCACCTTTATTCCATATAACGTATTATATAGTTACGAGTTCGTTGGGCATCAGGTACATGTAGTTCGGACCACAATCAATCAGATTCATGACCACCAATTGCTGTTTCTAAAAGTGACTTCTGTGTATATTGCTTCTGTGTATATAGTGATGATGTATCGGCAAGCGATGACCGCTGCGCTGTACTGGACGAGTAATTGCTTCTTCGACGAAGACGGGCTCCCACAAACGTCCAGACCCTCGAAGTCTCGGGGGCGACTGATTCCCGCGTGCCGAACCCGAACCATGAATCCCAGCGGCCAGGGACTAGCGCGCGGTCGGGACGCTCAGAAATCAGGTGTTTGCCTGTCGCGTTTGACACGTCGTCTGCCAGATAGAGATTGCCCTCCCGGGGGGTGGTCGACCCCCAGCGCCCCTGAGACTGGGGGTTGTTTAATCCTATTTATACATCTGGAGTTGGCGTGATGTTCTGGATCCCTGAGCTGATCGCGACAGAGGGGGGTGGGCTAGCCGCAGAATGGGAACGGATGTTGTGAGTTGTGATCCTAAAGTGAGTCCCAAGAAAGATGGTGACTCCGCGACATCCATGGATGTCGATGCAAGTATCAAAGCCAATTGAGTACGCGCTATCTAGAAGATAACAACCAAAGTCATCAACTACAAGTATGCCGGCCTATGTATGCTTCCTAGGCTGAAAGCTTTCTTACAACCTGTGACTTCTATAGATTTATTACGAGCAGTTCTAAGACCTGGCCTACACCACGAAGTGCCCCGTGTGGTGTTTTGATGTTTGGTTCAGCTTCGCTCACATATTCAAGATGAATGGCGACTTCGAAACCGTCATAACTAGCGAGTTGCGCATCTCTTGTTCTCGTCTTGAACCTTATTTCCCGAGCAGTTCCCGGTGTAGTCGGTCAAGCTACACCTCTAGCCTCCCGCGTGCGATCTTGCGAGCCTTCGTTCCATGGATGAAGAATCACTAGATGTGACCCTGCAACAAGCTACAGATACAGACGACATGAATTGCTAGGAAATAATCGCAACTGCGTGTCCAGACCCGTAGTGCTGCCATTTAAAGTGACGTTGGCCTCGACACCAACCTGCGTCTGCAGGGCGATGACTCACGCCCGCAGCTAACCGATTTCGACAAGAATCCGCCGGTTCTGACACTATATCTACCGATATCCACCATTGCTGCGTCCTGCAACCTATTCTCGTGTTGACTGCCGCGTCAGTTGCTGTATCGTATCCAGCTTCATGTCAACTCTATCGCGATGGCCCCACGAACTTTCGAACGGGATTCGAATGTCAGAAAATGACCGGAGGTAACCTTATCAAGCTCTTCAACCTCTAGAAAAAAAAAGGGATTTTGAGTTTCTGATCGTGACCCAGCCCCTCGGCGCCCCGTCTCCTGGTACTAATGGAGGCCTCGTCGAAACTATCTCTCACCCTGCCCTACCGAATCAGGTTCGTCTTCAGCCGGGCACCATCAGAACACCGTGCCGTGCGGCCGGGGGAGACTTACACGCTATCGTTTACGGGCGCGGAGGTTGCTGTTACGTGGGGACGGGCGGATGGGTCGCGGGTGCAGGAAGCTGACGAGAACGGCAAAGAGGAACGACCGAGGCTGATTATTCCGGGAGGGGCTTATGTCTCATTCACGGCTCAAGAAGAGGAGTTGCCGTGGCCGAGGCGGCAAGAGTGGGAGGCGGAACACGGCTTCAGGTCTGCGAACTACTGGGAAAAGATCTGGCGAGATAAAGCGCCTTGGAGAGCTACGCGGTTTCGGGAGAATCTTCCTACACAAGACCACATCAAGCAGATTGAGCGAAGGTGAGATGTCTCCCCTACTCATTAGAAGTCTGCAACCGATCCTGCCTAACACAAGATACGCCGCGTAGCCCAGGAGCACCGGCACTGTCGGCGAAACTGGAAACTGAACCGACAGTAGCGGTCAAGAGCAACCTCGAAGTCATGATCAGAATCTCGTACGACGGAGTTTATGGCCGGGATGGCGAATTCCAGAGAGCGACACGACCATTCACGTTCCGCACCTCGACCATCTGGGGCATCGGCCAGTCCGGTTCACACGATTGGGTCTACCGGCGTTCTCGGAAGGATGGTGAACCCCACCCCTGGGAAGGCTGCAATAGCGCAGAGATGGGTGATTTGGGAATCTACGAAGACGCTGACGATACTACTGTCCGCGTGGCCGAGCACCGCGATTTTGCATGTCTATGCCCGGGTGAATCGTGGACGGCTAGGTTGCGGACCGTCCGCCCAGAGTCATTCTATATCCTGGACGAAGTCGCCCCCGGCGATGTATTTCTTTGCGGGTTTAGTGGTGCGGAGGACCACTCCGAGACTGTCGTCACGGTGCTCCCGACGGGGGAGGTTTCAGGCCCGGGCGGTAACGCAGGCCGGCCGAAGCTCATAGTACCGAGTACGGGACCGGTCGAGTTCAGAACTGTTGAAAAAGAATAGAGCAAGTAACATGGTGGGTAATGAATGGTAGTAGTTTGGAAGAATCACATAGTAATGTAATACGTACAAGAAGGACACTATGCTTGAACGCCTCTCGAAAACAACAGTACCCCGAGTCAGGTTCCATCTTCTTTAGCACACAAATCTTCCAGGATACACAAAAACCACAAAGTGGAATCCAATTCTCAGGTATATATATATATATATGTGTGTGTGTGTGTGTAAGTCAGATTGCCGCTATCAAATGCTATATATAGCAGAATGGTAACACCCAGTGCACCTCTATAATCCTGTAATACCACGCCTTATATTTCGGTAAATCGCAAACGCTATTGCGCAATCAGGCCGTGAAAATCCGTCTCAAACCGCGCCGGAAACCTCTTCCTCCCCTTCGCATCCTTATTGACAAAGCACGCCATGCTGTTCCGGTGGCAGGGGAACAGCCCCAACCCGTTCTCGTCAATCATGACGACAGCCGACTCCATCCCCAGCACGTCGCTCCAGACCTCGCCGGCGTGCCCGCGGCCGACCCTCATGCAGATGCGCGTCTCGGCCTCTTCCGCAGCCTCCTGCGTGGTCCAGCTCATGACGACGGCGCACCCGTCAGGCCGCTCCTCGGTCCCGCGGCGCACCCAGCCGACGCAGTCCGGCCGGTCGAAATAGTCCTTCTGCTTGCCGTAGGCGTACAGCTTGCGCGCAAGCAGGATGTTGGGCAGGTCCGGAACCGGCGGCTCCTGGTAGGGCAAGCCCGTGCCGTAGAGGTCGCCGAAGAAGACGCACGGGTGGCCGTCGCGGCGGAGGAGGATCAGGGAGTAGGCGAGCGACATGAAGTCGGCGGCGATCGGAGTGTCCATGGCCTGGCCGCGCTGGGTATCATGGTTGCGGATAAAAGTCTGGGGGAGTACGGTCGGTCAGTACTTATACATCAAGACGCAGAGCAGAGTTGGCAGTGTGTGCCAAAGACATACCACTGCATTGCCGGGCCGCTGCTCCACCAGCGTGTTCTTAAACACCTCCCTCAGATCCGTGTCCTCGTGCCACGACAACCTCGCGATGTGGTACATCAGCGGCACGTCATACAGGCTGAAGAAGGGGTGCATGCGGCTCAACCAGTCCGTCAGGACGCGCACGTCGCCGTGCCAGAACTCGCCGACGAACATCAGGTCCTGGCGGCTCGTCTTCTTCAAGTACTTGGACCACTCGTTCACAAAGTTCCACGAGATGTGCTGCACGGCGTCGACGCGGAAGCCGCGCAGCCCCAGCTCGTCGACGATCCACCGCCCCCACTGGTGCTGCTCGCGCACCACCTCCGGGTTCGTGTAGTCGAGGTTCTCGAGCATCAGGTAGTCGGCGTTGCCCTGGCTCGCGCCGACGTCCTGGTGCCAGTTCTTGCCGTCCTCGACATATCGGTAGATGGCGCGCTTGCTGTTCTGCTGGTTCCAGTCCGTGCCGTTGAAGTGCGTCTTGTTGTACGTGAACTTGCTGTACTTGCCCCCGCGAGCCGCGTAGTCGAACCGCGTCCACGCCTCGATCTCGTACGGGTCCGTGATGTCTATCCGTCTATCTGGACCCGGGTGTTAGCTACTTACACGATGCAGTCAGTCGTGCATGGTAGTTCGCGAAAGCTGCTGGCTCCTCACCTTTCGGGTCGACCTCGACGACCTTGACCATCTCGGTGCTGTCTGCATACGCGCGGTGGTTGTGGATGGCGTCCCAGACGAGCCCGACGCCGCTCTTCTCGGCGTCGGCCGCCAGCGCTCTCAGGTCCCCTTTGGTGCCCCATTTCGTCGGCACCGAGCCCTTCTGGTCGAACTCGCCCAGGTCCCACGCGTCGTAGATGTCGTAGCCGTTGCTCTCGGGGTCCTTGGCCTTGCTACCGGGCGGGAGCCACAGGCTGTTGATGCCGATCGCCTTCAGGCCGGGCAGCGCCTGTCTCAGTCGCCTCCAGTGCGAGTGATCGGCGGGGAGATTCCATTCGAAGGCTTGTAATTGTACGGGGTTCTGGGCTCTGTCACTGCGGTGGTGATGACGATGCGTCTTGGTCCGGGGGACTTCTGTCGGGCGGAGGGGGAGGACGACATTTCTCGTCATCGTCGTGCAGTGATAGAGAGAAATCTATAAAGGGGCTGTAAAATGTCAAAGTCTAGTAGTCTGCATGCTGTTTCGTCATGGGGGCATTCATTCTGGTAGATGGCGGACGGACTGGCCCCTTTTAAGTAACGGCTTGTGAGGCATGGACCACAAGATATATACCTTCGTCGCGGCCGCCGTCCACGAGTCCTGCGCCGCCACCGTGGCTTGCGGGCGACATGGACTCTGCAAGGCCCTCATCACATAATTTCGAAAGAAGGTAATAGAGTAAGTACTTCGACTTCGTACCATCTCAACGATGCACACACTCTGACTCCGAAGCTGGGGGGCGCGGCCAATCAGAACTTGCGGAGAATAGCTTGTTCGAAGGGGTCCAGCGGGCATTAGAAGTGCCATCACGTGTCTCATACATCAGCCGTTCCAGAAGTATAATGCGTGTGCGTGCTGTGCTGTTGTAACAAGAAGTCGTTCAGTGCTTGCGCTCGTGGCCTCGGGTTCGCATCGACGACTCGCTTGAACCCTGAATACGAGGCCTGAATACGAGAACGGGATCTTCCAGGGGCCCACTTCTTTTCTGGTCCCCCAAACAACAAATCCGCCTCCCGGAACCCCAAGAAACTGACACTGGTAATGAGTCGGGTCGCCGGGTGCCATGTCGACGGCGGGCCAGCACGGGCGTTTGCAATGGCGCGCATTGGCGCCAAGGTAGCTAGCTGGTTCTCTGGCCTGGCTGTCTAACGGGTCTGCTATGTCTTAGTTCTTCTAATGGTATAGTTAGTAGTGCCGGATATAGGGCAGTTCGATATGGGACCGGAGAGTCGGGACCGCGGGACGGTGCGAGGATCAAATTACCGATAGCGAAATTGATCACAGCTTTTCCTTTGTCCATGTCTCTCCCCTAACGCCGCGCCAAGATGAACGCGAAAGCGAAGTAGTTAATGGGCTGAGCACCGCCTCAGCGCATGGCTCCAAACAGGCGCGACGGGCTTCAGGCGTCAAGTTGATGGTCGACCACCACGCACGCAGGTGTTACGCAGTACGCAGTGCTTGTTAGGCAATTTCAAATAATGCTGCCACCGCCAAAACAGCGGCAGCGGGCGGCCCGCGCTCTCTGATCGGTGTCGGTGTCGGTGTGGTGGCTGCCACATCAGAGACAGAGAGAGAGGCCTTTTCGCACCCTACTGCCAATGTTTGATATCCCGCCAACATGATTTTCCCCCACCACCCCATGTGGCGGTTCGCGCATCGCAAAGGTTGCTTTCTGATGCGGTAGTCGGCTCGCGGAGGCTCCAGTGGGAGGGGGACAACTTCCGACTCAAGCTTTCTGACTGCGTACTGCGAAAGTACGACAGTAAAGGCAATATGAGATGCTTCGACGAACGGGCTGGAAGCTTTTCGCATTGAGTGCCGGGCATGGTTTTGATAAGAAACTGACGACACGCTGCATGTGTTTGACGTGGGCTTAAAATTCTAGCGCCAAATTCTAATTGCAAATTCTAACTGCCCAAGGTATTTTCTCATGGATCTTTCAGCTTGAAAAGGCTGACGCGCGATGCTGTTGCTGCTACATGGATGTATCTTGGTATCTAGGACGTCCAGCCTCCATTTCTGGTCGTCCCGAGCCGGGCTGCATGACCTAACTCATCGGGTGTCCTCGTCGTCACGTTCTCGTGTTATCCGGGACCCCGAGCGAGTCTCCAGCACGGGAACCTCCAGATTCCAGCCCGCTGCAGAAAGCCTCCTCGCGTACCCCTCGTACTTTTCGTTGGCGAGCCTCAAGGTCGCTTCAATGTGGCGGACCATGGCTTGCTGGTCCAGTTCGGCGCGTGTCAACTCAGACTTTCCTAGTGCATGCAGCCGCTGAGCCAACAAAAGCCCATGAAACCAGGCTTTTAGTTGTGACAGGGGAGAGACGCCGTCCTTCAAAACGACTGACACCTTGACTCTGGAAGCCGAGCCAGGCGGCGCCGTACTGGAAACCTGGCACCACAAGATGTACTGCTGCTTCTCAAACAAATCCATGAGCGCCGACAAGTCGACGACCGGAAGCTGGAACGACCTCATGGTCTGGTGACCGTTTGCCAGACTAAGAAGCAGGGACTCGAGCGGGACCCCGAACTTGCAGTGACCCAGAATTGCATCCGAGTTCCATCGGAAGACTTCGCCGCCACGCCTCTCGAAGATGAGCTCCTTTTCGGAGATCTGGCTGGGCGTGAGGATCTGATCTTTTGACAGCAGGGCTGAGAATGCGATGTTTGCGCGCTGTCTGTTCAGAGAGCGCGCTTTGACTGCTCTCACCCCCATCCAGTTGATGAAGAGATGGACCGCGAGGAGGAAGATGAGGGAGGTCCAGGTAGTTAGGGGAGTTGTGAGACACGACACTACCAACGTGCCCGCCTAAGCGTGTTATTAGTAACAGCTCGTCCGACGTTCGGCCACTTTTACTTACAATCATCCCCATGAGAGATATCGCAGTCTCTTGACTGGCATCTTTCTGCTACAAGTCAGCAAAAGGAAAAAAAAAAAAAGAAAAGTTTTAGTTGGAGACTACACTTACAGCGTTCAACTCGCCTAAGTTATTCCACTTGGCAAAGTGCCCGCTGAGGCTGCTCTTGGACGCATTGCCGGCGACACCGCTTGATGAGAATAATATGCTAGAGAAACAGAGAACCGGAAACCTGACGCTGCGTGGGAATAGCGGCGAGAGGCAGTCCAGGATCATTGCAATGTCGCACAGCACATCGGCTGCGAGGCGGTATGCCTTGCACTCAGCCTCTATCGACGTGCCCATCAAGTGCGCGAAGGCAATGGTTGCAAATCTGCCCATCGACTCCCGTATCACCTGGATCAGCATCGCTCCCGTCGGAGATGCCAAGGAATCTCCCACTCCGAGACCTGATGACTGATTAGCACCCGTCACACAAATCGGGCGATCATAAACGCTGGGCAGGGGCAGGTTTAGCCGCGATGACGTTCACTTAGACTTACCTTCCCACACCGCACGTGAAGAGATCATGCCGGCTATTGAGCCAGCGAACGCCTGGAGAGAGTCCTAAATCATCCCAATTAGATCTCGCCCTGGGCAGACACGAACGCCAAGATGATACATACATAGATCTGGTAGGCAGCGTAGTCGTTCGTCACGCTGTGAGGATACCCGTCCGGCAGGAAGATGTCGAGCAGCTTCCGCCAAGGCTTCTTTCTTCTCGTGGGCAGCTACGCACGCAAAATGGGAACCGTTAATCACATGCGTCGAACCTTGGCGTGAGTAAGGCCAGAGTAGAGTTGGGTAGGGGACCGGGGTGTGTCGACGATCGGGCGGTTGCAGCTTACCAGGATATCGACCCTAGACCCTCCGGCAGCCGGAGCCGACTCGATGTATTTGGCTTGGAGGTTCCCGGCCTTGTCGTACTCTGCTATCGCGAGCCCGGCCGGCTTCCGCGCCATCTTCGGTTCCACCAGCAGAACCTGAGCCGAGCGCGCAGACATGATTGAAAATTTTCTAGCGTGTGTCGTGTCTTAATGCGAGGAAAACGAGGAGAGAGAGAGCGATGACGAGCAGAGGCGGGTGTTGCGGCATGTGAGAGTAGAGATATGGGCGCGTGAGAGGAGGCCGTAGATCGGACCAACGCCAGGAAGAAAAGAATTGAAGCGACGGAGCGTCTAACTATCGAACACGCAAGAATTTCTTTTCGGGAGATTCGCCGAGAGATGAAGACGGATACGAAGAGAAAAAGACAAGGTCCTTGCAGTGCTGTACGCGTACACGTATTGGACAGAGGCTATTTTTTGACAGGTAACAAGACTGACTCTCGAAACTTTCCGGGCAGTGCAATCCGGGCGCGGGAACGGCGGGCGTTAATTCTTTCTTCTTTGTATTTTGTGTGTGTCGTGCTGGGATCAAACATGTTCGATGATCTGTCATCGTTCCGCATCTGACATATGTCATGGGCAGCGGAATTAGGGGCGGTTGGTTGGGTGCATGGACCTGCTGGGAAACAAACTCTCAACCCAAACTGCCTCAGAAGGACGAGAGCAGAGCAGCCCGCCCCTCCACGCAGGGTTTCACAAGTTTGGATTTCGCCGTCAGAATGCGCGGAGGGCTGTGGGTGTGTGGCGTGTGGGTGTTGAGGGCTGGGCTGGGGGGGTAAAGTAACTCGGACAAATCAAACATCCATGGATCGATCATGTCTGGACTGATGTTACCTACGGCACGTCTAGCGTGTGTGGAACTCGGGCCCGATACGAATGATATGAAGTGTCACTGGTGAACATGTGCCCCATGTCCCGACGAACTTGCGATCGCATCAGCTTTTCTTCTTCTGGCCTTCGGATCATCGGCAGGAGGCCCTTCCGGAGCACAGGCGAGACTTAATCCAGCGGGAGCTGAAGCGTGCCCTGTGTCTTGTATTGTTCTAGAAAGCCGACTATATGGGACGACGGGATACTTCGAAGATCTTCTGCCCACTCTGCGCAGCCAAGCCACAGCGTCGTTGTTGATCTTCTCATGGTCCAGGATGATCATCACCACATGCACCACAGTCTGGTGTCTCAGGGTCAAGGATAATATCCCGCCGCGACGTGGTATCCGGAAAGGTCCATCGACTTGGTACGTGAATTGAATCCGTCACCGACTTGTCAACCGGGTTTCGCCATTGCGCTCAAGTGGCATAATTATGAGGCCCGCCGTCCCGTCCTTTACCATGTGGCTGAAGTCGGACTAATGCCATCGTCGAAGTGCCTCCCCAATACCGGCCTATCTTAAGATGGGCCACCTGGAATTTCCCTACCGCAGGACTGGTTGTAGATGAACCATCCGCCGGGGCTTTGGTTTGAACAAGTGGCTCTGGCCCTTTCAACCTGGAGACGCAGGGCCGCGGCCAGCCAACCAGCTTGCCTTTCGCATTGAAAGATTCATTCAAAGTTCGAACTCGTATTCCGCCACCACCAGACGGATTTGGAGCCTTGTCCAATGGAGTGGACGGAGTTCGGCCCAAGCAGGGCTATTAGAGTTGGGGGGCGACAATTGCCGAGCAAGGGGGTTGCCCGGCCGCCCGCCCGCCGTCCTTGTTATTTGATGGAAAGCCGGGCCCTAAGGAAAAGGAAGTTTTGCCCGGACATTCGATGGAAGTATCCGGTGGTTCGGCAGCTGGGCCATCTGCTTCCGCGGCGTCTCCGCCCCAACCCCCGGCGGCGTTAGTGCCCTAGCCGCCCTTGGACGTCTGCCTTTACTTTACCTTTATGCAACGTCGATCGTAACCCCATACTTTTGGGCGAAGCCACTACGTTTTGTAATGTTTCGTCTTTTACGTCGATGTATCGTCGTACTGATGGGCTTCACGCAACAAGCCACGCCGTCTACCTACAGTAGTTCCCTCAGCATCATGGCGGCCTTGCGATGATCCTGCAGCCCTAGTTGTTGTTGTTGTTGTTGTTGTTGTTGTTGTTGTTGTATTTAACGCCATGGCGGCAAGGGCGAAGCCCTTGCCGCAGACCTCCCGAGGGGTATGTGGTGTGGAGAGCCGCAGGCTCAGACTACCTACTCTATAATACACAGCCCTTATTAGCGTCCTCTAAATTTTACCTATTAGCTATTATACGTTTAATTTGTCCTTAGATCCCACTAGTTCCTCTAGTTCCTTTACTTCCTATTTAATTCCCGCCGGCGTGGTGTAGTGGCATACACCTGGCAAGGCCTCTGGAGCCCAGAGGTCGCTGGTTCGATTTCAGCCACTAGCAACTGGTTTAACTACCTGTGGGAAGGGTAGGGCAGAACCCAATGCGGGGCCTAGGACCCTTTCCGGGCCCCTACCAGAGTTTTCTTATATCCACACCCTCCAACCAAGAAAAAGTGGATATGCGGTGTGTACACGTCGTCAACCTAGTACTGGGGCAGGAATGGTTTTGTGTAAATCAGAACATGTACGAGGGCCTTACTATGGTAGGTCGCCCTCTCTAGACATATCCGGTGTTAAAGCCGTAATAAAAACAGAACTGGGGTACTAGTGGGAACTAGGGATAGATAAAAGGCATAATAACCATAATAGTATAATTTAGAGGACGATTTGAACTATATCTAGTAATAGTTATAGAGCTACGGCTCTCCACACCACATACCCCTCGGGAGGTTGCCGCAAGGGCTTCGCCCTTGCCGCCATGGCGTTAAATACAACAACAACAACAACAACAACTATTTAATTCCCCTAGTAGAGTACATTAGTTGGTTGTTTTAAGGACTAACTGGGGGCTAACCCCTAATAATATAAATAGATCTTTTAAAAAAAGCTTATTATATATAAGAAGGCCTTAAAGCCTTTAGGATTAGTGATTAACCCTTTAAAGTATTACTTAAGTAATCCCATAGGTCCTATAAGCTCTAATAAACTAGAAGAGTGGAGGGTAGTGCGAAGAGCTGGTCCTAGGCCTTATCTCAACTAAAAAGTAGCCAAATACTATTTATTTTAAGTTAAAAAGGAAAAGGTCAAACTATAATATAGTGCAAAATCTGTACTTCCTAGGGGGTGAGCATTAATGGGGCACCGGTGGGGCACTAGTGTAAACCCAGATATAACCCGGGTATAGTTACTAGGTTTAGCCCGTAATACTACTCCCCTCCTCCCCCCGCACAGCCTCTAGTTCCTGGCTAGCCTCCTAGGGGGCACCTACGTATACACCACATCTCCGTCGTTCTCTAATATTGGCTCATAGCACTCCTCATAACAGTCCAACACCTCCATTTCCTCTACAACACCAATCAACTCCTACATAGGGTTAATATAACCCTCCCACTTCACCAGGGCTTCACGTCTTCTCCCTTTACTCACCATTTTCCATTTAATAATATAAATCTCCTTTATTTACTACTTATCCTCACCATCCACTTCCCTAATAAATAACAACTAATAATCCAATTAAATTTAGCCTAGGAGAGGGTCACTAACTAACCTCTAAATGACGTCCGTATAGAATCACAGGTAAATCCCTCTTAACATGTTCAACTCCACCACGTATATACTCACCACCTTAATAACTCAATATTAATAATATAATTATATATACTGCTTACTTAAGTATAGGAACTTATAGTTCATAATATTAAACAGATTTTAGTACCTACCTAATACTTATCTACTAATAAGTAACAACAATTAATACTTAATTCGTAATACTACTATGTTAAGGCTATTATAACCTAAGCAAACACTACAACGTTCTTTATTTTAGTCACCAACTCATCCACGACCACCTTCTCACGGCTAAGCAGTCCCTCACTATTATTTTTTATAACTAATAGCGGATTAACTTAATACCCATATTCTATAAAAAACAAAAAAATAATAATTGCTAAATTAACTCTATTCCACAAAACTAATTATATTATAAGAAATAATTCTCTTTCATTATTCTAAACCTAAGTAATATAAGCCTATAAAATAACCTAAACTTCCTAATTTATATAACGTATATAATAAGCGAGCCGACTAGACAAGCGAGCTAATCACCTAACCATGACCACTTTATAAATACGACTAAGAAGTAATAATAAAAACTTTAAATTAATTAAGACTACTCGGAATCCTTTTCCTTAGATATTATTTTATTAATTGGATACGTTTATGTATTATATCCAGTGTTCCCGTAGACGCCATATCACCGTTGACCTAATTCGGTCCTCGGTTTACTACCACTACTCTAGTGTATTTCCTCTTTTACCTAGGCTATCACCTCTCTCTGGGATTATATCTCCTCTAATTTAGTTATAATAAAACTCCCTCCTTACCTTAAATGTATTTTTTTTTAGCTCTCCGGCGTTAACTAAGTAGGTTATTTTCCTCTTAAAGTACTTTAAGCTTAGACCGTATTAAGGTAAACTTATGTATAACTCTTATTATACTTTTTATAGTATAATTAATAGTTTATAAAATAGGTGTTGGGGAGTTATTTTAATAATAGGAAACTCGTTTTTTTATTAGAATTAATTAAGAACTCACCTTAGTTAAGTTATTTAGTGTTTTAGAAACCTAAGGTAGTGGTGTTATTGGGAGGGACCCTGGGGGTGTTAGAGTATGTAACTTAATATCCAACTTCGATAAGATACTCCTTACACTTAAAGGAATAAATTTGGACCCTTTAAAACCCCCCTGGATGTTTTCTTTTGTGAGAGTTTACGTAAAAGTACTATAGAAGGCGGGGAAGAAGTCTTCTTTTGTGATATAGGTATTACCTCAGCGTATTTTATTCTCAATTTCTCGACTATACATTATTTTAAAGGGCCTAAAATAGCTAACGTCCAAGGGCTAGAGGATATACGATGAATAAGCTGGTATATAGAGTGTGATAGTGTTGTTCTCTTTGTAAAATATCTCGAAATTAGTGGAGTAGTGATTTTCGTGTTCATCGATAACGAGGAAGTAATATTAACCTTTTAAATACGGTTTTATATATTAACTAAAGTATTAAAGTTAATTTGGGCCTTTCTTATTTATTGTTTATTTATTTTCAGATGTTGTGATAACTTAGTTAAGTAGGAGATCCGATTTAGTATATTAAGTGGAAAGGTGATATTGGTTTACGATGATAATGTATGGTAGTAGACTATAGTCTAATGAGCTGATGGCCTGAATTACTATAACCCATTCCCAATTACTAAGTTATACTATTTTCGTATTTGAACGCCTTTTGGAGTTTATGATGATTAATCCGGTTAAGATCTAGCTTATTATAAACTTAGTTTTATTAAAATTATAAATATCTAAGTCCTTGATATTATACTTTATGATTATATTTATTATAAGCCGAAATTACGTATTTTTTATAATAGTATTTTTATATTAGGCTCTCTTATAATTATATTTACGAAAGAGTCGCGTCCAGAGCTATGGTTATCACTTAACCAAGTTCGATGCCCAGTGTTTACTGACCGGGGGTACGTTATAGTCGGTGAGTAAATAATTAGTTATTTCTTTTATACTAGCTAGTTGGGGAGGAAATGATTGGGAATCTAAGTTGAGAATATACTTAACTAACTTCTCCTTTTTAAATAATATCAAATTTCACGAGTTTAGTATATTATTATGTTATAATATTATGCCCTTTAATTAGTTGTGTAAAGTTAAAAATAGTATAAAGTAGATCCGGGTAGCTGCTCGGATACTAAGATTTGGGGTTTTTACAATTACTTAGACCACTAGTATAACCTGGGCTTTTTTGTTTAACAACGGCATTTTTTTTAGTGGATAGACACGTATTAAAAGTAGGAAGATGGATTATCGTGGTTGGGTGATCGGCTCGCTTGTCTGATCGGCTCGCTTATTATGTACGTTACTCTATTCCCTTATTAATTTATAAGTAATAAGTAGTACTTAGTAATTAAGTAACCCTAATTAACTTACAAAACTCCAACTAAAAATTACTAACCTAATTTAACCCTCTATTACTCATAATTAACCAAAGTATCCCATGGAAATAGTAATAGTTATAGAAGAACTACTAAATATAAAATACTACGTCTATAATTTCCATCTCCTTTAGTATTAGTGCTTTACTTAGCTGATCAACTATAACCCATATATAATAAGACTTCCTTTTTTTATTAATAGTATATTAATAATAAAATCTATTAATAAGTTATTACTTATTCAGGGGAGAATGAGTAGGGGCTTAAGTAACCCCTTTTTAGCTTACCTCCAAATATAAATACTACCATATACGTAACAGTTCCTTATAAACCTTTTAACTATCTAAGAGTACCCTGGCCAATCATAACGTCGGCTTATAATCTCGAATATACTATTACACCCCGGGTAACTACTAATACTAGAATTATAGCACTCCTATATAACCCTTATCCGTAATAAGCTTGAAAGGTTATTATTATCTCTTCCTCTAAGAACCCATATTTTATTCCATAATATTAACTTCTATTACCTATTAATTATATATTCTATAATTTAAACCTTTAACTATAACTCTAATAAGAAGTTACACTATTCCTATTTCACCACCTTATAAACTTAGTAGTATAACCTGTTTTCTTTAATAATCTGGTCCTAAAGTATTTATAACTCACTATTATTTATAAACACTATTATATATAAGAGTATTAGTAAATTATTTATACTGTGGTCCACCTAGGGGGCACTAGTTCCTTCCTTAGGGATAGTGTAGTTAAGTATTAACTGGAGTATACGTCCCTATTCTCTCTTATCGTCCTAGCCCTGGGGGGCGTCCTGCTCCCTTCAAAAGAGGGTATTAGGGACTATTATTTCCTTTCCTAGATAGTACTCTAAATAAAAGTTATACTAAGCTAACTCTTCTGCTTATTAACTTTACTTCTCGGAGAAGTACTATTTCTTTACAAAATATTTAAAGCTTTTATAATTCATAAAAATCTTAAAGTTATTTATACTTTGTAGTTCTGTTCTCTAAGCCCTAAGGTATACAAATATAATAAGTAGTTCTTTATTATTGATAACGTACCTGATAAGCGAGTGGCCACCACAAGCGAGTGGCCACCCCCGATCACAAATCTTAGACTTTCATCTTTCAACACACACTCGTCCACCAAAAACAATGCAATCCACAAACAAAGAAGCCCAGATCAGCCTTACAGTCCAAGCACTTCAAAAAGACCCTAATCTTTCCATAAAGTCTACTATAAAAATCTACTCAGTACCCTAAATAACACTATGGAGGTAATTAAAAGGAACACTATCACAACGCAATACTATACCCAACTCTTAGACTTTGACGACGCTTAAAAAAGAGAAGCTTATTAAGTATATTTTAGACCTGGATTCCCGATCATTTCCTCCCCGGATTACTAATATTAAAGAAATAACTAATTAACTACTTACCGACCATAACGCACCACTAGTTAATAAGTGATAGGCCTCAAACTTCATTAAACAACAACCATAACTCTAAACACATTTTTTTCGTAAATACAACTATAAAAAAGCCTAATATAAAAGTCTAAACATAATAAATGCATAGTTTTACCTTATAGCGAATATAATTATAAAATATAGTATTATTAACTTAAATATTTACAATTTTAACGAAATTAGGTTTATAATAAGTTAAATCTTAACTGGATTAATTATTATAAACTCCGAAAAGCGTTCAAATACTAAAATAGTATAACCTAATAATCGGGAATAGGTTACAATCATTCAGGTCATCAGCTTATCGGATTATAATATCCCACCATACATCATCATCGCAGACCAATATCACCTCTCCACCTAATACACCAAAACCAGTCTCCTATACAATTAGGTTATTATAACGTCCAAAAACGGATGGACAACAAACGAACAAGGCTTAGAATAACTCTAATACTTTAATCGGTATATAAAACCGCATTTAAAAGGTCAATATCGCCTCCTCATCATCGATAAACATAAAAATTACCACTCTACTAATTTCAAGATATATTATAAGGAGAACGATATCGTCACCCTTTATATACCAGCTCATTCATCTCACCTACTTCAGCCCTTAGACGTTAAATGCTTTAGGCTACTAAAGTTAGTATATGGTCGATAAATCGAAGATAAGATACACCGGGGTAATACTCATATCACAAAGGAAGATTTCTTTCCCGCATTTTATATAACCTTCACATAAGCTATTACGGAAAATAACATTTAAAAGGGTTTTAGAGGAGCCGGGTTTACTCCTCTGAGTACGGAAAGTATCTTATCGAAACTTAACATTAAATTATACACTCTAACACCTCCAAAATCACTTCCCACAATACCCCCACCTTAGACTTCTTAAATATTAAATAACCCAATGAAAGTATCTTCTTAATTAGAACTTATCAAGAATCGAATCTCCCACTATTAAAATAACTCACCAACTTTAATTATCAAAGTTATAGAGTATTTGTCGAAAGGAGTGTGCGGATTTATACACTAAGTTACCTTATTAAGGTTTAAGAATAAAATCCTTCAGGAAAAAAATAACCTACTTAGTTAATACCGGTGTTACGGGCTGATGCCCACGATGGCCTAAGCTTTGCCTGAGGCGTTAACCAGCATCCAACAAAAGAGCCCTCCGGTCAAAGGGGCCTCCGATCAAAGGGCCTCCGGTGACCTCCGGCGCCCCACCAGAGGTCCCCTTTGTTCTCCAGCAGTATAGATTCCTACACCGCCCCCCTTGCGAGGAACTTCCTCTCTTTCGCTCCTTAGCTTGAAGTAAACAGTAATAGAGCACCCTAAGGTCGAAAACACCTAGGCCTAGCCCTTCGCATTTATTATTAGCACTCTTGTTTAGAATTTGGGTAACTGTCACACGTCTTTCTGGTGTGTGGTGCATGAGTCGCGTAGCGGCTCATGCGCCCCACTCTGATAGAGTAGAAGAGGCCTAATTACGTCCGACTAGGTAACATCTAGCCGGGCGGTACCTTTTGGCGCAGTGGGTTAGGCACTGCCTTTTCCTGTGACAGTAACCTATTAGTTTAAGGATATAGTATTATTTTAAGGGATGGGCTAGTAATTAGAAAGCTTATATCGTTTATATATCTAAACCGAAGCTTTAGGTCTTTAATTAGAATATTAGAAATATAAAGTAAGAAGATAATAGGTGATAGTGGGGAGCCTTAAGGTAGCCCATAGGTTAAAGGGAAGTCCTCTTTTGTTATCTCTTCGAGTTAAACTCTAGTAGTACGGTCTAATATAAATATACAAATTAGCCTAATTAGGCTATTAAGCTAACTTTATTACCGTAGCCTAATAATAAGATAGTTCCGAAGAACAGAGTTAAAAGCCCCCTTTATATCCATTGTCGTTAGCGTGGCTGTAAGCCCCTTATTGAGAGCCTATTTGATATTATATGGGAGATAGGTTATTAGGTCGATAGCTGCCCTGCCTGGTAAGGCCCCTATTTGCTATGGGTTGGCCACCTCTTCTAAGATAGTGAGGTAGGGTATTCTCCTAATTATTAGCCTTTCAAGCCCTTTGCTGAGGTAGGATAAGAGGGTAATTGGCCTCTAGGATCCAACTTTTAAAAAGTCGGTTTTTCCATGTCACGGGCTAAGGCCCGATCAGAGGCCTCGGAACCACTCGGCCATGTTCAACGCCAACCGCTGCTTACTAAGCCTGATCAGGACCCAACGGATTTGTGAGGCAGCAGACTTTTCCTTCTTTTCTCCTTATCTTGAAGATACTCGTAGTAGTCGCCATAGCTAGTTGCAATATACGTGCTTGGACCGTTACATTCCAGGCTTTTAGATTATAATAACCTTTGCTTTACAGAACTGCTGGGGAAAATAGCCGGTCTGGATATAAGCCTAGAAGAGTAGTTGAACCGGCTTGGATATAAAGTCCTAGTAAGTTTTGAGTATTCTTATAGTAATTCCGTTAATACCAGGGGTCGTAGTCTTTATTAGGGTAGCTACCCTTATTTTCTTTTAACTAATTGTAGCCTGCCAGGGTATTTGTTGTTTTGGGACCGTAGCTACGTCGAAGGGGTCCCCAGGTAGGTCATCCGCATCGTTGAACCTTTCTAATAGGGCCCTCCATAGGGCCTGGGCCTTATCCTAGCTATTGTTATACGTCTGGCCCTTAATTATTAAGGGGGGGGCTTTAACTGCTAGGCTGGTCTTATACTAGCCTATTATTTTATAGAGGTCCTAATCCGATTTAACCCCTTTAATCTTAGAAGCCCAGTAAGCCCACTTAGCCTTCCTTACTATGTCCAGGAAGGCTTTTTGCTCTTCGGGGGCAGGGGGTGGTGAGGTCAGCTCTGGTCCCTAGGATTATAAGACTAGTGGACCTTAGAATACTCCTCTGTCCACCAGGGAGCCCCCTTTCCTAGGTTTTGTCGTTTCTTCCCTATTACTTGGATAACTATAGATAATAGGCTGGTTATCGGGCTAGCCTGGGCATCTAGCTCGGCTGGGGTTAGCTGGTCCTTAAGAGTAGGCAGGGCTAGAGCTCCTATTCTAATGAGGTTTATAAACTGAGGTAGAGTTGAATCCGGGACCGATATTAACCCTAGTTAGTGTATTTAATGTTATTTATTATTAGTAGTAAGAGGAATAATAATTATAATAAGTTAGTGATTAGTTCTTAGATGTAGGTATAAATAGGGTTTTGTGTATATAAACGGGATATTCGAGAAGGTTAAGTTGAGAATGTCCTTATGAGTATGGGTTAGAATCCCTGCTTCGCTAATAAAAGAGAGGTTATAGTTGTTTACCCAGTTAACTAGATCGTCTCCCCTATTCCGGCTATTAGATCAGGGTTCTTAGGAGTAGTGGTGAGTATTAAAACCCCTATTTATAAGAGCTTACACTAATAGTTAGTATTCTAAGAGGGTGGTCGTTATATAGTTATGAGGATCAGTTGGTTGTTTATAAACGTTTATAATAATAGTGTTATTAACTTTTAACTATAGGATATCCCTTGTTTGGATAGGTCTTTGCTATTGTATTTATAAACTTATTCCTTTTTATATATATCTTATTACCCTGGGCTTTGTTTCCCTGCTATTCTAAAAGTTAATTGGGATATAAAAGTTATACTTAGAGTGTGTATTAATTTGTATTCTGTTGGTGTAGCTTATCTAGGGCTCCTGGATAAGTATTATATCGACCTGATTAGCTTAGTAGTGTCACACATCTTTTGTCCTTAACGACAGTCACGTGAACTATCACGTGACTAGCGTCGCCCTCATAAGGAGGCGCCGCAAGCTAGAGGACTTAGATGCGTTATTACAAATACACCTAAGATATTGAGATATATATATTCACTGAAATACTGGTGAACTCCTCGATTGAGATATAGCCTTAGTGATCCTTATTATAGCCCTCGGTTAATAAGAAAAGGTTATGATATATAATAATACGATTTATTTTTTTTATTTTTTTCGACTCTACTATCACTATGAGGATTTATGTTAAGATAGAGGAATCGATTAGACATCTCTGTGTTAACGATCTTATTATCCTGGTCTAAGTGATTGGTTGATGGTAGGAAAGAAGAAGGGTAGAAGGTCGTAGACTTAATAAACGATAATACCATCGTTAACACCGACTTCACCTATACCGGGTAATACACCACTTATAGAGCATTAAAATAACAACGTAATAGTAAGCCTTAACCTAGGACACTAAGCTGAAGCTCGAAAGTTGTGTACTTTTTGGTTAACCTACGAAGACCATAATTTCACCACTAGCCTTAGTAAGAGATTCCGTAATTAGACCGTAAACCTCGTTTATGTTAAATGAGGAGACGATGGTTATCCGTATATAAATTCCGATAATATTAACTAGAGAATAATAACCTACGATATTAGTGGATGGACTACACATCTAAGTAACTATAATAACGTAATTATCGACGGAATTAAAGGCATCATCATAATAAGGGAAACGATCGGCCTAATAATATTCTTTTCGCCCCCGTCGAGGGAAGAGAATCTTTATTTTAAAAGTGAAAAAATTACTCTTCTACCCATAAAAAACAAAAGGACCGTAACCCCCATTTAGTTGACGCCTATAAAAACTGAGCAGAAACCTAAATAAACAACGGAAACCACCATTTAAACTAAAAAAACAAAGGGGAAGGGAAAAAACCCTAAAAACTTAACTGGGCATATTTTAGGATTTAAGTCCCTAAAATAGGATAAGCCCTTTAGTATAACACAAATTCTATTTCATAGGAATTCTGTAATAAATAATAATATAGCTCCCGAAATAACTTAGTAGCAAAATCCTAGTTGGACGCTAAGAGAGTTATACACTACGCCGTAGTTATTTTTATAACTAAGGATACCCCTAGTATTACCGGGGTTAATGACCTTTATAAAATTTACACTGGAAATCCTAAACTAAAGCTTAGCCCGAAAATAAGATTAGAGATTAGTAGAGTTACTAAACTTTAAAATTATAATAAACAACGTTTTTAACCGTCTTATACGTAACCTTACCGTATACGGTTAACCAGGATACTCCCCGCTAAGTGGAGGAATTCCGTAGAAATACAGAGTTTTCTAGCTAAACCTAGATAAGAAGTACGGTCACAAACTAATCTTCTACGAAAAAGATATCCCCTACTATAGGGAAGTTGATTTATGGATCTCTAATCTAGAAACTAAGACCAATAACCACGAAACGCAAATAGAAGTTATCCAGAATTAGATATCCCTTCTTCGTAGAAAAACTCTGAGTTAATAGGAATATCACTTAGGTCCACGTGAACATCAATAATACAAAGTTAGTGGGTACTTTACGATACGAAACGTATTAAAGAAGAGATTTGGCCTAACCTAGTACAAAGCTATAAATTAGATTATTAAAAACTAATTCACTATGGAAAAGATCCGTGATAACGCGGATATCCGCACCTTCGTATAAGACTACTTTAAATACAGAAGAGCGTAAATAGGACCAACATCCATAACCCTCTAATTATTAATAATTTTTTATAATATACTCAATTTAGAGCTTTAAACCCTCGTTAATAAGCTAAGTGGTTATAATATTATAAAAGAATATCTTAACTTTATAAAGAGAAAACGCAAAGTAATTTATTATAGTTTATAAATGCTTATCGAAATCCATTACTCTATAGAACGGGAAGATAAGGTAATGTGGAGTAGAGATCGAGATTGTTATAAATAGTAGTATCGTGACTTTTAGTGTAATAAGTGTAAAGTACCTTAGAGATGCCCACCTAAAAACAGACCAGCCAATAATAATCAGAACTAGAAGGATAAACACCCCTAGGATACTCTGCGAAAATTCCCTAAATATAAGAGATTCGCTAAATACAGTAAACTAGGTTAAACCAACGGAGATGCCCGTTATATTTAGGAAGATGATAATAACGATTAAATGGTCGATAATCTCGTTAATTATGGATATATCCTTTAAGAAGTTATTAAAGTCCCTCCCTAAACACCATTGAGTATAAATAATGGTGGATAAGATACTGTAGGATGGACTAGTGAGTTAACGTTCTTAGTAACGGAATCCATACCCCCACCATCACTAAAAGATTATTTACCCGTTATAAGCTTAGGAATCCAATATGTTGATGACAAAGTGGATTTTATCGGTATAGCTACCAGTAATAATATACCTAAAAGGAACTCTCCCCTTAATAAGGGCTAAATTATGGATACCTAAGTTAAGCTAATTAAGAGAACTATGCTAGTTAAGTGAATGCACTTTTATTTTAAGGTGAAATCCGATAATAATAGTACAACTAAGGAAGTCTATATTAACACCAGAGCCTCCACAATCCTAGCGGATAAAGCTTAGGTACTCAAATTTACAAGGAATCCGACGTTCCAGATAATAGAGCCACGAACAATGAATATAGTTAAGTCGACCTTCTAAGTAACAGAGTAGGCCATATTCGATTTCTACGTCCCTAGCATAATCAGCAACGTCGAGATTAACGCCCACGTTATAATCACCACCGGTATAGTTAACATATTAGGTATTAACTTATTATTGGGAATACTATTTTATAAAAACTATGGGTTAATAGTTAATTTTAATAAGAGTATTATTAGATTTTAATTTGTTTTTGGAATAGAAGTGCTAATTATTTTTTAGAGGTAATAGTAAATTATAAGATACGTCGATAACACTTATACTATAATAATTCCCTTATAAATAAACACCTTTATGGTAACTAATTTCTTTAATTTCCTATAAGTAGAATTTCAATTAGATAAGATATAGTAATTTTATGCTTTTTATGAGAACACCGTTAATGGAACCCTTATAGTAGATATACTGAGACTTGTGTTAATAAGGAATACTATGGACTACCCGTTAATTATCCTACGAGGCTAAAGGCTAGGATAAATCCAGCCACGGGAAGAAGAGGAGATAGTGAACTTTGTGGACTATGCTGATGTTGTTAAATTAACTTATAGGAAGTCCACTACGAGGACCGCTATATCTAAAGTGGATCTCAGCGTAGTCACCGATAATTCTGATGATTACGCCTAGTTCACTTAGTTAATAGACCTATCCAGACCCGGGCCCCCTGACTATTACAACGACGTACTTAGTTATAGGATATTAAAACTAAGCGATGTCCTTGTAATTCTTAGTAAGGATAAAGTGGAAATTTATAATATGAATACGGAATTCGCCTAATAAATAAAAACGCTTTTTAATAATTAAAATGTTTACTATAATAAAGGGATTATCCTTATACTTAATGAGTAATGGATATGAGTTGAATTAGTTGAGGAATAGTAAAATTAGAAGACGATAGTTAAGCCCTACTCCCTTAGTGTAGAAGACCTTGAAGTCGTTGAGAACATTTACGGTAAACTCTATATAAATGGTAAGATGGCCTGGGGTAATGGACTAATCCCCGTTGTTTGCCCCCTTTTTGTTGTTTAGTGAGTTATTAACGGTGTGAAAAAGGGCCGTGTTATTATGGATTTACGACTTTTAAACCAAATTATAATTCTAAACGTATACCCCCTTCCCAACTAAGACGATATAATGACTGCCCTTAGAGGGAAAAAACGTATAATAATGTTCGATGCTACGGGATTTTTCCACCAGTTACTTATTTATTTAAGATACTATAATAGGATAATCGTAATAAGTCCCCGTAGTATCGAGGTTTTTAACGTTATCCTTATGGGGTTTAAGAATTCGCTAGCCTATGCTCAGCGATTCATGGATAAACTATTCCACGATTATAAGTACTTTATTAGAGCTTATATCGACGACATCATCATCTTTAGCGATAATAATAAAAACCACCTTAAATACATAAAAATTATCCTAAAAATCTTTAAGGACTATTAATTACACATCTCCCCTAAGAAATCGTTCACTGGCTTCCCCTTTATAAGACTCCTGGGTTATACTATGGACATTAACGGTATCTAGTATATAAAAGACCGGATTATAGTATTTAGGAACCTCTAATTCCCAAAAAACCTTTATAACCTTAAGAAATATCTTAGTATAGTAGGATAATTGTGAAAAGACGTTTTATGGTTTAATGTAATATTAGTACCATTATAGGATAGGAAAACCCATCTTAACATAAAATTATATAACGAGAACCTACTCCTAAACGGCCTAAGTAAAGCCGTTAAGATGAAGAGGGTCTAAAAAGTAGCGTTTAAGTTAACCACTAAAGAGCTCGAAGTTTAGAATGTATTATAGGAAAATCTCTATAATTAGGTTATAAGATTTCACTATAACCTTATAAAACCCCTTTTTTTAAAATTAACACTTATAAAGGTGACTTTGGACTTATAGTATTCTAATTAGATATACCCTAAAACGGCACCGATATACCGGGGAAGGAGATTACGTAAAAACATATTCTGCTCGTACTTTTCCTCTCTAGAGTTATATCCCCTACGGAAAAGAGATACTTTATAATAGAGGTAGAGGTCGTAGGTGTTATATGGACTATGAAGAAACTTAGGAAATTAGTATAATTTAATAAATAATTAGTCCAGATCCTAATGGATTACGTAGCTATAAAGGGGATATTAATATACACCTCGTTAAAAATAATGGATTTTAATAAGGTTAACCTCCACCTCATTAACACAGTAAACTACTTATCGTAATTTAATCTTAACATTACCTATGTCCTAGGGAAGTTTAATATTATACCTAATACCCTTTCTAAGTTACTTTTACTAATAGTATCCGGGTGAGCAAATAAATTCGAGGATAATGATATCCTTAATAAGATAATCTATAGCGAAGAAGAGAATAATACCACTAACGTCATAAAATTCGTTTAGTATAGCGGTGATGAAGCCCTAGAGTTAAGATAAGTAGGAGGAATAGTGATTAGTATTTCTGAAAATCTTATCACCGAAGTCGTTAATAATTACAAAAATAATAAAAAATATACCCGAGTCCTTTAGTAATTAGATTAATAATAATAAGAGAAGGAATAATAGTGGTCTCTAGTCGAAGCCGAGGTAAAGGAAAATTGCGCTAAGAGTGAGAACTACTCCGCTATAAGATAAAGAGTCACCCCCTAGAGTATCTCTAAGAGTAGACTACTCTTTTATATTACTATGGATAAAACAAAGTGGTTATACATTTTACACTAATTAGTATAAGCAATTCTTTACTTTACCTACAATAAGAAACACTATTTTAGAGTGGACCGTATAATGGCCGAAATGACGGCTTTTTAGTTTTATAATAAGAAAATGCTTATAAGGAGATATATTTTGCATTGTAGTCGCTATAAGGAAAACCAAATTAATAAGTAAAGGCCACCAGGATTACTCTAGCTTATCTCCGTCGTAGATATCCCCTACGACACCGTAATAATTGACTTCATTACTAATATACCGAGGGTCATATCCGACGGAACCCTTTAGGTACTCCCTAGTTTCCCTGAACTCAATGCGTTAATAACTGTGATGTACAAATTCTCGAAGAAGACATTACTCCTTACGGGTTATATAACTTATAAAACTAAGGAATAAGTAAAGTTACTCCTTAGGGCATTTTATTTTATTAATTAGGGAATACTATACTATATTATTAGTAACCGAGACCTTAAATTCATCTTAGTAATTTAGAATACAATCTTCGATGCCCTTAATGTGAAACTTCTCCTCTTAATAGTGTATTACCCCTAAACCGATGGTTAAAACAAAAAAACTAACCAAACAGTTAAGGTAATAATACGCTTTTACACATCAGAATTCCTAACTATACCATGGACGAATATTCTCCCAGCACTCTAACATAATCTCAATAACTCACTAGTAATAACAATTAGATAATCCCCTAATAAGTTAATACTAGGATTTAAACCACAAAGTATTCTCAACGTAGTAACAGGAAAGGACACTCCCACCGAGGCCCTTAATATACTCCGAGAAATATACTAAAAGGAAGCGTTAATACTGATTAACACCATAAGTGTAATCCGCAAAGAAAGGTACGACAACCACCACTCAGATATGACCTTCAGCGAAGGCAACGAGGTTTAGATTCGCCTAGGATAAGGCTTCCATCTCCTAGGCTAAAAGAACAATAAGTGGACTTCCCACCGTATAGGACCGTTCCGAATCTCATGTGTTATAAGCCCTCTCGTTTACGAGGTGAACCTCCCTAGCCATTAGAGAATATACCTAGTTTTGTCCCTTACATAATTATATAAGCCAGCTTAAGGAGAAGACCCCTTTAGGTGTAAAGCTCTATAACCTCGGCCAATAAAAGTCGACGGTAATAAGGAATAGGAAATTGATTACCTCGTTAACCATAGGATCTTATAGTAAAAACATAACCCAACTACTAAATATTTCGTTAAATAGAAGGGTTTTAATACTAAAGACGATACTTAGGAATCCAGAGAATCTCTTTTACTTAATACCAGAGATCTCGTCTATGAATACGAAAGGAAATTCCCCTTTAACTAGGAGAATAAGTGGAAGTGTAGGAAATAAAATAATAACGAATAATAATAATACTACGTCTTTTCAATAAGGACGACCAATGACGTTTTTAATAACATCGTTAAGTTTGAATTTCTTTTTGTTAACGTTCTTTTTGGATTAACGATCTTTTTTGAGGTTTTGAAAAGAAGGAAGGAACGAACCCTCGTTTTTACTCACACCTTCCCCCTATTACTAACCTTCAGAAATGAAGGCACCTATACTCTTTATTTATTAAATTCTTTTTTTATATAAATATTAACTAAAACCTCCCTAGATTATACTCGTATTAAGTAACGAAGTAAACGCAACTCACCTTTAATAATACAAAAGTCCATTACCAAAGTCATTAAAATGCCGACGAAATAGATCCCTAAGCCCGTCTTCGAGGCCTACGAGGTCCCTAAGTTTCCCAACTAATCGCATCTCACTAAGCTACCCGAGTATACCACCGATTTTAATAGCGACGACGAAATACTAGACCTAGTCTTACCCACGGCCATTAACCCTATTAATTACGGTGTTAACTAAGATTATAAGGATAATAGTAATAGTGTTAAGTTTAGTACCCTAATTAAGTTAACTCAAGTTGAGAAGAAGGTTGTGTGCAAAGAACGTAATAAATTAAGCAAGGCCGTAAAAAAGCCCGCCGCGAAGAAGCCCACTACCACTAATAATAATAATAACGACTAACCCGATAAGGCCACCAACGATAATAACGTTATTAATATTACTCCTAAGAAGTCCACTACTTTTAGTAGGAACACCCCCAAAAAGTAGGCTCCCATTAATACTACTTAGAAGAACGCCATCAAGGAGTACATTAAGTGAACTAGAGACGTATTTAAGCCCTACCTTAACGCAGTTCTCCTCGATAAGATCGAGAGCATCCTTTAGGGAATTGAGCCCTCAATTAACGTATTCTCTAATTCCCTAATTCACTATACTTAAAATACACTTAAAAAAGTATATAACCACTTTACCACTAATAAAATTTACTTAGAATATTTCCCGAATTATACCTAGGTCCTCACCGTGTACTTCACTAATATTAACGGTTACGTTAACGATCTTATTATAAAATACATTATAAGTATACACTACACTAACCTTCTCTTAGTTACTTTAATAACTAATATCGATAATATTAACACTAAGGATACGATAACCCACTATGAAACTAAGAACATTAATACCATTACCAAAAAAGTTTACGCTAATATTAAAGATCTTATTAATAATATCTAAAACGAAGTTATACTATATATCACTAATGCTAAGTATACCGCTAACTAGGTGCTCAGCGCCGCCGTTGCCGCGAATACCTTCGATAACACCAACTTCGATAACCATCTTATACACCTCGAGGACGAGGAAGTAACTATATAAAACATTACCGAGGAAGTTTACTATACTATTAATTAGTTTAAAACCGATGAAATTATAAGTTTTTACACCGAAGTTGACAATTTTTACGCTATTATCGAGGTACTCTAGAAGCCAGGTATAAAGCGCCCCGTAAACTTCCCCAGCCCTAGCCCGGAGAAGTGCTCAAAGACCACTGCGTTCACCGTACTTTTATAATAACGTAAAAAGGACTAAGGGATTAAGTACTAATATAAAGGAATTTATTGTTATTATTAAGAAAATCGGGATAATAAGAGGAGGTATTTATATATAATAAATAAAAATTCTTAGAGTAATTAGGATAATTACTTTTTAAAAGGGAGCACATATTACACGTCTTTTGTCCTTAACAATAATCACGTAAATTATCACGTAATTAGCGTCGCCCTTATAAGGAGGCGCCGCAAATTAGAGGACTTAGATGCGTCATTATAAATATACCCAAGATATCGAGATATATATATTCACTGAAATACTAGTGAACTCCTCGATTGAGACATAGCCTTAGTGATCCCTATTGCAGCCCCCGGCTGGTAGGAAAAGGCTGTGACAAGTAGAGCTTTAGGAAAGCCGTATATGTTGGACGCCTTTTCCTTGCGTTGCATTGAGCTATACGTAGCACCCGTTGGGGGGCCTGTTTCGGCCTACGCCTCCGAATCGAGGTCTAGGTGGGTATTGGCATTAGTGATGTTATAGTCAGGCTTTTGAGCCACCCTCTGGCTCCTATTTTGGAGAGGGTGGATAGGGTGGTTGGTTTAAGGGAGGGCCTCGGGGTCTTTAACCTCGTCTTTATTTATACTACTAGTTGTATCCCCGTCACCTAGGGATATATAATCGATCCTTAGGAGGGGGTCCTAGTATATAGACGCTTAGAACTAGGTTATTAGCCCTAATTGGGAGGGGAGTCCTAGGGTTGTTAAGTACTGCTTTGGGTAGTGGTTTAGTTAATACCATTGCAGGCCTCGGAGGCCTTTTACGTAGCCTTCCGAATCCATCCACATTCTTTTTAACCTAGGAGGGTAGGATAACTGTTAACTATTAGGGGCCTAACTAAACAGTTTATATGGCCAGCTTAGAAGGGCCCTAAGTAGTTAGTATACTTCAGCTTAGTTGTCTAAAGCTCGGTCTCGTAGGAGTCTATAGGCTTACTATAGTTATTATAAAGTATTAGGTGGTTATAGTATTAGTTTATATAGGATCCTTAGTAGCCGGGGCTATACCTTATTAGGGTCTTCTTTTTCCGAATTAATTAGGACCTACTATTTTAGTTAAATAATTTAAAAGGTAGGACTTTTACTATAAAGGAGATAATTTAGGAGACTTTGTTTGTAGTGAAATTGAGGCTATGATGAGACTTCTACGCTTTAATAGGTTTATGGCCCGTCTAAGCAAAGACCTCCTCGTTAATCAGGATTACTAGGTCCAAGGTATCTCCGTTAAGGCTCCATAGCTTAACTAAGTAGTATAGGATAATATAAGTAAACTATTTTATAAAAGTCTCTACTTTAATAACACCTAAGCAGTTTACTAGTTTTTATTTATTTATTAAAAAGTATTATTAGATCTATTTATTTTGGGGCTTTAAAGAGTACCCAGTTATGATGTGATAGATGTGTGGGATGTCCCCTAGCTCTAGGCTAAGGGCCTAGAAGACTGTGCGGTGTAAGACGAAGGGAGCATTCTTCCGGGTAGTCTCCAGGCCTTCTTCGGGGATATGGACGAAGACCCGGAGGTCTTCCAGCTGTGCCTGGGCTTGCAGGCGGGCAGGGGCCCGGTTCTGTGCCGGGGCTGATGCCGCCACGGTAGCCTAGTTCCGGATTGGGGTTCGAGTAGCTTCGTTATCCATTAGCCTTTTCAAGGCCTGGATCACATAGGCGGTAACCTCCTTTGTAATCTGCTTTTTAGGTGCCTTAAAGTTAGAGACCACATTATTAACAGACTAGGCTATAATCAAAAGACATCCTTTCGGGCCTTATAAAGTCTAAACTATTCATCAAGGGCGGCTAGGATGGATCCGGTAGCCGCCCAGCTTACGTTCGAGAGCCCCTTTACCGTAGAGGGCGCTATATTAGGGTTGTCGGTCGGGCTGGCTTCCCACAAAGCTGGGCCGGTACGGCTGGGCCTTAGTGTCGTGGCGGCGTTTAGCCCTTGAGGTAGGGTTTAGCTCCGGAGGTGGCCTAGAGCCCCGATTAGGGCCGGCCGGGGGGTCGGCTATAGTCCGGTGCCCGCCGGAGGTTATAAGGCCATTATAGGAGGGCTCCGGGAGGGAGAGGTGAAGAGTTTTCCACTGTTAAGGGTCTTAGTAGTATATTACCTATTTCACTAACAGCGGATGCCAAGAAAAATTAGGCGAGAGGGAAGTTGGGGGCCTGCAGCCCTAGTCGCTTCGTCCAGGTTCCGGTCAGGTCGACAAGCGCTATGCGCCATTCCACTTCCTCCATGCGACATTATTGTAGCTGCTATGGCGACGCAAATGATTCTGGCCAGAGCTTCGGGAGAAAATCTTTCTGCAGCCTTTTGGGCACACAAGCAGCGCATGGGTTCAAGTTGCCGGCTCCATCGAGTCCGGCTTACAGACATTAGTGCAGCCAGAAGAGTACTTACCTAGTAATGGGTTTTTGAATATGATGATGGTCTAATAAATGGAATGAACTGGGCTATGTTGTTGGACCGATACCCTTGTGTTCCTATTTTAAAAAGTCCATGTCATACCCGGAAGCGGTAATATTCAACTGCCTGCTTTAGCTGTGAACGAGACTCAAATAGTCTTGTTTCTTCGCCTAGATGGACGTACTCTGACCCTGACTCTTGATTAGAGGTTGTATCGCACAAGTCTTGGCAAAAGTTCCTTCGATTTCTTGCCGTGTTATACGAGCCCCAAAACTCGTCGATGAATACCTACACACATCGATTTCCTCAATTCAGCATCACACCACCCGTTCTCTACTCAATGCAAAGGCCACCTTGTCAGTTGCAGCCCACTGCCTCTTTGCTCTCGCAAGTTGACCTTGGCCCTGACGGATGAAATGCCCGCCTACTTGGTCTGGGGAGACTTCTAGTTGTTAGAGCACAACCCGAGGATACGCCCTGGTTTGTTCTTCAAACTTCGTGTTCTCTTTTGCGATGCAGTCTTCCGTATCTTTTAGTCGGGGTTAAGACGCTCAGTTTTGTTCGGCTTTCCTCAACTTCACAAGAGTACCATAGGCTCCAACGAAAGCCCCATCTCGGACACCTCGCCATCCATCAAACCATGAACATACGCATCCCCTATAAACCGGTATTTCTTACCTGGACTCTCTTTTGCCAGATCCATAACTTCTTCATCATCCCGCAAGACATAGAGAACCTGTCCCCCCACAAGGAAGCTGATTAAAATCCCCAACCCTGGTATGCATGGGCACCAGACACAACATCCCCCGTGACGTGACAGCAACCCGTCTAGTGGCGAGGGAGATGCCCAATCGAATTGCAGTCTCTATCCGATAAAAAGTGGAAACCTGAGAGATGGTTTGCCTTCTGCCGCCTTCCCAATCGGCCATGATGGTTTTCCGGAGGGCGTCTCTGGCGTCCTCTCCAGTCCTTTCGTAGACTGGCTCAAGTCCCCAACAGACGCTGAACCAATTGCATATTTTGAAAATTCCGCAAATATACTTGCCAATCGATGTCTGGTTTTCTTGCGAGACGTCAAACCAATTCGAGATATTGAAGAAAACTCTCCCAAACAGTTTGCCCCAAGGTCCGGCTTTTGTTATGCTCGCGTCTGGCGAAAGTCGTTTGATCGTGTCAACAACTGCACCATAAACCTGGAGACTTCCGGTGGATACATCCATAGTCCATGGATGGTCAGAAAACGCAACGCGTCGAGAGGCATTATAAGGTGTTTTCCGGACGACCTCGTCGCCTTCATGCCGTACGAATGTTTTCCAGGGTAATTTGGCCTTGGGCCAAATTTCAGAATCCCAATGAGGTAGCCACCCCGGCCATGGCTTCCCATCCAGGACGTGAGTAGCCGAAGGCGGCGGGCCGGTCAAAATATCCAAATTCTGATGCTTGTTCAAATACGCCCGAACCACGCTGAGATAGACGTCTCGGGCGGACAAGTTGTAGTCCGGTGTGATTTCACCAGAGTTTAGATCGGAACAAAACCCAAGAATGCCATAAACCCTGTCCCTATCATCGCTGCAACCCGAATTCGACAATTTTTCCATCAGAGGGAGAATATTCAAGTAATGATCCCCGGCTTCATCGGGGTATATACCTGTTTGTCGTAGTTCTGCGACACTTGCGAAATGGCCCCACCAAAGGCCACGTAGCTTCCAGTGTGTGCCCTCATTGCCTGCTCGACTCATAACACGACCTGCCAGAAGACATGTAATAATCTCGTCTGAGCGCAGATGCATGTCTCCGCAAAAGACCCTCACGTCTCGGGCGAGGGAAAATTCCTGCAGAATCCATATCCGCTTCCACCAAGGGCGACTGAAAAGCTCTTGGATACCGAGCCCCGCATAATGGCCTGGCTGGTCGACAATGTTGAAAAACATGTCGATGACGCGTTGGCCCGCTTGTACTCCCCTACGCTCCATGTCGTCTGCAATTTGATCATTCAGTCTCGTTGAACATACGTCGGCGTAGAATTTCTTGAGGGCTTTGATTCCCGCTGTGGTGTGTTCGCCGGCTTCTCCAAGCCAAGCAATGGTTGACCGAGCAGTCCGATAGATTGAGCCCATCCGTGAGACCTGCCCATTGCGTTCGGGGATGTCCTTCTGGTTGATACAAATAGCGTCAACCCATACTTTGTCGGGTTGCCCAGACTTGTCAACTCGGACGTCATTTTGCGCGAGCATTAAGAGAAGGCGACTCAGATTGCGTGTGACTCCGAACCGCTTGCCGTCGAGAAGGATTGCTTCCTGATCAGCTGCATCGCCCCAGACGTATGAAAGCGCTGAAAATGTCGCAGGCTTTAGAGGTTCGTGCGACAAGCTGCACTCCACGATACCGGTCTCTGTGTTGAAAGGACGTATGGTTACGAGGCGAATGTCGTCGCCTTCCAATTGACGATAGGGGAAATTGGACATGGCTGATTGATTGAAGTAAGAATCATAGAAAACGGTGACTGCTGATGAGGATGGTTTCTAGATGACTGGTGACGTTCGTAGATGTTGGATCAAGGCTCTGCGTCATTAGGCAAATATCGAATTAAACGCAACATAATGTAGGCATGTGGCGCAGGCGATCAGGCAGCAACCGCCGCCGAGGCGTACCCGTGCCAATTACATTGACAGGAGCATAGCAGCCAATGAAGTAGGACGTGTCGGTGGTGACATGACGGGTCTGGTTTGCGATCATGAATGAAGGAACATATGTTCATGGGAAGTCGCAGACACGGAGAACCCATATTGCATCTACGAACCACAGCGTTTCCAGCTTCAGAGTACCCTATGCAGAATCGAGTTGGTTTTTATTGCGGTTAAGCACGATAGATATATCTTATCAATGAGACAATCACTGGATAGCCAGTCTATATTTTTGTATTTGCTGAGAAATTATTGAATATCGAGAACCTAGTGCAAGTCATTATCTAAAGTCCGTTTTAGACTTCACTTCAACTCAAATGAACAACAAGTTGACTAAATACGTTGTCGCTAGAGAACAGCTTCCTTCGCCATAAGAAACTCGACATTTAAATACTGTATAGACTTCTCTTACTCCGTAATTAAATTTCATACCGGTCAGTTTCGTCGTGGACAGGCCTGTATGTAAAGTAGTCAAACGTAGCAGCCCTCGCGGTGCCGTTCAGATCCGAAGCTGCCACACCAACGAACGCGCCCGTGAAGCTTCCGTGTGCCTGATGCCCGCCGCACTCGTCCGAGAGGATTGACGCATCATACACGGGGCCGACCTCCTTCAGCTCCTCCCCCTCGAGTGCATAGTAGAACTGCAACTTGGCGCCGCGGATGGTCAGCGCAAGCTTCACCTTGCCCGAGTCCGGCAGCGGCACGGGCTCGACAAAGGGCCACGCGAGGTTGCCCTCGGGCCACGACACCTCGGAGCTCTGGATAAGCAGCTCGCGCTTGCCGTCCGAGTGCGCCGTGACAGTCAGGTAGAAGAAGTTGTAGCGACAGTAATACGCCGTCAGGCCCGCGAACTCGCGCTCGTCCGTCGGAGCAAAGTCGACCACCGTCTCGGCGTCGTACGAGAAGTGCGTCTGCCGCCGCGCCACCAGCGCCTGCTCGAACCATGACCCCGTCGACTCCCTCCCGAAAAGCGTGAGCTTGCCCCCCTCGGTCGAGAAGATGCGCTCCGGCTCCGGCGTCCGCAGCCACTGGAAGTCCTGCGGCAGGCCGGCCTCGAAGGTGTACCGCTTCTCTGCCCAGTACGCTGCCTCGTCGCGCGCGCCGGGCACCTCGACGTGCAGCGACGGCACGGGGCCGTTCTTGACGTATAGCCAGTCATCGTCGCCCCAGTACGCTTCTTGAAGGCCCGTCTCGCGGCCGAGCACGCACCGCCGGCGCTGCGTCGTCGGGCGGCCCGTCAGGTGGACCATGTAGGTCTTTCCCTCGGGTGTTTCGACGATGTCGCCGTGGCCGGCGCGCTGGAGGGCGGCGAAGGGCGCGTCCTTGGAGGTGATGACGTACTTTTGCGGGTGCAGCTCGTAGGGGCCCCAGATGTCGCGCGAGCGGGCGAGGGTGCAGGCGTGCTCGTAGGCGGTCCCGCCCTCGGCGGTGAGGAGGTAGTACCAGCCGTTGCGCTTGTAGAGGTGTGGGCCCTCGACGAGGGCGAGCTCGGTGCCGCGGAAGATGTTCTTCTTGGGGCCGACGAGCTTGCCCTGCTTCGGGTCGAACTCCTGCAGGACGATGCCGGTGAAGGCGTGCGGGCGGCGGCGGTGGTCCCACATCATGTTGACGAACCACTTGCGGCCGTCGTCGTCGTGGAAGAGGGACGGGTCGAAGCCTGAGGAGTTGATGTAGTAGGGGTTGGACCAGGGGCCCTCGATGGCGGGCGCCGTGACGATGTAGTTGTGCGTGTCCTTGAAGGAGCCGTCCTTGCGCTTGACGTCGGTGTAGACGAGCCAGAACTTGTCGCCATCGTGGGTCAGGCAGGGGGCCCAGACGCCGCAGCTGTCCGGGTCGCCGCGCATGTCGAGCTGCGACTTGCGGGTTAGAGGTCGGGTGACGAGCGTCCAGTTCGCGAGGTCCTTGGAGTGGTGGATTTGCACGCCGGGGAACCACTCGAAGGTCGACGTGGCGATGTAGTAGTCGTCTCCGACCCGAAGGATGGACGGGTCCGGGTTGAACCCGGGGAGGATGGGATTCCGGACGGTAGGCATGATGGGTATCTTTGCGGCTGTGAACGCACGATTGTTTCAAGGTCAGCAGCTCCCGAGAACCAGAGGCCAAAGCAGAAGAAGAGCAATATATATGATGCCAGAGTCGTGCTGAGCTAAAGTCGACGAGAGTTGTAGTGATCCCCACGCCTCCACAAGTCGCATTTAGCCGGGATGGGGTGATTCGTTCGTGAGAATGTCGACCGAAGGCCTCCACATGGTGTTGTTGACTTGGATTTACCCCGCATGGATTGAGGGGAAGTTGGAGAAGGCCATGTTGGGACTCCACGCGTAATTAATACGGCAGATATATATGGACGTGTTGAGACGGGCAGTTTTTGAAACTCTTGTGGTCCGGTTTCACTGATTCACGATGTCAACGGCGAGGTTTCATGTTTCCCTTGTCGGTATAGCAAAACAGAAATCGAGTTTGATATAAATAAATACAAAAAGCCTCAATTTGTTAACCTATCTTGGGTGTTCCAACCCAATCAGGTGTGTGTATTTTGCCCCAATTTCCTTCCTACCCCTGCTTAAGGCAGAGGGATGGCCTGCTTGTGGTTGGTAAACAGACCCTCAGGGTCAACAGCAGCCTTGATCTGCTTGAGGCGGTCAAAGTTGTCGCCGTACAGACGGGCACTCCACTCGGCCTCCGTGAGCTCCGTGTCAGCGTAGTTGACGAAACCGCGGAGGGGAGCACCGCCAGCAACAAGGGCGTCCTCGAAGGGCTTGATGAGGCTCTTCATGTAGGCCGGGCCGTCGGCTGGGTAGTTGTTGACGTCGACGGAGTTGGCCTCCCAGCGGATGAGCCACAGGTTCTTGCCGTGGGCGTAGCCCGTGTCGGCGTCCGCAATATCACGCGAGACGCCGCCCCAGAGGTCGAGGAAGCCCGACTTGCGCAGGTCGGTGCGGTTGAAGGCCAGCGTCGTGCTCTTGAAGAGCGTCTTGGCCTGCTCGACCGTCAGGGGGTGGTCGGTCGTGGTGGTGAGGGCCTGCGTGTAGAAGGAGCGGCCGCCGAGCGAGCCGCCCTCGGGCTGGTTCATGCCCGCGCCCGCGACGGCGACCTCCATGTCCCAGAAGGGCAGCTCGGTCTTCTTGACGACGGTGGCGTTGGGGGCGAGAGCGTTGAGGGAGGACACGAGAGGCGCAATGACGTCGTCGAACTTGGCCGGGTCGCCGTAGAAGTAGCCCGTGCCGGAGTAGGGGGGAGCGCTCAGGCTCCAGCGGAGGGCGAGCTCGTCGGGGCAGTCCTTGCTGAGGGAGTAGTCCTGGATGGCGACGAGGGCCTTGGCGGCGACGTCGACGTCGACGCTGCCGATGGACAGGGTGAAGTTGACGGCCTTGTCGAAGAGGGGCTTGTGGGTGTTTGTGGTGACGGAGAGGATGACGCCGTACGAGGCACCGGCGCCCTGAGCGGCCCAGAAGAGGTCGGAGCCCTTGGCGGCGTTGACGATGGTGCCGTTGTACAGCATGTACTCGAAGGACTCGAGGTTGTCCATGGGAGTACCGAGGTGGCGGGACGTGCTGCCGTAGCCGCCGCCGATGCTGGAGCCAGCGAGACCGACGTGGGCGCCGCGGACGTGGGGGAAGTGGCGGCCCTGGGTGTCCCAGAGCTCCTTGAGGACGGGGCCGATGTGGGAGCCGCCGCCGTAGGTCATGCGGTTGGTGGCGGCGTCGAAGGAGACGGAGTTGAAGGCGGCCATGCTGATGACGAGGGCGCCCGGGTCGCCGAAGCCGTAGGCCTGGAAGGAGTGGTGAGCGCCGAGGGCGGTGGCCTTGGCCGAGGCGTTGCGCGCGCAGTCGAGCGAGAGGGCGACCTGGTCCTTGTTCTCCGGGAACGAGATGGCGGCCGGGTCGACCTTGATGCGCTTTTGGAAGCCCGTCGTCTCGTCGGCCCAGCTGGCGTCCGTGTTGATGATGTTGCGCACGCCAGCCGCGGTGAGGCAGGTCTGCAGGGCCGCGGCCTTGCTGGCGTCGGCCTGGGCGCCGACCAGGGCGGGCGCGAGGTAAAGGAGCGAAGCGACGACGAAGCGTCCAAAAGAGCGCGGTGATTCCATGGCTGCGGTGTATATATATGTACAGAGTTAATACAGCATGGGTAATAAGAAACGAATGTAAGGGGTAACTAGCAACGCAGACGGGCCAGTGCAAGATCGAACTTAAAGGCTTGGAGCAGAGAAGCAAAACAGCTACCAGAAGGATGCCATGATCGTGAGCGGGTTCATCTTATACTCTATGGGGGGGATATATGGATCTCCCAACAAACCGTCAGGGTCCTCGACGGACCACAACTTCGGGCCTCTCGGTAGCTCGGCCGCCCTATACTCGAATATCCGTCCGAAAGGCTAATATGTGACATTAAAGCTTACTGCATAGCAAGCAAGCATGGCCTGCTGCTAGGGCTAACCATCAACCATCTTGGCGGAGCCCCCACGCCCCCCGTCATAATGACCCGACGGGCATGTATCAGAGTCAGGGACACGTTTAGATCAGACCGGTTTAATCATATCAATCAACATGGTTCCCCATCAGGCTTGGCGGTCGCCTGCTCAGCCTCCTACCTACTCAATCTGTCAAACCTTGTCAGGGTGATTCGCTCCGTGGAGCAGGCAGATCCTTGCCGGCGAGAGCAGGTCGGGGGGCCGTTGGTCTGGAACCGGAGTCCGTCCCCCTTTTCGGCATTACCGACGTCCCCGGCGGCCGTTCTTTAAGGTTTTTGGCGTTGAGGGGCGGAAAAGAACGCAATGGTGGAAAAACATGAGAGGAGGGCAGACAAAACAGTCGTCATCCCCACCCACGGGGGGACATAGGAGTTATTTAGGAGACGGGCACCTCTTCTGCCATGGATGAGGATCGTCGCAAAAGTCTTGGCTCATGCTGCGACTGGTGGTAATGGTGTAAAAGCGTTCGGATGAGTCATGGCAGGTCGCAAATCTGGGGGCCCCTCAAATCTCCGTCAATACCGACATCTTAGCCATCGTCTCTATTCGGATTCGCTCTCCATCATGTGGCATTGCGCAGTGTGAACGTGCCTCTGTGCTCTTGGTATATTAACATGTTTCGTATCCCGCCGGATGGGTTCGTGAGGTTTAAGAGGGAGAAGAAAGCGCGCAACTTGGCAGATTCAAGCGACCGGCCGATCATCAGATCACTCCTTTCCACACATACCAGGGCAAAAAGTCCCATATTCCACTCGTTACTATCTTTTTTTTTTTTTTGACAAGTCGCAAAAGCCTCCGGTAACCCACGTCTCGGTTGCGTTCGACCTGCCTGATTCCACTTGGGACCATTGACAAGTTCCGCTCTTTTCACAATCCCTTCGCGGCAAATCCATTCCTTCTGGGGCCTCGTTATTTTTCTTGTACATTCTTGTCAGCTTACGCGACCGGTCACTAATCCTCCGAGACCATGCGCTACTCTCCTTTGACGAGCATCTTGGCGGGCTCGGCCTTCATGGCCGCGTCCTGCAACGCCGCCGTCACCCTCTACGCGGCCGACTCGGGCGGAAATGTCACGACGCTCTCGCTCGACACCGCCGCCGGTAACAACAGCTTGTCCGTCGCACACAAATCGGCCGACTGCGACGTCAACCCAGCCTGGCTCACGCTCGACGGCGGCAACAGGGTGCTGTACTGCCTCGACCGGGGCTCCAACTCCAAGCCGAACGGCTCCCTAAACTCCTTCTCGATCGGGGAGGGCGGAGCCCTGACCCGCATCGCCCGTGTCTCGGCGCCCTTTAGCGGCGTCGCTGGCGAGATCGTCACCACGCCCTCTGGAGTCCGAGGCTATGTGTCTGCTTCGTTGTGAGTGTTATTCCCAAGTCCTTGTCGTTTTCCGAGCCATCAACATGGGAAAATGGGACGAGAATTTGCCCGTCCCTTCATTTGGGCCGGGCCAATCGGCAACCAGTTCCCCCGTTCTCCAGTGTTGAGGACCCGTTGCGGACTCCTCCATCCTATCTATCCACTTGCCCGCCCAAACCCAGAGAGGCAAGTAGGTAAAGAAACACTAAGCTCACCATCCTCGGCAGCAACCGAAGCGCGGCGGCCGTCTTCGCCCTGGGCGACAAGGGCGCCCTGCCGGGCACCGGCCCCCTTCAGGAGATCTTCCCGACGCTCAACCAGACGGGCCCGGTGGCCTCCCGGCAGGACGCCAGCTACCTCCACCACGTCATCAACGATCCCAAGGGCCAGTACGTGCTGCTCGCGGACCTGGGCGGCGACCGGGTCCGCGTCTACACGTACGACTCGGCGACGGTGGCGCCCATCACCGAGGTCGACGGCCTCGTCACCGGGCCCGGCGTCGGCCCCCGCCACGGCGTCTTCCGCACCATGGCCAACGGCGACGTCTTCTTCTTCTTCAACGGCGAGCTCGACCAGAACATCTACTCGTACCGCGTCGAGTACACCGACACCGGCCTCGCCTTCACCAAGGTCTTCTCCATCCCGGCCATCAACGCCGATTTGCCCGCGACCAAGTGCCCTACAAGCGAGATTGCCATGACTGTGAGTTTCTCTTCATCCCTTGCATGTCCACCCGCAGGACTTGCAGCTCATTTTCTGGGCCTTGGTTCAATTGCCGTGCCTCTTTTCCTTTCCCTTTTTTTTTTTTTTTTTTTCTGGGCCTGACTTTGATTTGCCCCGGTCGTACTCCGCTTCCGGATTTGTAATTTCACTCAATCAAGAGAACTTTGGCTAACGCTCTTGGCAGCCCGACCAGAAGTTCCTCATCGTCTCGAACCGAGATGTCTCCTTCCGCGACTCCCCGATCCTCGGCTCCGGGCCCTCGGACACGCTCTCCACCTTCGCCATCAAGGAGGACGGCACGCTGGAGCTGGTGCAGCTGGCCCCCTCCGGCGGCTGGTCCCCGCGCCAGTTCTCCATCAACAAGGCCGGTGACATGATCGCCGTCGGCCACCAGAACAACCGCACCGTCGTCATCTGGAAGCGCGACCTCGAGTCCGGCAAGATCATCCCTGAGGCCGAGGGCGGCAAGGTCGGCCAGGTCACCCTTACCGGCGCTGTTGTTGCTACTGTCTGGGACGAGTAGACGAGACATTGTGATGTGAAAAGAAAAAAAAAAAAAGGAACCGCATTCAGATTTAGACGCATTTGGCACATATAGATTCACATCCCGCAGCAATGCATCAGGCTTGAGGTCCACCTTGGGAGCGTGGCGTCGGTGCACAGCAAAAATAACTTGGAGTTTCAATTAATTGGCCCCAATACCATCGTGAATCATGCAACCTTAAAATACTTCTCATGGCATTGAGATGCTGACAAAGAGTCGCAACTGTGGTTCTTAAATACTCGATGTCCATGCTTCCGTCCACGGATTAATATACGGGGAAAACATGGCCATCTCAATTCCTAGAAGACTGAATGGCCATTTGCAAGGTTATAATAACAGCGGGAGCAACCAATGACCGGCTAAGGTTATGGCTATATTACCAACCAGCTTATCAGCATGTGATATACACGAGACGTGGGCGAAAGGTCTTGAAGGTTCGACATTGTCTCCTCGGCTATCTCGTAGACGAATTATGGTTAGTTGTGCTAAGCAGTGATGAGTCTGTACGTCAATACTGAGGCGATCTGCATAGGAATAAGGAGATATACATGTCGTGGCCTTGTGGAACAGCCTCAATATTCACAAGCACCTTGCACGTCCCAAGCAACACTATTCAGTCATCAAAGTAACGAACGAAATCGACCCGAGACAATCTACCGAGGAGACTGCAAAGTCTGGGAACGTCAAAAAGCGTGAGCTTTGGAAATGAAAACAAGGTTTACTAGGTTAGGTGCTTACACGGAATTAATATAAAAAAGACCCAACACCGCCCGCCGACCTGCATTTGTGTGCTGCGCTCGGCTCCGGGGGTCGTCTCTCAGATGCGCGGCGTTTTCAACGATGGATCGGGAAGTGGAATTTGATAGATCGGGACTTTTAGTGAGCCCCAAGTCATCTGCTAGCCCATGGGCCAACTGCATGAGGCTTGTATCCGAGGCCGTCGCATAGTAGTGGGTGTCGCTCCTAAGTTATTCAAAGACACTGTCAGATATCGGACCGATCTAAGAGCCGAGGCTCCAGACAAGCTTTTCTTACCAGGCGAAAACACAAGAAGTGATTGCAGGACCTCCAAGCTCTTCTCAAGCAGAACCACAACTCGATGTGCGATATGCTGCCTAAACCATCTCTCGAACGCCACCCTCAAGTCACCGTCTGGGGGCCTGCATATCCACACTACCGTTTTGAAAAGTAGCGGCTTGTCTCTGTAAAGATCGTGTCCGTTGCCAGCGGATAACGGAATGAATGGGAATTGGGGAACCATGTCGGACATGTATAGTTGAAGAATCTGGTCCGCTTCTTGGAAGGTTACTTGGTATCCGGGAATAATGGTCATCGTTTCGGGCAGCGGCTTGATCGGAGTTGCAGTCAAATGTAATGGTGAATATGAACCGTCTATTCGGCGTTGCGCCGTCGTTGATGCGAGACTGGTCGAAGGCGACAGGTGCCTATCCGAAGCCTGGCTATTTCGCGCCGATTGGTCGCGGTCTCGATCCAGAAGCAACATGATGTCGTCCAATTTCCGTTCAAGCACCTTTGCATGGCTTCAAGAGACCACGGCCTTGTTAGTTTCGCGTTCCTTTGGTGATGTCCGGGCGACCCTTACGTCGACTTTCCCCTCTTCCTCTTTGTTTCGGGCTGTGCTCTGGCGCATTCCAGGCCGTGGTTCGAACATCTTGGAACTAGGCTTCAAAATAACCATGGGTAACCGTGTGGTTACAATAACCATGTACACATGGGTATGTATGGGTAACCATAGTGGGTATGGTTATAAATGGTTACTGGTTAAATTTTTTAGAATGGTTATATGGTTTTGTGGTTAACAACCATGGTTAGAAAAAGTTTTTATGGGTATGGTTTTTATGGTTAACCGTATGGGTTTTCATGGTTATTTCTTTAAATAATAAAAATATTTATAACGAAATCATTTTATAAAAAAGCTTATATTTTTCAAAAAGATTTAATAAATAAGCTATTATAAATAATATAAAAATATATAATATTTAAATTTAACCTAAAATACACTAAAACTCAAAACTTAATTAAATAAAACTAATTATTATCACGGGCCAAGGCCCAATCAGAGGCCTCGGAACCACTCGGCCATGTTCAACGCCAACCGCTGCTTACTAAGCCTGATCAGGCCCAGGCAGACCTGATCAGGATCCAACGGATTTGTGGGGCAGCAGACTTTTCCTTCCTTTCTCCTTATTTTAAAGATACTCATAATAGTCGCTATAGTTAGTTATAATATACGTACTTAGACCGTTATATTATCTTTAAAATCATTAAAGTTAATTAATTAAACGCCTAATATAAAAGTCCACGACTTATATAAGAATAGTAAAAGGTTTTAGCTAGGTTAACCTAAGGAGTCCCTGAACATCTGAAGCTGATTAGTATAGCCTAATTAGACCTAGAGGTTATTATAAACTCGAAAAGATGTGTATATATACTCGTAGTAGAGTACCTTAACTACGTTATTAAGTATACTATGGTTATTATTGAATATAAAATACTAGGATAAGTGATAACCATACAACGATAAAAGGTAATACTAAATTATTTAGAAACTCGTAGTAGTTAGTGTAACTAATTAGACAACTTATAACCCAACTATAGGAGATGCGGACCGCCTAAGTAACCGAGTAAGAGACCTAATGAGAATAGATTTGATTGTTATAGGAAGCCCTAGTAGAACCCAGGTACCCGACCTTGACGATAAACTAGTCCCCGATACCCTCTATAACACCAATTCCCCCCAATTAGGTCTACGTACTACCTCTAAAATAAGTTAAATATTAGATTCTTAACCCACCAAAGTTTAATGGATTATGTAAGAAGTCTTAATAATAGTACCTTGAGATAGGAGGGAAGATAAACGTGGATAGAAAAGAAAAGCCTTCGGTTTAGAGTTAACCGTATTCACTTATATCTACTCTAGGCTAGAAAACACTCCGCAAACTATGGCGAGCACCTACTATGCACAAGGAGGGGCTAATGGGTCAAAGAACCCGGATAGATTTATGGAATACTTAAAGGGTTACTGCGCAGACCCTAATATAGAAGTACGAGTCCTTAACTAACTAAGGATTATATAATAAAAGGAGAACGAGAGTTTCATTTACTTCCTCCCTAAGTTTGAAAAGGAGCTCGTAGAAGTAGGAGGAGGACACTAACTAGATGTTATAAGGATCAACTACCTTAAAGGAGCTCTGAACACCATAATAAGAGCCCCCCTTATTAGCATAATTAATAAGTTAATAATATACGTTATATATACCCAGATGCTCCTAAGTATAAGCTCACAATTGGATAGCGAATCCTACTAAGCTCGCTGTGAGTGTCAGTGTAGGAGATCGTTGACCCCTGACCGAATAAGAACTAAGTCCCCTTGGAAATAGAATAGTTAATTAGAGTCCCCCTAACCTGATTAGATGGAGTGGGAACCTACGAAGGCAAATAAGCTAGCTAAGGACAAAAAAATCCATAAACGGCTAAACTAAGAGGAAGCTCGTAGATGTTATAACTATAATAAAAAAGGGTATATATAATAATAATACCCTAAGGATCGAAAAGAGATAAGGAAAACTAAGATTTTTAAAGGAAAAACTAAGGAATAAAGTAAAATGGATAATAGCTTTAATTAGGACTCTAAGGACTTAGGAAAAGAGTAACTCCTAGTGAAAGTCGTTATTAGGAGGAATAAACTATGGAGGAGTAGAAGGTTATTAAAAAGAGTATAGATTATGACCTATTTTATGTTAATATCGGGATTAATGGGATATATTACACAATTACCTTTATTAATATAGGGTGTTTAATATACGCCCTAATTAGCGACGCCTTCGCTAAGAACCTCCGCTTACTAGGAATTAGTATCACGCCTCAGAACTTAATATAAATCACCACTATAGTTCCTAGTATAATCTGCTATATTACTTATACTAATATCGATATTGATGGTTATAAATGACACCGATTATTTTTTTATATTATTCTTAACTAAGAAGACGACGTTATCCTTGGAAGGTCCTGGATAATTGACGATAATGTTATGGTTTATCTAATGCAAAACACTCTATATATAAGTGTCGTAGACTATTAGGTAATAGAAAGGAAACTGGGTTAGGCCCGGTAAGATCCAAAGTTCCTAATCTAATAATAAATTAAATTAGTATTCTTAGCCCTAATTAGGTGAGCATAAAAGAGAAGAGAGACCCCTCTTAGTATATTTACCCTAAACACATTCTTTATAAGTTTAGCCGATATCGAGAAGGCCCTAGTACTAAAAATGAAGATAGACCCGAGGATGAAATTCCCTATGTATTACTATAAGTTTTTATATGTTTTTAACTGAGATAAGGTTGATTAATTATTGCTGTACTAGAAGAACATCGACCATACTATCCTTATTAAGAAGGACTCTTATAGTTAAGATAAATTAGTGACCTGGGGACTTTTATATGGTATATTAAGGGAAGAGTTAATTGTATTACGCTGAACCCTTATAGAACTATTAGATAAAGGGTTTATTAGGGCTAGTAGTTCCCCTATATCATCGCCTATTTTATTTGTCCAGAAGCCTGGAGGAGTGTTATAGTTTTATATTAATTACTATACCCTTAACACCATTATAAAAAAGGACCGATACCCCTTACCCCTAATTGACGAGACCTTAAGGGCATTAGTAAAAGTAAAGTGGTTAATAAAGTTGGATGTTATCGTTATGTTTTATAAGATCTGGGTTAGGAAAAGAAATAAATAGAAGACGGCGTTTAGGACGAGGTATAGGTTATACGAATAAATGGTTACCCCCTTTAGTTTAATTAGAGCCCCTACGATATTCTAATAATATATTAACTATACTCTACGAGATTTCCTAAATGAGTTTTACTTAGCTTATATCGACGATATCCTAATTTATTTGGATAGCTCCCTCTCTGATTATAGAGAGAAGGTTAAGAAGGTCCTCGAGTACTTAGGTGTTATAGGCCTGTATATGGATATTAATAAGTGTAAATTCGAAGTTAAGAGTATTAAGTATTTGGGGTTTATTGTTAATGTTGGTAAGGGAATTCGTATGGACCCTGAGAAGATTAAGGTAATTTAGGGATGGGAAGTACCCTGATTAGTGTAAGGAGTCCATGGGTTCATCGGTTTTGCCAACTACTACCAGCAATTTATACCTAACTTCTTAGGGATTGCATAACCCCTAATAGCCTTAACCAAAAAGGATATACTATTCATTTAAAGCAAGGAGTGCACTAGAGCGTTCAAGGAGCTGAAGACGCTCCTGATCAGCGTACCTATATTGGCTCACTAGGACCCTAATTGAACTACAATACTCGAGACCGATTCGTCTGGTTATATAGTAGGAGGTGCCTTGTTGTAGTACGACGACGAAGGGATCCTAAAGTTTATAGTATTCTTTTCACATAAAAACCTACCTATAGAATGCAATTACCCAATACACAATAAGGAACTACTAGTAATAATACGCTGCTTAGAGTACTAGGATTTAGAACTACGGAGTATAAAAGAGTTCACTATCCTAATTAATTACCTAAATCTAAAATACTTTATAATAAAGAAATAGTTAAGTGAATATCAGATTAAGTGGTCAGAATTACTATCCTATTATAACTTTATTATTTAGTTTAAACCTAGTAAAAAAGTAATAGTTCCTGATACGTTGTCGAAACGCAAACAGGATATCCCTAGTACCCTATAGGACAACAAGTTAAAGGGTTAGAAAATTAAACTCTTAAAGAATAGGATTAATATATTGTCGCAAAAGTGGAACCACAATTACGGGACAGTAATTGTGGGCTATATCATGACACACCCCCCCAGACCGAGGAGAGAAGAGGTCTGCTAACTAAGCAATCAGCACCGGCTTACACTCGCAGCTGACAAGCCAGTCTTTGTTGACTGTTACTGGGTGCCGGCCGCTCCCAGCTGGCAAGTCTAACCTTCCATTTCGGTGACTTGCTGCTGAAGCGAGAATGGGTGAGCACAACGAGGCTCGAACCCATGGCCTCTAGGTCGGCCCACATACTGCCACTTTAGCGAGGCGTTTAGCCATTCAACCAGAGGGCTCGTAGAGACCTGGGCTCATAACTGTCGCAAAAGTGGAACCACAATTACGGGACAGTAATTGTGGGCTATATCATGACATATATTATAAGTTAATAACATAGTAGTGATTAGAGAAGTATAAGCCTGATTAGGGTAAGTAGAGAGGGTTAAGTTTAGTATAAGAGACTCCCCCGGAGATATGGATTAGACCAACGACCCTAGCCCAAATAAAACGGAACCCCCCTTAAACCCTTTTAAAAAACAGTTATTATACTCTTAGTAGGATGAAATCTTAGATTAGAATAACTAATACTAGCTAATTAGGGGGGTAGTATAAAAAGGAGACCAATAACTTTCCTCGTAGTGGAAGTTACTGATGATGTTATTAGAATATATAATTAACGATAATAAGAGATTATTGTAGAGGAATAGAATCTGGATTCCATATTATGAGCCCCTAAGGACGGGTTAAATCTAAAGGTTCTATAACTCTATGTTAACGGGATATCCGGGGAGGGACACTTTAAAGGCCTTAATTAGTTATTAGTTCTATTAGCCAGGCTTATCCCAGGATGTCCAAAGATTTATAAGGAACTATGATGTTTATGGATAAGGAAACGTATAATACGATAAGAAGAGGGGCCTATTAAAACCTCTGCTTATCCCTGGATAGATCTGAGCAAAGGTCTTTATTAACTTTATAATAGGACTACCCCCTTCCCACCGTGATGGGGTTATGAACGTTATAATGGTGACCGATCGTCTATTGAAGAACATAATCTTTGAGTTATTAAAGGATATTATAATGAATATAATAGTAGACTAACTAATCCGAGGTCTAATTAGGTACTATGGGATACCTTATATAATTATATTAAATAGGGGACTATAGTTTATAAGTTTTATATAGAAATAACTCTATTAGTTATTATGGATCAAATAAAGACTCTTTATAGCGTTTTACTTAGAAATAAATGGAGTTACGGAGAGGGTAAACCAGGTGATGAAAACCTATTTTAGAGTATATATAGTGTATACTTAGGACAATTAGGATGAACTATTCTTAGTAATAATACTAGTTATTAATAACCGGGTCACCTTATTAATAGGACTCAGCTCGTTCTTTGTTACTTATGGGTATAACTTAGACCTAATTAGAGTAGAGGAACCCCTGCGGAATAGTAATAAGACCCCTATAATAAAAGCAAAGGCTTTGGTCTAAAAACTGAAGGACGCTTTTAAGTGGGCTTAGGTGGTGATGGTTGTAGTATAAGAGAAATAAGAGATTACCGTAAACGTAAAGCGCTAACTATTTGATTAGTTTAAGTTTAGGGATAAGGTTTAGTTAAGGTTATAGAATATCTAGTCTAATTAACCATCAAAGAAGCTTAACTGGGTTAATGTGAAGTACATTATCCTTGAACTAGTTAAATCCCACGTTTACCAACTAAATACACTACCAGGGATCTATAACATCTTCTATGTGAGCCTAATTAGGTATATTAGAGTTAATCCGTTACTATTATAAAGTTGTAATAATGTTTAGTTACTTATTGTCGCAAGCATACTGGGCCACCAAGACGTCTGGGAGCTATGCTCAGCTGAGTCAGCACTTACGTAACGTCCTGGCCCCTAAGCCGGCCTATTTATTCTACTGGACGCACCCACCAGATAGTGAATAAATTAAGCCTTCTTCTCCTACTTAACCTTGTATACGCGTATAAACTCACCATAATTATAAGCCTAACTTTAATTAGACCCTTCTCTACCCTCACAAATACTATATATACAAAAGAGATTACTTTAATACATTTATACTTTATTAGCCTATTTTATACCCTTCTTCGTTTATTAAAATATCGTCCACTAACGAAATCGTTATTATTAAAACTATCCTTCGCGGTTACTAGGACTAATTATAGTAGTACTCTACTCTTTAGTACTACGCCAAAAACCAGGGGATCTGGGAACGTATTAATCCTTAAATACCAAATACTCTAAATATTATGAGGTTCTCACTAATACCTCCTACGATTAAGAATTACATAATATAAGAATAACATAAACGATAACACGAGTACTAGGACCTTTATAAGTAGCGACTTTAGGTTATCACTAATGCCGTTTACTAGGTGAGCTTAATTATAAACCCTAATACTAATAAACCAGCACCATTATAAGCACCTCACCTTATAATTCCCCCGGAGCTTGCATAACCTACACCTATTACGAGGGTTAATATCCGATCCGATTAGGAGGACACCCTTAAATTATATACAACTAACACTTCCACCCATACTTCTCTCTAAGCCTCCTATTAAAACGTCTAAAACTAGGTGGATAAATTAGTTACGGAATCGATTCTCGTACCCACTCGTATACAACAAATAAACGAAGAGAACATTAAACTTTAAGCGCTCCTCAGGCACCTATAGAGTCAACTTACTCTAATTAAAATAAGTACCGAGACCCTTGTAATTACAGAATACATATTAGTCCTCTAAAAAACGTCCACTAATATGAGTATTACTTATTAGTACGTAGAATAGGAAATCGTGTACACTAAGTACTACTCCCATAAAGTCCCCATAGTTAAGGGAACGAATACCACGTTAACGTTTTTTAATACCATTAATAACCGCTTTATACTAAGTTAGGCCGAGATAATACGAAACTCAATTCATTAAGCTGAAACACTAGCATAGTAGCCTTTAATACTTAATAAAACGGCTAGAATATTCTCAACTATTACCTATTTTAATACTATTCATAAAAAATTAACTAAGCCCTTAAGTTAATTCGTAACCTTCGCTAAAAGGTCTAACTCGAGTACCACCTTTACAACTAACTCAGGTACCAGGACATCTAAAACACATAACTATCCTTATAGAAACCACTATTAGAAACCTAATTTATACTATAAGGTCTAATATATACTCACCAGAGCCACTAATGGACCTATTAATATAAATAAGGAATAAGTTAGTAACCTCAGATGCAAGATTTTTAACTTAAGTAACTGGATACACCTTTAGGATACATAGAAACACAAAGGGTGGATCACCTCTAATAATAACCCGAAGGCCGGGACTATTAAAGCTATTCGGAAACTTAACTTAAATAAATCCTTAACCTCTAGTACCTCTGATACTAAAAAAGGCTCCTACCCGGGCTTAATTATAATTTTCCTCTTAGTTAACCCGGTTATAGAACACCTTGGAGGGCCTGGTCTAAGCATTTTCAGCACTATGGGCACTCTACGTTACCCCTTTTTACTTAGTACTATAATGGACAACTACGGCGTTACGCACTTAGTTAACAATAAAGATTTATTTATTAAAGGGATATTCATTAACGAACTTAGTAACCAATACGTCCACTATGGAAATAGTAAACTACTTATTATAGGATATGGGGAACAACGAATAAAGAAAATACTTAACGGAGTACATAACCCAGTTACTAAGGACCTCATTTTAAAGAATATAGTATATATAGCGGATTTTTATATTAATATAATATTAGAAATACTCTTAAAGTAGTCTAATATCTAGTACTACGGCTAAAACTATACCCTCCACTATAAAAACCTTTTAAAGAGTATAATCCTTAAATAACTTAAGTGGGAACATAACATAATCCTATTCGAATACATCCCTATTAATAATTACCCTCTATTAAACATTCCCACGAGCACAGCATATATCATCGTAACCACATTTCTAATAAATTCTCACCGTAATCGCCCTTCAAAGGAGCCCAGGCCTAACCGCACTATGGACACCACCCTTTAGTACTTTTATACCAGTTATTTAGGCCCTAATACTCTCCGGAAATTAGTTTTTATAATAAGGGGGGTAAAAGTTAAGGGAACTCCTGTAAAGATTAATTACTAAGCTTGTTCATAAGCGAAAACTCACTAAATAATATCCTAATGACCTTCGGAAAACGTAGCTCTACGCCCTTTTTGGTACATCTCTTAGGACCTTTTCGACTACCCTAGTGGTTATGGGAACGCCTTATGGTTGCTACTGATAATCGACGAATATACTAACATATCCTAGGGGTTTATAATAACGTATAAAATGTACGCCGAAGTCTTTGAAGCCCTATAGACGTATATGGCTTAGATCTCAAAATAAATAGGCTTATCCGTTTATAAAATAAAGTAGGACATCGAGTATACGGTAATCGTTATTTAAGGTGAAATAGAATACGAGTATTGGGTAAGGTGTATAGGAATCGATATTGAGTTCCCACTAGTTAATACTAAAAAACCTATAGGACGTAGTAAAAGAGTAGGACGTTATATTATTAATAAGGTACTTATAATATTAATTAGTGTTAGTTTACTAAAGAAATTATGGTTAGAAGTCGTGATAGTAGTTATATTTATCGACAACGACTACCCTCGGGTATTAAAGGGCTAGAAATCGCTAAATCAGATCTACGTAGAGTGGATATAACAGTATATCGGATAATACAACAAAAACCTAGCCTTCCATCCATCTCAAGACCCGCATCCTAAACTAGGCGGCCTCCACGCCTACGGGTATAAGGCCTACGTACTAGATTAGGCGTATAAGGGAGGTTACGAAAAATAAGAATTCAAGGTCAAAGCATAAGTATACATAGGATACTTCGTAGGATACGTCCTATACACACACAATCTTTTCAGAATATAGATCCCTACACTTAATCGGGTTATTATCTCACATAACATCACTTTTAACGAGTACTCTTTTTATAATTCTACTAATAATATGGCCACTATAACTACTAAAAAAGCGAAAATTGTATTAGAAGAAATTAAACCAGAGGACCCATACCCAAGCACGGTCCTCGAGGCCCTTGGGATATATAAATAAAAGGAGGAAGATAACCCTACCCAAGAAAACGCGGTTACTAGTACTTTACAAAATATTATAAAACAAGGGATACTACTATGAACAAAGGCCAATAATAGTTTAGTTTCACCTAAGCCCACACTAGACCCTAAGAGTATACTAAGTATGGTGATAGAAGAAGCTGGAGATATCGGGACAGATACCGAGGAAGCATAAAATTTACCCACCCTTTCAGAGATTACCCTGTCCGGCGGTGGTGCCCAACCAAGCATAATACCGGACAGCCCACAAAAAGCAGAGAGGACGGATCTTAAGGTGGCCAATTAGACCTCCGACCAACTCACCGACTAAAGTACCCTAAAAACGAAAAGAGAGTACCACTAGAAGGTCTATGGACCACTTACCCAGTCTAATATAAAACTCAGAACTACGGGAAGGGAGGGAACCCGAAAAGAGGCCTCCAGGGGGGAATTAAAGCGAGATCTTAACACCTTCCTATAATTAGAAAACTTAGAAGCCCCCCATTCGCCATATTATATAACAACTAACCCAAAAGGGAGGATCCCTTATAGGAGCCCCTAGTACGATTTCTTTACTACTTTTATACCTAATCAACTAAAGGCGGTATAAAAGAATACCTTAGGACATAAAACACTTCATTTAACAATCACTAGAGCTACTAAAGAGTGACCTACACAATAAATAAAACCCACACTTATTAAAGACCCTGAGAACAACCTTAGATACTATAGAGATACTTTACCAGCACCTCCAGCAAAATGGAAGAACATCTAACAAATCGAAGACCTATTAAGGACCAAATAAATCAACATAACAAAAGAGGAAATCCACAAACTCATTTCTAAAAGCACTTAAAGGGAGATGGACCGCTCATCAGCGCACTCTAAGCCCCTCCCCTTAAAATAGGTATTCATATATAAATTTAATAAAAACGGTTTCCTTAAATACTATAAAACGCAGATATACGTATATAAAGACCTTTAAAAAGTTAATCCCCTACAAAACACATATACCACTACTTTTACAATACACTCCTTTAGAACTCTAATAACCGTGGTTACTTAATTTAATCTCAAAGTTAACTAGTATAATATGGTGAACGCATTTCTTAATACAAAAATGGATCCAAATAAAGAACCTATAATATACGAATTTCCGAATAACTTTAGATAACCTAGAAAATACACTAAACTTATTCACACTCTCTATAAGCTCCGAGATGTACCCATCCTTTAATATAAGACGTTCTCAAAGATCTTAATGAACATAGAGTTAATACTATACCCTAAAGAACCCTATATTTTCTAAACAAAGGACCTTAAAGTCTTTATTATGTTTTACATGGACGATATCCTGGTTATAAACCACTATAACGACGCTAAAACGGCCACCAAAGTCGTTAATAGTATTAAGTCGGTGGTGGAACTCAAGGACCAGGGCCCCGTGGAATAATACCTTAGAATACGAATTATTAGGGACCGTGAAATACACAAAATCTACCTTATTTACAACTCTTATATTAAGAAGGTCACTAAACACTTCGGCCTCATAAACAACACCGTAACCCCTTATACTCCTATACCAAAAGGCCTCGTACTATACGAGGAACAAATAACAAAAGCTTAAATCAAGGAATTCCAGGAAAAAGTCGGATCCCTCCTATACACCGCGATCTTCGTACACCCTAACACTATATATCTAATAACAAAACTCTCCTTATTCCTAATAAACCCCTCTCCAAAGCATCTCATAACCACAAATTAGGCCATTCACTACCTTTTTAATACACACTACTTTACCATCGGCTACGATGGCGTGGGGGGTAAGGGAGATACTCAAGTACTTCTAATTACGGGTAACACCTCGTTCATAAACGACGAAGTAACAAAACACTCCTCACAGGGCTTCATAATCTCCTTTTTTAGTGGACCTATTATATAAAAGGCCACTAAACAAATAATAATCACAATATCCACCACCAAAGCAAAGCTTCTAAGTTTCTCAGATATTATTAGAGAAACGATCACTCTCTAAAAGTTCTTTAAGGACCTCTTACTTAACCTTAGAAACGTTTAAAGGATTCACTATGATAATCAGTAAACCATAAGGCTTATAATAAGCAAAAAAAACGGATATTAACCCATTTAAGGTATATAGACATTCATAATATATAACTTAAGTAAGAATATACTAAGGGTAAGTTTAACGTGGTTTATATACTAATAAACCTAATACCCATAAATAAACTCACTAAAGTACTCTTAAAAGCGAAGTTCAAGCATTTTAAAGGTCTTCTTAACTTTTATAATACATAGAGATTAATTATAGTGGGTATGGGAGGTAATAAAAAGTAAAGAATAGTTATATTTAGGCCCGTAGGCTATATACACCACTAATACAACAAAATAAGGACTTTTCCTAGGTATAAGGCCCCTATATACACATAGCCGGGCGTAAAATACGAGTATTAGAAGCCCCGAAGAGCATAGAAAGTGAGTATAGCCCCTAATTAGGGTGGAAAGTGTAGTAAATAGCCGCATAGGCCTCCTTAAAGCTGGGCTTAAGGAAACTACGAATAAAAGTAAAGTAGGCTTCGCGGCCACCAATAGCCTCGTTAGCAACAGTAATAGTGGGCATAGTAAAGGTAACGATAACCTAGGAGGTGTAGTGAGATGAGATACGATCAATAAACTTCTTAGTAGCCGCTTTTTTAGGGGTGCCCTTCTTAGGTGCAACCTTGGGGGCGGCGAGCACCGGAGAAAGAAGGGAGGACTTATCCTCTATCTCCGTATTATTATCCAGGACGACGACCTCCTCCTCCTCTTCGTTAAGGAGGAAGCGTATAATAAAATATGTATACTAGATTATTTGGAAATTATTAATATAAGTATTAGTTAAGTTAGTATATAAAAACTTAAGGTATTATTAGTACTGGGGTCCTAGAGGACGCAGCGAAGGCCCAAAACCGCGGTTTTAGTGGCCTTAGGGACCGGACTACAATTAGCATAGTAGCCGTGGTGGTACTCCTAGTACTTAGTGATGTGTATACGTACGTGGGCATAGTAACGGAGCTCCGTACTCTCCTCGTTTTTACACTTCTTACCTTAGAGGGCGTTATGGACGTAGGCGAGGTAGGGAATATTGTACTCTAGGCCCTTAGTGGCCGCCTCCTCCTTATGTACACTAGTAGTAGTGGAGTTCTCCTTGGGCTTAGGAGTGGTGGTGAAGGGGTTAAAGGACCCGCCTCCTAAGGGGGCAGGGACCAGCTGTATCTCATCGCCCTCGTTATCCTCGTCGTCCTCGATGAGCACGGGAATAGGTATGAGAATAGGGGTGGGGGTAGTGGAGGTAATATGCACAGAGAAAAGGGAGTACTTATGGTGAGTGTTAGAGCGCATTTAACGAACCTCGGAGGGCGAGGCGACGGCGAGACTGGCTATGCTCCTAGTGGGTATACGAGTATTGCCCCTGGTGGGCGTGAGGTGTAAGGTGTGACCGGACTTCTTACCGTTGGCCTTGGGAGTAGAACTTAAAAAATGGCCATTAGAAAAATAATATAAAAAACGAAGAAATATAAGAGAAGGGAATACTTACTAACGTAAAGTATAATAATAGTATTAGATTAGTGGATTTATATGAAAAATTAACTATTAGTGGTTATGGGGGACGAAAATGCGGTGAAAATACGTATAAAAAGTAGTTTATTGAGATTTAAGGAAAGTAAGTTTTCTAAAGGTAACGGGCAGTGAAAGGTTTTTCCTTTAATTACTAGTATACACCTCGTTTATAGGTCATCGGGAGTATAGGGCATGTGATAATTGGGAACGACCTCTCTTATAAGCTGAGATGCACACATTACCCCGGATACCATGGTTTTAACTACATCATAATAAAAAAAGGTAAGTACAAAGGCCTAAAACAATAACATAACACGGATACTATGATTATTATAAAGCGGGGGAATTTGTTTAAATTAATTAAAGTTATTGTTCTAATTGAATTATTTGATTTAGAACGCATATAAAAGAGTTTAGTGGCCGTTACTTCGATGTAAGTAATTACCCCAGTGGTACAATTAGGGGGTGTATCGTAAGCATACTAGGCCACTAAGACGTCTGGGAGCTATGCTCAGCTGAGTTAGTACTTATGTGATGTCCTGGTCCCCGAGCCGGCCTATTTATTCTGCTGGACGCACCCACCAGATAGTGAATAGATTAAGCCTTCTTCTCCTACTTAACCTCGTATGCGCGTGTGAACTCGCCACACTTATAATATTAGTGATTAATGGGGAGGAGTTTGAAGTTAAGGAGATCCGTAATACGTAAAAAGTATAGGGTGAATAGAAGGTCTTGGTAAAGTAGAAGGATTATACTTAATTTACCTAGGAATTAATGGATATACTAGTGGATATAGTAGTCTTAGACTATTACGAAGCTGATCACGGGAATATCCCTTAGGAAGGGAGGGGAGGAAGAGGGTAATTATTATGGGCTAAGGCCTAATCAGAGGCCTTAGAACTACTCGGCTATGTTTAACACTAACCACTACTTACTAAGCCTGATTAGGCCTAGGTAGACCTGATTAGGATCTAACGGATTTATAGGGTAGCAAACCTTTCCTTCCTTTCTCCTTATTTTGAAGATACTCGTAGTAGTCGCCATAGTTAGCTGTAATATACGTGCTTGGACCGTTACAGAGGAGGTTATCGCTTAAACTAGCCGTAAACTAGTCCTAGCCCAGCAATCCCACCTCGGCCTAAACCCTATTATAAACGAAGTCACTTAGGTTATCTCTTTTATAGTTGAGGTGCCACCCTTCAGATTATTCAACCAGAGTAACAAAGCCTAACTTATTAGGGAAAAGAGGATCCTACTTAGGCATAACCCTAGCTACTAAGAATACCACACAAACTAGTATTATAACCAGCAGCTACTCTACAACAACTACGGTAAGCCCTCAAACTCCTATGAAACTAAGCCTTATATAACTAAGCCGAAGTATACTAACTACTTAGGGTCCTTCTAGGCTAGTCATATAAATTATCCAACTAGGCCCCTAATAGTTAACGGTTATCCTACCCTCCTAGGCCGAAAAGAACATAGACGGATTCAGAAAACTGGGTAAAAGGCCTCCAAGGCCCGTAATAGTATTAACCAAACCACCACCTAGAACAACACTTAATAACCCTAAAACTCCCGTCCTAATTAGGGCTAATAACCTAGCTCTAAACACCCATATACTAGGACCCCCTCCTAAGGATTGATTATATGCCTAGGCGATAAGGATACAACTAGTAGTATAGATGAAGACGAAGTGGAAGACCCCGAGGCCCTCCCTTAGACCAACCACCCTATCTACCCTCTCCAAAATAGGAGCCAGAGGGTAACTCAAAAGTCTAACTATAATATCGCTAATACCTACACCTACCTAGACCTCAACTTAGAGGCGTAGGCCTAAATAGGCCCCCCCCCACGGGTGCTATGTGTGGCCTAATATAACGTGGGGAAAAAGCCCCTAATACACACAGCTTTCCTAGAGCTTTGTTAGGCTAATTAGGTAAACATCGTACTTATCTAAGAGCCCTGGATAAGCTATACTAATAGAATACAGATTAATACACACCCTGGGTATAATTCCTTTATCCCAGTTAATTTTTAGGATAATAAGGAAATAAGGCCTAAGGTAATAATATATATATAAAAGGGGATAAGGCTATAAGTACACCAACAAAAACCTATCCAAATAAAGGATATCCTATAATTAAAAGTTAATAACACTATTATTATAAACGTTTATAAATAACCAGACAATCCTTATAACCATACAACGACCACCCTCCTAGGATACTAACCACTACTACGAGCCCTTATAACTAGGGATTTCAACACTTACCACTACTCCTAGGAACCAGGATCCGTCAGCCGGAATAGAGGAAACGATCTAACCGACTGGGTTGATAACCATTGTCAAAAGGGGTGGCAGGCCCGAGGCGCTGAAGGCGCTGGACGCGCTGAAGGCGCAGGAGGACCGCTCGAGGCACGCTTAGTCACAAGGCGTGCTTAGTCACACAAGCCACGCTAGAAAGGTGCCTCAGGGGCACTCACAGGGATAAGGACACAGAAGGACAATACACATTACGAATTGACCCCCTACATCGTGCCCATATTCAATTCTTGACAACCATAGCCTCTCCTTTATTGGAGAAGCAGGGGCTCCAACCCACACCCGTGGTCACATCCTTGACCTGACCTTCTCAAATATCCCCCTTATGCACACAGGACCCTACCCACACCTACACCCAAGAGCTGATCACTAACCTATTATAACTATTATCCCCCTTAATAATAATAAATAACAGTAAATATACTAATTAGGGCTAATATTAATCCCGGATTTAGCCTTTCCTTAGTTTAAAGACCTAATTAGAGTAAAAGCCTTAACTTTACTTATTATTAAAGACTTACTCACCCTAGCTAAATTAGACGCCCAGGCTAGCCGGATCGTCACCCTACTCTTAATAACTATCTAAGTAATAAGAAAAAAATAATAAAGCTAGGGAAAGCGGGCCCCCTAGTAGATAGAAGAGCGCTCTAAAACCCACTAATCCTACCTTAAAGCCCGTATTCAATAGGCACGGGAACCAAAGCCGGCCTCGGCCTCACCACCCCCTATCCTCAAAGAGCAAAAGGTCTTCTTAGAAATAGTTAAGAAAGCTAAATGGGCTTATTGGGCTACTAAAGTCGAAGGGGTTATATCCGATCAGGACCTTTATAAAATAATAAGCTAATATAAGGTTAAACTAGTAATCAAAGCCCCCCCTTAGTAGTTGAGGGCCAGATGCACAACGATAACCAGGACAAGGCCCAGGCCCTACGGAGGGCCCTGCTGGAGAGGTTTGATAACATGGATGACCTACCTAGGGACCCCTTCGACGTGGCTACGGTCCTAAGACAACAAATACCCTAGCAGGCTACGATTAGTTAGGAGGAAGTAAGGGTAGCCACCCTAATAAAGACTACGACCCCTAGTATTAACGGAATCACCATAAAACTACTTAAGGCTTATTAGGACCTTATAGCTAAGCCTATCAAACTGCTATTCCAGGCATGCATTGAGGTCGGCTACTTCCCCCAGCCCTTCCATAGAGCAGAGGTTATTATAATTCAGAAGCTTAGAAAAACCGACTTCTTAAAGGATGGATCCTAAAGACCAATAGCCCTCTTATCCTACCTAGGCAAAGGGTTTAAGAGATTAATAGCTATGAGAATAGCCTACCTCACTATCCTAGAAGGGGTGGCCAGCCCACAGTAAGTAGGGGCCCTACCAGGCAGGGCAACTATCGACCTAACGACCTATTTCACATACAATATCAAACAGGCCCTCGATAAGGGGCTTATAGTTACGTTAACGATAATGGATGTGAAGGGGGCCTTTAACTCTGTTCTTTGGAACCGCCTTATTATCCAACTACGGTAATAGGGCTAGCCTAATAGCCTGATCAGGCTGATTTATGCCTTTGTGTTAGACCATACTACTAAGGTCTGGTTTAAAGAGGTAATAACAAAGGACTTCCCTTTAATTTGTGGGTTACCTCAGGGCTCCCCATTATCACCTATTATTTTCCTATTTTATATTTCCGATATCCTAACTAAAGACCTAAGACTTCGGTTTAGATATATAGATAATATAAGCCTTTTAATTACCGGCCTATCCTTTAAAAACAATACTATATCCTTAAAATAATAGGTTACCCAGATTCTAAACTAGGGTACTAATAATAAGGTCTCCTTTAACTCAGCTAAATGTGAAGTTATCCACTTCACTAGGAAATATAAGCAACTAAAAGACCTACCTAGGGTCAAAGCTAGAGACCTTGAAATCAAAGCCTTGGTCAAGCTAATCCGTTGGCTAGGGGCTTAGTTTAATAAAAGACTCTCTTTATAATACCACATCAAAACAAGGGTAACTATAGCGAAAAAGGCAGCCCAACACCTAGGGCACCTAATAAACACAAAAAGAGGGATCCCAGTAGTTATTATACGGAAGGTGGTCGTCACCTATGTCCTCCTAATAGCCTTATATGGAACCGAAACATAGTTTAGGGGGCTAACTAAGTTAGCCCTAAGTAACACTACTTCCCTTTAGGGAGGGATTGTTAATATAGGCTAGAAGGGCCTTATCTAGAAGGTTAATAAGGTTATTATAAGAGCGGCCCGAGCCATCCTCCCAGTCTGGAAGACAACCCCAACAAGTAACCTTCTCCGAAATGCCGGCCTGCCTATTGGGAAAGTGGTTTTAGAAGGGGTACGCCTACGCGTTATAGTCCGACTATAAAAGGTTGACCAATAATACCCATTAGTCCTAAGGCTCATACAACAAGGGAGGCAGCAAACACGGCTCCAATGGACAGCAAGCCTCGTCTTAAGGGTCCCAAGGCCAGCACTACTCTAACCACAACACCTTCCAGGGTCACAAGACCTAATAGTCCTATACAAAAAGGAGAAGGCTGCTAAGGCCTTTTAGAACTGGCTAAAAACCATCCCAGATAACCATATAATTATCTATTTAGATGGTTCTAAAGTGTTTAATAGAGCTATGGGATATGGATTTGTTATTTATGAAGGTAATAAGTTTATAGCCTAAGGTTGTGGCCGACTTGGCTTAGTAGAAGTGTTTGATAGCGAGGTTAAAGGAGTGAGGGTAGGGCTCCGGCGGGCCCTCCTTATTTCCCAAGGCTAGCCGATACACATTTATATTAATAATATTAGTATTATCCGGGGGATACGGGGCGAGGTTCTAGAATCCTCATAAAAAGCCTTCCTTGAGATCTATGAGGCGGCTAGGATATTCGATATATATACCCACTGGGCCCCAGGGCATTAGGGTATAAAAGGTAATGAAGAAGTAGACCGCTTAGCTAAGCAAGGTATAATACTCCCGGTGCCCTTAGGCCAACTGGTAACCCTAGCAGGGATTAAGCGACTCACCAGGAAACGAATACGGGCCTAATATATACAATGGTGGTGTAAGGAAGTAATAAATTAATACGTTCAACTAGGACTCGAGGCTAGTTTATCTAACCCTCCTGAATTAGCCCTTCTACGGGCTACCCTATACCACCTCTGTCATGATATAGCCCACAATTACTGTCCCGTAATTGTGGTTCCACTTTTGCGACAGTTATAAGCCCTTATCTCTACGAGCCCTCTGGTTGAATGGCTAAACGCCTCGCTAAAGTGGCAGTATATGGGCCGACCTAGAGGCCATGGGTTCGAGCCTCGTTGTGCTCACCCATTCTCGCTTCAACAGCAAGTCACCGAAATGGAAGGTTAGACTTGCCAGCTGGGAGCGGCCGGCACCCAGTAACAGTCAACAAAGACTAGCTTGTCAGCTGCGAGTGTAAGCCGGTACTGATTGCTTAGTCAGCAGACCTCTTCTCTCCTCGGTCTAGGGGGGTGTGTCATGATATAGCCCACAATTACTATCCCGTAATTGTGGTTCCACTTTTACGATAACCTCCTAATAGCCTGATTAGGCTACGGAGACTTTGAACAATACCATTAACACTTTAACCATAATAAAACTCTACTTACCTACTCTTATAGGGAAGTAAAGGATATAGATTACTTAGTTTATTACTAAAAGACCCTAATGAGGAAGTAATGGTGGTTTACTCTTTACCCTTCTAGTTTATTAGAGCTTATAGCACCTATGGGATTACTTAAGCGATACTTTAAGAGGTTAATTACTAATCCTAAAGGCTTCGAGGCCTTCTTATATATAACAGGCTTTTTCTAAAAGATTTACTTATGTTATTAGGGGCTAGCCTCCAGCTAGGCCTTAAAATAACCGTCCTGCTCTACTAAAGGGACCAGATAGGAAGTAAAGGAACTAGAGGAACTAGTGGGATCCAGGGATAAATTGAACGCATAGTAGCCAATAGACAAGATTTGGAGGACGCGGGCAAGGGTTGTATATTGTAGAGTAGGTAGTCTGAGCTTGCGGCTCTCCACACCACATACCCCTCGGGAGGTCTGCTGCAAGGGCTACGCCCTTGCCGCCTTGGCGTTAAATATAACAACAACAACATAGAGGCTAAGCTACTCTCTTTATCATAAACAACAAAAGAGGCCATCTTTACGAGCCGCCTTATTAGTACTCTAAAGGTATAACTACCCACGGAAAACACTCCGGAAACAGCCTTCCCCGCACAGAATACATTAACACCTACAATTCAACTTTAATATAATAATATACAAACCATACACCTCGTAATAACCAACTTAATTATACTCTAAATACACTTACACTATATTAATATATATAACCACTAGTTATACTAGGAGGTCGTAGAAAAACGGGTTTCCATTATATATACTCTGTTAATAAAACTATTAACAGACGGTCTAACAAAAAGCCTAGTGCTCCCCTAGTTCCGGGAATTCTAGAAGTAGGTTAGGATAACGGAGTAAAAGGAGCTTTTAGAGTATAATAAAAAATATAACTTAGATAAGAACAAAGTTAATTAGTTTTCTAAAGTATTAAAAGAAAATGTTTAGGTAATAAAGGATAATATGGTGGAACGGAGTTCATAATCTCCAACCAACTATAAAAAGTTTATGATCTTCCTTACTAAACGCATTATACATATAAAACACCTTCCCACAGGAGACAATTAGCAGAGCAAAAGGCTAGCACTTAGAGAGCTCTTTAGGTAGGGAAGCCCTTCCTATAAGGCCTCCCCTAAGGGGGCATATTAAATTGAATACTCTAAAAGCACCTTAGAACGGGCACTCAGCGTAAGGTTAATCCCGAGCGCACCTCAGGTACCCAGGGGCATCCCCTACCCCTATCCCTAGGGTCAGGGACGCTCCCTGAAGCACTTAGCAGACACAACGCATCAATACACATAATTAACCCTTAATTCGACAAAAGTCTACCCGTACCAGTGAAATAACTACTACAGCTTATATATAATTACACTTACACTTTTGTATTTTATGTATAATAATAGTAATAATAATACGAAGCTTTTTAGTTTTTTTTAAAAGTATTATAATAGACTTAGGTTTAGAAATGAGTATTAATAATAAGCTGAGAAATTATATAGAATACGTAAAGTATAGGATACGATTTTTATATATACGACTTTTATTGTTGTTGTTGTTATTTAAAAAAAGTTTTTTAGAAGAGAAGGGTAATAGGAATTTTAGTGTTAAATAAGTTCATACTATGTAACCCACCTAATACACTAATTAAACTATTAGAAAATATAAGATTACTTATAATAATAAACTTATAAGATAAAAGGAACTTATATAAGTAATAACACTTTCCGTAACACATTTTTAAATATAACTCACTTTCTTTTAAAATTATTAAAACTAATAAGAAATACAATTACCTTTAATTCTTTTTTTTATATTTACTTAATTTTTTTATTTTTTTAAGGGTTATAGTATATAAGATTATAGTTTATAGATGTATTAGTATCTGGGGGGGGGGTGTATTATAATGACCTCTTAACTAAACCAGCTTATTTAGTGTGCAGAGCTAGTTATATAATATTATATATTACTCGTATTACTTAACTTCACCTTTTTTATGGCTTATATAAAAGCGGGCTTTGCCCGGTAATTAGACTTTTAGAAGATAGGCCACTTTCTACTAAAATGACTTTGTTTGTTACGCAGGCTCCACTATAAAAGGTTAATATTCTAAGATAAAATATGGGTTCCCCGAGGAAAAGATGATGACGACCCTTTAAACCTACTATAAATAAGAGTTATACAAAAGTATCACAATTCTAACAATAATAATCACCTAGGGTATAACGGCATATTCGAGATTATAAACCAACACTTTTACTAACCGGGGCACTCCTAAATAATTAAAAGGTTTATAAAGAACTATTATGTATATAATAGTATTCATATCTAAAGGTAAGCTAAGAAGGGGTTACTTAAACCCCTACTTATTCCCCTCTAAATAAATAACTATAACGATCTAAGTATATATATTACAACTAACTATAATGACTATTATGAGTATCTTTAAGATAAGGAGAAAGGAAGGAAAAGTCTACTACCCCATAAATCCGTTGGATCCTAATCAGGTCTACTTAGGCCTAATTAGGCTTAATAAGCAATAGTTAGCGTTAAATATGGCCGAGTAGTTCCGAGGCCTCTAATTGGGCCTTGGCCCGTAATAATTACCCCTTTCCTCCCCTCCCTTCCTAAGGGATATTCCCGTAATTAACTTTATAATAGTCCAAGGCCACTATATCCGTTAGTATATCTATTAGCTCTTAGGTGAGTTAGGTATAATCCTTTTATTTCACTAAGACTTTTTATTTACTCCGTATTTTCTGTGTATTACGGATCTCCTTAACTTTAAACTCCTCCCTATTAGCCACTAGTATTATAGGTGGTTAGGTGTTATTATGATTTTATAATAATTATAGATTAATTTTAGTATATCTAATTAGGTTTACATAGAAGATATTATAGATCCTTGGTGGTATATTTAGTTGGTAAACATAGGATTTAACTAGTTTAAGGATGGTGTACTTTACATTAACCTAGTTAAACTTCTTTAATAGTTAATTAAACTAAATATTCTATAACCTTAACTAAACCTTATCCCTAGGCTTAAACTAATTAAATTGTTAACGCCTTATGTTTACGGTAATCTTTTATTTCTCTTATATTACCGTTATCACCACCTAAGTTTACTTAGAAGTGTCTTTTAGCTTTTAAACCAGAGCCTCTACTTTTATTATAGGGTTTTTATTATTATTTTATAGGGGTTCCTCTATTCTAATTAGGTCTAAGTTATACTTATAAGTAATAAAAAATAAGCTAAGTCCTATTAACGAGGTAATCTGGTTATTAATAACTATTATTATTATTAGGAGTAGTTTATTATAATTATCCTAAGTATACATTATATATACTCTAAAATAGGTTCTTATTACCTGGTTTACCCTTTTTATAATTCCATTTATTTCTAGGTGGAACACTATAAAAAGTCTCTATTTAATCCATAGTAATTAGTAGAGTTGTTTTTATATAAGACTTATAAACTATGGTCCTCTATTTGATATAATTATATGAGGTATCCTATGGTGTTTGATTAAATTTCGGATTAGTTAGTTTATTGTTATATTCGTTGTAATGTCCTTTAATGATTCGAAGATCACGTTCTTTGATAGACGATCGGTTACCACTATGATGTTCGTAGCCTCATCGTAGTGGGAAGGGGGTAGTCCTATTATAAAGTTGATAGAGACCTCTGTTCAGATCCGTCTAGGGATAAGTAGAGGTTTTAATAGGCCCCTCTTCTTATCGTATTATACATTTCCTCGTCCACAAACGTCGTAGCTCCTTTTTTTTTTGGACATCCTAGGATAAGCTTGGCTAGTGGAACTGGTGGCTAATTAGGGCCTTGTCATAATATAGCCCACAATTACTGTCCCGTAATTGTGGTTCCACTTTTGCGACAGTTATGAGCCCTTGTCTCTACGAGCCCTCTGGTTGAATGGCTAAACGCCTTGCTAAAGTGGCAGTATGTGGGCCGACCTAGAGGTCATGGGTTCGAGCCTCGTTATGCTCACTGTAACGGTCCAAGCACGTATATTGCAACTAGCTATGGCGACTACTACGAGTATCTTTAAGATAAGGAGAAAGGAAGGAAAAGTCTGCTACTCCACAAATCCGTTGGATCCTGATTAGGTCTACCTGGGCCTGGTTAGGCTTAGTAAGTAGTGGTTAGTGTTGGACATGGCCGAGTAGTTCCGAGGCCTCTGATCGGGTCTTAGCTTGTGATAATTACCCCCTTCCTCCCCTCTTTTCCTAAGGGATATTCCCGTGATCGGCCTCGTAATAGTCTAAGGCCGTTGTATCCGCTAGTATATCTATCAGCTCTTAGGTGAGTTAGGTATAGTCCTTCTATTTCACTAAGACCTTTTATCCGCTCTATACTTTCTACGTATTACGGATCTCCTTAACTTTAAACTCCTCCTTATTAACTATTAGTATCGTAGGTAGTTAAGTGTTATTATAATTTTATAATAATAATGGATTAACTTTAGTATACCTAATTAGGTTCACGTAAAAGACGTTATAGATCCCTAGTGGTGTATTTAGTTGGTAAGTATAGGATTTAACTAGTTCAAGGATGGTGTACTTTGCGTTAACCTAGTCGAACTTTTTTAATGGTCAATTAGATTGGATATTCCATAACCTTAGCTAAACCTTATCCCTAAGTTTAAACTAATTAGATGGTTAGTGCTTTGTGTTTATGGTAATCTCTTATTTCTTTTGTGTTACTATTATCGCTACTTGAGCCCACTTAGAAGTGTCCTTTAGCTTCTGGATTAGAGCCTCTACTCTTATTATAGGGGTCTTATTGTTATTCCGCAGGGGTTCCTCTATTCTAATCAGGTCTAAGTTATACCTATAAGTAATAAAGAACGGGCTAAGTTTTGTTAATAAGGTAACCCGGTTATTAATAGCTATTATTATTATTAGGAGTAGTTTGTCCTAATTATCCTGAGTATACACTATGTATACTCTAAGATAAGTTTTTATCACCTGGTTTGCCCTCTCCGTAGTTCCGTTTATTTTTAGGTGGAATGCTATAAAGAGTCTTTATTTAATCCATAGTAATTAGTAGAGTTGTTTCCATATAAGATTCGTAAACTATGGTCCCCTATTTAATACAATTATATAAGGTATCCTATGGTGCTTGATCAGACCTTGGATTAGTTGGTCCACTATTATATTTATTGTGATATCCTTTAACGATTCAAAGATTACGTTTTTTAATAAACGATCAGTTACTACTATAATGTTCATAACCCCATCGTAGCGGGAAGGGGGCAATCTTATTATAAAGTTAATAGAGACCTCTGCCCAGATCCGTCCAGGGATAAACAAAGGTTTTAATAGGCTCCTCTTCTTATTACATTATACGTTTCCTCATCCATAAATATCGCAGTTCCTCATAAATCTTCGGATATCCTAGGATAAGCTTAGCTAGTAGAACTAGTAACTAATTAGGGCCTTTAAAGTGTCCCTCCCCGGATGTCCCGTTAACGTAGAGTCGTAGAACCTCTAGATTAAACCCGTCCTTAAAAGCTTGTAATATAGAATCCAGATTCTATCCCTCTATAACAATCTCTTATTATCGTCGATTATATATTCTAGTAATATTATCGGTAACTTCTATTACGAGGGAAATTATCGGTCTCCTTTTTATACTACCCCCCTAATTAGTTAATATTGGTTATTCTAATCTAAAACTTTATCCTACTAGGAGCGTAATAACTCTTTTTTAAAAGGGTTTAAAGGGGGTTCCATCTTATCTAGGCTAGGGTCATCGATCTAATCCATATCTCCGGGGGAATCTCTTATACTTGTCACGGGCCGAACCCGGTGGTTATGCCCGGGCTATGCCCGTGCTCGCATTGGTGCCCCACCGGTGCCCCACTAGCGCCCACCCCCTAAGAAGCAGAGATTTCGTGCTATATCGTAGTTTACCCTTTTCCTCTTCAGTTTGAAATAAATAGTATTTGGCTACTTTTCGGTTAAGATAAGGCCTAGGACCAGCCCTTTGTATATTTTAAGCTTAGTTTTATTTATTATATAAGATACCACTAGGTTAAGTGTAACTCCTTACTGGTTACGAAGTGGAATCCTAAGTTAAGCATAGTTCCCTAATGATAAATCGATGAACGTTGGACACTAAGTAGAGTGCGGCTCTCCACTAGTTAAGAAGAGGATACTAGTTAGTATAATGGTTGATGAACTATAGGCCCAACTGTAGTTAGCCTTAAACGAGGCCCTTAGGCCCCTATAGGTGAGGATTGCTAAGCTTTCTAATGAGCTGGAGTAAAGCCGAGGTTTAGGGGTAACGATACCAACCCTTATAGAAGATGTAGGTACTGAAGCTCCGCTAGTGGGTAGCCGCCACTTTGTAATAGAGATACCGATGCGTTGTAAACCGCTATTAATACCCTTAAAGTTCTCGGGGAAGTGGAAGGACTACCTTTTTTGGGTATAATAGATAAGGGATAAGATTACTATGGATAGAGTGTTTTACCTTATTAACTAGGAATTATAGTACTTAATTAACTCTTATTTGGATACTAGTCCCTAGTAAGTGGTTATTATGTTTTATGTAGCCGGGGGGCCTGGAGGTTAATGTAACCCCGAAGATTTTATGTTCTACTTTAATAGGACTTACTGAGACCTGAACACCTAACCCTAAGTCGTAGCCTAGTTATAGACCTTTTATTAGAAAGATAATAAGAAGTTGGTTATTTTTTTATCGAAGTTTGAATGAATAATGGTAGACGTAGGAGGTGGTGTGTGGTTTAACACTATTAAGATTGTTATGTTGGAAAACGCCCTTATTTCCCGCTTAAAGGAGCATTTAATTATTATTTCCCTATTAGGGGAGTACACTTAGTGGTTTACTAGGGTATAGGACGTTACCTGGAAGCTGGAGCGTATAGTACCCGTTGCTACTAAACGGGAGCGTCGCTGGTCCCTAACCCTAGCCCCTCTATGGAAGGATTGCGATGGAGATGTTCAGATGATTAGCGTTACTTATGCCCCATCAACTCGAAGGGAGAAGAAGGACCGTTACCGCCGCTACTCCTTGGGTAACCCGCCGGTGGACCGTTGTGAGTACTTTTATTATAGCGAAGAAGGTTATATTACTAGGAATTGCTGGAAGAAGGTTCCTAGGTAGGTGAAGGTCGCTTATATTAAGGTAACGAAGAAGTAGAAGGATCCTGGGTTAGAAGAAGAGGACTAAGAGGTTATTAGTACCTCTTTTAGTGAGGATAACTCGGGAAAAGAGCAACTTTGGTACGAAGTCGGGTACTAGAGCTAATAAAGGAGGAAGCCAAAGGATAGGAGTTCCACTAAGAAGAGTAGTAGTAGAGGAGCCAAGGGTTAGCTATTATTTAGGTAAGGATTAATAAAGGACACTTAATACATACCCTCATCGATACTAGTTGTGATGTTTATGTAATAGTGGATCAGTCTCTCTTTAGACGCCTCCGATTACCGTTAGTGGATTAGAAGAAGTGTGCTTTGCGAGGGTATATGTAAGACGGGCTATCACCTAGTGATGCCCAGGGTGTGGTTGTCCTGGATTTGGAATTAAGTGGTTATACTTAGAAAGTTTATGTATACGTGGTAAAGGGCTTAGACCCCCTTATATGCCTAGGGAAGCTATGGATAGAAGTGAACTATGTAGTATGTAATGCCGCTGCCCAGTGGGTGTATTATGGTAAAAGAGGAGTAAACGTATACTTTTCTAATTAGGAAGAACTAGTTATTGTAAAAGAGATTTGTACGGCCCGATTATTGATGGCCCTTATGTTTATAATTGTATACCGATGAGTGAAGTGCTAGAGGGTATTAAAGGCCTAGGTTATGGTTGTGAGTTTGAGGGATATTGAGGATGTGTTAAAAGAAAAGAAGTTTGTGGATGTAAAGGAACTCGTCCTAGGCTGGGTCTATGAGGAGCTTAGAGACTTATTTAACCCGGAGAAGGTGTGCTTGGTGCCCCCTAGGAGGCCAGGGGTTAACCATAAGATCCCCCTTATTAAGGACGCTCACGGCCGGGAGCTTACACTTCTATGGGGACCCTTATATGGGATATCCCGTGAGGAATTCTTGGTTCTGAAGAAGACACTAGAGGACCTGCTGGATAAAGGGTTTATTCGAGCTAGTAACTTGCTAACGGGTGCCCTAGTGTTATTTATTAAGAAGCCTGGTGGGGGAATTCGGTTTTGTATTAATTACCGAGCCTTTAATAGTATTACGAAGAAGGACCGTTATCTATTACCACTTATATTAGAGACCCTCCGATGGGTAGCCGCTGCGTAGTAGTATACGAAGCTTGACGTCGTGGCTGTGTTTTATAAGATTCGGATTGTAGAAGAAGACGTTGAGAAGATAGCGTTTTATGTGAGATATGGACTTTTTGAGTGGTTGGTTTACCCTTTTGGACTCACCGGGGCCTTAACTATGTTCTAGTAGTATATTAGTATAATTCTCTAAGACTTCCTAGACGATTTTATTATTGCTTATTTAGATGATGTTCTGATTTACACGTTTGAGTTAAAGAAGAAGTACGAAGAGAAGGTATGGGTGGTCCTTTGGTGCCTAGTAGAGGTTGGATTATGATTAGACCCTAAGAAGTGTGCTTTTTTAGTTAAGATTATGAAGATTATAAAGGGGGTTAGAAGTTTCTTTGGGTTTACGAATTATTATCGTATTTTTATACTTAACTATACCCTTATTGTTAAGCCCTTTACGAAGTTTACGAAGAAGTTAGTTGTGTTTTACTGGGGACCTAGTTAGGAAGAAGGATTTTAGGAGTTTAAGTGGTTATTTAGTATAGAGTCGGTGCTTCGCCGTTTTAACTCTGAAGGAAAAACAATAGTGGAGATAGATTATTCAGGGTTTACTTTAGGTGGTACCTTTATATAAGAAGGCTCCGATGAGCACCAGAGTTACAGCTAAAAGGCTAGATCGTAGAATATGCGATTAATAAATAGTAGAGGTTGATGTTCTGGGATAAAGTATGGGTTCCCGGAGGAAGAGATGATGATGACCCTTTGAACCTATTATGGACAAGGGTTATATAGGAGTACTACGATTCTAGTATAAGTGGTCACTCGGGGAAGTAGATGGCGAGGATGAGTGGTAGGTAAAGGAGATTTACGTTATTAGATGGAAAATGGTGGGTAGAGGGAGAAGATGTGAAGCCCTAGTGAAGTGGGAGGATTATATTAACCCTACGTGGGAGCCAGCCGGTGTTATAGAGGAAACGGAGGCGTTGGACCGTTACGAGGAGTATTATGGGCTGATATTGGAGAACGACGGGACGCGGTGTGTGCGTAGGTGCCCCCCTAGGAGGCCAGCCAGGAACTAGAGGCCGCGCAGGGGGAGGAGGGGGGTAGTATCACAGGCTGAACCCAGTGGTTATACCCGGGCTATGCCCGTGCTCATACTGGTGCCCCACCGGTGCCCCACTAGTGCCCACCTCCTAAGAAGCAGAGATTTCGCGCCATATCGTAGTTTACCCTTTTCCTCTTCAGCTTGAAATAAACAGTATTTGGCTACCTTTCGGTTGAGACAAGGCCTAGGACCAGCCCTTCGTAATACTAAACTTAACCCTCTTTATTTACCCTAATTAGGCCCGTACTTCTCTAATCACTATTACCTTATTAACTCGTAATACGTTAATCCTATTTTTTAGGAGTTTAATCTTCCGACCCTCTAACTTGTTGTCTTATAGGGTATTAGGGATATCCTGTTCGCATCTCAATAGTATATCAGGAACTACTACTTCTTTACTAGGTCTAAACTAAATAATAAAGTTATAACGGGACAATAATTCTAACCACTTAATCTAATATTTACTCAACTATCTCTTTATTATAAAGTATTTTAGATTTAGGTGATTAGTTAGGATAGTGAACTCTTTTATACTCCATAGTTCTGAATCCTAGTACTTTAAGTAGTGTATTATTACTAATAGTTCCTTATTATATATCGGGTAATTGTATTCTATAAGTAAGTTCTTATATGAAAAGAATGCTATAGGTTTTAGGATCCCTTCGTTGTTATATTACGATAAGGTACCTCTTACTATATAATTAGACGAATTGGTTTCGAGTATTGTAGCTTGATCAGGGTCCTAGTGAGCTAATATAAGTGCGTTGATTAGGAGCGTCTTTAGTTCCTCGAATACTTTAGTGTACTCCTTGCTCTAAATAAATGGTATATCCCTTTTGGTTAAGGCTGTTAGGGGTTATGCGATCCCTGAGAAGTTGGGTATAAATTGCCGGTAATAGTTGGTAAAACCGATGAACCCATGGACTCCTCGTACTAATCGGGGTACTTCTTATCCCTAGATTACCTTAATTTTCTTAGGGTCTATGCGAATTCCCTTATTAGTATTAATAATAAACCCCAAATACTTGACGCTCTTAGCCTCGAATTTGCACTTATTAATATCCATACGCAGGCCTGTAGCGCCTAGGTGCTCGAGGACCTTCTTAACTTTCTCTTTATAATTAGAGAGGGAGCTGTCCAAATAAATTAGGACATCGTCGATATAAGCTGAGTAGAACTTATCTAGGAAATCTCGTAGAGTATAGTTAATATATTACTAGAACGTCGTAGGGGCTCTAATTAAACTAAAGGGGGTAATTATCTATTTGTATAACCTATACTTCGTCCTAAATACCATTTTCTATTCATCTCCTTTCTTAACCCGGATTTTATAAAACGCAGTGATAACATCTAATTTTATTAACTACTTCACTTTTATTAGTGCCCTTAGGGTCTTACTGATTAGGGGTAAGGGGTATCGGTTCTTCTTTGTAATAGTGTTAAGGGTATGGTAATTGACGCAAAACCGTAACCCTTTTTTAGGTTTCTGGATAAATAGAATGGGCGATAATATAGGGGAGTTATTAGCCCTAATAAACCCTTTATTTAATAGTTTTATAAGGGTTCAGTGTAATACAATTAACTCTTCTCTTAATATGTTATATAAAGGTCCCTAGGTTACTGGTTTGTTTTAATTATAGGAGTTCTTCTTAATAGGGATAGTATAGTTAACGTTCTTCTGGTGTAGTAGTAATTAATTAGCTTTATCTTAGTTAAAGATATATAGAAACTTATAGTAATGTGTAGGGAGTTATGTCCTCGGGTTTATTTTTATTTTTAGTATTAGGGCTTTTTTGATATTAGCTAAATTTACGGAGAATGTGTTTAGGGTGGATATGCTAAGAGGGGTCTTTTTTCTCTTCTGTGCTCGCCTAATTAGGGCTAAGAATACCGATTTAGTTTGCTACTGGATTAGGAATTTTGGATTTTACTAGGCTTAACCCGGTTTCCTTTTTATTACCTAGTGGTCTGCGATACTTATATGTAGAGTACTTTGTACTAGGTAAACTGTAACGTTATCGTTAATTATATAGGACCTTCTAAGGATAACGTCGTCTTCTTAGTTAGGAATAATATAAAAGAATAATTGGTATTTTTTATAGTTATTAATATTGATATTAGTGTAAGTGATATAGTGGATTATACTAAGAACTATAATGGTGATTTACATTAAGTTCCGAGGTGTAATGCTAATGCGTAGTAAGCGGAGTTTCTTAGTGAAGGCGTCGCTAATCAGGGCGTATATTAAACACCTTGTATTAACAAGGGCAGTTGTATATCGTATCCTATTAATCCTAATATTAACGTAAAATAGGTTATAATTCATACTCTTTTTAATGACCTTCCATTCCTCCACAGCTTATTCCTCTTAATGACGACTTTTACCAGGAGTTACTCTTTTTCCGAGTCCTCAGAGTCCTAATTAGAGTTACTATTCGTTTTACTCTATTCCTTAGTTTTTCTTTTAAAAGTCTTAGTCTTCCTTATCTCTTTTTGATCCTTAGGGTATTACTATTATATATGCCTTTTTTTATTATAGTTATAACATTTATGAGCTTTCTCCTGGTTTGGCTGTTTACGGATTTTCTTGTCCTTAGCTAACTTATTTACCTTTATAGGTTCCCACTCCATCTAATTAGGTTAAGGGGACTCTAATCAACCGTTCTACTTCCGAGGGGACTTAGTTCTTATTTAGTCAGGGGTCAGCGATCTCCTACACCGACGCTCACGGCGGGTTTAATAAGATTCACTATCCAATTCTAAGCTTATACTTAGGAGCATCTAAGTATATATAACGTATATTATTGGTTTCTTAATTATACTAATAAGGGGGGCTCTTATTATAGCGTTCAGGGCTCCTTTAAGGTAGTTAATCCTCACAACATTTAACCAGTATCCTCCTCCTATTTTTATAAACTCTTTTTTAAACTTAAAAAAAAAATTAAAACTCTCGTTCTCCTTTTACCATATAATCCTTAGTTAGTCAAAGGCTCGTACTTCTACGTTAAAGTCCGCATAATAACCCTTCAAATATTCCATAAATCTATCCGAGTTCTTCGACCCATCGGCCCCTCCTTACACATAATAAGCGCTCACCATAACTTATATAGTAGTTTCTAACCTAAAATAAATATAAGTGAATACGGCTAACTCTAAACCAAAGGCTTTTTTATCTACACTTATCTTCCCTCCCATCTCAAAGTACTATTATTAAAACTTCTTACATAATCCATTAAACTTCGGTGGATTAGGAATCTAATATCTAACTTATCTCAGAAGTAATACATAGGCCTAATCGGGGGGAATCGGTGTTATAAAAGGTATTAGGGACTAGTTTATCGTCGATATTAGGTACTTAGGTTTTACTAGGACTTCCTATAATAATCGAATCTACTCTCATTAAATTTCTTACTTAATTACTTAGGTAATCCACATCTCCTATAATTAGGTTATAAACTATCCAATTAATTACACTAACTACTATAAGTTTCCAAATAATTTAATATTACCTTCCATTATCACATAACTATCACTTATCCTAGTATTTTACGTTTAACAATAACCATAATATACTTAATAACATAATTAAAATACTCTACTACGAATACATACACGCATCGTTTCGAGTTTATAATAACCTCTAAGTCTAATTAGGCCATACTAATCAGCTTCAGACGTTTAGGGACTCCTCAGGTCAACCCATCTAGAACTTCTTACTACTCTTATACAAATCGTGGACTTCTATACTAGGCGTTCAATTAATTGCCTTTGATGATCTTGAAGATAATGTAACGGTCCAAGTACGTATATTGTAATTAGCTATAGCGATTACTACGAGTATCTTTAAGATAAGGAGAAAGGAAGGAAAAGTCTGCTGCCCCACAAATCCGTTGGATCCTGATCAGGTCTGCCTGAGCCTGGTCAGGCTTAGTAAGCAGCGGTTAGCGTTGGACATGGCCGAGTAGTTCCGAGGCCTCTGATCGGGCCTTGGCCCGTGACACTCACCCATTCTCGCTTCAGCAGCAAGTCACCGAAATGGAAGGTTAGACTTGCCAGCTGGAAGCGGCCGGCACCCAGTAACAGTCAGTAAGGACTTGTTAGTTGTGAGTATAAGCCGGTGCTAATTCCTTAGTTAGCAGACCTCTTCTCTCCTCAGTCTGGGAGGGTGTGTTATAATATAGCCCACAATTACTGTCCCGTAATTGTGGTTCCACTTTTGCGACATAATAACTATAATATAAGAATTCGGCGATATCCAGGGGTTAAAAGATAAATAAATCGTTATGAGGGTATTCATAAGTCCCCTTCTTATTATTTCCTTCCTCGTATTATACGACTTCTAAAATAGGCGTTTATAGCTACTTTTTAACTATAAGACTTAGTTAATTATATTAGGGTTGAATTAATAAAAGAAATACTAAAAATATTTATCCTCGAAAACGGAGAATGGCTGGGGTTCACTAATAATAAAACCTAGCACTAACTCCTTAATTATTATAACTTATATCTTCGGAATAATAAAAAAAGGGAATAGTAGCGTTTTATTATACTTAATACTATTAGAGCGGTATCATTGTTAATTATAACCTTATTAGTTAAGCTTTTAAAGATTTTATACTTTTTTCAAAAGTAGAAGGTAATAGAAGTTATTTATAATACCCTAAAAAGGTTAACGTGGTTCATTATTGAGCGGGACACCATCATCGACCGGGACACTTTTCCCACCTTCATTATCCTCCCACTTTAATACGTCTTTTCTTCTACTACATAATACCTAATACCTTATCCGAAAATAGGATTAATTTAATAATTAAAGTAATTCAATTAATTCCACAATTAAGTATCCAACGCATAGTGATTATTTATAATGTTCCTAAAGTTACCCTCTACACCAGAATGAACGGTCGAATTACTAAAGCCGATAATACTAATACATAATTAAATTTAATAGAGACCGAGGAGGAGGTAATTATTTAATATATTATTAACCTGGACTTTCGAGGATTCTCGCCCCGATGTGTGGATGTGGAAGATATGGCTAATACACTACTCCGGAAGTGTGCTTCCCGACCGGTCGGGAAGCGTTGGATAGAACACTTCGTCCAGCGACGCCCAGAGCTCAAAACGCGATTTTCTCGTGTTTATAATTATTAGAGAGGCCTCTACGAAAATCCTACAATTATTAAGCCTTGTTTTCGACTTATGGTTAGGTTAATATATGATCGAAATACGGTATTATGAACGAAGATTTCTATAATTTCAATAAGACCAACTTTATAATAGGTATAATCCGGCCTAGAATAGTTATTACATATTCTAATAGGATTAGGAAATTAAAAAAGGTTTAACTTAGTAATAGAGAATGGGTAATAGTAATTTATTGTGTTATTAGTGATAATTATATAATACCACCTTTTTTGGTGGTTCAGGGCCACTTCCACCTTATGAGTTAGTACTCCGAGGCCTAGATTCCGGACAACTAGGCAATTAAAATAATTTCTAATGGATAGACCGATAACGAGACTGCCCTCTAATGGCTTTAGCATTTCGATAAACACTTAAAACAGCGATTAAGAGGCATATATCGGATACTAGTTATCGATAACTATAAAAACCATATTAATAGCGATTTCGAGGAGTATTATAAAAAGAATAAAATTATAATTATTTACTTACCTACTCATTTATCACATTTAACCTAACCTCTTAACATTAATTATTATAATATATTAAAGTTAAGATATAGCTCTCAAATTAAGCACTTTATTAAGGCCCGGATTACCCATATCACTAAACCCGAGTTGTTCCTCGCATTTAAGGCCGCATTCCTTCAAACCTTTACCCAGGAAAACGTCCATAGGGGTTTCAGAGGGGCTAGGCTTATTCCTTATAACCCTCAAACTATCCTTTCTAAGTTGGATATACAATTACGGACACCAACAACCCCGAACACCCCTATCAGGCTACCCGACCCTTGGGTTTCTAAGACACCTCAAACCACTAAGAAAGCTATTTCTCAGTCTTCACTTATAAAGGAAAGAATCTCTAAGCATCAGGGAAGCTCACCAACACCAATTTATAAAATTACTAATAAGCTTTTAAAAGGTTTATAATACATTTCCTATATAACTACCCTTATAGAGTGTCACGGGCCAAGGCCCGATCAGAGGCCTCGGAACCACTCGGCCATATTCAACACCAACCACTACTTACTAAGCCTAACCAGGCCCAGGCAAACCTGATTAGGATCCAACGGATTTATGGGGCAGCAGACTTTTCCTTCCTTTCTCCTTATTTTAAAGATACTCATAGTAGTCGCCATAACTAGTTACAATATACGTACTTGGACCGTTACATAGAGGAAGAGTTACTCCATCTTCGAAATGTAAATATGGCCATTAATAAGCACCGTAGAGCTAAAAGAACTAAACTATAGGATGGAGGGGCACTAGAAGGGTCTTAAGTAAGGGATATTATAATTGAAAAGGGTATTATTAAAGAGGAATAGCGTAAAGAGGAGGAAAACGAGGGGTCATCAAAGCGTCGTCGGACAGGTTCACAATATTATGGTATCTATCACAAAACCGGCCATAACACAAGAACCTATCCAGAGGTTATGGAAATAAGTAGTTTAAGTAGTTCTGAGTAGTTATAATTAATTTAATAGATTTTAGTTGAGATATGGAAGTTGTTAATGATAAAGGTGGGAAAAGTGTCCCGGTCGATGATGGTGTCCCGCTCGATGATGAACCACGTTAACGTTATTATTCTCATTATAACGGTAGTATATCCAATAAGTGTCGCCCAATTTATTATTGTTAAGAATTGTATATAAGCACGATGTAGGGGGTCAATTCGTGATGTGTATTGTGCTTGTGTGTCCTTATGCCTGTGAGTGCCCCTGAGGCACCTTTTTAATGTGCCTTATGTGACTAAGCACGCCTTGTGTGACTAAGCGTGCCTCGAGCGGTCCTCCTGCGCCTTTAGCGCGTCCAGCGCCCTCAGCGCCTCGGGCCTGCCACCCCTTTTGATAATTATTAGTAAGGACTTCTTAAATAAAAATCCCTTCTCATTAAATCCAACTCGTCCTACCTTTCAAGCCCTTATTAGAGACAAAGTTATCCCTTACAAAGCGCCGACTTTGCTATACCACCAATAAGAGTGTCACAGTCTTTCCTGCTAGCCTGGGGCTACAACAGAGTCGTGAAGACTGTGGGTACAAGCGTGTGAATCAACGAATAAACAGAGCAAACAAACGATAGTGAATACAATGAGTAAAATGAGCAGATATCCAAAGGTAGGTCTAGGTGAAGGTGTCTCTATTAGGTTGGCCTTCTAGCTCATGTCCCATGATCCCTTTAAGTAGGACTCGTGGAGACTGATGGTTAGCACGTGAAATATCACGTGTGGCACGCTCAGACTAGAAGACGTGTGACAAAGAGGCTTTAAATAGTATTATAATTAGTTAAATTAATTATAAACGTCTTATTAACGTTAAATACGTTCATTTCGAACTATGAGGTAATTAACTAAGATTTTCGCATACTAAAAATAATAGAAGTTATATTAACTACGAAAATAGGTGTTATGGGTAATAATAGGGGTAATAAAGGGAGGTAGGAAGAATTAGTGAAAAGGGGAATATTTAGCGATATATTAGAATAACACACTTCCGCTATAAATATAAAGAGGTTTTTTTTATACAAAGGTAAACCTCCTATTTATTAGAGTAAAAAATAGTCAGTTTTTAAGTAATTACTATAATCGAATAGTATAAGTTACTAAAAAGGTTACGGAAGTTATGAGTTTAAGTTCCACTTTTACCTTTTTTTATACTTTTTCCAACCTTTTAATTAGTTCAGAGGTCCAAAAAGTATTCTTTTATTTAGGCTAGAATTAATTAAATACATCAAATATCGACCCTCGTATAGTTGGTTGTTTAACAGCGTGAATATTCTTAACTTATTTGATTGATCGGTTATATTTGATTGGTTGATTTGGTCGGGCTTCTGCGCTGCTGCTCCGGGTAGTGCAGGATGCGCATGCTCGCCTCCGGGCGCCGCACGTACTCGTCGAAGTAGTCCTCCGGGAGGTGCAGCGCAAGCGCAAAGATGCGCATCAGCCGCCGCGACAGCCGCAGCAGCTCCGTGTGGTAGGCGTAGAGGTTCTCGCGGAAGCCGGGCAGGTCGGACGGCCAGATGCTGACAGGCTTCTCGTCCCTGTCAACCGCCTCAGGGTCCTCTTTCGCGTCGTACGCCCAGTTGAACGCCTCGCTCAGGTCTGGGCTGTGTAAGTCATTATGTTGGTGGCAGCCACGCGGGCCCCAAAGGTTTTCCGGCTTACCTTGGTGCTTCCACCCATTTCGGTTGTAGCACTCCATCGGGTGGAAACCCACGTACTCGTTTGGGACCAGGCCCGTGAAGACCTCCATCTTCTTTTCTTCGGGCAGGGCGAAGAAGTGCTTTGCTTCGCCCATTGTCTTGTCTGCGAAGCTTTGGTCGATGCCCTAGTGGCTGATGTCAGCGCGAAGACCAAATGTCCCGGGTGTCTGGACTTATATGATTCACCAAATAAAAGAATCCGATGTTTCTTGAAGCCTCTCGGATCTGTTCCGCGACGATCTTCCGGTCCTCGAGCTTGTCGCTCCAGATCCCGGAAGCGTCAATGACCGGGATCTTCTCTAGACTCGTCAATGTGTTGGAATTGAAGCTAAAGACGGTCCCGTCCTGCAGGGTGACGGTCCGAGTCTCCGCCGAGGATACTATTGCGGTTTGTGACATTTTGAAAGGAAATTGGGTTATCGTATACGATGTGGCTTTCTTCTGCGAACCTCCTGTTGAGCTTATCGTCAGATTGAGTTATAGTCAGGTCCAGTGGCAACAAGAAGTTTGTTGATCTCGACTTCCAACTTTATACTGTGAAAATCAACGCGAAGTATTTATCTCGTGTCTCACTTCGAGGAGCTCGACGATTCGAATTGCCATTCACCCGTTCAGCAAGAACTGCTCAATGTCAGTTCTCCGAGGACCCTGGATGGTGGCCGTATCGCGGGGGATAAGACGCTTAAACTCCAAAACTGGTCAACTGGAAAAGCTCCAAGCGCTAATTGGACGGAGATGTATTTTGACAGGGTCCATACATATCAGGGGTATCATCTACCGAGAGGGGGCCACTCCGCTATCTTGACAATTTCCGTAAAAGTTGGGAGGATTGAATGCTTATCAAGACGTCCAGTCACGATCCAATAACGATAACCTATTTGCCAATCCCGAGGCAATAAGTTGATATACGAAAAAAGACTGCTTATCACGCCCAGGTGCCATCGACGTTGATGTGCCCAGCGGGTTTCTTCAACTATAAGAATGAAATCCTCGGTACCGCCTCCAACTCGAGATCAAGCCCAAGTGCTGCACGGCTGTTCTATTTTGGTCGCGTGTCTAGTCATTGAAGTCTCCCGAGACAAAATAGCACTACCGCCACACGACTCGCAACAATGGCGGCGAAGTCTTCGCTCGCACGCCGTCTGGTCCGGCGGATAGAGGCTAACCGGGACACCGATACGGACGTGGATATTTTCGTCAACAAAGACACGCGCCCGCTGCCCCCCTCGCGTCGAACCTACGGGCCATGGGAGTTTGTCGGCTTGTGGATGGTCACGGGCTCCTTCAACGTCGGCGGTTGGACGACGGGGTCGTCGTTGATCTCACTGGGGCTCAACGTCTGGGTGAGTTTTATGGTTTTCTCCTAGCTGGCCCCGCAAGCAACCGGAGTCGAGAAGGACAGGAATCTCGATGGTCACTTCAGGCTAATCGATCCATAGCAATCCATGATTGCCATCATCATTGCGCACACCTTTGTGGGCTTTGTCTGCATCGCAGGCGGGCACCCCGGCGCCATGAGGGTGTACGACTTCGTGGCCTTCGTGCTCTACTTCCTACTCTGCCTGCCACTAATATGGCTCAGCCCGGAAAACTACCGCAAGCCGTTCCTGATCGCGTCAACGACTGTTGCGACTACGGTCTTCGTACTCCTAATTTGGTCCACTGTGCGTGCCCAGGGTGGAGGAGCACTGCTTGCTGACGCAAGCTCGGTTACCGGCGTCAAGGCGGCCAAGGGAGGAGATCTAGGTTGGGCCTTCGTCACGGCGGTCACGGCGAATATCGGCGGCATCGCGACGCACATGTGGTCGCAGTCAGACTACACGCGATACGCGCGCAAACCCGGAGACCAGGTCCTCGCGCAGCTCATCATGGTGCCCCTGGGAACCATCATCGTGGCCTGCATCGGCATCATCTGCACATCCTGCGCGGCAACCCTCTACCCGGACGAGGGCAAGCTGCTGTGGCAGCCGTACAGGTTCCTCGACGCCGTGCACAGGAACGAGGACACCCACGGCGCGCGGGCGGGTGTGGCTTTCGGCAGCATCGCCTTCATGTTCTCGCAGTTCGGCATGGTGGTGGCCTCCAACTGCGTCGTGGCCGGAATCGACCTGGCCGCGCTGCTACCGCGCTGGTTCACGGTCCGGCGCGGCGGCTACCTCACCGTCGCCTGCGTGTTTGTCATGCAGCCGTGGTCGCTGCTCAACAGCGCCAGCCAGCAACTTCCTGACGGTGATGGACAGCTTCAACGTCTTCCTCGGCCCGCTGATGGGCATCATGTTCGCCGACTACTTTCTCATCCGCAAGAGGACTATGAAGCTGACGGACCTGTACGGCAACTCGCCGCGCAGCATCTACTGGTACGCCCGGGCCTGGCGCAGCGTGCCGCGGCCCCGGAGAAGAGCTGGTCAGGCTGGACGAGGTTGTACCAGCTTTCGTGGTTCGTGGGGTGTCTGGCTTCCGGGGTGATATACCTGGCGCTGGACCGGGCGTGGCCCATGCCGGACAGACTGGCGGTGGACGAGCTTGATTACTTTGGCACCTTTGGCGATGCCCCTGTGCTGCACCACGGGGTGGCTGAGCTAGATGTCGAGCCGGAGCTGAGCTCCGTGGTCGGGTCTACGACGTCTCGTGCTGGGTCTGGGTCTGGCGTGGTGGCTTTGGGCAACGAGAAGCCAGGGGCGCTGGGGGAGAAGGTCCAGACCGTCTGACGCCGGTGGCATTTTTGTGCTCGTGTCTCTTTCCTCTTCCGTCGACGATCCTTTATATCATAGTATCTCCCCATATCTCAAGCCACCGCCGTAAAGGGTGATTAGTAGGCGAAATGTCTCACAGCCCCCGCCAAAGGGGGGAGGGAGGGAGGACGTGTGTTTACGCCTCGCACCATGCCCCGTTCTGTCCAGTTTCTCCCTCCAGTCCGTCCCCATTCTCTCGTTCTCTCTCTTTCTGTGTATCGTCCTGTCTTTTCTCGAAGCGAGGTGAGCTTATGTGAACACACGCCCGCATGCTGCCGGATGGGTGGCCCTCCCTTCCCATGATCGACGGCCATTCAGATCTCGCTATCACGCATGCTATGCCGTTTGCATAGAGACATGACAAACCTAAAGCCATGTCCCTCTCGACTTCAGTCCAAATCCTCTGCTTTGGGGCGCCGATTGGCCCATCCCGGAAAGCCACAGCTGTGCACGGCCGTGGGAGAGGACGGGTAGGGCGGGTTAATTTGGACGATTCATCGCTTCACTGCATACTTGCTACTGCATAGTATGTAGTTCAGTGTGTATAAGGTTACGTGTGTACATACATAAATATCTAGTACTGCGCGATAGTACTAGTGAATGGGCGTAAGCATGTGAGCTTTGCGCCCCCTCCTCCTTAACACAATACCCCGAAAGACCAAGACCTTTTCTGAGGTTGAACCTACTCGCCTCCGTTTCATGGGCCATCCCTTCCGCACTGTTGCTTAATTTCCGCTGTATGTCGGTATTTAGTCTCGGGCGCCCTTGGCTCCATGCGCTGTCTACACCGTACAACCTCCGTTCGCGACTCGAGCCCCCCACCCCAGGCGATCTTGAGTTCGCCGCCCAAGTGCCGATTGCACAACACAATATTCTTGTTTTCCCTGTCTCTCATTTTTTGTCAAGTTCCGCCGGATCCCCCGCGTGGGTCATAGATCGACCTCGATCTACCTCGTCCTCCTACGTAAACACGCGCTTGCTTGGGTGGGGTGACGGTTCCATTCTCGCGGGATCTGCTAACTAGTACATCTCCCCGATATTTTCTGCCCACGAAGCGTGGTCTTCTAGAATCTCCTCGCTCGTTTCCGCTGCCCACCGCGATGCCCAGAGCGTAGTGGCCGGTAGTGGTAAAACAAAAATATTTCTTCTCCTTCCATCGACCAGTACGGACCTCATCGCTTCATCGCGGTCGCCGGTGTCTTCCTGTTTCTGACCTCTGTCGCCGTCGCTCTTCGCGTCTACTCGAGGATCTTCCTGACGCGATATTTTGGCTTGGACGACAAGCTTGCGTGCCTTGCTCAGGCCACGTTCACGACCACGACCTTTCTCATCACTGAGATAGTTGGGGCTTTGCATGGAATCGGGGGTAGCGAGAAGGCGATATCCTTGGAAGACAGGCGGACAGCCCTTCAGGTACGTTTGCCCCAAAATGAAGCTCGCCGCGACACATGGCTCTATGTGAGTCGAGGATGAGTGAGAGAAAGCCTGTCATCCAGGTACTAAAACCCTCTACAGTACGTCTTTGCCGACCAACTCCTGTACATAATCACCACAGTTCTCTTGAGGGCCTCCATCGGCCTTTTCCTCCTGCGCATCACCGTCTCCAAAGCGCACGTCTGGATCGTCCGCGGCCTGGTCCTGTCATCGCTCGTCTTTGGCGCTATGCAACTGCTGTCCGTCATCCTTCAGTGCAGACCAGTTCACGCCTTCTGGGACGAGAGCCCTCTGTCGCCAGATTATTGCTTCGAGAGACATTTTCCTGGCCACCACGTACGCGGCCTCGGTGTTGACCTGCATCTTGGACTGGACGTTCGGGCTCCTACCACTGTTTATCGTCCGGTCGCTTCATATGCGCACCAAGACCAAGATTTCGGTCATTATTCTACTCAGCTTCGCATCAGTGTATGTGCTGCACTTGTTGTGGTGACCAATGCACAAGTTTGCCTGCTGCAACACCACGATCCAAGAGGGCGTGTGCTAACATGGATTGACTTTTTTTTTTTTCAGTGCGAGCATCGCGACAATCATTCGGGCCGTGAACATAATAGCTTCTGTGCCCGGAAGCCAGCCAAACTTTCTTCGTGCGTCACCACCCCTGCCCCAACAAACTCAGCACATCTACCCGGAAGGATGCTTTTATCTATAATGCCAGATCATATATGCTGACTTCATCGGCAGAGGACATTAGGAACATTGCTCTCTGGAGCACCGTCGAACCAGGCATCGGCATCACAGCAGCCTGCGCGCCGAGCCTACGCCCCATCGTGAGGCGCCTTTCCGCGAACCGGGAGCGGGCGGGAGGCAACCAGCCTATTTGGAAGAGGAGGTCGCTTCGGAGGATCGACAGGACGACCGTCGGGATGTCGAAGAAGTATTTCCGGAACTCGTTCAAGAGCGATCCGCCGGCGTCGAGGGAGGTGCCGCGGTTGCGCTTCGACGACTTCACATACGAATCGAAGATCTCAGGGCCGGAAACACCCGGCACAAGACCCGGGCCGCCGCGGAGTCGGGCGTCTTGGGCATTCCCCCTACGAGCCGGGTCCAGGTCGTCGTCAGCATCATCATCCGCGGCGTCGGACTCTTCTAACGCCCCCACATCACCATCGACATCAGCCGCCGTGGCGAGCCCGGCGCAATCGGACCCTCCATTATCGGGCATCATGAAGACAATGGAGTTCGAGCTGTCCTACGAAGACAAGACATGGACGAGGCAGGAAAGAATGATGCCTCGCGACGAGCAATGTTCGTTACGGCCGTGTACACTATCGGGGATAAAGAGGCTGACGAGCGGCGAAGTGCCACTCCTACCGGGCGGGAATCTCTCGCCCATGTCGGCCGAGTTCGATCTAGAGTCCGGGTTCCATTCGACGACGTTTAGGCACTCATCATCTCCGGGCGCCACTTGGGAATGGGCTGAAAATAACTTACTCAGGAGGAACTCAAGGGGAGAGCTTGAGATACATGTGTCCTCTCCGCAAGGGGAGGAGGAAAATACACGAGACGACCACGAGCAACATGGGGATTCATAGAGGTCGAGTCACGCGACACGCTGAAAGACAAACAGGGCAGGACGGGATTATGAACATGAACTTCGATATATCGAAAGAAGAGCCTTCTGAGCCATCAAATAAAAGCAATAGCAATTTCCGTTCAAACATGGACCACACTGTTTCTGAGTAACGACTCGCCGACCCGCGTTCCCGGCTCGAACAACGAGAGTGACGAAAGCCTTCAGCCCTGCGAGTTGACGCTGCGTTGGCACTGTATTTACAAACAAGCTTAAAGACCCCCTGCTTGCCCTGCTCGTGTGGTGAGTGTGTATGGTCGGTCAGTCTACCCTTTCCTATCCCGTTTAGGAAGGAATGCTAGATGCGGACAAAGCTGAACTCACGCCTAGATGGGACTTTGGTCTCCCGTCCAATACGTCGTCACCATTGAATGGCCCGACAACCTCTCATCGAGACCAGTCGGGGGATTGAATTGACCACTCAAGGCAAACGCCAAGGTCGGACTCAATCGCCTTTTGCTGGTGCCTAGTCCCCCCAACAGGTGCCCCCTCACCAGGGCTTGATGCACAATGACATATTCCCATTTCCGAATCTGTGGTCTGATTCCACCAAAAACGTATCTTGTACCCGTTTGTAAAGAAGGATAGCATGCGACCTAGGAGTGATTGGATCAGTTCACGCTGACTGGATCGTCATCCTGGTACTGAGCCGCAACACAACATGGTCACTCGTCTGGAGTAATGTTTCCAGAGAAACTACGTACTGTATTAGGTGCCTCTCAAGACGCATGAGAGAGGGGATCAGAGTTTAAAAGCCGTACTGCATATCCCGTATCCGATTCTTCACAGCTTGATAACCTCGTCACTCTTGTCAAAAAGCCTATTTCTTAGAGCAGCATAGCTCTGTTAACAACTGTTCCTCGACTAGTCCATCATCAAGAACTTTGCACGCAAAAGTCCAGAGACTCGTGGTTGAAGACTACGCAATCCGAGGACCAGACCCCCGCCATCGATTCCAACAAAAGTTCGTTCGTAGAGGATCGGGCTTCTCTTACCGATGTCGTTGAAGAATCTTCAGCGAAGGGTCAAACCCTTGCGACCGATATTCCAGGGATGCAACGTGTACAACTATCTAAATGGGAAGTTATAATGCCGTCGCAATTTTAGGAAAGACATGTCGTGCCTACCATGCCTATGATGGCTAACTTGGGGCCCGATGACAACCAAAGAGAGACCATCACGAATCGAAGCCGATCCAGCAAGTTCAAAGTGGGCGCGCGGCTATCGGCATGCATACACGGCTACATGGAACAAAAGACACGGCCGACTTCTCTCATCCTCGTCGACTACGAGCTCATATCATTGGTCGAGGGCGCCGTCTTCTCATCCGTGACAACGAGCTTCAAGTTCACGGAGCACCGCCCCAAATCCACGAAAGGTCAGGACAATCTTACCCCCGCAGCCCCTCGAGTGACTGCCATTGCGCCGTTTGAGCAGTCGGCGCGATACAACCATTCGACCGGGAACGTCGCCACCACGAGATCCATGAGCGGTGATTTCGCGCCCAGCTTGGTGGGCGCTGGCGCGGGGACGATCGGCCTTTCCAGAGAGCGGTCGTCCACGCATGAGCAGCAGTACTTCGACAGGGGCGAAACGAGCATTGACACTGGCAAGACCGGCAAGCCAGATGGGGCGTACTGGTTCCTCGCCCACAACGGAAGCCAGAAGCACGGAGTTCCGAGGAAGTTTCGCGTCGCGATGCTGGTTGAGCGGACTGGGAAGGCGAGGTTCGAGGGGCATTTCAAGATCGAACCCAAGTCAGGTTTCCGCTACAAGATGAGCCATATCTGGCAGAGTGCGAAAGGGAGGACGTATGACGACCCTATCATCTTCGATCCTACGGCAAAAGACCATATCAGTGACAAGTTGAAGGGGCGACTCGAGGGCGTTGACCCGAATAATCTTGGGAAACTCGCGGGAGATGGGTTTTTGGACGGCATGGCTAATGTCCCGGGCCTTTCTCCGCTCCAGAGTAAATCGGTCGACTAGCCACGCTCATATATTGAAAGCAGGCACGTTTGATTTGTTCCTGCAAACCGGGGTCTACATGGAGCCCATAGATTTCAGAAAAAAGTAGATTTAGGATCTTTGTCTCGGTCTGAGGAAGTCATTGATACTATGAAACCCAAATAGCGTGTTTGCGCAACGTGGTGCTACTCGACATGGAAGCACAAGCGACAGTCATTGGATAACTTGGCATTGTTGGTGCGAGGCGCTCACATGGCATTGTTCTCTTCGCAGAAAGTAGTCCAGAGACCCAAGCCTGCAAAAATATCACTCCTCGCAAATCAAAAGCTCATCGGCACGATACCGATCGAACCGCTCTCTTCTCGGATTGACGGATCGCCACGACAGGGGGGGGGGGGGGGGGGGCCGGGCCAATGAAGCGACATCTGCCAGGCCACACATTCTTGCTGCAGCGCGCCCCGTCGTGTGCTCCGTACGCCGACTTGCGGGGATCAGGAACCGCATGAGGGGAAAACGGGCCTTCTGTGGGTTGACAGCGTGACAGACAGAGAGAACCAAAGTGCTGGATGATGTCAACGAAGACAGCAGCAAGCCAAAATGGTTGACGACATGCGCTCGCTGCTGAGACCCCAGTGGATATAGCTGAGGTCTCACGAGGGACGTTTCAGAGAGGAGCTGATCGGCTCGTGGCGGAACCACAACTGGGCTGTCGGAACGATCAAAATACAACATTCGACATCATTTTTCTGCCCCCTATCGCCGAACCGGCGCGTGTTTACCAGGTAATTACCCAAATTTTCCGACACTCCACATTGAACTCAGGAAGGCCCTGTCGTTAAGCCGCGACAGCGACGTAAGGGCAGAAAATAGAAGAAGAAAAGTTTATTTATTTATTTATTTTTATTTCTTCGAATAATTAAAGGTTCATGGAAACCGGTTCGTCAGCCGCGTTGCAACATGTGCCGGTGCCTGTCCTGAGCATTAGGTCAGATGAACAGAAGGCGCAATTAATAACATCGGAGGGCGTTGTTTGATCCGAACCGCCTGGCCATCCATCACACGATCCGGGCCGTGTTGGCTCATGCTGTCGCTTCCCACCCCCTTGCCGCCTCACGGAGCAACAAGCCAGTCGGAATCTCGACTGTCACCAGCCAAGGACGCGGCTTCACTGCCGGACCGGTACCTGAGATGGAGCGGAGATAAGCGGGTAGTCAAGCGGACCATCGGTGGGCGCTCTGCCAGGCACGAACGACGTCTCGTGCCGGTGCAGAAGTTTTTACGGCACGTGGCTGCCCGTCAGGCCATGGTTGTTGCAGCAAGACTGGGGGTTAGGCTCTATTCAGGGGTTGGACGAGCAGTTTAGTAAGAGAGAGACAAGAAAAACTAAAGTCTCATCAAGTCATCCCCTTAGTCCCAGTTCTTCTTTCCACCGCCCGGCTTGCTTGCTTGCCGCCAAGCGCCCGCAAAACAACACGACCTTGGCCATGTGCGCTTCTAGATTTTTCTCGCTTGACGTCAGCCCATCGTTCGTGTTACCGGTCTCCAGACTTTCCCCAGGGAGAACGTTTTTCAATGGTCCAACTCTGTTTCTACTCCACGCGGAGACTCCGTACGGTTCCGCGAGGACGCGAGAATCATTCGGATTGTCACCGAGTCTCAGGATCCAGAACGCGGTGACGGTGGAATTTTCGGTCAAACCACCCCCCCGTCGGGCGGGTCTCGCGCAAACGCTACGCTTCGCCCGCGGTGGACCCGCGAGTCAGATTGGTTAACTGAGCAGCCTGATCTCCGTCCGGCCAACCTGCAGTCGTCGCCCCATCATCATGCCTGGGCTGGTGTGCGGTGGTGGTGGTGGTGGTAGTGGTTCTCTATCCTAGTGTATACCAACAAACCTGGAGCCCCAGGGGGGGCGCCTTTACACTAGAGCTTACACACACACACGACGTCCGCTCGCCCGCGCAACCCGCAACCACCACCCCCAACCAACCCCCAGGTTCGGTCTCCGGGCGCGGGTCCTTGGGCCCTGGGGTCTCCTCCTCCTCCACTGGAGAAGAAGAAGAAGGCCCTGGGAGAATGCGGACAAAGTCGCTCCTACTTCGGCCGTTCCTCTCCAGCTTCTCCACCCCAACACCAGACAAAAAATTTCGGATGACGATGTTGGTGTCGAGTTAAGACAATCAGGTATCGAACGTCGGCGGAGAACCCACAATGGATCAATGCGGCCGTCGGGTTGGATGTCGCTCCATATTTTGGGCGTGGCATGTCTTGGGGGCTGGCTACATGGAGGTTGAGCGTGATCTGCAACGTCTTTAAAAGCCTCCTCCGTCCCGATATCTCTCGCCCGTAGAGCTGTCTTGGCAGTCTGTCTCCCCCCCTATCCCGGACGATCTCATCCGAGCCGCAGTTCCCTCGCTCGGAGTTTAGCATCAGCCTCAAAAGAAAACCCGGCTCCGTTGTTTATGCTTTCTTTCACTACACACACGGCTGCGCAGGACACCTTCACGATGCACGGAGTAACACTAGCCCCGAAGCTCTCGGGCAAGCACAACCCAGACGGTCAGGGCGAGGCTCACGTCGAGAACCTCACCGGCGCCCTGCCCGGTCTCAAGGAACAGGATGCTCTGGCCCACGCTCAGGCCGGCGGCTGGGAGGTCGACGGCCTCATCGACAGCCTTGAGCGCGAGCTCGAGGCCTCTGGTGGCATGAAGAAGGGATTCTTCGACATCGAGTTCACCAACAAGAAGTACTTCACCTGGCTCATCGTCGCCTTCGCCTCCATGGGAGGTCTCCTGTCCGGCTTGGACCAGTCCCTCATCTCCGGAGCCAACCTGTTCCTGCCCAAGGACCTCGGCCTCAGCACCCGCCAGAACAGCTTGGTTAACTCCGCCATGCCCCTTGGCGCCGTCGGCGGTGCCATCATCCTCAGTCCCTGCAACGAGTACTTTGGCAGACGCATGTCCATCATCATCTCCTGCGTTCTGTACACCATCGGTGCCGCTCTCTGTGCTGGTGCCATGAACTTTGGTAAGTGCTTGCCATTTTCCCGGTCGGTCTATGGCCGACTAATAATAATCCAGGCATGATTGTCTCTGCTCGCGTGATTCTCGGTATGGGTGTCGGTCTCGAGGGCGGTACCGTGCCCGTGTACGTCGCCGAGACCGCCGAGCGCCGCATCCGTGGTAACGTCGTCTCGCTGTACCAGCTCAACATCGCTCTCGGCGAGGTCCTCGGCTATGCAATCGCCGCCATTTTCTTGCACGTCCCTGGCAACTGGCGCTGGATCCTCGGCTCCTCGCTGCTCTTCTCCACCATCATGTTCATCGGCATGCTCTACCTGCCCGAGAGCCCCCGTTACCTCATGCACAAGGGCAAGACGCTCGAGGCCTTCAAGGTCTGGAAGCGTATCCGCGGCACTACCTCTTCCGAGGCCCGCGAGGAGTTCTTTGTCATGAAGGTCTCGGTCCTTGACGAGAAGCAGGTCGTTGCCGAGGGCGCTAAGAACAAGCGCTTCCCCTGGATGGACTTCTTCACCGTCCCCCGCGCTCGCCGCGCCCTCATCTATGCCAACATCATGATTCTTCTTGGACAGCTGACTGGTGTGAACGCCATCATGTATTACATGTCGAGTTAGTATTTCTCTATTTTCCCTCTGTTTTTTTCCGATTTCTTTTTTCGAATTTCTTTCGATGTTTTTCATCTTCCCCTACTATTTTCATGACTATGGGTCCTAACATGAAAACAGTCTTGATGCAGCAGATTGGCTTCAACGACGAGAAGGCCACCTACATGTCCCTCGTCGGCGGTGGTTCCTTGCTCATTGGTACTATCCCTGCCTGCTTCTACATGGAGAAGTTCGGTCGCCGCTTCTGGGCCAACGCTATGCTGCCCGGTTTCTTCGTCGGTCTTATTGTCATTGGCGCTAGCTACCAGATTCCGGAGACGACTAACACTACTGGCGCTGTCGCCTGCTACCTTGTCGGTCTTGCACTGTACATGGGCTTCTTCGGCTGCTATGCTTGCTTGACCTGGGTCGTCCCCTCGGAGGTCTACCCAACCTACCTCCGCTCGTACGGCATGACTACGTCATCCGGTCTGCTTTTCCTGTCGTCTTTTATTGTCACTTACAACTTCTCTGCCATGCAGGAAGCTATGACCCGCACCGGTCTCACCCTCGGCTTCTACGGAGGCATCGCCGTCCTCGGATGGTTCTACCAGGTATGTTGATGGCTTTCCACTCAATCCAGATGCGAAACTAACGCGATAAGTTATTTTTCATGCCCGAGACGAAAGACAAGACTCTCGAGGATATTGATTTGCTGTTCGAGAGGCCTACAAAGGAGATCGTGGCGGAGAACGTCCGGAACATGACCCGGTCCTGCGCCGGCATTTTCCGGCGCCGCGGCGGCAACAACAACTCCGCCAATGCCGAACTCGAAGTGGAGGAGAAGGCAAACAAGGAAACTTTGGCCTAAAATTATGAGAACATTAACTGTGTAGTGTATTGGCATAGGAGAGGTTGGGGTCAGGGATTGGTGACTTAGTAATGATCCTCCCGGCACCCCAACGCCCCGACGACCTCAATGAAATTATACCCATGTCGCCATTGGAAAGAGCGACTTTAGTTTGCGAAAAGCATTTGACATTGATTGTGCTCTGGCTTTCTGGACTTGCCAATGCCAACATGTTCTGTGCATGCGCGAACCATCCTTGTGAGATCTGCCTTGCCTCTTTTCTGGCTTCTATCATGCAAGAGTCAACCCTCGGAAAGGCAGCCAAGAAGCACCAGTACCCGCAAATCAAGTAAGATGTTTCTGATGGACTGGACGAGTGAGCATTTTCCTGAAACTTAGCTACCTTTTGGAGATGTTGTCCTCACTTTCATGCTGTCAACGTCAGTAATCAAATCATCTAACCATTCTTTCCTCGCAAGCAGTCCGACGTGACGACCTACGGGAAGTTGCATCCACCATCTGCTTTACAAATAACCCTGAGGTTTTAGAACGCACTGGTCGATGCCTCGTCGGTACCTAGTAGAGGTACCTTCCACACACCTTCCTTAAGTGGCCGCCAGTCGCTCCTGCCTCTGAGTACCTAAGGTAGATACACGTCACGTACCATAGAGCCAGACTTCACCTACTTACTGCTGGCCACAAACGGGAACGAAAACTTCTCACCAACAACAAACTTCGGGAGGAACGATATTTGAGTGCCCAGGCACGATGACGACCCTGGGAGGAAGCACCGGCTTCGACGAGAGCAAAGTTGACAACCTCAGCAGTATTTCACCGAACTAGCTATCTGATTCTTTTTTGCATTGCTAACATCAATTGCAGGGGTCTTTAGATGGAAATACAGGAGTATTTGGAAAGCCTACGAACGGAACGAAGTTGAAGAGGCGGAGGCGGCTGCCAAGAAGCTCCTGATGGAGCCCAGACTCGGCGATTTCCACGCGGCCGGCATGCATTTGCTTCTCGCCGCACCCCCCAATGATAAAACTCACTGTCTCTGTCGTCGTCGCCGTCTCTCACTACCCCTAGAGTATTCTGGTCGGGATACTCGAGGAGAGATGCCTCCAAGACCCTACCTCTGCTCACAGGGAGTTGATCCGACCTGGCTCATGAAGCGATGGGATCCATGGATGACAGTTGTTCGATCCCAAACAGTTCTCCGGCACGCCAACAGCGAACACAAGACGCTAAGGCTCCTGCGCACCATGCCTTCAGAACCCAGGAAGTGAGGCCAGATGTAATAGACATTCGATGTAGATTTAGCCCCATATTTACCACATTGAGCGTTGAACATCTGCGATGGAGCGCTCTTCAGGTCGCCTAGAAAACTGTGCCGTATCTTGAACAGGTTTTTGTGTCACAATGCGTCGCCTAGTTGGGACGACAGCTGTTGGGGAGGATACGTGTAGACGCTGCCCTCTGTTGAGCAGCAAACTAGCAAGATGGGAATCTTGGCGATATTCAGCTCTCCTGCTTTATTTCCCAGCCACCAGCAGCTTAGAGTGCTAAAGAGTTGAAAACTACTAGATATATCGATTTCTCAATCAACTCATGTTTCTTGACCGGAACAACTGTGTGGGACAGCGGTCGTAGCGATACCTGAGTCAAAATCTTCAGCAAGTGCTATAACACTGAATAATTCCGAAGCTTGTCATCTGACCATCGCCGAGCTTTGCTGATCTTGTCGCAAGGGGCAATTTCAGGCCAGGTGGTAAGACGAGACAAACGCGGCCGGACGACAGGCGCCATTGAGAATGGGCGATGGGCAAGCCGGAGTTCTGACGCATCGATTTTGATGGCCAACGGAAAGTGCCAGACACAAGGCCAGGCAGAAGGAGAAGAAATGAAGGCGACTTAACTTGAAACAAGGAACGGCAACTTCACGGTCACTTCTCGAAACGCGCAGGGTCTCAACATTGGCCGAACCAGCGCAAACTCCATACATTTGAGTTCGTCGTGGGGACGATTGGCCCACCAGAGCTCAGAACGCAGGCCAAGATCCCGCAACTGAGTAATGGCACGTACCCGAGCGGCTGGGAATGCAGCTGGCTGGTAGGGCTGTTGGAAATCCCAACCAGGGAGCAGCAAAAGCAGGAGTAGACCAAGCCAGGAGCAGCCCAAGCAAGGAGTGGCCCAAGCAGCATAGTCTACTTCCTGCGCAACTCAAAAGTATATATAGGCTTCCGCGCCTTCTGCGGCTCGTAAGATCAGATTCCATGTCACTATAACATTGCACCGAACTCAAACATCAGCAAACTTCGACAAAATGAAGCTCACTCTCACTCTTTTGCTTACCGTCATTACGGCAGCCTCTGCCGCATCTGTTGATGTTGGCCTGGTCAAGAGGCAAGACAACTGCACTACCAAGAATGGTAACTCACTGTCCATACTTTAGGACCATCTTTCGCAATTGGGACAAGGAGACTAATCAGCAATGCGTAGCTAACTGCGGTGGTCCTGGAGACCGTGGCTGCTGCAGTGGTCTGCAATGCAAGAGCACTGACGCTCCCGTCGGCGGCGTCGGGATGATCTGTCAATAACTCTTTCAGACGTACGTATGAAGCAAGTTGTGAACCAAACATTCAGAAGGAAGCCGTTGCTGATGTCGATCCTGACAGACAGACCCACGGCATCCGCGATGCTCGGTGAACACCTATACGACCGATGATGGAATACGAGAATTCCAGTGTCCAGGATGGCAGTTGTTTTCCGCTCTCAGTCAGAGCATGCCCGAGATAGTCGGGATCTTTCAATACCCTGGTGGTGTATCCCAATCTCGAGCGATTCTCGCCGAGATAAGTAAGGAGCCAGTCGCTCACCGAAATCAGATGATTTGCGGGTTGAGATAGTACAATTGAACTGAATTAAAATAAAACCTGATAAAAGATATGCTTCACTTTTAACCTTTAATGGGTTCGGATCAACGGGTGCCTCTCCGTGCTTCTATTTCCGAGCAATGCATGTCCATTTGATTCAGTCATCCAGTTTTCTGTATTTACAAAGAACTTCGAAGTGAGAGACAGATGTCGAATCCGCTGTGCCAAGCGCCCAATCCACTTCCGGCGCGCTCGAAAGCCGTGCACGGAGTGGAATAATAACGGGCCGAAATGCGCCCTTGCACCAGCCACTTTAAGGGCTAAGTTCGCCCCTAAAGAACAGGGAGAAGTAAGGGAATTACACACATTATTGAATACATTACAAATTAACCCTTAAATCCGACAATTAATAATCTAATACATACTAAAAACAGCCATTAAACTGAACCCTACTTATAACCGCTATTCCTACGTATAATACCCATTCGATAATAACGATAACGACCCCTACTACGAAGATCGCACTTTAGACGACCAAGGACTAGGTCCTTTATTTTAACTAATTATAATCCTAAACGAAGACCTATAACTTATAGGACACTATAAACCCATCAATTAAGTACTCCGAGAACACCAGAGAAGAAACCTACGAAGAGATTACTCGAATACCGGAGTGGCCGGCGATCTCCGACCACCCAAAAGCAATCCGCCGAAGGGCCAGAAGCGCCTCAAGAAGTAGCGCAACTTAAAAACCCGACGAAGTATTCGTCCTAGGCCCTAAAGCGTTTATGGAACAAGCTTATACTCTCGAAGACCTATCCCCTACGAACCTCGCTTTATATAAAGAACGATGAGCGGAATATAACAATATCCATAAATATTATACTAAATAAATAAAAAGCGTATATATACTTCAGAACTAGTTCCGCGAAACTATTACTCCGGACCTTCTTAAGTACTACTATACCACGGATAAGGGACTTAACGAATAGGTCTCTAAACTACAAATCCGTATCAGAGGTGTATTATATAAATACTAAGCAAACATAACGGAAACATATTCCAAAATCTTAAGTTATCCTAATAAAAAGAGATTTACTATACAAAAGGATACCAATGACTGGATTAGCCGCTAAGAGAGCGTTCTCCATGAAACTCAAGTTATAGACGTCCCACAAGCTAAATACTCGAGTATTTGGTTTCTAAAGTTTACACGAGCCCTTAGCGGAAGCCTTATTGAACCATGGATTCAAGTTTACCAGTTAATAATTAGAACCAAAGTAATGAATAACCTACTTACACTAAACAAAGTCCTCACTAAAACTCAATAAGTCCTCCACTAAATAAAGGATATACAAAAAACTAAACGAAGAGTATTTAGACCTATAGCGATAACCAGCGGACCGGCCAATAACGATAATAAACCACAATAAATAAGGACCCAACCACGAAGAGCCCATAATAGAGGCCGTGGAGGCCGCGGAAGGGGTAACGGGAAAAGTGAAAGCAAACGGCCGCACTCCCCAGCTAATAGATCCAGCGACTCTAATAAGGGTAGGACGTATATAGTATACCTAAAACAAGGTCACCAGTTTTCAAAGTACTAGCTAATCTTCCCTAATAAGCGCCCTAACCACATATACCACAATTAAGCATTTAAGAAATTAGTTATTAAGTAACTTAAAAATAACGAAAACTTTACTCAATGTGTCCAAAGGCTTAAACTTACTATAAAATCAAGTTAACTCACAGGACGTTATTAAGCCCGCGTTCAAGCCGCACTAATATAATAACCTCTCACGAAACGTACTCACTTTATGGATCCGTAATCCTTAACTCCGGAACTATAATCCACATTTTTAACAACCCCTTATAGTTTATATAATTAACGGGAGCTATGCCTAGCGACTATTTCTAAGTAAATACTCAGTAAATGGTAATTAATAGCTTCGGAATAGTGGATATTCGCATTAAGGGGCGAGACGGTAAACCACTTAAGTTTCACTTATATAACACTATACTCTATAAAGGGTTTACAAACAACCTTATTTCTTTAAAACACTTACACTAAAAGGGTTTTTAATAGGATACTAGCCCTAGTAATAACTATATTAGGCGTACAAACCGAAACTACGTTTACGAGCTATTTGAAATCCACAATTAAGATATTCTCAACTATAGACCTATAGAGGACAAAGTAATACTCATAACGATCATTCCACTCCCTCAACCTACACCAAACAAACTCCCAAAAGCTCCGCAAAGAAACCACTTTATAAGTTGTCATGATATAGCCTACAATTACTGTCCCGTAATTGTGGTTCCACTTTTGCGACAGTTATGAGCCCTTGTCTCTACGAGCCCTCTGGTTGAATGGCTAAACGCCTCGCTAAAGTGGCAGTATGTGGGCCGACCTAGAGGCCATGGGTTCGAGCCTCGTTGTGCTCACCCATTCTCGCTTCAGCAGCAAGTCACCGAAATGGAAGGTTAGACTTGCCAGCTGGGAGCGGCCGGCACCCAGTAACAGCCAACAAAGACTGGCTTGTCAGCTGCGAGTGTAAGCCGGTGCTGATTGCTTAGTCAGCAGACCTCTTCTCTCCTCGGTCTGGGGGGGTGTGTCATGATATAGCCTACAATTACTGTCCCGTAATTGTGGTTCCACTTTTGCGACATAAGTATAATAATCCGCAAACCTATCTAGGTAAGCGTAAAAAGATGGCATCGGAGATTTAGATACCCAAAAAGAGATACTTTAAATCGTCTTAATAACACAACAAAGGGAGTGAAACTCTTAAATCGTAAAAACAGAGACCCGGTGGAATACGACGCATATAGGATAGCAAATACAACACACCAAATCCGCCGAGCACCAAGAGAGTCGGTTAAACGGGCAAAAACCGGAGACCGTCTAGTACTCGACTTCCATAACTATAATAAGGGATACGAAGGGTATACGTCCCTTATACTTCTTTCTAACTAAGCCTCAGGGCTAGTATAAGACTTTTACCTATAAAAGAGAACAATAAAGACGATCTTAGAAGTGTTATTCGAGTTACTCAACTATTTAGAACACATTTATAACACAAAGGTTAAGTTCCTAGAAATTAATAACGAGCTTCTAAGATATCTGCATTTAGTAATAGACCTAAAGGGGCGTGGAATAATAATTAAAATATTAACACCTAATACGTAGGCTTAGAACAAAGGTACTAAAAAGCTCGCTACGATTATTAAAACTAAAGTTAGGGTAATGGTTATTATAACGAATTTCCTAGACTACTTATGACCTGAGATCGTTAAAACAGTAGTTTACTTCTATAATTGAACCTTATTACAAATACACGGGTGGAAAACGCTTTACGAATAATTCTATAAGTAATTTTAGAGCAGAGAAAATAAGATTTATACGGTCCCTAACCTCTCCCACCTACAATCCTACGGCTATAAGGCCTACACCCTAACAACCAACGCACAACTCAAGCACCAACGACGAAAGAAGCTCGCCCCTCGTACATAAATCGGCTTTCTAGTGGGCTATACGTTAAGTAATTAATTTAGAATATAGAACCCTCTCAAAAAGGACATCTTCACAATAAGGGACATCGTATTCAACGAAAAGGCGTATTTTAATGGGAACCTTAAGGGTACTATTAAGGAATTTCGCCACCTAAACCTATAAACAATTAAAATACAAATTCAAAAACTTATTAAGTAAACCCAAATATAAACATTAATATAAAACGCTAACGAGGAAATAGAAGAGGTCACCTTCGCTCTTAAAACAAGTCCAGAGTACAACAAAAGTGCTCTAAAAACGAGCTTTATTATAGAGACGTACTCGGATAAGTTGAAATAATACGATATAAGGCGCTTCATACTATACCCAACACCTAAAACGTCACCGCTAAAACCCTTATCATTTTTCACTATTTTAGAAGCGGTTTTGGTTATAAAGGGGCGGGGGGAAAATAAGGGAGAAGCGCAAAACAAAACCACAACCTCAAACCATAGCATAAGTGTAGCGAGGCATAAAATCTCGTTTAAATCTACTTTCCTAGTAGGAACAACTCTAAAGTGGAAATAACACTACAAAACACAATTAACGGATGGTCTCCTAAGTATATGTTTATGGTCTAGCTAACCCAATGCCCTTAACGAGATTAGTCACCTTAGAACCTTTAACAAAAGTATATTAAATTAAAAAGCTGATGGGGAAATACTTTAATAATATGACCTTTCCGGTGAATTAAAAAAGCCTGGTTAAAAAGGGACTTCTACTAAGGGAAGTACTCCGGGTTATATATATAAAGAGTTTTCTCTACTAGGCCGTGAGGGTAGTACACCTATAGGTACTCATTAAAAGAAATTACCCCCTCTCCCCACATTACATAATCACTTAAAGGATTACTCGTATAAGGACAACTTCAGAACGGCTAAAATAAGCTATTTAAGTGGCCATAAAAACTCCTACTCCTAAGAGGAGATCAGCAAAAAATAAGTATAAGGTAAGTAGATTCTCAGCTACCACTAGGTATATACTTATAAACTTAATAAGTATAGGAGGTTCGTAAAATTCAAAGTACACTTTGTTATCCGTAGAGATTAACAATTAAGAGATGAGCGAGAAATGTATGCTACTATGCTCATAGGTATATCGTTCCGAATCCTTATTACAACAACTACTCACTTCAATATAAAACTTCTATAATACGATGCAGTAAATGCCTTTATACACATAATAATTAACGAAGAAGTATATATATAACTCCCACCCGGATACCGAAAAGCTAGACAGGTACTATACTTAAAAAAGGCACTTTACGGCCTTAGGAGGTCACCTCTACTCTAGTAAAAGCACTTAGAAAGCGGGCTCTTAGAATTCGGCTTTCAACGAGTTACTAAAAAAAACTATTATTAGCAAAAGGAACAAATCACGTTCTTCTTTTACGTTAACGACTACGTCTTAACTTTCCCTCATAAGTTTCACAACGAGGTAATAGTATTAATAAAATAATTTTAGGAATAATACCATTTAAAAGGTGGTCATAAGTTATAATAGTTCTTAGGAATTAAAGTTCTAAGGAACCAAGAAGTTAAGAAGATCTAGCTCTTATAATTAGTGTTTACTGAGAAGGTGAGAAGACTCCTATTAGACGCTAATAAGCCGTTCAAAGCATACTACAATACCCCTATAACGGTTATTAAGCTTTTCCCTTATAAAGGGATAGCTAAACTATGGGAAATTAAGAAGTACTAACGTAAAATTAGGACGATTATGTATATAACAGTGATAACTCGCCCGGACATCGTATTCACCGTAAACCGTCTTATATACTTTAATTAGAACCCAGGGCCGAGTCACCAGCACACAGCGGATCAAGCACTCCAATACCTCTACTCAACGCATTCCCTCTACTTAGAATACGGAGCCGTACTAAGGAGCCCTAAGGACACTTTAGAAGTCGCTTTAGATATTAGTTTCGCTAATAATACACTTAATCAGAAAAGCTCTTAAGTACTCATAATACAACTTTTTAGTGGAATCGTTACGTAGAAAGCAAATAAGTAATAAATAATTACAACATTAATAACAAAAGCTAAACTTCTCACCTTATTATATATAATAAAAGAAGCTATCTTCGTAAACTAGTTAATATCCGCTTTACAAATACAACTCCCTATAAAGAACGTTCAGAGTACTAAGTTCACACCTTAAATACACTCTCAACTACGAATTCACATATAATACAAGAACCAGTAAACTATACACCTTATAACCACAAAATAAATACAATTATAAACACACCTATACTACGTCAATATTCATAACCACCAATTACATCAAAAAATCGAGAACAACCGCGTTAACGTCGCATATACACCATTAGCCGAGCTAATAGTAAACGAACTAACAAAAACACTTTCAAAGTAGCTATTTCAGGCGTTTTTTACGTAACTAAATATAAGTAACCAGCGGGCTCGTCTCGAGAACAGCCGTCGCCGCAACCTCGCCGAAGATAAGGCCGGCTGGGAGGCCGGGATGGCCAAGGATAACATATGGGACGTTGAGGCTCGTGATCCTCACACTCCTAGGGGCTCGTAAACCCCGTAGGAAGGACGTATGAGAAGTGCTTTAGACGGAGGAAAACGAAATTCACATCTTAAAACAATTATAACGCTTAGAAATAGTTATTGAAGGGCGGATTAGGTGGTAGGAAGCCCACTAAACGGAGGCCTCCCTGAAGGGGCGTGTCGAATCCGCTATACTAAGCACTTAGTACACTTCCGGCGTGCTCGAAGGTCCGCGCACAGCGCGGAACAATGATGGGCCGAAATGCGCCCTTGCACCAGCCACCTTAAGGGCTAAGTTCGCCCCTAAAGAACAGGGAGAAGTAAGGGAATTACACACATTATTGAATACATCACAAATTGACCCTTGAATCCGACAGATATATTCTAGGCCCTGAAACCTCTGTGGAGCAAGCTCACACCCTTAAAAAACTATCTCCTATAAACCTCACTTTATATAAAGAATAATAAGTAGAATATAATAATAATTATAAATATTATATTAAAATAATAAAAAGTATATAAACATTTTAAAATTAGTTTTAAGAAATTATTACTTTAATGTTAAACCTTTTTAAGTATTATTATATTATAGATAACGTACATAATAAGCGAGCGGATTAGACAAGCGAGCGGATCAGTTCTTATCGCTACTAAAATCGCGATTTTTAAAGTTTTTTTTAAAATCTAATTATTACTAAAAAACATTATAAGTACTCATATAATTACTAATAAGGAATTTATATTTATAATTAAATCTATGGAAATTTACTACTTATAGTTTTATATATATTAAGTTTTAGCCTTATCGCGGTCCCACTTTTATGTTTTTTATAATTTAAATAATAATTATTTATTTAAAATTTTATAAATTTTGAGTTTGAGATTCATAGTTATATAATATAATTAGAGAGAAAGATATAGCATTTTTATTAATAATTAGATTTTAAAAAGAATATTAAAAATCGCGATTTTACTAGCGATAAGAACTGATCCGCTCGCTTGTATAATCCGCTCGCTTATCATTGTCACGGGCCGAACCCGGTGGTTATGCCCGGGCTATGCCCGTGCTCACACTAGTGCCCCACCGGTGCCCCACTAGCGCCCACCCCCTAGGAAGCAGAGATTTCGCACTATATCGTAGTTTACCCTTTTCCTCTTCAGCTTGAAATAAACAGTATTTGGCTACCTTTCAGTTGAGACAAGGCCTAGGACCAGCCCTTCGTAATCATATATGTTATACTTATTTCCTTTATTAATTTTATTATATTTTAAAGTAATTCAATACTTATATTAAATAATACTTAAATTTAAGGTTTTTTTATAAATAGTAATTTATAACTAAAAAAAAAAGAATTACTAGTATTAGAATACTATTGTTAAGAATTGCATATGAGCACGATGTAGGGGGTCAATTCGTGATGTGTATTGTGCTTGTGTGTCCTTATGCCTGTGAGCGCCCCTGAGGCACCTTTCTAGCGTGCCTTGTGTGACTAAGCACGCCTTGTGTGACTAAGCACGCCTTGTGTGACTAAGCACGCCTTGTGTGACTAAGAGTGCCTCGTGTGACAACAAGGTCCCGATTAAGTGTACGGAGCGGGTAGGAATAACAATTGATTGACTACATCACTATATGAGGGCCCCTTCGTCAAGGGCCCCTGTTACCCCTATATATAGGTAAAAAGGGGTGAAAAGCTACGTGTATGCAAAAACACCCTTACGTGCCAGTGGTGCCGCTTTAAAGCCGCTTCCAGCACACTTATACGCATCCAGCCTTTAGGAATACCCCTCCACGTAATCTAAGTCCACGCCACCTTATTATTCAGTAGGTGCACCATTACACCCCTCCTTAGCCCGAGGACCGTCGGCTTCGGGCTACTCTTCGGCGTAGCGTAGGCCGGCCCCGCTCCGGTGCCGCTCATAAAGCGGCCGTGGGAGCGGCTTCGTTAATATATCGACCACGTTATCCTCCGAGTGTATATACTTAAAGGCCACTTCACCACGCTCTATAGTCTCTCACACAAAGTGGTCGTAAACCCGTATATGGTGCGCTCTGTTGTTTGAGCTCTCGCCCTTCGTGAGCGTGATCGCACCCGTGTTATCTGCCCATATACACATAAAAGTCGTTACCTTTACACTAAGCTCGCTTAGGAAGTTCTAAATCCACAACACTTCTAAGGCGGCCAATAAAGCCGCATAGTATTCAGCTTCCATAGAGGACTTAGCGACGACCATCTAATATTACAATTTCCATAAAATGGGCCTATTAACCATAAAAAAGATCCATCCCGTTGTTAACCTTAAGGTCTCCTTATAATCCGCATAATCACTATTAACGTAACCGTAGAGTCCCCATTCATTCTCATCATCAGGAGAAACCTCATTCGTATACACAATCTTAAACATAGAGTACCTCTTTATATCCTGGATTAGTCTCTTAACCCCTTTTCCATAAGCTTCGGTCAACTAGTATGAGAACCTCGCCCACAGGCCGCTTCCATACGAGAGGTCAGGCCGCGTCATGAGCACAGTGAACTACACCTTACCTAATACACAGCAATACCACTCCTAAAACTCGTAATCAACAGGCCCCTCCTTTAGTACAATGAAGTTGATCGCCCCTAATTCGACGGGTGTATCGATGGGCTGTAGGGTTTCTATAAAGTCCCGCGTTACCTCCATTAAATAAGCGTCCTAATAGATCGTTATTGCTTGGTTTATGAATCTTAAACCTATTCCGAGGAAGGAGTTTAGGACCCCTAAATTATTAACTTCCACCTCCTCACTGACCACTTTGTATATAGCAAAGATGGCCTTGAGCGGGCCAACAATGAATATATCGTCAACGTATATAACCATCGAAACGTCCTCGCTCGTATTATAATACGTAACATCATCCATAAATAATAACTTAAAACCATAATGTGTAAGGATCCCCTTCAGAGTTTATTACCATTACCGACCTCCTTAACGTAGTCCGTATAACACCCTTTTAAGTAGTATAATCTATTCTGCGCCCGTCTTATATCCCACTTCCTCTGCATAATAGCTGAATCGAGGGTCTGCGAAGAAGTCGTCGAGGAGTAGGAATAGCACTATATATACCTTCTCATCAAGGGCGCCATTCAAATATGCGCCCACTAAGTCCCATTATTGTATAGCGTATCCCTTTCTCTATGCATAAGCCAACAAAATCCACCATAAAACCGTTTATAAAGTCGAGGCATATGTATAATGGAAATCTCGTCCATATACTTAGAGGAATCCTCGTACAACAACCCTTACCTTACACTTCTACAGCAATCCATGGACCTTCTTATACTTCTATACCCACTTCGCCATTAACCGAGTACCTATAAGCGCTTCGGACTTATGGACAAAGTATAAGACCTTTCGCACAACTAAGCTAAGGATCTCTACGTAGGCTACTTCCTTCCAAAGTGGCCAGTCTTCGGCTAACCCGTTCTAGGCCTCCATAAGGGTCGTCGGATCCGGGTAGGGCCACTTCTCGGAGTAGCTCTCGAACAGCATATCCGGGCTAAGCGTTATGTATACAGTGAGCATTTCGGGATTATCTTAGTGCAAATCTTTACCTAAGACTAACTAAAGGGATTATAGTGTTATATACGTATTCTAATAATATTTATATAATCCTACCCCTTGCCCTGGGGGTAGCATTCTAATATGGTCTTTACGTGGGTTAATAATGGGCTTATGGAATACCACGATCAACAAAGTAATAACAACATCTCACTTTTTAATCCACACTTCATACCCGCATTCCCTAGTATACCCAACGAGGATCCCCTTTTCTATATATAAAACCATCTTTTCTAACTTAATACACTTCTCTAAATCGATATTAACAAAGTAGCTACTTCCGATTATACGCAATTAATTTATATCAGGGACCGGATCTCTTCTTAACTCTAGGTCCTCGGTGAACACTTAGATCAGTGTTCTTGTCGGAATATCCACGCCGGACTGGCGCCACCTGTTGCCGCCTATCGCCTATTGGCCCGATTAGCGAGCCAATCAGAAGGCAGGAATCGGTTTTAGATCGGTAGCGTCAGATCGCTGCCGTAGGCCCGATCCCTTCCTTCCTTTAACAACAACAGAGTAGATACAATGAATATATTGTTATTTACCCACTTTCCATACTAGGCTTAGTGAAGTGAATCCAATACTAATTAGTGGTTGAATACCATTTCCGTAAATTAGTAAGGTGAATCTTTTATTAGAAGAGGTAGTATTATGAAATCCCAGAATAACTTAGTGTGCTCGACGGATTTTACGATACTTATATTACCGGAAGAATTTGCGATACCCTTGGTTGGCTAAACGATTAACGATAGGATACCATAGGAGCTTCCCAGGAGTTTATACGAAGTCACCGGAGCGATAAGTTCTACTCGATGTAACGAAATACGACCTCTGCGTCCATTATACACGGCTTATAACGAAGATCTCGTGATTAGTAGTGATATAAAGTGCCCTTATACTTCCATCGCCGATTTTCGCTCTTAAAGAAAAGCCATCCATCATAATCGACATCCCCTTCTTCTTTAAATACTACTCCGTTACCTAATAACTATGGAAAACACCTCGGAATCAGTGCTCAAAAGGCTGACCCTCACGAGAACCCCGACTTCACCATCGTCGCCGTTACCACTTACTCCTACTTTTAGAGTAGTAACCCTGAATACCTAGTGAACACAATACTAGAGACGATAACCCCACTTTCCGATTATGTCCATAAAAGAGAGCTGGTAATAGATACCGAGACTGGAGTGACCTGCTAAGGACATAACATTTAACACTTGAAGGGCTGAATTCAATGAGAACCCCGATTTCATTATCGTCGTCCCTACCCCTAGAGATGACCTAAACGTGGGTACACAACCAGAGACGACACTAAAGAAAAGAAGACTCCTTTCCTATACTACCCATTAGAAGTAGTATTCCATAAATACTAAGTAGTAATTCGCTTAATAAACGGTATACACCCTCGAAGCTGCGGCTTAGAGGAAATGCCCTGTGTTTGAGACGTCGTTAGCCTTACCGTTATATACTAGAATATTTATTAAGATGTTAGGAAGTGACTTAACTATGGTGAATCCGACGCCGGAGGAGGTCCAGGGTACTTAGGCCCCTCAATAAAGAGAGATAATAAGAGTAATAATTACTAAGGAACTTGATTATATTATGGTTAACGATTCCCTGGTCCTATTACCGAAGAAGTATAAGGATAACGTTAATATCTATGAATGGGGACTATGGACTAAATTTAAGCTGGAGGACGTGACCTTTGAATTTGCTTTTAAGTTAGTAGTAATGGTGGTAATGTTCTTTATGGAGATATACGATGTAAAAGGTGTTATTGGTTATAAGTTGGAAAAGGAATTTAAAGAAGACTTTAAGGAATGGACTTAGGAGACCTTCAAAATACTCGAAGGAAAAGTAGTAAAGAGATTACGTAACTTCCTACTCTACTATAGTGTTTATATTCCTATGGAGGGAGGGAAGATCGTAGAGGAGCTTTTTAAGTTTAAGGACTTAGAAGAACTATGCTATTGGACCTAAGAAGAAATCGAGAAGGTCAATAAAAGGAGTAAGTCCTTTAGAGACCTGATAGAGGACCTAGTCCTCTATAAGGAATTAATGGAGGAATAGATACCGTTATAACCTAAATTACGCTTAAAAGAGATTACAGTATAAAAGACCTCTCCATAAGTGCCGCTACCCCTAGAGAGAGCGGGAACAAGCTAAACCCGCATCGTACCGAGCCCTCAGAATCGACTACAACTACCCAGATAACCCATATTCACTTAAAAGCTACCGGATTAGGAAGAACGCTGTACTATAAATGAGATTAGCGAAATAGCGACCCCTTAGTAACAAAGTATGCTTATTAAGGTATATACTGACGATATAAGGTATAGTAGTAAGAAATTCGACGTCCTTAACACCAAATTCCGCATCTTCCTCGAAGTCTATAGAAAAATCGGAGTTAACTATTATATAACGATTAGCCTACTCCCTACGATACTAAAAAAGAGAACTTCTCAGTTCTACTATGGCCATATCAGTAGTACACCAACTACTCGGTCAACAAAGGAGGTAATTAATAAACTACGGTGCTACTTTAAAGGAGATTAACGCCGTTAAGCCTATATTATCAATTAGAATAAAGCAAATCTCAATAACGTCATTTAAAAGAACCCTAAGAGGATAAAGGTTGAGGTTTTAGAGATCCTTTTTAATGACCTAACAAATCTCTAATAAGCTCTTATATTATACTACTAGGGAAATTAGGTTCTAAAGGATAAGCTGATCGGAGTTATTATCTCTATAAAAGAGTGCTACTCTATTAACTTAACTAAAGTAAATATAATAAAGGAGTTTTATAATATAATAAGGATAAGCCTTGACTTAGAGGAAAGAAGAAAAGATACCCATTATTAACACTTTACGTTAAAAATAGAACTAGATGAGTAATTCTAAATTAACTAATACTATAATAGAAAAGGGCAAAATAACCATTATGGAGGTCACTAATAATAACGAGGATACCCTTACCATAGTAAAAAGTACTACGTTTATGGTAAGGAAGGGTGCTGGTTTACGAAGTACTCTATAAAGGAGAAAAGTAAAGTATATAAATGCTTTAAATTAAATAAGAATATCTCTAACACCTCTCCTAAAGTATATAACCACTTCTTTACTAAATACAAAGGAGATGAAGTGCTTAACGACGAGGACACTAAGGATAAAGAAGATCTAAGCTAATACCTTATTAATACTACCCTTAATAAGGAAAATGAGTATAACAACGAATTCCATATCTCGTTTTTCGGTTATACCACTACTCTAATTAACGAAGACCTTGCTTAAACCCTGAATAACTAAGCCGCCTGCTATACTATTACGGGGAAGGATATTTATAGTATACCCGTAAAGTTACTGACCTACGAGGTGTTTATTAGTAATGATTACTATGTAGCGATGATCTTCTAGGGGATTATATTTAATATAGGAGTAACCGGTGTTTCTATAATTGGATACCCTTAATTCCTTACTCTATAAAAGATCGATACTACTGTGAAACTTAACACCTCTAAAGCAGGCTAGACGAGTATTACCTTCGGAGACAACCCTCCAATACCCTCCATGGGACTAACCCATGTGAATTCACCTTTTGGACGATTACCCTTCTACGTTATAAACGTTAATACACTATTCTTACTTTATTTAAGAGATATGGACGACTTAGGGATCCGTTTCGATAATATCCACAACTTCCTCTAATAAGGAGATGTAAAGGTCCTTATTATACGTAAATGGGGGTATCCGTGGATACTTATATACTCTTTAGAATAGAGTTTTGCATAGAATCACCTTATAAACACGGAATTACGCAGAATCCATCATCGTTTTGGCCACCCATTAGTACAGAGGTTTTATACGATCTTGGAGAGAGCTGGTAACGATGTGACGTTCGAAGTAATCCAGAAGCTTATAAAGCACTGCTGCTAGTGCTAAATGAATGGACGAGCTCCAAGGAAATTCAAATTCACCCTTAGAGACGATGTGGACTTTAATTATGAGGTTATTATTAATATCTTTTATTTAGAAGGGAATAACCCCGTAATCCACGTTATTAATATGGCCACTTTTTTTAATGTAGCTAGGTTTCTGGAAAACGTTAATGCAAAGTACACCTAGGAGATACTATGCGAATACTGGATTGATACCTACCTCGGACCCCCTAATTGGATTATTATGGACGCTAGTAGAAACTTTAGTTCTAAGGAATTCAGGAATTCAATGAGATCTATGGTGATCGAAATCAAAGAGGTGCCCGTTGAAGCTTATAATAATATTAGGAAAGTAAAGCGATACTATGCACCCCTACGATGAGTATATAATATTATCCGCTAAGAATCCCCTTTTACGCTACCAAAGATCACCTTATAAAGTATAATTAAAGTGATTAATAATACGGCTAGCCTAGATGGTCTTGTTCTGACCCTACTCATCTTCGGAGTATACTCACATATAAATATAAACTCACTATTATCACTAGAGATACGGTAATACACAGAAGCTATGCGGAAGGCCATAGCAAAGTTACAAGAGATTTATATAAAACACATAACAATTAACATTCTCATAATAAGAAACAGCCCAAATACGACCCTTATACGAGATCTACTATTATAATTAAAAGTTATTGTTTAGCATAAGAGAAGGGGCTAAATAGGCCTATATACACTCCTCGTTAATAAAAGTGAAGACTACGTTGTCCAACTACCCTCTAAACTAAAAACTTTCAGGTCTACTATTGTTAAACCCTTCCTAGAAGATGACAACGAGAATACGGTCCCAGAGATACCGAGAAATAATAAGGAAGACGTCCCTAATGAGGAAGAGGAAGTCCGAAATGAAATTATTATCTAAATGGATACACTACCCCCGGAGGAAGAGTTAACACCACCACTTCGACGCCTAAGAGGTAAACTACGGAAGAACGCCCAGATTAACCTCCTAGTAGAAGTTGACGCCTTTAACGACGCCAAAAGCGAGGCCATAACAATAGCCGCGTTTATAAGCGCCAAGGAAGAAGCAGATCACGCCCTTACACTCGAGTTACGCAAAAAGGGTATAATTAAAGCCTTAGGACCCCCGTTTAAGGAGTCTACTAAGAAGGAGATTGATGCCCTAATTAAACGAGGAGTCTTTGAATTCACTTAGTATAACGAAGAAAAATATAAAGGGATACGTATATTCTGTTTAAGGATTATTAACGAAGTGAAGGGTAAAATAGAGATGCCCTATGAAAAGTCTAGACTTGTTATTCAGGGATACGTAGACGACGGCAAGGAGGTTATCCTCACATAGTCTCCGATTATTTAGAGCGCTAGTTAGAGACTAATTCTCACCATCGCTCCGTCTCTCATCCAGAAGGAGGGCTATTCACTATAAATAAGAGATATCACTTAGGTGTATACCTAATCCATAATAAAGCTTAAAAGGATGATCCTCGTAAGATTACTAGACTAAATAAAGAAAAATTACCCTCTAAGAACTATTATAACCATCGTATAACCGTTATATAGTATCGCAGAAGTTAAAACCCACTAGTACATAATATACAGTAAGCACCATAAAGAGAAGCTCTAGATGAGGACTTCTACGTATAACCCTTATTTACTATTATTAGATAATAAAAACGAGAACTTTGTAATAATTGGTATATAGACTAATAATATTATTGGCCTAAGTGATGAGATTTTTACTTAATAAGAAGACAAGGAACTCTAGAAAGCGATGTTCTTAGTGAAGGAGAAATAATACTTCTCTACTAAAACACTACTTATATTTAATAAAGGGATCGTCTTAATTAATAGAAAAGTTATTTTCCTACGCTTAAAGGGCTAGGGAGCGAAAATACGCTTAATTAACGCTAAATCCACTATTACGAAGGAGTAGTATATTGAATAGTATACTAAAAGTGTATACATTACCTTAAAGTGCTAACTAGAGGTAACGTTCAATTTATCCGTGGTAGCCTAGTACCGAGAAGCGACGTTAGAGCAGATCAAAGCTTTGAATTGACGCCTGTTATAGTAAATGGAGCACTTAGACCGAGGCCTCATTTACGTACCCCTTAATCTGACTACCGCTAAGTTCTTCGTCTTTATTAATAGCTCCTTTGCTAATAATAGTGACCTAATATCCTAGTTTGGATTTGTGATCCTCCTTATAAATGAGACCAGAGGAGAAGAGGACTTTATAGTAAAAGGAAATATTATCCATTACTCCTTAATAAAATCTAAGAGAGTTATGAGGAGCGTCCTTGTATCCGAGATATACGGGATGGTCACCGGTGTTAATATAGCCTATGCCCTCTCCACGACCCTAAAGATCGTAACCGACAAACTCCGAATACCTACGATCCCGACCATTGTATATACTAACTTATACTCACTTTATGAGTATCTCATTAAATTTAGAACTATAAAGGAGAAACGCCTGATGATCGATATTATAGTGTTAAGGTAGTCTTATGAGAGATGAGAATTATACGAGATCCGATGGATCTACGGAGACGATAACCTTACCGACGGCTTAATAAAGGCTACACTAAACCGAGCTTTTACGAGGCTTATTGAGGAGGTAAAAGCGAAAATTAGGATAGAGGGATGGGTTATAAGACCCTAAGGAGCGCTTACGGCGCCGAGTAAAAGGAGGAATATAAAAGAAATTAGGGGATATAGGAGGAATACTATTACCGTCGTTAACAACGGCGAGCCGGACCTTGCCCGTAACTGGTTATGGGATACGCTCATTTCTACTAAAGGTGGTACGGCCAAAAACAGCACTTCTGCCGCTTCCAACCACCTTACGCACTCATTCCGTCTATCGATTGTTTTATTGCGTTTTAAGCAATTTGGTGCCCGCGCCGAATAACGCTCAATTTTCACTTATTATTTAAAAAAGGGACGATTTACGGCAAAAGAGATAGTTGCCAGTGTCGGAATATCCACACCGGACTGGTGCCACCTATTGCCGCCTATCGCCTATTGGCCCGATTAGCGAGCCAATCAGAAGGCAGGAATCGGTTTTAGATTGGTAGCGTCAGATCGCTGCCGTAGGCCCGATCCCTTCCTTCCTTCAACAACAACAGAGCAGATACGACGAATATATCGTTATTTGCCCACCTTCCACACTAGGCCTAGTGAAGTGAATCCAACAGTTCTATTATCAAGGGCTACGGTGAAGCTGCGGTTAGTGATATAGACCACAGTACCCAAAATCCATAGCCACAATTCAGGGGGAATATCCATATTAACACTCATAGACCACACTTTATTAAAAATCACGCGTATAGCGCACTCCGCAACGCCGTTCTACTCGTGTATATAAGGAAATAAGGACTCAACTTCCATCCCATCCTCCTTAAAAACAACTCCTAGGAACATAGCCATGAATTCTCCTGTGTTATCGGTGTAAACCTGTTTTATAGCTGTTCTAAAGTGGTTTTTCTAGTTAATAAGGTAATTATAAAGTTTCCTTATTAACTCATCCTTAGTATTAGTAAATATAATTACTCTAAATTATAATTTGTTATTGGTAATAAGGAGGAAGTATTTATACCACTTCGCGGGCTTAATCTCGCCTATGTCGACGTAAAAGACGTCTCCTACGCAAAGTGCCCGTTTTCGCGGCGTTCTCGGTGAGTACCGCAAACTCTTCGAGAAATCACAAGTCTCGTACAACTATGGGGCGACGTCTTCGGGGACTAACGGGCACCCCTTCGTCTACTTAATTATATATAGTAGCTCTCTAAAGCCCGGATGGCCGAGGCGACAATACCAGAGTTCAGTATCAACCTTCTGCTTCGCAATCCACATGACTCGCCGCTCGGGACGGTCATTCTACGGTACTAGAACAAGGTCGAAGCTGTGGTTAAGGATATCAAGAGTTATAAGAACCCTTCCATTTAGTCCGATGATATTATTCTTATTTAGGTAACCCCCTATAATATATAATCGTTTACCACTAAATATATTAACAGGAAAACCAAGGACGAAGAGTATATCACATAATAGGATACGCTTTCCACTTTTAAAGTATAGAGTAACCGTTCCCATATACTCCGGATAAACTAGCCCTACACTGGTCTGAATTAGCTTTTCCGCGGTGACTGCGGCGTAGTCATTGTACTATACTACATCGTTAATAGTGTATATATTCACCCTTAAATCCTATAACCACGTGGAATCTGCTTTCTCGACCATTCTAAATACGGTTTCGTTGTACACCAGTATCGCTCAATCGTTCTGCGCACATTAATAATCAAGTTGGAATAGGTGGAAGTCGTAGGGGTTAATCCAGGCCCGGTAGGCTTAGTTCTATGTCCTGGCCTTCTTCGGCGTAGAGGTCGATTCTTCGGTGTCGGCTGGTTCTAGTACCGTTCTATTTCCGTTACTAGAAGTATTCTAAGTTTTCTTCTCCTTTTCCGTTACCTTTTTATATACTTCGTAGTTATAACGTATTACCCCCTCTTTATTATAGCCGTAACAGGCAAACTTTCCCTTTTTCTTCTTTATAGGCATAGTATCCTAGTTTTTTTGCTTAGAGTCCCTTCTACACTGTGGATTCGTATTACCTAGTATCTAAGTTACCAGGGCTTTACCCTTCGTAGAAACTTGCACTTCGTTGGTTAAATCCGTGGTGAGGATCTTAAGTGAGGTCCGTGCACCTAGCCGGTATTGTGAGTAGTGGTGCGTTGCCCAGTCCCGGTACTGTGTTTCCGTTCCTTTTAGGAACGTATGGATAATGGTCTCTTCTACTATCACCCCTCTAACTACTTAGTATTAATAAAACAACTCATTAAACTTTATAATATATACGATAAGGTTATTTCCCTTAAGTGTATATAAGTAGAGTTAATTGTAAAGTTGCCCTCTCAGTATTATACCATAGTTAACGTAAATCTGGGAAAGGACTTACCAAATCTTCGTGCCCTCTGGTATATAGGCCACAAGGGATATTAGCCCCTCTGAAACGTTGTTACGGAGCTTGTTTCCGATCCGTAGATTCTCCGTTTCCATAATGTTATCTCCGAGGCTCACTCTACGGAGCCGCATAGCTGTCGTTACTTAGGTCAACTAAGTAAACTAATTCGAGGCTCCCTTTAGGAAGTGCTCCTTTGGCATCTTTAACCAGAAGTCCTTAAAGTAGTCTTCCAGCGGAGCCGACTTCTATAAAGTGAACTCCTTGCGGTCTTCTGGAACGTCGTCTTTGAAGTCCGGGGTGTCCCGTATCGTAAAGTCAATCTTTGGCTAAGGACTTCGAAGTACAATTATAGGATCCACCCCGAAAAGGGTCATTCCCCGCGTAATAGCCGTCACCGAGAGTGAGTCCATTAAGCATACGCTACTAGACCACGGGCTCGAGGTGATTTCCTTACCCTTTGTGGATCCCTTCTATAACTCCTCGAATCGCATAGCATATTCGCGATTCAATTCCTTAAGCGCCTGGATTTTCAGTATAAGTTGGGCCAGTGTAGGCTGGCCGGTCTCGTCGCTCTCGGTATCACCACCGCTGCTACGGTTATCGTGGGACACCATCTCCTGGGTTTTATAAGGTCTTAGCTGCTCTCCATAGGTCCAATCCAGTACGCGCTCCGCATAGGACCGTTTGTTCCACTTGTAAATCGTTCCGTATACGTACCGGGCAGCAACCAGGTTGTATTACTATGTGACAATAAGGTCCCAATTAAGTGTACAGAGTGGGTAGGAATAACGATTAATTAACTACATCATTATATGAGGGCCCCTTTGTCAGGGGCCCCTATTACCCTTATATATAGGTAAAAAGGGGTAAAAAGTTATGTATATGCAAAAACACCCTTACGTACCAGTGGTGCCACTTTAAAGCCGCTTCCGGCACGCTTATACGCATCCGGCCTTTAGGAATGCCCCTCTGCGCAGTCTAGGCCCACGCCACCTTATTATTCAGCAGGCGCGCCGTCACACCTCGAGCGTCCCTCCTGCGCCTTCAGCGCGTCCAGCGCCCTCAGCGCCTCGGGCCTGCTACCCCTTTTGACAACTATTAACTAATTAACACCATTTATTACCGTATATTACTAATTAGCCCAATTAGTGAACTAATTAGTGGTTAGGGATTGGGTTTAGATTAGCGGCCCTAAACGCCGCCTTCGGCCTCCAATTCCTAACACATCTAACAACAGTAAATAGGACAAATATATCGTTGTTTGCCTACCTTCTACGACCAGGCCTAGAAGAGTGAATCCAACAGTTTTCGTATTCATGAATTGTGCTCGGGTATTGTGAAGTCCAGTCCTATCCTACATGTCTGTCCAGGATAAATAGTAAATACAAGAAAAGGCGCTCCTCAATCTTCCTTTACAACATCCGGGACACATCCATTCTTGATGAGTGTCACGGAGCATATTCCGACTGCAAATTCGACGGCTGTCTCCGGCGACTTCGTCTTGGCTGCATCATGCCCGGGTAAATCACTGGGCCTCGCATGGGAGGCTGGACCATATGCAACGGGAGCATGATGCAGGGCACAAGAGCCATGGGCGTTTCCGGCTCATACGTGTAGTCGGAGGCATCCGACTTCGAGTCGTCCATCCGCCGGGACGGAGGGCCGTACGCAGGCCAGTTCTCTTGCCGGCCCATATAATACGGGAACAAGTTCGCGGGGACGTCGTTGTTCGACCAGCTTGGCCAGGCAGCAGCGTCTGGCGGGTACGGATATTGGTAGTCATCCTTGGTATCTGTGCTCGTCGACGACGGAGCCTGTCTGCGGAGGTCGCTGGGTCTCTTTTGCTGCGTGCTGCGCTCGAAGTCGGAGACGTGCTTGGCCAGCAGTGGCAGCAACGGACTGTCTCGGGTTGCCTGTCTAGGAACCGGGCTGGGACGAACTGGCTGATCTCGCTGAGCCGCCTTGGGGCTGTCTCTAGATGTGTCGTCTCCGGGGTTCTCCGGTAGAATCTTTCTGGGTGACGGCTGAGGCACGGGAAGATTTGTCAAGTTGGAACTAGTCAAGTCGACTCCGCCATCGGGATCAGGCATCTTCTCTCGAGATGTTCCGGGCGTGTGATCTGTTTCAACCTCTTTGCCTTTTCCTTTGTTCTCGTTTTCCAGTGGTGCTATCGCCCAGGGAGTGTCGACTTGGCTTGTCGGTTCGTTCAAACGATCACCACTGCCCTTGGGACTCGGTTGATTCTGCATCAGGCTAGCAGAGTTACCATTTGGAATGTCGATTGTCGCCAGTCCAACTTGAATGTCTAGAGGCTGATTGCCTGAAAGTTGATTCAGCTGGAAGGGTCCACCTCTGGCATGTGAAGCATCATTGTCTTCGGTAGGCTGTGACCGAGTCTTCTGGCTGGAAGATGGAATCACTGTTCCGTTATCCGAGTCTTCGTCGTCCGCTGAGACCTTCGGAAATCTAGGCTGGGCGTTGGAACTCTGATAATGCGATCGTCGAACATCATGGCCGACGCGAGAGCCTCTGGAAGTCCCACGTTCAGAATATTCGGTACGAGGGCGCCACCCCTGGTATTCGTATGCGCTCAACATTCCTGGGTGAACGTGTCCAAAGTTCTGATCCCTGGCGTTGGAGACATATACTTGATAGGACCAGTCCGCGGGAGTTCGGTCCCATGTCCAATAGGCGTCTTGGCGCTTGCTGGGCTTTTGAGGCTGGTCGAATCCTGGCGTGGACTGGCCGTCATAAAAGTCAAACGGGTCGATGACCGAGCTTTGCGATGTCGCGGTCGTCCGGTACGACCTCATGCTCCTGGATCCTGAATGGGACGAGCTCATGTATCTGCTATCCCCTTCCATAAACTCGGCCCGGATTTCATCCTTGAGCTTCTGAAACATCTGTCTCTTCTCTTCCTCCTCTTGCTCCCGTCGTTTGCGGTGGTCTTCCAGCTCCTGTGCCAGTTTCGCCTCCTTTTCTCTCAGAAGACGCTGGTTCTCCTCCTCCTTCTCTTGCCGTCTGCGATGTTCCTCTAGCTGCTCTATCAACCTCGCCTCCGCTTCTCTCATGAGACGTTGGCTTTCCTCCGCCTCTCGCTTCTTTCTCTCAAGCTCTTCTTCGTGCTCTTTTTTGAGCCTCTCGTGAGTTTCTTTCTGAACCCGTTCGATCGCCTCTTCGTACAAACGCTGTCTCTCCTCGTGGGCTCTCTTCTCCGCTTCCGCTTCCTCTCTGGCCTTTCTCTCAGCCTCTTGCTTTACTCGTTCGATTTCCAGTCTCTTCTGTTCCTCAGCCCTCACCTTTTCCATGGCAGCAAGCTCTGCCTCCTGCCTGATCTTCTGCTCGAACTCTCTTTGCTGCTCTTTCTGGAGTTCTTTCGCCTTGTATTCCTCCTTCAAATTGTCGATTTCCTGTTTCAGTTTGTCAATTGCTTCGTTTCCCTCTTTCTGCTCCTTAGTCTTTTCCGGAGGGGGGGCTGGAGCGGGAGTTTTCTCCGGAGCCACCTCTTCTGCAGGAGGCGGGGGCGCCGAGTAATGATACTGAGCCATATAAGCTGGTAGCGGCTCGCCAAAATAGCTTGGGCCGCCCGCAGGTGCCGATGCTGGTGTGAATCCGGCATTGTACGGACTGTAGCCATAGGGGACCATTGAAGGCGCCGGAAACTCCCTTGCACTTTGTCGTGAATAGTAACTCGGGTAGTCATTAGAGTAGTCATTGTAAGAATTCCGATCTGGTTTCGAATTGTATGGCCGGTGGTAAAGCCTGGGGCCACGAGACGGTCCTATTCCCGGTGACCCGTCTCTTTTGCTGTCAATTTTGAAGCTTGCCGATTTCTCATGAGTGCGGCGATAACCTGCTGGAGCCTTCCCTTTTGCCGGCGATGGGTTCGGCTGTCGACGCTGCTTCGACGAAGATTTGCCTACATCTCGTGGCTTGCGACTCGGACCCGTTGACGACTGCGAGTCGGACTCCTCATTGTTCCTCTCAGCCGCGGAGGTCGACGAACTTCCCGGCCGATGCTTTCCATCCTCGTCGACAATGTAAGCATGGTGCTTCTTGCGTCGAGGCATCCTGGGCGCTTCTGAAGGCGTGTCGTCGGTGCGGGCCCCTGGTCGGTAAAGGACTACGTCTCTGCAGGAGTTTTCCAGCATCGACATATCACCACCGCCTGGCCGTCATTGTTGCGATGCTCGGGAGGGCTTGACCTTGGATGCGTCAGCCAAAATGCAAAAAGCAAAGATGCGATACCACTGCGAAGCCCTTATGGAGGAAACGAAGAGGGGTCGGAAAATCCAGGGCGGGTGCCCTCCTCCTATCGATGGCTGCACAGACTATTTAAACCAGCCACCGGCTTCGCCTGACACCCCGCATGTGTGCTGCATGCTCTAATCATTAAATGGTGTTCGGCGAGAGCAAGCGATGGTTGTCATTGGTCAGCCTGATTGAAACACGATGGTTCTCTGCCGGTGAGCTGACAGACCCTGGCTATGGTGGCTTATCCTGCATATGCACTCCATTCGCGTGCGCCATTTAAACAGCCCTCCCCAATCGGTCTAACGCCCAACTGCTTACCATTTAAATGTCCAATCCTAGGTGAACTCCCCTTCAGACTGATTGACGTGGCAGACTCCAAGTTGTGAAAGACTCACCACACTTGCTTGAAGCATTGTCCTACGCCAAACGTTCATCAGGGCTGTCTGCATGAGCGGAAGCGACAGCTGTCATGTCGTCTACGGTTGAAAATCACGGGCCTGGGGCTCAGGCTCTGCACTCTGGGCAAGGTTCTCAGAGCATCAATGCTGCCCAAGGACAGCTCTACAATATCGACAGGTTCATTCAGCTTGCTAGTAGGCCAACTCATAACATGCGGTGAAACAATAGACGCGCTAACAAGCTATATCATGCAGTTAATACAGCACCACATCAAGCGTCCCATGACTTGAGCAGATTATTTAGTGAAGAGGCCGAAGGTTCGTCTGATTTGCTCGGCAATTAGTGGATGTGATTTTAATCAGCAACACGACACAGGAGTTCGTTCTCTACTTGGTGGCAGGCCTAGCACGCCATCCCGTGCGTTATCTCACTTCAAAACGTGGAAATGATTGCTTACACGTCCTCTATCCAGTCTTCGATATTACAGACTGGTTGCATGATGTCTCGAAAATGGGTGATCTAGAAAGGCATCGCTCGCTGCTATCCCAAAGAACATTGGGCACTGGAGAATGGTTGTTAAGGTCTGAGGATTTTCTCAGCTGGGAAGCCGGCGTGGGCGGTTTTCTTTGGCTAGATGGCATCAGTAAGTCGAACCTTAGGACCTGTGATGAAGACCCGCTCTGACCATTCATCTTTCAAGTTGGTGCTGGAAAGAGCACTCTAGCGTAAGTGAAATATCTGAAGTTGTCTAAGTGCGATGCTGACTTACCCAGCTCCATAGTCGTGGATCATCTGGAAAAGAGGTCACAGGATGCAGGTTCATCTTGTTGTGTTTATGTCTACTTTCATGACAATGACGATATCCAACCGACGCTGGAATCTCTCTACGCGAGCCTTCTAGAGCAACTACTACGACAACTGCGACCAGACCATACCATCTCCGAACTCCTACAGGAACACTTCAAACAGTCAAAATCACATAACTTGATGCCTATCGCAGAGGAATATCTCAATCTACTGGCAGTAGAATCCGAAGATATCTCCAAAAGATTCCTCATTGTGGACGGGCTGGACAATTGCTACAACACCAGCGACCCCAAAATCCAAGACAGGTTTCTTAAGGGAATTCGTCAGTTGACTGACAGCTGGAACGTGCTTGTTACCTCTCGATCGGGGATTTTTACCAGAGCTAGGGTGAACTCTGATAAGGAGATAGCAGTTGAGGCTACACCAACTGACATTAAGTTGTACGTCGAGATGCGCATCGAAGAAAACGACGACATGTACCGTCTTACCAAGGAGGGCCAGTCAGCCGACCCCGGTTTCAAAGATCACATCTGCGAAACAATTGTTCAGAAAGCCCAGGGAATGTATGAGAAACCTCCTTATTCAATCTGTTTTCCCCTCAGAGATGCCCTTCTAACCCACTCAGGTTCCTCCTTGCGAAATTGCACATGGATTCCTTGGCAGCGCAGCACCTTCTCGGTCATTTTCGAAAGATGCTCGGCAAGCTTCCCGTCAGCAGGGAAAACACTTTCGACGCTGCCCTGCAACGAATACAAAAGCAGGGCGACTTCGCGCGGAGAGTAGCTTGGCACGTCTTGTCCTGGGTTGTTTCCTCGGTGCGACCAGTAACTGTCGACGAAGTCCGACATGCTTTTGCAGATGACAAGCATGTCGACCCGTTGAATACTGAGTACATACCTTCGGAAGATCAGCTCACATCGTCATGCGGCGGGATCGTCATCGTCGACAAGCAACGCGGCTTGCTTCGACTGGTCCACGACACCGTCTTGAAGCATGTTCGGGATTCGGAGTTTCTGCCCAAGGGTCCTCATCGAGAGATCGCGCTTCGATGTCTGGCATATCTCTCGTCCAAAGAATTTGCCAAAGCTTCCACATCAGACGTGGACGTCTCAGAATACACTCGGAAATATCCTTTCCTGAAGTACGCTGCGGATCACTGGTTCAACCACTTTCGACGGGCAGAGCAGACAGAAGATCTGGAGGGACGTGTCCTTGATTTTCTAAAGAGCAACAAGTGCTTGTCGTTCTCTTTCCAAGTTCGCAACTCGTCGCTAGCCAAAGGGGTTTCGAGTCTGCACGCCTGCGCCTACTTGGGCGCAGACAATCTGGCGAAAAAGCTCCTTGATGAGACGCGCACGCGAGTAGACCTGACGACCGAGGACCGACAAACTCCTCTTCACTGGGCCATCCGTTATGGTCACCATACCATGGGCCAGTTGTTGATACAGAACATGGCACCTATTAACGCTCGGGACAGGCAAGGGAACACTCCATTGCATACGGCAGTCGCGTACGACCGCGAAGGGATGGTACGCCAGTTGATTCAGGCGGGTGCCAAACTTGACATATTGAGCAAAGAGAAGTGGACGCCTCTTCGATGGGCTCTGCGACATGGCCTCAAGGAAGTTGCAATACCGCTCATTCAGAGCAAAGCCGAGGTCGACGAGGAAGGTTCTGATGGATGGGTGCCCCTTAGGTTGGCAGCGTGGCACAATCAGTACGACATGGTGGAATTACTGCTAAAGAACGGATGCGACGTCAACCGACGGTCCTCAGACGGATGGACGGCGCTTCGCCACGCGGCTCAACGGGGAATCAAGCCTCTAGCTCTCTTGCTTCTTAGTAACGGAGCCGATGTGGACCTCAGAGATCAAGACGGGGGGCTGACCCCGTTGAGATGGGCCATCATGCATGGACACCAGCCCGTGGCCGAGCTGCTCCTGGACAACAAAGCAGACGTCAACGCAACATGTAAAGATAAGCTGACGCCCTTGATCCAAGCAGCGAAGGGCGGGAACAAGTCTGCGGCGTGGCTGCTTCTGGGACACGAGGCAAGAACGAATGACCAGGACAAGGACGGCCTTACCGCATTGCATTACGCGGTGAAGCAGGGCCACAAGTCTCTTATGTGGCTTCTAGTCGAAGCCGATGCTTCTCTTGACCTCCAAGATGCGCAAGGAAGGACACCTCTGCATTGGGCGGTTACGCGGGGCGACTTCTCTACGGCCTGGTATCTGGTCGAGAAAGGGGCGAACGTCGCCATTGCCGACGCTGAAGGCTGCGAACCGCTTCATCTGGCCGCACAGGAAGGGCAAGACAAAATCATTGAACTTCTAGCGGAGAACGGCGGCGACCTCAACCAACAAGATCTCAAGGGGCTCGCTGCCCTGCATCACGCCGCGATAGGAGGGCACGAGAGAGCCGCTCGGCTTTTGATACAAAAGAAAGCTGGCCTGAATACCGCGGACCTCACGCAGAAAACGGCGTTGCACCATGCTGCCCTGCGCAATCTTGACACGATCGTCCAGGCGCTGTTGGAAGGCGGGGCTGAGACGACCCTTCAAGATGCTGAAGGTCTTACAGCGCTCCATCATGCGGTCCGAGACCGAGGAGAAAGCTTCGATACCATATTCCAGCTGGCTAAGCCAGGACCTGGTCTCGACAAGAAGGACAGCAGCGGCAAGACGGCTCTCATGTACGCCGCCCAACGAGGCGACGATCTTGCGACGCTCGGCTTGGTTAGAGCTGGCGCAGACCCCCTTGTCCAGGATGCACAGCACTGGACTGCGAGAGATCATGCTGCCAACGGCCAACATGGGGTGACCGTGCTAATTCTTGATAAGGCGGTTATGCATGAATAGGTGGTTTTTTCTCTGTTTTTTCAAGGTTTCTCTATCCGAATGTTTGTCTTCAATTGAGCGATGACGGATTGCAGCAATATGACACGTACTTCGGTTTAGACCCAGACAAGTATACGTCTTTTGCGTGTAAATACGTAGGCCATAGCATTTATTTTGTCATGTAGGCCCTCGATAAGCGGTCTATCACCGATGCGTTTGAGTGGGCAAAGTGAAAGATCCTTCGAAATTCCCACTGAGCTGCGCACCGGCGCCGGTGTTGATATTCTGGTTGCCATTCCCAGTATGCACATTCTGAGACCCCGTTCCGTAGTTCGCAATGGAACAAGCCGAAGTGGCGTTCGGCAAATCATCTGGTGTTCCTGCCTCGTCGAGCATCTCTCTAACCCTTGTTCTCGTGGACGCCTTGATCGCGTAGTTCGCCGCCAGGAGTTGCACGTCGGTCAGGATCCCATCCGTAAGCTCCTCCAAACGACGACCCTTACCCAACGTGCGAACAGCGGAAGCGTATCGCTGGACTCTAGTGGCTTCCGGTGCGATGACCACCTCCTGGAAAATCTTCTCTAGGGTCTCGGCTTTCTCCTTGCAACTTTCCAACACCTGCTTCAGTGCGGCAATTGACTGCTCGTTCTCCGCATCTTGCAGGTCGCTCTGGACGGCCAGCATCGTATCTCTGAGCAGTGGCATTCGGCGAGCAGCTTCTTGGAAGGCACCCGGGAGGCCAGATGCTTCTTGTGCGGCATCGTAGATTTTGATAACAGCATCGACGATGGCGATGATGCCTGACACCAGCCCAATCACCTCGGCACCAGACATCGATCAACCTGGTTGGATCCTTTGAAAACGTTAGTCAAGTAGTTCAGGAGCTCAAGAGAGAATTTTTTGAATCACAAACTCGCGCAAAATGTTAGGAAGAGTTGAGAGAACCCAGCTTCCGGAATCTCTACCCGGCTTTGTGGAGATGTCGAAGATGCGACCCAACAAGGCTGTGGAAGACTGGCCCACCAACACTTCATACGCCTCATGCGGCCAAGCCAATTAATACCCAGATAGTACTGGGCATGATACGAGAAAATGATAGTGGTGGATGTGTGAGGGGCTCAATGCATGTATGTCTAACCACGCCGATGCTCCAGCCCGCCTAATGTACGTGACAACCAATTAAGACGAGAGGTTGGCAGAGCCTGCATGCAATTGTCCCCCTGCTGCAGATGGTCAACTTTCCCAGATAGAGGGGAAGCTGTTACCTTTAAGCGGCGCAGCGCGAAGTGGAATTCAGGCGGAAGGTCTCGGCTTCATTCATAAAGCCTCACAGTCAGAAGACGGAACCTTCCCTAAATCTACCCGCGTATACAGCGCCTACACACACCTCGATCTATAGCCGCGAGAATGCCAAACTTCGCCAACCCCAGTAACGTCAAACAGGCGACACGCGACGCAGCCGCAGCTCTAGATGACGCAAAAGATTTGTACACCAACAAACTCGGAGACGGCTCGGACCTCCCCCAAGCGTTCCACGAAGTCGCCAAGTTCCTGCTGCAAGCATGTGAGAACCTGACGGCCATCAGGGAGCACGCCAGCAATGGAATGTCAGTGCAAGATAACCAGGCGGACAAGAGTGCCGAGAAGAGGGAGAAGGATGCCGCGGACAAAGCCCTCACAAGGGCTAAGCGGTTGCACGATATCTTCAAGGCCGTCGTACCACAAGGCGACGCCCCGAGAACGGCACGATACCGGTCCGCGGCAGGCAACGGCGGGCGAGTCGAACTGCTCATGAAAGAAATCCTCGAAGCTATCATCGTGCTCGCGGAGCCGCTGGCGTCGAAGGAGGAGATTGCCGTTTTGGAGGGTGCGCTACAGCAAGTGTCCGAGATACCACCCTCTTTGGAAGACGATCCCGGACATTCGTTCCACAACTGCGGATCGGGTCCGCAGAGCGTTCATCTTGGCCAGGGAGATCAGAACATCAACACTGGCTCGGGAAACCAGTTCAACGGCAAATTTATGGGGGCGTTTCACCTCCCAAAGTAGGCAGCACTGTCTCGGTTTCATTGTTGCCATTGGAGGATGGGTACGGATAGGTAAACTAGTGTATTGGAGGCAGATGTTAACCCCCGAGTACCTTCAATCTGGGGTGCAGTGAGAAATGTACTACAGTTGTTTGAGAGAGGAACCATCTTAAGAGAGAATAGGCAGACCAAAGTTTCATGAGTTCAGAGCAAGCTTAGTTTTCTCTCTCTGGAGCTGGCGTGTCCCTCAAATCCTTCAATTCAAACTATTTCTGGGTTCTCATATAAAAACTGTCATAATATAGCCCACAATCACTGTCCCGTAATTGTGGTTCCACTTTTGCGACAAAAACCAAACATTCAATGTCGTGTTCTCAAAATCATCCACCATCCCGAACCAAGGTAACCGGAAACTTCGCCTTTAAAGACCATCAACCCAAGCCGGAATTCGAAAGTAATCGTCGCACACGTAAAATGAAAGACAGGCTGGGCCGGATGGTCAAGACGACTGAAAGGCAAGTCTCGCTCAGTAGGCAGAGACCACTAACATCATCACGAGAGCGCTTAGCAGCTGCAACCGCACGCCTTGCAGCCTCCCTCGCCGCACTCGGCCTGGTCAGTGTCCTTGCAGTCGGACATGGAGGAGCAGGTGCGCCAGGAGCCCCAGCCCTTGTTCCAGGCGGTCCAGCACCACCGCCCGCCCTCGCCGCAGACCTTCCAACAGTAGCCCTTGGAGCAGCCGTACGAGTCGCCGTACCAGCAGGTCTCGACACCGGCCTGGCGGCGCAGCAGGTCGCCACTGTCGAGGTCCGACTCGTGTCGCTTGCTGGCTGAGGAGCCGCCGCTGGGGGCCTCGGGGCGCGGGTTCAGGCCCAGCGGGTGCTCTTTGCAGGTGCGCACCGCGGTCGCGTCGACGCCCTTGCCGGCGAGGGAGGCGTCGGTGTAGGTGAGAACACCCAGGTCGCCGCACTCCTCGAGGGCGGCCGGGCTGGGGGCCACGCCGGCGAGGACGCTGGCGAGCTGGGTGGCGAGGATGATGATGCCGGTGTTGAACTTCATTTTCGGTTCTACGAGATCTTCGGCTTGGTCTCAGGGGGTTGGGAAGAGGCTCTGGCTGTGTAGAGGAGGAAGAGGGGCTGGTACCTTGAAAGTGGTGAACAATGTTGTCGTATCAAGTGTTGTCTTGTGTGTGAGAGGCTGTGATTGAAAGCTGATGAGATGCTGTCTAGTGTCTTCTGTTTGTCATAACTCGAGGGCATTGCCAGACTTTATACTTGAATTCTCGGGTGTCTGTTCGACCCGGAATCTATCAAGAGTCCTTCATTCCTGGTTCTTCATGAAAGAGACCTCGGCAAATTCCTGTGAAAGCAACTCGTATAGACGAACATGAAGCCCGCAGCGGAGATGAACGATCACATTCGCTGGTTGAATGTTTGGTTCTACTGAACTGATGTTGCTGACTAGCGCGAATCCTTCATGGCCCCTTCCAATGATTTCACTTCATCCACTGCAACAGAATCAGTAAATGTGGTATCATGAGGGTGGAGATCGTAGTCGGAAAGAGATACAAAAGTCTGAAGCGAGGTTCGCGTAGGATCGTGTGAGCAGATACTTGTCTGGCAACTTCCTATACAGTTCTAGTTAGGACAATAAGAAAACGCATGACCTTGGACACATTTTGCCGCGGTAGGATCTTGCATGCGGCTGCTTCATAGGCCCAGCTGGTTTCCAGCAGTTGGTCTAAATTGGAAGCTTGCGGTAGCTCATGATTGTTCGGCCATCCTCTTGTAAAAGCATATCTACGTGCGGTATCTCCTTTATTCCGCTTTCGCGAGAGGCTCTAATCAAATAGAATATAACTTGGAAGCTCACTTTACCTAACTTGAACATAGAATTTCAAGCTCAAACGGGGCCGTCCAATTCCCTTGTAGGTACCCGCGTCACAACCTGTTCTTGTTGAGAACACTCTGAACACACACATGAGCTGGACAGAGGCAGTGCAGCAGATCCTTCAGCGGGGCCTTCGTATAGCCTTTGATCCAGCCCGTACCACTAATGCACACTTCCACTCGCTCAAAGTGGAATGACTCTGTCAGGGAGTAATACGTGTATCGACTCTTTCTGCCCCCAGTGCAAGGGACAAGAAACTAGCACCAAATCCTTCCGGCGGAAGCACGCGCCTGTTTACCTCTCTTATGCGGGGAATTCAACCGCATCGTGTATCTACTGTCGCACGCTTAAGTTTTGAGTACCCCGTCCAATCCCCGTGTCCCCCCAATCAGCCCTGCTGGGCATCAGATGCTTAACGTCACATCGTAGGATTCCCGTCTCCGCCGAGACTCCCATTCCCCCAAATCTGCATCTTTTCGGGTGCCATGGCCCCTCTCAACATCAGACTCATACAGACTGGCATGATTCGATGCATACATGCAGTCTCCCGCAAAGTCGGGCGTAGACGAGTCTAACCGACACGTCTAGACCCTGCCTGCATGGGGGTCTCGAGCTTCCTCGGCGGGCCGGGGCGCGCTGTGCCGCACCCCCTCCCCAGGAAGGATTCGGGGCGGGCCGGATCTAAGGTTCTGGGCTGAAAAAGCTTAGGCGCGAACCCTGGCCGCGGCCGAGCATGCTTGGCGTGCCCGAGGCAGCGTAACATCCAATTTGCTAAAGGCATCAGTCCACGGGGCGCGAGCATTTCCCTCAGACGTTCGACTGGTCGCATGCTTTAACTCCGGGAGCAAGAGCGGAGACTATCGTCGTTGATTCGTGGAGGATCACGGACGTAGACGCTGGGCCTCTTGGCATTGCCGGCTGAGAATGATTCAATGATGCATGTTGTCTCAAGCAGCCGAAGGGAAACTTACCAGCGATTCCTGGCATTATCCCCTTTACCAAAGTATCCTGGACAAGGACGACAGAGATGGTGACAATTTGACGTCAAAAGAGAACTCGCAAACAACAAAATGTGCTATGATGGCAAAGTCTATTTTGTATCCACGATTGTGCGGGCAACGGGTCTTATACAAGGCCATGTCCATCGAGCTATCCGCTTCCATTATGTCCAAGTTATCGGCAACCATGTCCGCCACTTCGGGCGGGGGACGGGGACTCATAGCTGCGACGTCCCTCCACCAGTGCTTCTGCTGTGGCGGCACGTTCGCCGTGCTGATGATGAGGGTGGCCGGGTCCACGAGGAACATGGCGAGGATCTTGCGGTGACCGGGCCGGGTCTTGTCCGCGAGCTCGAACGGTTCCACGCGGTGCTGATACACGTTGGGAAAGGCCAGAAGGCGGCCTTCGCGAGTGAGAACGCAGCCGAGGTCCTGGAGGGTGTTTCCATACATGTCGATCTTGAAGGTCTGCTCGATGGGTTGGTGATCTTCAAACCAGTAATTCAACTCAAACCCAAGTATCTCCCGGTTTGTTTGGGTCCGGAAGGCAAGGTGGCTATCGGTGATGTTGTCGTTGTCGTAGTAGTACAGCGCAGTGGCACAGATGCACTCGTTCAGCTGGCCTTCAATGTGCCAGGAACCGCCCTCGTAGGTGGGCTTTTCCGGTGAGAGATGGATGTTTGCAAGCTTGACAATGACTTGTACACGCTCAGCGCTTTAGAACAAGCCTTTTTTTTTTAGATTGACGCTCTCTGGTCGAAGGCTCATTGGCGTATACTCTGGAACTTCTGGCCTTACGGCAGGGTGAGTTACCTCGTACCAATCTCTGTCTCTTTGCCAAAGCACGTGTTTGTTATCGCCGTCCTCATAAGCTTCTTTCGGGCGGTTATCAGGCCAACAACTTCCTTGACAAATCTCCTTTGTAAGGCATTCGCTGTCAACCCATGTAGGGCTGATTCGCTTGGTTTCGAACTCGGTGGGCCATCTGTATACCGCGTCCCAGAGGGGCAGAGTCTTCCCAATGATATTTTCGATTGCCATATATAGAGCATGGTGCCGATGAGGGTGCAGGTTGTTGATGCAGCTCACAATTCTGGGCTTCTCGTCATCGAGGTCAACATCGCACGGAAGCCATTGAAACTTGGCGGACATAAAAGAGCCAATCGATAGCGAGTCCAGATTTTCATCTGTAACCGGAAGAACCTGCCCGGTACCGCAAGACTCGAGAGCGTCTTGGACGGAGATTCGTTTGTCGGCGACAATACAAGAGACTCCGTAGGTCAGAGGCCACAATGACGGATGGACGAGATCCAGAACTTTACCGTCGCTCCCGGGATGTCAGTCCTTTTCCTGGTCTGGGACGTCTTCGAGGACAGCGGCTGCTTCCTTGAGCTCTTTCTTGAGGTCCAAAGGCACAGCGCAGTCGGACTTGACCACAGCCGCCGTGGCGTCGAAAATGGGAATAAGGCCGGTGGCTTCATATAGTTTGGCTTTCTCGCGGAGTTCCTTGAGGCACTGCAGTCTGGTCAGTCTGGAATCTCAGTGGTGGAGAGGGGGATGATTGAGACAAACCCATGCGGACATGTTTTCGTCGAAATGGGCATATTTGAGATCGACATCGGCCCAGTTGATGCGCATAACTTCCGCCTTCCACTTGGCGACGATTTCGTCATCGAAATTCTTGACATGCCAATTTGGCTTGTTGGTGATTTTCTCGACGAACCACATCATGGCCAACTCTAGCCAAGTCAGTGTGCCAGCCCTCCAGCCCAGCACAGCGCTTGGAAAGACCGATGGCATATCTTCGTCTAGCATAGAAGTGATTTCTGCACCAAAGCCAGGGCGAACCAGGGAAGCGAGCTCGCCATCATTCTTGAGATGGTGCGTTCAGCAAGCCGAAATAACTCGGGTGTATCGGGGTATTGTGACTCACAAAGGCGTGGGCACACAGATCCTCAGTGAATTCCGCCCTGTTCACCATGGCCCGGACTGTGTTTTCGGGAACAACCTTGCCCAGGTGCTCCTCAATCCAAGAAGCAGCGCGTGGGATGGTTTGGTCAAGACTCTGAGCCAGGCACTATTTCAATGGAGTCCGAGAGGTTTTCTGGACGAGGATAGCGCGGCTGAACTAACGTTGTTCTTGATGTTGACCCTGGACGTGTTGGGGCTAAGAGCCCGTATCAGCGATCCTGCGCACCTGCGCGATTCACACGGGGATGGCAAAGTTGAAAGCCAAACCGAAAATATTGACCCATCTCACAATACCTATTCAGTCGGTACGTATGGCCTTCTAGAATCTTTCTCAGACTCAGTCACTAATTTACCAACAAGAAAGTCTGACGGGGTAACTCGGGTGAAGGCAACGAGGACACTCAGTGATTAGAGGGACGGTAAGATGATGACGGCGGAGATGGAGGCATGTTCGAGGGTATTCCCGTTTCAGTGGACCTCAGCTGAAGCAATTATAGAACCAATCCACGACTCAAGGCCTGTCCATATGGTAGCTATTGGTGAAGTCTGAATATTTGACACTTCCTTGCTGGTCTTTCGATGGACCAACCCATGGCGTGCTAAATTAGCGTGGTGTGCCAGTGTGAGAGCCCTTCACAGCCGGCCGGTTTTTTGCTCAACCGAGAGTCCTTTATTTTAGCGGGTTGCTCACTTGCCCAAAACCTCCCTAGACATTTTTTTCCCCTCTCTAACTTCCACCCATCGACGCCGCATCAAACGGCGTCATTTTTCGGCCACACCCCAGACATTGCTCCGCTGGACTCTCACAAGCCTCCGATTGACGTCGAACGAGAGCCCACACGACGTCGCTTCGCGCCCTCCGATCCTCGGGATAAACCATTAGGACCGAGCTGGCTCCCTAGGACACCGCCCACTCAAGCTCACACAAACCCTTGAATCGTGTGTGAGCTGTTTTTTTTTCCCTCTCTCTTTCTCTTTCTCCCTCCTCTTCGTCTCCTCCCTCGAAACAAAACCACAAAACCACACACACACGCACCAGACGAGACGACAGCACACACAACCCCGTCGTCAAAACCCCGTCATGTCGACAGAAACAGAAACACCAGCCGTCGATCCGGCCCCAGCAGTCGTCGACCCGGCGCCCGCCGTCTCCGACCTCCCGAACGGCGACCCCATTAAGCCTCCTCCCCCGGCGCCGTCCTCCTCCTCTTCGCCCCGGCCCGTGACCAAGAAGCTACCGCTCTCCGTCCTCCTCGCGGCCGCCACCTCCAACGTCGACTCCTTCGCCGCCCACCTCGCGCGCTGCTTCCAGACACCCTCGAGCATCGACGTCGTGCTCTGCTTCCTCTGCTACACCTCGCGCTTCTCCGCCGCCGCCCTCGAGTCCGTCAGCGCCTCGGCCCTGCGCCGCTCCGCCCGCCGCCTCATCGCCCTCGCCTTCTCCCTGCCGCGCGACACCACCCTCCTCTCGACGAAGCCCCCCGCCCCGCCCGCCGCCGCCGCCGCCGCCCTCCAGCTCGCCGGCCACCTGCGCGCCCTGGCGACCCTCCTCAGCGAGGCCCGCACCATCACGCGCCTCTGGGCCCTGTTGCCCATGTACATCTGGCTGCGCCGCCTCATGACGACCCCGCGGCTGACGGAGGAAGAGAAGGAGAAGGATGTGGATGGGAGTGTGGCGAGCAGGGCCGCTGTTGATCGGGCCATCTCGTGGCTGCAGGTGACCGCGTGCATCCTCCTGCAGTCGCTCGAGAGCGGGTCGTACCTCGCGAGCAAGGGCGTGCTGCCGCTGTCGCCCAAGCAGACGGGGCGCGCCGCCCAGTGGAGCGTGCGCTTCTGGTCCGTCTACGTTGGCAGCGAGCTCGGCCGGCTGCTCGTCGAGTGGCTGCGGCGGCGGCAGCAGTTCCGCGAGGGCAAGGTGGATGTCGAGAGCGAGGGGTACAAGGAGGAGCTGGGCGTGTGGCAGCGCACGCTGGCGCGCCAGGCCGCGTGGTTCCCGCTCACGGTGCACTGGAGCATGAACCAGGGCTTCGTGCCGGAGATTGGCATCGGGTTCCTGGGTAGTATTCCGGGCATTGTGCAGATGCGCCAGTTGTGGAAGGAGACTGCTTGAGAAAGAAGAGGGGTGGTTGGAGTCGGAGAGGAAAGCCCGACGATTAGACGGAAATACACCAGGATGGACTATAGACGGAGAGCGGTGGATAAAACGGGCGCCCACGTGGGAACGTGGCCATGCATGTGAGTTAATTTCTATAAATGTTGGATATCACCCCGCGGGCCGGATCAGCCCGCCGGAGTTACATACGAGTTCAAATATACTGTTCATGATACATCCCATATCTCTAGCAGATGCGGTGGACAACGCTATGCTTATGCCCGAACCCTCCTTTTCCAACCCAGATGTCCCCAAACTCCAGAACCTATGGAGAGAGTAAAAAAGAAGAAAAGAAAAAGAAAAAAAAAAGAAGAAGAAAAAAAAAAACCGCAGCAAGCTCACATGGGCATGGACCGGACCTCCTCCATGGACCAGTACCGACGCATGTTGCCTGCGCCGAGCGTCTTGACCTCCTGGTCGAGGTGCTCCCACAGTACGCCGCCCCAGCTGTCCATCTTCTCGCGCAGGACGGCGAGCTCGAGCTCGGTCTCGCGGGCGCGGCAGCGGCGCAGGTAGTCCTCGAAGCCGTCGAGCCCGTCGTGGATGCGGCGGTGCTGCTGCAGCAGCTCGCCGCCGCGGCCGCCGCGGAACTCGGGCATCCGCTTCGCGAGCATGGGGAACACGAAGCGCTCCTCGATGCCGTGGTGCGCGGTGAGGTGCTGCGCGAACTGCAGGCCCGTGTCGATGAACTGCTTCAGCGTCATGTTGCGCGGGCGGCGACCCGAGGTTGCGGCGTCGTGGAGGATGGTCCATTGGGCGCGGAAGTGGTTGTGCTGGGATGTGTTAGTGTCTGTCCCTTTTTTTTTCCCTTTTTTTCTTCTTCTCGCGTAGGTGCTCATTTTTAGTGTTTCTTTGCAGGTTGTGTCGGTTTTTGTCTTTGATTGGGAATGATTGGGAAAATCTCGAGTGAGACTGGTGGTGATGGTGGGGGCTATAAATGGTGCTGGCGGGGTAAACACTGAAATTGCTCTTACAAAGTAGTCCATCTTCTCGGCCATCTGGTTATACACTCGGAACTCGGCCGGCGACAGAGGCGGGAGCTCGGGCTGAACAGCCTCTTCCTTCGCCGGGACGGGCTGGGCATCGGCGGCAGCGGCAGCGGCAGCGGCAGCGGCAGTGGCAGTGACGGCCTCTGGTTGTTGCGCCGGTTGTTCTTCGGCGGCGCTCGACATGGTGGTGATGCGACGGGTATCTGAGAATTTCAAGGGGGAGGCGAAGGTTGCGCCCTGGCGGTACGAAATGGGAAATCTTCTGGGAAAAGAACGGTTGGTGTTGGGATGAACTACAGGGCGGTAATACGACAGAATTCTCCGAGAGAAGGCTGCCGTCCTCATGTCTGGAGGGAAGTTCGACGTAAAGAGACGAGGTGGAGGGGCGGCTCCAAGGCGGTTTTAATCTTCGCCTGGGCCCGTCAAAGCAGAGCTTCCCTGTCGCCGCGGCGGGTGTGCTATGCTGTTTTCAGAAAAGCGCCCTGGGTAGGGGGAGAAAGAGAGAGTCAGATGGGGGGACGTCTTGGGGCGTGGAAGTACACCGCGCGGGTGATCCTCAGACGCGCGGGCCAGTCTTTTGTCAGTGTGGCGCGAGTTGTGGTGGTCGAGAGACAGCTATTTAATACTGTCGACTTGAACTCAGAAGCAAAATATATATCAACACACAGAGGGCCCCGAAATCCACAAGTGTTTTGCCAAAGACAAAGAGCGCTCAACCGAAGTTCATTCCCATTCCCAGTCTGATGGAACTTTTTGTTTTTTCTGAAAATTTCTAATGTGTCCGCTATGGTTGGTCGGTGGCCTTCTTACTCAGCTCTTTGAAAGCCGCCCGCCAGCGCCACAACCGCGGGTCCTTCGCGGTGAGGCGAGTGATGAGGCGAAGGTGCCGCGCGCGCGGCCCGGGTACGGCGTCCGATGTTCCCCGCTCTGATTTGGCCCGTTCCGAAGCCTTGAGGTATCGCCCTCGGCAGAACAGTAACCAGGTAGTTGTGAGCTGTGTGACAGGTTAGATTTACATATCTTCTATATAGAATCTCCGTTGTGTTGGCTACAGTAGCTGAGGCGGGGCGGGCGGTTACCGCTGCTTTACGACACCGCGTCTTCCACGCGTCACATTTCACGTCACGGAACAAATGGAGATGCAGATTCTCACCAATACATCAGGCGTGGACATTCGTGACTCTATCAGCTTCTATTCCCTGAAGCTACGAACACCTACCAGCCAGGGCCCGTTTCTTCTGAACCCCGCGGCCGGTAATTTTGATTAAGCAACCAACCCTAATGCAGATACAAGCGTGAAACCCCAATTTCGTCCTTTAACCCCGAACCGCGGCACCTAGCGCACCGCCCGTGAACTGAGTACCGCCGGCCTGCCGTTGGGTGTTGCCGCCCGTCCTCGGGCCGCCGCCGCCTCCTCTCCGCGCGCCGCCACGACCGCCACCCCGGCCGCCGCGTCCGCCCTGTCTCTCGAACGCGTTGGCCGAGCCCTGCGTGCGCTGCTCCAGTGTCCGCTCGTTGGTCTCGATAAGCGCGCTGGCCTTGTCCGACAGCGCGAGCGCCAAGCTCTGCAGACGGCTGAGCTCCACGCCCTTGCGGAAGATGACCGTCGAGGTGACCTGGTCCAGCGACGCCGCGAGCTCCTCGTGGCTGATCATCTTGCTGACCACCGCGAGCACCTTGCTGGCGTCCAGCTCGAACATGTTGCTGAGCGTCTCCACCGCCAGTGTGTCGTAGAACGGCGCGTACGTGAAGAGGTATGTCCGCAGACCCTCCTCCTGGATCTGCTTGGAGAGCATCGACTTGATGTCGTCCGTGTTGGGCATGAGGTCCCAGATCTTGATGCTGTGGATGAAGTTGATCGACTTCTTCCACTCGCCAGCCGCGAGAGCCTTGGACGCTTGCATGACGTGGTCTCTTGTGTTCTCGGGAGGGCCGGTGAAGATCTGGCGCTCGTGGTACTCGAGCATGCGGCGGTACGTCTTGCTGATGACGCGCTTCTTGACGTCGGGCGAGGAGCCCGTCTGCGCCAGCAGGGGAATCTCGAGGAGCATGCTGCACGTGAGGTACACGCACTCGAGGAGCTCGAGGTTGATGTGCATGTGGAAGGGGAGCTGGCGCTGCTTCTCCAGCTTTTCTTGCTCTGGTGACACCTGGCTGTATCTCTGGATCATGACACCCTGGGCGAGCAATTCCTTCTGGCGACCGCTGCCGCAGATCTCCTGCAGAGTGTTCTGCGCGTCGTAGACCAAGCCCTTGCGGAAGGCGCAGAGGCCGACCTGGACGAGGGTGCGGTTGTAGAGGATCTGGGAGAGGACGTCGAAGTTGGGGATGTTCTCTTGCAAGTGAGACATGAGCATCATGTCACGAGCCTTGTAGTACTCGTCGTGGAGGGCGAGGAAGTAGACCTGGCACAGCATGGCGCGCGCGCGGAGGATGCCCTCGGCGTTGCTGAAGAGGTAGTGGCAGAGGGTGTTGACCAGGTCGCTGGCATCCTGAGCCTGGGTACGGGGAGTGATGACCGACTCGACCTTGTCGCCAACCGTCTTCCAGCAGTTGTCCTCGAGGATCTTGATGACCTGGGCGGGCTGCGGACATGGTTAGCTACAGCATTGCTCGCAGCGAACGTGCTCAACATACCTTGAAGTAGACGTGCTCGAGGCGGCGAGTCACAATACGGTTGATGCTCTCCTGGGGGGTCTCGAGTTCGCTGTCCTTGCGGAGGTACTCGTAGTAGAGCATTCCGCGGAAGATGGTGTTGTAGAGGGCGCCCTCGTCGGTCAAACGGTCAATGTACTCAGAGGTGTGGGGGTCGATGTTTTGGAGGGAACGGGTCAGCTCGTCGTCGAGGCGCTCGATGTAAGAGACGATGCTTCCGGGGACCTTGATGTACTTCTGGCCCTTCTCCAGGGTGGGAGGCTTCTCGTCGTCATCCCACTCCTCGGCGTTCTCGACAACGATGTACTCCTTGTTCTGCTCGAGGACCTCGAAGAGAGCAGTGAGCTCCTTCTCGGCGGCCTTCCAGTGCTCGAGAGGCATGTAGGAGGCACCGCCAGTGCCGAGATCGAAGCGGGTCGATACGATGGTGAGCAGGACACGGATCTTTTGGTAGGGGGTGTTGGCGATCTCGTAGAGCTTCTCCATGATCTTGATCTGATCCTGCCTGTCGGTGTTCTTCTTGCCGCGAGTCTCCATGATGCTGCGCAGGTGCTTGAAGATGCTCTCGGGGGTGAGCTTGCCCGTGCGTCCCTTGGGAACAACGGTGAAGCCATCGTCGTCGTCCTCGGCAGTACCTTCGGGGGCGAGGTCGACAAAACGAGTAACCTTCTTGGGCTTGGGGGCGGGCTTCTCCTCCTCTTCCTCGGACTCCATGAAGCCGTCGTTGTCGGCGCGATAGGCCTCGACCTGAAACTGGTAGTCCTTGACAATCTTCTTGATCTTCTGCTTGACGGCGTTCAATCCACGGGCGGCCGTGGCATTCATCTTCTTGGGGGTGACCTTCTGCTTGGCCACGGCCTCGTTCATGTAGTCCTCCAGCTCGGCGATCGCCTTGACGTAGACCTTCGGGGTCTTGCCGCCCTCCTGGAGTTTCGTGACTTGGCGGTTGAGCTTGTCGAACTCTGGGTCGAAAATCAGCGCATGTCCCGGTAACTCGCGGCTCGGTGGCGCATCTTACCTGTGGAGATGGAAGCCCAGTCGCCGTTCTTCTGGCCGTTCTCAATAAGCTTGACAGTCGCCTCGAGCTCCTCGATGCGCTTGTCCTTGGCACTCTTGACCTTTACCCGCTCCTCATCCTCGCTGTCTTCGCTTTCCGACGAAACGTCACGAAGGAAACGGGCGGCGCCGGCCTTTTCATCGTCGCTATCGCTGGAGTCCTCGTCAGAGTCCTCCTCCTCCTCCTCCTCCTCCTCGTCAGAGTCCTCCTGGTCGTGCTCCTCCTCTTCCTCCTCCTCCTCGGAGTAGAGAGCCTCCTCGTCCGAGGAAGACTCGGAGGAGCTGTCGTCTCCGCCGCGGAAAAATCGAGACATTTTGGATATCGCGTTCGGATCGTGCAGGCGACGGTTTGGCTGATGCGACTGGGAAGCGCGGGGTGGACGGGAGTTGTGATGTCGTCGGTGACTGTCCGATCAGCTCGAGAGGGGCTCAAATTGTGATAAAGAAATTTGAATTTTGGTGGGGGATTTTGGGGTTTAGCGAACAACAGCTGGCAAGTCATAATCCAGCTGGCGGCGGGGTGTCCACTCACACACGGTGCAGCGTCGAATGTGTAGCGCTGGCTTTGCCGGGTGGCAAGTGTGGCAGCCCCACCAAAAAAGTTTCAGGCGCCCAGTGCAGCGCTGCGATTCACTGCTGTGGTAACTGTGTGCGCTCCTTCAGCCGACAGCTGCCTTGAGTGACTCAGCCCACCAATCACTTCTTCCCCACAGCACAAGCCACCTGCGTGGAGTCCCAGCAACACCTCAAGTGGCACAGATGTGAGGTTGTATGATTTTTGGCATTAAATGTCCCTTGGATTGAGTCATCTTTGGCTTTCTTCTGTCAAAGTTTTCACCAACTTTGACTGAGGCCATTGAGGTTATCGTCAACTGTGAACCTGGATGAAGGGGAAGCTGAAGCTTTACTCCTTGATTCCTACTACCCCCATATAATCCTAGTCCTTTAGTAGGGACTATCATTGTTTATCGCATAGTGTTGAATAATTTACCCGAACCCTTATGGAGTAAAAAGGGGGCGGCGAAAAGCGACGCAGAGTGAGGTTGTATGATGCTTGGATTCGTAGGTCGAATGGTGACTTCTATGCTTATGTAATACATGGTATCAAGCTTACCACCGGACTATCTGTATTCCCATTTTGCCGCTGCAACCTCGCGCTCTCACGTGACCCTATCTCCCAACGGAGGTTAGCGCAGCTCTCTGTGCTTGTCCAGGCAAGAGCTGCTGTACCAAAAATTTCGATGGCGCGGCGAGGTTCACTGTCGATGAACCCATCAACCTTCGGCTAATTTCAACCAAATCGCGACACCGGCCATCGCTGTGAACTTTTGCGGGACCATTCGATCACCTTTTCATCCGCTCGCAGCTTCAGACCGGTTTTCCAATCGATTCCAACTGCGCTGCGCCCCTGAAACGGCTTTCGCGTCTTGAAAGTCGCGACTGCGGCTCCTCGACTCCGACGATATCCCGCGAACGCGAAACGAGTCTATCATCGAGTCGAGATGTCTTTCCCACCACCTCCTCCCCCTGGATGGGGTCCTCCTCCTCCGCCGCCGCCTCCCCCATCGTCGTCGCTCCCTCCTCCGCCTGCGGCACCAGCTCCCCCGCCACCAGGCTATCGCCCCCCGACCGATCCCCAGATCGCCAAGTTCGCCCAAAAGAAGAAGGAATGGCTTCGTAATCAGCGCAACCGATTTGGCGAGAAGCGCAAGGGCGGCTTTGTGGAAACACAGAAGGCAGATATGCCCCCGGAGCATCTGCGCAAGATCGTCAAGGATATTGGTGATGTGTCGCAAAAGAAGTACACGAGCGACAAGCGCAGTTATTTGGGCGCGCTGAAGTTCATGCCTCACGCCGTCATGAAGCTTCTCGAGAATATGCCCATGCCCTGGGAAGCAGCCAGAGAGGTCAAGGTCTTGTACCACGTCAACGGCTGTCTGACGTTGGTCAACGAGACCCCAAGAGTCATCGAGCCGGTCTTCTTCGCGCAGTGGGCGATGATGTGGACTTTTATGAGGAAGGAAAAGGCCGACAGACGCTTATTCAAGCGCATGCGATTCCCTCCTTTCGACGACGAAGAACCGCCGCTGTCGTGGTCTGAGAACATCGAGGACGTTGAGCCCCTGGAACCGATTCAGATGGAGCTCAACGAGGATGAAGATGCCGCAGTATACGAATGGTTCTATGACCACAGGCCACTTCTCGATACTCCCCACGTTAACGGTCCCAGCTACCGGTCGTGGAACCTGGATCTGCAGCAGATGGCTACCCTGTTCAGATTGAGTCGTCCTCTCATCTCGGATGTTGTGGATAAGAACTACTTTTACCTCTTCGACCTGAAGAGCTTCCTCACTGGAAAGGCCCTGAATGTCGCCCTTCCCGGTGGACCCCGTTTCGAGCCCCTCTACAAAGATATCGATCCGAACGACGAGGACTTTGGAGAGTTCAATGCCATCGATCGCATCATCTTCCGAAACCCTATTCGAACAGAGTTCCGGGTGGCCTACCCATATCTGTACAACTCCTTGCCCCGCAGCGTTCACCTGGCGTGGCACTCGCACCCTCAAGTTGTTTTCGAGCGGAGTCAAAATCCTGATCTTCCCGCTTTCCACTTTGATCGGAGAATTCACCCTATCTCTTCACGCGCCGTGGCGCCCAAAAACCTCACTGTGAGCCACGAGGATGAGATATTCGGACCCGGGAACAACGAGGAGCCCGAGGAGGACGCCTTCGAGCTTCCCGCAAACTTCGAGCCCTTCCTCAGCCAAGAGGATTTGTCCAACGAGGACACTGCATCGGCCATCGAGCTGTGGTGGGCCCCGTTCCCGTTCGATCGTCGGTCTGGCAGAATGGTCCGCGCTCAGGACGTGCCTCTCATCAAGCAATGGTACCTGGAACACCCTCCTTCGGACAAGCCACCCGTCAAGGTCCGCGTGTCTTACCAAAAGCTGCTGAAGAACTTCGTCTTGAACGAGCTTCACAAGAAGAAGCCAAAGGCGCAACAAAATCAGAATCTCATGCGCACCCTGAAGCAAACGAAATTTTTCCAACAGACCACCATTGACTGGGTGGAAGCAGGTCTTCAAGTCTGCCGGCAAGGCTTCAACATGCTCAACCTTCTCATTCATCGCAAGAACCTCACATACCTCCATCTCGATTACAACTTTAATTTGAAGCCTGTCAAGACCTTGACTACCAAAGAGCGAAAGAAGTCTCGTTTCGGAAACGCATTCCATCTGATGCGTGAGATCTTGCGATTGACAAAACTCATCGTTGACGCTCAGGTGCAGTATCGATTGGGAAACATCGATGCCTTCCAGTTGGCCGACGGTATTCTATACGCCTTCAACCACGTTGGGCAGCTTACTGGTATGTACCGTTACAAGTACAAGCTCATGCACCAAATTCGCTCGTGCAAGGACTTGAAGCATTTGATCTACTACCGCTTCAACTCTGCGCCGGTCGGCAAGGGACCTGGCTGTGGTTTTTGGGCTCCTGCCTGGAGAGTTTGGCTCTTTTTCATGCGAGGCATTATCCCTCTTCTTGAGCGATGGCTCGGCAACCTTCTGTCCCGTCAGTTTGAGGGTCGCCACAGCAAGGGTGTTGCGAAGACGGTCACCAAGCAGCGTGTGGAATCGCACTTCGATCTCGAACTGCGTGCCTCTGTGATGGCCGACTTGATGGACATGATGCCCGAGGGCATCAAGCAAAACAAAGTCAACACCGTCCTCCAACACTTGTCCGAGGCCTGGAGATGCTGGAAGAGCAACATTCCCTGGAAGGTGCCCGGCTTGCCGGCGCCGATTGAGAACATCATCCTCCGTTACGTCAAGGCCAAGGCGGATTGGTGGATCTCCGTGGCTCACTACAACCGTGAGCGTATTCGCCGTGGCGCGACTGTCGACAAGACCGTTGCAAAGAAGAATGTTGGCCGTCTGACTCGACTTTGGCTTAAGGCTGAACAGGAGAGACAGCACAACCACATGAAGGACGGCCCCTACGTTTCTTCCGAGGAAGCCGTTGCGATTTACACAACTACTGTCCACTGGCTGGAGTCTCGCAAGTTCTCCCCTATCCCTTTCCCCAGTGTCTCATACAAGCACGATACCAAGATTCTCATTCTCGCCTTGGAGCGCTTGCGAGAAGCGTACTCGGTTAAGGGACGTCTCAACCAGAGCCAACGTGAAGAGCTGGCTTTGATCGAGCAAGCCTACGACAGTCCTGGTACTACTCTGGAGCGAATCAAGCGCTTCTTGCTCACGCAGCGCGCTTTCAAGGAGGTTGGCATCGACATGAACGACAACTACAGCACCATCAACCCCGTTTACGATATCGAGCCGATCGAAAAGATCAGCGACGCCTACCTCGACCAGTACCTGTGGTACCAAGCCGACCAGCGCCATCTGTTCCCTGCTTGGATCAAGCCGTCAGATTCGGAGGTTCCGCCACTCTTGGTGTACAAATGGGCCCAAGGCATCAACAACCTGGACAAGGTTTGGGAAACCGAGAACGGAGAATGCAACGTCATGATTGAGACAGAGCTGTCCAAGGTCTATGAGAAGATCGAGCTGACCCTCTTGAACTCTCTTCTCCGCCTGATCATGGATCACAACTTGGCGGACTACATCACGGCAAAGAACAACGTGCAGCTGACGTACAAGGACATGAACCACGTCAACAGCTACGGCATGATTCGTGGTCTGCAATTCTCGGCATTCGTCTTCCAATACTACGGCCTCGTTCTCGACCTGCTCCTCCTCGGTCCTCAGCGGGCGAGCGAGATCGCCGGTCCACCTCAGAGCCCCAACGATTTCCTCCAGTTCCGCGACAAGGAGACTGAGACCAGACATCCTATCCGCTTGTACACTCGTTACATCGACAAGATCTGGGTCTTCCTTCGCTTCACCGCCGATGAGTCCCGAGATCTCATCCAACGGTTCCTCACTGAGCAGCCTGATCCCAACTTTGAGAACGTCATCGGTTACAAGAGCAAGAAGTGCTGGCCGCGAGACTCGCGCATGCGTCTTATGAGACACGATGTGAACCTCGGCAGAGCCGTCTTCTGGGATCTCAAGAACCGCCTACCGCGTTCAGTGACGACCATCGAGTGGGACGACAGCTTTGCCAGTGTCTATAGTCGTGACAACCCCAACCTGCTCTTCTCCATGTGTGGTTTCGAGGTCCGCATTCTGCCCAAGTGCCGTAACCAGAATGACGACTTCTCGGTCAAGGACAGCGTCTGGTCGCTTGTCGATAACACCACCAAGGAGAGGACAGCACATGCCTTCCTGCAAGTCACAGAAGAGGACATCCAGAAGTTCAATAACCGGATCCGCCAAATTCTCATGTCTTCGGGATCGACCACATTCACCAAGATTGCCAACAAGTGGAACACTGCTCTTATTGCACTCTTCACATACTACCGTGAGGCTGCTGTATCGACCGTCAGCTTGCTTGACACCATTGTCAAGTGCGAGACCAAGATCCAGACCAGAGTCAAGATTGGTTTGAACTCCAAGATGCCGTCTCGTTTCCCTCCGGCCGTTTTCTACACGCCCAAGGAATTGGGAGGTCTGGGCATGATTTCCGGCTCCCACATCTTGATTCCTGCCAGTGACAAGCGCTGGTCCAAACAGACCGATACTGGCGTGACGCACTATCGTGCTGGTATGACTCATGACGAGGAGACGCTCATTCCTAACATCTTCCGTTACATTATTCCGTGGGAAGCTGAGTTTATTGACTCTCAGCGAGTCTGGACCGAGTACTCGCAGAAGCGCATGGAGGCAAACCAGCAAAACCGTCGTCTGACGTTGGAGGACCTCGAGGACAGCTGGGACCGTGGTCTTCCTCGTATCAACACACTCTTCCAAAAGGACCGAAGCACTCTGAGTTTCGACAAGGGTTTCCGTGCTCGTGCTGAGTTCAAGATCTATCAGCTCATGAAGAACAACCCGTTCTGGTGGACAAGTCAAAGACATGACGGAAAACTCTGGAACCTCAACGCGTACCGTACCGATGTCATCCAAGCACTAGGAGGTGTTGAAACCATCCTTGAGCACACACTTTTCAAGGCGACTGGATTTCCATCCTGGGAGGGTCTCTTCTGGGAGAAGGCAAGCGGCTTCGAGGGTGAGTCTGAGTCCTAGTTTCATCGTCTATTGCCCCCATGCATCGTCGTTGTGTTTTTTCTTTGGTGTTTTTTTCCCTTCCGCCTCTCCCTTTCCCCACTATCGTCGTCCCTGTCTCTGTCCCTCTCTCTTTCCCCGCCGCCGTCGTCCCTGCCTCTGTCCCTTCTCTCTTTCCCCTTCGCCGTCCTTGTGCTCAAAGGGAAGGGGGAGGTGGGAAGACAAGGACGACGGCGGGGAGTGGAGAGGCAACGATGGGTCAACCAGTCCAAATATCTCACAACACAACCCATGACCATTTATGTGAATTTGATTGCTAACTTAATGGTACAGAGTCGATGAAGTTCAAGAAGTTGACGAATGCTCAACGATCCGGTTTGAACCAGATTCCTAACCGTCGCTTCACTCTTTGGTGGTCACCCACGATCAACAGAGCCAACGTGTATGTCGGTTTCCAGGTTCAGCTGGATCTCACGGGTATCTTCTTGCACGGCAAGATTCCCACGCTCAAGATTTCCCTCATTCAGATCTTCCGTGCACATTTGTGGCAGAAGATCCACGAGTCCGTGGTCATGGACTTGTGCCAGGTCTTTGACCAGGAGTTGGAATCACTCGGCATCGAAACGGTTCAGAAGGAGACAATTCATCCTCGAAAGTCCTACAAGATGAACAGCTCTTGCGCAGATATCCTTCTCTTCGCAAGCCACAAGTGGAACGTCACCAGACCGTCTCCGCTTTTCGACACCAAGGACGTTATCGAGCCAACCACGACCAACAAGTTCTGGATCGACGTCCAGCTGAGATATGGTGACTACGACTCACACGATATCGAGAGATACACGAGAGCGAAGTATCTGGACTACACGACCGATAGCGCCAGTATCTACCCCTCGGCCACTGGTCTCATGATTGGTATCGATCTGGCCTACAACTTGTACTCTGCTTACGGCATGTACTTCCCCGGTCTCAAGGTCCTCGTCCAACAGGCGATGGCCAAGGTTATGAAGGCAAACCCGGCGCTGTACGTATTGAGAGAGCGTATTCGCAAGGGCCTGCAGCTCTACGCCTCTGAGAGCAACCAGGAGTTCTTGAACTCACAGAACTACTCGGAACTCTTCAGCAACCAAACCCAGCTCTTCATCGACGACACCAATGTTTACCGTGTGACCATCCACAAGACCTTTGAGGGTAACCTGACCACCAAGCCCATCAACGGCGCCATCTTTATCTTCAACCCCAGGACCGGCCAGTTGTTCCTGAAGATTATTCACACTAGCGTTTGGGCTGGTCAGAAGCGTCTTGGACAGCTGGCGAAGTGGAAGACTGCAGAAGAAGTTGCCGCCCTGATTCGCTCACTGCCAGTCGAGGAACAGCCCAAGCAGCTTATCGTCACCCGCAAGGGTCTACTGGATCCTTTGGAGGTCCATCTGCTTGACTTCCCCAACATCTCCATCAGAGCGTCTGAGTTGCAACTGCCTTTCCAGGCCGCCATGAAGGTCGAGAAGCTGGGAGACATGATTCTCCGTGCCACCGAGCCGCAGATGGTTCTCTTCAATCTCTACGACGAATGGCTCAAGAGCATCTCGTCCTACACGGCATTCTCCCGTCTCGTTCTGATCCTGCGTGCCCTGCACGTCAACCCCGACAAGACGAAGCTCATCCTCCGACCCGACAAGACAATTATCACCCAGGATCATCACATCTGGCCGTCTCTGTCTGACGAGGACTGGATCAAGGTTGAAACGCAACTGCGTGACCTCATCCTGAACGACTATGGAAAGAAGAACAACGTCAACGTCTCCAGCTTGACGAGCAGTGAAGTTCGCGACATCATTCTTGGTATGGAGATTTCCGCGCCGTCGATGCAGCGCCAGCAGGCGGCAGAAATCGAGAAGCAGCAGCAGGAGCAGCAGCAGTTGACAGCTGTGACGACCAAGACCCAGAACGTGCACGGTGAGGAGATTATCGTCACGACAACGTCGCAGTTTGAGCAGCAAACGTTCGCGTCCAAGACGGAGTGGCGGACGCGCGCCATCGCCACGTCGAACCTGCGCTCTAAGTCCAAGAACATCTACGTCTCGTCTGTTGATAATGACCTCGACGATATCACCTACGTCATGCCCAACAATATCCTCAAGCGCTTTATCACCATTGCCGACCTGCGCGTCCAAGTCGCCGGATACCTGTACGGCTCCTCGGCACCCGACAACGACCAGGTCAAGGAGATCAAGTGTATCGTCATGATCCCGCAGATCGGCGGTTTGCGCAACGTGCAGCTGCCCCAGCAGCTGCCACAGCATGAGTTCCTTGAGTCCATGGAACCGCTCGGCGTCATCCACACCGCCTCGGGCTCCGAGCTGCCCTACATGGCAGCCGCGGACGTGACGGAGCACGCGCGACTCCTTGACGCCCACCAGTCGTGGGACAAGCATAGCACCGTCACCGTCAACGTTGCCTTCACGCCCGGCAGCGTATCGCTGTCCGCCTGGGGTCTCACACCTCAGGGCTACAAGTGGGGAGCCGAGAACAGGGACACGGGCAGCGATCAGCCGCAAGGGTTCACGACAACCATGGGTGATAAGCGCAAGCTGCTCCTCAGCCCACGGTTCCGCGGCTTCTTCCTGGTGCCCGAGAACAACATGTGGAACTACAGCTTCATGGGTTCCGCTTTCGCGGGAATGGAAAAGAAGCCTATCCATGTCAAGCTCGACACGCCCCTGCCCTTCTACAGCGACCAGCACCGTCCAGTCCACTTCCACAGCTTCGCTGAGCTGGAGGACATTTGGGTCGACCGCGTCGACAACTTCGCTTAGAGAAAGAAAAACAGCATATGTCCAAGATGAAGGCCGCAAAGAGAAATCAGGGGGATTTGCTACGTTTGTGTGTAATTAGCCAGGGTCATTAATTGGCGTTGAGGAGGTACCCGGGTGTACTTGTACAAATTATTTTTTGAAATGAAAAGGAATTCCAAGTCACGTAACAGATGAACTCATCTTGTGTATGTTGTTTCGGTGATCTTGTCGTTCGGTTCTGTGTCGTGATCAATTGGAGAAGGTAGGTAGGTTGTACTCATCAAGGGAAAGACCGGGTACCGCAGAGGAGGGTAGGTCTAGATCCTCAGAGTATCTCGGGGTAATGGGACGTAGGTTGAACCCCAAGTACTTCCGTCTGTAAAATTGGTATACGGGCGAAGAGAGGAAAAAGAGAACAGGAAGGTGCGGTGTCAAGCGCAAATGAAAGCAGCGGTAAATTGCGCCGTTGTTATCAGCCTTCGTGCTTTGGTGTGTTTATATCTGAATGTTGGATGACAACTTTTTTATGCCAGCGAGTTGTCGTCTTAATTACTGCGCGCTAGTGATGTGAGAGAAGAAGAAGAAGTTGTTTGGAAGAAGTAAGCTGAGTGAGAATGAATAGCTTGATCGGAAGGGAGGGGCTGAGGAAGAAGGGAAAGTGCGATAAGCTACAGCTGTAAAGGCAGGAATCTTCGATCGCCCTCTTGCCCTTCTTGTATTTAGGCTTGTTATACAGCAGCCTTGTTTTCGAAAGGGCCAAGGTCAGGGTGATAAGGACGTTGTTATCATCAGCCTTTGGGGCTTCCGGGGGCACCGCTACTGCTGTGATGCCAAATACATCACTATAACAGCAACTTCATGTCCGTTCTCGCTGTTATTGTTATTATTGTCATCCTTATCCTTGTTTTCCCTGTCATTCTTGTTGTTTCTGTTGTCCCTGTTGTTTCTGTTCCTGTTATTACTGTTATCATTATCACCACTTTTGTCGGAAGGCGGAAGGTGGGCTTCATAAACAAAGGCAGGAGTGGGGGGTGAAGGAGCTTTAAAGAGATGGTGGAAGGTGCGAAGGAACTTCAATCTGTTGCGGCCCAGTTATAATGTTCACTGCAGCGATAACTAGACCTGAATGACGTAGACCTGGATGGGTTACCGAGTGTATAAATATGCTTATGGAAGAAGCGGGCTTGGAATGGTTGATGGAAACAATGGTGTGGGTTTGTGTGTGGTTGCAGAACTATAGTTATTAGATTTCCAAACCTTTGAAAGAAATCTGGGATTTTTTTCTCACTGAGTACCAGCCTCACGAACGGCCCTTGAGAGAAGACATCGCCTGCCTCCTGAAAACAACCGTGGCCATCAGCCCCTTCAACAGCTGCGACACCAACTTCGGCCTCAGCCGGATCGTCGCCAAAGACCCCAGACGATTCAAGGGCCTTATCAAAGACGTGCCAGACTTGCCCCCGGAAGCCCTCAAGGCTAATGACAACGCCCTTGTCGCCCTGACCTTGGCCCTTTCGAAAACAAGGCTGCTGTATAACAAGCCTAAATACTAGAAGGGCAAGAGGGCGATCGAAGATGCCCGCCTTACAGCTAGGTAAAAGTGACACAGGCGGAGGAGACTGGTCAGCGAACATTTCATGCCGAGCCGTCAAGAGGGCATCAGAAGAAGGCCGGCAACATGAGTTCACTCAGATGATGGCAACTGCAGCCATCCACAATAAGAATCCGCCCCATCAATGGAATGACGAAGCGTAAGTCACCAAGATCTTCAAGCTGTCCAAGGGAGTGTACCGCAATCCTACTGCAGGCAACCATGACGAGCTATGATTGCTAAACGAAGTCTGCCCGAATGTGGATCAAGTCAACTTATTTGAAGTTAACAGAGTTTTACGCCTATTGGCAGGCAACAACTACGAATTGATATAACCCATGTCAGCCATGGAGGGCATTGTGGCAGGAAAGATCTCGCCTTTTGATAGGTTTGGCAACAGGGGGGTGGAATGACCTCGTCTTGCATGGCGCTCGCCTTTTTCAAGCCAACTTGATACCGGATTACAGAACCCAACTGGCTAGATACATCACTGCAGCAACATACTCACGTCCGTCCTCACTGTCCTCGCCGTCCTTGTCGTCCTTGTCGCCCTTATTGCCGACGTTGTTGTTGTTGTTAGCGCCCGCGCGGCTACGAGTCAAGCCTTGGGCTGGGGACTCGCCAGCCCTGTGCGAGCCCCGCGGGGGTGTGCAGGAGACCGAAGGAAGCTGAGAGAAAGATCTGGACTAGGGGGGGGGGGGGGGGGGGGATAAGAAACGCGAGATAACTAGGGTTCGCTGCGTTCGCGTGTATTATTAGGGTCATCTGGGCCGAGGGTTAAGGAGGTGGTGCAGCCCACGCGGTTTGGTTTGATTGAAACCAGAGAGTACTTTTTTTGTCCAATTTCTTCTTGAAAAAAGGAAGTTTTCGAATCATGCAATGCTCGTGACCGCTGGTTCGCTGTGTTTAGTCAAAATGGATATGTGAGCTATCGCGCGTGTTGCCAAGGTCGACCATGTCCATGTCCCGTGTCGGCTCGACAAGCAGCAAAAACAATAAGGCAATCCGCCTCCGCGGCGTCCGTCATGGTACCCGGGCCCAAACTGCCGGGAATTTGTCATGGAAGCGGGGACGGAGGGAAGGGGAGAGAGAGACAGGGTGTCGTCGTCGTGGGCAAGGTGGCGTCCAGCATCCCCGGTGGCGGCGGGCGATGCCGTGAATAGAAAATTTCGAATTCCTTCTTGATTTCCATTCCAAGGCTTCCATGCAGCTGCTCATCTGGGAGATGCGAGGAGAGCGCAGGGGGCCCTGCAAGCCCGCCCTGCCTGTCTGCCATGCCCTTGCGGCGGCGAAAAAGAGGGCATGCAGGTACGAGCGGCGGGTGCCAAGCAACCCGAGGGATCAATAGAACAGGCATCCTTCGTTCAAAGACAGGAAGGGAGCTGCATGCGTGACGACAGTCAGGTCGTCGTCAACACGGTCTACACCGTGGACTCGCGGGTTGTGGAGATGATGTGTGTCGTTCATCGCGGGGGCTTCTGTCATGGCCGCGCCGGCGCCGGCCCGACCGTTGCAGCTTTCTTGGGGCACTTTCTTTCTTTGACAGTAAAACAGTCTGCTATCTTCGGACGACACTGGCTGCAAAGGGTAAGGCGGCGGGAAGGCCGTTGAAGATGGTGGGCAGTCTAATGGCTGATTCAGCGGGGTAGATGGCCCGGGCAAATTGGAGATTTCATGCATTAATGCGACTGGGTGAGTGTAAGACAGGGCCGCCCCCCTTTTTGGCGCCCATCGTCAAAAGGGTTGACGCGATGGAAACGCGGCGTTGGATCGATCTGGAGAGGCTAGCTGCCCTGTCGATATTGCGGTTGGCGGGGCAGTTTAACAAACGCCGTACCAATACGGATAATGGGACGGAGAGGAGACTGGGTTAATATTGCGCAATATGTCAGCAGCGTATTCGTGATATTGGCATGGGGCGCCAAGGACGAGGGGACCTGTTTCCACATCTCTCGGGCCTTTTTGTTTGTGTACTCTGTACAGTAATTGCGGCCGTGGAACGAAATGTCATCGATTGTGCGGCATCCTTGGAGATGGAGTCGGGAAGGGCTTAAGGTGCGGCTGATATTGACGATTCATTCCCGCGTTAGGTGGCTCTTGGCCCAGGGCGTCGGGAATGGGGGCTCTTTCTGGCCTGCTCGTTGGACGAACAAGGGTTCGGGAAAAGAAAAGAGTGGCAAGGTGCGGATATTTTTGGCCCTGGAGGTGGCTGCTTCGGGGCGCTTGATTGGTGATCAACGTGGGCGACGCCGCAGTCGAGCAGACGTGGAATGAGCCACAGGGCGGCGCATGAAGACGTCGAAATGACTTCTGGGTCATCCCCCGTCGTCCGAGTTGCAGGTCGCGCTGGATCGGGCGACTTCTCCAGTCGGGACGAACTGCTGAGCTTGGAGGGTGGAGATGAGGCAGTCCGGAGATGGTTCTGGCTTTGGTCATGGTCGTGGAGGGGTGAGAAGAAGGAAACTGGACACTCGGCAGTTGGCAGAGGACACGCAGGAGTTGGTCACCTTGTTGGCCTGGCCATCGTCGCATCGCTGGCTCGTTTTCTCCTTCCAAAACCCAATGCGAGGCTTGGATGCGGCGTCGCGTCGCTTCTAGTGACCCCAAAACGTAGGTGGCGCAAGGGAAATCAAACATCAAAGAGGGGCTGTCGCGGATCTCAGGAGACGCTCGGAATCGGCAGGCCGGCGCACTCGCGACACGTTCGCAGGTTTAACGTTCAGATGGGGGAGGTTGTAGTGCAATTTGGACAGGGCAGGTCTCTGCTGGAAAGAACCTCGAAAGAAAAAAAAAAAAAAAAAAAAAAAAAAACCCCTGACCAGGTCCCTTGGAACGAACGAGAAGATGGATAGAACGGCTGCGCTCCGCTGCGCTCCAACAAGCCTGCCTGCCTCGCCTCCAGGGAATTCAAGGTTGACCTGTTGTTTTACAGAAACTCCACCGGGTCTTGTGAGTTGTGACAGCCTCAGGGATCCCTCCCCAATTGCCTTTTCCTTCCTGGGCCCCAACAGGCTTCTCCAATTCGTATGGGAAGTGAAGATGCCAAACGAACAGCAAGGCCCTTGACGCAAGTGGGGTGGCCGGTGAACGGAACGGACTGCCAAAGCAGCCCGGGGATGGGGAGGGAACCCCGGAGGTTTGTTGTGAGACCCGGGACACCTCAGAGACCCGAGAGAGGGCAACCTGGAAGGCGGCTCTGTGTGGTGTAGCACAAGCTACACGCACAAGTGTCTGATGGTTGCAATCTGCGGGGTGCTGGTAGGAGAGATGAAGGCAGTGTGTAACGTAAGGTACGGCACGGCGGTAAGGTGTTGGGTCTGGTCCATGGGCCGTACGCACGCAGTACGTATGGCACTCGTCAATTCAGGTGGTGGCGCCAGTGTCATTGCTGGGTGGGAGCGCCAGCGAGGCAAGGCCGCATCCATCGGCCAACACTTGAACAAGCCCAAACCGCCAAGAGCACGAAAGTTCATCAAGCTTTGGGCTGAGGCGACACACGCCCATGGGCCCCATGGACGTGGCAGGGGCAACGCTGCGACCTGACGGAGGTTGGTCGTATGATGCGCTTCCTCTGAAGCCCGGCACCCTTTCGGCTCGAGCCCGGGGAGACGCCCTTCAGGTGAGACCAAGCAACGCAGCAGACACTGGACTGTTCAGACGCAGGCACAGCGCCGGCTGTCATCCGGTGTGTACCGACGGTCCGGGCTCACGGGGTCGAAGAAGGTTTTGCGCCGGGTTCGGGCCCTCGGACCTGCACCAGAGGATGATCCCAGCAGCATGTGAGAGGTGCAAAGTGTAATGACTCTGTGGTGTAAGCCGCGTCGCGTGAGGCCAAGACGAAGCCGAGGACGAGAGGGCAGAAAGCGGCGGTGATCTCGCGCGGCGGGAAGTGGACATGGACAACAACGACGGGCTGGCGTGAGCGTATGTGCAGAGAGCAATGTTGCGGTCTGGAATTGGATGCCGATGCTGATACTGACTGGAACCCGGCACCTGGCCTCGTGTAAGCGTTGCTGTCGCTGTCGCTGTCAATCACGCCTCCTGCCTCCTGCGGTCCTACCTTTTACCCTACAAGGTACCTGGGACCGAGCTGCCGAGCTGCCGAGCTGCCGAGCTGCAGGCCACGGGCATGCAATGCATGCGTGGAGCGTAGTGCCAGGCAAGGGGCCTCTTGGGGGCGTGTCTGCGGGCTGTCTGACCGCTGACTGACGCCGCTCTGATTGCGTACAGCGCTGCGCTGCATGGTACGTCCAGGTAGTACGTAGGCATTCGTACCAGTGTATCTGTGTCGCTGGCAAGGCAAGTGCAACTGCCACTGCCATGTGCATGCATGCAATAACAGCCGACATGAATGATTGACACTGCTGGGCCGGACGTGCGTCTGGCGCGGGGCATCGATGCAGTAAGTCTTGGGCAGATCGACTATTGCCAATAATCAATCTATTTTGCAGCGGGAAACGAGGGTTGGCCCGCGTTGGGGGTTGGTTGCTCTGGCTATGACGAACGGCTGGGACGAAGGTTTCCGGCCGGAACCTGGATTGTGTAATCTGTAATCTGCCGTGTCCGGGTGCCTCCAAGATATAAGAGTCCAGATGCGATGCGATGGGTGATGATGGAGAATTGGAGAATCCCATCCCATCCCATGTTCGCTGAGATGAGTATTCGTACGAATAAGGTACCACACCTTATTACCGCACCTTGAGACCAGCAGTTCAGAATAAGCTAGGTTTCAGTGCCTTAGGTTTCCCTGGCCGACTACCCGACATTGGCTTAGTGCCGAACGGGAAGGAACCACTGCCTCGCTTTCGTACCTACCTACCTTACCTTAGCTCCCCTTCCGCAGTACTATCAACTCCGTACGTACCTGCCTTCCAGACCCTTTTCCTCCTGAGTTTCTCTTGCAGGGCAGGACAGACAGGGCAGGACCAAAGGGCGTGGTCCCCTTCTTTCCATGTTCCATGGCTCATGGCCCCATGACGAAGGTACCTTCCAGTCACACTCAGTGCCTGAAGCGAGGCGCGGTAGCTTATCTGCCTCCACGTCCGCCCTTGCCCGGTCAGCAGGACATGTCCACCTGAATCTGGCCGCAGCAGAAGGCTCCAGGCTCCAGTCTTTAGGCGAGGTAGGAGCGGGTATCGGACACTGCCTGCCCGGCTGTCGTTCCTGTGCCTGATGGTCTGAACTACAGGAACCCGACGAACCACTTTCCTACCCTCTCCCTCAACACGACACGAAGTCCGAACGGGGAGGCTGACGGGCTGACGACATACATCCCACGAGACGCAGCCCTGGGGCCATGAGGGTAAGGTAGCACCTGCCCAGTTGCACTGCACCCGCGGACGGGTACCCGAACGAGGTACCGATGTACCTGGCAGAGTTTCTTTCCGTAGGAGAAAAAATAACGACAAGGCCGGCAAGCCCAGTCCACACGTGTGGAGGCCGGTGGATCGTGAGAGCTGTTTCCGTTTCGCTGTTGGCAGGCTGGCGTGATGTGGGACCGGCCGTTAGGTACTTCCACGTCCATTGCACACTTGTGAGTTGTACCCGACACTGAGGTGGCCTGGCCTTCGGTGTTCCACTGCGGAGGCCGCTAGCCGGACCCATCTGTCAAACCATCGCGCTTGCCCCTGGGACTTGCCGCCGGTTCGTACGAATACCTACGTAACGCGGAAGTCGCTTAGGCCTTTTTCCATTGGGCAATTGGGGCCATTCGGTGTTGGGGCCCTGGCCTGGGGCAATGAGGAATCACGGCCTCCAGTGGGTGTCTTCTTTACCTTGCCCACCACCCGAGGCTTGGCTCTCAATGCGGACTGTGTGTCTGGCCCTGGCCGGTTGGAAACTGCAGCACCCTATCGCCGAAGTTTGCTTGGCAGGGCATCTGAAGTTTTACGCCGACTGAGGATTTGAGAAAGACGGGCACACCTCACTCAGGGTGTCAGGGCCCAGGCACAGAGCAATTGCCTTCTGCGGTCGGCCAGGCAGGGCAGGTAGGGCCGAGGTATCTTATCGCTGTTTTTCCACGCAGAGTGACTCCCGTCGGCCATGCCATGACGAAATGGCCATTTCATGGGCGGCCGTTTTTTGAGACCAACACCACGCAACGAGCAGCCAGCTGAAAACCAGTGAGTGTGTGCTTCAATTTGGACGTGCATTCATCGCATATTCTGTCTCAATTCTGCCAAAATTCGCAATCTCCCTTCCCTCGCTCAATCATCGCCGCGCCTCGGCTCTCTCTCTTCCAGTTGCTGAGAGCTGAGTGCTGCCTCGCCGCAGCCGCATCCTCATCCTGGCCTCCTCTCGGCCATTCTCGCCGTTCTGTCGTCCGGTTTGGTCATCTGCGCCGCCCTGCAGTCGCAAATCTCCACCAACACCATCATCGTCACCCTCTCTGTGGCTTCCAAGCCCTCTTCCACGTCTGATCATCATCCCCGTGCCCACAGACTCGACCGACTTGGGCAGCGCCCAGCCTTCCGATTCGTGGCTCAGCACCAACGAACCCCCAAGAATGACCCCCAACGCAAAGTCCAACAAAGTCCAGAGCAACCCCCCATGAGGACGAAGAAATAAGGTGATCTGACGCTAGAATGGAGTCCCACTCCTTCTAGAAAGATTGCCCGGGATCCCTGGGTCGCATAACTGATCTTTTAATTTCCAGGTAGGCGTGAAACGCGTTTCCTTCATGCGATACCCGTCTGACCCCCTGCTCCAGCTTCAAGTTCCCCCCCTTCCCGTGATCCGTCATGTCGCGGCGAGGTCAGCGAGCCCAGCAGCTTGTCCGGCAACAACCCACAACCAGTGCCTGCGGTACCTCATCATCACACACTTCAGTCGCCCACACACGACCGTCTCTGCCGCAGCCCTCCACCTGCCGCCGTCCGAGTACCCTACTTCGTTGCCCTCCCGAGTCTCTCGTCCCAGGCCTCCATCCTCGTCCAAGCGCCCTGGAGGACAGACGCTGCTACTGGCTCGGCCCACCCCTCGGCGAGTATGAGCTCAACGTGTTTGCGTTGCGCTGCCTGCGTGCTCAGTGCTGTGCATTCGACCAGAGCCGAGCAGCAGCTTGTATGGCCGGCCTAGCTTCACGCACCAAGAGCCTGGGATGTGCATTGAGTCGCACAATCTCCTAATTGCCGAAAGCCGGGGTTCTCTTCCACCTGCTTACACCCACCACATTTCCGGCCCTCGATCGGGTTGGGGTGTGGGTGCAACCCGCGCCAGCACGCGTGGACGATGCTGTGCGGCATTCTTGGGATGCCCTCAAGTTCGTGAGAAGACGAGAGGAACATGAGCTTGCTGCCGCCGCCCACACGTGGGCGGGCGCGCGCGCTCCCATGCAAACAGACGAATAGTCGAGTCGAGCGAACGGCTATCATCCCATGGTTTCGACGACGGCACCATCGTGCGGCCTGGTCGTTGAGTCGCACACGTCCCAAGTCCCTAAATTCTTAACAAAAAAAAAGTGTTACCCCACAGAGCTAACTACTCTTGTCTGGCCGACCCTCCATCCCATCTTGTCGACGCGCGCGCGCCGCCGCCCGCGTGGTCCATCAGCCGCCGCATTGCCGAACCAGAACCTCAACCGTGGCGCCGCGGCCATCTTCATCTCGGCCATTTCCATTCGCAGCTGCGTCCTTCATGGTTGTGCATCTCATCGGGTCATCTGCCAGCCGGACCTGCCAGATTCGAATGCGTTGCCTGGGAGGCGAAGACCGACTGTCACGACGTTTCTGATCTTTGGAACGCAAACCCCCCTGCTGCGGTTGTCTTCATCTTGTATCAACCGGGGTCGCTTGCCTCCTGGGACCACCGCTCTTCTCTTCCGAATCGATCCCGAGGACGATTCTGCAAGTATGGCAAGAATCCGAGGGGTAGCAAGCCATCACTGCCACCGGCGGCAATGGAGATCAGGGCTAAAAACGACAGGGTCGATTTGACGTTACGAGGCCCGGTCTTACGCAGTACGGTAGCTGCGTGCTTCTCCTTTCCCACCCGGCAGTCCCTTGTTTTCACCCCTCGGCAATCTGCCCACTAGGTCGAGTGGCTGTTGCAACCTTACCGTCTTGCTGGCCCTATCGCGTACCGGAGCGGCGATTTCTCTTCACGGTTCTGCTATACCCTCCTTGCCTCAGATATACCCCCTTCGGGGCCAAGGCATGATCTCAGCGCTCACCCAGCCATTTTCCTTTCCCAAAAACCTGCTGTTTGCCCCCAACCGTCTCCACTATAGTCGCCAGAATGGGCGGAGCTGTCCAAGTTGTGCTGTTCACTGCTCGTCCCTCACCCAAAGGAAAACATCCCCGTCAACAACTGTCAGGGGGGAGGGGGGCCCAGGGACTCAAGCTCCCGCACACACACACTCACACATCCACACAAGTCAACTGCCTTGAGCCAAGAGCTGCCACCCCTGGCGCTTCTTTTTTATTTTTTATTTTATTTTTTTTATCCCCCCCTCTCCGTCCTCGTCGGCCTACCCTTCCTCCTCTTGTCCTAGTGAAGCAGGGGGCCGAGCAACATGGGCGGCCTTTTCTGAGCAAAAGTCACCAAGTCATGAAGTCACTTGGTCACTTGTCATGGGCTTCCCAAGTAGCGAGCGCATGGTAGGGCTCGTTTCAGCTTCTATGCCTCATTCGGCTGAAGGCGTTTGGATTCTTTCCATGCGTTTTTCCAGACTTCTTTTTTCTCTGGGTCGCCTAGGCTCCGTCCAGGGATTCGATCGAGGTCATCCGGGGGTTTCTTAGAGTTGCGAAATTGTTCTGTTCTGGGCCCCGGGTGCCCTGTCTGTCAACGGTTCTAAGCTGGCCTCTGTCATGCCCACCCCTCGCCTGTTGCATCATCGCAGCCGGCCGGGGGCACTCCTGCTTCTATATCCGGCAGCGAAACCCATGGCATAAGATCCCCAAATTATGCTACCGTCATCACTGGGCAAGGTTAACTTGAGTCTCCGCAACCTACTCAGGAACAGAATCCGTCTCGCACATGGCGAATCGCTATGTGCTTTAACTCAGGGACAAAAGCGGCGGTGGTCGATGTACCCTTTTTCTTTTGCCTCACACCCCGTGCATGCCCTTGGCCCAGTCTCTCACTCTCACTCCCGTTCTCCTCTCGTGCCTGTCCGTCCGTCCCCTTCCCCTTCCCTCGACCGACCCCCAGAGAGAGCCCACACACAGCCCTCTATTCCTCTTTTCGATAAGGCACATCGGACGATATAATGCAGCCCTTGCCCACGTCCGCGCTTCCTCTCTTCTGACCCCTTCATCACTATATTAGCTGTTCAGGGCCAACGGGATTTATAATAAGTCAAGGGAAGATCCCGTGAGCTTAAACGGCGCGTGGCAACAACCAGTTGAAAAAGGGTAGCATGGTTACCTCGACTTTTATTTCGTCTTAATAATTTTTTTCCCACCTTACGCCAGCCAAAGGGAACCCATCCGTCTGGCCGTGCAGTCAGACAGCTCTCCACCAACAAGGAGACTAATTCTACAAGACGGCAACCACCACAACACATCAACCCCAAGACACAAGACCTCTCTCTCTCTCTTCTGTCCGTCATCATCATCTCAATCATCAACCACCGCTACAACAAACGGCTTTCGCCGCCAATCCGTTCAAAATTCCTCTCCACGCCTCCCCCGAGATTCCACCACCAACCGCGACCATTCTCTCCACACCACCTGGGCACGAATGTTCGTTGACTTTGGACGGGAGGTCTCATCACGGCGACACCATAGCGCTGTTACAGGATCGCAGTTCGGAAGACTTCCACCACCGCGACCCCGCAACGTCGCACCAACAGCCCTCCCCTCTCCCGACGCCGCCCGAGAGGGCCTTCGCTCAACCAATTCTTTCCCTTCAGAGCCCGGCGACCGTCCAGAGCGGTTCGCTCTGGCGGAACCCATGTATTGGAGGCACGCTGGCGGGCAACTACCGAGTAGGGGACTACAATGTCGATTACTCTGCACAGGAGTCGCATCCGAGCGAGCAGAGTCAGCAGCAGCAGCAGCAGCAGCATGGTTACGACACAACAACTTCCCATCAGCACCATAGGAGCTCCATTCAGCATGGCGCCGCCCATACGCCTACTCTTCACGACCCGCCGACAAGTCATCATTCGCACCATCCAGCCATGCCGCAACACCATTCTCATCACTCCCACCAGGTACTAATGGACCCGGGGCACCAGATGGGCCATGCCCGGCACTTGGGCCCGCCTCACTACGGCGCTCCCGGCCCCGTCGTTGCTCCTCTGTACCCTTCAATGACAACGCCAACGCAGTCCCATACGCCGCATGGAGCGCCCAAACGACCGAGGCCCGACGACCTCGACCTGTCCGTTCCTGGCATTCCGGACCTGGATCAGGCTGATCTCAATACCATGCAGCAGACGCCCCTGGGAGCCGCCTACGCGCAGGCAGTGCAGCCTCCCACGCACCACCACCACCGTCTTCCAGACACTGGTCCCCCTTCCAAGATGATGAGGCGTGATGGCGACGGCGGGGACAGAGGCGGGGCCCCGAGCGTGGTGGGACAAGCTGGCATGCCGGCTCCGGCACCGAGACCAAGAGGCCCGAAGCTCAAATTTACCCCCGAAGACGACCAGCTCTTGATCGATCTCAAGGAGAACAAGTCCCTTACCTGGAAGCAGATCGCAGACTTTTTCCCCGGCAGATCATCTGGGACCTTGCAAGTGCGCTATTGCACGAAGCTCAAGGCCAAGACGACGCAATGGACCGACGAAACGGTATGCGATTCTTTCCACTGACGGCGAAATGCTAGCGAAGAACACTTGCTAACCCAACTAACCTTACAGGACCAAAAGCTTCGGACAGCAATTCAAGACTACGAGAATGAGAAGTGGCGTATCGTGGCCAACAAAGTCGGAACCGGCTTCACCCCTGCCGCCTGCCGAGATCGTGCTCTGGAATTATCGGGCGGTGCTCCCTTATAGCATTCAATGTCTCCACCGGGAACTTCTGAGCCCCCGGCTGGAGACACCATCTACACGCAGCAGCTTCAGTGATGAAGAGGAGCTTGCCTTTAGCGATGATCTCCATCATGCGACATGGAACGACACGTCCCAACCAGAGCATCCAGACCGATCCTTCCGAGCGCCGCTTTCCGATCTTGACGCCGACAGCCGGTAGGACGGGAGAGTCTACAATACAACCTCTGCGTCGTTGCTTGTAATAGCTTGGGTATCGACAACGACGGAGCACGCAGGGTCCCAAGACCTGCGCCCGCTCCGCCTTCGAACATCGAAGAGCATCACACTCTGGGAAGGAGGAAGCACAACCACCACAGCCTCCAGATTTTCAGCCTGTCTTCTCCCTCGATCACGGCCGAGGGGCATTGTTCTTTTGTTTTGTTGGATTCCCCATCCGCCTAATTCTAGAGATACCCCCGAACACCACGGGTTACCTTTTTCATACCTCCTTTTTTTTTCCCCCTCTTCGACCTCGCTCGACTTCGATCGACTCCTTTTTTTCGACTCATGACACCACACATTAGACTGGGGGACACACACCGAACTACGCAATACACGGCCTTTGTTGTTACGCGCCCATTCCTTTGTACGACTTTGCTTTCTTGACGACAGATGCCAACTTTTTTTTTCTGCGCCATACAAGCTCCCACCGCGCCAGCCTTGGACATTTTAGCATTCGATCTTGTCACGAAATCTTTTGCCAGGACATTACGGGAAAGCGTTGGTGATGGGCATAATACGGCGTGGCATCTTGTGGGTGGAAAGGGGGCAAGTGGAGGAAAGAAGCATATTACGTTTTGATCTTCACACGATCCTGTTTCTCCTGTTCATCTCCCCCTTTTTGCCCAAAACTCCTGTTCGATTCTTGTTTTTTTATGCCTTGTATTTTACGTAACCTCTTTTTGCCAAAATCTACTTCTTGCTATCAAAAGAACCTTTCTTATTGCAGACAGCCTTACGGAGCCGTGAAACAAAACAAATGGCAGGCTACGCGTATACTTCGGCGTACATCACGGTTGGTCCGCAAATAAGAGCGGTATTAACGTCCCAGCAGGACCAAGAGCGGGTTTGTCTCCGGAGTGGCGGAAGAGGGGGGCGAGAGAGGTTTTGGACCGCCAACGGTGCCTTGCATTTTACCATCAGAGTTCCGCAAAACCCCTGGAGATGCGTGTGGAAACAGTTACGACCCCATCGCGAGCCGCGAGCGTTGCTCCTCAAATCGCAGAGAGCGCATCAGCGCCTTTGGCTGCTTGTTTGGTGCTGGCTCTGGGTGGTATTCCGGGCTTGTGGCCGAAAAGCAAGTCATGCCGGTGCCGCCCCGGCGTGCGAAGAGACTCGAGAGAGGGCCGGCCCCCCCTCCTTTTTCCCACCCCTTTGCATATACCTAGTCAGTACACGCGCGCGTTGCGTGGCTAAGGCACGACAGACAGGACAACGCGCACACGCACGCAACGCACACGCACAAGCACGAGCCCGCAGTAAGCATCAACAAGGTCCTCTGGGGCGAAAGGGGGGAAAGGTGCCCTGGGAAAGACCGGCCGACCTTTTCCCACCACCACCCCCTCCCTCCTCCTCCCAAGGCCTCCCGTAACGGCCTTCCGCCACAAGGCCACCCCCCCGTCCCTCCGGTCCCCTAGGTCCCCTTACCTTAGCGCGGCCCTGCTGGCGGCCACAGCTGCTGCGGCCCAAAGGGCCCTGCGTGACTGACGTGTGTGCTGGGCAGCTATTTTATTCGCGCTAAGGCAGTTAACCAGCCCTGGGGGCTGCCATGCTGCTGGCTGCTGCCCGGTGCTTGCTTGCTGCTAGCTTAGCTGCCGGGACGTCAATAAAAAATCCAAGACACGCACATATTAAAAGTCCGGGGGAACAGGGCAAGGGCGGACAGCATACCGGCCAGGGGCCAGCGGACACCGCGGGACGGCAAAGTTGTTGCTAAAGCTGGATAGGCGAGAGAGACAGCCCCGCCGTTTCACCGCGTTGCCCATGTTCGAATGGGTTCGCGAAGTTCTTTTTTTTAATTCATTTAATGTTTTCCCCCCGGAACGTCGCCTATCTATCTCTTTGCGAACGTGTTTTGAAAATGCCGAACGAGAAAATTTGGCGAGTAATGCTTACCGCTGTAGAAGGCCCCTTGCCCGGCGCCAGTGGGAGGGGGGAGGGGAGATGGGGGGGGGATAGGTACGGGGGCCTCTCGTCCCAGGAACGAAATCCAAAAGGGGCGGCAAGGCGAAAAGGGTGCGCGGAGGGGGGAGAGGAGAGCTGCTTTGGCACTTTGGTCCGTCCGGTACCAAACCAGTCCAGGCAGGCTGCGAAAAAGCAAGCATGCCCTGCTGCTTACGGATTACGGATCACGAACGTGGGATCGGGGGGGAAAGGCTCTCATTTTCCCAAGCTCTCGCTCAGTCCCTCTCTCTCTTTCCCGCGAGAAAGGAAGAAGGAAAGAAGACAGAAAAACCTGTCCGTAGTGTGGGCGTCCTCCTTGTCCGCATGTGCCGTGTTGGGCGTGACTGGGCCGATTCAACTGGGCCCCGACGGCGATTCGTTGCTTCTTCCTGTCCCAGCAAAGCCCGTCCGGGAACGAATGGCTGGTTGACCTGTGATCTAGATCTCCCGCAGGAAGAAGACGGGGGTTTCTAGTTTGTAGACGACGTCGTCGATGAATGGATCCGTCAATGCCCTACCACTACCGTGCCTGCGATTTTTTCTGTCTCTCTTTTTTTTTTTCTTTTTCTTGTTGCTGTCCTCGAGTCTGCTCTCTGCGTCCATCCATGAAGGGTGGTTTGGCAGCGGCTCCTTGGTGTTGAAACACTCGGCCCAGGACTCGTGTTATATGGCCCCGGGATTTCTGATATATCCCCCCCTACCCAGTCATCTCCCGGGCGGCGGCGACGGCGACGGCAGCAGTCAGTCCGCTCCCTCCCCAACCACCCGCCCGCCAGCTAGAGAGAAAAAGAGCCCAAGGGCCAGAAGAGCGGTCAATCGGCCGCCTGACGGCCCAGCGTTGTCACAGGCCCTCGGTTCCCACAGGGTGTCATCCTCCCATCCTCAGGCCTCTAGCCTCTGCTCTGCGCTTCTCTTCCCCCACAACGAGCAGATCGCTGTGATATGCGATGCATGCACGCGAGGGGAGAGGAGGGGGGTGGTTGCGAGTCGCGTTCCGGTGGTGACAAGTGACGTGACGGGTTAGCCTTGAGTCGAGGAGAGCCCCCGCATGCGAGGTGATACTGGATCACTGCATCGGTACAACCACGTTCTGGATGGGCAGGCAAGCTTGTGAGAGGGAGGTTAGGCTCCTGCAGGCAAGACCAACCGCGCCGCGGCCCCAAGAGCAGTCGGTAGGTCATCGGGTCTCGGCTCCATGTAGGGCGCATGTCACCACCCATCTCACTTCCCTCCCCTCCCTTTCGCACACATGTGGTGTTTACCGTTGACGCCGGGAGCTTTGATAATAAACCACGACGTTTAAGCTTCGAGAGATCTAACAAATCCGAAGGCCACTTTCCGGATGTGGGGGAAGCAGAACTCGCACTTTCCAGCACCACGGGACGCACTATGCAGCGTCTCCGAGGTGCTTGGCCGTTTTTTTCGATAGCGAAAAGTCGAAGTTACTCGCGCCAGGAGCGCATAAGCTTTTCTGGAAGGTCACCCCGTTGTCCACAAGGTGAGGCGCAGGTCAAGCGTCGCATGGCGCAGATCAGGCAGGCCAAAACGTGAGGAACAACGATCTTATGGTCGAGCTGAGCTTCGGAAATCCCCGTTTTGTCTCATGCGACGAGGTTCGGAGGGGACACCGAAGCTTTTTTTTTTTCTTCTCTTTCCCCATTCCTCTCTCCCGGTCCCTAGAACGCTGCGTGCTGGACCCGTCACCGGCTCGACGCGTCTTCAGACGAAATGTCAATGGTTCGCGAACTTCATGCTGAACCGGCAATGAGCCCAACGCATGAGACGCCGAATGTGAAACTTCTGATGTGCGATTGCGGACGGGCTATCGCATGTCAACTGCCGGGCGAGACGTGAGGAGACTCGGCCGGAGAGCCAGGGGATGCTGGACCGACGTCAGACTAGGGATCGTCCCGTTTTGGTGATCATGAGGGCCCGTCATCGCAGTCTTTTGGCGACGCCTTGCCTCATGGTCCAGGGCTGCTCGGGTTGTCAGGCGGGTCTCCAGCGGCCGTGACAACCGCTGGAGCCGAGATTTCAAAATGACGACGACCTGAACATATGCCCAAGCTCTCAGCAGTAAGGCTGCCCTCTTTGCTGGCAGGCCGGCGCAGCGCGGTGACGGGCACAAGAGAAAAAACACGAAAAGTCCCTTGCCAGGGAACCCTTGGTCTGGGTGTCAGCCCCAACCCGCCTTCTCCGTGCGCAAGTCCGGAAAGCTTGGATCAAGCGGCTCAGTGACGTTGGGCCTGGCCGGAGGACCCAACGACTCCGATTTGTATCGAGGGTTTCAGCAACCGATCGGAAGACCGTTCGGCCGTCGAGAAGGACCGTTGTTTTCTCCCCTGAAAAAGGCTTGACCTTTTGCGGTTGATTAACTCGGAAAACGTACGAAGTCGGCAACGCTTGCGTGTGGGCGCAATGCGGGTCAACAATGCAGTGTAACGGTAACGGTTTTTTTGCCTGCCCTGGCCCAAGGCTTGGCTGCGGCTTGGCTTGCCAACAAAATCTCTTTCGGTAAGGGGCGGAACCGGACGGCGGAACTCGGTGGCAGGAGACGGTGAGAGTTGTGGTGGCCGTCTTCTTCATGCCCGACATCCTCGATGCGGACACAGGCAAGCCATGCCTTGAGCATCTCGAAAATTGAAGTTGTTCGTCGTCTCCACAACGAGCTAACGAAACCCATCAGACAGGCATCGTCAAAAATCTCCATCAAATATGCACCGGAACTTTTTTAACCCCCCTGTTGACCAATCGGAGAATTGAAGTAGTGAGGCGCCTTGGGTCCATTCATTCTGGTGAAATTGGAGCGCAATTATCGTTGGCGACTCCGCTGGCCTCTCCACAATATTGCTTTCCGGTGTGCGCTGCTCGCCTGCGGTGGTCTTCTGAGATCATGAAACTCGCAGCTGCACCTGCAAGGCTGTCGAGAGCTGTCCCCATTGGCCTGAAGCAGGCGTCTTCTTGTAGTCCTTGGTCTCCGCTTGTAATTTGGCTGGTTGACAGACGCCCTGTCATTGAGCACCAGGCTCTGGCATGCATCATTGGAAGAAGCAAGCTCCATGATGATACAGGGAACGACCTCTTGCCGCTATAAGGCGAATGAGTGGTGTGACTTGAGCCAGATGACTCCCAAGATCCATGCTGGCTTCAGATCGAGCTGTTCGAAATCGTCGAACCAGTGGCCCGCTGCTGCAGCTCCACACCTTCTGACAGATGGATATCAAGATTGGTATGCACGGAGCTCGATGCATTGTCTGCCTGTTTGAGATGGAAGAGCCGCCCGTTTCGATTCATGTTGGCAGTTTATTGCCGCTGTCTCTGCTGTGTCTGACTATTCGAGCTTCCTATGCTGCTAACCGTTCCAGGCCCAGTCCATGTTCCGAGCACCAACATCCGTTTCGAAATCCGCTGTCAAGCCCGGAAGCTTCTTATGTGCAGTCGACGAACTAAGACGCGAACCGGTCCAACATCCGCGGGGTCAATGTTCCAGAAGGCGTGTATGCAAACTTGCACGACTTGTGCTCGTCTAACTGTGTCTAGCATCGACGGTATCGGGTAAGTGGCGGGTGAAAATCCGGGAGCGCGAATTTGCGAACCATTTCTTGGATATAGGCTCCTCGCCCAGGTTCTCCCATGATGGCTGCAGGTACTTTGCCCTGCTGGTGTATTACTTGGTGGTGATATACCGGTATATAACGCCCAGTATTGCACTATAGTGCGGTCCGTGAGGGGGGCGGGAGGCAGGTAAACGTGGCAAATGAGGAAAACCTTCCTCCCTTGGGCTCGCCCGCCTTCGTGCCAAATTGCACAAGCCTGGGAAGTCGGGTCTAGGAAAGAAAGAGCGTCCAGAAACTCAATGGAGGAGACTCGGCCACGTTGACGTCTCGAAAAGCCTAGGCGGCTGGGCTGGCCGAGCAGTCAGGCCACACGGGCGACAAATAATGGCAGGAGGCGACAGCAGGCATAACTTCGGTGCTGCCGGGCAAGTCTTTAGTTTGGACCAAGGTGTCACGACGACCCGGTGCGTAGGAGCGCGTCGGTCATTCTGCAGATGGCTTGCATCTCTCTGATCTGGTTTCTCCAGGTGCGGGTGACATGGCGTCTTCGGGAGGCCGCTGATGGGGGTTTCCTGGGTCGCGACAATAGCAGTTTGGCTCGGTAGCATAAGGTAGCTTGGACCAAGAAGGTGAGGTTATCGGTTAGGAATCGTGATGGGCGCAATAAGGCTCGGGTTAAGATCAGCTGCAACCTTGTGGATAAAGCGTGTGATGATGATTGATCCATCACATCCGGCGGGAAGGAGATTAGGGGGGTTCGATGAGGGCCGTGATTTCAGGAGCAACTCCTGTATTGAAATTTGGTTTGTCAGCCACTGAACGATCTCCTTGTCAGCTGAGGGAACCTTTCACTGAGCGACTCCGCATCTGTGACAACCCCATTCTTCACAAGATCGATCAGCGTCCTGTGAGTAGTGACGTCCAGATTCTCGTCGAGATAGGCCGCCGTTTCCACGAGCCAGCCATTGAAGTCGTCGATCTCGGTCAGCTTTCCAGCTCGAACGTCTTGCAGCATTGAGCTCGTATTTTCCCTAACTCTGTGCCCAACATCATAAAGCATGCTTTTAAGGCGCGGTTGAGAGAAGCGGTTCATAAGGTCAGATCTGTTGATTTCCCCGCTGCTCAGCGACATGCCCAGTATTGGGGTCGCTTGGAAAATTGAGTCCGCACTGGCGTCTGTCACCAGCGCCTGGAGAACACTGCTCGCTTCGAAGACTAGGTAATCCATTAGACGGGCAATGGGACCGTCGCTCTCGACGAACAACTGGCCATTCTTGCAGCGAAGGACGGCGGTTAGCGGATTGATGATGGAGTTGACGACGAGCTTCTCCAGCTGCAGAACCCAAAGCTCATCTCGTGGAACAGCGGCCCCCCTGAGATGGGGGGCTTGGGTGAGCATTTCGGATAAATAAGAGGCGGTCTGGGGAGCCTCTGGGCTCAGAAGGACCGGGCCGACCTTGACATCCGCCTCTGACGCGTGAAAACTCCTGAAGCGGCCAAGGGACGTCACACCGTGAGTTGTAACGCACGCCAACCAGTTGGGGTGGGCAACGTGCGAGTATCGCGACGTGGTGTAAGTAGTCCCGTGAGGCGGCCACATCTTGTTCATGCCGTTTTGGGCAAAGGCAACCGTAGAGCTGCCGTCGAGGTAGCGGCGGACTCGATCGACCTCCGGCAGAGCTTGAGAAGCCTTCGTGGTAACAATGAGATTATGGATACTCCGGCCATCTGCGATCTCCCTAGTTTGTCCCGTGGGAGGTGGTTCTTCGGACCATAGCTCAACGTCAAAGGCCGAGTGCTTGTAGACAGTGCCGCCTCGACTGATTTCAACACCTGGGTCTTGCCTCCAGGACTGGAGAAGGTCTTTCCTATGGAAGACGAGGGTAATTGGCGGCGGGTTCGGCAAGGATGCAAGCGAACTGGCGTATAGGACACCAAGATTCCCTATCCCAAGAATGTAGATCCGCCGGTGCGAGTCGTTCGGCTTGTGGCACCGCTCAGAGCTGATCGAGCTGCTACCAGGAAGGTCCGTTGACAATAGCAATGCGCCGATATTGGACGGCCCCCATGCGTAAAGCTTGGGTGGCTTTGTGTTGGTGTCCAGAAGAGATTGAAGCCATTCCGGAGTCATCCTCGGGGTATTATGAAGGCCTCTGCTGGACAAGTGTCGTGGGGCTCCTTGGTAGGCTCTGGAAAGTCGGTTCACAGAAGGCCTGACGATAGTCATGGTTCCGAGAGGACAAGCCCGAAGGATATGAGGGTATCAAGTTTGAAGCCTGAATTTGCTTGAGGCGGGCTGCTTCGAACCGGCTGTCTTGAGCTGTCGCCGACGTGGAACAGGGGAGCTGGTGGAATTGAAGTTGGGCTGTACAGTAACTGACCCGACAGAGATGGTCCAATTCTCACTGTGCAGTGATAGATGAGCTGATTACCTAAGACAGCACAGAAGTGTGGCTGCATTGTGGGAGTCCCAGCCACATAACGCCGACTTAACTCCGACTGACCAATCCAAATTTGCCTCCTTCAATTAGGATCCCTGCTCCAGGCACCTGACTGCGCGCCCCGTTCGCTACTGCCTTGCCGTGGCGTCGTTTTCCAGAGCAGATTGACGAGAGTCACCAAAGCTTGACGCGCCTGAGACGTTCCTTCACGTTGCCTTACCTGAGTCATCCCGGGCGGTTGCGGACGAGAACCGCCAAGGCTCAGACTTGCCTACCATCGCTGCCTAACGTCTGGATCCTCTCCCCTCATCCTCATCCTCATCCTCATCCTCACCCTCACCTTCCTATCCCCTGGAGACTTTCTCTCAGTCTGCTCATCCGGCTTACTCCTGCGCCGCCCAGCCTCTATCAGAGTAGACTGGAGGGATGGCTTCTGACCTGGAGGAAAATGCCGTCGTCGGCGTAGAGGTTGGGGAAGGAACAACAGCTGTCGATAATGGAACCGCCAACTCAAATCCGACGGCATCCGGACCGAATGGAGATGATGATGAGGCGGCCTTTATGCGCAACCTGACGACAGATATCAGAGACCAAGATGACTTGGAACGCGACATCACAGCGCAGGCAAACGCCGCGTTGATGGAGGCTGAAGACAAAAAGGACCAGCAGCGCATTGGGAAGCTGGAAGCTACTAAACAGAACCTTGAGGCCCAAAGAAATCAGGAGCGCCGAAATCTGGAACAATCTGCGCGCAACCCTTATTTGGCCCGCAAGGTGCAGAAACAAGTCGACAAACTTGACCTCGAGATCGAACGTGTCACCAACGACATCTCTGACTTTCGGGCACGTGTTGAGAAGAGGCATGAGGAGGCCGTCGTAGTAGAGGATTCGACCAAAAGCAAGTCGAGAAGGCTGCCCGGCGAATCGAACCGAGACTTTCTGGTGCGGACCGGCAAAATCACCCCGTTCGCTAACATCGGCGGGGAACGGCCTCCAGGTTTCGAAGGCGAGCTTGCCGATGCGCTCGTGGAAGCCGAAGAGGACGCTGCAGAGAAGGATTTCCAGAGCGATAATGAAGAGCCGAAATCCCACCAGATTTTGCGCATGCCTGGGTTTGTCGAGGAGCCTGAAATCCCCACTCCAGCTATCGAAAGCGAGTTTTCTCTTCGACCTAGGAAGAAACGCAAAGTGCAGCAAGACGCATCCTCTGACGAGTTTGAGCCGGAGGCCGCCGCTTCTCCGGAAAGCCAATATGCTTCGGATACTAGTGAAGAGGAGGCCACTGGCCGAAAGCGACGAAAGGGCGCGTCCAAGAAGAAAGCCACAGGCACTGCGGCTGCTGAAGGAACTGTGGTAGACTTGACCGGCGTGGATGATGGAAACGAGTCAAAGTATAAGGCTCGTCTCGCAGACTGGATAAAGAGACGGGACAGGGCTCGTCGACGGCGTGCAGAAGCTGATGGTGCCGCTCTGCCTGAGGATGATGAGGAAGAGTGGTTCAAGCCATCGCCTGACCAACCGGACCATTTCTTTGGAGACGGCTTGAAATTGCCTGGAGACATCCATCCGTCGCTCTTCGCTTATCAGAAAACCGGAGTTCACTGGCTCGCCGAACTTTACCAACAAGGCGTAGGCGGCATCATTGGCGACGAGATGGGCTTGGGCAAGACTGGTAAGCATCCACTTACGTGAGGGGAACTGTTTGTTGACATCTTGCGCAGTTCAAGCTATCGCCATGGTTGCAGCCCTTCATTACAGCAAGAAGCTTGATAAGCCTGTCATCGTCGTTGTGCCTGCCACTGTCATGAAACAATGGGTCAACGAGTTCCACAGGTGGTGGCCTCCCTTGAGGGTATCCATTCTGCACTCGTCGGGCAGCGGAATGATGAATCAACGTGAGGATGACTCTGATCTTGACGACACTCCAGTCGGACGGGGCAGGAATCGTTCCGCCGCCCGGAAGATTGTCAACCGAGTGGTCAAACATGGCCACGTTCTCGTGACAACATACGCCGGTCTGCAATCGTACAACGAAGAGCTTCTGTCCCAGTCGTGGGGATATGCGATTCTTGACGAAGGTCATAAGATTCGCAACCCCAATGCAGATATCACAGTGGCTTGCAAACACCTGAGCACGGTGAACCGACTCATTCTTTCCGGCACACCAATCCAAAACAACCTGACGGAGTTGTGGTCGCTCTTCGACTTCATCTACCCCATGCGATTGGGTACTCTGGTGAGCTTCAGGACGCAGTTTGAAGTGCCCATCCGACAGGGTGGCTACGCAAACGCGACCAACCTCCAGGTCCTGACAGCTGAAAAATGCGCGGCGACCCTGAAGGATACCATCAGTCAATACCTGTTGCAGAGGCTCAAGATCGACGTAGCGTCGGATCTTCCGGAGAAGACAGAACAAGTGCTGTTCTGCAAACTGACCCCGCTCCAGCATACAGCATACGAGAGGTTCCTGCGGTCCGATGCGGTCACTGATATCATGACGAAGAAACGGAAGGCTTTGTACGGCATTGACGTCCTGCGGAAGATTTGCAACCACCCGGATCTTCTGGACGAACGGCTGAAGAAAGACCCGAAGTATGATTGGGGAGATCCCCAAAAGTCGGGGAAGATGCAGATGGTGAACGAACTTCTACCACTGTGGAAGAAGTTCGGTCATAAAACATTGCTGTTTTCTCAGACTAAACTGATGCTGAACATTCTTGAAAAGTTCATCAAGAAGATAGACGGTGTTAGCTATGCTCGAATGGACGGTGACACGCCTGTTGAGCAGAGACAGGCTCTAATTGACCGGTTCAACAACGACCCATCGATCGACGTCTTCTTGCTCACCACGAGGACAGGAGGCCTCGGTATCAACCTGACCGGAGCGACTCGGATCATCATCTATGACCCCGATTGGAACCCCTCCACCGACATGCAAGCGCGCGAGAGAGCCTGGCGACTTGGCCAGACAAAACCCGTCTCCATTTATCGACTGATGACATCTGGTTCTATCGAGGAGAAGATTTATCACCGCCAAATATTCAAGCAATTCATGACCAACAAGGTCTTGAAGGACCCGAAACAGCGCGCCAATTTCGACTTGTCCGATCTCTATGATCTCTTCAGTTTCGGCGAGGCTGGCCATAGTATGACCAGTGCCGACCGAAGCAAGATCTTTCAAGGGGCCGAGGTCAAGTTTGACAAGCCGGAATTCCAACACGACAAGCCCTCCAAGGATGCTGTGCCCATCTCGTCCATCAAAGGTCCCGAGGACGAGGTCAACACCGTTCGGAAGCTTACTGGTGTCGTCGCGATGGAGGAGTTCCAGGAGGATAAGGAGGTACACGACGAGAAGCGAATGACGGAGAACCTCTTCGCTCGCTCGGTCGAGAGCGCTTACGAGCATGACCAGATCATGAATGGCAAGAAGCCGGTGCAGGCGGACAGGGCCATGAACCAATTTGAAGCGAGCAAGGTGGCGGCAGCTGCCGCGGCTCACCTCCGTCGAGCCGGGCAAGAGGCTCGGAGCATGCCCATCGGAACTGTCACCTGGACTGGCGAGGTAGGTGATGGAGGTCGTCCGGGTTCCCATCGACGCCGCGGCGGGCCTAGTTCCTCAGGTGTGATGGCTGGCCTGGCTGATCGGCAGGGACTGAGCCGACCCAACAGTGGCGCAAGCTCGCGATCGGGGACTCCTGGCATGGACAGGAACCTGAAGGAGAAGGATTTTGTGCTTCTCATTCAGACCTTCATCAAACGCCACGGTGGAAAGGTCCCCAGCAAGATGCTGGTCGACCACTTCAACCCCTACTGTTCAACGCCTAGACTGACCCAAGAGTTCAAGGCTGCATTAGACAAGGTGGCCGACCTGAGCAAGGGCAATACTGGGAGCACCGGTAGGGGCATCTGGACTTTGAGGCCTGGATACTGATCGCAGGCTATGCGATGTGTAGGATATGACGCCAAGGGTTAGAGGGCTACATGGGGTTGGGCAGCCGGAGTCAGTGGAGGATGATAGAGGGACGGGACAGTAGAACTGTTTGATATCCATTACGAGAACAAGACCGAGAGACGTTTTTAACCCAGCATCGATTGCCTCTATACAAATAGAATAATTCTACAGTTGCCATGCCATTAAATGTTCATCACTCTTCACATGGGGACCTCGCAGCAGGGTTGCACAAGTTCAGGTGGGGGTTCAGGAGCTACTCTTCAGTTTAGGCCATTTTATGGCGAGTTTCTATTCTGTCTACGATAGATACTGTCGCCCGGAGCAGAAGGCATGTCACAGTGCGTAGAATGGAGACCAGGCTAAGAAGCCGTTCCCCGCGTTTTTCGCGATGCCACCCAGAAACCAAATAACGAGCACTCCTGTCCCATAGCCACCCAGACCATAAAGATCGAGAGGGGCCGGGCGCTCAGAGACGGCGACCACGGCGACCACCCTTTCTGCGGGTAGAGTCGGAGGGCGTGGGGGTAACGTCCTCAATGCGGCCGATCTTCATGCCGGAACGGGCCAGGGCACGGAGAGCGGACTGGGCACCGGGGCCGGGGGTCTTGGTGCCGTTACCTGTAAAAGGATTATGTCAGAGACGGCGTTCCTGGTGCGACTTTATCGAGTCCAAAACTTACCACCAGTGGCACGGATCTTGATGTGGAGGGCAGTGATGCCGAGCTCCTTGCAGCGGGTAGCGACGTCCTGGGCAGCCAACATGGCGGCGTAGGGGGAGGACTCGTCACGGTCGGCCTTGACCTTCATACCACCAGTGACACGGCAGATGGTCTCACGGCCACTGGAATCACCCAGAATGTTAGCCATCTCGACCATCAATTTGTTGGAAAATGTGTGCGTTCGCGAGGATCCGGAATTGCCTCCGACCTGCGCTGGCGCATCTTGTGCGGGGTGGACCTACGAAAGATCGGTGACGTGGACGAAGGTGTCGTTGAAGGAGGCGAAGATACGGGCGACGCCGAAGACGAGTTCACCTGGATTGGCGGGGGATGTTAGCCATCTGCTGCGTTGTTCAAGATAGCGCCCGCGCGACGCCCGAATGCGGGCATCGACGACAGCACGAGAAGGCGGCGTTCAGAACGTACCCTCGCGGACCTGGGGGCCCAAGGAGATGTTCTCCTGGGCGGGACGGCTGGTCTTCTTGGGAGGCATCGTGACTGCTGTATTGGCGAATTACTTCGGCGGTGGTTAGTCGGTTGGTCAAAGAAGCTCTTCTCGCGCGCGTCCAAATGAAATTTCACAACCGGCCTTAGTGAAAAAAGAGGACGAATGCCCTGACGGGGGTCAGGCGGTTGGCGGCGGCAGAATTCCCCAGAGGGTCTAGCGTCGTGGGAAACCCTACCTAAGCGAATTTTTTTCAGGCGCTGGGAGGGAGGGGTGAAGGGAAGGAAATTTTTGTGTGTGGCCCCTGCGGAGCCCGTCCGAAGAGGAGAGAATTATCCTCAAAAGCTCCCTGCACCCAGGCCGTTTCCAAATTTTCCCTTCTACTCGACCAGCGACCAATTTTTCGACGACAATCGACAACCACCCAAACCCGCCTTCACGATGGCTGCCACGTATGTCTACCAGTGCTCTTGAAGCCGCAGCAGAATTCCTTTTCCTCCCTGGCGTCCGGTTTTTCCGATGTTTTGCAGATTGTCGTGGTCCTCTCGCTGGAGAACGAGCTTCACCTCCGTTGTGAATGCCTGACTCTCAGCTCGAACCCTCCCGGACCTCTCCCTCCTTCTTGCATGCCTTGGAACATAGCTTGCGGATTGAGAGATGTTGTCTGGGGTGTTGGGGATGAACGGTAACTCGTTCTCCCTCAAATTCATTGCCGCATGATGGGCCGAATGGCGGTGCTGAAAAGTCTGCCATGAGCGCCTCGAACATCAGCGCGCATATCCTCTTGAACACTGAATGTGTTCGAGGTGTTGTCGGATGAGCGTCAATGGACAGCGAGTTGTCGCCAGTACCGCTGGCAAAGCACACTCGGGTGTCCGCTCACTGATCAAAGTCATCATTCGAGTTAGCCATAGCGAGAATGTCGCGCTTCAGCTACAATTCTCGCACCGGCGCTCTCTTCCATGCTGCTTGCAGTATGTCGGACTGCGTACTAATCTGAGTGCATCTGCAGGTCCGTCCCCACCTCCAACCAGGTCCTGGTTCCGGAGACCCTTCTTAAGAAGCGCAAGTCTCAGGAGAAGGCTCGCGCCGAGCGCACCGCCGCTACCGAGAAGAAGAAGGCCGTAAGTCTATGCCGCTCCCTCACTACCACCCCCTCCTTCATGATGCACAACATACCTTCACGACTAGACTACGGTCAATGCTGTTGGAAATTAACCTTCTTTCGGGTCTGACACCTATCGGATCATCTTCATTTTTATCGAGAACCCGCGCAATGCCATCAGTTGCTGACATGTTCTCTCAAGGCCAACAAGGAGAAGCGTGGCGTCATCTTCAAGCGCGCTGAGAAGTACATCACCGAGTACCGTGATGCCGAGCGCGAGAAGGTCCGCCTGGCCCGCGTCGCCAAGGAGAACGACTCCGCCTACATCCCCGCCGAGGCTACCCTGATCTTCGTCATCCGCATCAAGGGTATCAACAAGATCCCCCCCAAGCCCCGCAAGATCCTCCAGCTCCTCCGTCTTCTCCAGATCAACAACGGTGTTTTCGTCAAGGTCACCAAGGCCACCACCGAGATGATCAAGGTTGTCGAGCCCTGGGTTGCCTACGGTTACCCCAACCTCAAGTCCGTCAAGGAGCTTGTCTACAAGCGCGGTTACGGAAAGGTCAACAAGCAGCGTGTCGCCCTTACCGACAACGCCATCATCGAGGAGAACCTCGGCAAGTACGGCATTGTCTGCATGGAGGACCTGATCCACGAGATCTACTCCGTCGGCCCCAACTTCAAGCAGGCCTCCAACTTCCTCTGGCCCTTCAAGCTCTCCAACCCCACTGGTGGCTTCCGCCCCCGCAAGTTCAAGCACTTCATCGAGGGTGGTGACCTTGGCAACCGCGAGGAGAAGATCAACGCTCTCATCCGCCAGATGAACTAAGCTGTTTCCGCTTGGGCGTTGAATTAAAAAAAGGGGGGGTTGGCAGGGTTTGTTTAGTTACTCGGGCTTTGGCAGGTTTGAGAATATCAAGGGTTACTTTCATGATTGGCATGGTTGCACGGCGTTGATAACCACAAAAGGGAAATTTGTGAATTGATCATTTGACGACACCTCGGTTCTCCAGTCCTCCCTGTTCTATGAGTAGCAATGCAAGCCTCTTTTGAAAAGTAGTATGTGTATGTGTGACTGGTATCCTCGTGCGCCTCCAGGGTTTTGTTAGCCAAAAAGTGTTCCATAGGTTGTGAGTTTTGTCCGTCCCCGCCAATAATTTACAAAGCCAGTCCCTCCCCTCCCAGGTGTTACATAAAGGTAATACATAAAGGTAATACATGTCTGCTGCTGAGTCATGCTCAAATCTTGATATCGAAGCTGGTCCCGCACCCGCAACTGCTCGTGGCGTAGGGGTTGTCTGTGATCTTGAACTGGGACCCGATGAGCTCCATCGTGAAGTCCACCTTGCTGCCCTTGAGCAGGTCCAGCGACGGCTGGTCGATCACCACCTTCGGACCGCCGAAGGATACGCTGGAGGGGTCGGCGCCGTCGGGTAGGTACTGAAAGACGGTGTCGTCCTCTCCGACAACCTTGGACCAGTCCTCGGTGTTCTCGTTGGCGGGCAGCGTTATCAGGCCCATGAGGTACTGGAAACCGTGGCAGCCGCCGCTCTCGACTTGTATTTTCAACGCAAGGTTGGGGTTATCGTCCTTCTTCATGATGTCCGAGAGGCGCTGCGACGGAGGACTGTTAGCCACGAGCAGCGGAATCCCTTGCTTTCCTGATGACGTACCTTGCCCGCCCTGTCGGTGATCTCAAGCAACATATCCTGCCCATCCTCGTCCTTCTGCGGGTTATATACGCATCTCGTCTGTCTCCTCGTCGCGGACGCCGTAAATGTGCGGGTTTGCTGGCTTTGGACGCTCCTTCGAACAAGCCGTTGCGTTGTCCTCCTCCTGGACGGAACCTCGGTGCTGCAGTTGCGGGTTGCGGCAAGGCGGGCTCCGGCGTTACTAGAGTTGGTGGTGGCGGCCACGGCGTTCCATCGAGGGATCAGGACTGAGAGAATCGGGGCCGATGATGTCGGTGTCGTCGGTGTGGTGCGCCGCGCAAGTTGTACGAATATATTTGCGCTCGAGGGCGCATGAACGCAACGGAGTGATGTTGCCATTGGAACAGGTTGTTGCTACGGCGTTGCGCGGGGAATGTAGGAACTAGAAGCCGAGGGACGGGGTTGAGAATTTTGAGGATGCAGGCCTCCCCGGGCACGGCAATAGAGAGCTTATGATGTAAAAGGTGGTGGGCGGTAGGTGGCGGCAATTAGCAGTTGGAGTACGGACCGGGAAACATTAGTAAGCCCGGGGAAGCTCGATCGTGCCGGTTCGTCCAATGGTTGTTCATGGATTTCAACTCATCGTGACATTCGGCAATGGCTCACCCATCCAGCTACTGGCCAGGTGCAAATGAATCGCGAAGCTTCGCGTTGCTCGCGTCCACCGTTATTCATGTGATATCAGCGGAAACGTTTCTCTTCCAAGCTCGGGTTGCTGGATTGGACAATGAAGACCGCTAGCTCGGCCATTGACGTTGTCGGAGCCGGTCCTTCGGATCTGTGGGGAACATCGGAGACTGCAACTGCAATCGCCGAGCTGCTCTAAATCCTCCGGTCCCGTGGTTTTCTCGGCCTATCGACGTTCTCTGAATGGATACATAGTAATATTCGTGCTGACTCGTAAGTCTTATTTCGACTTCGGTCCGAACAGCACACTTTACTCAACCTGTGTTGCAGGTCATCGAAGCAAGCCTAATCGCATAAACATTACAACTTCATTCAAAGGGATTGAAAACTCTCTTTTTGTCTTGGATGAAAGCTGCATCTAAATTTTATTATTGGAGTGGTAGGACATTCATGCCCCAAATGTCAAAATGAAGCTCAAGAAACCTGGGCGTTAGGCTACCATACCGACCATCGACAAGACCTCATTTGTGAGGTATCTTTCTTCCCACATTATGATTCGTCGTTGTTGCCCTCGGGATCAACCAGTTCCTTCTGGCGTTTTCTATAGGTAAGCAAGAAGCATAGTGGTCTCCTGACTGGTATAGCAAGTGCATCTTAGATTAAATGCGCATGGAAGGCGCCGTCATGAGGGCAAGTGCCTGCTCATCTTAATGTACAGAGAAGCCCTGTCCAAGTTATAAGTCCAACCTCGAGCCTTGCTTTCAATCTGCAACAACCTCCAACCAATACCCATTTCTGTAACAGTTAACCTGAGCCGACGTAAATCCAATTACTCTTTCCGCTCGCAGCATGCCTCCCTTGATCTTCAAGTCGGCCTTTACGGACAACTTCCAACCCACTCACTACAGATCAGCATGGCCGCACTTCGACGACAGCGGTTTCCCAATCCACGAGCCGGCCAGCACATTAGGCATGGCGAGCTTCCAACTCAACATGGATATTGCCGCGGGTGACAATCAGCAATATCCCTTGAGAGAAAACACAGCTGGCACTCAAGAAGGCTCTACTCCGAGACCCGTACACGTCAAGCATTTGGTGGGGACGATCATCGCCGTGGTTTTCTTTTCTTTTCTATTCCTACTCCTCGTTCTATTTTGCTGCGCGTTGTGTATAAGGCGGTCGATAAGGAAACGAAGGGATGAACGCGAGAAGGCCCGCGCCGCTGCAGAGAACTCCCGATTGCAGGCGTTGCGGAGCTTCCGGGGTCCCAATCCGGAGGGCACCAATCCGGCAGCTATCAGACCGCCTATGGCACAGCCACCAGTAACAAGGACCGCAGCAATCTAGTTCGGAACAAGCAGAGCAACTGGCAGGGTTTGACTTACGGAGGAGAGCCACGATCGACAGCAGGGTAGTGCATGTGAAGCTGGGCGACAGGGGCCTGCTGGGTGCCAACCTGGAATGATGACGGAGCCGAGTAGGGACTGGTCCGTTGAGGTACGAAGACACGATGGCAAGGCTCGGGGAGGGATCGCTCACAAGTTGGAGGTTCATCGAGGTGGTTTCATTGGGCACGCTGTTGCAGAGGAACCCTCAAAATGGTCATCCAAACACATGTATCTGTAACACACGAGACAACACGACACCAGTAGTATTAGACAAACAAAGAAAAAAAAGGCTCTATTCCCATCGCTCGCCCACTCCTAATCTAGTTTTTCGACTCCTGAAGGACATCGCCGGAGGGTGCCGCCGGCTTCTGGCACCCTGGCGAGCTCTCACGTGCTCGTGACGTAGTGGTTTTGTACAGGTTCTTGATCCGGTTGTTGGAATCATCTGTTGTTCTTGCAAGCGAATGTTGAGCGGGCATCGTCTATGCCTGCTTCCTGATCTCCTTGGCGGCCTGCTTCAGGCTAGAGTTGCACTCCTCGTATGCGCGCCCAGCTCCGAAACCGACACCGATGACCGCGGGCCATGCTCTGCGCTTGAACAGGAGGACTGAGAAGACGACACCAAAACCGAGGCCGAGGGTGGACTTGACGAGCAGGTTGGAGAGGCAGTGGTCCCACTGGTAAATGTGAGTTAGAAACACGATTTTGACGCCTCGAGAACTCGGTCAGGACGGTTGGGGCGGGGAGCTAGCTAACCTTCTCGTTGAGAAGTGCCTCACTGACGGGTCGCGCGACAGCGCTCGAGGGAGGGGGAACGGATTTCTCAGCCATGTTCGATACCCTGGGGGGCTTCAGATTAGCATCAAATGGATCAGAGGGAGCTCTGGGAGGCGGTACTCACACAATTGACTCGATACGCAAGGGTGTTTGTGCGGGTCGGAGCTTGAGCTGTGGAATTAAACCAAGTGATGTTTTCGGAGAGTCCCGGCAAATTGATGTTGAACACCCGAGGGCGGTAAGCCTCGGTGTGGCCTCGGTGACCACATTTGACATGGGTGGGGCGGCAGAATCCCGAAATTTTGGGAGAGCTCCAGCTAAAAATCGCGGGGAGTTGCTGCCGAGTTGCGATTTGCACATTCGACTGTTCAGAGGAAAACATATGCTTTTCTGAAGTCCTGCGGTCCGTTTTTCGCCATGGACGTGGAAATGGCCGACGCGAGCCCTAGCTGGTCTTCCGACACAATCGTAAGTTCATTTAATACCCCTTCACCTACTTCCGTGCTGAGAATTGTCCAAGACGGCAGACAGGGACTTGGTCAAGACTGTGCGATCCCTCGACCAGACCGGGCCCGGGGCCAATGGCGAAAACCTCGAGCGGGTATGGAAGCAACTTACTTCGGTTAGCCAGAGCCAGTTCTCTGCTGCTGAAGAGAGTGTTCTGCGGTGGCTCCTCAAGACGATGAAGGCGACCAACGATGAGGCGGAGACCGTGCGGCGATTCCCTTTGACTTGGCGCATACTCGGCTGCTCATTCCATAGAATACCTCTCTTCTCCCTCGCCAAGTCCCTCGCCGACCGAAAGTTCATGGCGGTGCTCCAGCAAACGCTGAAGGGCGTCGCAAAGCCCAACACCGAGCCCGATACATCAGACTCCAAGTCGAAGAAGAGGAAGAGAACAAGCACCGTGAAATTTGAGTTGCAGACGCTGAAGTCTCTCGACGGATGCCTGGGAACAGGAGAGGCAGTTTTCGGCGCATTGAAGATCCTCCTAGCGCGCCTTGATCCGGCGGCGCAATGGTGCGCCCACGACAGGATGGGAGCGGAGCACATCAAGGCGCTCTTCGCACAGCCCGCGACCGATGCGGTAGAATATCTCGCCCCACTCCTTTCTCTCTGCGACTGTGCCCTGACGGCATCGAATGCCGAACCGTTCGAAGCGCAAGAGTCTTGGGTGAGAATATTCTCATCCGCGTGGGACCTGCATCTTCAGGGCAGCGCCGACGCGCTTGAAGTGGCCACTCATTTCTCGCGCTCTTCATTCGCTATTCTCGGGAAACTCAAGGACAGCACCACTCTTGATGACCAACTTGGGAAGTTCTGGACGCGAGAGCTGGAGAAATTCTTGCAGCGCAATCTCATTCTCCCTGCCAGATCAGCGTATCTGAACAAGAGCGACCTCGAGGTTGTTATCCGTGCCTTCGGGATGGTGAGGAGCAATGCATCAATTGCGGTGCCAATCCTCTATAGCTTGGTGTCGGCTGCGCCGCGAGTCGTTGGTGGTCTCACAACAACGAAAGCCGAAGAGGCGTGGATGCAGGAAGTGTTCAAGTTGTCCGAGGGCGCGATCAGGAAATTGCCTGACGATGAGAGGGCTCGCGCCATGGGCGCAATTCTGGAAGAGGCTATCGCGAAGAAGTCTCGTATCGTCTTGGAGGATCTCCGCCTGGCGTGCAGCAACTATGCACTGATTGACAGCTCAAGCGACACCGACTGGCGCCTTCTTTCTCTCATCGCAAAGTGCGACGCCGATGTCTTCATGAAATCGGAAGAGGGACTAAAGCTCTTCGACCAGGTCTGCGAAAGGATCACTGCTGCTGGCGTTGAGGCCAGCGAGGAGACCATGGGCGAACTGATCAACTCCCTTATCACTGGGTTCGAAAATGGTCGCGATCTGTCGACGTTTTTGAAGAAATGGTTCGGCCAACTGTCGAAGTTTGAGGACAAAGCGCTGCGCTCCACTGACCGGCCTATTTGGTTCACCATGGTTCACCGTAACTCGACTCTAATTGAGGGTATCGAGAAGTCACTGACCACCAAGCAACTTGTCAGCCTTCTACAATGGGTTGAAAGCCAGGAAACACTTCGTCCAGCAGCAACATTCCTCTTTCTCGACACCATTGCAACTGCCGTAACTAAGGACGAACTTGCCGATGCAATCGGTACCCAGTTGTCGGACCTCGCTCTCAGGGTTGGGTCATCTAGCAAGACACCTTCTGATCTCCGCTCTCTGCGGTGGAGGATAATCTCCAAGACAGTCTCATGGCTGGACTACGAAGGATCTACGAAACTCTGGGACAGCGTCCGCGCCGACTTGACAAAAGCGCTGCAAAAAGCCAAGTTCGATGACGAGAACACATGCGAGGCCTTGGAGTGCACGTATCTGTTTTGGCTGTCTATGTATCCCGATGGCCATGGCCACGCCGATCTAGCTTCCTTGCTTACAGCTTTCGTAGAGAGACTGCTGAAGAAAGTAAACTTGGAGGCTGTGGAAGGCTTATTGGAATCTCGAGAGTTCTTGCGGTCAGAAACCTCAGAAGTACCCAAGTTCTGCGCCGAATACCCTCTGGCTGCCTCGAGATTTCTCACGCTGCTGTCCAAATCATCTAGCGCTCTGCCAGTTTACTTGCAACAAGTGCTCGGTGAGAAGAGTTCCGCTAAGAGCAGCGAAACGCGCCTAGGCAACGTGCTCCATGCGGTTGTCTCAAAGGACAACAATATTCGCGACCGGAAGCTCATCGCTGGCGTCGTGGACCATGCTACCGAAATTATCGCCCACGTTTCAAACAAGTCCGCTCCCTGGGCTGAGAAGCGGTCCAGGACTGCGTTGATTGAGCTGTCGAGAGTACCTGATGAGGCCTTTACGAGAGAACAAAGAGAGCGTATCATGGAAATTTTGATCCCTAAGATACTTGCTGCGGACCAGCTGAGTACACCGGATTGGAATTTGGTTCTCGGCTTGATCGGAAAGATCATGCGGAAGCCGACCTTCTACCAAAACATGACGCTCTCTGACCTTCGAAAGATTGCTGCCTCCGTGACACCCGTCTGTGGCAACAGCGACTCCCAGACCGCCCTGGGTTTGGCGCACATATTTTGCTACCTCTCGACTGCGACCATACGACAGATGAACGACCACCAAGAGTATCGGACACAGTACTTCACCAAGGTTCCCTCGCTTCTGAAGGAGGTTTCCGGTGACGACTCATTTGTTGAAATGACCCTGCTCAAGGTGCTTCTCTCTGTTGTGGTTCCTGACACCAGTGCGAAGGAAAAGTCTACGATATTTGATCTTGAACAGACTGCTTCCGCACTAGGACGCTTGGTCCAAGAGGCCCTGAGTGACTTTGCCAAGGCATGGCGCAAGCAGAGAGTTGACAAAGCGTCGGTCAACCGGGCGTTGGTTGCCCTCAACGCGGCTGAGGCTCTGCCGGACGCTGTTGTCGAGCAGCTGAAGATCAAGATTTCCCTGCTGGAAGAGGCAAGCCAACAAGCGATCCAAGCGGGATACCTGAGCGGCTGGAAGCTGCGGTCCTTCCTCATCAAGCGATTTGCCTCTCAGCTGCTACAACCTCGGCCAAGCTCATTCAACCAGCTCTTCAGCAGCACGATGTCTACGCCCCTGCCTAGCGGACCAGCCCCGGATCCGCTTTCAGACTTCAACCGAAAAAGGATTCTTGAGGACACCGTGGATGCTGTAGTTGCTTGCCTTGGTCATGATGACAAGGTTGCTTACATCCATGGCCTCTTAGAAGGTGTTCAAGAAGCCTCCACTACTGAGTTCTCTACGGAAGGCCAGCTTCTAGCCATCAGTCGTGTCGTCTATCAGATGACTGGTAAGTTCCCTGCCTTCCTAGAAATCTTGAACATCCATTAATGAGTTATGCAGAAGCACCAACCGGCCTCGAGAAGTCCAAGACGTTTGACCTTGCAACCGCACACGGCGAACTGATCCGCTACCTAACCAAAGCAAAGACTGTCCGAGAGTTTGTCAGGACTGCCGAAGTCCTCTACCAACTGCTGGACGTCAAGGCCAACTCCATGGTCCAGTGGAACGTTGAGGCAACCCTGAGCACCGCGGCCGTTATTGTCGCCAATGACCCCTCCCGTATCCTCGATGCCTCGCCAAGCGTGTACCTGTGGCTCTGCAAACTTATCGAGGTCGTCATCAAGAAGCACCGCCTGCGGCTTGAAGGCCATTACCACATCCTCATCGCCACCCTTGAGGCTCTCCTGGTCGCTCTCGCCCGCCCATCGTCCACCCGCGCAAAGCACGCGGCACAGTTCACGCGGCTGGTCACCCTCGTCTGCGAGCCGGCCGCGGCGGCCGTCTCGCGGGTGCAGCACCTCAGCGCCCTGGACTCGGCGACCGACGCGGCGAAGCGCTCCGCCGGACGGCACATGTACCTGGTACTCATGGCCTACGTCAAGCTGCAGCTCGACGTCGACGTGCCGCGGGATGTCCGCGAAGCGCTCGAGCCCGGGATGAACTCAGTGTTTGACATCACGCCGCCCGAGGTGAGGAAAATTCTGAACGACGGCATGGACGCCGGTGGTAGGGCGATCCTGAGGGAGATGTTTAAGAGGTATACTAAGTTTGGAAAGTGGACCGGCGTGTAAGGAGAGACAGAGGTTCCGGTGTGTGTGGCCGTCTGCAAGATACCCTAGATATAAAAATACTAAAGCATTCTGGCACCGAGCAGTTGAGTTTTTCTAGCTTCGGATGAGTGACGAGCCATTTGGCCAGCGACTTGAAACGGTGTCTCGCTCCCTTTCGCCTTCTCTTAGGAAAAAGATCTTCAACAACCCAAAAGCATCAAGTTCGAACGTAAGATCGGGATATCGTAAAATACAAACGCTCCTGGTCTATAGGTGACGTCGATTCCGAACCTTTCGAATTGCGGTCCTTGAATTACCTATGCACTCTTGGATTGGTTTAGCTTCTCGCATCTTGCAAGTCTCTCAACGAAGACGATGGTAGACGAGTCGCGCGGGATGAGTGAGTACTTGGGACCACAGGTCTCGGGTGAAATAATTCGAAAATGTTGTCGTCCCTTGGCCTTCTCTGAGGAGAAAGATCTTGAGCAAACCAAAAGTTTCAAATTCGAAGTAAAGATCGGAATATCGTGTAATACGAGTTGTGGCCCTTGTTAGGATAGATGTGGCAGCAGAGAATAACATCACAACCCACGTTTACGAAGTAACAGCTGGCTTGAAGTGATAGTTTCTTTACCCATTACACTTCAACTATGGAACCCCTTATCACAACACAAACGGCATTTCGTCGGTCGACGAGCAAGGGCGAAGATGAGAACAACAAATGTAGTGATGAGGGGAAAGAGGATCAGACAACAGAAATGAGACTGAGCTGTGCGGCAGAGAGCGACTCGTAACATTTAGGAACGCGTCCAGTCTCGTCTTCGTCTTGTCAGCCATCTCTTAGATGCTTTGATTTCGGGCTTCGTGATTGATGAAACGCCAACATTCAAGAGTCAAAGGTCTTATGCGTGGGAGTTCATCAAAGTAGACAGTATTGGGAAACAACAAGCAATTGCTATTGAATGAGCTATTATGGGTATCAATCGTCATCTGAGTCAAACACTATCCATTCTCATGCGTTTGCCTTAGCCTTCCAATAGCTAGCCGGGTGGCCGTGCTTCTTGCGGAAGTTATTGACCTGCCTCACCATGTCCGGCAGAATGAACACCAAGATCCACGGCGTCAGGCACATCATCAAAGTGTCTACGACCCAGTTGTTCCGCAAAGAGCCTCCCAGATTGGCCCACCTCATAAGGCTGCCCAAGTAATTAACAGTTATGAAGTATTCACCCTTCTCCAGGCCCTTGATGGACATCTGAGCGACCTCGTTAGGGCTCTGCACGGGGTCCATCGCCTCGAGGTCGTGGGTGATCTGGGGCTTGGTCACGTTCTCCCTCTCCAGGCCGGGGCTGGTGATGGTCCCCGGGAATATGACGTGGACCTTGACGTTTTGCGGGTACAGAAGCAGCTCCTGGGCGAGGGTATCGGCCAGGCCGCGGAGAGCGAACTTGGACGGGGCGTAGATACCGTAGCCGGTGACGGTTAAGAAGGCGATGGCGCTACTGGTCATGATGAGGTGGCGCGGCTCATCCTCAACGGGGGCCTCGGGGGCGAGCCACTCGCGCAGGATGGCGTGGGCCATCTCGGCGGTGCCATAGAAGTTGACGTCCATGTTGCGGCGGGTCTCGGAGAATGGGGTCTCGGCCCAGAAGCCGGTCGTGGCCATACCAGCGATGCACCAGACGATGTCCAGGCTGCGGCCGCCGTTCCAGGCGGTGGCCTCGGCGAGGAGGGGCGCGGCGTAGTTCTCGGTGGTGATGTCGGCGGTGATATACTTGAAGCGCTGGGTCGAGGGGTTCTTGGCGGCGGCCTTACACTCCGTCACGAGCTCGTCAAGGCGGGCGGCGTTGCGGGCGACGAGGACGAGGTTCGCGCCTTTGGCGGCGAGCTGGGTGGCGACGCTGCGGCCCATACCCTCCGACGCACCCGTCAACAGGACGGTCTGGCAATCGGCGAGTTAGACATGGGTTCGATCTGTGAGAATGGAGAGGAATAAGAGGTTACCTTGCCGTCGACGGGCATCTGGTTCTTCGAGCTGAACAGACCCATGGCGGATGCGAGTAGGAGAACAGCGAGGCCGGGTAGGGCAATCCACAAAGCTTGCGATGCGCTTTCCATGCCGGTATTGTCGGAAGGACAGTCACAATCAGGGCGATTGGAATGGGGGATTCAATGGTTAATAATGGGACTTTTGGTGGGCTGTGTACCGACTGGCATGCGGGATGCAGGAAGAACTGGTGAAGCTTAGGTAGGTACCTAAGGCTGGAAAGGTACAATTTCCAGTTGTGGTTTAGCAGCTTGCAGAGTCCAGGTCGCAATTGGGGTCCCTGTCGTAGTGGGGGGTGTACTGGGCGTCTTAGTGGGTGGCCCCCCTGGGAGCCTCATCTCTCGGCACGCCCCTGGCGACCGCACGGCCGGGGACGGTACGGGAGACTCGGCTTGAAGGTGGTCAGCTGGGGAGATTGCTGCACCAAACATGGCTTTGTTACCCAAGGTGGTGTGCTGCTGCAGCTGCCTTGGTCCCCGGCAGTTTTAGTTGGTTGTTTAATGCTGACGGCGTCAGAAGCTTGGCTATCTGCTTCTTTCGACGGCTAGCACGGCCACACTCTCCAAGCATTGGCAAATTTAAAGCCATTACTGGTATAACTGCTATTTCTAGACCAGGCTGGCTATTTTCTGCTGAGACTTTGGTGGACAGACGCATTCAAATCGCATGGGACTGAAGCCGGAGTTTGCTGTAACGAGCAGGAGGCTAAGCTCGTTGTCAATTGAAGACTGCCTCAGACTCAGAGACTCCAATAATTTCTAATGATCTCCTCGCCAATATTATTACCTTGGGATGTTGTCGAGGTACATTGTGTTCTCACGGTCTGGAACAAGGAGATTTGACTGTTGACTGAGCTAAGGATACGCCGTAGATACCTACGGTAAGGTACACTGTGTAATTCAGCGATTGCGGCGTGCCGCGCTGACAGATGGAAGACCCCACTATTGGTTGGCTGTTTCGGCCAATGAACGAAGACAACACTAATTGTCTCCACTAAAAAGTTCTGCGCTGCTGAACGGAGAACATTTTTCGCTGTTTGGAGCTGCAGTTGGAATCCGCCCCATCTGATTGACGCCTGTCTGTCCCCCAGCACTCCCGCCAACGATACCGTCTTGCCGTCTCCCCTCGATCCGGCTTCAGACAGATACACACAGCTAGCCGGTCAGAAAAGATGGCGAAGAAAAGGAAGGCCGCGCAGCCCGCGCGAAGCGGTCCCCGGGACCTCGACCCCGCCGATGCTCGCCTCGGTCCCATCACCACCTACGAAGATGTTGCCGACTCCGAGGACGAGTACTTCATCAACCGAGACAAGATCATGTTTGACGAGGGCCCGCAGTCGAAGAGGAGAAAGAGAGCCGAGGAGGAGGAGAAGTTCCTGGAACACTCGGACGAGGAAATCCTAGATCTCGACGACGATGATGAGTCCGAGGAGGAAGAGGATACCAGACAGGCCAGCCGCAAATCCAAGAAGACCAAGGCTGGAGCCGAATCCGACGAGGAGGGCCAGGACGACGAGGAGGAAGGCGACCCGAATTGGTGGGGCTCCTCAAAGAAAGAGTACTATAATGCCGACCAAATCGAAACCGAGGCTGATGCTCTCGAGGAGGAGGCCGAGGCCAAGCGCCTGCAGCAGAAGAAGTTGGCAAAGATGTCCGAGGAGGATTTCTTGTTCGACGAAGGGGAGTGGCTGGCATCGAAGCCCGAGGAGGCGGAGGAGCAGGAGGTTGTCACCGAGGTCCTTAAGGACATCGAAATCACAGACGACATGGGCCCTGAAGAGCGCACAAAACTGCTCCAAAGTAGATACCCCGAGTTCGAGCATCTGGTCAACGAGTTCCAGGAGCTGCAGCCGCAGCTCGTCATCCTGCAAAAAGAGGCCCACGGAAAGTCTAGTCAGTCGCTCGAGGCTGTTAAGTACTGGATCCTTGGTTGCTACGTAGCTGCTCTTGCAAGCTACTTTGCTATTCTCACATCACCGGCGCGGGACGACTCATCAACGCAAAAAACCATTGATCCCGCTGAACTTCGGGACCACGAGGTTATGGAGACACTGTTGGAATGCCGAGAAGCGTGGCAGCAACTCAAGAACGTGACGCCAGCGAAGCCCGTCGACTCGATGGACATCTCAGAAGCCGAGGAGGAGCCCGGTGCTGGGGACGATGCAGACGAGGCCGCCTTTGCTGCGGCAAGAGAGGAGACCCGGAGACAGAAGAAGCTGGAGAAGGCGGCCAAGGCCAAGAAGAAGCAGGCTCAGGCCGTCGAGGACTCGCTTGCCGATCTCGACGCCCTGCTCAAGCAGTCCAAGAAGAGCAAGAAGAAGAAGGCGGCTGCCAAGGCCGCGGCCGGCGAAGACGACAACTCCGACTTTGGCGAGGAAGACGCGCTCGACGCCAGGGCAGCCGCCGACAAGGCCGCGCGCAAGAAGAGCTTGCGTTTCTACACTTCCCAGATCGTACAAAAGGCAAACAAGCGCGCCGACGCCGGCCGCGATGCCGGCGGAGACATGGACATTCCCTACCGCGAGCGCCTCAGAGACCGCCAGGCGCGCCTCAACGCCGAGGCCGAGCGCCGTGGTCAAAAGGGCTCCAAGTATGGCGCGGACCTTGGCGACGGCGACGACAGCAACGACGAGGACGCCAAGACGGCGGCGGCGCTGCGCGACAACGGGGACGACGAGTACTACGACATGGTGGCTGCGTCATCCAAGAAGAAGAAGGCGGAGAAGGCGGCCAAGTACGATGCGCTCGCGGCCGCAAGCAAGGCCGACCGTGTCGTCGAGCAGGAGGTCATCGGCGAGGATGGCAAGCGCAAGATCACGTACGCCATCGAGAAGAACAAGGGCCTGGCGCCGAAGCGCAAGAAGGAGGTGCGCAACCCGCGTGTCAAGAAGAGGATGAAGTACGAGGAGAAGCAGAAGAAGTTGAGGAGCATGAAGCCTGTGTACAAGGGAGGCGAGCCAAAGGGCGGCTACGGAGGAGAGTTGTCTGGTATCACGACGGGCATCGTCAGGGCTCGGAAGCTGTAAGGCCTGGCTGGTGCTGCCAAGTTCATATAATTCAATTGGATTGTCAAAAAAATTTCGGGACTCGAGAAATCACAATCGAAAGTTTTCATGTATCAATCAGACAGAGTGTATGCCGCTTATTTGAAGTCACTGATGTATCATGTGAGACTGCTGTAAGTGGGATGTGTGTGCACAGCTTACGAGGTGCTCAAGCTCCAAGACAGCTGGCCCCACCAAATTCCACCTGGCCAGAACAGCTTCAATCTCCCAACATCCTCTGCTGAAAGTGCGAGACTCCGACAACAGGACGAGCGCAACGCCGGCGCAAGCGGGGGTTCACCACTCCCAAGGACGTACCAGACGCGAGTAGACTTCGAAAGAAACTCAATGCTGCCGAACCACCAACGATAATACCCAATTAACCGTCGCCAAACCCGCACACCTCCCAACATGGCGACGCCCGATCTGTCGACCCTCACGTCCTCCGCCCAGATCTTCTCCTCCAACTACACCCTCCCCCAGATCCGCGCGATCCACAAGTCCCTCCATGTCGAGATCGACGAGAAGGCGAGCCGCCTGCGCACGCAGGTCGGCAGCTCGTACCGCGACCTGCTCGGCACCGCTGACACCATCGTTCAGATGAGGAAGGACAACGACAGCGTGCAGGGGGTACTGGGCGGCATGGGCGGGCGCTGCGGTCGCGCCATCGTCGGGTCCAAGGTCGCCGGCCTCGGTGGCTTCGAGGAGGGCATAAAAGAGCAGAGCGGCGCCGGCGTCGGCGTCATCGCAAGGGCAAGGCTGCTCGAGGCTTGTGGGCTCGTCTTCGGCCGCGTGCTCAAGGGCTCCGGTGCCGGTAGCCAGGACCTGAGCAGAGGGGACAGGGTGGTCCTCGCGAGCAAAGTGCTGGTACTGAGCCGGCTTCTGGTCAAGAGTTTGGGAGAGGAGAAGAGGCTGGACGGGGAGGTCAGCCACGCCGTCGAGGCCGCGAAGAAGAGCCTGGGTAGCCTGCGTCGGAGGCTCCTACGGAATATCGAGCATTTGATGGAACGCACAGGGGACAACGTGAAGCAACATGATGTGCTTAAGGCCATGTGCGCCTACAGCTTGGCCACCAGCTCAGGCGCCCGAGACGTTGTCAATCACTTCCTCCGCGTCAGAGGAGCGGCCATGGCTCTGGCATTTGAAGTTGAAGATAATGAGCGGCAGAGGAGCACGGAAGACGTTCTCCAGGGCTTGAATCTGTATACGAAGACGCTGCTGGACGTACAGGCCCTCGTGCTGTTCAAGCTATCGGACGCGCTAGCCAACTCGAAGAAGAACCCTTTGCTGGCGGACACGACGCTCAAGAACCTCGAGGGCCTGCGTCTAGACATTTACGAGCGGTGGTGCGGAGATGAAATCCAATTCTTCACGCCCTTCATCCGGCACGACGACCTGGACGGTCCGCAAGCCCGGGACATGCTCTTCAGCTGGGCGAAGAAGGGCAGCGAGGTGCTCATCGGTGGTCTCAAGAAGACGATGGAGCGCATGATGGAGTTCAAGGCCATTACGGAGCTGCGGACCAGCGTACTGCAACTGTGGATCCGCGAGGGCGGCAAGGCGAGAGGCTTCGACCCGTCCGAGATGCTTGACGAGCTGCGCAGCGCCATCAACGGCCACATGCTAAACGTCCTCGAGATCAAGGTTAACAAGCTGCACATCATCGGCTCCGAGGTGTCGGCGACGCTGGACTCCTGGCAGGATGGCGTCACGGACAAGTCTGTCGAGCTCTGGAACGTGCGCAGCTTCGATATCGACCTGATTAACGGGGCGGACCACTTCCTCCAGGGGCTGGTCGCACGACTCCACGGCCGCAACGACTCCGTTTCCAAGGCCATCAACGGCTTTCAGTCGTGGCGGCACATCATCGATGAGGTGGGCGAGGTCGTGGAGCAGCTCAAGCGACAGCGTTGGGATAATGACATTGACGAAATCGAAGACGAGGAGACGATTGAGGAGCGGCAGCAGCTCCTCAGCAAAGACGACCCGAGGAAGCTCCACGAAAAACTTGATACCACTTTCGCCAAGGCCGTCAAGGACCTGGACGAGAAGCTCACGAGCCTCTGGAACTCGCGGACAGATGCGCCAAACGCCGGCAAGGTGGCCATGTACCTACTCCGCATCATGCGTGACGTGCGGCAAGGACTTCCCAAGCTGGACTCAGTCAAGAGCTTCGGCCTGGCCGCTGTGCCATCACTCCACGAAAAGCTCGCGCTCGCCGTCGCCGCGAAGCCGCTGGAGTCGTTCGGCAGCATGGCGCTCACGCAGAAGGCTGTCGTCGGCCGGCAATTGTGGGAGGGCAGCCCCGAGCTGCCAACTCAGCCATCTCCTAGGACCTTCCGCTTCTTGAAGGACCTGTCACTCGAGATGGGTGACGCCGGTATGGATCTGTGGAGTGCGGTGGCGGTGGGCGTTCTGAAGCAGCATCTCAGGAAGCAGCTGGCCGAAAAGTGGCTCGAGGCGCTGATGAGGCATGTCTCGGAGCCGACAAATGGTGAGACAGCCGATAAGAAGCCAGAGTCTCAGCCCGAGGACGCTCCAAAGGATGAGAAGGAAGAGGAGACAGAGGAAAAGGAGGTTGCGGAAGAAAAGCCAGAGGCGACAGAGGCAGAAGAGGAGAAGCCAAAGGAAGAACATGCAGGGAAGTCATCAGCCGATGCGGAGGGCCTCGCCCAACAACGCCGCGACCTCTTCACGCAGTGGCTTTACGACATATCCATCTTGAACTGCTACCTCGAAGTGTCGCCGGAACCCAAGGCCGATGAGTTCAAGACCCTGGAGGAGAAGGTGTATGAGCACACAGGCCTGGACAGCGCCGAGTCGCGGCAGCGCATCACCAAGGCGGCGCAGGACTATCACAAGAAGACGAACCTGCTCTTCGGCCTGCTCTCATGAGAATAATTAGATACCCGTGGCCAGTCACACGTGCACGAGCAAAAGAGCTTGACGGAAAAGAATGAAAGTCATGATCTAGAATACATATGTTTCCGCCATCTTGTCTTTTCTGAGTCCAAATCATACCCAAATCCCATCTCTAAACAACTCCAGAGCGTCTTTTTTTTTTTTTTTACAGCTTGTGCCTCTTCTGGCCGCTCGCGATCTTGCGGAACTCCTCCTGCGGGATCCCCTTCATGAAGCGCTCGATACCAGCAAACACCTCCTGCGAGTTCTGCCTGTCCATGATGTCCATCTCGGGCCTCCGGATCAGCGCCTTGATGCCGGTCAAGCTGTCGCCGATGAGGTGCTCGCCGAGGCGCTCGTCGACCTCCTTCAGCACCAGGTCCCTGAACTTGGCGTCCTCGCCCTTGCCTGTCTCGAAAACGCGGTTGACGAAGCCCGTGTGGACGAGCTCCTCGGCGGTGATGCGCTTGCTCATGATCAGCGCCTCGTTGGCCTTGGAGATGCCGAGGCGCTGGACGAGGCCGCGCGAAGCGCCGCCCTCGGCGACGAGCCCCAGCGACGAGAAGGGCGTCAGCAAAAAGGTCGACGGCGTGCAGTAGATGAAGTCGGCAAAGGCGACTAGCGCCGCCGACAGCCCGATCACCGGCCCATTGAGCCCGACCACCAGGATCTTGGGGTGCGTGTAGAAGGCCTGCGTGATGTTGAGGTTGAAGGCCACGAAGCCCTGCAGCCAGTGCTTGTGCGCCGACGCACCCGCGGGGGCCTCGCGCGCGATGGTCACGTCGGCGCCGCTGCGGTGGGTTGTCAGTCATTGTTCATATGAGCTTTGGGCTTGTGCTTCTCATTTTGCGATATGGCTTCCTTCAATTGCCCTCTGTCGAACTCCCCATTCTCTGAGGTTCCACTGAACCATTGCACCAAACTCAAAAGGGTTCAGGTGTAAAGGCCATTAAGGGCAACCCGGGATGAGATACAGGCGGGAACGGGCAGACTCACGCTGAAAAGTACCGCCCCTTAGCCGTCAGAACGGTGATGAAGACCTCGTCGTGCGTGGCAATCTCGCGCAGCTTCTGGGCGAGGTCGTAGTACTGCGGCTGCGACATCGCGTTGAGCTTGCGGTCATTGTCGATGGTGAGTAGCGCGACGCGGCCGCGGTACTCGAGGGAGACGACGGGTTCCTCGGTGCTGGCCATTTTATCGTATCGTTGGGTGTGTGCAGTTTCTTGATCTCTTGCTCTTGCTCTATTCGTCTCTGGGCCGCCTTATTTCTTGCTCTACAATTGCCGTTTCTCTGAAGCAATCTCCGTCAATTCACGCTTCGTGGGGTTCAATTGGGTTGTCGAGCTCACCGGCGGAAATGTCAGCACCTGGATTGCAAGACCGAAGTGCGGTTTATTAAACATGAAAGCTGTCCAGCAGGCAGGGGTGGACGTTTACCCCAGACCCCACAATGCACCGAGATGCCTCGGCAAAATGGGGAGGTGGCACTGCGGGGTGCTAGCGTCGAATTGCACAGCGGTCGACGCCGGGCAATGCTTCTCCAAGCGGACGGGCTGTTGAGGACATATCACGACAGCGAGCTACAGTCTGGTTCATGAAGGAAAACTTTTGGTCTATCAAGCCAGGAAGCGACCTCTTTGATCGTACGCTTCCATCTACACAATGCGGAGGTATCGTTATGACAGCGACCGGTAAACACAAATCACAAACCGTTGCTTATTAGCATGTCATCAAGCCACCTCTGTTCAGCAATGGTAGCAATAGCCTACTTGAGGAGTCGTGCGCAAACCAACTGTCATGTGTCGTCCGTCATCCCCGTTGTCCGCCACCCCCGTCGTCCGTGGTTTATTCACTCCGAATAAGTATCCGCTAACGGCGCTTCTGGACGAAAGTTCTCTGCTTGGGGAACTGCAGGGGCAAGGCTAGCTTGGCAATGTGGTGCATCTTGCCTTTCTCCTTGCCCGAGACTTGCTTAACCTTGGCGCCGATCTCGCCAAGGTAGGTATTCATTTCCTTCTGGTCCAAGCGCAGGTCCCCGCGCAGCATTGCTGTGTCGAATTCGAAGTTGTCGATAAGGCACGCAAGCGTACAAAGGTGCGTAAGGATGAGATCGATGTGGAACTTGCGCATCTCGCCGCTATCAGAGAACTTGCGTCGAATGTGCTCGATGACGACCTGCGGTGCCGGGGCCATACGCTCCTTAAGCTTGTCCCTCGGTGGGATGCGTTTCGTGCCCCGCTGCTTGCCGGGGGTCGCCATGCCGTAGAATAAGTAGAGGAAGTAGAAGTAGCGCAACAGGCGCATTTTGCCGACGTTGCTTGTGTCGGCGACCTTCTTGACGCGCGTGGCAACGTGCTTGGAGAACAACTGAATGTCCTCGCCGTTCTTGGTCGACTCGATCCAGTCCTTGACTGGCACTGCAGCAAGCACTTCGCGGCCGATAAATTCATCGGGATCGTAGACGTCCTGGATCGCCTCCGCCTCAAGGTTGGGTCTGGGCACAGGCTTCGACTCGTCGACAGCGGATTGCAGTTGCTCCCTCGTCGCCATCGTTGAGGTAATGGCGCCGATGTGTTCCAAGGTCGCCTTGTCCGCCATATCCAGCTTTCTGGGCGAGGTGCGGCTACCCCTATTAGGGTCGATGGCGTTAAGCGTGACGGCTTCGATGGCCTTCTTCGCCTTCTTCGTACCGAATGTCTGGCCAAGGTCGGTCTTAAGGGCTGCGTAATTCTGTATACAGTTAGCAATAGTCAGAAGCTTCAGGCGCCAGCATACGTACTTGAAAGCCGGGCGCTTTCATGGCCTCCTCTGGAGCCTGCCGGGACTTGGGCACTCCCCGCACCACCATCTTCTTGGCCTCCACCACTTGAAGCGAGCCGGTTTCCGGATCAAAAATACCGACATAGTGCTTCCTGGCCCTATCAATATCGCTGTTGCCGTCCTCTCTCGCCGTGTATTCCATGGTCTGGTGGCTGGAAGAGTGAAGGACGAGGTCCTGGGACACTGCGGGTTGTCGCCGTCTGCCAGAAGCAGCATCTTGCTTAACGTATGGGGTAAATGGGACGTTTTTGGGTACGCGGATTCCGGGCGACGAGACTTTTTTTAATTAGTATTCCGGTATATGGTATTTCTGAGCAACATAGGGACCTACCTAGAACTGGTGGGCATAGTTGCGGTCTCACCACTGAGGAAATGGTGATTTTGGAAGGTGCAACCGCAAGCTTCTTCTTCGAGGCGCCGTCGCCGTTGCCGTCGCGCTTTCTCTTCTTGCCGTTGGGGTCCGCCATTGTATTATTCGTGTGATCTTCGCTTATAATACACCCAAGAGAACGAGGGACGGCGTTCTGGAAATATTTTCTGTAGGGGTCTGCAGGCCGGCCAGGAGAAAAAAACAGTTGGCGCCCCAATTCTGGCAGGCGGTGTGGAAGGCGGTGGAATGCCCCCCACTTACTAGCATAAGGTAGGTAAGGTAGGTACTTCTTGCTGAACTACCTACCTGGGAGGTACTTTTTTTTTGGCTATCCGGGACGTAAACCACTTTATTGGTTTTATTGACATTACTGTTGTCATGGTTGTCGTCGTCTTCGTCTTCTTCTTCTTCATCGTCGGTGGTCCTCTTTATCGTCGTCTTGGTCGTCGTCGTTATTGCCGTTATTGTCCTTATTGTTAGTTGTGCCGAGCTGCGTCGTGAGCTTCTCTCTCTACTACATACAATATCTACACGTTCTTCGATGGCGAGTCGGCCACAACGGTAGCGGCGGGCCCTGATACAAGAACCGTGAGTGGTCGTTGCGTCAGTATCGCCTTTTTTGGTATCCGCTGGATCGCAGCAAGAGTATCAACTTGTGCTGGCGCAAGGAGTCTCCGCTACAGGCCGCCATTGTCACGAGCGCGACAATTGTCCATGCTGAACAGGTCAGCCGTCAAGAACGGGGCAGCACATACTCTGCGAGAAACCCCTCGGCATCAACGATCGTCGACATCGTACGTTGATGCTCCCATCACCCGTCTCATCCTACACTGCGAGCGCAGGCAGACAGTCATAGTACCTACCCTGTGTACCTCTAGCGCTAGAAGCCCCACTAAGAGCTACTGAACGTCACTGCCATCCACAACCACACTCAATTAACGAGAAATGGCCGTACTTCGAGCTGTGCTCGGTACCTGGCCAACATAGCTTGATTGTCCTCAATTCAACCTGCACGTTTGGCCGAGACAAAAATCACATAGCAATGCGCAAGAGGCAAAAAATTGGTTTCACTGATGATTGATTTTGAGGAAGCAAGTTTCTGCCTTGTAATTGTCATGCACGTCCCGATCCCAGTTCCAAATCCGCGAAGCGTCAAGACATCATGCTTCCAAGGCCTGTTCGTATAAATACCGCATTCTCATCGTATCGTCATCTCGACCGCTCAATTGTCGGGTCCATCTTCGCTGATTCCTCATCAAGGTCTGCCAGAGGTGTGCGCCTGATCATTCCGTCATGACCCCAAGTCCCGTTGTTCCAATTCGTGGTGAATGTAGACGTCCCGGTTCGCGAGACGGACTGAGTCGCTGGTGACAGATGCTGGCGAGTGCATCTCTGATGTGCGAGTCGCATGATGGTGTGGTTGTGTCATCTCAAAAGATGGTCAGGTCGAGGGGAGGTGCGAGTTGTTTATTTGCTGCCAAGGGTCAGACCGCCATCGAATATCAGAATGGCACTGGAGAAAACTTACGAGCGAGCACGCATCTTTCTTCTCTTACGCTTGAGACGGCGAACGCGCTTCTTTCTCCACTTGGCTCTCATCGTGACCACGAAGCTGCGGCTGGTTAGCTAATGCTCCGGCGCGAGTGACTCGGCCAATCGCGTGCGAAAAGGGCCTCGGGTCCAACGCGGACCCTGCGCATTCCGCATGACGACGGCTGTAGGGTAGGGGGGGCTGCACTCACTTGTCCTGAGATGAGAGATGTTGGTGATGATGTTCTTCTCCAAACGGCAAGCTTGGAGGGGAAGTTTTAGTGGTCGAGCTTTGTAGGGCAGAAAACCCTTCTGCATCACGTGGGAGAATTTCGCGGGGCTTTGGTGTGACCTCACACCTCCACACCCAAACTCGCTTGCAGGAGCTTTGGCCACAGAGGGCTCACTGGACGGGATGACCTGCTTGACGCAGGTACGTACCTATGGACAGGCCCTACAGTGGAGCAAGAGCCGGCCTACGGTAGGCCTAGATGCCGCACAATGTGCTCGCCAGAGTCAAGTGCACCAAGTCATCCATGGATCCTGGATTGCACCTGCCTCAAGGTACTTTTGGGAGATAAGACATGCTCTTGCCATCCTTGCCTGCTCATAGTAACATTGATTTCAAAGTGATTGGTTGTCTCTTCTTTCCCTGGTTTGATCTTGGGAGAGCCAAGTCTGCTCAGAAAGGGCGGTTGCGACCTTCCCTTCTCATCACAATTCACACTGTCCACTTACACGAGATGGGGCGGGCACACATTCTTGCAGATTCACCTACCACTGCTTCTCACACGCCCTAAGGGCATGACGGGCGACGATTGACTCTTTGAAGTATTCGAGTTTGGCCTACGACTGTTTTAAGAGCTGTTGAAAAGCATGTCGTAGGCGGAATGGGGTCAAAGTTTCAGTTGGTCCGCGTCTCGCATTACCTTCGTTCTCAACCCCCATTGAAACCAATTTCACGATTCGCATGGCATAGGGCAAATGCTGAAGCAAGTCCTTTCATACCAATATCATTGCCTCTATGCTGTGACTCAAACGTGATAAGTTGTGCCTGTCAATCTGAAACTTGGACTTATCATCTATGTATGAGTCTTGCCAGTGGGGACGTGTTATTCGGCTATCCAGGCTGTACTTCCTATGATACTCAAAAAACGAATGAAGCCGACACTGGAAGCAACGTCAAAAACAATAACAGGAGGGAAACAAGAAGGGACACCAAAGAAAATTCCGGAAGAAACGCTGAAAGAGATGCCAGAAGGATACCCGAACAGACGCCAGAAAGAGAAACCAGAGAAGCGTCGGTGACGATGACAAAAAGAATATCGGCCGTACTACAGTACCAATAGTCAAATGACACAACTGAAATAGCAAGCCTCTGTTTATTTACAAATTGAAACGTAGCCATGAATCAGCAGAAGAGTTGGAAACTTGGCAAGCTTGTTGTTGGGTCTTCCATTTTACATTGTCAAGTTGTTGTTGTTGTTGTATTTAACGCCATGGCGGCAAGGGCGTAGCCCTTACGGCAGACCTCCCGAGGGGTATATGGCGTAGAGAGCCGCAGGCTCAGACTACCTACTCTACAATATCCAGCCCTTACCCGCGTCCTCCAAATCTTATCTATTGGCTACTATGCGTTCAATCTATCTCTAGATCCCGCTGGTTCCTCCAGTTCCTTTACTTCCTATCTGGTCCCTTTAATAGGGCAGGATGGTTATCTTAAGGCCCAGCCGGAGGCTGGCCCCTAATAGCGTGAGCAGATCTTCTAGAAGAAGCCTATTACACATAGGAGGACCTCAAAGCTTTTAGGATCAGTAATTAACCCCTTAACCCCTTAAAGTATTGCTCGAGCAATCCCATAGGTCCTATGGGCTCTAGCAAGCTAGAAGGGTAAAGAGTAAACCACTATTACCTCCTCACTAGGGTCTTTTAGTAATAAACCAAATAGTTTACATCCTTTACTTCCCTACAAAAGTAGGTAAATAGGACTTTATTGTAGTTAAAGTATTAATAATATTATTCAAAATCTCCGTGGCCTGATCGGGTTACTAGGAGGTAGTGCAGGGTAGCCCGTGGAAGGGCTAGTTTAGGGGGGCTGGATAGGGTGGCCTCGAATCCCAGTTGGACATATCGGTCTATTGCCTCCTTACACCACCATCGTGTATATTAGGCCCGTATTCGTTTCTTAGTGAGTTGTTTAATCCCTACTAGGGTTACTAGTTGGCCTAAGGGCACTGGGAGTGTTATGCCCTACTTAACTAGGCGGTCTACTTCTTTATTACCTTTTATCCCCTAATACCCTGGGGCCTAATAAATATGTATATTATATATCTTAGCCACTTCGTGGATCTCTAGGAAAGCTACTTATAAGGAGTTTAAAGCTTCACCTCGTATCCCCTAGATAACACTAGTATTATTAATATAAATGTGGATAAGTTAACCTTAGGATATAAGTGTCACACGTCTTTTAGCGTATGACCCTAACAGACCTGTTTATGTCAGCAGGCCTGCTGCCTACTTCTATATTCTAGCCGGCGCCCAGCGCCTACTCTAGCTTAGAGGAATCAACCCATATTCAGACCATCGACTTAGACTGTGACAATAAGGAGGGCCCGCCGGAGCCCTACCCTCGCCCCTTTAACTTCTCTATTAAACACTTCTACTAAGCCAAGTCGGCCATAACCCTAGGCTATACACTTTTTACCTCGGTAAATAATAAACCTATACCTAGTGGCTCTATTAAACACCTTAAAGCTATCTAAGTAAACAATTATATAAGTATCTAGGACAGTTTTTAACTAGTTCTAAAAAGCTTTAGTAGCCTCCTTTTTTATTTATAAGATTATTGGATTTTATAACCCTAGGAGGTATTATAGTTAAAGTAGTAATAACCTTGGGGCCTTTGAGACGAGGCTTACTGTCCATTAAAGCCGTGTTTACTACCTCCCTTGTTACGAGAGCCTTAGGACTAATGGGTATTATTAGTCGACCTTTTATAGTCGTACTGCAAAGCGCAAGCGTGCCCCTTCCAAAAGCACTTTCCCAGTAGGCAGGCCGGCATCTCGGAGGAGGTTATTTGTTGGGGTTATTTTCTAAACTAGGAGGATAACTCGGGCCGCTCTTATGATAATCTTATTAACCCTTTAGACAAGGCCCTTCTGGCCTATATTAACACTCCCTCCCTAAGGGGAGGCGTTATTACTTAGAGCTAGCTTAGTTAGCCCCCTAAACCAGGTTTCAGCTCCGTATAAGGCTATTAAGAGGACACAGGTGACGACCACCTTCCGTATAATAACCGTTAAGATCCCTCCTTTTATGTTTATTAGGTGCCCCAGGTGCTGGGCTGCCTTCTTCGCTATAGCTACCCTTGTTTCGACGTAGTATTAGAAAGAGAGCATTTTATTAAACCAAACTCCTAATTAGCGGATCAGCTCAGCTTGTAACGGTCCAAGCACGTATATTGCAACTAGCTATGGCGACTACTATGTGTCGGAATGTCCACGCCGGACTGGCGCCACCTGTTGCCGCCTATCGCCCATTGGCCCGGTTAGCGAGCTAATGAGAAGGCAGGAATTGGTTTTAGATCGGCAGCGTTAGATCGCTGCCGTAGGCCCGATTCCTTCCTTTAACAACAACAGAGCAGATACGATGAATATATCGTTATTTGCCCACCTTCCATATTAGGCTTAGTGGAGTGAATCTAATACTGATTAGTGGTTGAATACTACTTCCGTAGATCAGCAAGGTGAACCTTTTATTAGAAGAGGTAATATTGCGAAGTCCTGGGACGGAACAGCCCGTCCGACGGATCTCACGATATTCGCGCTATAGGAAGAATCTACGATACCCTCGGTTGGCGATACGATCAACAATAGGATACCGCAGGAGCTTCCTAGGAGTCCATACGAAGTTACCGGAGCGACAAGTTCCGCTCGACGTAATGGAATACGGCCTCTGCGTCCATCACGCACGGCTTACGACGAAGATCTCGTAATTAGTAGCGATATAAAGCGCCCTTGCGCTTCCATCGCCGACTTTCACTCTTAACGAGAAGCCATCTATTATAATTGACACCCCCTTCTTCTTTAGACGCTGCTCCATCACTCCGCAGCTATGGAAAACACCTTGGAATTAGTGTTCGAAAGGCTGACCCTCATGAGAACCCCGATTTCACCGTCGTCGCCGTTGCTACTCACTCCTGCCTCTAGAGTAGTGACCCTGAATATCCAGTGAACACGACGCTAGAGATAATAACCCCACCTTCCGACTATGTCCACAAAAGAGAGCCGGTAACCGATACCGAGACTGGAGTGACCTGCCAAGGACATAACACCCAACGCTTAAAGGGCTGAATTTAACGAGAACCCCGACTTGACTGTCGTCGTCCCTGCCCCTAGAGACGACCCAGACGTGGATACAAGACCAGAGATGACGCTAAAGGAAGGAAGACTCCCTTCTTATATTACCCATTAGAAGTAGTATTCCACAGATAACAAGCAGTAATTCGCCTAATGAACGGTATATGCCCTCGAAGCTGCGGTTTAGAGGAAACGCCCTGTGTTCGAGACGTCGTTAGCCTTACTTTCGTATATTAGAATATCTACTAAGATGTCGGGAAGTGACCTAATTACGGCGAATCCGACCCCGGAGGAGGTCCAGGATACTCAGGACCCTCTACGAGAAGAGATGGTAAGAGTACCAGCCCCTGCTAGTACTTAGAGTTGAATGGTGAACGGCTCCTCGGTCCCACTACTAACAAAGTACGAGAGGGAGGTTAACCTTTATAAATAGGGATTATGGGCTAGGTATAGGCCAGAAGAGACGATTCTCGAGTCTGATCCGAAATTAGTAGTAATAGTGGTAGTATTCCTTATTGAGATATGGACCGCGGAAAGCATTGTTGGCCACGACCTAGAAGTAGAATTTAAGTTAGACTTCGAAGATTAGACCTAAATTATGTTTGATATCCTCGAGACCTAAGTGGCGAGAAGATTATGCGACTTCCTACTTTACTGTGGTGTATTTATCCCTATGAAAAAGTAGAGGATCCTAATTGAACTCTTTAACCTTAAAGAGACCCCAGTTTTATACTACTGGACCCAGGAAGAAGTTAACGAAATCAGCTTTAAAAGCCCGTTTTTCAGGAAGCTTATAGAGGACCCAGTCCTCTATAAGGAATTAACGAGGAAATAGGTATTATTATTGTTTGAATTCCGTTTAGAAGAGATTATAGTGTAGAAGAACTCCCCGTGAGCGCCGCTACCCTTAGAGAGAGCGGGAACAAGCTAAGCCTGCACCGGGCTATGCCCTTAGAATTGGCCATAATTACCCAGATAACCCATATTCACCTAGGAACTATTGGATTAGGAAGAACGCTGTACTATAGACGAGATCAGCGAAATAGTGACCCCTTAGTAATAAAGTATGCTTATTAAGGTATATACTGATGATATGAGGTATAGTGGTGAGAAATTCGACGTCCTTAACACTAAATTCCGTATTTTCCTCGAAGCCTGCAGAAAAATCGGAGTTGACCGTTACGCAACGGCTAGCCTACTCCCTACGATGCTGAAAGGGAGAGCTTCTTAGTTCTACTATGGCCATATTAGTGGTACGCCGACTGTTTGGTTAATAGAGGAGGTAGTTGACAAGTTATGGCGCTACTTCGAAGGAGACCAACGCTACCAAGCCTACATTATTAATTGGAATGGAGCAGATCTTAATAAGGTTATTTAGAAGAACCCTGAGAAGATGAAGGTTGAGGCTCTAGAGACCCTCTTTAATGACCTAACAAATCTCTAGTAAGCTCTCGCATTATACTACTAAGGAGATTAGGTCCTAAAGGATAAGCTAATTGGAGCTGCTATCTCTGTGAAAGAGTGCCGCTCTGCTAACCTAACCGGAGTAAATACAGCGGAGGAGCTTTATAACGCGATGAGGATGAGCCTCGACTTAGAGGAAAGAGGAAGAGATGCTCACCGTTAACACTTTGTATTAGAAATAGAGTTAGACGAGTAATTCTGGACTAACCGATGCTATAACGGAAAAGGGCGAAGCAACCGCTACGGAGGTCGCTAATAGCAGCGAGGATACCCTCACAGTAGTAAGAAGTGCTACGTCTGCGGTAGGGAAGGGTGCTGGTCTATGAAGCACTCCGTAGAGGAGAGAAGCAAAGTGTATAAACGCTTTAGATTGAATAAGGACGTCTCCGACGCCTCTCCTAAAGCATACGGCCACTTCTTCGTTGAATATAAGGGAGATGAAGTGCTCGACGACGAGGACGCTAGGGACGAGGAAGATCTGAGCTAATACCTCACTAGCGCCGCCCTTAACGAGGAAAACGAGCATAACGACGAATTCCACGTCTCATTCTTCGGCCACGCCACTACTCTAGCCAGCGAAGACCTCGCTTGAACCCTGAATAACCAAGCTGCTTGCCACGTTATTACGGGGAAGGATATTTATGGTATGCCCGCAAAGTTACTAGCCTACGAGGTGTTTACTAGCGATGACCGCTACGTAGCGACAATTTTCCAGGGTATTATGCCTAATATAGGAGCAGCTGGCGTTTCCATAGCTGGATACCCTTAATTCCTTGTTCTATAAAAGATTGATATTATTGTGAAACTCGATACTTCTAAAGCAGGCCAGATGAGCATTACCTTCGGAGACAACCCTCCGATACCCTCTATGGGGCTAACCTATGTGAATTCACCCTTCGGATGACTACCCTTCTACGTTATGAACACTAGTACACTATTCTTACTCTGTCTGAGAGATATGGACGACTTGGGGATCTGTTTTGATAATATCCATAACTTCCTCCAATAAGGAGATGTGAAGGTCCTTATTATACGTAAATGGGGGTATCCGTGGATGCTTATACACTCTCTAGAACAGAGTTTTGCGTAGAATCACCTCATAAACACGGAATTATGCAGAATCCACTATCGTTTCGGCCACCCATTAGTATAGAGGTTCTATACGATCCTGAAGAGAGCCGGCAACGATGTGATGTTCAAAGTAATCCAGAAGCTCATAAAGCACTACTACCAGTGCTAAATGAATGGACGAGCTCCGGGGAGATTTAAATTTACCCTTAGAGACGATGTGGACTTTAATTATGAGGTTATTATTAATATCTTCTACTTAGAAGGGAACAAACCCGTGATCTACGTCGTTGATACGGCCACTTCCTTTAATGTAGCTAGGTTTCTGGAAAACATTAGCGCAAAGCACACTTAGGAGACATTATGCGAATGCTGGATTGATATTTACCTTGGATCCCCTGATTAGATCGTTACGGACGTTAGTAGAAACTTCAGTTTTAAGGAATTCAGGAATTCAGTGAGATCCATGGTGATTAAAGTTAAAGAGGTGCTCGTTAAAGCCTACAATAGTATCGGGAAGGTAGAGTGATACTACGTACCCCTACGACGAGCATATAACATTATCCACTAAGAATCCCCTTCTACGCCACCGAAGATCGCCTTGTAGAGCGCAATTAAAGCGATTAACAATACGGCTGGCCCAGATGGTTTTGTCCCGACCCTACTCGTCTTTGGAGCGTACCTACGCATGAATACAGATTCACCACTATTACTAGAGATACGGTAACGCACAGAAGCTACGCGGAAGGCCATGGTGAAGTTGCGAGAGATTTACGCAGAACGCATAACAGTTAACGCTCTCGCAATGAGAAACGGCCCAAATACGACCCCTACACGAGATCTACCGCTACAGTTGAAAGTTATTGTTTAGTGTGAGAGAAGGGGCTGGATAGGCCCATATATACTCCTCGTTAACGAAGGCGAAGACTGTGTTGTTCAACTACCCTCTGGACTAAAAATTTTTAGGTTTACTGTTGTTAAACCCTTCCTGGAGGATGACGATGAGAATATGGTCTTAGAGATACTGAGAAATGATGAGGAAGAGGAAGTCCGAGATGAGATTGTTGTTTGGACGGATATACTACCCCCGGAGGAAGAGCTAGCGCCACTACCTCGATGCCCGAGAGGTAGACCATGGAAGAACGCCCAGATCAACCTCCTGGCAGAAGTTGACGCCTTTGACGACGCCAAAAGTGAGGCTACAATAATAACCGCGTTTATAAGCGCCAAGGAAGAGGCAGATCACGCCCTTGTATTCGAGCTACGTAAAAAGGGTATAATTAAAGCCCTAGGACCCCTGTTCGAGGAGTCCACTAAGAAGGAGATCGACGCCCTGATTGAACGAGGAGTCTTTGAATTCACTTAGTACAACGAAGAAAAACATAGAGGGATACGTATATTCCGCTCAAAGATCATCAACGAAATGAAGGGTAAAATAGAGATGCCCTACGAGAAGTCTAGATTTGTTATTTAGGGATACGCAGATGACAGCAAGGAGGCTATCCTTACATAATCTCCGATTATTTAGAGCGCCAGTCAGAGACTGATTCTCGCCGTTGCTCCGTCTCTCATCCAGAAGGAGGGCTATTCACTATGGATAAGAGATATTACTTAGGTGTATACCCAATCTACAATAAAGCTCGAAAGGACGATTCTCGCAAGATTACTAGACTAAATAAAGAAAAATTACCCTCTAGGAACTATTATAACTGTTGTATAACCGTTATACAGTATCGCAGAAGCCGGAACCTACTAGTATGCGATATATAGTAAGTATTATAGAGAGAAGTTTTAGATGAGGACTTTTATGTATAACCCCTATTTGCTGTTATTAGATAATAAAAACGAGAACTTTACGATGATCGGTATGTAGACTAATAATATTATCGGCCTAAGCGATGAGACTTTTATTTAACGGGAAGACGAGGAACTCCAAAAAGCGATGTTTACGGTGAAGGAGAAATAATACTTCTCCACTGAGACACTAATTGTATTTAACGGAGGGATCGTCTTAACTAATGGAAAAGCCATCTTCCTACGCTTAAAGGGCTAGGGAGCGAAGATACGCCTGGTTGACGCTAAGTCCGCTATTGTGAAGGAGTAGTACGTTGAGTAGTGCGTTAGAGGTGTGTACGCCGCCTTAAAGTGCTAATTAGAGGTAGTGTTCGATTTATCCGTGGTAGTATAGCACCGAGAAGTGACGCTAGAGCAGATTAAAGCTCTGAATTGACGCCTGTTATGGCAAATGGAGCACCCAGACCGAGGCCTCACTTACGTGCCCCTCGATCTGACTACCGCTAAGCTTTTTGTCTTTGTTAATGGCTTCTTTGCTAATAATAGTGACCTAATGTCCCAGCTTGGATTTGTGATCCTCCTCGTAAATGAGATTAGAGGAGAAGAGGATTTTATAGTAGAAGGAAATATTATCTATTACTCCTTAACAAAATCTAAGAGAGTTACAAGGAGCATCCTCGTATCCGAGATATACGGGATGGTCGCCGGTGTTAATATGGCCTACGCCCTTTCCACGACCCTAAAGATCGTAACTGATAAGCTCCGAATACCTACAATCCCGACCATCGTGTATACCGACTCGTACTCGCTCTACGAGTATCTCGTTAAACTTGGAACCATAAAGGAGAAACGCCTGATGATCGACATTATGGCGTTGAGGTAGTCTTATAAGAGATGAGAATTATATGAGATCCGATGGATCCACGGAGACGATAACCTTACCGACGGCTTAATAAAAGTTATACTAAACCAAGCTTTTACGAGGTTTATTGAGGAGGTAAAAGCGAAGATTAGGATAGAGGGATGGGTTATGAGACCCTAAGGAGCGCCTATGGCGCTGAGTAAGAGGAGGAATATAAAGGAGATCAGGGGATATGGGAGGAATACCGCTATCGTCGCCAGTGACGGTGAGCTGGACTTTGCCCGTAGCTGGCTATGGGATATGCTCGTTTCTGCTGAAGGTGGTACGGCCGAAAACGGTACTTCTGCCGCTTCCGACCGCCTTACGCATTCGTTCCGTCTGTTGTTTTTTATCGTGTTTTGAGTAATTTGGTGCCCGCGCCGAATAATGCTCAATTTTTACTCGTTATTTGAGAAAGGGGCGATTTGCGGTAAAAGAGATAGTTGCTAGTGTTGGAATGTCTACGCTGGACTGGTGCCACCTGTTGCTGCTTATTGCCCATTGGCCCGGTTAGCGAGCTAATGAGAAGGCAGGAATCGGTTTTAGATCGGCAGCGTCAGATCGCTGCCGTAGGCCCGATTCCTTCCTTCAACAACAACAGAGCAGATACGATGAATATATCGTTATTTGCCCACCTTCCACATTAGGCCTAGTGGAGTGAATCCAACACTATGAGTATCTTTAAGATAGGAGAAAGGAAGGAAAAGTCTGCTACCCCAAAAATCTGTTGGGTCCTGATCAGGTCTGCTTGGGCCTGATTAGGCTTAGTAAGTAGCGGTTGGCGTTGAATATGGCCGAGTGGTTCCGAGGCCTCTGATCGGGCCTTGGCCCGTGACAGGGAGCCCTGAGGCAGCCCATAGGTTAAAGGGAAGTCCTCTGTTATTATCTCTTTGAGCTTAACCCTAGTAGTACGGTCTGATATAAACTGCGAAGGGCTAGGCCTAGGTGTTTTCGACCTTAGGGTGCTCTATTACTGTTTACTTCAAGCTAAGGAGCGAAAGAGAGGAAGTTCCTCGTAAGGGGGGCGGTGTAGGAATCTATACTACTGGAGAACAAAGGGGACCTCTGGTGGGGCGCTAGAGGTCACCAAAGGCCCTTTAATCGGAGGCCCCTTTAACTAGAGGGCTTTTTTGTTAGATACTAGTTAACGCTTTAGGTAAAACTTAGGCTATCGTAGGCATTAGCCCATAATAAATACCCCCTCCTTTCTCCCCCCCCTCCCCACTAGTATTCTATTAATACACTAGTGGTTATTAATTTATTACCCTCCGACGTCTTCTTAGGGTATACACCGGGTCCCCATCCACTATATTAATTTCTTTATACTATTATTTATACTTATCTAAAGCCTTTATTTCTAATACTACTTCCATAGGTTCCTAAGTTGGCTCCATATAACCTTGTTATTTAACTAGGGCCTGGTGATGGCGCCTTTTACCCACCGGCTACTACTTTGCTGCTAATATGTCTTCCATAAGCCATTCAGGATCTCTGTCCATATTGTGAATCGGGGATGGTTGTTTATTAGTCGTTTCTTACTTTAGCAATGGGTCACTAGTTACCCTACGGAGGAGGTCCACGTAGAAGCGTGGATGGATACCGGTTAGTACATTCAGCTTTACTACGTAAGCTAAGATCACCTGTGTAACTTTACATTTATGGTGAAACCACACTAACTTCTTACTTAGCTTTAGGGATAAGTAGTTAGTGACGTTTAGCTACACTTTGTTTCCAACTTTATACTACTTAGTTGGTCCCTTGGTGTAGTTCGTGGAGTCTTCGCTTTACTACTAAGTAACTGTTATTACTGCTTGAACGAACTTTGTAGTATCCTTTATCCTCTGGACTAACTACTTCGTTGTTTCCTCTCAATTCATTTCTAATTAGCTATCTTCTTAGTAGTGTTTAGTAGTTATTTTATACTGGTTAACTTATAGAATTCCTTCTAAAATCAGCTTATCTAATTCGATCCTTAGTTGTTGATTATTATCCATAGTATTCCGTGGAACTTATAGTAATAGGAGAGGAACCACTGAGCACAAGCTTTAGTGTCCATAGTTTCCATCTCTTTTAACATAGGGTTCTTTAATAACCTGTCCATAATAACCTATAAGTATCGGGCCTTTTTCTTTTTTATTGGAGGAAGGTCGGTGATGAAGTCTATTAATAAGTTGTAGTAGATATGGGTAAGTATTAGTAGGGGTTTAAGGAACCCTTTTTTGGCTTACCTCTAGATGTATATCCCTTTATAGGTATCGTAGTCTTATATAAACTTCCGAATTATCTGGGACTGGCCTGGCCAGAAGAACTATTTGCTTATTATTGCCAACGTACCGTTCTATCCTGGGTGATTATTAGTGTATAAGTTATAATACCTTTGTATAATTTTAGTTCATAATTTGTTTAGGTGGTCGTCGTCGATTTCCCCCCTTAGTACCCATAATTAATCTCTCCATATTAATCTTCCTAGTTCATTGAGTTCGTATTTAGCGATTTAAACCTTTAATTTAAGTTTTAGTGGGAAACTTCTCCTCCTTTCTTTTATTATTAAATAAGCAGCTTAGTATACTCCATCGGCTTTCATAGTTCTATCCTAAAGAGCTTATAGTATAGGGTTAGTGTTAAAAACAGCGGCTTATGGTATTTCCAGTGTATCTTCGGTAGTTTGTCTAACTCGAGGATCACTGGGTGGAGTACGGCTTAGTTATATAGAGTTGGGAATTATTTGGATTACCCGGCCCTTTTCCCTCTTATCATCCTATCCTTAGGGGACGTCCTACTCCCTTTTTAACAGTATATTAGGTATTATCGCTTCCTTTCCTAGCCGGTACTCAATCCTAAAGTCGTACTAGGATAACTCTTCTGCTCAGCGGCTTTATCTCTTGGTTAGGTGTTGCTTTTTTATAAAGTACTCTAGACCCTTATGATCCGTTAGGATAGTAAAGTGTTGAATACTACGGAGTTCAGCCCTCTAGGATCGTAAATAAGTGAGTATTATAAGAAGCTCCTTATTGTGGATCGGGTAATTATATTCTATTAATAATAATTTTTATAAGTAAAACCCTATTAGCCTCTAGTGACCCTCTGGGTCCTTTTATGATAATACACTACTCAAAGTAAAACCTGAGTAGTTTATTTCGATATGTGTTTCGTTATCCGGGTTAAATTGCCGTAGGAACGGCTCTTTTATGAACATCCTCTTTAGTGTTTCGAATACTTCTCCTTAAGTTGTTCCCTAATAAAAAATTACCCCCTTTTTTATTAATTAGGTTAAGGGCTCTATTAGCCCACTATACCCTAGTATAAATATACGATAATAGTTGGTGAAACCTAGGAAGCTTCGTATACCCTTAAAGGACCTAGGGGCTAACCACTCCTTAATAGCTTTCAACTTATTGGGATTACACAATAAACCTTTTCCCGTGGTGACAATAAAACCGACGTATTTCACCTTCTCAACATAGATAACACACTTTTTTAGGTCTAGGTTTAGGCTGGTTTTGGTTAGGGCCTAGAGAACTACTCGTACTTTCTCCTTATAATCCCTCTTCGAGCTACTAGTATAAATAAGGACATTATCCATATAAACCGTAATAAAGTTGTTTAGGAATTTCCATAAGGAAGTATTAATATATTACTAGAACGTTGTTAGGGCGCTGGTGAGCCCAAAAGGGTAAACTACCCACTCAAATAACCCGTATCTTATTCTAAAAATAGTTTTCTCTAAGTCTCCTTCGGTGATCCGTATTTTATAAAAAGTAATTATAATATTAAGTTTTGTGAACCACTTAGTAATAGTTACTCTACTAAGAGTTTCCGATATTAGTAGGAATAAGTAATAATCCTTTTTTATAATAGTATTTAGGGCTCTATAATTAACGCAGAATCTCAATCCACCTCCTGGCTTCTTAGCGAATAGCACGGGGGCACCGGCTACTAAGCAGCTAGCTCGAACAAGCCCCTTATCTAGTAGGTTATTAAGTATTTTTTTTAGTACTAGTAACTCTTCTCTTAACATAGTGTACAAAGGTCCCTAAGGGAGTTAGGGCTCCTTCCCTTTTGGTCTTATCTCTAAAGGGATTACGTGGTTTATACCTAATTAGTGGGGGGGCACCGAGTACACTTTAGTTAGGTTAAATAAGTCTCTAAACTCCTTATGCACCCATTCTGGTACTAACCTCGAAATGTTTTCCTATTTTTGTAGTTCCAACTTTACGAGAACCTTCTCGATATCTTATAAACTAGTTACCATAACAGCAGCTGGTGGTCTCTAGTTATCTTTTTGTTTTCTTTTTTATATTATACGGCAAATTATAATAAACGGTGCCGCTAGTAATAATCTAGTCTAACGTATTTCTAATATGTTTTCGGGTTCTTCTTTATTAGAGAGGTATACTCTCACTTTTCCTTTCCCATAAGTAAGCTGGTGGGTACTAGTATTATACTTTACCTTATTCTGAATTATCCAGGGATTTCCTAAAAATATATCTAGTTCTAAATTGTCCACTATATATACGTAAACTCATTGTGTATAACCACTAATTTCCATTTATATTACAGCTACTCCCTGGCTTCTACCCGGTGAGGGGCCACTTATTATGTAACCTCTTATAGGGCGTTTTATTATATTAATAAACGGTAATCGGAGGTGTTATACAAAGGAACGGTTAACCATAACATAGACTTCATAGCCAGTGTTCACTAGGGTATTAGTTAAGTGTCCTTTATTAATTTTAACTTTTATAATTATAAACTATTTGCCCTACTACTATTAGCTTCTTTGGTGTTTCTTCTATCCCTTCACTTACTCCTTAATAGGCTCCGGGGCCCGACTTTGTCCTAGAGTTATTCTTTTCTCGACTTATACTCATCACTTAAACTAGGGGTCATCAACTAGTCTTCTTCTTCTATATTTCCTTTTAGGCAAGTTTTAGCTATAAGGGGCCAGTTGGCCTATTAGCGGTGTTCAGCCTTCTTCTGGTAGTTCCGTATAAGGTGTCCTTTTTCTCTATATTCAAAATATTCGTAATGGTCCTTATTATATTCTGGGTTTCTTTATTAAGAATAATTATTATCTATAAAGGAGTTAGAACCTCTCCAGGGTTTAATAGGGGTTATCTTCTTTTTAACTCCTATAAACTAAACCACTCCTATTATAATAACATCTCCATTATTATCCTTTAAATAAGTAGTGGGGGAGTGGGTGGACCTCTAAGGGTAATTATATTTAGAGACCCGTTCAACTTTCCAAATAATATCCTATACTCGGGTAAGCTAGCCTAGGTAGTCCTTGGGAAGTTTAACCATGAATAGCCGGTCCTTTAGCAAAGGGGTCAAGGTTACCTCTAAGAGTAATATCTACACAGTAGCGGGCCAATTACTACCACTAGCGTTGGCCATTATTCGTTTAAACTTAGGTAAGAATATCGTAAAACTTTTATTCTCTTTTTAGTATAGGGTTTATAGTTAGGTAATAGCTCGGAATTGGGTATTTAGATCCAAATAAGTGTAATTGAAATAGCGTATAAAGTCCTTAGGGTTTCTGGTTCTATTAGGTCCTCCAGTGGTGTAAAAGGTGTTAATTACTTATTAGGGACTAACTTTTAAGTATAAATTAACTAAGTACTAGAATTTATAGTTTATAAGGTAAAGGGGGTAATCTATTAAGATTTTATTTTTTATTTATTATACTTAAGGGGTGTATTCCTTTTATTTACCCGAAAACTTTAGGGGGTTAAGTAAGGGCTTCCAGTGAGTTAATTAGCTACTAAGTACCGGTGGGGTATCGGTGTGGATACTACTAGGAGTATAAAGGGTTTTACTCTTAGGGGTCATTAACCTCTAGTTCTAACTCTTCTCTAATTTCTCGCTGATTTCTATTATTTAGGCTTACAGGGATCCTAGAGTAGTGTTTAATATCTCTTTTATAATTAGCTTGTTATAGAGTATCAGGGGTATAGTGGTGTCCATTAGGGCGACTAGGCTATTTCGATTATTCTTCTAGGGACTAGTGGGGAACCGGTGGTTAACCTATTAGAGTCCCGGGAGTGTCGTTCTTCGTAGGGAGCCGTGCTTGACCTATACTCCTTTTTGCTTAACCGGTGGTGAAACCGGGCAGGGGAAGCGCGCGGCTCATCTTCGGGATGATGGTTAGGGCACGGCGACGACGACCCCTTATAAGGAGAGACTTTCTTTTAGTATTTTAGACCTGATTAGGCCTCTACACACAGCACAGTATACACCTCGGGGGGAGCCTCCTCGATAAGAATATTTACTCGTTTTACCCATTTTTGTTATTAACGTTATTATCGTAACCGTAGTGTATAATACTTTATACGGAGGTTAGTTTACCATTAAGTAACAAGGTAACCTAGTTTCGGATACACTTTTCCTAGTCTTTTGAACTTATTCTAAACTTAATTAGGTTTAGAATACTTAATTCCCCTTAAAAGTAACGTCCCTAAGGTTGTTTAGTATAAGTTAGTTACCTCTTCGGACCCGTAATAAGAGGTATGCGATTTGTGGTTAGTAGAGTGTGTATATTGTTATTCGTATAATATATATTGTTTACTGTATCCTCTGCTCCGTTTCACTGGTGCCTCGTAGGTGAATTAAATGCCTAATCTCCTTATTACCACTTATACTATCCACCCCCCTCCTCCTTAAAAAAGAATAATAAAGAATACACAAGGAAAACGAGTAATAGGATCTCCTTTAACCTGACCAGAAGAATAAAATGCTTTTCGGTTAAAAAGAATCTGGGAACACTAGAGACCCTAAAAAATCGTCTTATATAATTATCAGCCCTCCCTCCCTCCTAACTAATATGGGCTGAACACGAACCTAACAAGGGAAAGAGAATATAAGAAGCTTTAAGATATAATTTAAACGACGAAACACTAGCCGATACAACCCGAATAAACCAAAAAAAACGCTTATACGATAATCAAAAAAAAGAATAGCTAGCCGGAAGGACCCATAAGAACGATAAACATAATAATGAATATTAGAATTTTTACTACTAATTCGTTCAACTTTAAATATTTAAGCAATAATAGGTGGATAAACGGATCGGTCCAAACATAAACCCTTAACCTGATCAGTTATTCCCAGATGTTATGGATGGATTACACGACCTTAACAAATTCAGAATATTAGGTAACCAGCTACTGGTTAATATTATAAGTAGGGTTATATTTTATTAACCTAAGACCGTTATTAATCTTCGCTAAGTAGGCCTCCCTTCACTTTGGTCACTACGAGCAAGCAATCCTACGTCTAGCCCTAACCACCGCTACCCTAATAACCTTAGCTATTACTAAGGGACTTAAGTACGTATTATTATGGATTCTACGAGAATTATAACCCCTAAAACCACTCCCCCCCCTTTTTTTTCCGAAAAACCATTATCCACCTCTATTATACCTGAACTCTAAATAAAAACAATAATCACTACGAATTACTAAACCTAATTAACTAAATTAGAATACTATTATATTTACCTTTTTATTAGAATTGTTTAGGAATATATAACCCCGAGCTTTTAAGGAAGACGCTGAAGACGTTGGCCCGGATAACTTATTTGGCCCAAATTGAGATACGAAGGACGATAAAGGTAAGAGGATCGATAAGAATAACCCTTCTCTTACTCCGTTTAGCTCTAATTAGACCTCTAGTTCGGATCCTATTGTTGATTTGGTGAGGATTATCCAAGTTATGAGTTATAAGGGGCCCGTTCTTAAAATGCCTATGCTAGGGACGAAAGGGGCTCCTAAGTTTACCGGTAATAATATCTCTAGTTTCCTAGAGAAGTTTAAAGTTTAAGTAGATTTAGTTAACTTTTCTAATTAGGATAAGGTGAAGGTTTTCCCTTAGTATTTAGTAGATAAGTACTAAAAAATTATTAAAGTAGAGATTGAGTTGATTTCCTAGGAGGTTATAAAAAAGTATATGCTTAAGACCTACGGCCACCTAGACGAGGATTATATCCTTAGACTAAATAAGTAACTCTGCGACCTTACTAAGGGACCCCTAATTAGGAATAATAATTTTAAAGGAGTAGTGAAACTCTTTTAGAAGGTCGAAAATATTAAAGTTAAAGTTCTTTGTTAAAAGAAGGTGGTGATAAGTAACCCAGAACTAATCGAAACTATTGTACACCACTTTATAAAAACGGCGATAACCAACACAACCCTGTAGATGAAAATGATTATGGGAGAACTGTTCGATTCCGGAGATTTTAATGACTATTAGGACCGTTTGCTTATTTGGATTAGTTAGGAATCCCGGTGGGGTAAGGCTTTTGGTGATAGTGCTTCTTTGGACGACGATCCCTAATTAGTAGTGCGACGAAACTCTGGGCCTGATTGGGTTTGTATTATATTTATAAAGTGAGCTGCGTCCCCCTCTTTAACTCAGTAGTATTAGTTAAGTAAGGATATGATTATGATGGGCCTGGCTGGAATCGACGATCTCACTAATAAGCTGGATGCCCTCTAACTAGCTATTTAAGCCATAGAGAACTGTTAGTAATAGCCTGATTAGGCTTAGAACACCCCGTCTATGTAAATCTATTACTAATTAGTGTATTTAATAAACTAGAATCCCTAGGGATCACTATACTAGTAGGGCCCACCTCACCAGCTATACAACCCATAGTTACCTAGATAACAGCCCTATAATCCTATATAGAGGGGACCGTTTAATTAGAATAAACCGGGGTTTGTTCCCGGACTAGTGGGACGTTATTAGTATAATAGGTGCTCGGGTTGGTAATTTTAGTAATACGAGTAATTCCTAGAGGACATTTAAACTGGTCTACTTACATTCTACGATAATAATTACCGATACGGAGACCTCCTTAACCCTCTAGAGGAGACTAATTAGGTCCCCGATTATATTATTTCGGAAACCTAAAACAAATATTAGCTTAACTAACCAGTAATCCTTAGATATCTAAAGAACTAATAATTATTCCTAAACATCGTAATTATAGCGGGGACCATTTTAGATAACTAAGTCGGCTAACCCTTTTCTTAGTTAATATAAGTACCCTAACCGGCGCCTACTCCTAGTATTATCGTATATGTATTAGCGTTCCTTCTAAGGTTTAGAATAGTAGTAATAATCCTAGCGATTTCCAAGGCTAAGACTTATGCAGCCACCAGATCGGGTAATAACGTAGCGGGGATCCTCCTACGAGGAAGCCGGGACGGCCCTGAATAAACGAGGAAAGTTATCTAAGGAGGGATTACGAAACCTATTTTTCAAAGAAATAGTAATTCGTTAATCTAATCCTATAAATTAAAGGTCGAAGAAGTTTTATGAGAAGGATCCGAGGTGCCTCGTTCTTAGATAAGGGAGGTGATGACGACGTAATACGACGTTCTAATAATGGATCAACATAATTCTATACCTAATTAGACCCAGGAAATAGTAGACGATAACACTATAGCTACCCAAGTAGCTCTTTGAAAGTTGGGTAGTTTAGTGTAGGTGCCCAATTATATAACCATAAAAATATAACTAGTATACTATTTTCATATAACCAACTTAGCTTAATAACTATTAAATAAGTAAATAATAAATAATGTGTACTTCCCGGCGCCCTTAGGCCTAATTAGTATTATCGACGACGAGCCTGGTAAGAAGATTGCATCTAAGATCGTCGAAAAATATAATAGTAATCCTAATAAAGTGTGTATCCTAATAGTCTTCACCACCTTAGCTGAGCTATCCACCCCCGTTATTAGAAGTAAGGAAAGGAATCGTCTTCCTAGTTCTTAGATAACTCCTTATTTTAAAATCGAAATCTCAATAAGAGGTATTACACCTAATTAAAACGAGAAGATTATGGCCGTCCTAGATTTAGGAGTAATAACTAATATTATAAGTAACCGGTATATTAGGGAGAATAACCTATAAACGATAAGGATAATAATTATAATATAGACCTTAACCCTAGAAGTGAGTGGGTAAGCTTAATTTGACGGCGGTATTATGAGCTACGTATAGGTCGGGGAACACAAAATCCCTATAAACTTTTTTATAGTATTAAAAACGAAGATGAGTATTATGAAGACCTCCCTACTTGGAGGACCGTTCTCGATTACGGGATAACTCACCTAGGAATATACTAACAACTTAATTAGAGTAATCCTTAGAATTAGAGATACTCGTATTCACATTCCTATAGGGTTTATATAACTAGGAGTTAAAAAAGGAATAGAGTTCTATTTCCCCGATTAATAGAATTACTAAGTAACCCTAAAGGAATAAGAAAACTAGAGCTTAGTAATAAAATTAGTGAGTTTATTAGGGGAAAAGAATGGACTAACCCTAATCAGAATATTCCCAACCTAGAGGAAAGCAACAGAGTTTTATATAATATAAACAAAAACATAGTAATCTCAGTTTTAGTGGTGTTAACTCACCAAGAGTTCCAGCCACTAGTTGACGCTATTTACACTATTATGCGTATCATAGGTAAACATCCCGATAATTACAAGGGTTATAAAACAGCAGGGATGATAAAAGTAACGCCGGATCAGGTTCTAATAGCGAAGATCCTCCTAAGTGAAGCAACTATAAGGAAGGAAACCCGAAAACAAGACTAGTGTAAGTATAAAATTAATAAAATACTAATTAGCCTTCTTCGCCCATACTATGCTTTTAAAAAAAGATAGAAGAAACGGGAAGCTAAGAAGCTCGGAATTCCAGAAAAGCCTGAACCTGATTAGCTAACTACCATTATCACCATATTATATAAATATAAGGATTAGAAAATTCTGCTCGTCAACAACGTTCTACTAAACGGGACGACACTTAACGGCGACCCCCTCTGGAAAGTTAAAAAGATGGAAATAGCTAAAGTATAATCGAAAAAGGAAATTAGCAGGTTTACAGGCCTGATTACCCCGAAATTCACCGAAATAAAGCCAGGATCACACCTCATAGACGAGAAGAAGGCAACTATTCTATAGAAGTGCCCGCACCTTAGACAAGCCGAGAAGGACCTACTAGAAGCAATCCTACTAAACAGGGAAATAGCCCTTATATAGGACTAGACCTATATAAACAGGGTTAACCCCCTCGTAGCCCCGCCTTAAGAGATATAAACTATCCTATATAACACCTAATAAGTGAAAAGTATCCCAATCCTATTAGTAATTTAAAATACGGTACTAAAAATACTTTAAGACCGGATTAGGTGGGGAACACTTAAAGAAGGTTACGTTATATATAAAAATCCATAGTTCCTAATTAAAAAAAAAGGACGGGAAATACTAGCTTATTAATTCGGTCACTAAGTTAAACGGTATCACCATCCGAGACGTATTTATTCCCCTTAATGTAAACTCCTTTACGGAAGAATACGGTGAGTATTAACTCCTTTCTATACTGGACTTCTTTTCTGGATATAATTAGGTCCCCCTTAACCCGGCTAGTAGAGATTATACTACGTTTATAATTCTATTAGGACTTCTCCGATTTTGTTCTTTATTAATAAGATGGACTAATTTGGTAGTATGTTTTTAGTGGATTATAATAAGAATCTTATATAATCTTATCCTATACTACTATAAGACCTTTTTAGATAATATTACTATTAAGGGCCCAACTTTATAATACAATAAAGAAGAGATTACCTCTATTCCCAGTATACAACGATTCGTTTATAAATATTTAGCTAATATTAATAAGGTCCTAGTTAACCTCGAACTTTCGGGATATACTATGTTAACCGAAAAATCGTAATAGGCGTAGGAAGTAGTGGTGATCTTAGGGTATTTATGCGGATACGACGGCTATTAACCTGATCAGGCTAAGATTCGAAAGATCTAGGAATAGGCAAAGTGTACTAGTATTATAGAGGTTAGATTATTTCTCGGAATCGTTACCTTTTACTATGTATAAGTAGAAGATTTTGCGATAAAAGTACGGCCGTTATATGACCTCCTCCGGAAAGGCGCACCGTTTATGTGGGAACGTATTCAATAGTAAACTATGGATATCCTAAAAACTACTTTAACGACCTCCCCCATCCTAATTAAACTAGACTATAACCCCGAAATTGGACAGATTATTATTTACACTAACACTAATTTACTTAGGTGGGGTATAATATTATATTAACTCATTAATAGTTGAAAAGTAGTGGCCTAATTTAAAAATAGTATATAAAGAGGTATAGAATTAAAATACAACTCCGGCAAACTAGAATTACGGGCTATTCTTATAACACTAAAAAAGCTCCGAATATACGTTTATAGTATACGTTTTACCCTCGAAACTAACACTGAAATCCTCGTCGGGTAGTTGAACGGAGGGGTGAGTAACTTACCCGGAGTACTATTAATAAGATGGATCGCCTAAATTCACCTTTTCGACTTTAATATTAAACACATACTTAGCAAGAAGAACATTGTAGTTAACGGCCTATCACATAAGCCTCCTAGACCCTCTAATTAGGCCGAATACGAAGACCCTAAACAATTAAAGGAATTCATTAATACACAAATCTACTTATCCACAACCTACACCTCCCAGCACCTACGATCTACATCTCTAGTTATTCCATTAAATTCACCACTTTTCTCGATGCCCAGAGACTAGTTAAACCCTAATTAGACCTGGTTACTCGAAACACAACAAATCGTCTATTATTTAAAAACCCTTCTTCAACTAGACGGTATAACACCGGCCAGTTTTCGTAAATTTAAGAATAAGGCTTAGTTATATATATACCGTAACGGCTACCTTTTCCGCCGACTAACCCACTAATACCCGACCCCGTAACGAGTTATTAATAGTAGGGAACTCTAATAGGACCTAATTAGGTAAGCTTATATGGAATTAGGCTATAAAGGACGAAATATAATGTTTAGTAAAGTCTTTAAAAATTATTTTTAATAGGGAGCTTATAATTCCGTTAAACGCAAAATAACCACGTACCCAACTTATTAAATAGCTCGACCCGGCCATCAGGATAATCAACACATTACGACAACGCCTACGGGATTACCCTAGTTAAGGATTTTACTTGATGTATAATGGATTAGTAAATGGGCCCTGATCGAGGTAAGAAATCAGCTCATAGGCTGGCCCGAAGCCCGTTAGGTGCTTTCCGTATCCTCGAAAATAGTGGTGGATTTCTTATAGGAAGACGTTATTTGTTAGTATAGGATTTACGGAGAAATTATCGTTAATAGAGGGTCTAAAAATAAGAGGGCGGTGGATAAGCTTAATAGAGTATATGGTTACTATAAGAAAGTGATCTCGGCCTATAACACTAGGGTGAACGGGCTAGATGAGAAGGGACATTAGACGCTCGTACATATGTTATTGACCTGGTTAGACGGAGGGAAGAAGAATTGGGGTACTATGTTACCCATAGCGCTGTTCGCGGACCGAACATCAATTAGAGAGTTGACCGGATTTACGCCCTTCTACTTAGAATATGACTACAAAGCCATTATACTAATTAAAATTAATACTCTTATATAGAGGATTCTGGACTAGGTAAATATCCATACACCTAATTAGGAGCTTTTAGCTTGTATTAGAGCTTTCTAATAATTGGACGAAAATAGAGAAGAAGTAGCCTTTTGTGTAGCCCGGATTAGATAACGATGAATGGATTGGTTTAATAAAGTATATAGTAAGACTTTGCGGTAACGACGGCTATAGCCCGGAGATTTTGTTCTCGTTTACGAGGAAAAACGAGTAATAGATAAGTCGAAGGAATAAAAAATACACTACTAATGGACGGGACCCCTCCGGATTAAGTTAATACACCTAAAAACTAGGTCGTATTAACTAAAAACGTTGGCTGGGGACGAAATAACTACATGCACTTATGGAGGTTATCGCCTAAAGAGATTTGTGCAAATAGATGAAGGGTTATGGGAATTAGAAGATCCGTAATAAGTAAAAACAGTACTTCGAGATGAACTCCGACGAGTCCTCCCCAATCTCACAAATAATATAAACACAGCTAACGACGACGATAATAAACCTAATCCGACCATATTAAAGCTATTTACGAAATTATAAATGGAATAAGAGAAGTGGGAAAAGGATAGAGAAGAGTTAAAAAAGAATATAAAAGTATAAGAATAGTTGGGTAAATAAATGGTAATTAACCTAAAACCACTTACGGAAATAGAGAAAGCTAAGTACTAGGATTTTATTAGAACGGAAGCTTAATTAGAAAGGTTTAAATTAATGTTTTACTTTATTTAAAATTATTTGTTACTTAAAATATTTAAAATTTTACTGGGATTAGGGACGTATTTAGATGAGCGACCTAGGACAATGGCCTGGATAACGTATTCATAACCACCTATACCCTGATATCTCCTTGTATTTAGCTGTATTTCCTCGTCATTTAGGACCTGATTAGATGCGTCTACTATTATTAATCAGATATCTCAGTGTATTTCCCTACATTTTGCCACATTTTAATTACATCTCCCTTCATAGAACAATATAACAGAACGTATAAACAAAACATAAACACCACAACATTACCTTTTCTCAACATTCAACATCATTTAGCGTCGTTTTCTAAACACTTTACCCCTAATTAAACGTTTATTTAACTTTTTCTTTATTTTATTTTTGTATTTTATTAGAATTTATAAACTAAGTAAATATATATAATATCAATATAAAAGTTATTATTATGCTTTTTAGGAGGGAAAACCTTTTAATAAGGGACTAGTGGAAATGTTTTAGGGATAAAAGAGTAGTATAACACTAACCCTTCCTTTTATTCCTTTCTTTTATTCCTCCACCTAATTAACCCAAATCCTCCCCTATTATATCCTTTTTCTTCACATATTAAGAGCTATTACCGAAGAAAGTTATATTTAAGATCGATTTCGTATAGGACTATTTATACATCTATTTCTGAGATTTAGCAAGGGTAGCGAGGTCTTCCTAAAAACAATACTTCGAGTTAATAGAGGAGATGTTTTTAGGGATAGCCGATCCGATTCCGCCACCCTTTATACAAAAAGAACCATTAGCAAACTGAGCACCATACCCATACTACGCATAAAAAGCGGGGTCGTAATAGTCGCAGACGGAGCCGGTCTCATAAAACAAGTAATTAGAATAGGTGTTCTAGTATTCACCGGGAAAAAGAACGTATTCCCAAAAAAGAGCTATAACAGCACCCTAATCAGGTCCATAAAACAACGTACACCAATACTCTTCATAACAACAACAAAGAACTATATTCCGACCACCAACTCCATAGACAACGAAAACAGCCCCAGCGTTTGGTTAACCGCTAAGCTTTTAAGTGATAAGCCTAAAATAACCATTATGGGAACATAAGATAAAGACCCGATAATTAAAGGTACCGTTCTTAGAGTACTTTTTTATAATCACCGAGGGATGAGATACGGGGAGCGAAAACTAAAACTATTAGGTTACCTTAGTACGAGTATTATTATACTCGATGGTATTAGTAAACTGAATTTTAGTATAAAAGTAATTAACGGGATTTTTGAGTTAGTACTAAATAAGGGAAGTGGTAATCTAATACTCTAATTAGGTTTACTAAAAGTAGGAAATTAAGAAGGAACGACGTATAATAAGGTTTACGGGGGTAATGGTAATAAAAGAATTTTCGTTCTTCGGAGGATTATAATTGAGTAACTAAGGAGTTTCCGTAATAGGAGTTATTTAATTATACTTATGGTTAATGTCCTTTGGAGGTATATTATTGAGTTATGGAGTGCTAGATCAGGTCGAGGAGCTAAAATTAGGGACGTAGTAGTGGTTATTATGAGGAAGAAAAAGGTGGAAGAAAAGGTGCCCTCTTATACTAGCCCTAAGGGTAGTACTAATTCACTAAAGGACCTTCTGACTTAGTTAAGGAACCGTAATAAGTATCTGATTAGATGAAAAGGGACTAACTCACTTCCTTTTAACACACTCTTTCGTCGGAAGGAAGGGTATATAAAGCGACCTACCCTTCCCTTTTTAACTCATAAAACCACTTACCTTTCACCTAGAGTCGCCCTTGGCTTTAATTCAGAAATCAACTCACCCTACACCAATAAACAAATAACCCACCCCTCGACCCTTACCTCTTGTCTTCTACTTCCCTATAACAAACCTAGCCTGATTAGAAATAAGGCTTCCTTTTCGACCTACTTTACATAACTATCGTTAACTTCTCTGCTTTTTCCATCACACTACCTATACATAAGTATTATTATATTGGTTATCCTAAACCGAGTTAACTTCTGGGATAACAACTATACTAGGACCCTTTTTCATAAGTTTATAACTATGGGGCTCGACCCTGCTCGATAATTTACACCTAATCCGGTATAAGGAAATGTTATAAGACCTAAAAATTCCTAATATATATTACTAGTGATACTTCGACTACTCACCGGGGTTATGGATCCTAATAAGTAACACATAAACCCCGTATACCCACAAAATATACCTACACTAAACGATAAGACGCTAATTCCGGCTTCTTCGTAGTTTCCTATACAAAGTTCAGAAGCAACTATGACTCTATAAACACAATGGGTGGCCGGTTTCAATAACCAGGGATAGTGGATGGGTTAAGCCCCGAATATAGCTACTCATATTCTCAAAAATTACTATAATATATAGGGGAATATTATACGAAGGGACTAGCTTAAACACAGGGAAGTGGAAGCCGCCGCTGCAATAGCTCGGCGAGATCTAGAAGCCCTGGGTATTAATATCGAGATTACCGTATAACCCTGGGGAGACATGCCCTTAACCCCTCAATAACTCGGACTATACTCCAACTAGTTGAAAACACACATCCACGGAACTAATCTAGTTTACTTCATCATAGCCCATAATAGAAATCACTTCATAAACGTCTTCGTTAACTAAATCTCAGGTTATACTTTCTAATTTAATAGTATATAGAGCATAGGGCTTTTGGAATAACGGTTTTTAGTTAATATACACAACTTAACGTTATAGTATTAAGTTATGAGTACCGGATCTAACCTAATCGGGGTTATTCAAGTAGTATCGGGCATCGTTAATACGGTCTAGTAACCTGATGGCTATGGGTATGGTGTCTTCGTAGCGGAATGGCTTCGAGTTATCTTTCGAGAAAATCATAACACACCATAGGTGGTATATTCCTAGACCCATTACTCTATTACTAACCACGTTAGAGCTATATACTAGAGATGGATTAGCTGGATTACCCAGGAGTTTTATAGCGTAGAAATGGATCATAATCTTCACAACAAACCTCACCAGTCCATCAATAAATACACTACCACCACCAATAAGAAGCCGAAGAAGGCTTCTAAGAAACCACCTCCACCTAATCAACCTTAGAACACTAGTAATAACCCACTATTAATTACTAGTGGTACCGATTCCAACACATCTTCAGGCCTATTTAACCCACCGGATAATTTACCCGATAAGCCCTTCTTCTCTTAATTACTATAACCAAAGGTGACCCCGACGTCCCCTTACTCGTATAACTTGACCACCTTAACATAAGTAGCCCGAAGACGAGCATAGGACTACAAGGTTGATTAGGAGGTCCTTGTGCACGGGTATAAGATTGAGTACTAAAAACGGAAGAAGGTTACGAAGGTCAACTATGAGAAGATTACCGATTACACTAGGGAGGAGTTCATAAATAGAATTAATAACCCGTACTAATTTATGGTATACCGAATAAGAGCCTGGGAACCGTTCCTTAAACCCACTAAACCTAATTAGTGGTAAGGATATAACCGGAATAATACGGTGGTATACTAAAACAAAGTAGTAGTAATAGAGAAAGCGGAAAAGGAGTATTAGAAGAGGCTAGAGGAACCACCTAAGGAAGGCTAAAAGTATGGTCTTTATAACCAATATACCTAATTAGGTTTTATGTATACTAATTTCCTTTTCTTTTTTATTTAGCTTACCTATTTATAGGATTATCTTAGTATACTAGAGCTTAGAACTAAGATAAGGGGACGATTAAAACCGGGTAAGGGAAGTACATAGCTCATTTTCGGGATAATGGTTAGGGTATGGTAACGATGACCCCTTATAAGGAGAGACTTTTTTTTAGTATTTTAGACCTAATTAGGCTTTTATATACAGCATAGTATACACCTCGGGGGGAGCCTCCTCGATAAGAATATTCACTCGTTTTACCCATTTTTGTTATTAACGTTATTATCATAACTGTGGCGTATAATACTTTATACGGAGGTCGGTTTACCACTAAGTAATAAGGTAACCTAGTCTCGGATACGCTTTTCCTAGCCTTTTGAGCTTATTTTAGACCTGATTAGGTTTAGAATACTCGATTCCCTTTGAAAGTAGCGTCCCTGAGGTTGTTCGGTATGAGTTAGTCACCTCTTCGGACCCGTGACGAAAGGTGTGCAACTTGTGGTCAGTAGAGTGTGTGTGTTGTTATTCGTACAATACATGCTGTTCACTGCATCCCCCGCTCCGTTTCAGTGGGGAGCTGCGCTTAACCCAGTGTTACGGTAAGGTTGTAATCCTGAGCTTGAAGTATACGAAGAGCTAGGCCCAGGTGTTTTTGACCTTAGGGTGCTCTATTATTGTTTATTTTAAACTAAAGAGCGAAAGAGAGGAAGTTCCTCGTAAGGGGGGTAGTGTAGGAATCTATACTACTGGAGAACAAAGGGGACCTCTGGTGGGGCGCCGGAGGTCACCGGAGGCCCTTTGATCGGAGGCCCCTTTGACCGGAGGGCTCTTTTGTTGGATGCTGGTTAACGCCTCAGGCAAAGCTTAGGCCATCGTGGGCATCAGCCCGTAACATAAACACCTAAATCAGCCTGATCAGGTTACCAGGCTAACCTTGTTACCATAGTCTGATAATAAGGCGGTTCCGAAGAACAGAGTCGAAAGCCCCCTGTACATCCATCGTCGCTAGCGTGGCTATAAGCCATTTATCGAGGGCCTGTTCGATATCGTATATAAAACAGGTTATTAGGTCGATAGCTGCCCTGCCCGGTAGGGCCCTTATTTGCTATGGGTTGGCCACCCCTTCTAGGATAGTGAGGTAGGCCATTCTCCTAGTTATCAGCCTCTCAAGCCCTTTGCCAAGGCAGGATAAGAGGGTAGTAGGCCTCCAGGATCCAGCCTTTAAAAAGTCGGTTTTTCCCGGTTTCTGGATTATAACAACCTCCGCCCTACGGAACTATTAGGGAAAGTAGCCGGTCTGGATATAAGCTTAGAAGAGTAATTAAGTTAACTTAAATATAAAGTCCTAGTAAACTTTAAGTATTCTTATAGTAATTCCGTTAATACCGGGGGTCGTAGTTTTTATTAGGGTAATTACCCTTATTTCCTTTTGATTAATTATAGCCTACTAGGGTATTTATCGTCTTGGGACCGTAGCCACGTCGAAGGGGTCCCTAGGTAAGTCATCCACATCGTTGAACCTCTCCAATAGGGCCCTCCGTAGGGCCTGGGCCTTATCCTAACTATTATCATACATTTAACCCTTAACTATTAAGGGTGGGGTTTTAACTACTAGGCTGGTCTTATATTAACCCATTATTTTATAAAGGTCCTAATCCGATTTAACCCCTTTAATCTTAAAAGCCCAGTAGGACCACTTAGCCTTCCTTACTATGTCCAGGAAGGCCTTTTGCTCTTCAGGGGTAGGGGGTGGTGAGGTCGGCTCTGGTCCCTGGGACTATTGGATCCGGGCCTTAAAGTAGGATCGGTGGGCCTCAAAGCACTCTTCCGTCCACTAAGGAGCCCCCTTTCCTAAGTTTTATCATTTTTCCCCTACTACTTGGATAACTATAAATAATAGGCTAATTATCCAGCTGGCCTGGGTATCTAACTCGGCTAGGGTTAGCTGGTCCTTAAGAGTAGTGCAACGGAGCGGGGGATGCAGTGAACAGTATGTGCTGTATCGTACAACACACACACTCTACTGACCACAGGTCGTGCACCCTCCGTCCCGGGTCCGCGAGGGTGACTAACTCATACGAAACCACTCAACCAGAACTACAATTTAGGTAAGGAGACACCTCAAAACCTGATCAGGGCCAAAGAGGGGTTCCTGCCCTAGATGTAGACACTGGTGAGTATTAGGGCCTTGTTTGCTCGGTGGTAAAGTAACCTCCGTACTGTTCGCGGTATACGATCCAAGTGAACGGGTAAAAAGAGCTCTGAATACGTCTGTCTAACTAACGATGCTTGCTGACGTTCCGTGATGTGTTGCTTGATTGTCAGTTATTTTGTGCTTCCCCTAGAAATGCATCCCCAGTTCCCCTCTCTCAAATAGCTCGCTGTCGCCTGACTAAGGAAAAACCCGCTTAGCGTAAGCATTTCCCCCTGCACGGTTTCAGTAGGCAAGGCCAGAGCTCCTATTCTAATAAAATCTATAAACCGAGGTAAGGCTAAATCCGGGACCGATATTAGCCTTAGTTAATGTATTTAATATTACTTATTATTATTAGTAAAAGGGATAATGGTTATAATAAGTTAGTGATCAACGCTTGGATATAGGTATGGATAGGGTCCTATGTGTATAAGGGGGATATTCGAGAAGGCTAGGTTAAGGACGTGACCATGGGTGTGGGTTAGAGCCCCTACTTCTCTAACAAAGGAGAGGCTATGGTTATTAACCCAGTCAGCTAGATCGTCTCCCCTGTTCCAGCTAATGGATCCGGGTTCCTAGGAAAAATGACGAGTATTAAAGTCCCTAACTATTAGGGTTCTTCTTAGTGATTAGTATCCTAAAAGAGTGATAGTTGTATGGTTATTAGGGTCGCCTAGTGGTTTATATATATTAATAATTATAGTGTTATTAATTTTTAGCCATAGGATATCCCTGGTCTAGATGGGCCTTTGTTACTGTACTTGAAGCCTTATCCCTTTCCGTATATAAGTTATCACCCTGGGCCTTATTTCCCTGTTATTCCAGAAATCCACTAGAATATAGAAATCAAACCCAGGGTGTGTATTAATCTGCATTCTATTGGTGTAGCCTATCCAGGGCTCAGTGCCCTTAGGCCAACTGGCAACTCTAGCAGGGATCAAACGTCTCGCTAAGAAACGGATACGGACCCAATACACACGATGGTGGCGTAAGGAGGCAACAGATCGATACGTCCAATTAGGACTCGAGGCCACCTTATCCAGCCCCCCCGAACTAGCCCTTCCACGGGCTATCCTACACCACCTCCTAGCAGCCCGATCAGGCCACGGAGACTTCGAACAGTATCATCAACGCTTTAACTACACTGAAGCCCTGCTTACCTGCTCTTGCGGGGAAGCAAAGGAAGTAGCCCATCTGGTCTATTGCCGAAAGACCCTAGCGAGGAGGCAACGGTGGCTTACCCTCCACCCTTCCAGTTCGTCAGAGCCCATAGGACCTATGGGTTCCCTGAAGCGATACTTTAAGGGGCCAATCACCGATCCTAAAGGCTTTGAGGCCTTCCTGCGTGTGACAGACTTCTTCCAGAAGATCTGCCCACGATATTAGAGGCCAGCTTCCGGCTGGGCCTTAAGACAACCAACCTACCTTACTAAAGGGACCAGATAGGAAGCAAAGGAACTGGAGGAACCAGCGGGATCCAGAGACAGATTGAACGCATAGTAGCCAATAGGCAAGATTTGGAGGACGTTGGTAAGGGCTGTGTACTGTAGAGTAGGTAGCCTGAGCCTGCGGCTCTCCACGCCACATACCCCTCGGGAGGTCTGCCGCAAGGGCTACGCCCTTGCCGCCATGGCGTTAAATACAACAACAACAAAAATATAGGCCAAGGGCCTAGTAGACTATACGGCGTAGGGTGAAAGGGGCGTTCTTCCGGGCAGCATCCAGGCTTTCCTCGGGGATACGGACGAAAACCCGGAGGTCTTCTAGCTGAGCCTGGGCTTACGGGCGGGTAGGGGCTCGGTTCTGGGCCGGGGCGGAGGCCGGGGCTAAGACTGGGGCTAGGGCCGGGGCTAATGCCGCAACGGTAACCCAATTCCGGGTTAGAGTTCGAGCAGCTTCATTATTCATAAGCCTTTTCAAGGCCTGAATCACACAGGCGGTAGCCTCTTTTGTAATCTACTTTTTAGATCCCTCAAAACCAGAGACCACATTGTCAACAGACTGGGCGATAGTCAAAAAGACATCCTTTCGGGCCTCATAAAGTCTGGCCTGTTCGTCAAGGGCAGCTAGGATAGATCCAGTAGCCGCCCCGCTTGCGTTCGGGGGCCCCTTTGCCGTAGAGGGGGCTGCATCCGGAGTGTTGGGCTGGCTTTCCACAAGGCTGGGCCGGAATGGCTGGGCCTCAGTGTCGCGGCGGCGCTTAGCCCTTGAGGTAGGGGTTGGTTCCGGAGGTGACCCAGAGCCCCGATCAGGGCCGGCCGGAGGGACCGGCTGTAGTCCGGTGCCCACCGGAGGCTGTGAGGCCATCACGGGAGGGCTCCAAGAGGGAGAGGTGAAGACTTTTCAGCTGTTAAGGGTCTTGGTGATATATCACCTATTTCACTAACAGCGGATGCCAAGAAAAATTAGGCGAGAGGGAAGTTGTTTTACATTGTCAAGGTTGAGAGCTGTTTAACCGTTGGGCGAGAGTAGGGCAGGCAACTCTGTATTATATACTTGTATCAAGACGGAATTCTTCTCAGCATGGTGTCTTTCGTTCAACCCCGTTTGGACATAAAGGACGCGATTCAAGAAATTCATTCGGTTGCTTTTCACGGCTCAACTTGGCGCCAACAGAAGAAGAATGCAAACACAATTGCAGCATGTTCAGATGTCTCGAGTAACAGGTGGGAGTTCATTCTTGCACAGACCGATAAGGAACGAGGTAATTACATTCCCCGATGGCACTGGCTAATGAAGAATGTTAAAAGAGCCCTACCGGTGTCATTTGGCTATTCAGGAAGTTTTGCACCAGACTTTCGTTTCGTCGCTGGCTTTCCTATTCTGCTTCCTTTTTATTTCTTGTAATACCCATTGCCATCATCCTCATTTTCGTCCTCGTCGTCACTTTTGACTTCCCGTTCTTATTATAGACAAATAACCCGAATAATCCAATGACGCAACCCCATCGCTAAGACACTTCAAAGCGCCGCGCGTTTGTAAGTTCCAGACTAGAGCCACTCCGTCGACAAGCCTTCCTATTTGGCTCTAGAAAATTCAGCAATGAATACCCAGTTGCCGATCAAATTGCCTATTTTGACTAATTTCAGCCGCAGCAATGAAAGGTGCATCCTCCACTGCTTTTTGCCTTTTGCTCGCTTCCTCATGGGCTTTACCGCTCATTGAGCGGCAGATTGCCTGTCCGGGCACGGGTTTAGAGAGTTTATCACCCGCGCGCGCACAAGAAGTCCGCTCCAAGTTCGAGTCCGCTCGCATCGTTCCCGACACCGTCCCAAGCATCAATCCCTCAACCGAGCTGCGCGTCCGATATGGGAACATCCCAGAGAACCTCGGAAATGAATTTGGCATTTCCGCTTCGTTGCGCTCAATGTTGTGCCATGAGTAGAAGGTTGAGCCTAACGAATTGTCCAGAAACCCTGAAAGAGCCGACCATCTCATTCGACCCTGAACTGGGCCGCAATCCGTCGACTACCAAATACACATACATCCAAGTCGACCCCGACGCGCCTGGCCCTGACCTACCCCTTCTTCGCCATTATCTTCACCACGTCGTGTACGACCTCCAGCCATCGTGCGTAGCTGCCCAGACGCCCAAGACTCAAGCCCGCTACATGCCCCTCACTCCGCTGTCGGTTGCTGCCCACCGTTATGTCTCGCTTCTTTACCGCCAGCCACCGAATTACACGCCCCCTCCGTTGGATCTAGTTGAAGACGTTGCACGTGCGCCTTTCAATCTTCAGCAGTACGTCAGGAAAGCTGGTCTCCAGCTTGTTGCCGGAAACTTCATGAAAGAGGGCCTAGAAACAACCCTGTGCGCGCAGATTCCCGGTTGTACGATGAATGGTGTCGGGTATAGTGGGCGGGAAAATGGTACTGCGCTGCCAACGAATATTGTGGGTGAAATTCTTAAGGGCCTGCCTATAAAAGAATAACAGTCCAGAAGTGTTGTGAGATAGAGCGGAACGTAACGCACGAGCAATTACTTTGAGTAATAGTAAAACAAGAGACCTAGCACCAAGTTTACTCAATAGTAAGCTTCAATGGATATAACTCCGGGTATCCATCTTCTTCGTCTCTCATCAGTGGCTCAAGCAGACCCTTCACCTCCCCCGCCAACGTTACGTCCCTCCCCTCCAGCTTCTCCAAGTCTCTCACTGCATGTCTCCTCTCCTCAGCCGTCAAAGATCTCTCTCGCTCCTTCCTCACAGCCTCAGCAACCTTACCACTTAATTTGCCACCTTCGGGCCGCTCATCTGACAAAGCAACCAGGTTGCCCCGCCTCACGACGACCACCCGGTCAACGTAGTCCACCTCGTCAATCCACTCCGCCACGCTCATCAGCCCGCGATACGAGTCGTCGTGGATCTTAACCGGCGTCAGCCGAATTGGCAGGCTCCCGCTCCCAGCTTCTGGCAGCCGTTCGTGGAAGCGGTGCAGGATGCCCAGCCTGCTCAGGGCAGCGGGCACAGCCATGACGACGACCTCGACGCGGTAGCCCGCCTCGCCGAACATGCGCGCCAGCTCCCGGAAATCGTCCGGGTGCCGGCACGCACTCTCGAGCAGCACGTCGAGCTTGCGGGAGATGGCCTCGGCGGCAGCCATGGCGAGCCACTTCCGTGCGTCCGGGCCCGTGGCGGGCGAGGCGTGCGCGGGATTTGCGGACGAAAGGAGGGTGAGGTAGGACGGATGATGAGCCTTGTAGACGTCGGCGATGAAATGCGCGGGCTGGTGGGCGCGGGTCATGGCGTCCAGGACGGCGGGTGCGGTGCGGGTTTTGCCGGCCCCGGTCTGGCCGACGATGAGAACGGCGAGGGGCCGGTCCCGGCGGGGGTGCGGGGTCAGAGCCGCCGGCAGGTCGGCCGGCAGGATCGTGGTATCGAAGATGCGGCGTGACTCAGACTCGGGGAGGATATAGTGGGACAGGTCTGGAGGAGGTGGCATTGTGGCGGCTGGGCGTCCTGGTGCTTGGTGATTCGTCTACAGGCGAGCTGTGAGGGAACCGACGACTCGCGAGAATATCGGAAGGGTAAGTCAGCGCCAAGTCAAGTTTCTTGCCATTCAAATCACGATGGGAATTGATCTACTGTCCAAGCGTGTCTCAGTTGCCATCGATCTCAGCTTTGACTGAAGTTGCTAAAATTACAATCCAAGCTAGTTGGGATGACAGATGATGGATGTATGGTCAGCTCCCCCATGCGACGCAATTTTTCTTGGCATCTGCTGTTAGTGAAATAGGTGATACGTCACCAAGATCCTTAACAGCTGAAAACTCTTCACCTCTCCCTCCCGGAGCCCTCCCGTGATGGCCTCACAGCCTCCGGCGGGCACCGGACTACAGCCGGCCCCTCCGGCCGGCCCTGATCGGGGCTCTGGGTCACCTCCAGAGCCAACCCCTCCCTCAAGGGCTAAGCGCCGCCGTAACACTGAGGCCCAGCCACTCCGGCCCAGCCTTGGGGGAAGCCAGCCCAACTCTCCTGATGCAGCCCCTTCTACGGCAAAGGGGCCCTTAAACGCAAGCGGGGTGGCCACTGGATCTATCCTAGCTGCCTTCGATGAACAAGCCAGACGCTATGAGGACCGAAAGGGTGTCTTTTTGGCCATCGCCCAGTCTGTTGACAACGTGGTCTCTAGTTTTGAGGGGCCGAAAAAGCAGATCGCAAAGGAGGCGACAACCTATGTGATCCAAGCCCTGAAGAAGCTAATGAATAACGAAGCTGCTCCAACTCTAACCCGGAACTGGGCTACTGTTACAGCATCAGCCCTGACCCTAGCCCCAGTCTCAGCCCCGGCCTCCGCCCCGGCCCCCGCCCCGGCCTAGCACCGAGCCCCTACCCGCCCACAAGCCCAGGCTTAGTTAGAAGACCTCCGGGTTTTCGTCCGTATCCCCGAGGAAGGCCTGGATGCTGCCCGGAAGAACGCCCCTTTCGCCCTGCGCCGTACAGTCTGCTAGGCCCTTGGCCTACAACTAAGAGACATCCCACACATTTACCACATCTCGACCGGATACTCTTTGAAGCCCCTAAATAAACAAATCCAACAAAGCCTTATTGGAAATAGACAAAAGTTAGTAGACTGCTTAGGGGCTTTTAAAGTAGAAACCCCTACAAAATGGTTCACATACGCCGTCCCACGCTGCCCATCTAAGCTCCAAAGCCTAAATGGGGAAAGTATTGACATATTAACCCTGATTAGGGAGGAGGTTATTGCCCAGACTGGCCGCGAGCCAGTCCTAGCTCGGTAATCCCGCCTCGGCCCAAACCCTATTATAAACGAAATCACTTGGGTTATCTCCTTTATGGTCGAGGTACCACCCTTCAAACTATTCAACCAGAGCAGCAAGGCCCAGCTTATTAGGAAAAAGAGGACCCTGCTTAGGTATAACCCTGGCTGCCAGGGATACCACACAAACCAGTACTGTAACCGGCGGCCACTTTGCAACAACTGCGGCAAGCCCTCAGACTCCCACGAGACCGAGCCCTGTACAGCTAAGCCGAAGTGTACCAACTGCTTAGGGCCCTTCCAAGCCGGCCATGCAGACTGTCCAGCTAGGCCCCTAATGGTCAACGGTCACCCTACCCTTCCAGGCCGAAAGGAACGTGGACGGATCCGAAAGGCTGGGCAAAAGGCCTCCGAGGCCCGCGATAACACCAACCAGACTAACCAGACCACCACTCAGAGCAACGCTCAACAACCCCAAAACTCTCCTCCTGATCAGGGCCAACAGCCTGGCTCTAAGCGCCCATATAGTAGGACACCCTCTCAAGGATCAATCGTTTGCTTAGGCGATGGGGATACAACTAGTAGCATGGACGAAGATGAGGCTGAAGATCCCGAAGCCCTCCCTCAGACCAACCGCCCCATCCACCCTCTCCGAAGCAGAAGCCAGAGGGTAGCTTAAAAGCCTAACTATAATATCACTAATGCCTACACCCACCTGGACCTCGACTCAGAGGTGTAAGCCTCGGAAGCGCCCCCTACGGGTATTACGCATAGCCTAATGCAACGTAGGGAAAAAGGCCCCAGCATATACGGCCCTTCTAGAGCTCTGCTGGGCTGATTAGGTTAATATAGTACTTATCTAAGAGCTATGGATAGGCTTCACCAATGGGATGAAGATTAATATACACCCTGGGTTTAACTCCTATGTCCTAGTAAACTTCTAGAATAATAAGGAGACGAGGCCCAGGGTAATAATATATATACGAAAGGGGATAAGGCTATAGGTGCAATAACAAAGGCCTGTTTAAATAAGGGACATCCTGTGGTTGAAAGTTAATAACACTACTGTTATTAACATTTATAGACAACTAAGCGATCCCCATAACCACACAACAACCACCCTCCTAGGGTACCAACCACTAATACGAGCCCTTATAGCTGGGGACTTTAATGCTCGACATTACTCCTGGGAACCCGGGTCAGTTAGCCGGAATAGGGGGGATGACCTAGCAGACTGGGTGGACAGCTATAACCTCTCTTATATCGGGGAAGTAGGAATTCTTACCCACAATTATGGCCATATTCTCGACCTGGCCTTCTTAAATATCCCCCTAGTATATACAGGGGCTAGTTTATACCTGCACCCAGGGTCCAACTACTAAGCGATTATTATAATTATCCCCCTTAACCCTAACCCTAACCCCAACAACCTATAACAATAAGCCCACTAATCAGGGCTAGTATCAGTCCCGGATTCAGCCCTACCTCGGTTTAATAACCTAATTAGAATAAGAGCTCTGGCCCTACCTACCCTTAAGGACCGGCCTACCCTAATTGAACTAGATACCCAGGCTAATCGGATAACTAGCCTATTATTAACAGCTATCCAAGTAATAGGGAAAAAATAACGAAACCTAGGAAAGGGGGCTCCTTAGTGGATAGAGGAGTGCTCTGAAGTCCACTAATCCTACCTTAAGGCCCGTATCCAATAAACCCGGGAACTAAAGCCACCCCCTATCCTTAAAAAACAGAAGGCCTTTCTAAATATGGTTAGGAAGGCTAAACGAGCCTACTAGGCTACTAAAATTAAAGGGGTTAAATCGGATTAGGACCTCTATAAGATAATGGGTTGGCGTAAGGCTAGCCTAGTAGTTAGAGCCCCCCCCTTAATAGTTGAGGGTCAGATGTATAATAGTAGCCAGGATAAGGCCCAGGCCCTACGGAGGGCCCTCTTAGAGAGGTTTAACGATGTGGATGACCTACCTAGGGACCCTTTCGCCGTAGTTACGGTCCCAAGACGACAAATACCCTAGCAGGTTATAATTAGCCTGGAGGAAGTAAGGGCAGTCACCTTAACAAAAACTATAACCCTGGGTATTAATGGAATTACTATAAGACTACTTAAAGCCTATTAGGACTTTATATCTAAGCTAGTTTAACTACTCTTCTAGGCCTATATCTAAACCGGTTATTTCCCCTAGTCCTTTCGTAGAGTAAAGGTGGTTATAATCTAAAAACCTAGAAAGACCGACTTCTTAAAGGCTAGATCCTGGTGGCCGATCTCCCTGTTATCCTACTTAAGTAAAGGGCTCGAAAAGCTTATAACTAGGAGAATAGCCTACCTTACTATCCTAGAAGGGGTAGCCAGCCCACAACAAATAGGGGCACTACCAAGCAGGGCAGTTACCAACCTAACTACCTATCTCACCCACGATATCGAACAGGCCCTCGATAAGGGGTGTACCACTACGCTAACGACGATGGATATAAAGGGGGCTTTTGACTCCGTCCTCCGGAACCACCTTATTATCAGACTACGGCAACAAGGCTGGCCTAATAGCCTGATCAGGCTGATCTATGCATTTATATCAGACCATACTACTAGGGTCAGGCTAGAGGAGATAACAACAGAGGACTTCCCTCTAACCTGTGGGCTACCCCAGGGCTCCCCACTATCACCTATTCTCTTCTTACTCTACATTACTGAGATCCTAGTAGAGAACCTAAGACTTTGTTTTGGATATGCGGATGATATAGGCCTCCTAGCTACTAGCCAATCCCTTGAGGAGAATACGGTGTCCTTAAGCCAGGAGATCACCCAGATCCTAGATTAGGGCACTGATAATAAGGTCTTTTTTGACCCAGCAAAGTGTGAGGTTATCCACTTTACTAGGAAGCATAAACAACTAAAGGATCTACTAGGGATTAAAGCTAAGGATCTGGAAATCAAAGCGTCAACCAAGCCTGTTCGCTGGCTAGGGATCTGGTTTGATAGAAGGCTCTCTTTCCGACACCACGTCGAAACAAGGGTAGCTATAGCGAAAAAGGCAGCCCAGTATTTAGGGCATCTAATAAATACAAAAGGAGGGATCCCAGCGGCTGCTGTGCGGAAGGTAGTCGTCATATATGTCCTCCCAACCGCCCTATTCGGATCCGATACCTGGTTCGGGGGGCTAACCAAGCCAGCTCTAAGTAACGACGCCGCCCCCCAGGGAGGGATAGTTAATATAGGCCAGAAGGGCCTCGTCTAAAAGGTTAGTAAGGTTATCACAATAGTGGCCCGGGCCATCCTTCCAGTTTAGAAGACAACCCCAATAAGTAGCCTCTTAAGAGATGCCGGCTTACCTACTGGGAAGGTGGCCCTAAAAGGGGTACACCTACGTTTCGTAGTACACTTACAAAAAGTCGATTAACAATACCCACTAGTCCTAAGGCTCTCACAACAAGGGAAGCAGCAGACATAGCTTCAATGGACAGCAGGCCTCGTCTCAAGGGCCCCAAGGCCAGTACTACTCTAACCACAATACCTCACAAGGTCACAAAACCCAATAGTCCTATAAACAAAAGAGAAGGCCGCCAAGGCCTTTCAGAATTGGTTAAAAGCCGTCCTAAATAACCATATAATTATCTATTTAGACGGCTCCAAGGCACCCAATAGGGCTACAGGATACGGGTTCGTCATTTACAGAGGTAATAGGCGGATAACCCAGGGCTGCGGCCGTCTTGGCCTAGTAGAGGTGTTCGATGGAGAGGTTAAAGGAGCGAGGTCAGGGCTCCGGCGGGTCCTCCTTACCTCCCAGGGCCGACCTATACACATCTATATTAACAATACTAGTGTTATCCAGGGGATACAGGGCGAGGCTCTAGACTCCTCATAAGCAGCCTTCCTAGAGATACATAAGGCGGTTAGGATATACGATATACACACCCACTAGGCCCCAGGGCACCAGGGGATAAAAGGCAACGAAGAAGCAGATCGCCTAGCTAAGTAGGGCACAACACTCCCAGTGCCCTTAGGCCAACTGGCAACCCTAGTAGGGATTAAGCGGCTCGCTAAGAAACGGGTACGGGCCCAATATACACAATAGTGGTGTAAGGAGGTAATAGACCGATACGTCCAACTGGGACTCGAGGCCACCCTATCCAGCCCCCCTGAACTAGCCCTTCCACGGGCTACCCTGCACCACCTCCTAGCAGCCCAATTAGGCCACGGAGACTTCAAACAATATCACCAACACTTTAACCATAATGAAGCCCTGCTTACCTGCTCTTGCGGGGAAATAAAGGATATAGACCACTTAGTCTATTACCGAAAGACCCTAACGGGGAGGTAACGGTGGCCTACCCTCTACCCTTCTAGTTCATCAAAGCCCATAGGACCTATGGGATCCCTCGAGCGATACTTTAAGGGTCTAATCACTAACCATGAAAGCTTTAAGGCCTTCCTACGTATAACAGGCTTCTTCCAGAAGATCTACCCACGCTACTAGGGGCCAGCCTAGCTAGTCCTAAAGATAACTAACCTACCCTACTTAAGGGACCAGATAGGAAGCAAAGGAACTGGAGGAACTAGCGGGATCCAGGGACAGATTGAACGCATAGTAGCCAGTAGGCAGGATTTAGAGGACGCTAGTAAGGGCTGCGTACTATAGAGTAGGTAGTTTGAGCCTGCGGCTCTCCACGCCACATACCCCTTGGGAGGTCTGCCGCAAGGGCTTCGCCCTTGCCGCCTTGGCGTTAAATACAACAACAACAACATCCCCCATGCGACGGAGAACCCCACTGATGACCTCATCGGCCCAATCACGTCTATCAGAGCCTCTACAGTTGTCAACTCAACTTCAACTTCATCCCGTTCGTCGTAGTCTGCAGCTTGTCAAGACTTCCCGTGGCAGCTGCAAACGCTCTGTTTGATTGATCAGCGAAAAATAGCCACTGGACCGTTGCTTCTTTTTGTTCCTCGTCGTTGGTTTGGACCCGAGACTCTGGTTGACCCTGGACAAAGAACCCAAGATCGGCTGCTCCGCTCTGCGGCCCCTGCAGATCGGGCCTCCAATCTCATTTAGCTTATCGACAATCAAGTTCCACGACAAGCCCATTTCCTATTACATCAGTAAATATTAGTCATGTTTGCTTCTTTTCCCTTCCAGACATTGGCGCTATAATGGGGAGTTATGGTAAAACGTACTCTGGCGTCAAGGGTGAACGAGCTGCATTAGCCTTAGTTGAACAAGTAAACCCCATCTCCATCAGGGCAATTCGCAGTTTTGCATTTTCTACTGCCAATGTTCATTTAACTCAAACAAGATCCAACCACCTTTAGGCCTAATGATGAAAGACTTTGCCGATCAGTCTCCGTCGGTTGCTTATTTAGGCCATCTCTCTCGGAGCAATCAAGGAGAGAAGGTAATTTCTAAGAAAAAGACAAAGCCAAAAGCAAAGAAACGTAGAACACTAGAAAAGACATAAGGAAAGACTGAAGACAAGATCGGAAACTAGCAAAAGCGCCACGAAGACGCCAGACACCAGAAATGATGCTAAGAAATAAGCCAGAAACGACGCCAGGAAGGACAGTAGTTGACCTGGGTGGCAAAAAAAAATGTCACTGGTCGTAGTTAAGAGTCCAGCGCGCCCGATTTGCCACTTTGCGTGCAACCGGGGTTGCAACCGGCCAGGTTCGCTGACCTCCGACGCTCAAGTCCGACCTGGCTCCAATGTGGATCAACACAGCTCTATCGTCGGTCCTTAGCCGTCGCTCAACTCCATTGTCATCAGCGCGGGGACGTATTGCACAATCGACAAACTCGATTGTACAATATCCAGATTTGAGCTGCATGTCGGTGTGAAAGTGGTAGTGATGGTCGCCAACTCCAAGTAGCCGCGATTCCCAGGGGAACCGTGGTCCAACAAGAGTATATCTTCCATGCGTGCCCGGCATTGATAGCTTGAAGTAGCTTCTTTGGTTTTCCCAAACAGTTTTCTTACTTTTATTGAGTGACTTGAGTTACTGCCATGGAGGAAGAAAAGACCCCAGAAGCGGTCGTCCGCAACCAGTCATCCGATCACAGCCCATCTGAAGGAGACGTATCATGGACGCAGGATGAAGAAAAGGCAGTCGTCCGGAAGCAAGTTATACACCCAATATTTCCCCCGCTGCCTATACTAACAACTGTCCGGCCAGACTCGATTGGTGCCTGATGCCCCTCCTCGTGGTCGGCTTCTACGTGCTCCAACTCGACCGCACCAACATCGGCAATCAGCTCATGTTCGCGGGGATCGTCATTGCCGAGATCCCTTCCAACCTGATCCTGCAGCGTCAGCCAGACAGGGGCGCCGAGACGCTGCAGGTCGCCATATGGGGCACCATTGCCCTGACGCAGGCCTGGTGTACGAACGCGAGCTCCTTTTACGCCACCAGATTTCTTCTCGGTATCTTCGAAGGAGGGTACATTCCAGGATCGCAATATATGCTGGCGCTGTTCTACCGGAGAGAGGAGCTTGCGCTGAGGACGTCAGTGTTTTACTTTGGCAACTATTCAGCCGCGGCAACCGGGTCTCTGATTGCTGCTGGGATCCTGCAGCTTGGTGGGAGGGGAGGGCTTGCTGGATGGCAGTGGCTCTTTGTTAGTAAGTTGCGTTCCAGCTTGGGTTGATCTCGAGGATAGCATCTGACATTGGAACACAGTTGAGAGCACCTTTACCCTTCTCATATTTTTTGCCTTCGTTCTCCTTCTCCCTCGAAGTCCGAAGCACCCGCATCCTGTTGGATGACGAATCAAAGGGGGCCGACAAGGCCGGCATAAATCTCAGGAGCTTGAGAGCATTTATTGATGTTCGTCTGTGGTTACACATGATTCTCAACCTCATCAGTCTCACGCCCAAAGGCGGACTGCTCATCTACGGCCCCATTATCATCAAGAACCTCGGCTTCTCCAAGATTAACGCCAACCTCCTGAACGCTGTCGGCAACGTCCTCGTCCTTGTTCTCTCGTACGCTCTCTCCGTCGCCTCAGACAAGACACGACTCCGCGGGCCCTGGTGCATCGTTGCCTTTATCTGGTCCATCGCGTTCGCCGGCGCCCTCTGCGGTCTGCCACCGGATGCCAACAAATGGGTTCGTTACTCCATGTTCACACTCCTCTCCGGTGGCAACGCTATAGCACAAGCGATCAACGACGCTTGGCTGAACATCAACTCCACGAAGCCCAGCAGTCGCAGCGTGGGCCTTGCGATGGCGGTTATGGGAAGCAACCTGGGAGGCATCGCCGGACAACAGCTGTTTCAGGACTCCGATGCCCCAAGATATCCAAAGGCTTTTCTTGCGATTCTCTTGCTTTATGGAGCATGCATTCCGAATATTTTGGTCCTTATGTGGGCGTATCACAGGTCGAACCGTAAAGCCAAGACTGGCCCGGTGGAGAGCAATGGTATTGTTGCAGAAAAGAGATTTGACCTGTATCCCGCGTGGAGCGGCGTCAACCTAGTTTAATTACAAGCAACGACCTCGAATGAGGTTTTATATTTAATTTATCATTCTTTGAGTCAAAATCTATTTTGGAGATAAAATGTTGAGTCTTCGTCATGGGGAAGTTGTCTCCATGGTCCCTTTATATGTTAGCAAAAGTATGGCTGCTATATCAGTATGAAATGTCCCGGAACGGCTTTAAGAACCTCCCAACACATCGGAAGTCTAACTTCTAACTATCTCGTAGCTTAATGGATACCCTTTTATGCCATGGCGCAATGTGATAGATTGCTCTCTTCACATTTTGCTAGGCTGTGCTAGTTGTGTTGCCTAGTTCTTATTAGCTGGTGTATGGCGCGGCACAATACCTCTCAGTCGGAACTTTCGTACGTGTCAGCTGATCGACCGCCTAACCCCGCATCGCTCCTGACTTTTCTCCTTATAAAACACTGGTGAGCAGCCAACCTCGCTGATGGAAGTTCGGCCTCTGCCTCCACTCATATCAATCGACATTTCCCAAGGACCTTTCACCCTAGCAGACTCACTCGATCCAATGTTGACAGCATACTCTTTCTATTGGAATCCGCGCCATGTTCTGTTAAGTTTGCCGAGACACTCTGGAGGCCATGTGGTGCCCCGAAAACCGACTTGTGCCGGAGAACGTGGCTTGTGGGCATGAATTAGGTGGTTGCGAACCAAATTTCGGGGGAGAAGGTGAGTTCTCATTGAGAGCTTTCATTCACATTGTCAACCAAATCCTGTTTTGACTTCAGCAAATGACGTGTGTGGCCGCAAACAGAACTTCTGGATGTCGAAGACTTTGTCTATGGCCATCACAAGGACGAGGCCTCACTAAATCACTCGATCAAGGCGCAATGCATCATATGCCGCGAGTTTGACTATCCGTCTCTGCAGCAAAGGAACGAAAGAGAACTCATGGCATCGACATCGGATCACTTTTCCGTTATGCACGTCATTTTCTCGGAATATGAGTTGGCCGTGTGTGTTCATCTGGCGCGTGACCATAAAGGGGTGACGCTCTATCGTCAACACGATGTGTTCTTCGACCCTTATGAATCCAGAAGTAAAGTGCTATACCCCCAAGAATCTCCTGCCACGTGACTGATAGATTGCGTTCTTCAGGGAAACAACAGGAACCTTATTTCAACTTCCGCTTTGGGTCATGTACCGACGAGCCCGAAACATGGGCCCCCGTACAAAGATGGTTCGACGAATGCACCCAGTCGCACGAAGTCTGCTCGCCTCCAGAGAACTCCACCTCCTACATGCCGACTCGCCTTTTAGAATTAGGTTACGACCAGTCGCCCGCTTGCTTTCGGCTTGTATCTAGTTCTCAATGTCAGAAAGATGCCCGGTACTTCACACTTAGCCACTGCTGGGGAACTCAACCAGCCAATATGACACTCAAACTGCTCAAGTCCACACTCAACGAGCTATCCGACTGGCAGTCTATTGAGGTTCTTCCCAAGACCTTTCGAGATGCGGTCCGCGTGGCGAAACATTTCAAAGTCCACTATTTATGGATAGACCGGCTTTGCATTAACCAGGACTCCCTGGACGATTGGCGTAATGAAGCATCCTCTATGCAGGATGTCTACAGGAACTCGCTACTCAATGTCTCTGCACTCGGCGCTCGGTGTGGCGACGATGGCTGCTTTTTCTCTCGAATTCCACCCCAAGAGCTGTTCACGGTAGTCGACTTCAAGCTGTTTGCTGAAGATGAAGTGAAGCAGTTCAGGGTGCGAGATTTAAGAGGTTAGATGGTCAGGGGTATTGGAGAGAGACGTTCTGGCAAAAGTCTTTTGCGCGGGAGCCTCTGGTACAACGTGGGTGGGTTCTTCAGGAACGCCTACTAGCCCCTCGCGTGCTGCACTTTGGCAAAGGCCAGGTGTTCTGGGAGTGTCGACAGGTTCAATGCTACGAGACGAATCCGATCACGACCATGGCTTTCCACGAAATGTATGATTGCGAAAAGGAAGAGGACATGGAGCGCAACCCGCCACTCTGGAAACGATTGCTGGGAACTTCTCCAAAGGCTCCTCAGGATCCAGTACATCAGCTCTTTTCCACTTGGAAAGATGTTGTGGTCCAGTACAGCAAATGCAACCTCACGGTTGCTGGCGATAAACTCATCGCACTGTCGGGACTGGCAAAGGAAATGAGGCGCAGACTGCAAGAGCTTGGAGTTCAGCGGCACGGATACTTGGCAGGACTATGGGAGGGTCATTTCTTGCAAACCCTCACGTGGTCTCCAGATTATGTCCAAGGCGAGAAAGGCCGAAGGGTCTCTCCCTAACGTGCGCCTTCATGGTCCTGGGCATCTGTGGATGGAGTAATCATGTTTCCCACTGACAGGCGACCACGATGATTACCTATTCGACGCCTCGCTAGTTGCCGCGGACATACAATTCCCCTGCGGCGGCTACGATACCGGCGAGGTTACGGGTGGGAGCATCACGCTCGACGGGTCGCTGACGACGATACACATAGACAAACCCTGGGATGGTTCACCTGGTTTTGAATCGTTACAATGGGGCGGCACTGAGGAAACTAAGAAGAAACTCAGCGCAAGCTGAAATGGCACCAGTGGTGCCTTCAGTGCATTTCGATTCGGACGATGATATCACAGTCGAGGTGTACCAGATGCTTATTTGCGGTATCAGATATGTCAAGACGTTGGATCAGGGAAAGCGAGACTGGTACGGCCTCATGTTGACCCATGTCGGGGACAATACTTATCGAAGGGTTGGTATCGTTTGGGATCCTGAGGCGGTCACAACCGCGATCCAAAAGCTTTTCAGACAATTACCTAGACGGCAGATAAAAATCATATAATGGCAATGATCCGACTATGTCAAGCTCAGCCTTTGATTGAGAATCATCACGGTTACTCGTGCCACTGAAGCTCAATGTTTAAAGTGGATTGCGCTATCGCCGGACCCACAATGCATGTATTCCAGGGGTCCATCGGCGACCCTCCCGGCGTCGGAGGTGAGCGAAAGTGGACCCGACATCACCTTGGCCCGAAGTCCTGGTGGTCGGCCAGATAGCCCTCGATTCCCTCAGGACCGATCACTTTCCCAGCGCGATTGTAAACCACAATGGCCTGTCGTTACTCAATTCCCTCCTCTGCGGACCCATCACCAAAGTCTCGCGGCCCGGTCTCAACCCAGACCACCGCACCCTCTTCAAGGATCTACCTTATGAAACCCGTGTAGACATGCCCCGTGGCGAGGCCGCCAGCCGGTTGATAGACACCTACTTCGAGCACTGCGACTTCTTCTCCCCCATCCTCTCATCCAAGGAACACCTGACGGCCATGATAGAACTCCTTTACGACAGCAGCGCCGCCTCATCCTCCGGACCACAGTCGCCATCGTCGGGAAGGTCTCTATCGAGAGCCAAGTTCCGCGCCTCGATGGTCTTCGCCACCGCCATCCTCCTCATCAACAGGACCGACCCCTCGGTCCCCGCTGAGCGCTCCCAGGTTTACTTCGTAGCCGCCATGCGCCTGCTGGCCCAAGACTCGGCGGCCATCTGCACTGGTGACGCCGACCACCTCGTCGACCTTCTCCTGATCGTGCAGTATTGCTGTTTCTGCCCGAACCTCACTGCCGTATGGCACTTCCTCGGCCTCGCGGCCCGGCTGGCCGTCGAGTTGAACCTGCACACCGAGCCGTCTTGGCCGCCGGCGGCAGACCCGGCGCTAGCTGAGGAGGATGAGGCTCGGAGGTGGCTCTTCTGGGCAACATACACCTTCGAGCGCAACCTCTGCGTCATCCTAGGCCGACCCTTCTCCATCCCCGGCGAAGCCATCGAAACCCTGTTGCCGCATGAACCGCGCGACGACCCGCGCCGCGCGCAGGCGCTGCACTTAATCAGGGCGCGCCGCTGAACGGCATGGCGCTCGACAAGCCCGCCTGGCGGGCGGGTATCACGCAGCGGCTGCACGAGTGGTACGCCGCGGCAGGTCTTCGTCGGCCTGTTCCACAACTGCTTCGTCAACATCTACTACCCGTCCTTCCACTTCCCCAGCCTCGCCCGCGAAGAGATCGCCACGCTGGCGCACCACGCCGCCGGCAGCATCAGCTGCTACAAGCAGTCGTTCCGGTCGCGCGAGCTGCGGTTCTACTGGCGCACCATCCACGGCCTGTTCAGGGCCGGCGTCGCCCTGGTCTATTGCATCCGGGCGGCCGCCCTCCAGCAGATGCCTGAAATCAACACGCCCAACCTGGTCGACTCCGTCAACTCGTGCTCGTCCATCATCTGGGCCATGGTCGAGAGGTACCCCCAGGGACACGCCTACAGGGACATCTTTGAGAACCTTGTCGAGTCGGTCCTGGGGAAAGACGGCGATCAGCCCCTGGCCCAGCCGGTTCTTGGGCAGACGTCAATCTTTGACTCTATATTCGCGGCGTCTGAGGACAACGACTTACCGTTCACGGCCATTGACGCGTTGTCCTGGGGGTTCGCTCAACCATCTCCCGGTGGATGAGATTGCTCGAAGTGTTTGGGAAGCTGATATCATATCACATCAGTTTCGAAATCTATCTTTCGGATAGGCTAGTCTTCGAGTGACTGCCACCGCGGAAGCGGGTTCCAGAACGGATGATGCTGAGAGGATGCAATCAAAGCGTGGGTTAATGAGCACCAAAGGGCAAGACTAAAGCTCCTCCCTACGAGTACCGTAATGTAAGTGACGATCACAAACTGATGTTTATGGTTATTGTCATTTCTGATGTACCTGAGTAACAATGCTGATGCCTCTGTACTGAGCTGTTCAACGTTGAACTATTTAAGGTTACTAATAATTGCTAATTAGACATTTCGATCCCAGAAAAAAAACCTGGAGTGATCAGCCCTGAAGCCTTCTTTCTTCTGGCGAACATTAGAAATCGAGTCTAAAAGACAAGGGGAAATACATGGAAGGCCAGGATAAGATCGGCGACAATTTCGAGACCCCTGCGGATGGCGGCCGGGGTACATCCATATTTGAGATGAGGCCGGCATGTGCTGAAAGGTGCTCTCCGAAATCAAACGAGCCAGAGCGAGGTGGATGGCACTATGAAGCAAACGGTATATGCAGCACAGGTATCGGAATGTGTGACTCGAAATTATTCGGGGATCTCAGCAAAGACCAACTAACATGGTGCAGAGGCTCGCAAACTGAGATTCAGGAATATTATGGGGCAAAAGGCTTGGAATGTTTGCTTTTCCTTCGTCCTCGCCCTGCTAGTCAGTCGACGAATGCAACAGCGTAGCTCAAGAAGATCGTCACCTTCATAACTTTCAGCCCCTGCTTTGCTACCGCCAAAGCGACCCCAGCCGCAGCCTTGACCCAGCGCTCCGGTCCGTCTTTGCGCTCTCTCATCACAATTAGGTGGCTGCTATGGGCTCCATCATCCCTTCTATACGATTCAATCTAGACAGCGGCTTATGCCACGGGTAACCCTGCCATGTGTCATCATTATGGCAGTCCACTTGTTCCCAGCTCACGAGAACAATGCTGCTTTGTGGGAGTGTTCCACGACGGGAACTTGGAGATTTCACTTGGGCATATTGAGATGGCTGGAACACCGTTTTCAATATTGACACTAATAGCAAGACGAAGATACAGCGTCTCCGCCAGCAATACCTCAAAGGGTATGCAAAATTCATCCGCTCGTGTCCTGCAACGTACCGCTTCCGAGCAAGATAGCCGTAATCCCTATCATCATCCTGTGGCCATACTGACGTGACGACAAGAACACAATGAAAGCCAAGCTGCTATGCCAGTTCAAGGTTCTGTAATCCCCCTTCCTTGCATTTGTACGGTCGCCGAAAAGAAACTGTGTCGTTCCGCCACACCAAAAGTAAGTCATCACCGCCTTGAGTCTCCCAACGCCATAGAAATAGCGGCATGAATGAAAAGAGCAATGATATAAACCGATGATGCCGGTTTGCCATCCCCCAACGCCGATGTATGGAAAGTAAAAGTCAATGTTTCTGACCTGTTCCCCCTGGTCGCGATCTCTTTGAATGCCGTCCGAGACCTGCTGTCCAAGGATCCTCCAGATCCAGATGAAAAAAATATCCATGGCCGTGAGGCGGAAAGTATTGTTTTATGCCGTTCCAAAAATAAAGGTTGAGCCGCGCTCTAGTGACACCGTTCTGCTTTGCCTAGGAGGCATACGACGGCACACTGCGGGGCGTAACATCGCCGCTTCGCTTACGCACTGGAAGTTGTGCGGCCTGTTGGGATCGCGATGCCTCTGCGATCATCGCCATCTTCTTTCGGACGGTCGACAGGCGAGCGGTAATCATTTGGATCACTGTGGGTCTGTTAGCTTTCCGAGCTCTGCGTGATATTATGCGGTAGTACTCACTGCGATTGACAACCTGTTGGTCGTCGCTGTCAAGATCGCTAGATACCTCATCTCGGGCAAGCTCCTTACCTGAGCCCGAGTACCGCCTCTTAACCGTGTCCTCGTCGTTGTCCAAGACAGCCTCGAGCATTCGAATAGCCGTGACGTAGTAGGTAACGCAACCTTCAAGGTTTTCGTTGGTGATCTCATCAATGGCCGCGGTTCGGCTCATTTCCAGCGCTCTGTCGTACATGAGCTTCTCGGCACTGATGCCCGGTGTGAGGTAGACATCCTTTGTGCTTGAGGTGGCAGAAGAAGCCGACTCTCCGCCGTGGTTGCTTGGATGACTGGGATGGTCATCGGGTAGCTTTTGCTGTACGGCAATGAGCTTCATGCGGACCACCTCCGTCTTCTCCAAGACTTCATTGAACCGGCCTCGGACCCATTGTACCGTGGAGTTAATGCGTTGGGCGAGGCTCTCCTTAGATACCTCGGCCGCCGACGCACCTGTTGAGTCACCACGCGTCTTGCTTGTCCACCAGAAGCTTGCAACATCCATGGCTCTGGCGAGCAGCGTCAAGGCCTTGACGTAGAGAACCAAGGCCTCTTCGGATAGAAGAACCTCGGCTTCAACGGTAAGACCGTCCTCTTCTCCCGTGATCTGGTCGGTAGGTGTACCGCCAAGTCCATGATCCATAGACGGGGCAAGCGGGAATAGCTGCTTGTACTTCACCTCGGCAAAGCCGTACACACAATCACTTCGGTGTGCAAAGTCCTGGATGAGCTTCACCGCACGCGCGTCATCGTCAGCCGGAGCGCTCTGCTTGCCATCGCCAATCAGGCCTACAGGGCCCGAAGGGGTCGGGTAGGCAGGGAAGGGGCTGTAGAGAGGTGGGGAGGCGCCCTTCCCACCCAAGACATGCTGCGGTACCTTGAAGCCAAAAAGGCGCACACTTGCGTCAGAAATGGCCTTGGCAATGAACCCTTGGGTCGTGGGGCTGGCAGAGAAGTTTTTGCCGTCGTAGGAGTTGTGATGCTCGTGGCCCGGACGTCCTTTGCCCTGGGCAATTTGAACAGCATTCGAAGGCTGCACACGTCCGGCGCCGGTCGTCGAATTTGGCGGACCCTGTTGTGTCGCCCGTCGGACCATCTGGCCACTCTTGGGCGATAAAGACGTCAGGCGCGGGTTGGCTGCCATTTCGTCTGCGAAAGCGTTCACCTCTACATGCTTCTTTTCGACGACGACGTAGTCTCGCTCAAAGGCTACATCCTGGGCCGCCTTTTCTTGTTCTGTGACGTTTCGCTCAGTGACAGGGCGCAACTTGTTCCTGGCTGAGTTGTCGTTCAGATATGATGTCGGCGGTGAGGCAGACGCTCTGGCGGAGGGTCTGTTGAGGGACGCATTTGAGAGCCTGTGTGGTCTCGCGGGTGCAGAAGTTGAAGGCTGCGCCATCGGAGGGCGTCGAAGTCCCAGTCCCTCTCCGGCTTCTTGTCCGGGTGACCGGCTTACACGGGATGGAGCATCGGTGGCTGCTTGCTGAGCTCGTCCTTCATTCGGACTGGATAATTGTGGGGATCTCAAGGGTTTCTCACGGGGCGACTTTGCTGGTTCACCCTCCTGACGCAGAGGCTCGTTCTCGGCCTGCCGACGAAGGGACAGTCGTCGGGATAGTGAAGAAGTCGAGTCGGATCTTCCGAGAGATCGGAGGTCTCTCGAAGCCTTGGGTTCTGGCTTCGGGATGTCGTCCTCAACGACGCCCGGGATGGGACCAGCTACGATGGGGTCGTTGAAGAAGTCTTCGAATCTCATTCGCTCGACAGGATTCCGTGTGAGCAGCTTGCCGATGAGTTTCATCAACTCCTTGCTAACCACGAGGTCTTTGGGGTACTTAACCCTGTCTTCGGCGGCCTCGATCTTCCGGAGCAACTCGACGTGGTTTCTAGCGCGGAAAGGAGGGCGTCCGGTGATCATCTCGTACAAAACTGTACCTACCGACCAAAGATCGGCCTTGGCATCGTATCGCTCGTATCGAAGAATCTCAGGCGCCATGTATAATGGGGATCCGCACAGAGTATCGGCGAGTGACGTTGATGGCAAGACGCGGGCGAAACCGAAATCCGCAAGCTTCAACATGGGCAGGGAAGCTAGGCCGGCATTCGGAATCAGGGAATCTTGACTGGCGGTCAAGATGGGTCGCGAATGCTCTTCCCTGTATCTAGGCGATGGCAAGAGAAGCAAGTTCTGGGGCTTGACATCTCGGTGTACGTAGTTCTTCTCGCGCAAGAACTTCAAGGCGCTGCCGAGCTGTTGGAGAAAGTGGCGCGTAACCACTTCGTGTAGACCCGAGTTCGGAGCAACAGGGTACTTCCTCGCCATTTCGTGAGTAGCAGGATTGGTGCTAAGCTTGTCCCTCTTCTTAATGAATAGGGACAGGTCGCCGAGCTCACAATATTCCATAACGAGGTTGATGTGTGTTGCGGATTCGATGCAATCGTGCAGGGCGACGATATGGGGGTGGCGGAGTGTCTTGAGGATCTGGATCTCGCCGTACAAGTTCTCCCTAAGCTTGTTGTTCAGGCGACCCATTTCCACCGACTTGATTGCCACGGCTGCTTTTGAACTCTGCAAACGCGAAAGTCAGCTCACTCAGTCCGTTTAACGATCTATCGAGTCACCGCTGCCCCAAACAGCCACAACAGTTGTGGGGAAACATTGCCAGCCAAGTAGATATAATAAACAGAACAGACCATGGACAACAGCGTCCAGGAGTGTTCCAGAAGACAACGAGAACGAGGGGCTTCGAACCTTGTGGGATCCCGCATAAACCTGGGCGAAGCTACCCTTGCCGATTTCACTTCCGATCACGAACTCCCCGATGGAAGCATCGCCATCGCGTCGCCTGCGCCCAGAGGACGAAGTAGGGAGGCGTTCCGTCATGATGGTTTCCTGTAGAGCTTGTCAAGGACAGGGGCGAAGACGGGACAGCAGGTTGAGGCCAAGGGCCTAGAGTATTCGGAAGACGTCGGCGGCGTGCGGTGTCGTCATGTACACGTCTAGAGTGGTAGGAGAAGGCAGCGTCGTGATGGGTTCTGGATGATTAAATGGGGTGTGGGAAAGAGGTGCGCGAGGGAGAAGCAAAGACGCAGGCAGAGCTTCGAGCAGCGGCGAGAACCCTGGGTGTGTTGCTTCGGTAGGCAGGGACCGTCGACAGGGCGGCAGCTATCCGATAGGTTGAGGGCGCACACGCACCAGGTCGATGCAGAATCGAGGATGCGCTCGAAGGGTGGAAGCGGGGATCGTCGTAACGTCCGTGTACAGCGAGTGCAGGACGACGGCGGTATCGTCTCGACAACGAGAGGAAAAGAAAGACAAGTCGGCGAAGGCCAAAGAAAGACAGCGGCGTGTGTTTTTGGGTTTGTGTTGGGCAAGGCGGCGATCGGAGGCAGTCGAAAGGTCTCGAGAGATGTGACTAATACCGGCACAGTGAGCGTTGGACTGGAAAGCTAGCTCAGGTAAGCCGTTTGAGGCTCCCCAAGCAAAGCACGGGAGAGTTTGCGATTTTGGGGGAGAGGAATGTACCTTTCGGAACAAGAGTCAGGTAATGTCCAAGGTCAAGCTAATGACTCGGAGCTATCAAGTACGAAGAAGTTGTACTTGATATGTACCTTGAGGCCGAAGTGAGCGAGGGCGGGACAGGCGGGTGTGGTTAAAGATGCTATGCAAGAGATCCGAGAAGAAGAGAGAGGGCAGAGGCGTCGTGGGAGGTCGCGAGTGGAAAGCAAGGCAGACGGGGAAGGGGAGCGACGGCGTTTCGAGGTCGAGGGCGAGGTTGAAGAAAGGAAGAAAGGCGGTCGGATGGGATGGGCAGAGGAGGACGACGTAGAAGAAGGGACGCGCCAAGGACGAGGACGAGTGACAGCAGAGACAGAGTGACGAGGATGGATAGGGCCTGGGAGGAAAGTGGATAAGGCCGATTAGATAGGGAGCCCAGTGGATTGTGGATTGTGGATAGAGAATGTGGATAAGGTATGGATGGTTGATGCGATAAAGGGTAGCAGTTAGCGGCACCGGTAGCGCCAGATGGGAGCCGATAGATGTTCCTTTTTGCTGGCTGCAGCCCTGGTCCGATACTTGCAAGGTCGCTAGGTACCTACTTACTGTAGTAAGGACTGGCTGACCGACTGGGGATTGGGGTGATCTGCTCGGCGCAGTGCGTGCTGGTGCTGGTGCTGGTGCTGGTGTTGGTGTTGGGTCAGAAGGGTGTGTGTGTGGCCCTTGCTGCTGGTGCTTTTAGTTGTGGTTGTTTTTTTGGTGCTGATGCTGGTCACAGTCCCGGGTTTGGCGAGAGGGTTGGTGGATGCCCAGATGGGATGGGACGGCGGCGGATTGGTGGATGCGATGTGATGCTGCGCTGATCTGGGTGGGACAGCAGGCGACGTAACAGCCGTCCGTCCACTGTAGCGGACTGTACGGCGCCAGTGACAGACAGAGAGAGTGAGAGAGGGAGGGAGAGAGAGCTGATGCTTGGGGAGCAAAGTACTTTCTACCTAGCAACAGCAACGGATCAAGCAGTCATCATTGTCATTCAGTCTTACCATACGCCCTTTTTTTTTGGAAAAGAAGAGGAGAGGCGAGGAGGAGAAGGAAGAGGAAGGGCGCAGACATGCCCCGGTGATTCGCAAGACTGCAAGTGCAAGAGCAAGGCGGCAAAGTCGAACCCGGTGACCACTCCCAGCGAGCAGCAGCAGCAGTAGCAGCACCCTTGGATTTGGGGGCTCGTGATGCGCTGCGCAGCGCTGCCCCGTGGAGCTCCCCTGTCGGTACGTATCGTTCCAAGGCGGTACGTACCTGGGAAGTGCGTACTTGCAGTACTGCGTACATGCCGCTCCGGAGCAGCCAATGCAGGTGCATCGCGGCCGCCCCGCTCGTATCCTCGTGGTCACTGGTCAGGGGCCGTTCTGGTGGTGGGACGGGGATGTGATTGGAGAGGGATACCTGGGCTGTACAAGTCCGGTCTCGGTCACGCAGCAGGGCCATGTAGGGGTATTGGCTGCTGCAGCACTAAAATGCCATCATGGCGCGATAAGGCTCATGTATCGCGATAAGAAACCTGCGCACCAACAACACCCTCACTCCGACCATCCTCTGTTGCCCAGCTGCTGCTTGTTTGTTGCTGCTCTGTTACCGCCGCGCACCCCAGACACAGATGGGTGACAGAAAAGGGTACCGCTCGCATGCCGTTTCGGTGTTTGCATCTGCATGTCCTTCTGGAGACTCCACTCCCCGAGTTCGCCTAACTTGCGTGTTTGGGAAAGCGCCGACAGCGCATCTCAGCACTCAACTCACCTCTGCCTCGAGCTAAGGCACAGTAAAGTACGATATCGTATTCTGCAGACTGGCCGGTTCATGAGGCAGAGGTAGAGCAGGGCAGGGGCGAAACAGCACGGGCGACAAGACAAACTTCAAGATGGTGCTGAGGTGCTTGGTAAGGTAGGTAGGTAGGTACTACTGCGTATGTAGGTAAAGGTCGGTAAACAGGGTACCTGCCTCCCTATTCTTATCCCTCCCTGCCTTATCCGTAGTAAGGTATCCGGAGTTTGTCCATCCAAGATATGACTCCTTCCAGCAGAGGCTTGGGCTTGGCTATTCATGTCATGAATCCTTCCCTACCTCCCTATCCAAGGTAACCCGCCTCGCGCTGGCCATGGAATGCGCCCTCATCAATGTCAAACTGCTCATGCAGCGCGAGGTAAGTGACTTTACTGGCTGGGGCGGCGCAGGCCAGCGTAGGTAGCTTCTGCCGTGCAGCGCAGCACAACGATACACTTTAGCTGCTGGAACACCTCTCGCCTAGCCGCTCGTCCCTACTGAGCATTTCATCATTACGTCGTCGACGTGACAGAGACGGCAGACCCCGGTCTTCGGACCCCATCTCCAACTCTCTCCCCATCTCTGCAGCGCGCCCGTCTCCATCTTCCCGTCGTCGGCCAGGGTACTCCCAGCCGCGGTCGCACCACCTTGAATGACTCCAGCGACCCTCTCTCCCCTGTAACAGCTTGCCTGGATGGAACCTTCTCCACCCTCTTTGCGTTTGTACTCGCTACGGACACGCAGTCGACGGCATCTCGGTTCCTCTTCTACTTCGTACCTTTCACTTTCACTTACTGCGCAGAACTCACCTTACATTGTTATCAACAGCAGTACTTCAGGGGACGGACGGCTCGCATTACCTTACGACTAGGGATAGCTGCTTGCAGTCCAGAATTCCACCCGCCCTTCCAGACGCACGCCAGAACGGTCAGGCGCATAATGGTGCCTGCTAACGGAACGGGTCCTGCTGCGCTGCTGCCGAGTCACAGAGAGCGCGAGTCGATACGCCGTGTTTCGGTCCAGCTCGGGGCCAAGACGAGGTACCGGGTACTTGGCTTGGCTCGAGTACAGTCAAGTATACTACCTACAGCGTGCTACCTTACCGCATGTCTTCAGGGACTGCAACTGACTGAGGCAACCTCAGGGACCGACGCACGCATCGGATCTGTCTAGCTGGGCGACCTTGATAGCTGCCACGCTATCTTATCAGTATGGAATACAGCAAACACATGCGGCAGGAACACTCGCATCCCATGTGAAAGCGACCTCGACTACTAACTAGGTAGGTCGCAAGCTGTTTTCCGCTACGCAAACGAGCCATCGCCAGACAGGACGGCGGGTTGAGTCGTTTCGGCAAGCCGACTGCCTCATGTCAAGCCACCGCAACTTTCAACGTCGAGTCCCATCATCCCGGAGAGCCATGGCGCAATCTGCGTTCCACCGCCTGCTTTGCTTGCCCTGCCCTGCCCTGCAGACCAACACCAACACCAATGGTGGCCTGGAAGTACCCATCGACGACTGCTCCTCTGAGGCCGTAACTCGCCAAAGCCAAAGCCTCTTCCGTTCTCTGGTCTCTACTTAGCCCTCCACTCCGTTTGGACTATGGAGCACCCTCGCGCTCGTCACTTCTATTCGCCTCAGAACTTATGTTCCGGTCCAAACATTCCCCCCCGTCAGATCCAATGGTTGTGTCTGGTCCAATGTTGACTAACGGCAAACGCAAGCCCCATACTTGCAACGAACTTTGCGCATTCACGTCGTCTGCAGCCCAGCACTCTCGCGTCCATCTTGCCTGCGCCTGCCGCATGGCTTGGCCCTGGCCCGCCTTGCCTCACCTCACCTCACCTCACCTCACCTCACCTTACTTCCACGTCGACTTCTCCCTGATCTTTCAGGCCGTCAGGCCGTCAGGCTTTCAGGCTCCCGCTATGCAGTAGACTCCCGGCCCTTCTGCTTCTAACCCTGGTCCCGTCTTCAGCATGTCACCGCATCTTGAGGCGGCCCGTCTTTCTGCCTGGCGCCAGCTGCCACCAGCCAACCGGATCACCACCTCAGCCAGCGTGCTCCATATCCGACTTTGTCCACTTTGCGTGTTTCTTCAACTCGACGCATAGAAGTACATATGCCAAACTACTGCGTAGTATTAGCGCTGACTGTGGCTGTCCCGGTTCCCTCTCCCTGCCTGGCGCCGATGGGACGAGATAAGACGTGTTGCCCAAACGCTCTCACACCAACCATAACACGACAGCGGACACAATGTCACCATGATCGGGGTCTCGGGGATCGTTGGGACTGCAAATACCTTACTCGAATATGCATGGCTCAAACAGGCAATGAGCCAACAGAAACGCCGCCTTCCCTCCCTGCTCTCGCCAACACCAATCCCGCAAAGTACCGTGCCGCATCGGCAACCACCACGACGCACAAGTGCCCCAGGCCAACACATCTCACTGTCCTCCATCGTGTTTGTCCCCAGAACCCCAGAACTGGTTGCTTTTTTTCTTAACGCCATCTCGTCCCAATCCAGACGCCTTTGCATGGCTGCCGGTGGCCACAGGCAACCACCACTCTATTGGTGTGCGCGCGCAAGTCATTTCCCCGTTTCGTTTCCTCTCATCTTTTGACTCTTGGTCGCACGAACCACTCATACATTCGAATACTCACAACAAAACTTTGGTACTTCATCAGCAGAACCAAATCTCACCCTGGCTCTCCGCCTCCCATCCCCCAGTCACGCTTGATGCCCCAGGCTTCGGCCATCAATCAGTCGAAAACCCTGTTTCGGGGGCCATGAAACCCATTGACATCACCGACTCTGGTCTCGAATCGCACGCACCCCACATGACAATTCATCTCCTCGAGACCAGAGAGCGAAGCTCAATAGAGCCAAGGCAGAGTCGCCTGCTGTGCCTGGCAACTGACATCGATGGCGCAACCCACTCGATGGCTGTCCCGCCCCGGCACCCAGCCCCCCATGCAGCTGCCAGTCGCTTGCCCAAAGGGGCAACCCGAGCCAGGGTGCCGCGTCCTCGGAGCCGTCGTCCATTCTCCGTCCCTTGGATAATTCAGGCCCTCCTCGGCCTACCTAGCAGGCTGTTGTGGTATTATGTACAATAACATTGTCCGGTCCGGTCACGGTGTAGGACTTCCCAACGCATCCCGTCCTTGGTTCGTTCATTCAGCGAGATTAGACTAGTACAGGAGCAAACATTCCGAATAGTCACCAGAAAGTCCTAGGTCCCAGACCATTTGCTTCTCTGCGCCTCCCCGTGGCGATCTTTCCTCCCTAAACACGCAAGACGGGGACCCATCCCCGCGTGCTCAGAAGCTTCAGCTGCCCACCCCCTTGGAGAAGAGGTGGATGCCCGCATCACCCGAGGTCCTAGCACCAAAATGACAGCCTCGCCGGCAGCGATCGACGAATCCCCCCCAGCTCACCCGTGCGAACCAATCACCTGTTCCAATGAGTGGGACGCCTTGCCGTGTAGAGACAGCTCCGACCCTGAAGTGAGCTGGTGGTACAGGCAACCGGGGCACCAAGGATGCGGCTCCCCAGGTTCTGATGATGAGGTCCGGGGAAGCAGTCCAGTCCAGTCAAGTCTGGACAACATCGCCACTTCATCCCGTCCCTGTCTGTAGTTCAGACCAGGGTCTAGACTGCCTGGCGGTCAGCGGCGCGGTTGACCAGGAGAGAACCCGGGGTTGAAGCCAGCGCCGTGAGAGGGCGATTCGTAGGTCCCGGGGTTTGGTCTCAGTATGGTTGCTTTTCCCTCATCGCCAAGTTGTCGCATGGAGTCATCGACACCATTCACTTTGCTTCTCAGCCGTCCACAGCTTGGTCCGGCGTTTGGGCGACGTCTCTGCAGACGAATCTGCAAATTCCCTTCTTCCCCTTCTCAGCCTCCTCTCACCGACGTCATGCCTAGGCATCCCTGCGCATCTGCCTGCATCCTCCACCTAGGGACAGGCGGACGTGGCCTCACCTATTGGGGAGTGCTCCTCCAAGAATCTGTCATCAGTTGAAGTGAGGACACCTGTGCAGTGAGGACCATGTCGACTCTTCTATCATGACCTGAGCATGTAGCTCAGATCAGGCAGAAGGAGATGTGGCACCGGACCAGGCTTCAACGATCTCAGCTCGGTGTACACCCGCGATATCTCGAAGCATGGGACAACCCTAGACCGCCGCGACCTAGGCGGCAAACACGACGTGAGCAAGAGTCGGGCATGATGTTCTGATCCCTGGTCTGACAGCCAAACTGCGCTCCACACACACCTCCTTCCACAAGAGACGGGAGGGACCGTCCAGACGTCGTCCAAAGAGCCGCACGATCCCGTCGACACAGGTCCTACTCGCGGGTACCGACGAAGTGTACGGTCTTCCCCTTTGATATGACGTTTATTAGTTCACCAAGCAAGCGCCAAAGGCAGATGTGTTCGATCGTTTCGATCCGTGAAACAGCCGGGTCCGCCGTACGGCAAAGACACGATATCGGGCCTGCCTCGTTGGGGCATAGAGCCATGAAGACGAGAGATACCAGATCGGATAGCACGACATCTACCTACGCCCCTTCAATGACGACCAGCAGCGGCAACTAACCTCAACCCGCCGCATCTCTTGCTCTTAGTCCTTGTACCACCTGGTCCGCTGCCTACTGTGGTCGCACAAAGGCTCATCTCCAATCGTCTCCCTCGCTCCTCCTCTCCATCTGCCTAGACTCCTTGGCTGACAATCTAGCTGCGCCGCTTCACGACAGCAAACCCGCACGGCCAAGCATCTCGGTCAGTCTGACTCACCCGCCGTCTCTTCCCCACGAACCATACGGGTCCTCATTCGTCTCCTCTGCCACCACAGCTCCGACCACGAACCAACCAGGTGCTCCCAAAAAAGGGGTGATGAACTGGACCCTTGAACGGTGCAAAATCCCAGATTGACATCCCACCACCAAACAAACCCCCGTCCGCAACCTCTACGGCCTCGAAGCCATCCCCAAGGAAGCCTAGAACCGGACAGGCGCGTGGGGAAAGGAGTCAACGCAAGCGGGGATTGTGAAAACGCCATATGGAGGAGCGGGCGCGCAGAGGGAAATGGGCATGGGAGATGTGCGTGCTCTTACTCTGTGTGGGTGGTGAGGTAGGAGAGGTAAACACCTGCAGCTCGACGTGTTCCAAATCAAAGCACCTCTCCCCCTTGGCGCTGCGCGCCTGCCGGCCGACGGAACATGCAAGGCTTGTGGTAAGTGATGCAACCTACCGAATCCGTACAGCTTCGCTCGCTCGGCCTCAAATCACACAATGCACGACATGTTGGGTCCCAAGTGGAACAAACTGGCCCCAGCAGCAAAAGTCTCGTATGTGCGCGGGTGTCTCTGCTCTCTGCAACGACGGGCAATTGGTGTAATTTCTCTTCTTTGAGTGTGGTGTGCGTGACTGCTCTCGCTATACTATCCCCATCTCCAAGTGCATCTCCATATCCCGCTCTTTCGGGATTCGCAGCTGTTCTTCTTTGTGCGCGGTACGTACACGTCTTTCTACTGCCTAAACCACCTCAAGGGTCTAGCTCGCCAGAGGCGGCGTTGTCTCCCCGCCTGACGGCATGTCTCCTCTTTCCCCGCTGCGTGGTCAATGCTGCTTGAGAACCGTACGATGATGATGAATGATGATGATCCAAAAATATGATCCAAAAATATGATCCAAGAAATGCTGTTAAGGTCAGGCGGTGGTTCGGTGTAAACCCCGCTCGCGAAGTCAAAACTTCTTTTGTTTCCCCGCTTCCCATTAAGGCAGAAAAGGAAATATAAAAAAAATCGGAGGAGGGCCCTTCGTGTGAAAGGAGCTGGCCCCCGCCTCAAACGCCCTCCCAAATCAGGTAGATCATATGATTGCTTCCCGTCGCTCTATTCATCGGGGACCCCAGCTCAGATCTGACAGGCCCAGACCGTACCACTCGCCGCGTGACAGGACACCAACTTTCCCCGCGTTCGAAAATCGTGTTGCTCGTTCTCGCCGTGGCGACTTACACAAGGTCTGTCTTGTGGGTTCTGTTACCATTGACCCCTCGCACGCCGGGAGGATGCTCCCCCACATTTGTTTTCTCAGTGGTGCGCCGCCTTCTCAACGGTAGGCAGCTCCTTCAGCGCCTCGCCGATGATGTTGACGGCCTTGCGAAGCTCCGTCTCGGAGATGACCAACGGCGGTGCGAACCGGATGATGTTTCCGTGTGTAGGCTTGGCCTGATTCGAGGAGAGAAACGTCAGTATATGCATCGCCAGCGGAAAGTGGGGGAGGTGAATCATCCAGGCAACAACTGCCGTGAATGAGAACTTACCAAAACACCCTTCTCCTTCAGCAACAGGCAGAGGTCCCAGGCAGTCCGCCCCGACGCGGCCGACTCGTTGATGACCACGGCGTTCAGAAGACCCTTGCCACGCACATGCTCGATGATGGGCGAGTTGAATGCCCGGATGCCCTCCCGGAAGATGTTGCCGAGCTTCTCCGCCTTGGCCGTGAGGTCCTCCTCCTCCATGATCTCCAGCGCGCGCATCGACACGGCGCAGCCGAGCGGGTTGCCGCCGTACGTCGACCCGTGCGTGCCTGGCTCGACGACGAGCATGATCTCCTTGCTCGACAGCACGCAGCTCACGGGGTACAGACCTCCGGAGATGGCCTTACCGAGCGTCACCATGTCGGGCTTGATGCCGGCCCACTCGGAGCAGAGCATGCGGCCCGTCCGGCCGATACCCGTCTGGATCTCGTCGCAGATGAAAAGGACGTTGTGCTTCTTGCAGAGATCGTGCACGCGCTTGAGGTAGTCATCGTCCGGGACAACGACACCAGCCTCACCCTGGATCGGCTCGATGATGATGGCGGCCGTTTCCTTGCCGTGGGCCTCGAACACCGCCTCGATGTCCTCGACGTTGTTGTAGCGGATCGGCTTGCCCGTTGAGGGGTTGACGGCGCCGATGTTGGGCACGTAGGGGCCGTAGTTGTCTCTCGACTCGGGGTCAACGGAGAGGGAGATCGCCGTCATCTGGTGAGACAATAAGCGTCAGCGCCAAAGATCCGCCGTAAGCACACAGCCTCCTGGGGGATACTCACTGTCCGTCCGTGGAAGTTGTCGTTCACAGAAAACACCAGAGCCTTGCCCTGGGGCACGCCCTTGACCTTGTACGCCCACTTACGCGCAATCTTGATCGCCGTCTCGACCGCCTCGGCGCCCGTGTTCATGGGCAGGACCATGTCGTAGCCGAAGACATCACGAATCTTCTCAGCCCACTTGGGAAAGACGTCGTTGTAGAAGGCTCTTGAGCTCAGCGTCAATCTGCCGGCCTGCTCCGTCAGAGCCTTGACCAGCTCGGGGTGGCAGTGGCCTTGGTTGACGGCGCTGTAGGCGGAGAGAAAGTCGAGGTACTGCTTGCCCTCCGGGTCCCAGACGTGGACGCCGCTGGCGCGGGAGAAGACAACGGGCAGAGGGTGGTAGTTGTGGGCGGCGAGCTCGTTCTCGGCCTTGATGGCGCCGTCGGTCGAGGCAGCGTGGTATCTCGACTCGGCGGCATGGCCATTGGACTTGTTGGCACCGCCGTTCGCGTGGGGAGCCATGGTGTAAGTTGACTTAGGTGTGTGTTGGTTTGCTTGGTTAGTAGCAGCAAGAAAGAGAGTTTGGGTATGAGGCAGGTCAGTTGAAACTATCAATTGGCCCAGTGAGTGTTCAATTTGTTGCCGACAAGAGAGTGTGTCTTTGGACAAGTGGCCGTTGGAGTAAGGTTTGGTGTAGAGAGAACGTGGAAAAAAAAGAAGACCGGGACGAGGGGCAAATCGCGGGGTCTTAGCTAATTATACCCTGTTGGCCTGGCCGTCCATGGTCCTTGGTCCTTGACTAAAGACTAGGTAAAAGCGAGCAGACATGACATGGAAAGCAGAAAGCGGCCATGGAACAAGGCGGCGGGCGGGCGGCGGCGGCGGCAACGTGGTCAGGGCAGGGCCAACAAAGGCCGGAGGCGGGCATCAAGTGAGAAAATCCAGCAAGCAGACTGCGCAATGGCATGGACCTGAAGCTGACCTGGGACCATAACCTGGAACCAAACTCTTGGTGTCGGAGTCAGAGACGCGCCACTATGCCTCTAAGTGCAGGTATCTTCCCCTAAGCGCAGGTATAAGCGGCTCAAGTGGGTGAGTGGGCAGGATGACGCCCGAGGGGGCCATGTAAGGGAAACCATCCCGGCGCGAATTCGGTCACATGGCCGGGGGACGGACGGGGAGGGGTGGTCCAAAGCGAATGCGGCCGAAGGAAAGCGGCGCCGGCGTTTCCAGCCTGGAGTAAGGATCTCGTAATGGGAGAGGGAGACGTCCAATGGCTCCTTGATCGCATTGACTGAGGGGGACGCGGTAGATCGAGGAGTACGGTTGTTCGGTGTCGCCGCAGAGAGGTTGTTGGAGGTTGCGATGGAGGAGGTGACGGAAATCAGAAAAAAAAACCAAAAAGAGGCAAGAATCAGACCGACCAACAAACCTCTGCCGATGGATGGGTGCATGGATGAATTGGCTGATTGATTGGCCGACGCAGCGGGAGAGCAGGAACGACGAGGGAAGATCAGAGGCCGGTAACGGGCGCCAGCTGCTCGGATCCGGCAAGTCGTTCATTGGAAGATATCAACCGCAGGAGCCTATCTTTGCTATCGTCATCGTTCAGATTTGTCTCGGAAACATAAGGTAATTCACAGTTGCATTATTGGGCATTGGAAGCAAAGCTTGATAAGAAGAAAGAATGAACCGTGGGGTTTGGAGGCAGAGTCTTGGGGCCGGAAGCGGCGACGAGGACGGTGAGGGCCCCGTCGAAAAGGCGGTCTCGCCCAATGACGACGTCGGTATTTCCATTCCCGTCACTCGGAGCCAATGGGACGGGTGCTTAATATGGAGACTCATGCGGGATCCAATGGGAGAGCCACCGGCGACAGCTGAAAGTGGGCTTGGGTTGCTCCTGTTTCTTGCCTGAAAATCAAGGTTTTGCATTAGGTGGTGTCTTCGGGCTTCTGCCGACTCAGTTTAGCGGCCAAATGCCTGGGGATGGCAGCCTGTCAGTGAAACTTAGCGGTCATTCGCTCTGCATCGTGCATTTCCCAGTCTCGTCTCGACATTCCATTAGCGATCAGGAGCCCCCCCCGTGCCTTCTATTTCGGCACCTCATCGCCCAGAATCCTTCCAGGCGTAACGCGCCCGCCCCCTTGCCCTCACCGACACGACACGGCCTGGCCTTGTGAGGAGAGAGAACTTCGCTCGGGAGTCGTCACTACCGTCAGCACGCACCAACACGACCACACCATTCCGTATTCCGCATTCCATCTCGTCCTCAGACCTGGCCGCCTGACTCCTGACTCGATGCCCATTCAATCAATGCATGCCGCCCGTCCGATGATTACGCAATAGCTTCCGACCTCGCCCCCGCCGCACCCCCGCTACCGCCTGTCTCGCCGCTGCCGCCGCCGGCCATCCCCTTTACGGCGTATCCCCTAAAGGACCGCAAGACCGTGCCAAGCGTCGGTCTGGGATCCACAATGGCTTCCGTCGGCTCTCCGCCGCCCGCCCCCGAACTCCTAAAGGCAGTTCGTAACGAGCACAACAAACCCTCCGTCTTCCGGCACCTCCTCGTCATCCGTCTCCTCAACGCCTGGTGGGTCCTCACCTTCTTCCAGCCCGATGAGTACTTTCAGGCCCTCGAGCCCGCCTGGCGCATGGCCTTTGGCGAGGGCAGCGGCGCGTGGATCACCTGGGTGAGTCCATTCACAATTTCCTTTCTCTCAAAATATTACAATTAAAATTCATAATCGATACTATGTCGTGTAAGTGGATCGTTAATTTTCCCCTCAGGAATGGAAGAATCAGCTCCGGTCCTCGCTGCATCCCGCCCTCTTCGCCGGCGTTTACATGATTGCAGACCAGGTAGGCCGGCTTCTGCCCTTTGCCAGGTCATGGCTCCTGCTCGTCGCCCCAAAGGCCACTCAGGCCGTTTTCGCTGCCGCCGGTGACTGGTACACCTGGCAGCTGGCAGTAAAAATCTATGGCGCCGATAGTTCAATCTCGTGGTTTGCTGTAAGTCGTGATCTTGGTCCTCGGCCCAATTCAGGGGCACAACGTGGAAAAATGGACCTGTTACTTACACCACCTACAGCTCTTTATGAGCATGTTCAGTCCATTCCAATGGTACTGCTCAACAAGAACCTTCTCCAATTCTATGGAGACAACCCTCACCATCATGGCTCTAAACTACTGGCCATGGGAGCTGCTCGGTGAGAGCAAGCCCGTGAAGGAGAACACCAAGCCCCCCAAATCCATCTTGCACACGCCGGGAGCCCTCAACAGGTACACATCTTGCACAATACTCGTGCTCCAAGAACCCCTTGCTCACTGACCTCGCAGTCTCCGCCTCTCTCTCATACTGGCCGCCCTCGCTGTGCTCCTCCGCCCCACAAACATCCTCATCTGGGCGACCATCGCAACCATCGCGCTCTCCCGGCCCTTCTTCACCCGCTCCTCCGTCCTCACGGCGCAGACAACCTTCATCCTCGTCCGCGAGGCCCTCCTCTGCGGCATCCTCGCCCTCTCCGTCTCCCTCGCCTCGGATCGTCTCTACTTCGGCGAGTGGACCTTCCCGCCCTACGAGTTTCTCTACTTCAACATCTCCCAGTCCCTCGCCGTCTTCTACGGCCGCAATGACTGGCACTACTACCTCTCCCAGGGCCTGCCCCTGCTCTCCATCGCCTATCTCCCCTTCGTCCTCCTCTCGCTCTACAGCCCGCCGTCCACCCCGTCCAAGATCCGCTCCCTGGCCCTCAAGACCCTCGCTGCGACAGTCTACGTCATGATCACGGCCCTGTCCCTCATCTCCCACAAGGAGGTCCGCTTCATCTACCCCCTCCTACCCATTCTGCACCTCCTCGCCGCGGCGCCCCTGACGGCCTTCTTCACCTCCCCGGCCCCGGCGCCCACCGCCAGGTCGCCGCTGCCCAAGCCCCGGCTCCGGCACAAGCGCCTCCTCGTCCTCGCTCTCGGCGTACACGCCCTCCTCTCCTTCTTCCTCACCCTGCTCCACCAGCCCGCGCCGCTGACCGTCCTCTCCTTCCTCCGAAAATCCTACTTGCGCACCCACCCCGCCGCGGCGCCGGCAAACTCCTCCTCGGAAGAAGAGCTCTTCGCCCTCTTCCTGACGCCCTGCCACTCCACCCCCTGGCGCTCCCACCTCATCCACCCGACCCTCCGCGCCCGCGCCCTCACCTGCGAGCCGCCCCTCCACACCGCCCCGGGCTCCCCTGAGCGCCTTGCCTACCGCGACGAGGCCGACCGTTTCTACGATGACCCCCAGCGCTTCATGCGCACCGAGCTGTGGCCCGAGGACGGCGGCTTCGGCACCACCACCCAGGACGTTCCCCGCTACATCGTTGGCTTCGAGGGTATCGAACCCATCCTCCTCGATTTCTTCTACAGCCCCCACGGCGGGGCCCTCGGCGTGCGCCCCAAGCGCGTCTGGCAAGGCTGGAACGGCTTCTTCAATGAGGACTCTCGCCGGCGCGGCAAGCTCGTCGTCTGGGACACGGGGCTGTACACCACTGAGTCTCGGTAAAAACCTGTCAAGTCTTCGCGACTGTGCTATGTAAACCATGAAAATGTTTGTGTCAAGCATAGAGGCCGAAAGAGATCTGAAGGCAGGGTATATCCGTTCCAGGCCGACCAAGTTTTGGATTTTTAGGTACGTTTCCTCAAAACAAGGAGGGGACGTGTACACAACATTATGTAGAAATACACCTCCGTGACCCGAAAAGAACATGGTTAGCAAGCAATACAACGTCTCGCTAGTATGTGTGTGCGTGTATAGTGCTGAGGGCGCACCGGACTCCATCCTAAAGTTGGGTAGAAACCTGGTCCTCATGGAGTTTTGCAGCCTCTTTCATCAAGGCTTCCCATAGTCAAGTTAGCCACGGTATATGCATAGCTTCAAAACAACAGGAACTTGAAAAGTTGATCGAAAGTTGAAACGTATTTTCTTTTCCTATACCATGACTTCCTAATCCCATGAACGTTAGGGGACTGACTACACTTGACAACGCCAACTTGACAATGATCCCTTCATAGCGCGCGAGCCCGCAGGCAATGCTTCGCTGACAACCCCAAGCCAGAGAGTCGAACAACTCCGTACATTATGATTCAGATATGCCTCCGAATGATATCAAGGTGAACCCGTGGAACAGAAAGAGGTCTTCATCTACGCCTCTCTGCTTTACTCCTTCAAACCGTGAACGTGCATCATCATGTCCAAAGACACCAAGCAATCCCTGACTTTGCCCAAAACACCAATGCATTTCATATTCGATAATCGAATTTCATCATAACTACCGCGATTCTTCGGGTTGAGATTGGGGGCGTTGTTGAGTCGCTTGTTGCGTTTGTTGCGGCTGAGCTGCTGGCGGTTGAGTCGACGACTGAGTTGGCGCTGGCATCGGTGGAGGCTGGTGGTTTTGGGCCTTCTCCTCTGGCTCTCTTCGGAGATCCAAGCTCTTGCCTCTGCCCGACATGATGCTGGAACCACCCAGGGACGACTGTCTGTCTGCTGGAGGCGACTTGTTTCGTCGTTGTTCGGCATTCTCCTTGGCCTCTCGGTACTTGTTCTTAATCCAACCGAGAGGACCCTTGGACTCGTCTTTGCCACCGTCCCTGCCTTGGTTTTCGCGGCTGTCCCTCCCAGACTCGTGGCTGTTAAGAGCCTCGACGGTGTACATCGACGGGTCGGTGCTTTCGCCGGTGAAGCTCTTGCGCGGCTTGTATACACCACTGCCTATCGAAGTGGTGCTAACATCGGCGTTGTCGTTAGACCCGAATGCTAAACGTGGAGACGTCACGGCGGGATATTGATACCCATCGTCCTTCTTTTGATGGGACATCCTCCATCTCCTCTTCTTCTCCTTGTCCGGTTCAGTCGCCTCCGCCGACGTCGTCATAGTAGGCTCTTCAGTCTGATCAATGTCAGAACCTTCATTAAATGAAGAGTGAAGGGAGGTAGGCGGTGATTTCTTCGCCTTGAGGGTTTGCTCAGGGTGCAGAGTGTTGTTGGAGGGAACTTGGGATGCACGCGGAGTAGGTTCCGAGGGTGTGTCACCTGCAGTAGGTTGCTGACCAACAGGGATGGCATCGTGCTCAGGGATCGGACCGCCCACTTGCTCCAAAGGATTCGCGGACTCAACGCTGGGCGAAACAGCGGCAGAATGCGTACCTGGCAAAGACGTAGCTGAGCTTTGCGCACTAGGGTTCAAACTCCCGGGTACCCGCTTCTTCTTCAGCTTGTTGGGCTGCCTCTTCTCGCCTTCTCCCGTGGGAGACCGCTGGAATATGCTGGGAAGGACTCTCTCCTTTATGGGCGTCGTAGCCTCGTGAGGGTCGAGCAGCCTTTCCTGGCTCCTGCCTGCCGTGCCAGCAGCGTTGGGAGCCAAGCTGGAAGTGCCGATCGCGGTGGGCGCAGGAGAGATAGTGGAAGCGGCGGGGGACTGGTCGGGGATTTCGACAAGCTCTTCCGTCGTCGTTGGGATCATGGGCTCCCTCGGGGACGAGCCTGGGATGGGCGACGCATCACGTCTGAATCTCCCCGTCTGGAGAGCGGGAGATTTCTTGGAAGGGACGGTGTTGCTTCTGCCCAGACCGCTAGTGGGGGTCGGGGCCAGCGCTGGGCTATTGGGGGTCGTCGATCCCTCGTGGTGGGAGTGCCGCGAAGACGTCGATCGGTTTCTGCGAAGCATTCCATCTCTCCTCACGCTCTCGGCACCGGCGCTCGCGTTGGACGCAGACCGTCCCAGACCTGACTTCCTATTCGGGTTGGGAGTGACTGGTCCACCTGCAGGTGGGGGCGTACCCTTCTCAATCAGTTGCTTTGTCTTCTCGTCAGTGGCCGTGCCCTGCATGCCAATCAAGAAGTGGTCCTGGTTCTCGATGAGGAAAATAAGGACATGCTGGTTCAGGCGATATTCTTCAGGCGCCATGGCATGTTGAGGGTGCGACAACATGCCCGGTTGGAAGATAGCTGCCAGGTTCTGGGAGTTCATTCTGTTCTCCTCCGACTTGGCAGCAAAGACAGCCAGCAGGTCTAGAATGTAGAGCAACAACTGGCGGTTCAGTGGGGGTAGTTCTGTAATGAGCTTCTGGTACTTGGCAATGGCGGCCTGGTCGTCGAAATTCTCGACGAACTGGGGCCCTTCAGCATCACCGGCCACCTGCTTGGTCGCGTTTCGCAGAGGCTCCCTGAACTTCTCATACAAATCCAACGGCACGACAGGCTCGGGCAGGTCGTTGAGGTAGCGGCGAAGGACGTTGGCGGCATCATGGACGGTGTAGCTGTCCCAGACCAAGCCCTTACCGTAGCGATCGGGGGAGTCGAAAATCTGTTTCAGTTCCTTGATACGCTTCTCGGAGCCGCTGAGGCGGAAAATGCCCTCGACTGTGGTTGCTACGGCAAAACATGAGCATGCAATCGCAATCCACCTCAGGTTGCGCGCACTCACCCTTTTCTTTCAAGAAAACGCCGCACTTGGCGACAACAATCGGGACATAACCATAGATGTAGCTCTTTCCGTTCTCGTCGACGAGGGAAATCGCAACGTTGGCGTAGGTGATGCTCTGGCGGAGGGGCACGCCAAAGATGCCGTGGGGTCGGGTTTCTACTGGAGATTGTTTAGTTCCTGATGCGAAAGTTGTAGTCATAGCTGTGCGGATCCGCTTGGCACACCGGCGCACAGGCTGGGTGATGGACAGGGACATCCTGTTCAGCACACATGCCGGGCTGGCTGTGGTGGGAGCTGTCGCAACACTTGAAGCGACAATTCGGGGCTCGAGAGACTCGGCAGGCTCAATGATGTGTGCATCCTGCAAGAGTAGCACGAGGCTGAGAGGGATGGGCGACGTATCCATTTCCTCGTCGACATCTTCACTGAAGAGGGGTTGTGCTGGGGGCGAAGGCTGCGATGCGAAAATAGAGGGGCGTCTACCATGGTGTTCCTGGTGCTTTGAGGGCAGCTTGAAGTTTTTCCACCAAGACTTCAAGTCTCTCTTGTTTGGAGTCGAGGGGCCGGCGGTCGCGGTCGCGGTACTCGAAGGCTGGAAAGCCTGGTTGGAGGGAGGAGCGGCGGACGTCATCGCAATGACGGGGCGCTGGTGGGAGCTCAATTATCGTGTCTAGCCAGCGTCTTGGTCGAAATCGTGGGAAACGGATGTGGACAAAGGTGCGTCGAGCAACAAGAAAAGACGGAGGATTGAGCGACGAGAACCGGGACGGGAGGCACAGTCAGCGCGGCCAGAATTCGTCCTGGGTTTTTGGATCGGTCGGTCGGTTCGCCTGGTCGCTTGGTGGTGTTTTGCACTGGGTTAGGTTGCTGGGAAGGTATTGGGCGTGAGCATGCGCTAGGATGGGATGCGACGCGCAGGCGGTGATTGGGCGTGGGGTTTCTTTTGGCGCGCGAATCTTCCTTTGTCGAATGAGACGCTCCAAAGCAGACTGGAATTTCCACCCTCTCTCTTCTGTTACTGAGCGAGCTCCGGCGTCGGTGTCATGGAGGAGGTTTCTGGTTATTGGCGGGACGGAGGGGGGGAACGAATGACGAAGGAGCGTCGGCGACGAGGTTGAGGAGGTTGCCCAGGTGGTTGGCAGCGTTGGCCAAAGGCAGTAAGTGGCAGGCAACGATGATGCGGAGCTGGGCTTGGGGGTGCGGCGTGTGTCGGTAAGACAAGAGCTGTGCGTTAGTGGGATTTTAACGACAGACGATGATGAAAGCGAGTGACGTTTCCGATTAATGCGCGCGCAAGACGAACAGCCAGGACCTCGTGGGAGAGAATCGACCGCAGGATGGCGGAGGGCGATGTTCTTTTGTTCGGGGGAGAGTTTGGGCAGCAGCAGAGAAATGAGGTAAAAGCGAGGTACGGCACGGCACGGTGGTGGTAGGCGGTAGGCACGCTTCGGTCAGGTAGGTAGGTAGGTAGGTAGGTAGGTAGGTAAGCGAGTGGGAAGAGCAAGGTACGGTAAAGGGAAATAGAATGGAAGCTGAGCAGCGGTAAGGTAGGTAGGCAGTGGGAGGTCGAGGTAGAAGGCGGAGGAGGGGATGCAGGTGCAGGTGCGTGCAGGGTGCAGGTGCAGGTGTAGGTGTAGGTGTAGGTGGAGGTGGAGGTGTAGGTGTAGGTGTAGGTGTAGGTGTAGGTGTAGGTGTTGTTGGTGCTAGTGCTGTTGCTCCAGTAAGTAAGTGCAAGTGCAAGTGCAGCAGTGCAGGCAGAGAGGTCCAGGTCCCGGTCAAGGTCAAGGTCCAGGCCGGGCGCAAGTGCGTGTGTGCGTAAGGCAAGGCAAGGCAAGGTAAGGTCGGGTAATGTGGTGGAAGGTGTGAGGTGCGAGGTGCGAGGTGCGAGGTGCCTCGAGGATGCCGCCAGGCAATGTAAGGCAAGGTAATGCGAATGTACCTGTAAAGGAGGGCGAGGTGGTGTGCAGCGGAGCAGGTGGTGTGTATGGTATGTGCCGGCCGCGCTGTCGTCAGTGGTGATGAATCCAGACTTTTTCTTATTATTTTTATTTTTTATTTTGATTAGAGCGACCTCGCCCGACCTCGACTACCAACACATCTGCTTGCTTGCTCTGTTCATGTTTTCCAAGGCCCGGGTTGGCTGGGCGGGGAAAACATGGAGGGTTGGTGAGTAAGTCGATTTGTGCAAAGCCAGGTCCATCCAGTTTTCCATTCAGCGTCGTTAATGCTATGCCACTATGCCATGATTGCCATGTACCTCGCCGGCGGCGGGTGGGCTGCGATGTCTACGATGCGGCAGCATAAGGTACAAGCCGCGCATGCGACGGACTGACTTGGACAGCGTCCCGCGGACACACGGCGACGGCCATTCAATACCTTGGCCACCAGCAAAACAAGTCGTCGGTAGCAGCAGATGCGGCAACGGACGCAGGCGATACGGGACGGATGACCCCAAAGACCCAAGGCCCTTGAAAGTACCCTGCCTCGACAGGGTTATCGACAGTCAGGTGCTAAGACAAGTCTTCCGGACTTCGACGAGGCAAGGCGAGGCAAGGTACGACGGCCCCCAGCGGGCCCGATGAAGATTGAGGACGAGAATGTCGATGAGTGAGAGCGTGAGCGTGAGGGGTGAGCGCAATAGCGATCCAATCCCAGTGCTCTATTACGACCGGACAATTGCCATCCAGATCCCAGTGTCAGTCAACTCGCCCTCTCGATGGAATGGACTGGCGGACAGCAGCCCAGCAAAAACAACGCCCAGCATCCAGCACCCAAGAACACCCAGCACCCAGCAAGCAGGTCCCGCCGCCGTTGGGCCCGTACCCAAGGTCATCCCAGACTTTCAGTGGAGGGCAGGGCACAGGGCACAGGGCAGGGCAGGCAGGGAAGAAGAAACTCCCACAGCAGGTCCGCTGAGGGAGCCTAAAGAAACACACTGGAGAGGGCAGCAGGGTTTTGGGTCTGGGTCGGGTCTACCGTCTGGGTCACGGACTGGGAGGAGAGGAGAGGAGAGGAAACGGAGAGTGGGAGCGGTAGTGGAAACGGACAGGCACCTCCTCTTTGCCGCGGCCAAGGTATCTCGCCGCAGCACGCGCGCGGCAGAGGTACTTCTGTTTGCCCGTCCAGGAGCCCCCCGAGGCTCCTCGTCCTCGTCCGTCCCAGGCCCAAGCACAGGCCTTCTGCCATGGGCCACGGGTGCTGCTAGGTGGAGAGAGAGACGAGTCGTGGCCCAAGGCCTGCAGCGGACGGAGGGTGCTACTGCTGCGCAGCTACGTGGGACGTGGGACGTTAAACTGTTGGTGGGCGAGGCCGCTGTGAATCGCCGTCTGTCACTGGTCTGCCAGCCGTCGCCCTGGTCACTGCCGGACTCTGCTCTGCCCTGGGCGGTCTGCGGAACGGAAAAAGTGGGCTGCCCTGTGAGGAGGGAGGGGCACTTGCTGTCGCGCTACTGCGGTAGACGGAACAAACTCCATGGATGCGATGGGACGAATGGATGGATGGGACTTATGCGCTAGAGTCACTGACACGCTACGGTGGGCGGCAACGGTACTTTTTGGCAGGTGGGTGTGGAGGTACCCGTATCCGGGTGGGATGTGTGTGTGTGAAAGTACCTACCTTACGCTGTACATTACGGGCACCTCAGCCTTCAGCACCAGCTGTGGGTGGCATCTGCACTGGTACTTGCACTTACACTTGCACTTGCGCCTGCACCCCCCGGACCTCAGTGCCTCACCTGCATTTGCACTTCCAGCCTCTTGCGCAACGCCTGTGAGCATGTCATGCCAGTGCCGCATTTCCATGCAAGCAAGCCACGAGGGCCTCTCTGCGACGGCCTGGGGAAGGCGCCCTGTGTGCCCTGTGCCCTGCGCCCTGGAGGTGCCTGGGTATTTTGGCTCTGTGGGGCGCCGCCAGAAGGATCAAATGGGATGAGGCCTGGGCCACCTGGGTTCTGGGGGAAGGACAGAGGGGGAAGGAGCCTAACGAGGAAGGGGAAGGGGCCTAACGAGGAAGGGGCCAGAGCTGGACGGGGTGGCCCTGCCGCCGGACCTTCACAGCGAGATGAGACTGATGAGGAGTGGTGGGCCTCGGTCCCCCGCTGAGGGTTTTGAATCAATAAAACATTCAATCAATTCATCAGCAGTCCGCAGCTCAAAAGTGCAGATATGGCAGAGAGATGCGTCAGGTAATTAATTACAAGTGCGGTGCAGAGATTTCACACGAGGCAGGGCAGGGAGCCAGGCTTTTTAGGTTACCTTACCTTACCTACCTAGGTACCTTACGGCGTACTGTGCCTTTAAGGTGAGGCAGGGCCAGCACGGAACTGCGGTTAGCGGTGCTTAGCGGCTTGTGCTGCTGACAGCTGCAGTGACAGCAAGTACAGATGGCATTGGATGATGCTCGCCTCGGCTCATCGTCGACTCTTACATGCCTCCCTACCTTAGTACTGCCTTCCAGGCTGCCTACCTATTATCTGCTGAAGCCTTATCACGATCGCACCCAATCATCGGTGTGTATATCTCTAATTAGTATATCGAGTGCCTTACGGTCTGGCCTGCTTCCACCTCGTCTTGGGTACTTCCACTCCAGCCTCAAAGTACCTGCCGTGCCACACTTTAACGAGCGGATTTGACTGGACTGTACCTTAACAACAAGTAGAAGTAGGTACTCCGGGCAAGGCCCCTCTTCCCCTCTTCAGCCCTTCCGGCCGTCGCCCGCTGTCGTCAAAGCCTCACACGAGTCAAGCCCCGTCTCCTCTCGTGCCGTTCACAGCTGGCCAGCGCAGGGTGCCATCCTGCGTGCGTACTTCTAGCTTTGCCTGGCAGCCTCAAAGATACGGCTGAAGATGGTTCATCCATGGTTAGTGTCCGTTGCTGTGTACCTGAGTAGCAGAAACAGCGGGCTGGAGCTGGGGGAGCTTGGGCTCTCAGACACCGGCTGGACGGGAAACGGGGAAAAATAAAAACAAAGATCTCCCAGAATCAATAACAAACAATCCATTGAAAGAGAGAGAAAAAAACACGGGCGTAGGGAGCAACTCCCGTCAGTGTTCTGTAAACCGCTGGCTCTGAGCCATGGCGAGCCAAGCCTCGGATTAGGGTGCCCGTGTGAAATTACATCCGTCCATCATCAATGCCTGTTGCGCGCTGCGTCTTCGTGAGCTAGCTGTGCCGTGGTCCAAGGACGAGAGAGAGGGAGAGAGACAGGTCGCGAGATCACCAGCTCATCTGAGAGCCCGGTGCGGTACCTTTCGATACAGCGCGAACAGCACCGGTCCGGTTGAGACGCTGTGAGGGCAGAGGCAAATGCGCCGCCGAGGTACCTGCATTGGCATCTGTTCATCTTGTCCAATCCAGCAGCAACTGACAGACCCACCCCGGCCCTCGCTTCTTCTCGACCATTTCCTCGACATTGCCCTCCAAGGCCAAAAAGGAAGTACGTTTACGAATTGACACGCGACTTGTAACATCAGACCAGCCGGCCATTTTGTTTTTTAGCCAGCGTCAAAAATCGCCGATTGCCTCGCCTCGCCTTGCCCTGCCTTGCATCCATCCCATAGGCCAGGTGCAGATATTGGATATTGGCAACTTTAAACCCCATTTGACGAGTCTCGCCCGCCGCACATGGGACACATTCTTTTTTTCTGGCCGCAGCGCCCACAATCCAATCTTTTCCCCATCATCGGTGGCTATCCACCACCAACCACCGAGCCTCCTACTGTCTCATACACCCCGTCTCACTTTGCCTGCCCTACCGACGAACTGGGCAGATTTCCTTTGTCCGTCTCTCCCGTGCCTCGGGCCTTGGGCCCGGCTTGCCACCCCCCGCCGTACTTGCGCAACCTGCTTTCGGCCGGTGGACCTTGCGCCTCGAGTCTTGAACGACTCGAATCTCTGGCTAACATTAGTTTGCAGATGCCCAACCTTGCTTTATTCAGCTCTGTTCAGCCAATGCAACTCTCGCTACATCATCTTCTGCGGGTTCCTACCGCGCCTGATCAGAAGGTTCTCGTCACGTCTTGACCTCATTCCCTGGTCGAACCCGAGCCCCTCGTCACACAAAGGGCAAAAGCCGCTGTCGATCCCATCACCAGCACCGGGCTAAGCCTCCTGCCCGATGGAACTGTGCCGGTACCGCCACGACTTGCAGCCATGCTCAAGCTCGCCAGCAAGCCAATGCGAGGCATTTCATCCAACATGGCAATCCCATAGGGCAGAGCATCAGGATTGAATTGCATCTCTGCATCTCAGCGTTGCTCTACCTGACGAACCTTCTGCCACCCCGACTGGTACGATGCAACATCAGCGGCCATGGCATCTCATCCGACGCCGCGCCTTCGGCCCTGCCCGAGGTGATATTGCTTTCTCTTTGAACCTGTCCCAGACACCCAGCCGGGTCGAGTTCGGTTCACAGAGCCAGAGCCACAGCTCACCAGCTTGCCCGGTCGGCCGTGGCCAGATACCATGCCACTTCCAAGCATCCGCCTGCAGCACCAGAGTCTAGCCTTCCAACCCCGAAGAAGGCGGCTCGCTTCTCCTGCCCAGCCCTGCACTCACTCGCCAACCAATCGGCCGGCGTGCCAATTAATTCGCCAATTAATTCCAGCTATCTACCAGCTTGGACTGTTCGGACATCTGCTCCAGCGGACGAGGACAAATGACGAGGAAAAAGAAAGCAAGCCCTCGTCCTTCGGAATCCAACCCTCAGCTCAGCCCAGCGTTGAGTCACTGCCCATTGATTGACCTCGGGAACGCAGCCAGGCGCAGAAACGCAGCGCAACCCAATCCCGTTCCAATCCAACCCATCCGACCTCCACAAGAGCCCAGATGCTGGATCTTGCCGAACATCCATCGCTCCAACCATTCATCTGTCCCCCTCCATGCTCATCTTCAGGGACTGGCGGGTCATGGTGGCTCCCAAAATGCCAGATACCACGTCGTGACTTACCGCCAAAAGACCCTTCCCAGCCACCTGGCGGTACTCCGCGGGTATCTTCCATGGAAATGTTCCACTCGCGAACTCCCACCCCCACAGCTACCCAATGACGTCGTGCACCTTCGGCTTCAACGACGATGCCACCTCCCCGCCAAGTTTATGTCAACGGCCTTCAGGGCTCGAAAGAGCTTGTTGCCCCGACGCTCTTCCCGGCTTCTGTCGCCTCCCGCCCACCCGTCCAATATCGGCGTCTGCCGCCCACTGCCACCCACCGAGTCTTGCAGAGTACCACGCCACGCTCTACGTACCATCGCGAGGACCCTTCATAATACCGTCAATGACCTGCTCCAACCAATACCGGGTTCATCCCGTTTCCATAATTAGCACCAAATCCTTCCATCATGCAGGGACGCACAGCGTGCCCTTTCCCACGTCAGGATGCTGTGTTGCCTCACCCCAAGTCTGCAGATGCTCGTCTTGTGTAACTACCCGCACCTTGGATTTGCGGAGGGGAAGTTCGCCTCTTGCGCTACTTTGGCATGACGTTTTTCCCCGACCCTTCAGCGGCTGCAACACACACAATGCTTTCAGCCAGTCAGCCCAGTCGGGTGTGGCGCAGAGCGGTAGAGCCTCGTCATCTGGCCGGTAATTCGCCCCAGTAGACCCAATAACAGCCTCTGGCCGCCATGCCCTCTCGTCGTCACATTTCTGGGACGCGCGCAACTGGACCATGGCAAAGAGAGAAATCGATCTACATCAGTCCGCAATACTACTGCAGGAATTGAAACAGGCTAACTGCTGAAACGGAGGGCCTATCCCGTGTCTGCAGGGCTGAACGGCACAGCAAACCTGCGCCCATACGAACTCCGACGCACCATGACAACCTCCCCTCCGTGATAGGGATAGGAAACAGCAAATTCACACTGAATAAGTGACTAGAAACGCGGGGTAGAAGGGAAAAGAAGGAGGGCATAGCCACCACATTCACATCATGCGCGCACGACTTTCCGCGATGCCTGCCGCTGCTGACGCTCTGAATGCGCGAGTTGCGCAGCTGTGGAGGCTCGGAGCACTCGGGACTCTTCCAACTTGGCAACTAGGCCATGTGGGTGCCCAATATTGGCGATGCTTCCTTATCGTCCCTTCCCGCATGACATGTGGCCATGGTTTTTGAACCGTTCTCTGGGCGATCGAAGGTTTGCGTGGACCTGTGCTAGTGGATCGGCACTCACGACAAAGGTTGAAGCCTGTTTCGGACATGACTGTTCAACGACCACTCATGTGATGCCAGGCAACACGAACATTCTAAACATCGCAGTATGCCACGTTGAAGAATCTTAATAAAGTTCGTGGAGTTGGGGGCTATCTCATGTTCCGCGTGCGACCAGCACAGCCGTGTCGGACAACATGACCTCGCCTCCGGAGCCAGTCCCGATGTGGGCCTTTGGGGTAAGTAAGGTCGACATCGCGATGCCTCTACACTAACGTCCAGTATGCTCGGCATAATAGCGTCCTGTGACCTTAGTCGATGTTACTGGGCTAGCCCGCATGCACCAGTAGCAACATACGAATATTCCTTGCGCTTGTAATTCCACTATGTTTATAATCGGCATCTCGAAGAGCTGCAGAACAAGCAATCTGCATCCATGCCGTAACTTTTGTGACGCAGAAGCCCAACGGTTTCCTCCCTCTCAAACGATCATCTTGTCTCAAGAAGTGAGGACGAACTACTAAGATAGACGAGAGAGGCCTTGGTGACCCCGGAACCCTGTCCACCGTCGTCGTGAGCCTCATACAAGGCCCCTCTCCTCGGCTGAGGAGAACCCGAGGGGTGGAGGGGGGCAGAGCTACGACTAGTTCGATTATCGACATAGGAGCATGTTGAGAGAGTTTCAGAGAGGTTGGCTATCAACTATCTTGCCCGCCTAGGCTTAGCTAGGACTTACACATGGTGCGAAGGCAGCTTAGATCGCCCCTGGATTGTTCAACAACATCTTCCCCACTGCCAGGGGCAGTACGGCCTCGTAAGCATCGAGCTAGGTTCGGTTTGGGGGGTCCCGTATCAGCCTCTTGTGTTCTTATTCACATGCCTTGCGATACCACAAGACTGAGCCACCAATACGGTCCAACGTGTTACCCCAGAAAGGAAGTATCTCGGCAATGGCTAGTTCGCGCAGGAGCGCAGCAAAGCCTTCTAGGCTCGAGTGGACGGCAAGTCTAGGCAACGGTGAAGAACACGTGAGATTTTGGCCAGGGGGAGTTACGCTTCTGCCTTTCGCTCGTGTCAGACGGTAAAGGAGTGCGTGGCTCAGCTCGGACTTTGTCAGGAGTAGTTGGACGACGGCCTTGAGACATTAGATACCAGATGCTGACGTATTCCCGGGGAAGTTGCACGGGAACTCGGATGAGTCCATCTAGCTATGATTGTCCGCGATAAGAATATGCGTAAGAGGTTGTGACATGGCATCCAGCTCCGGACATGTGAAGCACGCCCAAGATAGACGATGACAAAACCCCCTAGCAGGTCAGCCGGCCACCATCGTGTAAGAGGAAGCAAGTATCACGGACACGAGAGGGTTCAGCTGACGAGGATTTGATCAGTCCCCGGCCCGTGACCGAAAACCATGACTAAGGGACGAAATTTGTCCGTGGGGGCCGGAATCCGAGGAGGATCCAAGTCGCATTCTGTTCCATCGGCCGGGAGTGGGTTTTTGGGATGAATTGAGTTGGAGATTGGAGAAGACAAGACATAGAGGCTTCTACCGAAGGTAGGCGGAAGGGACGAGCAAGGTTAGACATGGCCCGTGCCCCGGCACTCGGCCGCAGTGACAACCTGGAAGAGAGAGCTTCAGCCACGGTGGCTTGACCGCGCACACCCCACGGCCGAACGACATCATCAGCTTCAGACATTTGTCCACCGACGGTCTGCCAGTCCGCAAAGAAACCCGACTCCCGATCGATTCCCGAAAAGAGAAGTTAATACGAAGACTCAAAAGGGATACAGGAGCAGAATGGCAAGGCTATCGTCGGCGTCGCAGCACGCGCCCGGCGCCTCCCCCGAGCGGGGTGTCGCGGAGCTCAGCCAGCTTCTCCGCCGCCTCGACCAGACGATCCTGCACGCCGACCTGGACCGCGAGAGGAGGCTGCGCGCGGATGAGTTCGAACGGGCGAGGCTGAACTCGGTGAGTTTCCCTACCAACACCACACCTCCTGCTAGATATGACGATGGAGAAGGGGAAGATGTCAGGGCCTTGGCTAATTCTTTGCGGACTTAGAACCTCGAATATGCTCGGAGCCTGCTCACGCGCGTCGAGCAGGAGGCGCTGCACCTCAAGGTGCCCTCCCGGAGGCAGGAAATGCAGGTCGACCTGAATCACAAGCGCCAGCTGCTGGAGAGGCTGGTGGACCGGATGCACGATCTGGAGCAGGTGGGTTTGGCCTTGGATCTACTCCCTTTCTGGGGAAGAATGATTTGGCGCTAATACGGTATCTTTTGTGTAACAGCTCCATGAGGAAGATGACGAGAACAGCTCGGACGGGGAGGACATACTCGCCGAGATCATCCCCACACCCAGCGAGAGCATGGACTCGCGGTCGACGGATATACCGACCGAAGACACAGGCGATCAGGACGAGAATGAAGAGATACCGGACCTGCCACCACCGGTAACCGCACCGCCGGCAACAGCAACAACAGAACAACCGCAAACTTCAGCACCATCGCCCCCTGCCACAACATCACAGCCCCCACAGTCAACCCCCGACCCAGCACCAGCAACAACCACGGCGACATCCCAAACTCTCCGTGCGCGCGGCCCCAGCCGGCCCCCCTCGCCGACCTCGACCTCAATGGCGACGGCGCGTGCGGCGCTCTTCGCCTCGCGCCGCAGTAACACGCTCAAGTCATCGTCCTCGGGCCCCGCGTCGTCGACGGCCACGGCCGAGGCCATCCTGGACCACCAGCGCGCCGAGCAGGACGCGCTCTCGGAATCGATTCTCAAGATGGCTGGCGCTCTCAAAGCCAGCTCGCAACGCTTCTCGAGCACCCTCGAGCAGGACAAGGGCCTGCTCGCGCGGGCGGGCGAGGGCATGGAGAAGACGGAGCGCGGCATGGAGGGCGCCAGCCGTCGCATGGGCGCGCTGAGGAAGATGACCGAGGGCAAGGGCTGGTGGGGCCGCATGATCCTGTACGCGTGGGTGTACGGGCTGATGGTTGCGCTGATTTTGCTGGTCTTCGTGATGCCCAAACTAAGGTTTTGAGGCCGCGAGGTCAAGGGTTGAGTGAGGGGGTTGCGGGTTGCAGCATTTACTTTTCGGCGTTTGGGACGGGTTGGTTGGTTTTGTATCAGGGCACTGCATAAGCGTCGTAACAAAATGTGAATATGGGATTTTTGAGAAATCAAATTGATGGGTATCTCTTTAGCTATATGGCTATGCGCCGCCCCCTGAGCCTGAATGCAAAAACGAATCGCCGTAGCTGGATCTATCTAATGTACCGAATCCCCATCTCCAAATCCTGGACCCAAATTTAGGGTCGTCTAATATCCTTCCTCGCAAACTCCAAGAAGATGGTGTCTATCTTCATCTCAAAATCACTCGGTCCAAGTCTCTCTCTCGCCGTCCTGGATGACAATCTGCGACGAGGGGCCGGCGTTCTGGCACACTGTACAGTCATCCAAGTGGATGCTCGCGACTCTGTCGAGAAAGCCGTCGCCGATCTCCGGGCCGTCCTTCATCTCGCAATCCTCTGAGCTGCCGTTGTCGGTGGCAACGCCTGAGCCCTGCTCGGAACTCGCTCTCCAAGAAGTTGGAGGCCTCATCCGTAATCTTCTCCAGAATATCCTTCGCCACGGACTCAATGGTGATGTCGATCGCCATGCTCTCGGGCAGCTCGTCTCCAAAGAGCTCGGCCCAGAGGCAGCGGAGCTCCCTGTTGAGGCAAAGACACTCGTCGAGGTCGAGACCGTCTCTCAAGTTGCCACCAACTGGTTTGCCACGGGTCTTTCAGGTTCATGTCAGTACAGACGAAAGAAGTGAGATTCAGCAGAAGGTAAGGGTGATGCTTACGGGCGGCGAGTAGCTGAAGTCCGTCTTCTCTCCGGTCCCTCCCTTGATGACCCGATCCGGCCACTCGATGTTGGTCTTCAGGAGGAAGAAAGTCTTGAAGCGCGTGAACTCCGGCTTGAACACGTCCGACGTGGTGTTCGTGCGCTCGACCCCGCGAGGGCGCCAGACGCCGTTGTCCTTCTTTTGGAAGAGCTTGGCGCCGAACCAGTAGAGATACGGCGTGGCATGGGATTGGAAGAGCTGGAGTTGCATGTCAATATTAGCCTGGATATCCTCGATGATTTGAGGGATCTTGATACTCACGTAGAGCTCGTACTTCTCGTGCAAGGCTCCATCTTCGTTCTCCAACATTCTGAACAGCTGGACCTGGTAGCGGAAGTGGTACTTGTCAATAAAGACGCGGTAGAGGTCTAGTTAAAGAAACTTTTAGTAAGTAGCTGGTGCTCATTGTGTGCTGGTTATAGTGACTGCTTCGCTGACCTGGGTTGATCCACGTCTCTCCGATAACGGCATTGCGAGCCCTCTTCTCCTGTTCGCGTTTATTTCTGAGCGCCGCAAGCTCATTGTGCCGCATGGAATGGAAGTCGTAGTTCTTCTCGGCCAGTTTCTTGTTGTGGGTGCAGGAGAACGTGAACCAGTCGACGTGGACGATGCGGACCGCCTTCTTGCCTCTACCCTGGACTGTTTTGACTGCAGCGACGACAAAAATATGGTTAGTTTATTTACTGTAGGCTTGGTTCTCATGTGTAAGTGGAGTTGGAGTACTTCGCTCGTTCCTCCGCCTAGTCTTGTACTGGTCGTCCGTACAAAGAAGGTGCGTGACGGAATCGTCCATGTCAAGAGAGAAGCGGCCCTTGCGTAGCTCTATCCAAGTTTTGAGCTCCTCAACTGTGTGCTCATTGGGACCAGCAGTCGCGATGACGAAGTCCTTGAAGATGCCTCTAACCATTGTGAATTAGATCGGATGAAGGGAGATGAGATGACAAGGACTGACTACGAGATTGAAAAGAAATGAGAAATATCCGCAGAGCTGGGTGGAAAGAAGAGAAATACTTGGAGCAAGAGCCAGTGATAGTGATGTGTGAAGACTTGAGAAGCCAGGCAGTGGGAAGGAAGAAATGTAACCATTGCTAATTCAGTTCGAGCAGGAAGGTATTCCTCGCAACAAGCGGGCGAGTAAGTTAATAGATTGATCGATTAAAAAGAATGATGGATCAGAAGACTGTTGCGGATGACAAGAGCAGATTGAAATGCTGCGCATGTTTAGGCAGTGTTAACTTCAAGGGTGTTGTTGAGATCGTGTCAAGAAAACCCTGTTGAGCTTCTTGCCGGCCATATGTAATAACGTTTTGACATGTACAAGGCCGCATGTTTCTCACGAGGGACTTAGATATCAACAGAGGACGACGTCTCCGTCCAAGGCATACCAAATATACAGTCATCATGGCCAACCCAGTCTATTGTGACTTTACCCATCACCGCCAACTCCTTGTGGCCGCTGTCTTCTATCTAAAACTCTTGGCATTCTTCACAAACGTCCTGATCTTCTCCAGGCTCTGCTTGCCATCCTCCTCCACTCCACTGCTCACATCAACACCCACAACGCGGTCTCCGAACTCGCCTACTGCCTTGACTGCTTCGACGACGTTGTCAGGATTCAGCCCGCCGGCGAGAATGATCTGAAGTTCGCGGTCCTTGGCCAGGATGTCCTTGACGCTCGAGACGTCGAGGAGCTTCCCGGAGCCGGCACCCGAGTCGAGCAGCGGGATGGTGTGGTAACCGCGCAGGCCGATGCCAATGTGATCGGGCTTGAATGCGTGGATGACGGGCACGGGAATCAAGTTGGCCCACTCAATGGGCTCGTTACCGTGGAGCTGGACGATGTCCAGGTTGAAGCACTTCTGCTTCTCGAGGACCTCGTCCAGGGGCTGGTTCTGGAAGATACCCGCAAGAAGTGGGCGGGGGCTCGACAACCTGGAAACAGAGGCTGTGTAGTAGTCCGTCGCAGATTTTGTCGGTATCCTAGAGTCTGCCCGCGGCGTTGAGGGCGTGTATGAGTGGACCGCTTCTGAGATCGCTGCAGCTGTTTCGTCGGATATACAGCGTTTGGCACCGGGGACAAAGCAAATTCCGACAAAGTCCGCGCCCGCCTTTGCTGCCTCGAGAGCTGCTTCGGGAGTCCGCGTACCGCAGATCTTGACAAACAACGATTGAGTCTTGACAGGCTCAGGCTCGGCGTCTGTTCCTGAGCAGAGTTCTCTGATGAACTTGGTCGTGTCCGGCGCTCTGACGATTGCCTCTCCGACCAGAACCGCGTTGACGCCGTCCTGCTTGCACAGCTGAACGTCCTTGTGACTGTTGATACCGCTGAGTGCGCAGATGATGGTGTTCTCAGGCACCATGCTCCTCAACCTGCTTGTTGTGTTCATGTCGACCTCGAAACTCTCCAGGTTGCGGTTGTTCACGCCAATAGCCTTGGCTCCAAGCTTGAGGGCAGTCGTCATTTCCTCTGCGGTTTGCACCTCAACCAATGGTTCCATCCCCAAAGAAAGAGAGTACTTGTACAATCTCTCCAACAACTCCGTCTCTAGCATCTTGACAATCAGCAGCACAGTGTCGGCACCGGCCAGTCGTGCCTCAAGAATCTGGTACTCCTCAAAGATGAACTCTTTTCGGAGAATTGCGGGTCTGTTGGGCATGCCGTTCAGCACTTGCCTGACGGCCCGAAGATCCTCGATACTGCCCTTGAACCATTCTGGCTCGGTGAGGACTGAGATAACACTGGCACCAGCAAGAGCGTATTTCCGAGCCTGAGTTGGTGCGTTGATGTTGATGTCAAAGATTCCCTTGGACGGCGAGGCTCGCTTGATCTCTGCCATGAGGGAGACATCAAAAGGGGTCTGTCGCAAGCGGTCGACGAACGATATCTGGGGCGGAGCAGCGTTCAGGTCATAGGCAGCCTGGAGATCCGCAGGCCTCTGAGAAGGAATAAGCTTCTGAGCAGCGACGGAAGCCTTCCTGTAGGCATAGATTTGCTGCAAAATGTTGTTCTTCTTGGTCGCCGGCGCAGGGGTAACGGCTTTCTTGGAGTCACCGTTTGTCGCCGAGCCCTTCTGAAGTCGCTCGTTCTCTTCCCAGGTGCCGCCCTGAAGATGCAAGAAGTTGCGAAGCATAGTGCGACCTTCGGCAGTAAGAATACTCTCCGGGTGGAACTGAACTCCCTCAATCGTATACTCCTTGTGCCGCACGCCCTGGATAATACCGGGAGATCCATCTGGGGCGGCAACCCAGGAGGTTACCTCCAGACAGCTCGGGAGGGTAACGCGAGTACCAGCCAGAGAGTGGTATCTGGTAACGGGAAGACCTTGGCGAAGACCAGCATAAACACCCTTGGCATCGTGTGTCAGAGGAGACGTCTTGCCGTGAAGCCACTCCCCTGCGGATCCAACCTCGCCCCCATAAACGTCGAAAATGCACTGCTGACCCATGCAAACTCCGAAAATGGGGACCTTGCCGGCGAAGTGCTTGATAGCATCTCGACTAACGCCAGAGTCGGTCTCGGGGTGTCCGGGACCAGGGCTGATGATCAACTGAGTTGGCTTCTTGTCAATCAACTCGGCAAGCGTGATTTTGTCATTTCTGAAGACGGTGACAGTAGCGCCCTCAAGAATGAGATACTGATAGACATTCCAGGTGAACGAATCGTAGTTGTCGATCAGGATCAGGTTGGACGCCGTGGGAATTGGTGGCGAGGGGTCCGGATGGTGGGGTGAATGGTCAATGATATCCAGGGACGGCATCTTGAAAACGCACTGAAGCCACTGGAAACTGAGTTGAACGAGATGTCAAAATACTGTCTCTCCAAGGCTCTCGTGGCTGAAAGTGTCTGTCCCGGTGGTTGCGAGGTTCAATGCTGGACGAAGTGAGTCAACGGGACAGTTTGAGATAAAGATGAAAAGGCGGTTGAATAGAGTGAAAAGCGCACAGTAAGTCGGAGCTTGACATCTACTGTACGTAAGCTGCGGTAATGGTGAGGAATCACAGTGCGCATTGGGTCCAGGAGGCATCTACTGCAAGGTACCCTCTGCAATTGCCCCGCCGCTATCGCAATCCTGGGAGGCTTTTGGTATCGGTTGCCCAGGACGGGCGCTAAGGTCAGAAACAGCTAGCGCAGTCTCCCGGAAAAACCCAGGAACTGGAGCTCCCAAAAAAAGTCCAGTGAGCTCCAGCCAACCGCCATTAGAAAGGCTGCAAAAGCATTCGCGGGTCCCAGTGTATTCGTACAGGCGCGTCGCTTTGCTTTCTTTCCGCATCTCAGGCACCACAGCTCATCGCAGCCTCGCCTGATGCAGTCTGGACCCTGACCGCTTTGCCCAATCGACCTCTGCGGCAATGGCGAAAGTGGCAGACCGTCTCTATTTTCCTCCTTTGGAGGAATGTCTGAATGGAGACAACATCATTATGTGGGCAGCCTTTCCGTCCATTTGTTGACTTGTTGATGCCGAGACAACTGACCCTCGAAACAGCTCCTGGAAGCTTGTCGCAGCCGCACTAGCCGACAAAGATGACGCCCGAAGAAAGAGCGAAGCTGTCGTGCAGTTCTTACAAGACGATTGCGTGCGATCCTTCATCAAAGACCCGGCGACCGCCTTTGCGCCCCCGACCGACTCTACCAAGGCGGACTTCGAGACGAGGACGGCCGCCATCCACGTTACTCCCACTGCGAACGACAAATTCGATATTAAGGTTATCAAGGAGGATGCGCAATGGCTTAGCAAAAACGCCAAGGTCAACCTCGTCGCCGCGCTTCGCGCTACCGTGGTCGAGTTCCAGTCGCGGCCTGCGAACCACCTCACCGGGCCCCTTTCTACACAGGATGCCGTCAACTTGCAGGAGGCCGCCGGCATTACCAACGTCCAGTCGTCGTCTCTGGTGCCCTTGTCCGGGACTGCGCTTGATGCTGAAGCCATTTGGGCCGAATTCGAGAAGGAAGAGACGAGGCGACAGCGGCTTTTCCAGACATATCTCGCCGAGAAGCGTTACTTCATGATGACCGCCGCCTTGGTTCATGAGGATATCCTCTACACACAACCCTCAATACAAACAACTGCAGGTGACGGCCCGTTAACACCGCCTAGGTTGCTGGCCGCGAACGATCGTCCCAAATACCTCGAAACCCTCCTGACGACTTACCTGCAATTCGTCACGGACTCCGCTGGCCGGCTGGCCGAGGGGCTCAGTGCCGTCCTGGAGGACAAGAGCTTGCTGACAGAGGAACTTGAACTGGACTGGGTACGGACGGTGCTGACCGAGACTGTTCACGCCCTGTCAGTCGTCTTCCAGTCGGTGGACGGCAACGGCGACACATTTGCACCCTCTGCGGTGGTCGGCCAGTGGTTCTCACTAATGGATGGCTATGGGTTTTTCAACGGGATCACTGCAGTAAGTTTATGGGCTCGCTCCTGGAAACGCAGCTGACATGAAATAGCCGAATGAGAGCATTGCCTCTCTCGTCACGCCCCTACGGTCGCTCATCTGCGCCGTCTCGCTCAAGCTACTCAACCCCTCGAGGTCGATAGAATGCCTTATGGAGGAGTCGCCAGAGTTTCGTGGGGACGAGGATCCTTACTTCACCGCCCCCTCCGTGCTTGATCAAGTACACAGCGCCATTCTGGCCGCGGCAAATGCTGACTGCGAGAGCCAAAGCCCGGTCATTTTCGCGTGGACAGTAATCGTTCATCGCATGTTCTTGTCGCATCACGAGCGAATTGAGAAGAGAGACGCGTTGCAAAATCAACGATCTCAAGAGACATTTGAGGCTGGCGTATTAATACGACCAACCATCGGCCGCCGTCTTTCCGCCGGTAGTATCGTATCCCTCGACGGCAAGTCATTCGACATCTTCCTCACCAACGCAGGCCTCGATAAGGATATGCAGGTCGTTGAACAGCTTGCAGTGGCTGTCACATCGCACGGTAGAGCCTACGAAGTTCTGTCTGAGATGGCACTTGCCAGTGGCGCCTTGAGCGAAGGGGCTTTCTCACCGCTCTTGAGTTCCAGGGTACGACTTGCCTATGTCGATTTCCTCAAGGCCACTTACCCTTTCGTTGGATATCAGTCAGACTCAGTGACTGCGCTCCTGTCCGTCCTATCGGCCGGCCAGCAGTACTGGGATCTCTCAAAGCCGTCTCTCGCTCCCTCGGACGACATCTTGGCGGAGATTTTGCAGGATGCCGCTGCGCTGGAATATTACGTGCATCAGGCACTGAGCCGCTATCCTTTCGAGCTTCTGCCCTTCCTCAACATTTGCCGCTCTTTGGCGAATTGCACAGTAGCCGATGGCCGGTCAGATATCGTGGTCAACCTCATGCGCAAAACGCCCACTCTCACCTTCATCCTCCCAGATGACTATCAACAGTACGAACTGGCGCAGGAGGAAGACAACACCAATACTTTCTGCCTTCTCGAAGATATTCCTCTTTTCACGCCGGCCACAGCATGGAACCGGAGAACGCGGCTTGATGACGCCTTCAGAATACCCGCTGAAACGTTTGGACGCTTCGTCACAGATACAGGTCGAGTCGTGCTGATGGAGTACGAACACTCCACCCTTGCTCTCTTGGGCAAGAGATTGGAAGTACAGCTCGCGCCTGAGACTTATCGCAGCGAACTAGACACGTTCCAACCCGAGGAAACTGCGGAAACGATTGCGTTGCTGGCTACCCTCCTCCGCGCAGAGGTGATCAAGTCCGAGAAACAGGGGCTCACTGGCGAAGCCTCACTCAAGTCTGGACTGGAGTTGTTGGAAGAAATTGGGAAGCACGTGTCGGGCAACAAGGATATTGTTGCCGTTGTTTGCGAGACTATGGATGTCTACATGCAAGATGACAAAGCGACGGATGGCCAGGGCATCGCGGTGCTCAACTCCTGCATTCAATTCTTGCATGCAGTCCTGCCCTTGTGCCCGACGAGGGTCTGGTCCTACCTGGCCCGCTGCGAGCTTCTCAACTCAGAGGCGCAGGCCGGAAAACTTGCCAAGATCACGGGCAACCTCGATCTTGTTGGTGATCGTTTCGACCTACTGCTTTCTTCTGTACGTCTTTTCGTTAGTCTTATCGACAGCGTCAAGAGCAGCGCCGTCCAGCGAAAGTCAGGTAACAAGCTTGTTGGACGCCAGAAGGTATCGAACAACGTTTGGCTTGGTGTGGCAGACAAGGTGCTCGGCAAGGTCAGTCTCGCCATCGCCCAGGCTGGTGTAGACGTCTTCGAAACTTCGTCAACATGGCGATTTGCGTCGGAGCTGCACCGGACTCTACTCATCCGGCACGTTGTTCCCGTGATGGATCGCATCATCTCGCACACTTACGGAATGGGCGACCGGGAGAACTCAGAGACTCTCACGGCGTGCTTGGAGCCTGCGGCATCCTATATTATCGATTCGTTCCTCTCGCCGTCTACGGGGTCTCTCAGATTCCAACCCCTTCTTGCAACACTTGTCAACGGTCTTCAAATCCCTGATTCGACACTCTATCAAGACCGGCTAGCCTCAGCACAGGAGCAGCTCATCGCAGCCCTGGAATTTACCACAACTCTCTTGCGCGTCGCCAACTACCTCGATCGACCGTCCGCAACTTTTGAGGACCACCTCTTCAAGACGTCTTCAATCCTTGCCAGACTCTGCGCGATCTGCGAGCAATTCCGCCGCCCAGCTCTTCTGCTTCTTGAGGCTCTGGTTCTTAGCGCAGCGAAAGCCAACGACGACCCCCCGTCACTCCTGGGTTATCTTGGCCCTCTGTTGTCCAGGTCATTCATCCAAGTTCTGTCACGCCTGGATAAGCCTTTCCTTGTCAGCACAGATGTACAGACAACATGGAAGTTCTTTTCCACAATCGTGCAAAACCGTCAGCAGTGGTTGTCAAACTGTTTGCTGACTGGCAAGACACCCAGAGATGCCCTCAAAGGTGCAAAGAAGGATTCCTCATCGGCACCGAACTCGGTCCTTGCGACTGCATTTACAAAGCTCAAGAATATCAAGGAGTTGGAGATCGCTGAGGCGCTTCGAATTCTCGATTTTGTTGCATCATCCCAGAACCATTGGCCCTGGACCATCTTCACCATGCAAAAGGACTCGTCGTTCCTGGACTCCTTGCGCCTTTACGTCAAAGATCTGAGCAGCTTTACAGTGACAAGCAAGATAGACGCGGTCAAGGCTGCCATTGACGCGAAAATGGCAGCTTATATTGCCGAGATCTTCGCCATGCAGCTCTACCACCTGCGCCAGATGGGCGGTGCGGATGCATTTGCCAAGAGTTTGGTGACAAATCTCGACTACTACCTCAGGGACGGTGTTGAAGTCTCCAGCTACAACAACTCTCTACACAGCAACTTTGCGAAGAACTTCACCAGTAAATACCCTGGAGTTTCGCTGGAGGCCTTCAAGCGCACGACATTGAGGCCCGGCGAGCTTGGTAGAAGCTACTTCTACGACTTGGAAAGTGCGAGTGAGATGTTGTGCTTCGATCCAGGATGGCACGGTCGTCGAAACAATGGTTTCCGGAACGAGATGGGAATCGCCAACGCCAACCTCTCCCTCGTTGATGCGCAAATTGTAAGTCTGTCGTTGGTATGTAAAGAACCCCTGCTAATTATTTACAGTCCTTGTTCCATGCCTGGGAATTTTTGCTGCTTGAGCTCAGCAGCAGTCTCCCTGATAATAAGACCATTGCTAAGCAGATGCTTCAAGTTGCCCAACAGTGTCTCGAAGCAAACCGATCAAACCAGGGCCCTGAAAACATCTTCATGCGCATCGTCGAGGAACGTGCTGATCTGGGTCTGTTGCTTGTCCAGCGGCTTGTCGGTCGCGCCATTTCGTCCCATGAAGTAAATCAGCTTCTGGGAACCTTGTTCACAATCGTCAACAGCGTCGAAGAGCCGTTCAACCCCGAGTCCATCTCATACTACCGCACAATGCTGAAGACCATCTACGTCACATTGCGTGCGTATAGTGCCGCGGATAAGAAGTCTCTTGGCGCGTCGAAGAACGGAGGCGAGGGATTCTCAGTCACCCTGACACAGACGGTCCTAAACCTTCTCGACAATGTGGTTGCAAAGGGGTTCAGGACCCTCGTCACCCTTGTGCACGATTCTGAGGCTGCAGTCGCTCCCGAAGACCTGGCCCTTCTGACTGCCATCCTGCAAGCTTGTCTCAACATGCCAACGATAGACCAGTGCCAAGCCCAGATTCTCAACATCATGGCGTCGTACGATGCCATGCACGCTGCGACGTCACTATTCTCATGGGCCGACAAGCTTGCGGTCAACGGCGACCCGATCTACGGCGAGCTTAGCTTGTTGTTCCTTCTGGAGCTTTCGACACTCCCGGCGGTAGCTGAGCAGATGGCTTGCGACGGTCTGCTCAGTCACTTGACATCTGCAGGCATCACGAATTTCATGCGGCGCGGAAACATCTCTCCTTTCTCAGAAGCTGTTGGGCCTCAAAGATGCTATAGCATCTGGGTGAAGGGCGTCCTCCCGCTGCTACTGAACCTGCTCACAGCTCTGGGCGGTACTGTCGCTCCTGAGCTTGCCTACGTTCTAAACCAGTTCCCCCTACTCCTCAAGTCGAGTGTCGATCGGTTCGAGGCCCCGGGTGCTAGCCGCACAGCATCGAGAGAGGCGCCTCACTACGTGACTCTTCTTTCCGTGTCGGAAGTCCACTCACTGGCGCTCTTGACAAGGGTCATTACCGCTCTCCGATCTGCCAACAACAGAGATATCCCGGAAGTCCAGTGGGATGCTGCATCGCTCTTGGAAAACATTGACTTCTGGCTGTCAAGCCGAAAGTTGCTGCGAGACCGTCTACTGCCTCTGGGTCAGCGCGAGGTCGAGTGGAAGAGTACGAAGACCGGTGCTGGAGACAATGGACAACCAGAGAACCTGCTGGAAGGCAAGGTGCTTTCGCAATTGGAGGCTGTGAGGGATGTGCTGAGCGAAGACTTGGAGGAGTCTTAGATAAGATAGTAGTCATGAAATGAGGGGCCTCGACTCAGGAAACGCATTGGAGGGGTAAAGATAAAAAGGTACTGGCGTTGTGTATAGGATGAATGTGTACATTTCCAGCAACCACGGGATATTGGTTCGTGTAGAATTTAATCAGCGGATACCCCAGCTCCTGCCGGGACAGACGAGATCCTTACGGCGCGAACGATTCGTCAACATGTATAGTGGTCACGAGGAATGGGTGTGAGTTCATGGAGTGGGATTTCATTTTCATTTCCCATACGTCTGGTGTCCCTTCACACCCGCAAATGCCATGCCGCGTCTATACACCGACCCCAAACAAGTATTATACAGGAAACCTCTCTCGTGGTGCTGATATAAAAACGCATGGCCACTGGTTGGCTTCAGATTCTCATGTCCACGAACCATCTGTGGCGATGATGTCGCCTCCCAAACCCCAGCTGTTTCTCTTCCGCTGGATAGTATTACAAGATTGTGTGCGGGCGCGGGCGGAGGGCATCTCCCCTACCCCTCTTTCCTGTCATCGGAACAAGAGGCATCGAGCCAGGATATCGCGACCGCCCATCGCAATCATTTCGTCTCTCTTAGATTCATGCGTTCGTCCCTCGGACATAGATTTTACTGGTTCTGCATCTGAGCGGTCATCTGGGCGTTGTGCTCCTGGAAGCGCTCGCTGAGGCGCTGCTGGGAGAACATCTGCTTCTGGACGCAGCGAGAGATGCAGCCGGTCTCGCGGGAGGAGAGGGACTTGGAGGTGAAGTCGTCGATGCAGGAGACGAAGCAGTGGTCGACGAGGTTGCCGAAGAGCTGTTGCGGGTCCATGTCAGCGTCGTGGTTATCAAACGGCTGGGTGGCCGGTCGGCCAGGATCCGCGATAGGTATTTCGGAGAGGCGAGCGGTAGAGCTTGAGAAGTAATTAAACGTACGTTCATGAACTCCTTCACCTGGCGCTTCTGGAGTCTCTGCTGGAGCTGGGCCTCCTCGGTCTTGGTAAGGCTATTGCGCGTTAGCTAGGGCGTTTCTTTTCTCAAAGCCTTCATGCGACGCAAACGACAAGGGATTTCCAAGACTTACGCGTCCATTGCAATTGAAGAAAGGTCCGAAGAGAAGGGTTTGACTCTGGAATTCGGGGTTGCGTGGCTTTGGTGATGGTAGTCAGGTAGGTGTTTTTAGGCGATGACGATGAAATTTCTTAGGTCGAGATCGACTTCGGAGACCAGGACTGCTTCCGAGCGTTGCGCGGGCCAGAAAGCTTGCTTTCTTGGTCGTCGTCGACCAATCACATCCGAGAATCGCGTCAAGTGCTGGGGCTCTGATAACGATAAGTTACTACCGGGGCTTTAGGACCTGAAAGCTCTTGGCCCGGCTAAGCGCATCGGCAATATCAATTTGAGGTAGACATTTCCCCAATTTTGTTGACATGCATCGGTAGTCACCAAGATCAAGTGTTGTTGTTTTCTAAGGAAAAAATCCTTAGCAGGATGTCACGAGGCTCAATTGTAAACCAGAAGTGAGAGAAGCAAGGGATTTACTCATGACCGCTCCGACTCTTGGCTGGGTTCATGCATGATTAATGGCTTGCAGGTTGACTTCGGTTCAGTGGCCGACTCCTTCGGTAAATGAATGGATGTCCAACATAAGGTTATCTCTAACACCCACAACCGTACGCCTGCGTCAACATACTACGGTCTCATCGAGATCAAGGCTTGGGGTTCTCTCGGAATTATCACATGGATTTTTCTCTCATTTCAGAGACGGCCGGCTCCATGTTCTCAATTCGATGCATCCCCGTGTTCGGCTCTAGACACACCGAAACCAATGTACTCTCGCTTACCTAAGCTTCCAAGTGTTGGGAAAGTGAACGTCTGGCCCGTGCTGCCACACCTTTCTGAGTGGGACCTGGACGACAACCAACAGCTTCTACGCCTCAACCACCAGAGCTTCTGACCCCCAACTCCTCACCACGCTTCCAGCTGACACCAGCTGCCCACCTCCAACGCCACTCATCACCGCCAGCCGGGCCAGACGCTCTCAGTAGTGTAGTCCAGCGGACATCGCAAAGGAGCGCAGTGCTCCTCTTCGACTACCCCATGAGTGCCCGAGGCGGAAGCCGACCACCTCCTCGAGGCCGCCCAAACAAGGTGACGAAGCCCGCATCTGCCGGCCTCAAGCGCGACGGCCGCGCCAGCCGCCCCTCCTCGGTTACGGTCGACCAGCTCGAGCAGCTCGCCCAAGCCCACGATGCGGAGGCCGAGGCCGAACACGAAGATGACGACGAGATAGCCGCTCCTCCACCTCCCTCCGGTCCTTCCTCTCTCTCCCAGCAACAACAGCAGCACCATCACCAACATCATCAGCAACCGAGCCCCTTTGACCTGGGCGCCGCCGGCATCCTGGCCAGCGCTACCGCCTCAGTCCCCGGAGTCGACCAGGACATACACCCCGACCTACACGGCATACCACCCCAGTTCGCTATGGAAGCCCCGATGGGCGGCCACGCCCCCGGCGGCATGTCCCGAACGGCCGAAGTTCTGGTCGCTGAGAGCGGCTACCCTCAGCTTCATATCGACAGCGCCCTCGCGAAGCGCCTAGCCAACCAAGAGGGTCAACGCCTGGCGGTGCAGCGCCGAGAAGACCAGTCCCTGAACCTCAAAAGAAGGAGCAACGTTGAGGCGTTGCTGGCACACGTCTCAGGGCAGGAGGCTCACAGTCCCTGCAAAAGCTGTCACAAGGGCTACGGTCCGTGGAATGGGTGCGTTGTGGTTAGCGGCCTGATGTGCGGGAGCTGCGCCAACTGCTGGTTCAACGCAAGCGGTTCCCGTTGTTCTTTCCATGGTAAGCGGATATCAGACAAGCTGGGCCAAGCTCGGCCGGGGCGTTGAACAAGAGTTGGATGGCTAACGAATCGCCATTGCCGCAGAAAACAATCTTCCTCAGCAGCATATGCCAGCGATACAGCTCCAACCAGTGCCGCAAGTGTCCGCCAACGCAAGCTTTGCCGGCGCTGCGCCGATGGCTCCCGGCATGGCCCCCGCAGGGCCCAGCGGCTTCGGGCAGCTTGGCGCCGATCCGACGGTGACTCAGTTTGCTAAGAACGTGTTGGACAAGAGTCTGGCGGACCTTCAGAGCGATAATCCCCACGTGCGGTTCCAGTTCCGCATCGAAACGGCGGCGCGGCAGCTAGCAGTTGCTTGCACCGACTACTCCGATTTTCTGGCACAGCAAGGAGGACCAGACCCGAGTCAGCATCCACATGACGCCGAGGGTTCCGCGCCGGAGGCGGAGATGGGGGAGGGTGACAACGGGCCTTAGACAGGGCCCGCCCGGCGACGGTAATCGGAGAGGAGACGAGGAGGCCGACAAAACAGAGGAGCGCGAGTACCCTTCCTCCTCTTCTTCCTGAGATTCTACTTTGAATGCTTCCCGGCCGACCCCGAAGTGTAAATGGCTCGATGATTCGACTCTTCGGGCGGTGGGGTTTCAAGTCGGTCGTTGACATATCGGTGTGGGATGTCGCCCTGGCGAGTCGGCAGCCACGCCCGAAAGGTCGGGCCGCAGCCCTTACACGATGTCCCGGATGACAAAGCTTCTCAATCACCATCGTACCACTTTGCATTTGGGAATAGGCAGACGACTTACTCGCTCGCCACCACACTTTTTCCGTGTTCCAACGCAGACTTCTCTTGGCACTTGCGTCGTAGGGCGCGAGTCCCCTGCGAACACATGGAGAAACAACGCGAAAACGACCATTACGACACAGTGAGGGCAGAGCAAAGCTCATCATGGGATTTCCCCGTACAGCACCAGGGAGGCATACGACCATTAGCAAGAAAACAATACAGCAACAGCAAGCAGCGGACTTAATCCTGTACGTGCACGCACTTACACACACAGAACATACATACGGACACACACCCACGCAAACACAAACACACATTTCAACACGCAGGCGGATCCGGGGCTGACTTGACAGCTACTTTAGACGAGGCTGGTGGGCGTGCACACACACACACACACACACACATATAGATTGATACCAGGGATGCTCATTTTTCTAATAACGTGGGCCTTTCGCCGTCCAACATGCAGTTCATCTATCGTGAATCAGATCCGGCAAAGTGTCTGGCTGGCTGGGCTGGACCTGCCCTGACGAGCGTCACTGTTGTGCCCCCTTCCGGACTCACCCAGGCTTACCGTATCTCAGACCCAGCCAGCTGTCCATCCTTAAACCGGCCGCAAGTGGCCACGCAGCGACAGACCGGGGACCAGGGTGTTGTTGAGTTGCCTCTGTGCCTTGTGCCACGCGAGCTCATCCTTTCCCTCGCAATCTCTTGCTTGCCTTGCCTCGTAGCCTCAGCTGGGCACTGAACACGAAAGCCAACAGGCCCCCGCCGCGGGAAGAATCCCATACATAGTCCGTCATCTTATATCCTCCATATCGGCGCGCCGTCTCGTTCTTCAGCTTATGCGCCTAGCGACGAGATAAAAGTCGTCCGACAATGTTGGAGAGGCCCCCTGCCGCCGCTTCGTCCTTTGACTGCATGGGCATCAAGGGACCAACAGGACATAAAGGCAGCCTCTACCGATCTCGCTGGTGTAACGGCGGCCCCCAAGCCGCATCCCTCCCGGGAGCCTTGGGCGCCATTCAGCTCGAGAGTCGTCATCGTTGTCGCCCCAACTCTGCTTCCCAAACACCGTCATCGGGCCGGCTTTCGCTACTGGGGGGAGGAATGGGGGGGGGGATAAAGAAGCAGGTAGCTGACATGTTTAAAGCCTATTTTGCCCATTTAGCAGACACACGCCGTATAAAACCACATAATACTAAGCTCGCCAATCATCCCAAGATTTTGGGAAAAGGAGGGGTAGAGGGGATCCGAGAGCCAAGAAAGCATATTTTATCTTCAGCCCAAGAAGCAAAAGAAACTCTGGACCTTGTCCTCCGCGAGGCTCCCCGAGTCGAAAGATGGTGTCGACACGGACGGTATTACACGCATGACGAAGCTCGCCACTCTGCTGCCACCACACCTTCCCACGGCCACAAACGCCGATTTGCAAGTCCGGACATGAACTAAGGTGCTGATTGTCGGAGATGCCACAGGGGATAACCCGCATATGCGGCGCCCGGCCGCCGGCGACCAACGCGGTCCGTCATCGGTGTTCGGTCACCCATCCAACTAGACATACTCTCGGTGGTCGGCAAGGATGATTCAAGAAAATGGAGTTTAAAAAAGAAGAGACATAAAGAGATAGAGAGGAACATCTAATCAGTATGAAACAGAGTGATGCGCACCCCACAATCCCAACTCTATCTCACTTTCCCGCACTCGCTTTTCCCATCTATCTGAGGTCTCCAGACCCAGAGTCCTATCTTATTTGTTGTCCATTTCTTTCGGCCTCAGACTCGTCAGCCCTCACAAAGAACCAGACCAGGGGCGGCGTCCGTCCGGGGGAGGGTGCGCGCGGCCAGAATCCCGATCTCGTAAAGAAATTCTCCGACTTGCCGGTTCTGAAAATTTTCCTAAACAAGCAAGTGGACTCATCAGAGCGAGAGTGAGAGAAGTGAGAGAGAGGCACAGCCCACACACAAAACAATCTCGCGGAAATGAAAGGACCGCTGCCGCTTCTGTGACAGCACCGTAAGAAAACTTGGTAGCGGGCTCATTAACATATAACATGCGAATCTAATATGACATTTTGGCGATGGACTCCATCCCCTTTTTCCTGTTGGAGACTGTGAGCAAGCAGCAGCAGATATGGCGCGTCGCCGCCGCCGACCCCCAATCTGCGACATGTTTGAGATTTTTGTTAACACCACGCCTATCAATCAAGGATGGGCAAGGAAGGATGGAAGCAGGAGAGGATGAGGGGGGAGGGGAGGGGTGACCACCAAATAAGAACATCGGACAGGACGAAACGATCCCTACTAATAACTAGGTAACCCCCCCCCCGAACATGCTTACATATTTACAACAACGCACAAGAAACATGAAGAACCCCCATCCTTGCCGATGATCATTCCAGCTTATTCTTCACCATCTTCCCACTCTTGAAGAAAAATTCACTGCGACTGCGACTGCGCCACCCTGGCCCCGCCCGCCGCCGCCGCCGCATCGCGCACTTACTTGCGGCGTCCATCACCTGCCCACCTATCACGTCCGTCGCCTCCCTCCCATCCCATCCCGACTTTTAACGTGGGTGCTTCCTGGGTGGTCGGTGTGTGAGTTACGTGATGTATGCCTAATATCAACGAATTTTCCCCATGCGCCGGCCGCCGTCCGCGTTTGTGCGCAAACCCTTTAAACCTTCTCTCACTCTGTCTTGCGCATGCCCAGTACACTAGTTGGCCCCCTCGCCCCCGTAGCGTCTCCCAAGCTTAAATCCCACTTCAGACCAAATGCGGGCGCGCGTCGGCGCGTCGGCGGTTTATCGGGATGGAAGAGGGGGGCGTGTGGTGGACGGATGGGAGGAGGAGTAGAGGGAAAATGGACCCTTGGGGTCGTCGTCGTCGTCGGCGGCGGCGATGACTCGAAAAAGCGCACTATTTGTTACCAAGCCAATACCTTAGCTCGCAAAATTACGTTACCTTGACTGGAGTTACCCTGACTTGAGGCTAAGCTGAGGTCGCAGAAGGGGTGGGACGGAAGCGGTGCGGTTCAATGCCGCGAACGGTGCCAATGGTGGAGGTCGGAGACCACCGCCCGCGCTCCCGGATGTCCAAGATCTATGATGGCGTCACGTCTCGGCCAGTCTATCGAAATCTGACTAAAACGGTCAACTTATCTGATTTCCGGAATGCCTCGAGGAACCAAAGCCTTCACGTCAGCTGCGGACGGTTCAGGAAATGATGTGTTGGACAAGCGACTTGTTACTTGAAGACACCCAGCGCCGTTGCTCACACAGATGCTGGTAGTAGTAGTGAGCTATATGCGACAGCCTAGAGAGCATGAGATACAATGCGACCCATCGTCATGGAGAGATACAGAAACCAGCGCAGCAGGTCAGCGCAGCAGGTCAGCGCGAAACTGGAGGAATAAGGAGACTTTCGTAATTAAACAGAATATTTAACCGCCTCCATCCATCGGACTCTCAAATGCATTCAAGTTCATTGCTTCTTTTCCTCTTGCTATCCATCCGTTCGGGCGTCCATCTCTCTCTCGCTCTCCGTCTCTCACTGTCCGTCCAAGGTTGGGTTCCTTCTCCCGCCGCAGGGCCCGTCTACCGCTGTCGCCACAACAACAACAACATCATGTTTGATACAGAGCTACCTCCCCAAGTTTCCCCCTTATTCCTGAGCGCGGGCCAACAAAGCAGAACCAAAAAAGTGTACCGCCTGATCTGTGAGGCAATATACCGGGGGATAGCCGAGGAGTAGGAAGAAAAAATACAGTCGCGTAAGCAAGGGAATCTGGGGAAACCGTCGGGTCGCCGTTTCGTCGTCGGGAGAAGAGTTAAATTCATGAGCCAGCCTCCCACGACGCGCTCTGGCTTGGGTCATGCAATTAGAAGTAAAGGGTATTGTCGAAAAAAGCAAACGTTTTTTGGTGTTTAAATCAGACCGCACAACCGCAGGTTCTCCTGAATGATGATGTCTGTATGCTGTGTTAGTTCCTGTTCTTTGTATGCTTTGTGCTAGTGTGCTCCGGTTTAGGCTAAGACTCACCATTCACTGCCGCCATGACGAAGCGAATCTGAGTTGTGTCTGTCGCGCAGGTGAAGTGCGTGTAGATCTGCTTGGTCTCATGCTGGTTCAGGCTGACGAATCGGTTCAGAATGTAATCGCACGCCGCGGCGTAGTCATCTCCGCCCTCGTAGTCGGGGAAGTAGTTCTTCATCGGGCTCACAGGGAGCTTCTCTTTGAAACGGTCGATCTTGTTGAGGAAGAGGATGATGGAAGTCTTGATGAACCACCTTGAGTTGCAGATGGAGTCGAAAAGCGTCAAGGCTTCTTGCATACGGTTGACCGTCTCATCCTCGAACAGCAGCTGGTCGTACTCGGAGATGGCAACAAGGAATAGGATAGTTGTGACATTCTCGAAGCAGTGGATCCACTTCTTTCGCTCTGAACGCTGACCACCCACGTCGAACATGCGGTATGTCAGGTCGCCAATGATGAAGGTAGTTTCCGTGATACCCGTCGTCTTGACACGCGATCGCAGGACATCCTGGTCATTGGGCATGTAATCGGGGGCGGCAATACGCGCGATGTTGTCAAAGTAGCTGGGTTTGTCAGCACGGGAATTCATTAGCTGCGGCTGGAAACTTACTATCGCGCCGAGTCGTTCAGCTGGTACTCGCGGGATCGCTTGAAGCACTCCTGCACGCCGCGGTCCTTCCACAGAGCCTCAATGGCGCCTCCAACTTCAGGCGGCAGAACGTCGCCTTCGATCTGCGCGGGTTGCATGAAGATGGTCTGGACGTGGTACTCCATGCGCTGGTCCTCGAGCGGCAGCTCCAGCGACTCCATAGCCTCAAGAATGACGCGCATTGATTGCACCGTGTTGCTGAAGATGATTTCCTTGAACGATTCCCGCTCATCGCGCGAGTAGCCGCCCTCGTGAATCAGCTTCATTTGCTTCAGGATCGTTGACTTTCCGGATTCACCAGCACCTAGGGAGACGTTAGGAACCATCGGAGAGGCTGATCGTCGAACGCCGTCGCTTCGTGGCGGTACGGCGACGGAGCGGCGTTAAGCGATCGGGGCATGTCGGCTTACCCAGAAGAAGCATCTTGATCTCGTTGCGCTGCATCATCTTGTCCCTCTTTAGCTGGTTCTCGATCTCCTCGTTGCGGGCCTTGCCCTCCTTGTCCTCCGTGCTCATTCCACAACCCATCTTGGCGTTTTGGTGTCGTTCGGGCCGACGGCAGATAGAAAAGAATTGATGGGATTAAAGTGATTGGGAGATTCGGTATTGAATCGTATTGTTGCGTTGAACGGGCCTGGTGTGATCACAGTTTGTCAGCGAACCATGTCGCGTGTAGGCGTAATGCTGGCGGCGGGCGAGCGAACGAGAGAGAGATGGACGAGGTGTTTGGGACCGACGGGGCTGGAATGCGAAACGACGCAGCGAACGGCGAACGGGGGCGACGGGCAGTCGAAATATCGAGGGAGATGGTGTGCTGGCGGCGAGGAGGCGGGCGACTGGTCGTGTTTCTCCCGTCTTGTCCTGTCTCTCTTGCGTGTCTTTGGCCTATCGCCTTCCCACTCCAATGGCTGTCTCGTGTATTCGGCGCCGGGCACAACACGCTCAGGTGCAGGTCGGGTGTGCGTCTGTCTCTCTCCTTGTGTGCCTGCATGCAGTAGGAAAAGCATCATGAAACTCACCTCTGAATCTTGTAATTGACTGCGGAATCAATCAATTGAGGACGGCTCGAGGAAACGCAGCAAACGGCAAAAGAAAAACACCAGCCGTTGGGCGGACGGTGGGAGGATGGGATGGTCGCGACAGGTTTGGGAGACCAGGAGCAGGAGAGACGGGAGAGAGAAAAGAGAGGAATAGGTTGGGAGGTGCCTCTAATGTGGAGAGGAGAGATGGGAAAGGGTAAGGGTGGATGGGTTATGGGCAAGGGTGGGCGACTGGTGCAGGTCGTGGTGCAGGAGCGGGTGCGGGTGCAGGTAATAGGTGTGGTGGGCAAGCAAAGCACGGGCAGCAGCAGCAAGCAGCAGACAGTGGCAGCAGGGCCGGACGAGCAGCGGCGGCGAGGAATAGTGGGCAGAAAAGAGTGGATGGCCGTCGTCGCCGGGGCGGACAACGCGCTTCGGGGCGAGGTACGACGTGCAAAGTATACAGTGCGGACACGAATCGAGGGGCACGACGGCAGCGAATGGCAGGCGGTGGACGGCAGTGGATAACGAGTAGGGCCAGGCCAGACACTGGTTGGTGGGTGGACGGAGGAGAGACTTGGGAAGTGGTGTCAGTGCCTGGTTCGGGCGGCCGGTCACTGTTGTGTTCTTTTTCCCCTTCATTCTATTTTTCTTATTTCCTTTGCGCCTTTGCCATGGGAGCGAGTGGTGTCTGCCGAGGGCCCAAATGATGCTTCTGGCTGGGTCGGTGACGGGCTGTCCCCAGCCAGCTAGAGGGAGCTGGCAGCAAGGCTAGGGGCTTTTGGGGGCCACTGCCGGGCATCCTCGACTGCCTCAGCAGTTCGGTGGGGGCGGTGTCATCCACTGCCGCCGGAGGCTGCTGATGAGCAGTGCGCACCACCACGCTCGCAGCCAGTGTCAGAACCTGAGGTGCCCGAGGTGAGCAACTGAGGGCAGCAAGCAGGCGAGGTGAAAGAAAAGGGGGCCAAAAAGTCGAAGCTGGGCCGGTGCACGGTGCGGACTGGATGCGAATATCCCATCTCAACTTCAGGGCCAGGTACCGCGGTACTTCCCTGGGCCAGGTACGGGGGTACCTCCCTAGTGCAGGGGTCAGCAGGGGAGAGTCCAGAAGCCAAGGTGGTAAGGTGCGGTACGTACCCACCGGTACCTACATTCGAGTGCATTTAGCCCCAGTTCCTGGCCTGGGTTCCCCTGGAGTTGTCTTGTCTGTCTCGTCCGGTCCTACGTCGCCCGGATAGCAGCACACGCAAGATGCTGCGAAGAGTTGGTGTTGTCGTTGCTGCTGCTGCAACTCCTGTAAGTTGCAGTGCGTTCTGGAGACGGGCGGAAGAGGCAATCCCAGAGACGAGGTATCGGTACCTCCGGCCGACGAACTGCTGCTATTGCTGCTGCTCCGGTATAAGGTGCTTACTTGCCACTAACACACAGGCCGGGCAAGCACACTAAGGTACGGTGCCTGGTAGGCGTCTCCCTCGGCCGTCCAGCGGGCGTGGATCCGCCGCCAGGCCTTTTGCAAAGTCGAAATCACCGCGGCCGCCAGCAGGCCAATGAAAGGCCCAGTGGGGGGAGTTGCGCCGCAGTTCTGAGGCCCAGCATGCCGAAGTCCCTGGACTCTGGAGTCCCTAGGCGGGAACCACAACAAGGAAACAAGGCCGCGCTGTTTTGGTTGGCTCGACTGGCCTGACGGGCCTCAAGAGTCCTTGTTCGCCGCCCTGACTAATGTAAAAAATGGTCGCGCTACGGGCGACCACAGACCAGGCACGGAGATGGGCTTCTGGGTCTGGAGCAGTTTTTGCCGTGGCCAGGCACAAATCCGAACTGCTACCTGCTACCTACGGATACCGACTACTTACCAGGTAACTAAGGTAGGTAGTGGCAGCAGACCCAGGCACAGGAACACACGCCTTAGTGCCTAGGTTACTGTGGTAGGGTATACTGCCAGTGGCCCAGTATTGCCTTTGTTTCGCTGCTCTCTATTATAATCGACCCGTCCAGTCTGGTATTATGGCTTACCTTGGCCTATTGTGGTATGGATGCCGGCAACGCGTAAGAAGCACGAGCCGCTGCCAATACGAACCAGCAGGCACGACAATCCACGACGTCTTCTTTGCTTCGGGCAGAACCTCAAAGGCAGAAAGAGAAAGCCATTGCAGCGTGGCCGGTTGCGCACCACGTACGCAGCAAGCAACCTAGGCATCACAGCCCCTTGCCTAAGGGCCAGGCGGTGGAGGGCGCATCGAAAGGCAAGTCGCAATCTGTCAACGGGAGCGGCTGAAATGGAACATATCGACAGGCATCGGCCAGGTATCGCTACTTCTGCTCGTCTATCCGTCCTCCGTACCTTGTCTTGCCGCGTCCTCCAGCCCTTCCACCGGCCAGCTTAACCGAAGGTAAGGAGGGGCCCAGAGTCAATTCTAATCACGAAAAGAAAATCTCCGTCCTTCCTTATTTCGTGGCCACTGGCCAGTAGCCACTCCAGAGTCCAGAGTCCAGTCCAGACGACGCGGCCAAGCAACGGTCCACCCGCAGTCAGCCGCAGGGGACTTGGAAGAAGACACCGCATATTCATCATGGATGGCAGATGGAACATTGGAACACTGCAATTGGAACATTGCCTCCTTCCATCGCTCCTTCCATCACGATTCTTGAAACAATGCCGTCGTGAGCCGCCTCCTTGCTGATGCTTTTCGAATCACAACGTTGCGCATCCCTACTTTGCTCTGCGGTACTTCGTACATGGGGGACAAAATCCTGTCTCGGTACAGAGTACAACCCGTTGAGAATATTGCATCTCAACCCGTGAGGCGGTCTAGCGGCCAAGCTCGAGCAAACAAGCAAACAGCTCGATCGCGATGGAAGAAGCTATGGGCTCTCTCGGCCGCCGCTAATTCGTCGCGTCCGCCTCATCCAATTCTGCACGGCCTTCCCTTTCCCATGGTCCACGACCCTCCCGTCGTCCCTCCGCCCCGGAGAGACTACTGGCCGACGAACAGACAAAGGAGCGACATCCTCAAGCCCCAAGCACGCACTTGCAGCTTCTCCGTAATAGGGGTCGATCCATCCTCATCCTGTCTCGTTCTGGCAGCTGTCGACTTTCCTTTCTTCGCCCAGCGAGCGAGCCATCCCAATCAGCCCAAGCCTAAGCCCAGCCAGCCAACCGTGGCCCGGCCCTTCACCAGTCTTAGGTAGGGGACGTTCGAGTTCGAGCCCAGAACCCCACGGACACGGCGACTCCATCACCATTCCTAATCCAGCCGCATGTCTCTCTTCTGCTGTCGACTACTGTGCCGGTCAGAATCCTCCAGCCCTGATTCCGTCGTCATTCCCTCTCGCCGCGTCCGACTCCACCACCAATGGCCATGACCCAATGTCAGTGAGCCCACGCTTCCACCTTGTCCTCTCCGCCATCACTCCCTGCATCCACTTACGATGCTTGGCTGCCGGCATCTCTCGGACGGCCGCGGTACAACTGACCAGCCTTCCCGCCTGAACACGCCAATGTGTCTGGTACAAGGTACTTGCAACGACACCCACGTCCTCTCAACCTGCATGAGAGCCAGGCCAGATCCCGAGATTGACGATGGGACGGGATGGACGTTTCGCAGCCATCGTCCGCGACTCTCATCTACTGATGCTGATCATTCCTACTGCGTACGGATTCCAAGTCCAGGCGCGCGGTATCGACTCTCTGAAGGCAGCCTCGTTGAGACACCCGTCGCAAGCCCTCTCTTCCGCCCATTACGGCCACGGTCTCAGCGCTGAGAAAATCCGTCCTAGTCGTTCCGCGGCGCATGATCTGCACTTGCAAAAAGCAAACGCAGATTGCACCGATGACAATTTGCACCAAGGCACCGGCACGCCCAATCGGGAGACGTGGCGTTCAACGCCACGCTGGCCCAATTCATAGCCTAGCTTTGGTCTTTCTGGGCTTGCGCCGATTTCCAACTGAAGCTATTTTCCCAGTCAACGACGCCAGTCTGGATGCTGGCTGCCGTCCGCAACTTTGCTTTTCCCCACGGAAACTGTCTGGAAGAAGGACACTATCCGCCAACAGCACACTTGCTATGCGGCCAACCGTCGCATCAAACAAGTCCATTCTTTCTGACGGTTCTGGGTCTCCGAGCCATGCCGATATGTTTGCTTTTATCTGCACCGGTCGTGTGTTTGCTTCCGTTCTCTGCCGCCGAGGTGATCCTTCTACGCCTTGCGTCGAGTCTCGCTGCAACCTGCAGGTTTTCACCACGATAGTGGCTGCATCGCACAGTCCAAGTCTCACGGGTGGCACTGACAACGTCTGGCAGCTAACGCCGTCCCATTACCGAGCACAGCAACTCATTGCTGCCAGGCTATGGCCTTACGAATTTGGCTTCACCGTCTCAACCAAAGGACAGCTAATACACAGGCTGTCCGCGCAACGTCAACATGTCGTTTTCCTCGTTCGTAGAGTTCTGGACATTGCTGGGCTCGGGCATGCTCAAACATGCAACAGCCCTTTGTATCACTTTGATATGAATAAGAGGAAGACTCTTGCGCTATAAAAAGCCACGGACCCGAGCCCCTCGGCAACAGAACAAGTTGCGATGCCCTCAAAGAGAGACATCGTTCATCCTGACTCTAAACTAGCTCAATGATTCGTTGGTATAGCGCCACCATGGCTTACATCTTGGTCGCCGCAGCTGCTGGTCAATCATCCCAGCCAGCCAATAATTACGCCACAAGTCCAGATATCGAGAGCTAAACATGGCCCTAGCCGCATGTTAGGCATCTTACTACAGATCCGCGACCAAATAGGTTCAACCTAACATGGACGCTCCGATGCTCTGGGACACTCGATGGACGCCAACTGTCAAAGACGCATCACTTTGCAACAAACACACAGCCAAACGTCCGAAATGGCACCCGATGTGCGTGGGTTATCCGGGCCGCTGGGCTCTGGGCGCTTCTGCCTCGCGGTCCTGCCGTCCACCTGCGCAGACCAGACGCACAGATTGGTCACCCACGCATGTCTCGCACGTCAAGTCGTCAACGGGCGCGCTGACAACCATGGAGAAACTTGAAATATCTGTCGCCGGTCAATCAGAATCCCCAGACAGGAGTTTAGAACGGTCAGACCCCACCATTCTAGCTGCCTTGAAACACCAAGCCATCTTAGCCGGGACAAGTTGACCATGCAAGGGCAACTTCAGCACCCCCTGTCTGCGACTCTGCAGTTCGCACAGCCCAGCCGTTGCCAATATCATCTACCTTACTGCGTACAGTCCGATTGTCAGTGAAGAAAGGGGGATAAATCATAATACCCCCTTGGAGCACGGTGATCGGACATTGATCTCGGGGTACGATCCCGCTGGTCTGCAGGTACGCTTCCCGAACCTGTTTGGTGTCGTCGATCAAGACCAAATTTTGGACGAAAGCCCAGGGATGCAATGGGGTCATCGAGAAGGCGCCCCGACGGCGATGGCCTGCTGCCGCTCTTCATCGTCCAAGGTGCGAAGGCGAGTGGGTTCTCAGGATTTTATGCGATGGATTACCCTTGTTCTAATCCTTCGCCCTGTCGCAATCCGCATTCCCTGGCTCGCTATCCACCAGGTCTAACGTCTCAGAGCTGCGAATCACTCTTGGATGCCAGGACAAGCTGTGTAAGGCGTTGTAGGGGATGGTAAGGCGATGCAGCTCTGGCAGGGCAGCAAACTAAACCACCTTTGCACCAAGACCACGACCGATGGCTCAGTCCCAAAAACGGCGCTGTTGGCAGCGTCCAAGACTCGAAAGAAGAAATGGGCAGGTTGGCGGATGTGGTGCGCATCCGAAATAAGTTAATTTCGCGCAGTCGTTAGATCTTTGCAGGCAGGCGGCCGGAAACTACTACAGAAACTATTCCCGCCAGGTACAGGGAGGCCACATGGCATGCGCGCTCTTTTTCGCGATGCGACGCGGACCCATCACGAAAATTGTCAGTGACCAGGAACTCACTGGAGTGCGATGCCTGAAGAGGCAAAACTGTGGAGTTACAAAATCGTTCCACGCGGGATCACGAGAGGCTCCTTTTAATTGAAGAGGGCCCGGAATTGTGGACCGCTCTTTTCGTTTCCTGAGGCCGAACCCCATCCGTCGTCGTCGTCGCCTTTGCCTCCGCCCCAGCCCACCCTGTGCGGGCGGACGAATGGCAAACGCCGTATTCGCTCGGAGTATGTACGCAGTTAACACTAGAACCTGGCGTGCATATTACACAGGCACAAGCGAGAGATGCATACAACGCAACGCAGGGTCGAGCTGAGCGGTTGCCGCAGCGCCACAAGCCCGTTGGTCAACAAAAAGTTTGTTGGCGCCCTCTTACGATCATGGCCTGTTGCTCCTGAGATCTCGCGAGAGAAGTTTCCGTTCTTGGGCAAGGCCTCATCATTCCGTCTGGAATTGATCGGTCAGTTCGGACGATGGGTGCTTGGACCGGCATTTGACTGCTGGGCACGCTGAAGGACGCTGGAGAATTGGGGAAGAAATTCCAAAAGGGAGATGTTCTAGAAGGCCCACAGAAGCTCGTAACCCCTGAGCCTGTCTTTTGTGTAACGACGGTCTGGCACATCATACAGGCTACTCGTTTTCGATTATGGGAAATCCATGAACACAGAACTCCTCTCTTCGCCTCGCCGTTGCGGGTATTCATTCCCGTCCCGGCTGTTCGAGTTTTGTTTCGGACGCTACGAGAACATCATGGGCCCGGAGGGCTGTGAAACGGCCTGTCTACCTCATGCCACAAGGTCGTCCAGCGCATTCGTTGGGGGTTGGCCTGTTTCAGGACAATTTGCACTCCAAGATTTGAGAAATACCTCCACAGGCGGCCGGGGAGCGCGGCTCACTGACGTACCGCACAAACACTGGCTCGCGGTCCTGATCAGCCACAAGGAGGCTGCAGCGGGTTCGAACGACGCCGCGCACGGCTGCTTCCCCTGACGATCATAGAGCAGCAGGAGAAAGGGTGGCCCTTCCCCAGATCCGTGGCTGTCTGGCTGGGCGGACAGTCCGAGACGGAGAAAAGGGAAGATTCTGCTACGGTGATCCGCCGTGCTGAGCTGGACCGCCCATCAGCCTGAGCGGATTAGGAACGGGAGCCGGGCCGGCCAGCACAGGCACCGCGGCCGGTGAGCTTTCCCCACAATTACGCGGCCGAGGCCCGAAAAAACAAGCTTGTTTAGCGCCGATTTGCCAACTTCTCGACATGATGTGGGTTGGGCCTTCACCGCCGCCGGCTGCATCAACTTTCCAACATTCTTTCTTGCGTCGATTTTTGCTTTGGTTAGACACGGTTTGAGTCAACCCGAGTTGCACGTGAAAAACAACAACATGGCTATCCCTATGAACCGCTTGGGCGGTCGCGGTAAGCAACACTCTACCCCCCTGCTCCCCTGAAGGCGTGGCTTGAACCTGCGACCGCCACGGAGGAACGTGGGAAACAGCCCATCCTGTGCCTACTCGGCCGAATGGGAGAGCTGCAGACCGCGCGCGCTGACACGGACGTGCTATGTATAGCCTTCAACCACGCCGACAACGACGACAACGACGATGACGACGTGGAGCGCGAGTACGACCGCCTCCGCGACCTAGCCCGCGAGGAAGCCTCCAAGCGTAACTCCTGCTTCGAGCGCGTTCGTCCACCCCATACCCGACGCCTTTTGGCGCATCTCTCTCATCCGACGTGATTCTCTAACACGAACACGCGAGGTGTATAGTCCCAGCAGGCGTACCAGTCGGGCGACGGCGCGGCGGCCAAGGAGCTCTCGAACGAGGGCAAGCGGCACGCGCAGCGGATGGAGGACTACAACCGGCAGGCGTCGGAGTACATCTTCCGGGAGAACAACGCCCCCGGGCGGGTGACGGGCAGCTGCGTGGACCTGCACGGGCAGTTCGTGGAGGAGGCGGAGCGCATCCTCGAGGAGCGCATCCGCGCTGACCGCGCCCGCGGGCAGGAGCACCTGCACGCCATCGTCGGCAAGGGAAACCACTCGACGGGCCACGTGCAGAAGCTGAAGCCCCGCATCGAAGAGCTGTGCCGCGAGATGGGGCTCCAGTACTCGACCGAGGAGAACGCCGGCCGCATCTACATCAACCTCCAGGGCGGCGACGCGACGATGCCGCCGCCGCCGCAGGCCGGGGGCGGACACCACGGCGGTAAGCCTCACGGGGGCCAGCAGAAGCCTCACGGCGGGAAGCCGCAGCACCATGGTGGACAACACCATGGTGGCCAGCAACAGCATGGCGGACAGCAACAGCACCACGGTGGTCAACAGCAGCAGGAGCAGGACGACGACATCGTCGTCAAGCTCCTACGCAGGCTGGAGAAGGCTTGCTGTATCGTTATGTAAAGCGCTTGCTCTTGGACGGCCCGCGGTTTTGTCTTGGTGGCCTGATCGCAGACGGGATTTGCTCGTCTGTCCGAAGACGGCTGATGTCGCCAATCTTGGCCACCCGTTGGGTTGGATGTGTCAATGGTAATGTTTGTATCTGATGGAATGATACCCCGGACTACGTCAAGGGGGGCTTGGATGTGGGCCACGGGAATGCCCCTTTTGCGCCTGTTTATATATACTCTTCATATTGTGCATATTGAAACAATGGTAGTTGTCAAAGGATTTTCGTGTGGTTATTTTGATATGAGTGGTAAGGAGACTTATGCATGCTCTAGTGCAGACTTTCATGCGTGGGTATGATTGAGGAATTATGCCGTCCCTTGAATTCATTCGTCAGGCACTTAGTAAGTTCATTCATGCCTCCTCGGATGCTCTGTCGAGACTGCGCTTACTGTCCAGCAGTACCAGCAACATGTTGATCCCTGCCTTGGACGTGTTCGTGGTCTAGTTGAACGTGAAAGTACCATAAGGGGCCATGGTCAAATATCAAACATATCCAACTAGCCTATGCATTTATCTAGTGCTTTTTTTTTTCTTTTTTCTTTCTTTTTTTTTTCAGAAATTACCCAGCTTAAGGAGCATTCTCCCACACATCACCACCGCCCTCTGCCTCCGTCATCTCCTTCCACCGCTGCGCAAACTCTCTCAGACCGCCCTCACCCGCCAAGCTCGCGTCAACGACCTCCTTGGGCAGCTTGTGCGCCGAGTACTGCGGCGTGCTGAAGTTGAAGGCGGCCGGGTTATCTTTCTCCACCAGCCGCAGCTCGGGAACCAGTTCGTCGGCATCGTCATCGTCCGACATCTCCTCCGCGCCGCTACCATCCACCGGCGCCTCCTCCTCGTTCACCACGGACCCCAGGATTGGCCGCGGCACCTTGAACTCTAGCAGCTCGCCCCACGTGAACAGCAGGCTATCAGTTCGTGGCGCCCAGGGGTTGATATCGATCAAGCGGACCTTGCCGAGCTCGTCGCGAGAGTCACTGTCGCCCGGAACGTAGACGTCAAAGACGAAGGAACCGTCGGGGAAGGTAAACCGCAGGCGGTCCTCGAATAAGTCGGAGATCTTGGACACCAGCGCCGGGCGCAGGGCGCCGAGGAAGGGGTAGTGGTTCCAGTCACGCTGGCAGATGCCGAGCAGGGCACGGTGCTTGACGAAGCACCGGAACTCGAGGGCGGGGTTGGGCGCGAAGAAGGGGCGGAGGACAAGCACGGGCTGGAAGGCCTGCTGCTGCTGGGAGGACTGGGAGGCAACGGTGTCTTCGAAGGCGTGTTCGAGGTCGTGGCTGACGAAGCTGGAGCTCTTGAGCAGGAGGTAGATATCGTTGGGCGAGGTGCACTTGAGGGTGTTCTGGTGCGGGGAGATCCAGGCGGCGTCCTTGGGGGCAGACCAGTTGAGCTTGGGCGCGACGGCGCCGCCGAGCTCGGCGATGCGGTCCTTGATCTCTTGGTGGATCGCGGGGAAGCGCTGGTTGGGCGGACGGGAGTCGGCCTCGGGTTCGTCGTCCGAGTCGGAGTCTTCCTCTAAATGCTGATTACGTCTAGGTACGCCGGCGGTGTTCGAGAAGGCGTACCACTCTTCGTCGTCCGCATCGCCGTCCTGATGCGTCTCGTCGTCGTCGGCGAGGATGATGCCGTCGTCGCGGATGTACTGCACAAAGTCGGGCGAGAGCTTGATGATCCGCGACCGAATCGAGACTGTGCGGTACTTGGGGAACCAGCCGTCATATGAGCAGTTTAGGATGTGCTCCTTGGTCACGGGCGGGAAGGTGACTTCTTCGGTGTCTTGGGCCGTCACATTGTTGATGGCGTCCAGGGTCGGTTGCCCCTCAGTGAGGCCTTCAAGGGACGGCATATCGGTGATTTCAGACGTATAATATGGGGCACCGTACTTTTTACTTTCAATTTGAATGAATGGAGCTTGAGAGAAATCGAAAATGAGGTTTTCCAGAAACTAGGGAGATAAAGGTCAGAATTTTGTTACCTTGCACTTGGATTTTTCACTAACATCGATGAGTCTTCGCGGGCTTAGTGAGTCTTCGAATCGCCCAAAGGAGAAAGTGCCCCACCATCCCACCTTCATAACTTTTTCTGCCGCTCGGCGCCCCTCGTCATCGCAGTCCCTTGCTCACCGCCTTTGCAGGTCTAACTTTGTTTGCCTGAGTAGGTACCTTGCCGAGGGTCCAAGGCGGTAGTGACGTCTCCGCCTGCTCCAAGCTTGCTCCAACTCGAGTACAGAGATACTTGATTTCTCCGACAACACCGATCGACAAAACCAAAGAACATCGCTGATTTTTCTTGCTCCCACCCAATACAACGCGAAAAATACTACCGAATACACGCCAAAACCGCTTCAATTCGCAGCCATGTCTGACAATGTCGGCCTCTCGACGCCACGCGGCAGCGGCACCTCGGGCTACGTCCAGCGCAACCTCGCACATATGCGCCCGCGCGACTACGGCGCGCCCTACCCGCCCAAGGACACCGACTCGCTGCGTCACAGACAGCGCCAACCCGATAAGGAGATCCTGGAGCACGACCGCAAGCGCGAGGTCGAGGTTAAGGTCCTCGACCTACGCGACACCCTCGAGGACGAAGGGTGAGCTTATCTTCTCCCCCTTGCTTTGCTTTGTTCTTGGCAAAGGATTCAGCTAACAACAATGCTCTTTAGTCTTGACGAGGAAGAGGTCGAGAAGCGATGCGACGAACTGCGCCAGAAGCTTCTTGCCGAGATGGAGAGCAAGAAGAACGCTCGCGGCGGCGGACCCGTCCGCAAGAACTTTAAGAGCCACCAGGTCCACGAAATGGCGGACGCCAAGATCAAGGAGAGCGAGCGGCTCAGGAGCGCCCTGAGGATAAGCAAGGACTATGAGGAGGGGAGCCATTGGAAGAGACAGGAGGAGAGGATGAGAAGCGCGGTAGAGAGGGACGCCAAGAAGGAAGAACTCGACTAAGAGCGAGATTGCACGAGAGCTCCGATGAGAAAGCGAAGCGGGCAGGTTTTTTCTGGATACGGATTGGCATGGGAGGCGTTTGGGGCGTTCTGGGGTAGATCAAAGATAGGCCGCGCAGTGGTGACGCCTTTGAGCCAAGACCACTTCTCGCCAGCTGACTTGTGAACGGCTAGAAACCGTCAGACTTGGTGCAGACCGGTTCCACATCGAATTATTGATACAAGTGCGGAGATTGTTCCGTCTTCTAGTAATACACTGATGCATCGCCGTCGTTTATGTCATTTTACTTCTTCCCGGCGGGCGGCACCCATGCCTCCGGCTGCCACCCCTCGCTTGGCCCCTTGGCCTTCTCCCATGGGTCATGGCCGTATTTCTTCTTTGTCGTGTTTGTTGAGGCCTGCGGCGGGGCATCGGCATTAGCATCGGCCGTCTTCACGTTCGCGGACTCCAGCTCCGGCGCAATGGGCTGGGTCTGCGCCGTGTTCAACGCCGGTACGGGCTGGCCCGACTGGCGACCCGGGGCGTCTGTGAGCCTCGGCTTGGCCTCCCACCTTGCATCCGCCTGGGCGGCCAGCATCTTCATCCGCTCCTGCCTGACAACCTCACGCGACTGCTCCTCCAGCGACGGCGGGTGCTCGCGGGTGTGTCGCAGCCACTGGTGCCACAGCGGCGACACCTTGACGTCGGAGAGGTAGGTCGATCGGGGGTACTTCACGATGCGGCGGAAGCGGCCGGGCCCGGCACCGCGGAACTCGCGAAACTCCCAGTAGGTGTAGCCTTGCAGGTCACGGCCTGGAACGGACACCGAGCGCGTTAGCCTTCGGGCTCAGTGTATCAAAGAGGGGCAGCTGAAGGTGGTGGGAGCAACGGACCGACGAGGAAGCGCTTGCGCCATGGCAGTCTGAGCGACTTCCACCTGTACCAGGCCTCCAGAATTGGTGATATCCGTGTCGAAGACATGTGCACCGCGCTCGTTCGGGGTTGGGAGAGGAAGCAGGAATGTGGTTTGTTCGTTCAGGGACCCATGGCTTTCCTGTTACCAAAGTCGTTCGGATTCTGGGACTTGGCGGAAAGTAGAAAAGTAATAGGTCAAGCTTGAATAATGCTGCACTGCTGCACCGCCACAGGGAAATTTGGCCGAGGAATAATTAGGGGCCAATGGTTGGTTGGATGGCTTAAGCGGCGCGGGATATCTTATCGTCAGCCACATAAATTTTTGGCTTCTACATTTCTGCAATGCCATTGCCCAAAGCATCGGGGGTTGCATTGGGCTCGCCCCACCAGCCACCACCGCCCACGTCACTCCACGTCCACAAGGCCGCGGCGGGCCAGCCGGACCCCGGGCGCTGTCACCTTGTCCCAGGTTCCCGCCTGGTTGAAGAGATGCATAAGCCATAAACAATTAAATCCTTCCCCACCACAAGGCACAAGCGCCGCTCTTCGTCGGGCCTTCTTCCAATCACTTCGCTCCCGCCACCCGACATTATCCTCTCTCCGCAAAACATTTGGATCGCTCATTGCCCATTTCCCTTTCCCGAGGCACACGACATTGCATCCTCAGGAGCTGCGTCTATAAACTTCCGAGACAGTCTCCGCGCCCACGCGCGGAAACGCTGACTGAGAGAGAGATCCCACGGTGTCTGCATCTGGAAACCAAGGCCTCCCTCAAAAACTCCGTCATCGCCGGGCCCTGCCAACGTCAGCGCCTAACCGCCGCGTCACTGAAACGCAGCTCGCGAAACCCAACTACCAAGCGCTCTAAAGCATAAACACCGGAAACGACCCCAGCGGACGAAGATCTCTCCTCTCGACTACGAAATTATACGAAATCAAGATGGCATCAGTAACATCGCTAGATAAGGACCTGCGCAAGTTGCGCCTCGACAAGTACACGCCCGCCGCCGCGAAGGAGGTTAGCACCTGGATTGAGGGCATCCTGGGTGAGAGGCTCTCCAGCGGAGACTTGCTCGAGAGTCTGAAGGATGGCGTCGCGCTGTGCAGGTAGGTCGACCCAAATCGTTCTCCGTTTGCTCACCGACAAGCTGACATGTGACGCTCCAGGCTCATCAACCTGGCGGTGCCGCCGCCCGGTGTCAAGTTCAAAAAGTCAGCCATGCCCTTCGTCCAGATGGAGAACATCTCCCACTTCCTCCGCGCCTGCAAGCAGCCGCCCTTGAACCTCCAAGAGCACGATGTCTTCCTTACCGTCGACCTGTATGAGCAAAAGGATCCCGCCCAAGTGTTGCAGTGTCTCGCTGCCTTCAGTCGCGCCGCCCACGCCGCGAATCCGGCCAACTTCCCGACGGCGATTGGAGGAAAGAGTCGTGGTGTAATGAGTCCCCAAGGAACCGGTCGGGGGACCCCTTCGCCCACTCGGTCCCGCGGGCTGTCCAACGCCTCGGGGTTGGGATCTCCGCGACCCACCCTGACCAGTGCTAAGACTGGCGACTCTGGTTCGGGCAGATGGAGTCCGACGAAGCCTACGTCTCCGGTTACCAGCTGGAGTAGGAAGGAGCACGAAGGAGCCACCTCTCCGGCATGGAACATTGCCCAGTACGGTTATATGGGCGGCGCTAGCCAAGGAAACTTAGGAATTTCGTTCGGTGGTCGACGACAGATTACTAGTGCAGGCCCTCATGTTCCCAGCTTGGCTGAGAAGGAACGCAAACGTAAGGAGAGAGAGGCTGAAGAAGAGCGCCAACGCCAACAGTTGGAGGAAGAAAGGCTCCGAAGGCAAGAGGAGTTAGAAGCGGAGGAAGAGAGGGCTCGCGCGGCGCGAGAGCGCGCTCATGAGGAGCAAATGCAGCGCTTGAGGGTGGAGAAATTGAGAAAGGCCGAAGAGGAGAAACGGCAATGGGAGGAAGAGGAGCGCATGTGGAGACTCACAGAGGAGAAACGACGGAAGGAAGAAGAAGAGGCCGATGCTCGCCTTGCCGAAGAACGCAAGCGCACCCGGAGCCGTAGCGACGCCCGACTGCGCGGCCAATTCCTCAGCCAGTACCAAGAGGAACAAAACATCAAACCGCAAAAGACTGGGGCGGAGCGGATTGCGGAGTTGGAACAAGAGCTGGAGAAGGCGAGAGAACGTGAGCGACAATATGAGCGCGAACGACAAGAGCGAACTGGCAGACCACTTGCTGTCACTAGTGACCCCAAAGCTCGACTTAGGTCTAGGAGCCGACCGAGCGACGGAACACCCAGTCGCCAAGACTCTTGGTCCAGGGGCGAGCGCGAAGTACTGCACACGGCATGGACGCAACATCAAGAGAGCCAGCAAGACGAAGAGCCTCCAGCACCACCACCGAGGTCTCCCAGACCTCTGCCGGATCCGACGGTAGCCGCACCTCCTCCCCAGAAGGTCGTAGTTCACACAACCGGGGGTCGACCTCTTCCGGACCCCGTTGCATACAAAGCTTCGGCCCAAGCCCCACAAAACCGGACCGATCGGTTCCTCGCTAACAACGCCGCTCCGGCTCAGCCCGTCGCCAAGCAGACTTATTCTCGGGAGTTGGGCCTCACAGCGGAGCAAGATGGTGAAGATCGCCGGCGCGCCGAGAGCCAGACCAACACCAAGGCCGGCGGGTGGGCATCCAAGTCTCTGCTCGAGCGCGAGATGGAAATGGAACGTCAACGCCAGCGCGAGTGGGAGGAAGCACAAAGGGAGACCGCCAAGGCCGTACCAACTGGCAACGGCGTTGACGGCATCGGCGGCGGTATTGGAGGCCGCTGGGACGTTAGCCAGTGGTCTGGCTACACCGGTGGTGACAACCAAAACAGGGGTGCTCAAGGTATCGGTGCTGGACGTAGACAGATCGTCGGCCCGAGACCGCTGCCCAACACCCCGCGGTAAACATGTTAATTCTGCCCCTTCGGCATTTTGTCTGTTTTTAGCGAACGGGAAAGTTTAGTACGCCGAGACCTGTTCGGGGACTCATGTCTAGATTTGAGAACGTTAACCGAGAGGGAGAGTCCGTTACTCTTCGGAATTTAATAAAGAACAGACTGAAGACCGTAAGCAAATTTTGCATTCTTCATTCTTGCGTGAGGAAAAAAGAAGAAGGCTCTAGGCCCGGCCATAACGCTTGATGTAGACTCATATATTCTTTTTTTTAATACAGGTCACTCGCCGTCAACTTGCATTCCAGGACCCAGGCAGGTTGCATAAACTCCTGTACCTTCTCAAGTATCCCGATTTGTACAGCTTTTTCTCCTGCCGCCTATCGAAACGCATTCGCAACAATTCCTGTGCTGCTTGAAAGCATTTCCTAACTCTGCTAGCTTCGTCCCTACTATTGTACCGTCCAGGATAGTCAATTAGATCCACGCTCACGTCCCTCGGCGGAGAGAAACCAAAGGGCCACACGTCGTCGTGCACCTTTCTCATTGCAGGATGATCCAGTGTCTTCCAGGCGCGTCGCATCTCTCGCTCTCCTAACTCCGCGACGTTCCATTCGAAGTTTATCAAGCGCGAGGGATCGCAGGGCTGGTGTAATCCCCAGTCGCTAAATTCCTGTCTCACTTCGCATGCCGGGCTGCCCGGGGTCACTCGGCGGGACCACATGGGAAACGACAAGCCAGCCATAACCTTCCGCGTCAGCTGTCTGGACCACAAGCTCAACGGCGACTCCTCTCTGTCCCGCCACCACATGTAGTCGGAGAAAGACCATTCCTTTTCCAGGTAGTGGTCCAAGTCCACACCACAAGACCATAGAATGCAAGCCCACTCGAACAGTGCGCTCTCGAGGTTGTGAGGGCAGACAGCCCTATTGACCATCTCCCACAGCGCGGTTCTGCAGCAGGGAATGCCACTGATGAGTTTGCTGATGTTGACACCCTCGTTGATGATGCTATAGAAAAGGGGTATCCAATCCGCCTTAATGTCTCCCTTAGGCGTCCAGCAGTCTTCTTCCTCTAGGCCGTGGATGAAGAGGAGGAAAGCCCCGTCCCAGGCTACTCCGATGAATTCAAGCCACTCCCCTTCAAAAATGCAATGCCGAAACTTTTCGAAACACATAAACATGTCCTTTGGGTGGGACATGCTTGATACCAGGAAACGGTACTGGACGATCGCTGGCACCTCCGTTTGAAGACACATACCGATGAGGTCGACATATAACCGCGAAACTTCGTCTGGGGAGCCGCGAGCATCGAGGGAATTGCGACCTGGGTGAGATTTCGACCCGATCAAACTGTGGTTCGTTAGATCAGCCTGCAATTCCTTTGTAATCGGCTTAACGGTTGGTCTGCGCTTACCATTCATCTACCGTGAGTTTCGAGTTTTGCTGGAGAATGAACCGACACAGGTCCGGCTGTGGGAAAGAAGCTGCCCACTAGAAAGCCTCATATCAGCCAATGAGTAAGTAATCTCGGCCAAGTTGCTACCTGGATATAAGCGTCGCAGTACCAGTACCTACCTCGAACAATGTCGCTCCGTTTACTAGAGTAGTTGGTGTAATAAGCCCGTCTGAGAACATTTTCTGGACGCCTCGAATACGCCCTCCATAACAGTACCGATAGAACTGCAACATGGTTGCCTTGTTCGTACTTTCGTTGATCACGTGCGGGATGCTGAGCGAGCAGGATATCGACCAAGACCCGGTGAGCCACCACATCACTTGGATGGCATACGAGCTCGACCGATGTCTGATGGATAGACTCTTTGTCTCGTTTACAGTTGTTGTCTCATCTGAGTTCTCCCACTTTGACTTTTTCGTGAGTTTTCTCTTCTCAAATACGCTCTGGAAACCCAAAAGCCAAGTCGCTTCTTGCGTGGTCTTTTCTAAAGACGCCCTCGTTGTCTTGATAACCGGACACGGGTCAACTGGCTCTGGTGGATGGACATAGTACGTTACATCTTCGTTTATAACGTTTTCGGGGGGGCTATCCTGCTTTGCCTTCTGCTCAGCTTCCAGCTGCTTGGCAAGTTGAAGCTGGCGGGAGCTGGTGGCAATTTGTTTTAGTGTCTCATCAGTAAAAATCGGAGTCAGGAGACGCCTACTTTGACGCTAATGTGAGCATAGTCTGTAGCAAGAACACCTTCTCATCCAGGCGTCTATTCAACATCTCAATGTCGTCGTTCTTCTTCAAGAGATGCAGCCCCTGTCGTGTCCTCCTCCTCTTGCCTTTCCAGTCCACCTCGGGCAACATTTCCTCAAGTTTCTGAAGAGTCTTCTTGATCTCCCCCAGGACCACCGGCCCTCGTGTCTCAAGCAGACTGTGCGTCTCGGAGGGGTTGTACCGTTCATTCTCGATGGTTTCTCGGACGGATTCGCACGTCTCGGCCACGACGTCCAGCTTAAACTTTAGGTTCGCAAACTCCTCCTCAGCTGACTGGAATGTGCCAATGACTTTCTTGATCTTGAAGCTCGTGTCAACAACCTGGCCCGCCAGTCCAATCACGGCGAAGGCGACCTCCATTTGGCGCGCGACAGAGGGGGTTATCTGGACCCGGCGCTCAAGTCGGCTTCACTAGGTGCCAAGAAGACAAGAGCAGAATAAAATCCCATGAAATTGGGAACAGATCCAAAAATCAACATTAAAACAAAATCATGAAATGGAATGGAAGGAAGAAACGGTTCCCAACTTGAGTCGTTGGTTCCCTCCGTCCTTAAGAATCGCCCAGCACGTTCCGATCCCGGCCGAGACATCCAAGAGACCCCCTGGACCAATGAATTCTTTAGCGAGCCATCCCGGTCGCACCGCCTCGATCTCTGCCTCGCTGCGCTCCGCTTTCCCGCCCGTTGCCGCCCGTTGCCGCCCGTTTTGCGTGACTGGACCGGGGGTGGCACGATGCGGTTGGTTGAGGCTGGCCGGGGTTCTCGAATCGGTAGCAAGCATCCTTGCTTCCCTATTGTGCCATCTGTGTTGGTCCAAGGACCTCTGTGTGTATTGGGGGGCACATTGTATCGCCAAGGGACGAGAGTTGCGTTAGGGCAAAACTGTCTGAAAGGTGAGGCTCCGCTGACTGAGATACCATTCGTTGTTTGATCATGACTGAGATCGACGGACTGTATCTGTAGATCTGCGAAAAACAGGGTAGAGTGATTTGTTACATGCTATTGTTAATTCGTCAAAAAGCTGAGGTTGAGCTCAGCCCTGGTCCCGTTGGTGGCCTGAAAACGCACGGTCGAGGCTGTCACGTTCGACAACAGCACCCAAAATCTGCAATGACCGCCAGCCGATACACACCTTCCTGTGATTTATTTGACCGTAGTATATTCCGAAAGTCCCCGGAAGCTACCATTCCGTGTCTTCCCATGCCCCAGGGATCTTAGGAGCAAGTCTCTCTCTTTTGAGATATCCAGACTTGTGGAGCTTCCGCAACTGCGGTCGCTCGAACCTTTTCCGCATCAACTCCTTTTCGTAGTCGAACGAATCAAGAACGTTTTCTTGTTCTCGCCGTGTCAAATATATTATCTGACTGTAAAGGTCGCCCCTAGACATATCTCTCAAGGGCGAGTAGACGTACGGCCAGTTGTGGTCGGCAAAGCTGTCGTAGACCATTATTCTGAACTGCATTGTCTTCCACGAAATATACTGACTTTGAGTTTGCCCTGCCACGTTATGAAGCAAAGTTGGGTTCGGATAAAGTTTCTTGGTGACAAGAGGGCCGAAATTCCTGAACTCATGCATGACATCGTATGCTTCGCTGGCCGGGTTGACCCAACGGCGCCAAACAAGTACTGGGAACCCCTCAATATTCTTCTTTCGCATCTGGCGACCCAAAACTCTGGGCCAACCAGTCAGATATGGCCAGTTATCTTGATAACACATCTCCTCGCATCGAGGGATTTCAGTTCGAAGATATCCTTCCAAGTCGATGCCGGAAGCCCGCAAATCTTTTAGCCAGCGGGGCAATGCAGCATCTATTTGTAGATGACAGTCGATTGTGACCATATAAAAATATAACGAGGATCGTTTCCAGATGTCGCGTATAGATTCTGGAGGGCCTCTAGAACCACCCGCTCCGTAGATATCGATGTCTCTATGGATGAGGTCAGAAAAGAGGCTAATCCAGATCTTCATAGTCCGCTCATTGCTCAGCCAATAAGATGATTCTCTGGCACAAGCGACGAAAACATCAAGAGCAACCTTCCAAGTAACATTTATAAGGTCTTCTTGCTCTGATTGATCCACGGAAGAAAACCTGAGTCGACTGTAGTATGCTAAAAGGGGCTCCGGTTCCCGAAAGCTGGACGCTAAAGCTGCAAGTTTCGAAGCTGGAGGTACCTCGGTCGACAGGGTAGCCTCGCAGATCTCAGACATGCGCCCGAAATACTCGGATAGATCGTACTTTGGGGCAAAAAAAGATATTGAACAAGAGGGCCTAACGAAGCTGGACATCCAGTCAGCTCGGTTATACCAGAAACTACCTTGACATACTTTTGTTGAAGATATAGCTGAGGATTCTGCTGAACTAGAAAGCGGCAAATTTTTGGCTGCTCGTTGGTGACCGCATACTTAATTAATCATCAGCATAATTGGCGCAAAAAGTTATAATGCGAGTGTTGTTGTTGTTGTTGTATTTAACGCCATGGCGGCAAGGGCGTAGCCCTTGCGGCAGACCTCCCGAGGGGTATGTGGCGTGGAGAGCCGCAGGCTCAGACTACCTACTCTATAGTACACATCCTTTACCAACGTCCTCCAAATCTTGCTTATTGGCTACTATGCGTTCAATCTGTCCCTGGATCCCGCTGGTTCCTCTAGTTCATTTGTTTCTTATTTGGTCCCTTTAGTAAGGTAGGTTGGTTGTTTTAAGGCCTAGCCGGAAGTTGGCCTCTAATATCGTGGGTAGATTTTCTAGAAGAAGTCTGTTATACGTAGGAAGGCCTTAAAGTTTTTAGGATTAGTGATTAGCCCTTTGAAGTATTGCTTGAGTGATCCTATAGGTCTTATAGGCTCTGATGAACTGGAAGGGTAGAGGATAGGCCACCGTTACCTCTTTGTTAAGGTCTTTTAGTAATAAACTAGGTGGTCTATTTCCTTACTTCCCCATAAAAATAAGTAAGTAGAGCTTTAATGTAATTAAAGTGTTAATGATATTGTTTAAAGTCTCCGTAGCCCGATTAGGCTACTAAGAGGTGATAAAGGGTAGCCCGTGGAAGGGCTAGTTTAGGGGGGCTAAATAAGGTGGCCTTGAGCTCTAATTGGGTGTATTGATCCGTTGCCTCCTTATGCTACTATTGTGTATATTAGGCTCGTATTCGTTTTTTAGTGAGATGCTTAATCCTTATTAGAGTTGTTAGTTGGTTTAAGGGTATTAGGAGTGTTGTGCCTTATTTAGTTAGGTGGTTTGCTTTTTTGTTACCTTTTATCCTCTGATGCCCTGGGGCTTAGTGGATGTGTATATTATATATCCTAGCCGCTTTGTGTATTTTAAGGAAAGTTATTTATGAGGAGTCTAGAGTTTCGCCCTGTATCCCCTGGATAATACTAGTGTTGTTGATATAAATGTGGATAGGTTGGTTTTGGGAGGTAAGGAGGGCCCGCCGGAGTCCTACCCTCGCCCCTTTAACCTCACCATCAAACACTTTTACTAAGCTAAGTTAGTTATAGCCCTAGGTTATATGCTTTTTACTTTAGTAAATAATAAACCTATACCCGGTGGTTTTATTAAACGCCTTAGAGCTTTTTAAGTAGATAATTATATGGGTATTTAGGATGGTTTTTAGCTAGTTCTAAAAAGCTTTGGTAGCCTTTTCCTTTGTTTATAGGATTATCGGGTTTTATGACCCTGGGAGGTATTGTGGTTAGAGTAGTGTTAGTTTTGGGGCCTTTGAGACGAGGCCTATTGTCCGTTGAAGCTGTGTTTACTGCCTCTCTTATTGTGAGAACCTTAGGATTAATGGGTGTTATTAGTTGACCTTTTATAGTTGTATTACGAAGCGTAAACGTGCCCCTTCTAAAACCACTTTCCTAGTAAGCAGGCCGGCATCTCAAAGGAGGTTGCTTATTAGGGCTGTTTTCTAGATTAGGAGGATGGCTCGGGTTGCTTTTATAATAATTTTATTGACCTTTTAGATGAGGCCCTTCTGGCCTGTATTAATAATCCCTCCTTGGGGGGAGGTGTGATTACTTAGGGCTGGCTTAGCTAGCCCCCTGAACTAGGTTTTTAATTCGTATAAGGTTATTAGGAGGACATAGGTGATGACCGCCTTCCGTACAGCAGCCACTGGGATCCCACCCTTTGTACTTATTAGGTATCCTAGATATTGGGCTACCTTCTTCGCTATAGCTGCTTTTGTTTCGACGTGGTGTTGGAAAGAGAGTTTTTTATTAAACCAAACCCCTAACCAACGGATTAGCTCGATTAAGGTTTTAATTTCTAGGGTTTTAATTTTAATTCTTAGTAAATCCTTAGGTTATTTATGTTTTTGAATAAAATATATAATTTTGTATTTTGTTAGGTTAAAAAAGACCTTATTCTTAGTGCCCTAGTTTAGGATCTGGGTTATCTCCTGGCTTAGGGATACGGTGTTTTTTTCGAGGGATAAGCTAGTAGTTAAAAGGCCTATATCGTCTGTATATCCAAACCGAAGCTTTGAATTCTCTATTAGGATCTCAGTGATATAGAGTAAAAAGAGAATGGGTAATAGTGGGGAGTTTTGAGGTAACCCATAGGTTAGAGGGAAGCCCTCTGTTGTTGTCTTTTTGAGCCTGACCCTGGCAGCGTGGTCTGATATAAACGCATGGATCAGCCTGATTAGGCTGTCGGGCTAGCCCTGATGCCGCAGTCTGATGATAAGGTGGTTGCGAAGAACAGAATTAAAGGTCCCCTTCACATCTATTGTCGTTAGTGTAACTGTGAGCCCCTTATTAAGGGCTTGTTTAATATTATGAGTAAGACAGGTTGTTAGATCGATAGCTGCTCTGCCTGGTAGGGCCCTTATTTGTTGTGGGCTGGTTACCCTTTCTAGAATAATGAGGTAAGCTATTTGTCGGATCTAGGGGTCAATTCGTGATATATTCAATTGTGTGTAATTATTCTTATTCTCCTTATTGTTCAGGGGAGAACTTGGCCCTTAAAGTGGCTGGTTTAAGGGTGCGTTTCGGCCCGTTATTATTCCACGCCGTGTACGGCCTTCGAGTGCGCCGGAAGTGGATTGGGTGCTTGGCACAGCGGATTCGATACGCCCCTTTAGGGAGGCCTCCGTCTGGTGGGCTTCCTCCTACCTGATCTGTTTTTTAATAGTTATTTCTAAGCGTTGTAATTCTTTCGAAGCTTAGACTCCGTTTTCCTCCGTTTAAAGTACTTCTTAAATATCCTTTCTACGGGATTTACGAGTCCTAGGAGTGTGAGGAATACGAGCTTCAACGTCCCATATGTTATTCTTGGCTATCTCGGCCTCCTAGTGGGCCTTATCTACGGTGATATTGCGATGATGGTTGTTTTTAAGACGAGCCCGCTGGTCACTCATATTCAGCTATGTAAGAAATACCTGAAAAGGCTACTTCGGGAGCGTTTTTGTTAGTCCATCTGCTATTAGCTTAGCTGACGGTGTATATGCGATGTTAATGCGGTTATTCTCGATTTCTTAATGTAATTAGTGGTTATGAATATTAATGTGGTGTAGGTGTGTTTATAATTGTATTTGTTTTATAGTTATAAGGTGCATAGTTTACTGGTTATTGTATTATATATGAATTTGTAGTTAAGAGTGTATTTAAGGTATGAACTTAGTGTCACGGGCCAAGGCCCGATCAGAGGCCTCGGAACCACTCGGCCATGTCCAACGCCAATCGCTGCTTACTAAGCCTGACCAGGCCCAGGCAGACCTGATCAGGATCCAACGGACTTGTGGGGCAGCAGACTTTTCCTTCTTTTCTCCTTATCTTGAAGATACTCATAGTAGTCGCCATAACTAATTGCAATATACGTACTTAGACCATTACATTATCTTCAAAATCATCAAAGGTAATCAATTAAACGCCTAATACAAAAGCCCACGATCTGTGTAAGAGTAGCAAAAAGTTCTAGACGGGTTAACTTAAGGAGTCCCTAAACATCTAAAATTGATTAGTATAACCTAATTAGACCTAAAGGTTATTATAAACTCGAAATAACGTGTGTGTATATTCGTAGTAGAGTACCTCGACTATGTTATTAAGCATACTACGGTTACTACTGAACGCAAAACACCAGGATAAGCGATAACCACGCGACGATGGAAGGTAACGCTAAACTATCTGGAAACCCGTAGTAGTTAGTACAACTAATTGGACAACTTATAACCCAACTATAGGAGATGCGGACCACCTAAGTAATCGAACAAGAGACCCAATAAGAGTAGATTCGATTATTATAGGAAGCCCTAGTAGAACCCAGGTACCCGATATCGATAATAAACTAGTCCCTAATACCCTTTATAACACTAATTCCCCCCGATTAGGCCTACGTATTACCTCCGAAATAAATTAAATATTAAATTCCTAACCCACCGAAGTTTAATAGATTACGTAAAAAGTTTTAATAATAGTACCTTAAGATGGGAGGGAAGATAAGCGTAGATAAAAAAGCCTTCGGTTTAGAGTTAACCGTATACACCTACATCTATTCTAAACTAAAAAACACTGCGCAAACCATGGTGAGCGCCTATTATACGTAAAAAGGGGCCGATGGGTCGAAGAACCCGGATAAATTCATAGAATACTTAAAGGGTTATTACGTGGACCCTAATATAGAAGTATAAGCCCTCGACCAACTAAGGACTATACGGTAAAAAGAGAACGAGAATTTCACTTACTTCCTCCCTAAGTTTGAAAAGGAGTTCATAGAAGTAGAAGGAGGACACTGGTTAAACGTTATAAAGATCAACTACCTTAAAGGAGCCCTGAACACCATAATAAGAGCCCCCCTTATCAGCATAATTAATAAACCAACAACATATACTATATATACTTAGATACTCCTAAGTATAAGCTTAGAATTGGATAACGAATCCTATTAAGCCCACCGTGAACATCGGCGTAGGAGATCGCTAACCCTTAATTAAATAAGAACTAAGTCCCCTTAGAAATAGAATGGTCAATTAGAGTTCCCCTAACCTAATTAGATGGAGTGGGAACCTATAAAAGCAAATAAGCTAGCTAAGGATAAGAAAGTCCATAAACGGCCAAGCTAAGAGGAAGTTTATAAATATTATAATTATAATAAAAAAGGGTATATATAATAGTAATACCCTGAGGATTGAAAAGAGATAAGGAAAACTAAAACTTTTAAAGGAAAAACTAAGGAATAAAATAAAACGAATAATAGTTTTAATTAGGACCTTGAGGACTCGGGAAAAGAGTAACCCCTGGTGAAAGTTGTTATTAGGAGGAATAAGTTATAGAGGAATGGAAGGTCGTTAAAAAAAGTATGGATTATAACCCATTTTACGTCAATATCTGGATTAATGGGATACACTATACAACTACCCTTATTAATATAGGGTGTTTAATATACGCCCTGATTAGCAACGCCTTCGCTAAGAAACTCCGCTTACTACACATTAGTATTATACCTCGGAACTTAATATAAATCACCACTATAATTCCTAGTATAATTCACTATATCACTTACACTAATATTGATATTAATAGTTATAAACAACACTAATTATTTTTTTATATTATTCCTAACTAAGAAAACGACGTTATCCTTAGAAGGTCCTAGATAATTAACGATAATGTTATAGTTTACTTAGTACGAGGTACTCTACATATAAGTGTCGTGGACTACTAGGTAATAAAAAGGAAACCGGGTTAAGCCTGGTAAAATCCAAAGTTCCTAATCCAGTAATAAATTAGATTAGTATTCTTAGCCCTAATTAGGTGAGTATAGAAAAAAAAAGAGACTCCTCTTAGCATATCCACCCTAAATACGTTCTCTATAAATTTAGCTGATATTAAGAAGGCCCTAACACTAAAAATAAAAATAAACCCGAGGACGAAACTCCCTACGTATTACTATAAGTTTTTATATATCTTCGACCAAAATAAGGCTGATTAATTACCGCTATACTAGAAGAACGTTAATTATATTATCCCTATTAAGAAGAACTCCTATGGTCAAAATAAACTAGTGATCTGGGGACCTTTATATGGTATGTTAAGGGAAGAGTTAATTGTACTACGCCGAACCCTTACAAAACTATTAGATAAAGGGTTTATTAGGGCTAGTAACTCCCCTGTATTATCGCCCATTCTATTTATCCGGAAGCCTGGAAAAGGGTTACGGTTTTATATCGATTACCGTGCCCTTAATACTATTATAAAAAAGGACCAATACCCTTTACCCCTAATTAGTGAGACCCTAAGGGCATTAGTAAAAGCGAAGTAGTTAATAAAGTTGGATATTATTACTACGTTTTATAAAATCCGGGTTAAGAAAAGAGATAAATAAAAGACGGCGTTTAGGACGAGGTATGGGTTATACAAATAAATAATTACCCCCTTTAGTTTAACTAGAGCCCCCGTAACGTTCTAACAATATATTAACCACACCCTACGAGACTTCCTAAATAAGTTCTACTTAGCCTATATCGACGATGTCCTGATTTATTCGGACAACTCCCTCTTTAATTATAAAGAGAAGGTTAAAAAGGTCCTTGAGCGCCTAGGCGCTACAGGCCTGCATATGGATATCGATAAGTGCAAATTCGAGGCTAAGAGCGTTAAGTATTTGGGGTTTATTATTAATGTTGATAAGGGAATTCGCGTAGACCCTAAAAAGATTAAGGTAATCCAGGGATAGGAAGTACCCCGATTAATACAAGGAGTCCATGGGTTCATCGGTTTTACCAACTACTACCAGCAATTTATACCCAACTTCTCAGGGATCGCATAACCCCTAACAACCTTAACTAAAAGGGATATACTATTCATTTAGAGCAAAGAGTACACTAGAGCGTTCAAGGAGCTAAAGATGCTCCTGATCAGTGCACCTATATTAGCTCACTAGGACCCTAATCGAGCTACAGTACTCGAGACCGATTCGTCTGGTTATATGGTAGGAGGTGCCTTATTATAATATAATAACGAAGGGATCCTAAAACTTATAACATTCTTTTCACATAAGAACCTACCTGCAGAGTATAATTACCCAATACACAATAAGGAACTATTAGTAATAATACACTACTTAGAGTACTAGGATTCAGAACTACGGAGTGTAGAAGAGTTTACTATCCTAATTAATCACCTAAATCTAAAGTACTTCATAACGAAGAAATAATTAAGTGAACATCAAATTAGGTGGTTAGAATTACTATCCCATTACAACTTCACTATCTAATTTAAACTTAATAAAAAAGTAATAGTTCCTAATACATTATCGAAACGTAAACAGGATATCCCTAGTACCCTATAAGACGATAAGTTAAAGGGTCGGAAAATTAAACTCCTAAAAAACAGGATTAACGTATTACGAGTTAATAACATAGTAGTGATTAGAGAAGTGTAGGCCCGATTAGGGTAAGTAAAGAGGGTTAAATCTAATATAAGAGACTCCCCCGGAGACATAAATTAGACCAACAACCCTAGCCCAAATAAGACGGAACCCCCCTTAAACCCTTTTAAAAAAAAGCTATTACACTCCTAATAAGATAAAACCTTAGACCAGAATAACCAATATTAACTAATTAGGGGGATAATACAAAAAGGAGACCAATAACTTCCCTCATAGTAAAAGTTACCGATAATACTATTAGAATATATAATCAACGATAATAAGAGATTATTATGGAGGGATAGAATCTGGATTCCATATTATAATATAAGCCTTTAAGGACAGGTTTAATCTAGAAGTTCTACGACTCTACGTTAACGGGATATCCAGGGAGGGACACTTTAAAAGCCCTAATTAACCACTAGTTCCACTAACCAGGCTTATCCCAGGATATCCGAAAATTTATAAGGAACTACGACGTTTATGGACAAAGAAACGTATAGTATAATAAGAAGAGGGGCCTATTAAAGCCTCTACTTATCCCTAGACGGATCTGGGTAGAGGTCTTTATCGACTTTATAACAGGACTGCCCCCTTCCCGCCGTAATGGGGCTATGAACATTATAGTGGTGACCGATCATCTATTAAAGAACGTAATCTTTGAGTTATTAAAGGATATTACAACGGATACAATAGTAAACCAACTAATCCGAGGTCTAATTAGGTATTATGGGATACCTTATGTAATTATATTAAATAGGGGACCATAGTTTACGAGTCTTATATGGAAATAACTCTGCTAATTACTATGGATTAAATAAAGACTCTTTATAGTGTTTTACCCAGAAATGGACGGAGCTATAGAGAGGGTAAACCAGGTAATGGAAACTTATTTTAGAGTGTATATAACGTATACTCAGGACGATTAGGATGAACTACTCCTAATAATAATAATAGTTATTAATAACTAGGTCACCTTATTAATAAGACTTAGCCCGTTCTTTATTACTTATAGGTATAACTTAGACCTAATTAGAGTAGAGGAACCCCTGCGGAATAGCAATAAAACCCCTATAGTAAGAGCAGAGGTTCTAATCTAAAAGTTAAAGGACACTTTTAAGTAAGCTTAAGTAATAATAACGGTAATATAAAAAAAATAAGAGATTACTATAAACGCAAAGTACTAACTGTCTAATTAGTTTAAACTTAGGGATAAGGTTTAGTTAAGGTTATAGAATATTTAATTTAATTAATTATTAAAGAAGTTCGACTAGGTTAATACGAAGTACACCATCCTTAAACTAGTTGGATCCTATGTTTACTAGCTAAATACACTACTAGGGATCTATAATATTTTCTATATAAGCCTGATCAGGTACATTAAAGTTAATTTGTTATTATTATAAAGCCGTAACGATGCCCAGCCACCTATGATACTAGTGGTTAATAGGGAGGAGTTTAAAGTTAAAGAGATCCGTAATGCGTAGAAAGTACGGGGTGGATAAAAGGTTTTAGTGAAGTGGAAGGATTATACTTAACTCACCTGGGAATTAGTGGATATGCTGGTGAACATAGCGGCCTTGGACCGTTACGAGGCTAATTATAGGAATATCCCTTAGGAAGGGAGGGGAGGAAGGGGGTAATTATTATGGGCTAAAGCCCGATCAGAGGCCTCGGAACTACTCGGCTATGTTTAACACTAATCACTACTTACTAAGTTTGACCAGGCCTAGGTAGACCTAATTAGGATCCAACGGACTTGTGGGGCAGCAGACTTTTCCTTCCTTTCTCCTTATCTTAAAGATACTCGTAGTAGTCGCTATAGCTAGTTGCAATATACGTGCTTGGACCGTTACACTTAGTGCTTTGGGTGTCCTTCGTAGGGAGTTATATTTGTAAAGCGGATATTAACTAGTTTATGAAGATGGCTTTTTTATTGTGTATAATAGGGTAAGGATTTCGGCTTTTGTTATTAAGGTTATAATTATTTATTGTTTATTTACTTTTTATATAATAGTTATACTAAAGAGTTATATTATAAGTATTTAATAACTCTTCTAATTAAGTGTATTATTAGTGAAATTAGTATTTAAAGTGATTTTTAAAGTGTTCTTAGGGCTCCCCGGTGCGGCTCCGTATTCAAAATAGAGGGAATACGTCGAGTAGAGGTATTGGAATACTTGATCCGTTGTGTGTTGGTGATTTGGTCCTGGGTTTTGATTGAAGTGTGTAAGATGGTTTATGGTGAATATGATATTTAGGTGAGTTATTACTATTATATATATAATTGTTCTAATATTGTATTAATACTTTTTAATTTCCTATGGTTTTATTACCCCGTTGTATAAAAATAACTCGACGGTTATTATAAGGGTTTTGCACTGCGCTTTAAGTGGTTTATTAGTGTTTAGTAGGAGTTTTCTCACCTTTTTAGTGAATCCTAATTATGAGAGCTAAATCTTCCTGATTACTTAGTTCCTTAAGACCTCGATTCCTAAGAACTATTATAATTTATAATCGCCTTTTAGATAATAGTGTTCTTGAAGTTGGCTTATTAATACTATTGCTTTATTGTAATACTTATAAGGGAAGGCTAAGACGTAGTTATTAATATAGAAGAAGAATATGATTTACCCCTTTTGCTAATAGTAGTTCTCTCCGGTGACTTATTAAAAGCTAAGTTTTAGGAGCCCGCTTTCTAGGTGTTTTTATTAGAGTAGAGGGGACCTTTTAAGGCTATAAAATGCGTTTTTTTAAGTGTAATACTCGTTTAGTTTTTTGGTATTTAGGTGGGAGTTATATATGCACTTCCTCGTTAATTGTTATTTGTATAAAAGTATTTATTGTGTTGTATTATAAAAGCTTTATATTAAAATAAGTAATTATTATAATAAGGATTTAAAATAACATACTTATGAGTATAGTAGTATACGTTTCTTACTTATTTTTATTATTATTAATCCCTATGGATAACGAGGTGTAAGGTATATACTTAGTGATAACTGAGAATTTACTTACCTTGTGCTTATTCTTTGTTGACCTTCTCCTAGGAGTAGGAGTTCTTATAGCCTATTAGATAACTTATTTTAGTTATTCTAAAGTTGTTCTTATATAAGTAATCTTTTAAGTAATTATGTAATATGGGAAGAGGGGGTAATTCTTTTTAGTAAGTATTTATAAATATATTACCCTTATAACCTAGTAGAGAAAACTCTTTATGTATATAACCCAGAGTACTTCCCTTAGTGAAAGTCCCCTTTTAATTAAGGTTTTTTTAATTTACTGGAAAGGTTGTGTTATTGGAGCACTTCCCTATTAGCTTTTTAATTTAATGGTTTTTTTTAAAGGTTCTAAGGTGACTAATCTCACTAGGGATGCTGGGTTGGCCAGATTATAAATGCGAGTTTGAGAGACCGTCTATTAATTGTGTTTTGTAGTGTTGTTTCCGTTTTAGAGCTATTCTTACTAGAAAAGCAGATTTAAATGAGATTCTATGTGTGACGGGCTGGGCCCTCTTGGAGGCTTCGCAGCCTCTCAGCCATGGACTCCGCTTACCTAAGCCCGGCTTACCTAAGACGGATCAACCTTAGGCCTAATCAGAGCAAACGGGTCCTATGGGGCGGAAGACATTTTCTCCTTTTCTCTCTTATCTTAAAGATACTCGTAGTAGTTGCTATAGCTAGTTGTAATATACGTACTTAGATTATTATATTATCTTCAAAATCTTAGTATTATCGGAGATAACGAGAGTATACTGGGTACGGAAATAATTATCGACGAAAAACAAGTCTATGACCTTAGTGGGAATAATAAAGAGTCCTAAGTGGGTTGACCTAAAGGTCCCTAAACACTTAAAGCTAATCAGCGAGGTTTGATCAGGGCTAGGAGGTTTTAATAAACTCGAAAGAACGTATTCCGTGTAGTAGAGTACCTTAACAACGTCGATTAGTATACTACGGTTACTACTAAATAAAGATGTGCAAAAGGAACGATAACTATATTACGATGGAAAACAACGTCGACTTATCCGGAAACCCATAATAACTAGTATAATTAATTACTTAGTTATTAGCCCAGCTATAAGAGATGCGGACCACCTAAGCGGCCGAATAAGAGGCCCAACGAGAACAGATTCGAATACTATAATAAACCCTAACAAAACCCAAGCACTTAACCTTAACATTATACGAAGCCCCTACACCCTCTACGACGCCGATCCCACCTAATTAGGTCTACGCACCACCTCCTAAATAATCGAAACACTAAATCCCCGATCCACCGAAGTTTAACGGATTGCATAAAAGATTTTAATAATAGCACCTCGAGATAAAAGGGAAGATAAGTGTGGATAAGGAAGCCTTTAGTTCAGCATCAGTAGTATTCACTTATATTTACTCTAAACTAGAAAACATTATATAAGCTATGGTGAGTACCTATTATTCACAAGGAGGAGCTGATGGGTCGAAAAACCCTGAATAATTCATAGAATACCTAAAGGGTTACTATGTAGACCCTAACACAGAAGCACGAGCCCTCGACTAACTGAGAATAATACGTTAAAAGGAGAACGAGAGTTTTACCCACTTCCTTCCTAAGTTCGAAAAGGAGTTCGTAAAAGTGGGAGGAGGACACTGGTTGGATAACGTTAGGATCAATTACCTAAAAGGAGCTTTAAATATTACGATAAGAACCCCTTTAATTAGTATAATTAATAAACTAACGACCTATACTATATATACCCAGATGCTCTTAACGATAGGATCAGAGCTGGACAGTGAATTGTACTAAGCTCACCGTGAGCGTCAATACAGGAGACCGCCAATACCCAGCTAGAACAAAGTCGAATCACTAACCAAACAGGATAGTCGGACAGGGTCACCTTAACCTGATCAAATGGATTGGGAACCCACTAAGGTAAGCTGGATAGCTAAGGACAAACTAGTCCGAAGAAGGTCAAGCTAAAAGGAAACCCGCAAATACTATAATTACGGTAAAAAGGGGTATATACAATAGAGATGCCCTAGAGACTGGAAAAATAAGGAGACTAAAACCTTAAAAGGGAAGACCAAAGAGCAGAGCGAAACAGATATTAGCTCTAATTAGGACTTTAAAGAGTCGGGAAAAGAGTAGCTCCTAGTGGAAGTCGTCATCAGGAGGAACAGGCTATAAAGGAATGGAAGGTTATTAAAAAAAACATAGACTGTGACCTATTTTACGTCAATATCGGGATTAATGGGATACACTACACAACTACCCTTATTAATATAGGGTGTTTAACATACGCCCTGATTAGCGACACCTTCACTAAGAAACTCCGCTTACTACGCATTAGTATTACACCTCGGAACTTAATGCAAATCACCACTACAATTCCTAGTGCAATCCGCTACGTTACTTACACTAATATCAATATTAATAACTATAAACAACACCAATTATTCTTTTATATTATTCTTAACTAAGAAGACAACGTTATCCTTAGAAGGTCCTAGATAATTAACGATAACGTTACGGTTTACCCAGCACAAAGCACTCTACATATAAGTATCGCGGACCACTAAGTAATAAAAAAGAAACCGGGTCAGGCCCGGTAAAATCCAAAGTTCCCAATCCAGTAACAAACTAAATTAGTATTCTCAACTCTAATTAGGTGGGCACAGAAGAGAAGAGAGACCCCTCTTAGTATATCCACCCTAAACACGTTCTCCATAAGTTTAGCCGATATCGAGAAGGCCCTAACACCAAAAATAAAGATAAACCCGAGGACAAAACTCCCTACGTATTACTATAAGTTTTTATATATCTTCAACCAAGATAAGACTAATTAATTACCACCATATCGAGACAACATCGACCATGCAATTCCCATTAAGAAAGACTCAACAGGGCAAAATAAACCAGTTATATGGGGACCCCTATATGGGATATCTAGGGAGGAGCTAATCGTACTTCGATGGACCCTCACAGAATTACTAGATAAAGGCTTTATTCGTATTAATAACTCTCCTACTTTATCACCTATCCTATTTATTTAAAAACCCGGGGGAGGATTGAGGTTTTATGTTAATTACCGGGCTCTGAACGTTATCACTAAGAAAAATAAATATCCCTTACCCCTAATTAGCGAAACCCTGAGAGCCTTAGCTAAGGCTAAGTGGCTGACGAAGTTAGACGTTATTGCTGTATTCCATAAGATCAGGGTTAAAGAAGGCGATGAATGGAAGACGGCCTTTAGAATAAGATACGGCTTATACGAATGGATGGTGACTCCTTTTGGCCTAATAGGGGCCCCCGCTATGTTCCAGAGGTATATTAACCACACTTTACGGGACTTCCTGGACGAATTCTGCACCGCTTATATCGACGACGTTCTGATCTATTCAGATGGCTCACTCGCTGATCATAGGGAGAAAGTCAAGAAGGTCTTAAGCCGTCTAGGTGCTGCTAGCCTATAAATCGATATTAATAAATACAACTTCGAGACGAAGAGGGTTAAATACTTAGGGTTCATTATCGATACAGGGAAGGGTATCCGCGTTAACCCAGAGAAAATTAAGGCCATCCAGACATAGGAGGTCCCCCGATCAGTGCAAGGAGTCCGTGCCTTCGTTGGTTTTACAAATTACTATCGTCAATTTATACCGGACTTCTTAGGGTTAGTATACCCCCTCACAACTTTAACGAAGAGGGATATCCTATTCGTTTAGAGTAACGAGTATATAAAAGTGTTTAATAAGTTGAAGGCCCTCCTGATTAGTGCCCCTGTACTAGTACATTGGGATCCTGATTAAGCCACTATATTGGAAACAGACTCATCAGGTTATGTGGTGGGTAGTACTTTATTATAATACGACGACGAGGGTATTTTATGGCCTATTGTGTTCTTTTTACGGAAGAACTTACTAATAGAATACAATTACCCAATATACAACAAGGAACTATTAGTTATAGTCCGCTGTTTAGAACACTGGGACTCCGAATTAAGGAGTATAAAGGAGTTTATTATCCTAACCGACCACCTTAACCTTAAGTATTTTATAACTAAGAGGTAATTAAGTAAACGCCAGGTCAGATGGTCGGAGCTCCTATCCCGTTATAACTTCACAATCCAGTTTTAACCCAGTAAACAAGCGATAATCCCCGATACACTATCTAAACGAGAATAAAACGTTCCCAACACCCAACGAGACGATCGACTAGAAGGATAGAGGATACAGCTCCTAAAGGGGAAACGGAACATGGTTATAGTAAACCGGGTAACTCTCGAGACGAATCAAATGGATACAACGGAATCCGTGGAAAGCACCACAGTAGGCGATATAGATTAGGACGACGATCCTAAGGCTAATCGGTTAGAACCCATCCTGAACCCCTTTGAAGAGGAGCCCCTAAAGTCCTCTTAGACTAAAGGACTACAATTAAATAATCGTTATTAGTTGATTAGGACAGCTGTGAAAAGGGGGGACCGTTAATTACCATTACAATGGAGGCTGCCTATAATACTATTAGAGTACTTAGTGGATAATGACGGTAAACTCCTTTGGAGGGAGAGGATCTGGGTCCCTTATTATGAACCCTTACGAACCCGGTTAATCTAAGAGTCCCATAACTCAATACTTAGTGGCCATCTCAGCAGAGACGCGTTAAAGGCCTTGATTAGCCGCCGCTTTCACTAGCCAGGCCTATCGCAGGATGTCCGACGCTTCATAAGGAACTACGACGTCTATGGACGGGGTAATATATGGCGGGATAAGAAGAGGGGTCTTCTAAAGCCCTTACCCGTCCCTGATCAGGTCTAAACAGAGATATTAGTCGACTTTATTATAGGGTTACTACTAACCCGCCGTATAGGAACAACGAATATTATAGTGGTAATAGACCGACTATTTAAGAACGTGATTTTCGAGCTACTTAAGGATATAATAATGGACATTATGGTTACGGCGTTAATGCTTAGCCTGATCAAACACCACGGACCCCCGAGAGCTATTATTTTGGACAAAGGTCCCCAATTTACTAATCGTATATAAAAACAGCTTTATTAACTATTACGGATAAAACGACGTTTATCTACGGCTTTCTACCCGGAGATAGACGGCGCCATAAAATAAGTTAACTAGGTAATAGAAACCTACCTCCGAGCTTATACTTTGTACACTCAAAATAATTAGGACAACCTACTTCCAATAGCGATAATGGCTATTAATAATAGGGTTACCTCGTTAACAGGCCTTAGCCCTTTTTTCACTACCCACGGCTATGATATTAACCTGATTAGAGTAAGGGAAACTTTGTGGACTGAAGGAAAGACCCTCGCAGCTCGGGCAGAGGCCCTAGTCTCGAAGTTGAAGGAGGCCTCCGAATAGGCATAAGCGGCGATGGCCTCCGCCCAAGAGTGATAAGAAGCCTCGGCAAATATACGACGCCAGCCTTTTAACTAGTTTTAACTAGGGGACAAGGTCTAGTTAAGGTTTAAGAACGTCCGTTCTAAGAGACCATCTAAGAAGTTGGACTGGATAAATACGAAGTACATTGTGTTAGAAATAGTCGGATCCCATACCTGCCGGTTTAATACGCTACCGGGTATTCATAACGTCTTTTATATATCCCTAATCAGGCATATAGGAGTTGACCTACTACTATTACAAGAACGAGACGACGCCCAACCACCACCTCTACTAGTAGACGACGAAAAGGAATTCAAAGTCGAAGAGATCTAGGATACTAAGAAGATTCGTAGTTCTTAGAAGGTTTTAGTTAAGTGGAAGGGCTACGTGGAGCCTACTTAGGAACTAGTTGAGTTATTAACGGAGATTATAGCTTTGGATCGTTACGAGGTTAGTTATGGACGAGTCCCTCTGAACGGGGAGGAGGGAGAGGGGGGGTAATTGTGATGGGCTGGGCCCTTTTGGAGGCTTCGTAGCCTCTTAACCATGGACTCCGCTTACCTAAGCCCGGCTTACCTAAGACGGATTAACCTTAGGCCTGATTAGAGCAAACGGGTCCTATGGGGCAGAAGACATTTTCTCCTTTTCTCTCTTATCTTGAAGATACTCGTAGTAGTCGCCATAGCTAGTTGTAATATACGTGCTTGGACCGTTACACTATGCTTCGCTGTGTTTTTACTGTGGTCCAAGGTTATGGTTTTGTATTACGCTTCTTCTTTGTTTTCCCCCCGCCCCTTTATAACTAAAACTGTTTTTAAAGTAGTAAAAAATAATAAGGGTTTTGGTGGTAATGTTTTAGGTGTTAGGTATAGCGCAAAGCACCTTATATTATATTACTTTAACTTATCTGAGTATGTTTTTATAATAAAGTTCGCTTTTAGAGTGTTTTTATTATATTTTGGATTTATTTTAAGAGTGAGGGTGACCATTTTTATTTCCTCGTTAGTGTTTTGTATTAATGTTTATAGTTAGGTTTTCTCGATGAGTTCTTAAATTTGCGCTTTAATTACTTATAGATTTAAATAGTGAAATTCCTTAATAGTACTCTTAAGGTTCTTATTGAAGTGTGCTTTTTTATTAAATATAATGTTTTTATTATAAAGATATCCCTTTTAAGAGGGTTTTATATTCTGAATTAATTATTTAATGTATAGCTTATTAAAAAGCTGATCTACGTACATAGTGTAAACTTTATCCGCTGCTGGTGTTTGAGTTGCGTGTTAGTTATTAGGGTATAGACCTTATAGCTGTAGGATTATAGGTAGGAAAGGTTAGGGATCGTATAAATCTCGTCTTCTCTGCTCTAGAACTGCTTATGGAATTGTTTATAAGGTATTTTTAATTTATATATTCGTAATGGGGTTTAATTATAAAAGTAGATTATTATTTTAATAATCTTAGGTTATAAGTAGTCTAGGAAATTAGTTATAATAATTATTACCCTAGCCTTGGCTTTAATAATCGCAGCGAACCTTTCAGCACCTCTGTTCTGAGCCTGTGTATTAGGTGCTGATGTTTTAATTGTTATTCTACGCCCCTTCAGGTCCACTACGAGGCGTGAATATCTCAGAAGCTCATTATCAGTCTCTAGGAACTTGACCTTTGTATTATAAACGTATTTTAAATAGTTAAGTAACTCGAATAACGCTTTTGAGATCGTTTTTATTGTTCTCTTTTATAAGTAAAAGTCCTATACTAACCCTGAGGTTTAGTTAGAAAAAAGTATAAGGGTCGTATTGCGAAGGGCTGGTCCTAGGCCTTGTCTCAACCGAAAGGTAGCCAAATACTGTTTATTTTAAGCTAAAGAGGAAAAGGGTAAACTACGATATGGCGCGAAATCTCTGCTTCTTAGGGGGTGGGCGCTAGTGGGGCACCGGTGGGGCACTAGTACGAGCACGGGTATAGCCCGGGTATAACCACCGGGTTCGGCCCGTGATATTACCCCCCTCCTCCCCCTACGCGGCCTTTAGTTCCTAGCTAGCCTCCTAGGGGGGCACCTGCGCATACGCCGCATCCCCGTCGTTCTCCAATATCGGCCTATAATGCTCCTCGTAATGGTCCAGTGCCTCCGTTTCCTCTATAGCACCGGCTGGCTCCTACGTAGAGTTAATATAACCCTCCCACTTCACTAGGGCTTCACGTCTTCTCCCTCTACCCACCATCTTTTATCTAATAACGTAAATCTCCTTTACCTACTACTAATCCTCGCTATCTATTTCCCTAGGTGACCACTTATACTAAAATCGTAGTACTCTTATATAACCCTTATCCATAGTAAGTTCAAAGGGTCATCATCATCTCTTCCTCTAGGAACCCATACTTCGTCCCAGAACATTAACCTCTACTACTTATTAATTACACATTCCGTGATCTAGCCCTTTAACTACAACTCTAGTGGGAAGCTGCGCTATCCCTACTTCACCACCTCGTAAACTTAGTGGTATAACCTATTTTCTTTAATAGTCTAGTCCTAAAGTGTTTATAACTCACTATTATTCGTAAATATTATTATATATAAGAGTATTAGTAAGTCGTTTATAGTATAGCCCACTTAGGGGGCACTAGTTCCTTCCTTAGGGATAGCGTAGTTAGGTATTAACTAGAGTACACGTCCCTGTTCTCTTTTATCGTCCTAGCCCTAGAGGGCGTCCTGCTCCCTCTGAGAGAGGGCATCGGGGATTACTATTTCCTTTCCTGGCCGGTACTCTAAATAAAAGTTATATTAGGCTAGCTCTTCTGCTCACCAGCTCTGCTTCTTGGTGAGGCGCTGCTTCCTCATAAAGTGTTCAAGGTTTTTGTGATCCGTAAGAATTTTGAAGTTTGTATAAGGGTGCCGCCCAAGGCAAACCCTAAACAGTCTATCTCCACTATTATCTTTCCTTCAGGGTTAAAGCAGCGAAACACCAGCTCCATACTGAATAACCACTTAAGCTCCTGGAATCCTTCTTCCTAACTAGGTCCCCAGTGGAACATAGCCGACTTTTTTATAAACCTCGTAAAGGGCTTAATAATAATAGTATAATTAGGTATAAAAATACAATAATAATTCGTAAACCTAAGGAAACTTCTAACCCCCTTTACAATCTTCACGGTCTTAATTAAAAAGGTACACTTCTTAGGGTCTAATCGTAGTCCGGCCTCTGCTAAGCGCCGGAGGACCACCCATACCTTCTCTTTGTACTTCTTCTTTAACCTAAACGTATAAATTAGGATATTATTTAAATAAGTAGTGACGAAGTCGTTTAAGAAGTTTTAGAGAGTTATACTAATATACTATTAGAACGTAGTTGGGGCCCCGGTGAGTCTAAAGGGGTAAACTAACCACTCGAAGAGTCCGTATCTCGTATAAAACACTATTTTCTCGACGTCTTCTTTTATAATCCGAATTTTATAGAATATAACCACGACGTTAAACTTCGTATACTATTACGTAGCGGTTACCCATCGGAGGGTCTCTAATATAAGTAATAGTGGATAATGGTCCTTTTTCGTAATACTATTAAGGGCTCGGTAATTAACGTAGAACCGAATTCCCCTACTAGACTTCTTAATAAATAATACTAGGGTACCCACTGGTGAGCTGCTGGCTCGAATAAACCCTTTGTTTAGTAGGTCCTCTAATATCTTTTTTAGGACTAAGAGTTCCTTACGGGATATCCTATATAAGGGTCCCTATAAAAGTATAAGTTCTTAGTTGTGAGTGTCCTTAATAAGGGGGATTTTATGGTTAACCCCTGGTCTCCTAGGGGGCACCGAGTACACCTTCTCCGGGTCAAATAAGTCTCTAAGCTCCTTATAGACCTAGCCTAGGACGAGTTCCTTTATATCCATAGGTTTCTTTTCTTTTAGCGTATCCTCGATGTCCCTTAAACTCACAATTATAACCTGGGTCTTTGGTGCCCTTTGGTACTTTACTCGTTGGTATATAATTATAAATGTAGGGGCCGTTAATAATCGGGTTATGTGAATCTCTTTTATAATAGTTAGTTTTTCCTAATTAGAGAGGTATACGTTTACTCCTCTTTTATTATGGTGTGCCCGCTAAGTAGTGGTGTTATATATTATATAATTTACTTTTATTTATAGTTTCCCTAGGTATATAGGGGGGTTTAGGCCTTTTACTATGTATACGTAAATTTTCTGAGTATAGCTACTTAATTCTAGATCTAGGATAATTATACCCTGGGTATTACTAGGTGATAGCCCGTTTTGTGTATACCCTCGCAGAGCACACTTTTTTTAATCCATTAGCGGTAATCGGAGGTGTTTAGAGAGAGACTAATCCACTATTACGTAGACGTCGTAGTTAGTATTGATGAGGGCGTGTGTTAAGTGTCCTTTGTTAATCCTTACCTGAATAGTAGTTAACCCTTAGCTCCTCTACTATTACTCTTTTTAGTGGGACTCCTATTCTTTGGTTTCCTCCTTCGTCGGCTTTAGTACCCGATTTTATATTAGAGTTACTCTTTTCTTAAATTATCCTTATTAAAGGAGGTATTGGTGGCCTCTTAGTTCTCTTTTTTTAACCCGGGATCCTTTTATTTTTTCATTACCTTAGTACGGGTAACCTTCGTTTACTTAGAAACCTTTTTTCGGTAATTCCTAATAATATAACCTTTTTTATTATAATAAAAGTATTTACGGCGGTCCACTAGTGAGCTACCCGAGGAGTGGTGGTGGTGGTGGTCCTTCTCCTTTCTTTGAGTTAATAAGGTGCGGGCAACGCTAGTTATCTGAACATCTCTATTATGATCCTTCTGTGGAGGGGCTGGGGTTGGGGACCAGCGATACTCCCGTTTAGTAGCGACGGGTGTTATACGCTCCAACTTCTAGGTAACGTCTTATACTTTAGTAAGCTACTAAGTGTATTCCCTTAGTAGGGAGATGGTGACCAGGTGCTCCTTTAGGTGGAAAGTAAGGGCGTTTTCTAATATAGTAATTTTAACGGTGTTAAGTTATACACCACCTCCTACGTCTATTATTATTCGTTTAAACTTTAGTAGGAAAGTAATTAGTTTCTTATTATCTTTTTAATGGAGGGTTTATAGTTGGGTTATGGTTTGGGGTTGGGTGTTCGGGTCTTAGTAGGTTTTATTGAAGTAGGATATGAAATCTTTGGGGTTACGTTAACCTCTAAGCCCCCCGGTTATGTAGAATGTAGTAACCACTTATTGGGGACTGGTGTCCAGATAGGAGTTAACTAAGTATTATAATTCTTAGTTAATAGAGTAGAATACTTTGTTTATGGTGATTTTATCCCTCATCTACTATACCTAAGAAGGGTAGTCCTTCCACTTCCCTAAGAACTTTAAGGGTATTAGTAGTGGTTTACGGTGCATCGGTGTTTTTATTACGAGGTGGCGGTTACCCATTAGTGGGGCTTTGGTGCCTGCATCTTCTATAAGGGTCAGTATCATCGCCCCTAAACCTCGGCTTCGCTCCAGCTCATTAGAGAGCTCAGTAATCCTCGCTTATAGGGGCCCAAGGGCCTCGTTTAAGGTTAAATATAGTTGGGCCTGCAGTTTATTAGCTATTATATTAGTTAATATCCTTTTCTTAATTGGTGGGGAGCTGCGCTCTACCCAGCGTCCGACGTTCATCGATTTATCGTCAGGGAGCTGTACTTAACCTGGGATTCCGCTTCGTAACCGGTAAGGAGCCACACTTAACCTAACGGTATCTTATATAATAGATAAAACTGAGCTTAAAATATACGAAGGGCTGGTCCTAGGCCTTGTCTTAACCAAAAGGTAACCAAATACTATTTATTTTAAACTAAAAAGGAAAAGGGTAAACTATAATATGGTGCGAAATCTCTGCTTCTTAGGGGGTGGGCACTAGTGGGGCACCGGTGGGGCACCAGTGCGAGCACGGGCATAGCCCGGGCATAACCACCGGGTTCGGCCCGTGACACGTATATCCTTTATATTCCTTGTTATAGTTGTGGAAATTAAGTATTAGACGGTCTCCGGCTTTTACTTATTTAACTGATCCTCTTAGTGCTTAGCGGATTTGGTGTGTTATATTTATTATCCTATACACATTATATTCTATAGGGTCTCTGCTTTTTTGATCTAAGAGTTTTACTCCCCTTATTGCGTTGTTAAGGTGATTTAGAGCGTCTCTCCCTGGGTATCCAAGTCTCCGATACTATTTTTCGATGCTTACCTGGATAGGTTTGCGGATTATTGTATTTGTAAAGTGGTTTTTTTGTGTGGATCTCGGGAACTCGTTTAGTGTAGGTTAAGGGAGTGGAATGATTATTATGAGTGTTATTTTATTTTTTATAGGTTTATAATTGAGAATATTTTAATTATGGATTTTGAATAATTTATAAATATAGGTTTAGTTTATGTACTTAATATAATTATTACCGGGGTTAATATTCCACTAAAAGCCCCTTTAGTATAAGTGTTTTAAAGAGATAAGATTACTTATAAACCCTTTATAGAGTGTTGTGTTATATAAGCGGAGTTTAAATGGCTTACTATCTCGCCCTTTAACGTAAATATCTATTATTCCGAAATTATTAATTATCACTTACTGAGTATTTGCTTAGAGATAGTTATTAGGTGTAGTATTTATTAGTTATATGAATTATAAGGAGTTATTAAAAATGTAAATTATAATTTTAGAGTTAAGGATTATGGATTTATAAAATGAGTATGTGTTATGAGATGTTATTAGGGTGGTTTGAATACGGGTATAATAATATCCTATGAATGAATTTGATTTTATAATAAGTTTAAGTTTTTGGATGCGCTTAGTAAGGTTTTTGTTATTCTTAAGTTACTTAGTAACGAACTTTTTAAGTATTTAATTATAGTATATGTGGTTAGGGCGCTTATTAGGGAAGACCAGCTAATACTTAGAGAATTAGTAACCTTATTTTAAGTATATAATATACGTTCTTCCCTTATAGAATTATTGGATTTATTAGTTAAGGAGTGCGGCTGTTTACCTTTACTCTTTTCATTGCCCCTTCTGTGGCCTTTACGGCCTCTATTGCAGGCCTTTTATAGTTGGGTCCTTGTTTATTGTGGTTTATTGTTATTACTAGCCGGTCCGCTGGTTATTGTTATAGGTTTAAATACTTTTTATCCGGTTTTCTGTATATCCTTTGTTTAATAAAGGATTTATTAAACTTTAGTGAGGACTTTGCTTAGTATAAGTAAGTTGTTTATTATTTTGGTTTTGATTATTAATTAGTAAGCTTAAATCCATAGTTCGATAAGGCTTCCGCTAAGTGTTTATATAAACTCTGGAAACTAAATATTTAAGTATTTAGTTTATAGAATATTTATAACCTGAGTTTTATAGAGAATACTTTATTAGTAGCTAATCTAATCCTTAGTATCCTTTTGTGTAATAAGCCTTTTTTTGTTTAGATGGTTTAAGATTTTGGAATATGCTTTCGCTGTGTTTACTCGGTGTTTGTATAATGCGCCTCTAATACGGGTTTATAATTTAGAAACTTATTCATTAAGTCCCTTATCCATAGTATAATAGTATTTGAGAAGGTCCGGAGTAATAATTTTGTAGAACTAGTTTTGAAGTGTATATATAAATTTTATTGTTTTAGTATAGTATTTATAGTTGTCGTTGTATTCCGCTCGTCGTTCTTTATATAAAGTAAGGTTCATAGGGGATAGTTCTTTAAGGGTGTGAGTTTGCTTTATAGAGGTTTTAGGGCCTAGAACGTATTCTTTATTGGGTTCCTGAGTTGTGTTGCTTTCTGAGGTGCTTTTGGTTCTTTGGCGGAGTGTTTTTGGGTGGTCGGAGATCGCTGGTCGCTCTGGTATTCGAGTGATCTCTTTGTAGGTTTCTTCTTTGGTGTTTTCAGAGTATTTGACCTTGACCGATGGATTGATTTATAGTGTTTTATAAGTTGTAGGTTTTCGCCTGGGATTGTAATTGGTTGAACCAAAGGACCTAGTCCCTGGTTGTTTGAAGGGCGATCTTCGTAGTAGAGGTCGTTATTGTTATTATTGAGTGGGTATTTTGCGTAGGAATAGTGGTTATAAGTAGGGTTCGGTTTAATAGCTGCTTTTAGTACGTATTGGACTGTTAATTGTCGGATCTAGGGGTTAATTTGTGATATATTTAATTGTGTGTGATTGTTCTTATTCTCCTTATTATTTAGGGGAGAATTTGGCCCTTAAAGTGGCTGGTTTAAGGGTGCGTTTCGGCCTGTTATTATTCTACGCCGTGTATGGCCTTCGAGTGCGCCGGAAGTGGATTGGGCGCTTGGCACAGCGGATTCGACACTATTCTCTTAGTTACTAGCTTCTTGAGCCCTTTGCCGAGGTATAATAAGAGGGTAATCGGCCTCCAGGATTCAACTTTTGAAAAGTTGGTTTTTCCAGGCTTCTGGATTATAATAACCTTTATTTTACGGAAAGGCTGCGGAAAGTAGTTAGTTTAAATATAAGCTTAGAAGAATAGTTGAACCAGCTCGGATATAGAGTCCCAGTAAGCCTTAAGTAGTTTTATGGTGATTCCGTTAATACTAGGGGTCATAGTCTTTATTAGGGTGGTTACCTTTATTTACTCCTAGTTAATCGTAACTTGCTAGGGTATATATCGTCTTAGGACTATAACCACGTCGAAGGGGTCCCTAGGTAGGTTATCCGCATTGTTGAACCTCTCTAATAGGGCCCTCTATAAAGCCTAGGCCTTATCCTGATTATTATTATACATCTGGCCCTTAACTATTAAGGGGGGAGTTTTAATTATTAAGCTGGTTTTACACTAACCCATTATTTTATAAAAGTCCTGATCCGATTTAACCCCTTTAATCTTAGTAGCCTAGTAAGCCCACTTAGCCTTTTTTTATTATATTTAGGAAGGCTTTTTGCTTTTTAGGGGTAGGGGGTGGTGAGGTTGGTTTTAGTCCCTGGGATTGTTGGATACGGGCCTTAAGGTAGGATTGGTGGGCCTCAGAATACTCCTCTATCCACTAGGGAGCCCCCTTTCCTAGGTTTCGTCGTTTTTTCCCCACTGCTTAGATAGCTGTAGATAGTAGACTGGCTATCCGGCTAGCCTGGGCGTTTACCTTGGCTAGGGTGGGTAGGTCCTTAAGGGTAAGTAAAGTTGAGGCCCTTATTTTAATTAAGTTATTAAACTGAGAAAGAACTAAATCCGGGATTAATATTAGCCCTAATTAATATATTTTGTCGGAACACCACCGTCCAGCTGGCGACACCTGTTGCCGCATATCGCCGATTGGCTCGATTAGCGAGCCAATCAGAGGTCAGGGATTGGATTCAGAATCGCGGCCACCAGCGCCGCCTTCGGCTTCCGATTCCTACCTCATACAACAACAACAGATAGGACGAATATATCGTTATCTGCCCACCCACGACAACCAGGCCTGGTGAGGTGAATCCAACATATTTATTATTTATTTATTATTATCAAGGGGAATAATAATTATAATAAGTTGGTAATTAGTTTCTAGGTATAGGTGTAAGTAGGGTCCTATGTGTGTAAGGGGGATATTTGAGAAGGATAGGTTAAGGACGTAATTATGGGTGTGGGTTAGAGCCCCTATGTCTCTAATAAAGGAGAGGTTATGGTTATTAACCCAGTTAACTAGATCGTCTCCCCTATTCCAACTAACGGATCCAGGTTCCTAGGAGTAGTGGTGGGTATTAAAATCCCTAATTATAAGGGCTCGTAATAGTGGTTAGTATCCTAGGAGGGTGGTTGTTATATAGTTATAAGGATCGCCTGGTTATTTATAGATGTTTATAATAGTGGTGTTGTTAACTTTTAACCATAGGATATCCCTTGTTTAGATAGGTCTTTGCTGCTGCACTTGTAGCCTTATCCCCTTTCGTATATATGTTATCACCCTGGGCCTTATTTCCCTGCTATCCTAAAAATTAATTAGGATATAAGAGTTATACCCAGGGTGTATGTTAATCTGAATTCTATTAGTGTAACTTATCTAGGGCTCCTAAATAAGTATTATACTAACCTAATTAACTTAATAGAGCTCTAGGAAAACTATATATACTAGAGGCTTTTTCCCTACGTTATATTAGGCTATACGTAGTACCCGTGGGGGGGCCTATTTTGGCTTACGCCTCTGAATCGAGGTCTAGGTGGTTATAGGTATTAGTAATGTTATAGTTAGGCTTATGAGCCACCCTCTGGCTCCTATTTCGGAGAGGGTGGATAGGGTGGTTAGTCTAAGGGAGGGCCTCGGGGTCTTCAGCCTCGTCTTCATCCATACTACTAACTATATCCCCATCGCCTAGGCATACAATCAATCCTTAGAAGGGGGTTCTAATATATAAGTACTTAAAGCCAGGTTATTAGCCCTGATCAGGACGGGGGTCCTGGGGTTGTTGAGTACTGCTCTGGGTAATGGTCTAGTTAATACTATTACGGACCTCGGAGGCCTTTTACCCAGCCTTCCGAATCCGTCCACGTTCCTTTTAGCCTAGGAGGGTAGGATAACCATTAAATATTAGGGGCCTAGCTAAACAGTTTATATAGCCGGCCTAGAAGGGCCCCAAACAGTTAGCACACTTCGGCTTAGCTATACAAAGCTCGGTCTCATAGGAGTCTAAGGGCTTACCACAGTTATTACAGAGTGGTCACCGGTTGTAATACTGGTTTATATAGTATCCCTAACAACCAGGGTTATACCTAAGCAGGGTCCTCTTTTTCCTAATAAGCTGGGCCTTACTACTCTGGTTAAATAATCTAAAGGGTAGTACCTTAACCATAAAAGAGATAACCCAAATAACTTCGTTTATAATAAAATTTAGGCTAAGGCGGGATTACCGGGCTAGGACTAGCTCACAACTAATCTAAGCAATAACCTCCTCCCTAATCAGGGTTAGTATATTAATACTTTTCCCATCGAAGTTTTAAAGCTTAAATAGGCAACGTGGGATAGCGTATATAAACCATTTTATGGGGGTTTCTACTTTAAAAACCCTTAAATAATCTACTAACTTTTATCTATTTCCAAAAAAACTTTACTAAATTTACTTATTTAGGGGCTTTAAAGAGTATCCGGTTAAGATATAGTAAATGTGTAGGATATCTCCTAACTATAGGCCAAGGGCCTAGCAAACTATACAGCGCAGGGCGAAAGGGGCGTTCTTCCGGGCAGCATCCAAACTTTCCTCGGGGATATAGACGAAACCCCGGAGGTCTTCTAACTAAGCCTGGGCTTACGGGCGAGTAGGGGCTTAGTTCTAGGCCGGGGCGGAGGCCGGAGCTAAGACTAAGGCTAGGGCTGGGGCTAATACCATAACGATAACCCAATTCCGGGTTAGAGTACGGGTAACTTTATTATTTATAAGCTTTTTTCAGGCCTAAATTACATAGGCGGTAACCTCTTTTGTAATCTGTTTTTTAGGTCCCTTAAAATTAGAGACCACATTATTAATAGACTAGGCGATAGTTAAAAAGACATGCTTTCGGGCCTCATAAAGTCTGGTCTGTTCGTCAAGGGCAGCTAGGATAAATCCAGTAGCTGCCCCACTTATGTTCAGGGGCCCCTTTGCTGTTAAGGGGGTGGTATTAGAAGTATCGGGCTAGCTTCCCGCGAGGCTAGGCCGGAGTGGCTGGGTCTCATTATCGCAGCGGCGTTTAGCCCTTAGGATAGGGGTTAGCTCTGGAGGAGGCCCAGAGCCCCGATCAGGGCTGGCCGGAGGGGCTAGCTGCGGTCCAGTGTCTACCGGAGGTTGTGAAGCCATCGCGGGAGGGCTCCGGGAGGGAAGGGTGAAGAGTTTTCAGCTATTAGGGATTTTAGTGATGTATCACCTATTTCATTAACAGTGGATGCCAAGAAAAATTAGGCGAGAGGGAAGTTTCTATAATGCGAGTGTATATAAAGGAATACCTCAAAGAGAGTCATGTATCCTATCGCCGGAGCAAGGCCGAGTTCATGATTTGAAACTAATTTCTGCAACCGCTGCACATTTCCGGTGTACACAATTAATTTGATCTTATCGAACAAAGCCTCGTTCGTTTCCTTGGTGATAAAATGCCGGACATTCAGCGCATAGGATATGGGGTACAAAGAGGCCAGCAACGAGTGGAGCTCGATTCGGTAGGAAAAGCCGGTGTGACCGAACGCGTATGTTTTTGTCTCCCTGGAAGACTTGAATGATTTGCCTGTTGCTTCTCTCGGCGCTCTTTGAGAGAACTAATTCGGTAGAGGCATCATTGTGAGAACTATTTCCAGCAGATGTTAGTGTCTGGGATGATGTTGAGGATACAAGTTCCGTTGTTGCCTGATGGACTATCAGCTGCCGGGAGACTTCACGTTGAGTGCTGGACTAAAGGTTAGCATGTTCTTGTGTAGGAGAAATTTCAAACATACGAGGATATCTTTGTAATTATGTGGGTTCTAAAATGTCAAAATGCTGTGGGTGCCCGACCATCATCTACTACTACTATTATTCGCTCCGATGTAGTAATCCAGCGGCAACTTCAGAAACTTGCACTGCTCAATGTCCTTGAAATCTTTCATCATATCGTCTTGAACAGGCCAATTGATCGACCTCATCTTCATTTCGCCCTTGACGGCCGGCTTCCAAGGCCCCGACTTCTCGAGCGCTTTCAGCGTGCTGTTGAAACCCCTCGCTCTGAGGAAGTCCTTGTCTGGATTCGGGTTATACGTCCTCGCGAACGACGTGAATGAATCCACGATGTACTGCTGCCACGGCAAATCGTTCTCGTCTCGAAACGGCAGCCCCTGACGCGCCAGATTGCCGAACAGCGGCAGCAGCTCTCCGGAATGGCACCGCAAGTTGTTGGTAGGCGACTCAGGATCACCGTTTGGGTGCAGCTTCGTCTTGGGCGCGTCACAGAGGTCGAGTCCCGGCCACTCTCTCGTCTGATACGTCCGCTCGAACTCGTAGTAGTACACCTCAGAACCTAACACGCCGCTGTCCAGCCCCGCGTACACGGTCGCCTGGTCGACGCATCGGAACATGGAGTCCGTCGCCAGACGAGCGCCCACTATGAGCGATGCTCGCGTCTGATTCCTGGTGTCTGGAGGGGGGAAGAGACGCTGCGGCGGGGCCGGCAGATCCTGAGAGGTGAGCCATCTGGTGTCGTTGATGGTGCTGCCATTGCGTGGCCTGATGAGAAACGGCAGGCCGTCCTCAGAGGTGATTCCCATCATCAAGTGGACTTTCAACGGATCCCCTTGGAGCTGCAGCTCGTCAGACGTCAAGTACTTGCCGTCCACGACCATGTAGCGGGCCCCGGTCACAAGTTTCTCGGTTGGCACTCGCCGAAGGCAGTCGACTTGCGACCTTGCGTTGGTGCAGTTCGTGGTATTGAGGATCGCATTCCCTATGATGTCCATTTGATCGCTGATGGAGTAGTATTTGGCGTACGAAGTCCCGTACGCCAATCCTCCGAGACTGCTGAGGGGAATCGCCCCTGCGAACTTGCCGCGGGCCTTGGGAGACGCCATCAAGGCGCGAACAGAGGCGCCGCCGGCAGACTGGCCAAATATTGTGATTTTGGCCGGGTCTCCGCCAAAGTCTCGAATATGTTCCTGGACCCAGTCTAGCGCCACGATCTGGTCTGCGAGGCCAAAGTTTCCGTTTGTCACGCCGTCGTCCAGCGCCAGGAACCCCAACGTGCCTAACCGGTAGTTGATAGTCACAACCACGACGTCGCCTCGCGATGCCAGGTTGCCTCCGTCGAACAAGGGATCGCTACCGAAGCCGCTCGTGAAAGCTCCGCCATGGATCCATAACATTACAGGCCGAAGCCGCTTGTCGGTACTTCTGGACCTGGGGAGGTATGGCGTATAAACGTTCAGGAAGTGGCAGTCCTCGGCACCGCCGAAGCCCTGAAAACAGGGAGAACCGAATTCGAGGGCTGATGCATTCTTGCTACCAGAGCCCTTGTATAGTTTCGGATAGGAGAACCGTCTCATTTTGGATGCGAAGCGCATGCCATGGAACCGAAAGCTGTTCCTATCCCGAAAGCCAAGCATGTCGTCGTTGTTGGAACGGACCATCACCTGCCACCGCTTGCTCTTGTCCTGGGCCACGCCATTGGAAAAGGGCGCCGTGTGCGTGCACAAGGCCGGGAGGGTGTCGGAAGCGCTCGGAGAGGTTGCATTGCCCTTGGAACTGACCGCCTTTGGACTGTTACCATCCTTCGTTGCGATCCAGATCGCGGACACGTTCTTCTCTTGATAGTCGAGAATGTCCAAAATCCGTTGCGTGTTATTCGAGTCTAGCGACCACAGCTGCTCCCCGAGCTCTTTGCATGTGGCGTTCGCCTGATCGAGAGAGAGACCTTCCCCCAGAAAGAGAGCGCAGGCGTTCGCCGCCGGGCTTTTTATGTCTGAATATTCGTGTCAACCTTTCAGAAACTCCTCGAGAATAACGAAACTTTGGGCGGTTTACCTAGGAGATCGTTTTCTCGAATAATGGTGACGTCTGTCTTCAGCCCTTGTAGCGACGGTACGCACAAAACAGCTGCAGCTTGCAAGGCGACCAGAGCGAGAGTTCCCGCCCACATGACGACTTACACCGAAACCGAGAGATAACACGCCGAAAGAGCACCGCAACTCCTATATACAACCATGGAGGAAAGCACAACGACGATAAGAAATTACTAAAGGAGTGGCCGTGTAGCTGTGCTCTTTAAGAATAATCTGAAGGAAAACAGACTCGAATCATGCCCATCTCGTCCCAGCGAGCAGGACATCCGCTCAACTTAACCCCGACCGGACAGTCCATTGCGTCGAGGGAACGGGGCAGAGGCCGGCCCAGGGAACAAGGAGCCAAGCGACGAGGAAAAAAAAAGGAAAAGTCGGCACGGTCCGGTTGGGTGTCCAGGCCGCCAACTTAGGCTCGCGGCGAGGCCAAGTGTGTCGTTCTAACTTGGCTTCCCCAGGCATCCAGAACGAAACTCAGGATCGAGTTTCCCTGCCGCGACGGCTTCCATGCCGGGAACAACGCAGAGAAGAAGGCAAAAAAAGATGGTGTAAGCTGCGCAGCAGGGAAGCACGATGGACGCGGGCACACCGTCGAGTTTTAGGCCAGATGCATGAGATCGCCCGGAGGCCGATGCTTGGTCCGAGCCAGGGAGCTGGGGAGGACGGCCCAGGTTTCAAAACTTTAGACTCCCGCACGCGCGCGCGCGCGATCGAGCGACGATACCCGCTTACTCGAGCCCTTTTTTCGTTTCTGCGTTTATTCCCTCATAGCTCCGAGTGGGGGTGTGTGTGAGAGTGAGGGAGAAATGCCGGAAGAGCTACTGGATTGCTGCAACCCTTCCGGCCGAGGGTGATGGAGGTGTGACGTTGAAGAGACTGGTTGCAACACACTTCGGGTGACAGCCCGCATTGCCGACTTGCCCGGATCGACTTTCAGAGTCGTACCCGGAGCCGCCGGCGGATGGACTCCCAAGAAGATCCAACAAAACTCGGATCAGTACGGAGAGATGGCTGTAACAGACGTCTAAACGTACAAACGTACCAAGACTGAGCGATATGCGGGCGAACCAGACATGGATGGAGTTGGGTGGCATAGAGAGCGAGAGAGCTGGCCAGTGAGATGAACAACACATCGACCTCGATCTCGACCATTCTTGCCCTCAAATCAAACCGTTTCCATATTTTACAGTTTTGCGGGCATGGGCCAGAATGCGATGAGGGAACTCGAAACGGGCCTCTCTGTTCTCTATTCAGCATCTGATGCTCGCTTACATTGCAGTATCTGAACTTGTCCATGCGAATGGCAAACTCTATATCCCCCAGGATCGCTTACCTCACTCGAGGTGCGGCTCTGGTAACCTTCTCTTCCTGACTCACGAAGGATGTGTGGAGGATGAGGCTCAGCATCAACCGGGGACAAGCCTTCACTGTATCACATCAAGCGCGTCAAGGCAAGACAGGTTGCGTGTCGGACGAACTGCGGCGCCAGATGTTCCTTATCTGCGACTAGCTATGTGGGAAGTCTGGAACCCCGACCGACACATCTCTCTAACTCTCGGAAGGTGGGCGAGGCTGGACCAGAGTTCGAGTCAAAATGATATCCGCTGCTTCCAGAACGACGACGAAGCTCCCAGCCACCTCGAACCCACCCTAATTCTCTGGAAAACTCCTCACTTCCTCCTTAGTCCCGATCGCCGGGTCTGTCGACTCTGCAGCAACTAAACTTGTTGTTGGTGGTGATCCAGTAGGTGAGGGGCCAGGGTTCGCACTCCGCCATGCCCCGGACCTCAATCTTATTGTCTTTGATGCAAATGTAGCTCACAGAGTTTATGCCTAATATGATGATTTGTTGGAGATCGAGGTTGCCGATTTTGGTCTCGCCGCTGATAGCGTTGTCGTTAGGGTGGGTGACGGCCAAGGCACAGGTCCTGGTGGCTATGAGCCTATGATACATCTGGCCCGCGACGTCGTTCTTGGAGACGGCCCAGTAGCCCCGGTAATTGTCCAATGCGACGAGGATGCTCTTGCAGTCTTCGACGAGGGCGCTTTGGTCTCGGTAAAGGCAGGTCTTGGAGAATTTACCACAGAGCCTCTCGGGCTTTTTTGTGTCATAGAAATGGGAGCGCTTGGAGAGCAGGGTGTGGCCGCCACCGCTGCTGCTGCTGCCATTGTCGTTCTGCTATTTGATGGCAGGGCCGGCGGCGCGCTTTTGGGTGTTGACATCGGTGGTGTGGTTGGCCTCGACACCCTCGGGGACGAAGGTGCCTATGCCCATATTGAAGAAGACCGCGTTGCAAGTACGGTTATTGAGCGAGACCTCAACGCAGGCCGAGTTCTGGAAAGGAGACGGGGTGCTGGCGCAGATAGAGTCGCAGCTGGGGTGACTGATGATAACATCACCCTGAATGACGGGGCTGGCGGCGGCAGCGAGAGCCATCACGGCCGCAGTGATGGGACAGGTCATGATAGCCACAGTGGAGAGTATCGAGAGGGCTGTTTGTTTTGATGGATGGCAAGATGAGATGGAACTTTCTTGGAAGGAAGGAAGTGTTGGTGTTGTGCGTTGTGGACTGGCCGAGGTTATGTGAAGGGAAGGAGATGTAAAGCACCTGCGAGCGAAAGGCAGGAAGGCACGCTACCCTCAGTAAGCAAGTCTGGCGAGTACAGGGAAATCGCAGAGGGCATCTAAATGTTTGTCGAGTTGGGATAAGGAGATCTTGCCCCTTGCTTTGGTTGTGGGACGTGAATGTCCGATGCAAACACACTTGCAGCAGCACTCGCCACTTCTGAAATGATGTTTTTGAAAAGCGCTTTAGGCCAAAAGAGTCTGTCACTGGAAGTAGCCGAATTCATTGGTTGAATGGGACCATTGACGGGAATCTGCTAGGTACAGTGCGATGTCACAGTCTTGAGGGAAAGTTGAAAGTACCAAAATTACCCATTTCCTGAGCCGTTTCCTCCACCAAAGCCAAGCTTTTGGTACAAGACAGAGAATTCAGCCCCTCAGTTGTCCCAGTCAACCATGGCTGGGTTGACAATGTACCAGTCCGCTGCGACCTTGACCCAGCCACCATCCTCCTTCCAGGAACTGCACGGAGAGCGCCCAGCAACCTCGACGCGATCGTTGATCTGGTGCTTCTCAACAGCCTTCTGAATCGTCTCCATTACATCTTTGTTGCCCACAGCAATACCCCAGTCAGGGCGGCCACCCTCGGGGGCTCCAACGACAAAGGCACAGGATCCCACGGTGAAAAGGACGGTCCAGGTGTGTTCGTCCATGTCGGTCTTGGAGACGACCCAGTGGCCCGGATTGGCAGCTGCCCACTCCTTGACGGCGAGACAGTCTGACACGAGGGGCATGTTGGGATTGACATGGCCGGAGACAATAGTTTTGTCGGCGTCGCAGTAGCCGACGGGCTCGCTGCTATCGTGGTTGGGGATCCAAGTTGTGGTGGAGGGAGCAGTTCGCTTGTTGAGGGCGGCGCCAATGGTGTTCATCCCAATGATGGTGGTGAACTCCTTAGTCTTGGAAGCATTATTGATGAAGACTGCCGTAGTGGTGCCGTTAGCCAGGGTGAATGGCTGGCAGGCCGTATTGGGGAAGGGGGGTCCAAGGGCGTTGCAGACGGTCATGGAGTCGGACTTGGTTTTCTCAGCCTTAGGAGCAGCGAGAGTGCCAACTGTAGCCAACGGCAAAGTGATCAAAGCAATGAGATAGGCCTTCATCTTCATGATAGGTGGTGAGGAATAGGTGCGGCAGAGACTCGGGTCGGGAGTAAAGGGTTGGTGAGGGATGGAGGAACAATTGTGAGATGTTGGTGAGGTGGAGAGAAGAGAAAAGACAATTTAGTCACTGAAAGAAGGAGCGAAACGATGGGCTCCTCCAAATTGAGGGGTGCAGGTCGTGGTTACAAACTCATGTGGGACAAGCAAAAAGCAAACTTGTTTGAGGGAAGGAACAATGCAGACCGGGTAAAGAAAGGAAGGTGCCATTCCGCAGGGACGGCAGGCACTATTTTCTCAATACCACCCCAATCAAATCCCCAGCTCATTCAGAAGAAAACACGTATCTACCAAAAGTGTCTTCAGATATATGCGTTACATCTGACGATAACCTCTCATCGTGATGTCCAGTCAGGGGTAAAAGCCGAGAGGGGGAAAGTAAGTGCACCTCTGGTATTATGTAGAGCCGCCTAATTCGAACGCGCAACCTTGCCGTAAGCATCCCGGTTATACAATCCAACTCTAGGCTGACTTTACATTGCCTTTGCTATGTCTGCCCCCAGAAGTTCTGTTGCCTAAAAAGGTGCTCTGAGTTGGAAATCGGTGGGGCGAATGTGCGTCCCTCCTTGTCAGTTGGAACTTCGGCCAGCAACTTCAGCGGCCAGATGGACCATCCATCCCACTTCTCTAAAGATACTGAATGCCAAGGCAAACTAGATAAACCTCTTTTGATGCTGTGGTGTAGTAGTGGTGTGGTAGTACATCGTACACATCGCGCCCGCCTCATGTTAGTGGCAAACACGATCGCAGTAAGCAAGAGCCAACAATTTCTGCAAGCAAAGAAAACCAACAATCTTACCATTAAGCTCAATACCCCCAAAGTATCGTTTTGATCTGGAGCCGAGCCGACCTGAAGCCGGTCCAAAAGGAGGCTCACCGGGTGGCGGTATGGCATGCAGCATCCAAAAAGAAGATACGGCGAATACGTCGAATGATATGGACAATCTAGGAATCGAACCTAGGACCTACCGCATGCTAAGCGGTCGTTATACCACTAAACCAATCGCCCTTTCGATGTTGAGATGCGTGCTTATACGATAATCTATGTCTAACATTCCGGAAGCATCTCGCGGTGGTTCTGGCCAGTTGTCGCATATGGGCTGAGACATGGCGTTGCCCAGCCGGGTGGTACCGACGAGGAACTGGGCCAGGCCGTCAGCTAGCCAGCGAAGCTTGCGTGCTCGTTCCCTGGGACTTGGGGTTCAAGCCACATCGACCCATCGGTGCCTGACTGAGAAAAGCTTCTTTGAGCAGATGTAATTCATCAGTCGATGCTCAATATATCAAGGCGTTAACTTTGAACATGCCATCACGATAATGTTGTGAAACAGGCCTGCTGGCCAGAGCGATGTACCTAACCCATCACGCGTCGGCCTCGCTGCCATTGCCTGAGAAGAAGACAAAATTAGTGAGATTCTTGGGAGAGAGGGGGTATCGTCGGATGTCGTGGAAAAGAAATCGAGCCCATGAGTGCAGAAGGCCGCAGCCCAAATGCCCATGTCAGCCAAGAAACGAGGCAGCCGCGAGGCAACGGCTCGACAGCCTCGCGGACGCCAAAATGCAGACAATCGACCTTAAAGTGCAGTAAGAGTCTTGCGCCATCTACGCCTCTTGCACCACGGCCGGGCGCAGCCTGACAATATGAATGTGTGTGTGTGTGTGTGTGAGCACTGCGTCGCGTTCTGTTGCGTGGGAGGCGAGCTCCATCACTCCCTCCCTGCATACCTGAACGGTACGACGCACCGCTCCCCATGGAAAGAAACCGCTTGGTTCACGGATGGAGGAGCAATCTTCGAGTAGCCGAACTAGAATCGGCTTATACGGCTTCCCTATCCGATGGATGACGACGGCCAACGGCAAGGGAACGCAAAGATTGTTAGCCCGTCCTCTTCATCACCACGGGGCAATGTATCACAGGACCGATGCCGCCCGTTCGCCCCGAGGCTGACGACAAGTGCATGGAAAAGCCTTTCTGGTGATACGTAAACAAGGTTAACGTCGGTGGAACAGAGCAAATGTCCTGCGTGGTAACGGAAATCCGAAAATCCGTTGGGCCCCAAGATCATGCCTGTGTAAGGGTTGGGTTGAGATGGTGTTGAACAACAGGAAGCGACTGCACGTAGGGATGGTTTTGACGGCGCAGAATGGCCCATGGTGAGACCACCGACCGGATTCTTGCATGTGGCTGGCCATTCTGAAAGAAAACCGCCTGTCGCGACTGCTCAAGAAAGCCTTACGCATATGGTTTCCTGTACGATGTTCAGTTGCTGGCAAGTATTGCGGAAAACCTCAAGTTCGGCGTGGACAATCTTCGAAGACAGTGGTAAGACAAGCTAAGCAACCCCAGGGGTGTCAGGCGACTTCCGTGTCATCGCGATGGACGCGCGATAATTGACAACTGAAGGGCGTTTTCAACCCAACTGTCGTTGGACGAGGGTCTAAAACAACCATCTCTAGACCAGCGTGGTTGTCCGGGTCTCCCTTGTCTGCTCAAGTTAGTAAGTATACCGATCGAACTCATAGTAAATCGAAGCTTCATCCGAACTAGCATGGATGACTTGGGAACCAAAGCGACCGTCGGGAGCAAATGCGACCTGGAGCGGCTGCCAATGTGCGGCTCTGCAACAATGACTGAGACCAGATGGTAATCTTGTCTCATCCTCCATCGCCAACGCTCCCTGGCAATCATTCTCTGGAACGGCGGGATGCCGGTGGGCAGACCGCAGTGTTGCTGGCATGAGAGGGGTCATCGAGATGACGGAAGCGGGATGCCACAGGAGGTTCTTACTAGTCTAACCCTGTAAGATTCTTATTATTGCATCCCTGGCTCCGATATGTCAGACGTGATGTCGACCAGCTTTGGAAGATTCATGGAAGCTACTGCGTGAATTGCATGAAATGTGCAGTCTGGCACCATGGTGGCTCTCATGTTCCTCGCATCTGCTGGCGAAGCCGAGTACGGTGCCGAAGGCAGAAAAAAAATTAAAAGAAATTAAAAATAAAAAAAAAACATTTAAAAAATTGTGCAGCTTTAGGTTCACCGAAGCCGAAAATGCGCAGCTACACGTCCCAGTGATGACGGGCGCATATGCAGGCTTCTGCATTGCTCTTCTTGACCGAGCCGCGATCGCCGGGTCCATGACTCCAAATCCTATGACCTTGGGTAGTTTGGGTATAGCCGTTTCCATGGTACCGTGGGTGCTTGAGTGGCCAAGAGGATGCTGCATCGTGTAAAGTTTCCTGCAGGTCGAGTCTCGCTTTTCTTATCTAGTCAGTTGATGCCTTTCCTGCCAATTGGAGGCCTCTAGGAAGAATCTAGGTGGGTGTCGAGCTGGGCCTGGGGTCGATAATGGCACCCTCAAAAGTGTAAGTATTCTAAGCCCGATTGAGGCGATGTCGACCGTGAGGCTGCAGCTATTTGCCAACCAATCCGCGCAGGTGTGCGCTGCGCAATACGCACTACGCAATCCCCGCACCTCAAAAAAAGAGGCACAGCTCTCGGTGAGAGTTTCTGATGCCGATGGAGGTCCAGCTGGCCGGTTGCCTTGTTGCGAGTTGGCGGACCGTTTCGAGTTCGCCCATCACAACTCCGCCCAGGTGATCGATTCCGTCCGGGTCGCTCCCTCCCGCCCGTCAAGTCCTTCGTCGCGGGGCATGGCCAGTCGTTGCGGGGTAGTTATTGCCTTTCGGGTTGAATGGGTGGGAAGCAGCCGATCTTCGGTATGTCATCGGTGACAGAACTGGGCTGTTTTCAACGAACTCGAGTTGATCCTCCAAACCAATAGACTCGGCGGCCCGCGAGGAACCATTGACTTTCCCATCAAAGCAATCAATGCTGTGGCCTGTCTTGCTGAGGACTTCTGTACCTAGGATCCTTTCGCAGCGGGCAGAAAGGGGCCTCGAAGGAATCGTAGGTGTGGGAAGTGCCGCTGGAAGGCCAGGCTGCCGAGACAAAGGTGAGCGGCAATGCCCACCATCTCACCGACAGGGATGATGCCCATGGCTGCCTCGCGAAGAAGATGTAGGTGGCTTGCAACCGCGGGTGATAGGTCGCGCAATGATAGACAGAAAACGTTTCTTCCGTTTCTTCCTGGAGGTGAGTTTCATCATTCTGCTTGAAAGACGGAGTCTCCCCCTTCCCGACGGCCACTTTTTTTTTGTTTCTCTCACCTCTACTCATCTTGTCACTCGGGGATGAATACGTCCATCTTTCCCGAGCTGTGCGCTGTTCTTCCCAGGCCTCAGACCTGAGCAACCTTGCCCTGCTTATATCAGTGTCACTGTGGCTGTAAAGTCTGGCCACCTCGTCTCTGTCGCCGACTTCAGTGCTCTGCGGTCTCCGACATAGATAAAGACGACACGCCAACGCACCTTCACACCCACTTGCTCCTTCACCTCTGTCTCATACACCCTCCCACAGAAGCCTGTCCGCCTCACTTTAAGCGTCGACGTCTCGGGACTTGAGAAAAACTTCTTGCTCCGTTCTCCCACGGGAACGAGGCCCTCGTTTTGCACAATCGTTTCTTTCCGGCCGTGCACTTTCGCCTCGCAGTGGCCCTGTTCTCAACACTCTTTATAAACCAATCCTTACCTCTCTGCCTTCGCTCACCGAACTGTTCCCCTGCTCATTACCTTCTTTTCCTTGCTCGTCCACAACATGTCGGCTCTTCCAGCTGGAGTCATCAACCTCACAGCCACTGGAGGTCAATCTCGACCCCCGGCGGGAGGCAGAATACCGCCCCCCCCTCCAATTCATCATGGCCCACCGGCGATGAGACCTCCCATGGAGAAACAACAAGCAAGGCCATCCATGGGAGGACCCCTTGCGCCAGGACATCCCATGGCGGAACACCCGGCTCCGCCGGCCGATCCACGACATGTAGCCCCGTTGCAACTACCACGACCGATGCCGGTGCCTCCTCCACACGAGGTTATACCCCCAGAGCTGCGTCGAAGACAACTTGTGGAGCATTCGGATCTCCGGGGCGAACGGATGACTGAGGCCGATGCCCGTGAAATCCTGTCCGAATACGTTGTCTACCGCCTGGAGAAAGTCTCGGACCCTAACGAGGTCGACGCCGAAGGCTACACCGTCCAGCCAACCTGGGAGAACATCAGGCGAATCGAGGTTCGAGACTTGTCTAGGTCAGACATCATCCGGAAAATTCGCGAGCTCAATGCCGAAGGCAAAACGGCTCTGCAGAAGAAGACGGAGCTTACACCCAACCAGCAGCTCCAAATCGAGAAGGCGCAAGACGTTCTGGAGGCACGCAACACCGACAACCGCTTTCGTTACACCCTGCAGCAGATCAGCCCCCAAAAGAAGAAGATTCCCAAGGAGTCCGTCCAGTACCAACAATACATGGCAGATAGGGAGACGAAGAAGGTTGTGGTTGCGAAAGGGAAATTGTCGGCCTCGAAAGAGCGGAAGTCGAAGAAGAACTTGATCGAAACAGTCGCTCTGATGGTTTACTTCAAGAAGGAGCCTCGTCTCGAAGAGAATGCCAAGGCCATACTGGCTGGCAAGAAGAACGAAGAGGCCATCCGCCAGCAGAAGGACATCCAAGCCCGGCAACAACATGAGGCTCGACAAATGCTATTACAGCAGCAGGAGCACGAGATGATGATGCAACGGGACCGTCAGATGTTCCAGCAACGCCTTCCACCGCCACAGGTGCCACAGCAGCAGACACAACACCCTCCTCCTATAAAAGCGCTGCCAAATGGCAAAGCTGGCAAGCCCGGCAAGCCGCCGATGCTCCACGTCATCCAGAGAGGCCCGAAGAAGGACCAGATTAAGACGTATCCTCTTTCTGCAAGCAGCTCGCGAAGCTCTCGGAGCTCGGAGTATTCGGATAGCTCACGGAGCGACACGGAATATACTCCAACCTCATCAGTCACTGGGTCATCAGAGTCCACTAGACATGGCCGCCGCCGTCATCGCAGTCGGGATCGCAGTCGTGGTCGCACTCGCAGCCGTAGCCGCAGCCATAGCCGTCGGCGATATCACGACCGCCCAGAGGAGTATGGGGTCCCTCGCCACCATACAAAGTATGACCAGCATTATGTCATCGGGTCCGACTTACCTCGGGAGCGGCTGATTGCCGTCCCAACATCCCCATTGGCCTTGCCGATGGGTAGGGGCAGAGAGTTTCTCGACGATGATGCATTCACACCCCGTCGGATCCCAGGCAGAACCGTATATGCGATTGAGGATGTTGAAGAACCGTTGCCTATTCTGCGTCGTCGAAGCGGAATGCCCGCTCGTGTGATCCAGGGGGATCTAAACTACCGCCCCGTGGGACCACAGGAGGTAGTGCGCCAGAGACATGAGGATGACCTGAACAACGTCAGGCGTCTGAATATCCAAGAAGAGGTGCGGTTTGAAGAGCGGCGGCGGGATGAAGAGGAATGGGCCGCCAAGAGGGAAGAGTTTGACGGTAGAAATCGCCGACATATGGAAGGGCGATTCCGGCGGCCCTCAGTGGAAAGACATGCTCTCTTCCAGCAGGTTCCGGCAGAGACATACGATGAGGAAGCCGCTCGGGACTATATGAGGCACAGCAGGGAGCGGTCGGCACGGCCCGCCTTTGACAACCCGTTTGCTTCTCTTGGGCGAGGTGCGAGACGGAACTCGTTTGGTGTGGCTGGTTACTAGTCGTAATACGTTCCTATCTCCTGTATGCCCCTGTTTGAGGACGAAGGCGACGGCGTTATGGATTTCCTAACCGTAGGACAGAACGCATGTGTGGTTTGTCGATGTTGAAAAGAATGAACTAGAATTGTCCTTATCAAAATCAGATGACCGCAACCAATGGAAGAAGACGCGCATCGTGACTTGGTGTTCCTAACAGCGAGAGCGTAAAGTTGTCGGAGTAACACAGTCCTACGTTGGAGGCGAGTTTAAATAAGTAGTGAGAGGCGAGCGGGGGCCAGCCAAGGTTCGTGCCTAAAGAAGCCATCGAGGCCGACTGCAGACACCTCGTGGTGCCTAATGTGAGGCGGGCAGCTCCTGCAGACAAGTTGACTTGACAACATTGCAGAGAGGCGCAGGATCAATATGCAGAAAGGGGGAGTCTGTGGTGAACGTGGGCGAATGGCAACCAATGACGAAAGCAGAATTACATGCCATTGGCCCAATTTGCAGTTTGGAGAGTCTGCCTGGGCGACGCTGGTTAAAGTAAGAGGGAGCCCATGGGAAAGGTGCGTGGTGGGCTCGAGGCAGTAGTAAATGTTTGCTGATTGCTGATAGCTGTTTGCTGTTCGACGTTAATCCAAAGTCTGCTATTAGGAGGTCGAGGCAGAGATGTTGTTCAGCCAATGCTTTAGACCAGCCAGAGACTGCTGTGATTCCCTTAGCTAGGTACCTGGGGCGCACGGGCGCCCCTCCCGTCCTGGTGGGGGGATAGCCTGGAAGGTAGGTTTAGTGGGTGGCTGGCACGCGCCTCTGCGGCCGACGACTCTTACGACTGGGCAATCTTGTCGAACTCTGTCCCCCCTCGGCAGCGTGCGCTCTCCACAACGACGCCCACGACAAAAGTCAACAATCCAACTCCTTGGATGCCGGCTGGAATAACCAGCCTCCTTCGTCTCCGATCCTCGCCGATACTCCGCCGATCTGTCCAGATACCCGTCCGTCTTGCCCATGTTCACACCTCTGGCCTCCATCCGCACTTAGATTCACACTCGATGTTGGCTAGAGCAAACAAGGCCTACGCGGCCAACGCGCCGCCTCCTCCCAAGAACGACCTGGCGAAGCAGCTTATTCCTTCGAGCAGCCCCAGCGCATCCCAGAATGGGAACATCATAGACCAATTCAAGAGGACGAGCCAACCGACCGCCAACGCCGCTGTATCGGCGAGGACCGCCGCCACGCCTTTGACGACGGTGTCAAAGATATCGCCGCCGGGAAGAAGCGCCAGTGTTACGCACTTCGCGAGGAACAATCGATCCGCTCCGGACCCGGCGCCCGCCCCTAACGGCAAAAATTTCGCCTCTCTCTACGCCAAATCCGATTCCTTTCGAGAAGAGCCCGACACAATGACTGCGAACAACCCGCAAGCCAACTCAAACCCTGCCGTTTACTTCGCTGCAGACGACTTTAGCGATGACGAACATCTCGATCTCGACTACGAGGCACCCTCCGCCCTCCCTTCGCTCCCCAAGCCCCCAGTCAAAAAATCGCAAGCTCCTGAACCGCAGCACGAGGTGCCTCCTTCGACGCAACAGGTACCTTGGTCTTCATCACCGCCGTCCCATTTCGTTCATCCCAAGTTAGCGCGCACCAATTCAGTCAACTCAACACGCACAGCCTCTGTTGGGAGCAGCCTGAAGCGTGACTCGCCGGATCCAGCAGAGTCTCTCCCTGCCCCGCAGCCCAAGAAGCGCCGGCTCCCGAAAAGTTGGAAGGTCGAAGAAGAAGAGGTCATTAATCTCGAAGAGGAAGATGAACCTGAGGTTTCGATGTGGGCGCCCGGCGGAATCACGCCTGCTCCCAAAAAGAAGGAGACCTGGAACATGACTGCCAGCGCACTCAAGGAACAGAAGAAACAGCTCAAGAACCAATCCAAAAAAGCAACGGCAGACGATGAATGGACAATGGATGAGATTGGGAAGGAGGTCACGAAGAGCAACCTGGCCAAACCCAAGGCGTCGGCGATTGCGTTGACCAAAGAACAGAAGCATGTCCAGAACCTGGTCGTCAACAAGGGCCAGAGCGTTTTCTTCACTGGCCCGGCAGGAACTGGAAAGTCTGTTCTGATGAGATCTATCATCACAGAACTGAAAAAGAAGTGGGCGAGGGACCCCGAAAGGCTGGCCGTCACGGCATCCACCGGCCTCGCAGCCTGCAATATCGGAGGCCAGACGTTACACAGCTTCGCTGGAATTGGTCTTGGCAAGGATGATGTCCCGACATTGGTCAAAAAGATCCGGCGCAACCCCAAGGCCAAGAACCGTTGGCTGAGAACGAAGACGCTCATCATTGACGAAGTCTCCATGGTTGACGGAGAGCTTTTCGACAAGCTTTCCCAGATTGGCAGGACCATCAGAAACAACGGAAAACCTTGGGGCGGCATCCAGCTTGTCGTCACGGGTGATTTCTTCCAACTTCCTCCCGTGCCCGATGGTGACAAGTCGAGAGAGTCCAAGTTCGCGTTCGAAGCAGGGACATGGAACACAGCAATTGATCATACTATCGGATTGACGCAGGTGTTCCGACAGAGAGATCCAGGTAAGTTGTACATGAATGTTCATCTTTGCAAGAGTAGCGGCTAACTAGTTGTAGTTTTTGCCAACATGCTTAACGAAATGCGTCTGGGTAAAATCAGCGAGGTCACAGTACAGGCTTTCAGAAAGCTCACCAGGCCAATTGTCTCTGATGACGGACTGGAGGTCACCGAGTTGTTCCCTACGAGATATGAAGTCGAGAATGCCAACCAGACGCGATTGCGCAGCCTCCCCGGAAAGCCCTACCGGTATGATTCTGCCGACAGCGGAGACCCAAACATTCGCGACAAGCTACTTCAAAACATGATGGCCCCGAAGACCATTGATCTGAAGGTCGGCGCCCAGGTCATGTTGATCAAGAACATGGACGACACGCTTGTCAACGGTTCGCTTGGAAAAGTAACTCGGTTCATGAGTGAAGCCAGTTTCGAGTCCTGGTTCACTACGGACTACGGGTCCGATGTTGACATGGATATGGACGGCAAAGCCAAGCGCAAGATCAAAGCCTTCAGCAGGGAGGTTGAAGAAGCGACAAAGAGTACTACAGAGTTCCCTGTGGTCGAATTTGCCGCGGTGGATGGCTCTACCCGTACAATTCTTTGCGTCCCGGAGGACTGGAAGGTCGAGACACCACAAGGAGAGGTGCAAGCCAGTCGGTCTCAACTCCCACTAATCCTCGCATGGGCATTGTCCATTCACAAGGCCCAAGGTCAAACGCTGGAGAGAGTGAAAGTCGACCTCGGCAAAGTATTTGAGAAGGGCCAGGCTTACGTTGCGCTCAGTCGAGCGACATGCCAACAAGGTCTGCAAGTACTGCGCTTTCAGAAGGACAAGGTCATGGCTCATCCTAGAGTCATACAATTCTACAACAAGCTATACAGCGCCGAGCAGGCGGTTGCCAAGAAACCAGCCAGCATGGCCGACTTCCTGCACAAGGGCGACGACGCCAAAGAGAACAGGACTGCTTCGGGATCCAGCTCGAGATCTCAGTCGTTTGTTAGAAAGGGGGTGGCGGTGATCGACCTCGACGATGAGGAAGAAGCCATGGCGAGCTACGGCTATTGAGTTTTGGTGGGTCACAACCTTTTTGGCAAAAGCATTATACGGCGTTGATGGAAGACTCTCGCGGAGGGCGCATGGCTCAATGGCCCAGGCATGGTTGTGGAGGATCGTTTCAGGGTTGGGATGATGATGGCCTGGACATAGATAATGTTGGACTTGGACGCTCCTATGTTGGACCCCGGGAGGGAGCGCGTCTTTTCGAAGACGGGAAAATACCTCTACTCTGATTTTGAACGCAGTTATTACGAGACTGATTGTCTTCTCCTTTGTGCAGTCAAGCAATGTGAACTATGGTTGACCAGGAAACCCAGCTTTGCTACCTTTGATATAGAGCTTGGGTGTGGGGGTACCGGCAACTTAGCTGTCAAGCAAGATGCAGTTGCGTAAAAGGGACATCCACTTGGGTGACTGTCGTGGTTCTTTGACTCACAGTGAAAGGGAAAATGCTTGGAATGGAGTTGGCTGTTCTTGAACAAGACAATCATGGCCGGCCACAGCTGCACGAGAAGCTGGTGGAGACGAAAAAGTGCAGAAAAGGAGGACGCTTGTGGTGTTTGGTTTTGTAAGGCAGGTAGCAGGATGCTGGTAGCGTCGGATGTTTCTTGTTTCTGTTCCGCAGTTGGGCAATGCTAGAAGGGACGCTGGAAGGCTGGTAGCACAGCGTCTCAGGTACCCGAGACTTCTAGATTCGTCACAGTGGCTCCTTCTGCGAGGCACTGGCCCTAAAACACTCGAGTACCTCACCTACCTTACCTGGCTGGGAAGCTTGCGCCCTGCACCCATGACGTTCGTCTCTTCTCCCGGCAGCAGCTACCCGCCACCAGCCGCGACCGATACCCCCGTGACCTTGGCCTGGGACCTGCCCACGTCGACCGGTTTTTGTCACCTGCGTCTGCCCCCTGGTTTCCATTAGCTTATCGATAAGACAGGGCCAGAAAAGTTAAGGGAACCTAAACCAAGCAAGGTCCCGAGGGGGGTTTAGGACGGGAGGGAAGCTATCTGGTCTTCTATCACGACGCACAAATACCTTGCCTCAACCTCAACCTTACCACTGACCCCCACCACAGAATCTCTGCGACTATAATCACGCAGCGGTGCTCCCCGACGACTTGCGATATCTCTTAGTTTGTACCCGGTGCCAATTCGCGCAGTCTGCCCCTTCCGCGCAGCCCAACAAGAACCCGGCGAGGTGCATTCTGATACAGTCAACGACTCAGCATCTGGGCGCTGTGACGCAACTGTCACGATGGAGTTCATCGGCTTGCAAATGCTGGTGACGCTGAGAGAGCCCGAGGGCACCATGCTGAAGGGCACGGTGAGCGCCATAGAGGCAGGCGCGAGCCTCACCTTGAGCAACGGCAAGTCCTCCACCCCAACCACTTGTCGTGACGACCATGCTGACGGGCACTGCTGCAGTCTTCACGCTCGGTACGAATCGCTGGCTTCCCAGAATCTCTATCGATGCCGCCAATATCCTTGAGCTATCCGAGTTCAAGGAAGATGCCGCGCCCAATACTTTCACGGCACCGGGCGTCAGTCCCGTTCCCGCTCCCGTAGTCAATCAGCCCGCGCAGCCGGCTTTCAGCGACCCCGCGATCCTTAGCATGGGGAAAAGGCCTGGATCGGGCCTTATGAGCGTCGCCGACAACCAAGCCCTGCCAGAAGTAATACCTCAACCAAACACGGGCGAAGCGAGGGACCCTCAGCCAGGTCAGCCCGGAGTCCTGCCCGCCGTGCACCTGGCGACAGGGCCTAGAAACGACACACCGAATCTCAGCCTGAGCGAATCTTTGCAAGAACTGCACGTGGATGAGCCGACGCCCACCGCAAGACAGTACATCACAGAGAGCAGCGCAGTGGCCCAAGATGCACGGGAGGCGCAAGGCCAGTCGCAAAGGAAGAAGAACAGACGCCGAGAGAAGGCGCGGGCCTCTAGGAACGGCGCAATAGAAGAACAGGCCCCCGAAAGCACACCGGTCCGTGGCAACCCCGCCAATCGCGGCAAGGGCTGGAGACAGACGCCCATCTTGCAGAGCTCGCCTTCATTTCAGCCCTTCAACTCGCTTAAGAGGGGAGTGAAGGGCAAGAAGGACCTCCCGGAGAATGGGTGGGCGTCCGAGGATGTCACAGAGGAGATGGGAGAGTTTGATTTCGAGGGTAGCTTAGCTAAGTTCGATAAGCGCACCATCTTTGATCAAATGCGCAAGGAGGACCTGGTAGACGATGCGGACCGGCTGGTGTCACATAACCGGCGACCCAAACCGGGAACTGCGGGCGGCAAGAATCTACACTACTCGGAGAACGTTCTCGACATGCCCTCCACCGCGTCGAAGGCAACCCAGGATTTCTGGAACAGCGAGGCCGATGATGCAGGGAACGGGGCTGATCGAGTCAGTGGGCGTGATGTCAGAAGTGCCCAGAGCACTCGGAGGGCAGAGAGCAAGCCAGGCGCTGCGAGGAGGTCGCAATCTCGAAAGGCGAGTGCGCAGCTCACCAGCCAGCCTCTGAATCGCGTCAACTCCAACGTACGTCTGAACAGACAGCCCCAAGCTTTGTTTCGTCAGAACAGTTCACAGAGTATTTTGGGTACTAATGTTCTGCAGCATGGCGCCCAACCAGGCTTCTACCTCATGCCATCCAACCGACGTCTAGAAACCGTCTCCGCCCTCCAAATGCTCAACCTCGAAAACATTGCGGCCAACGAGATCGGGCTGACAGAAGACATGATGACCGAAAACGCAGGGCGCGGCATCGCCGAAGTGACTCTGACGGCACTCGAGGACCCAGCCATCCAAGTTCGACTTGGTACCGGGGGTGCTAACGCCCCGATTGATAACTCGGGTGCTGCCGCCACTGTGGTCATCCTTGCCGGTAACAATAAGTCTGGCATCAGGGCAGTTTCAGCAGCCCGGCATCTTAGGAACAAAGGTCTCAATATACTCGTTTGCGTAGTCGGCATCGAGCGAGAAAGAGACCTGCTGGAGGACATGCGACAGCAAATACGCATTTTTAAGAACTTCGGGGGCCGCATCCACAACAAGCTGGAACTGTTCGAACAGCTTCGCAAGACCTCCTCGAACCCAGCCACGTCGGTGACGCTCATTATCGACGCTCTATTGGGCTTAGCGATCTCATTTGAGGAGTTGCGGACCGGTGACCAAGCAACAGTCTATGAGCTGATAGAATGGGCGAATCGGAATGAGGCATTCGTGTTGGCTGTCGACGTGCCAACCGGTATCGACCCGTCGACGGGTAAGGTCAGCATCATCGACGGAGGTCGGCTGTACGTCAAGCCCCGTTACGTGGTTGCCATGGGCGCGCCGAAGAAGGGACTGCTGGAGGCAATGGCGCCCGTTTCCGAATCGGACCCGGCCAGCATTCACAGTTCCGGCATCGAGGGCCGGGGCGCCGTTGCCGAGGATGAGGATTGGAAGTTGTTCATTGCCGACATGGGACTCGGTGCAGCCGTCTGGAAGAAAGCGGGCACCAAGATTAGGAGAGGCATTGATTTTGACGACAAATGGGTGTTGCAGATGCGGTACCAGCCGGCCACCACACAAGAATAGCCGAACTCTGCCGCGGGGAGAAAAGGATCTCAAAATGGAGTTGAGTTTTGGGGCGCGGATTACAAAAAGCGATTTTCTTTTTCACTCTTACTGCATTATTCCGGCGTTACCGTTCGCCGCAGGATGGGAGGACAGCATACGGGGAGGGAAAAGGAGTTTGAGCATCCACCACTGACTGCATTGTATAATATTCAGCCTAGCGTTTTTAGCACCGAGCCTGATCGGTTTTCTCCATGTCCAGTCTCTTCGGATGATCCTTGATCTGGAGAAATCACCCGTCTTCCTAATCTTCTAGTACGGAAAGTTTAGCAACCAGCGCCACGATGTGCAGCTGGTTCAACGGGCCGGCCAGAGGATCAGCCTGAGCCACCGTTTTGATCACAAGATGGACTCACCTTGCGAGAAGAGCCTAGCTTCCGCTGGGCTAGAAAGAGGCCTCTAGCACGCGGGGGGTCAGGCAACGGTTTGGGAAAACGAACAGACCGCGGGCTACCTCCTGAAGCGGCCCAAGGCTGTATCTGACAGGCTGAGCCTGGTAAGCTTGATTTTTGGGCTTCCCGCAGTGGCCGCGCAAAATTCTCCGCGGGGGAAGCAAGAATCTAGACGAGTCTGAGAAGGAGACGGAGAGGCAACCTGGGGGCTAAGGAGAGGCTAGGGGTTCCATGTCGTCAATGATTTTTCTGAGTCCGACACCCTTTCGCCGACGCTCTCGGGGGTTTACGAGGCACTAGGGCAAGATACACCACATCGCAATCAACGCACAGGCAGGGTTTGTGGTGGTTAGGTAACGTCGGTTTGGGGGCCGGATGGATTGCAGCATAGCATCGATAGTGGCCCAGTGGGCGGGGATTCCGGCGAGAGCGTGGGGCTTATCGGAGGATCCCTGAAGATTATCAGGCTGTGTGCGTGGGCGCGGGAGAGTGGTGTTGCGCGCGCTCGCAAACAGGCAGCACGGATCCATTTTGGATTTCGCAGTTTCGTTCGACGGGGTCCTGGTTTGTTGGGGTCAAGGGAGAGTGGTGATGCTACGTCAATGGCGGCCATCATGGGATCGCATCCAGCGCCGTTTCACGCGGGCGGAGTCGAGATGGCGTTCGGATACGAGCTTGCCAAGGCAAGGCTGCGTGGTTTTGAAGACGTCGCTATTCAGACTGAGTCCGGGTCACGAGAGACGGATGAGATCAGGGGAGTGCGCAAAAGGTGGGAGAAGGCTGCGGACGGGAGTCGGCAAACCACCAAGGCCTCGGCGGCCGCCAGCCTTGGCCAGCGTTGAACCACAGCAACTTGTGTGATTGGGGACCAGCGACCACTGGTGAGCACTTCTAGAAGAATGAAAGGAAGAGGCTGTGTATAACCCTCATGTTTGGCATCGATAGTCGATCAGAGGATTTAAGCGCTGGGGGGTTGTGTGACGGTTTCTGGGAAGCTTGATGAGGCATACCCAAGTCAGTTCATGGCTGGGGCTGAGATTGCGCCAGCCTACTGGATAAGGTGCGTTCGTCTCGTCACTGTGCTGTAAAAGCGCTGCCTAGCTTTTCCGGATTGGGTCTCAAATTTCGAAATTGGAAGGGCATCCGTTTGCTGTGCTAGGGAGTTTGAGGATTGAAGCGTTAGTTGTCGGGATGAACTTCGCCGCGAACTGGAGTCAGCGTCGTCGTCGAGGCATCGGGCTCGGGGTCGAGGAGACCAAGAACTGAGACCAGAATTGCTGGAGGAGCAAGAAGCAGCATCAGAGGGAAGGAGACTGGCTCCAGGGACAAACAAGCTTCTCAGCATCATCATATCAGGCTAGCCAGATGCTGGGCTGGAATGGTGGTGTGGGTGTGCCACACAGCAGTGCTACGGCATGCACAGCCAATGGTCTTGGCCCCCAAACCTGCATCCATCGGCGTGGTGAATCCGCACGCGAGCGATCTTGCAGCGTGCCTCTGCCATCCCCAAGCCGTGTCTTGGGCAGGGCAGGGCCGTACCGGGAATTTGGGCACGGCAAGGGAGAGGATGACGGGAGGCCACCGGAGCAGCGTGCCGCTGCAGAAAAGAGGTGCGGAGCGGGCATCGTAGTATATAAGAAATCGAGCCATGCCTGCGGTTGCAGTGCAGGATCCAGCACCCTCGGGACACTCGATCCTCTCAGCGCCGCAAAGCGAATTCCAAAGACCCGAGAGCTGCAGCTGTCACCGTCAACCAGCAGCAGACTCATCCTTCGAGAAAGCGAACGGACGAACGGCCAAAGCCTACAGAGTTGGTCCTCAGCAACTTCGGTCCGGGCCGCCCAAGTCACGAGACCGACAACAAACCACATCAGATGAGCTTCAGGTCCGACGTTGTGGAGATTGGCTCCGACGATGCGGGCGCATCTCACGGGTAAGTTAGCACCTCAACCGGCCTCCGGTGTTCGTCTATGCCGGCGCGGCGGCGTGCTGACATTGTAAAAAGACAGTCGGATATGTCGAGCCACGACCACAGCCTCTCCCGCCGCAGCAACAACAATTACCCGGCAATCTCTTGGCTGTGCGAGTCGTTCTTGCAGGCCAGCAACAACTCGGAGCGGATCGCCGCCGGAAGCCCCCGCTCCGGGGTCGGCATCCTCGGACTCGGGCTGCTGGAGCACCACATCAACATGCTCCCGACCATGCGATCGGCGGGGGACGCGGTCCCCATGTTCGACCACTCGGCCGCCACGGCGACAGCAACAGCTATGGCAGCCCAGGGCCCGAGATTCCTTGGGTGGCGGCAGAAAGTGGCAACTTGGCCGCTTTCTCAGCAAGAGGCGATGAACAACCGGACCTTTGCTGTCTGATTGGGGTGCATGACGGTAGAACGGGTACCCGTCGGCGGTGGTCGCGCAGGAATTCCGCCAGCCGGTGGACGACTCGCCTCCAGGGGTTCACTCTGGGGCTGGAAGAAGAATGGTGGAGGCAATGGTCCGTTTGTTTGCAGCAGGCACCAAGGTAGTCGTCGTTCGTTTGCCTCCGGATGCATCACCCGTATGGTGTGGATGGCACTTTTTTTCTCTTACCCTTCCGAAACTGAGACTGAGCTGGACGTCGGATTCGCCGCTCCTTTGGTCGATTTGTTGCAGAAATAAACAAAGAAGTCGCTCGCTCCTTCTGTCCGTCTCTCTGTCGCCGCTGCGCTAAAAAGGCTTCCGCAGTGTTGATGCAAGGAACCAAAGGGAACCGTCATCCTTAGGCGGCAAGGTCGACACGCTGGCAAAACATTGGCAGGAGACCCATCAAAAGACAGGTATCAGATATCTGAGGCGGTCTCGGTGAGCTCTAGGTGTGCAATTGCCATGTCGACAAAGCTCACTAATGCAAAAAGACGATAAGGCAAGGTACCGCAAAAACAAAGTGGATATACCACAGGTGTGGCCGTGCGTGTGCCAGTGGTGCAGTGCCTGAAGTGCGTGGCCCAGAGCTGCCTACGGAGTCCTCAAGGTCAGCGAGTGGAAGCTTCCAACACTTTCCACTGCCCTGACGACACCTGAATCATAGAGCTTAGGCCGTGTACAGACCCTGGTAGCCTCACCTTACCTAAGCTCAAGGCCACCGGAGACCACTTAATCCGCCCCACTCTATGATTTCATTGGTTGTCCAGGGACCGCCTTCCTGTGTTGCCGCCGCCCGTCACCTTTGCTGCTGGCCTTTACTGCCTGTACCTACCTCCGAAACCAAAGCTTCCCATCAACCTTGAACCTCCCACCTTTATCTCCGTGATCCACGAAATTCCTTTCTCCATTACCATCCAGAAAGGGGACTTAAATACATTCTTCCCGTCCTTCCGTTCCGTTTTCCTGCACCCACGGAAAACCCACACGTCGACAGCAGACCCCTCACAACGCTGACGATCCCACCTTCCACCTTACCTCCGCAGCATACGATCCGAACCATCAGAAACACAGACACTCAAGATGGCGCCTCCTGCAGAGCACCCCGAGGAGCACAAGAAGAAGGTCAACTTGATGTAAGTAAATTACGGTGCTGCTTTGTGATATCGGAAAGAACGACGCTGACAGTGACTACTAGGGATGCCTCCGGTGCCGAGGTCAAGGAGGTTCGTCTCTCTACTTGCCAGCTCTCCATGGTCGCACCCGCAAACGAAAGCGATACTGACTGCAAAAAACAGCAAGATGATACCTCAACTGCTATCCTCAAGAAGAAGAAGAAGCCCAACCAGCTGATGTACGTGAGCTCTAGAGAGCGTGGGGCAATGTTCGCCGGACTGACTGGAGCAGGGTTACCGATGCCGTGAACGATGACAACTCCATCATCGCCCTTTCCGAGAACACCATGGAGGCTCTCCAGCTCTTCCGTGGTGACACCGTACTTGTGCGCGGCAAGAAGAGGAAGGACACAGTCCTGATCGTTCTTGCCGATGATGAGCTCGATGACGGCAGCGCCCGCATCAACCGTGTTGTTCGCCACAACCTGCGCGTGAAGCACGGCGACATGATCACAATCCACCCGTGCCCAGACATCAAATACGTAAGTTTCGGCTGAAAGCGACTGCACGGAGACCAGAATGCTAATTCCCACTCAGGCCAAGCGTATTGCTGTCCTTCCTATCGCCGACACTGTTGAGGGTATCACTGGCTCTCTCTTCGACGTTTTCCTCGCCCCCTACTTCCGCGAGGCCTACAGACCCGTCCGCCAGGGCGACCTCTTCATCGTCCGTGGTGGCATGAGACAAGTAGAATTCAAAGTCGTCGAGGTCGACCCCCCGGAATACGGCATTGTCGCCCAAGATACCGTTATTCACTGCGAGGGCGAACCCATCCAGCGTGACGAGGAGGAGAACAACCTCAACGAGGTCGGATACGACGACATCGGTGGCTGCAGAAAGCAGATGGCCCAAATCCGTGAGATGGTTGAGCTTCCTCTGCGTCACCCTCAACTCTTCAAGTCTATCGGTATCAAGCCCCCTCGTGGTGTGCTTCTTTACGGACCTCCCGGTACCGGTAAGACGCTCATGGCAAGAGCCGTTGCCAACGAGACCGGTGCATTCTTCTTCCTGATCAACGGTCCTGAGATCATGTCCAAGATGGCCGGTGAGTCCGAGTCCAACTTGCGCAAGGCCTTCGAGGAGGCCGAGAAGAACTCTCCCGCCATCATCTTCATCGATGAGATCGACTCCATCGCGCCCAAGCGTGAGAAGACGAACGGTGAGGTTGAGCGACGTGTCGTCTCTCAGCTTCTGACCCTCATGGACGGCATGAAGGCCCGCTCCAACGTTGTTGTCATGGCGGCGACGAACAGACCCAACTCCATCGACCCCGCCCTGCGTCGTTTCGGTCGTTTCGACCGTGAGGTCGATATCGGTATCCCCGACCCCACCGGTCGTCTTGAGATTCTTCAGATCCACACCAAGAACATGAAGCTTGGCGACGACGTCGACCTGGAGCAGATCGCCGCGGAGACCCACGGTTACGTCGGTTCCGATGTCGCTGCGCTGTGCTCTGAGGCTGCCATGCAGCAGATTCGTGAGAAGATGGACCTCATCGACCTTGATGAGGACACTATCGACGCCGAGGTCCTCGACTCTCTCGGTGTCACCATGGAGAACTTCCGCTTCGCCCTCGGTGTCTCCAACCCCTCCGCCCTTCGTGAGGTCGCCGTTGTCGAGGTGCCCAATGTTCGCTGGGAGGATATTGGTGGTCTCGAGACCGTCAAGGCGGAACTGCAGGAGAGCGTTCAGTACCCTGTTGACCACCCGGAGAAGTTCCTCAAGTTCGGCCTTTCCCCGTCCCGTGGTGTTCTGTTTTACGGACCCCCGGGTACTGGTAAGACGATGTTGGCCAAGGCCGTCGCCAACGAGTGCGCCGCCAACTTCATCTCTGTCAAGGGACCCGAACTTCTCAGCATGTGGTTCGGTGAGTCTGAGAGCAACATCCGTGACATCTTCGACAAAGCCCGTGCCGCCGCTCCTTGCATCGTCTTCCTGGACGAGTTGGACTCCATTGCCAAGGCTCGTGGTGGATCTATGGGCGATGCCGGTGGTGCTTCGGACCGTGTTGTCAACCAGCTCCTGACTGGTAAGTCTCGATTGAATCTGCCCTTCACATAAGAGTTTGCTAACCCCAGTGCAGAGATGGACGGTATGACCTCGAAGAAGAACGTTTTCGTCATTGGTGCTACCAACCGACCTGAGCAGCTCGACCCTGCCCTGTGCCGTCCCGGACGTCTGGACTCCCTCATCTACGTTCCCCTGCCCGACCAGCCCGCCCGTGCTGGAATCCTCAAGGCCCAGCTTCGCAAGACCCCTGTTTCCAGCGATGTTGATCTGGACTTCATTGCCTCCAAGACCCACGGTTTCTCCGGTGCCGATCTTGGCTTCATCACCCAGCGTGCCGTCAAGCTTGCTATCAAGGAGGCTATCACCGCCGACATCGCGCGCACCAAGGCTCGCGAGGCTGCTGGTGAGGAGGCTATGGATGAGGATGACGAGGACCCTGTCCCCGAGCTCACTAAGCGCCACTTCGAGGAGGCCATGCAGATGGCTCGCCGCTCTGTCAGCGACGTCGAGATCCGCCGGTACGAGGCCTTTGCTCAGCAGATGAAGAACGCTGGACCTGGCGCGTACTTCAAGTTCCCCGAGGGTGACGCGGCCGCCAACCAGGCTGCCAACAACTTCGGTGACGCCGGTAACGATGATGACCTCTACGACTAAATGGTGGGCTAGACTGCCACATAATTCTGGCTTGGCTCCCGTTGTATTCTAGTTTTTCCTTGCTCTCCGATACATCTACATCATCAAATGAACAGATGATGAACCGGGTCACAGACATCCATGCCTGAAGGTGGAAATCTGGGGGCGGACGGAGTTGGTAGACAGGTAGTTTCCATGCAAAGTTGATATCAAAATTCTTAAGCTACCTTGCCCTCGTGAAATGGCTCCACCTATGTCGACAATGAAAATGCTCCTTCTCCTCAGGACTAGCTGTGAACCGACTCGTAGGCATCTGTGTTTTCGTCATTCACGGTAGTACCGGGGTCGCTCTCGCAATGAGCAACGGATGACAACTGCGAGGGCGGTAGAGCTTGTAGAGAATCAGAGGATATACGCCTGATACATCTCTGTGGTCGGCGGGACACTTGACCGGGAGATTGTTGGGAACTGCGGTGCTCCAATGTGCCCACTCTGGGAGCATCTATCTTCCATGAGCGAAGCGGGTGAAACCGGTTTTGTGTGGAAGAATCAGCAGCCCTTTGTCTGGTTATTGCTCGCAGCTGACTGTCTAAGAAAATTGATATCGTATGCTTTCCCTTGCCCCTAGAAAGCTGAGTCCCAACTGCCCGAATCCAATTTTATACATACATGCGATGCCAACCATAACATCATCTTATGGTGGCATCAAAGGCTTTTCGTTAACAATGGCTGAGGCTTTGGTTCAACTTGAACCACATCCCGTCCCCTTTGGTACAGCACCCGAACTCTGGCGAGCCATTGTTTATTACCTCCTGGAAGCCGCACCTCGCTTCCATTCCCGTTCGTTCTCCTCTCTGCCCCGTACAGCTTCACAGCAACAGGTAGTGGGGCCCCTCAGCTTCCGCCTGTTTCGTCAATCTCGCACACAGCCTCTAAACTCTCGCGCGTGACCTTGATAGCCTCGTCGATGACAGCGGTTGGAATAGCGAGATTGGGTGGCGCGTTGGGGTCGACGGCCGACGCCGCTGTGCCAGCTGCGGGTGTCGGGGTGGAAGAGGCGCCATTAGTCTTCTTGTCCTTATCGGCTCCTGCCGCCGCCGTGCCGTTAGTCTTGGCTGTTGAAGGTGAGGTGGTTGAGGGCACGGGGGGGTTGAGGGTGTCTTGGCGGACGTCGTCGAGGACGCGCCGGAGGAGGGCGGGGAAGTTGGTCACCTCCCCCGACCGGAGGAGGTTGAGAGCGTGGTTCTGGATGAGGGTCGGCCAGTTGGCTTTATTCGCGTGGAGGCTGTGGAGGAGTTGTTCTTGGATTCTGGCGGGGAAGAGAAGTTAGGATCGAAACGCTCAGAGAGGTTCATGTAGGGATGGGGGGGGAGCGGGCTGGGCTTACTTCGTAACGTGGCCGTCCTTCAGTAATAATGTGTTGATTTGTGACCGGAGTTCGGGGTCTAGAGTCGCTGCTGAGTGATTCGCTGCCGACGGCGGTACCTTAACCGGGGTCGACGGCGTTTGGTTCGACATGTTGATAGTCTGGGCGTGTGTGTGGGTGCTGAGCAGGTCCCGAGCGTGTGCCTGGGAGAGGTTCTCGGCCGGCGATGAAAGCAGTTGGTGCTTTCACCGGATATGATCCTCCGACACGATCTCTCTACTCGGAAGGCTTGTCGCAAAGTGCTATCCAATCCGGTGGCAGAGGGGATGGACGACCGAGCGTTCGATCACGCGTGATGATTGAGTGAGAGAGCGAGCGGGATCCTTGGGGGGTCTTTGTTAGCACTTGTAGCAACACTATTTGCATTGAAACAAACTCACTCCTGATTGTAATTCTAACTTAATAGAAGCGTCGGATATTCCTCGGGTCCGATTTCAATGCGAATTGGTGATTCTTCGTCAATGCAAGTGGTGGTTCCGATGGCAAGGCTGACTTTTTGGGCCGCGAAGCTCAGCAGCTTCCTCGCAAGCGCGCGCAAGGCTGAATCATGCAGGGGTGTCTGGTTTTGGTAGGCGGTGGGCACGTGGGGTCGGTGTTGCGACGACTACCACCTTGTGAGGGTGAGCCAATTTGTACCGGACCCCACTTTACCTTGACCTCGACAGCCAAAGACGATGAACCTCGCCAGGCCCAAGAGAAACCAAACCAAACGCTACACCGAGCCTCAACCGGACCTCATTGGTTTCCTGTCAAAATATCTCATCCGAACTGCTGGTGTTTACTAACTTAAAGGTGCCTCGCCGAATTGGCGACGAGGCCGCGCACATCTTCGAATGCAATTTCGAGCCGCCCGGTAGAGGGCTTGCGAATCCCATGGTTCGGTCCCTTGAGGCTTTTTGGAATGCCATCGCCCTCACAATTCAGGACGACTTGTTGGCTGAAATGCAGATGACACCGATTCGTCTCCAACCGCGCTTCGGTCAGCTCAGATTATTCCGAGCCCCGAGCCACGGCACTGTCTGTCATCGGAGCCTTTTTCCCATCGGCCGATGACAACTCACATGTAGTCGCGGGTTCGTGGAGGGGGACAACAGTCCGTCATCGATTCTTCCCGAACGGCTGGCCTCGATTTGGTTTCTCGTGTAACGCCTATACTCCGAGGAGGATCTGGCCCCCGGCAAAGTCCACCGCAAGTTCATCGCAGGTACAACTTACGTATCTCTCTTGTACTCCCCGTCTACCATGCGCGGAGCGAGCAAGGGGTTCCAGACCAGCAGCACCCGTCTTGCTGCGTGTGCCCCGCCCGCGGCGGCGGCGGGCGATGTCACCAAGTCTCCATCAGAACCGCGGCCGACATCCTCCGGCCCGTCCCCAGGTGCGAAAGGGCATGACCGCACCGCGCATAGAACTAATCAAACTTGCGGGCGGCACAACGACAGCACACGAACGGGCCCTCCCGCAGCGACAATCCCTTCCGAGAACAGGGCCGCGGCATCTGGGCTGGCCCCCAAGCTGGCCCGCGGGCCTGCGACAACTGCAGCGCCTTGAGTGTATTGGACGAGAATCGACGACGACCATCCTGGCCTGCGCCCCGTAGCCGAGCCCGGCGCTGTATCACCATACCAAGCGGGCAGATCAACCGGTCACGTTAGCACCTCGAGGATCTCCCCCAGCCGGGGACCGGGGGTCTGGAATCCCGCCTCTTGGGAGTCGCCAAAACGCTTTCTTTTCTTCCTCCTGATGGAGCCCCAAGAGGGGTGGGGGCATGCAGGAGGTGAGCGCGAGTGCGTCCGCTTCGCTGTGTCGGAGGCACCCCATGTGGAAGTCCACAGGTCGGTCAGTCGCCGACAGCAGGCCGGCTCACCGATGCGGGAAAAACAAGAGAATTAAACTTCCTCCTATGGCGTTCCCCCAGGCGGCGCGGAGGCTGGGCAAAAAGCAAGCAAATCCCTCCTACATTCTCTCTTCCGACCTTGCATGATAGCGGCGAGCTTCGAGCGACGTCCATGTGGTGTAATCCCATTCGGCCGGATCGACTGAAGGCCGTTAGACATGCCTGGCGACGGAGTCACAAGACACCGAGCCAATGCTTCGAATGGCTCTGACCCCATGCCTTTGCAGTGTCGCTCACATCATACATGCGCACAATGGCTCTCAATGGTTTCTTGGGGAAGGCTTCCCGGGGTAATCTCAGGAAGAAGGTCTCTCGTTTTCCTTGTTCCCGTTGGTGTTGATGCCGGTCTGGGCGATAAGAAGGCGGGGACCCATCGACACCCCAGAAAAACTGTAATACACCGACCCCTTCACCGCTACTATCCATCATGCAGGTTGATAGAACCCCAGGAGAGGAGCCGAACGAACCCCAGCCGGTACCGTACGTACCGTACCGCGGAACCACTTCTCGGGCAGTTAGCTCGATGCGCGGTAGACCTCTGATGCGCCAGTTCCACAGGGAGGCTTTTTTCCCCATCCCCTTTCTTGCCCCTCCATCCCATCCCGTCCCATCTCATTTCATCCCATCATCGTCTACCATTCGTTTTGTCATGAGGTGGGAAGGATAAGCACCGCATGCAGCAGGGTCTCGTGGGATTCCGTGACTGGACTGTTGTGCCCCCCGAGGAACGTACCACCCCCTGCTTGTTCAGAGTCCTGCTTGGCCGCATCAGTTCCTCGCGTCCCCAAGCAAGCACTTTAGCAGCGAGAGAAAACCCGTTTACCAAGCCGGCGGAAGAAGTTTTGGGCGGGCGCACGTCAAACTTGGGACCGAGGGCGCGGTCCGCCCACGGGAAGTATCCCCAGCTGCCCGACCCGTCTATTCCGTGTAAGACGTTGAGGTACACGCGTGCGAGTGCGTGTGTTGCGTCTATGTGCGACGGTGAGCTTTCTGCCGGGAGGTCGATCCTGTGACCAAGAGGTTGTAAGCACCGTAATATTGTTTGTCAGAACTGAGTCTCAACGTTCTATCAGAGCTCATCAGGTCCGCGGTTGCATCGGAAACTCGCTCATCGCCATTGCCCCTGGCCTGGGCCCGGACGGCCAGCTGTCTCCCCTCCCAGTAGCCTCGGGTACCTTTCCCTCGTCTGGCAGTATGGCTTGCAGCTCATCGTCTACGTCAATGGCACTTCCGCGCATTGGGTCGTGGACGTCCAGACCGGTCAACCGTCTCCGGGCTGAGGTGGAGGTTACAATGATGTCCTTGTACCACCGCCGGTGGCCCCAGCATTCAACCAATGCTGAAAGTTGCCCCTTCCGGAGCGGGCTCGTCGACTGACACGTCTCTTGGCATTTCCCGTTATCAGTCAGCCGCCGGTGTTGCACGACATGCCTGCCGCTGCTAAGCGAGCTTTATACTTTCTGTTGGGAGAGGAAAGAGACGTTTCTATAGGCGCATCAACAACTCGCGGACGGCTGCCTGCGTGTACTACCGCAGTATCAACAACCAAGTTGTGCTGCGAGGACCCCAGATGACCCGGGGGCCTCACAAGTATCCCCTACATGAAGGAGACTCGAAATGGTCACGTTGTTCTCCGTCAAGAACCTACATGCAGACCCGTCGGGCTCTCAGGTCGAGGCAGCCTCGATGTTGGGTTTACATGCCAGTGCGACAGACAGCATACACATACAGGTCCCATCTTGAAATCTGACTTACATACCGCCTACAAACCCAAAAATAACCGACCGCCAACTACCGCAGGCCGGCACTGCGGCAATGCTCGGCGATCACATCTAAGACAAAACGTCGTCTGGCCGCCCGCTGCCGCCTCGCCTCCGCTCCCATGCGCCAACCCCGATGTTCTGCATGGGAGGGTGAGGGGGGCAGAAAGCAGGTAATGACGGGACGCGGATGGGTGGTCAGAAACAACCTTTTCCAACGACAAACATACAACACGGTCTGATACGGGAGCGTCGGCGGTTGAACCAACGCGTGAACATGACGTGTGGTCGGGATATTCCACCTTGTTTCGAGACAACTGTGCATGGGCAACTTCGTATTCACGTAATTGACTAAACTCCGGGCCTTCCTTACACGCACTTGGCTTAGATGCGGTATATGTAACATGGGGATTACTCGAACACATGTACATACGTACACGTATTGATTGCAAATAGCGTCAGGCATGAATGGCACATGCAGCAAGAGAATCAGGGAAGCAAGCCACGGCCAGACTTTGGGAAAAAGAAAAAAAAAGCACAGATAGAACGCACATATGACTCAGATGGGGGCGTGTGCCATCGTCGTCACCGCATCCCCAAATTTCACATGGTTTAGATGCAAGCCACCACCACCACCACAGCCAGCTCCAGGCAGGCAAGGCAGGCGCGCGCGCCACTTTCGTTCGTCCCATATGCCGCACAACAAAGTGCACCCGTCGACGCCGGAATCGAAGGTATTGGATGGACCCTTGAGGCGGCGCCAGGTTGCAAGGTGTCGAACGGGTTTCTTGCATGCGCCCACGCAAGGGTCTTCCCATTGACGACACGGAGTTTACCACGCAAGCTATACCGGGCTGCCCAGAAACACTAAACATGACCACAGGTGTTTCAATACGAAAAAGCAAAGAGCGAGAGAAAAAGATGTAAATTGGCACACGGGTAAACCGGTCACTGAAATAAGTCGGACGTAAAACTTTACTCGGCCGGCGTATCACCAATCTTTGCGGTCGACGTGGAGAACCCCCCAAAGGGTCGCGCCGTGCCATGCGATATCTATCCCAACTGAGCCACCACCAGTCGTAACACAAAGCCCCACCGGGAACGAATGGAATTATCCATCTAGAAGGGCCTGGACCGTTGAGATTGCCCGTCTGGCGTGTCGATCTCACCTCAGATGGATGGATGGATGCTGCATCAGCCTTCGACTGCAAGTCGCCCGATGCGTTTACATGTGATGCCAAGCAAAGCTTAGTGCTTGTTGAGGCTTTCCGTCGCTCGTATAATAGCGGCCGCCGCAAGATTCAAAAGTCTTCGTTGTTGTTGTCGTTGTTGTTAGGACTTGCCTTGGGTTGCGGGCACAGCCAGCAGGGCTAGACGGGCGGTCGTTGAGAGAAGCGCCGTCGTCATATTTTGAGGCTCAAGGGCGACGCTGTCACGATGTGGGGGATCAACGGCACTTCTGGTGTGTTGGGAAGTCCCACTACCGGTTGCCAGTCTCCCCCACGAGGCATGCTTCCCCAGATCCCTAAACAGGGCAACTTTGCATACGGGGTGCATATGCTGTGTTGAAATGACGTCTCAGCCTTGTGACACCAGAGCTTTGCATGCTCCAGTTCAACATCGTGAACTTTGTAGTGTGTCACACTCCTCTGGCTGTACAACCCAAACGACGAGATCTAGGCCTCATCCATGACAAGCCATGTCGACAACGTGGAGGAAGGCAGTGGGCCAGAAACGACTTCGCAACCAAGCAGAAAGGAGATGTTGTATTGGGGCCGTCGTTATTGGCGGAAGAGCGGCCTGGGTGGGCTCCGGGAAGACCCCCTTGTCGGAGGTGTCAAAGTGTGGTCTAGACAACCTGCAGAGAATGCCGGTGGTGATTCGGGCGGGTTTCCGTTTCGCGGTTAAGCATGGTCATAGCAGCCGGTGAGAGGGCTGGCTGCATCCGTACCCAACTCGGCCCTCCTTGGCCCGTGAACAGCACTGGCGGACGTCCATCGGGATGCTGGCCTCCGCCGTTCTGAGTGGTGCAATGGCCGGTAGACGCAATGCAGTCTCTCGGATATGAACAGATGCTGCCGGCTTGCAGCTCGTCCGCGTGGTTCTCTGGCCGCCCGCCCGCATAGGACACGTAGAATCTGCGATGGACGGCGAAGGCGGACAGCGGAAGAACGGAAAATGTCGAAGCAAGAAATAAGCGAGAAGGAACAATCATGAGAGCGGCCCGGTACCGAAAGATGGTGTTGCGCCTGATGGGAGAGGCCAAAGCCCGATTCATCTGTGTCGTGTGCGCGGAACATCCGCATGTAGCGAGATGCAAGGAGAGGAGCGGGAGCAATTGAATTCGTACAGACTGACCCCAGCTGCCTGCCCGTGGCGTCTGGCCACTGCCCGGCAAACTGCACGCTCATCACTGACCTGTGCGGGACGGTTTATGGCGCTTCATCGGCGGCAAATTAGCTCTCGGTTTGGAGGGATAGGCGTGTGAGACGCAGTTGTGGGTGCTTGCTCGTCAGAGCGAGAGCATGGCAATGGCGCAGCCTGTCTTGTCAGACGAGATATTGCGCGTCTCACGCATATCGGTTGCCGTGAATGTCGGACGGAGGACGTGAAACAGCTATTAAAAGCGACGGCGGTCTCCCAACCGACTGGTCTGCGACAGTTACATTTCATAGCGACGGCGTGACTCGATGCTGGCGTTGCAGATCCGTCACCAACCACTTCACTCGCGGCTAGCAACCAACGACGGCCTAGGCGGAGCAGACACACACCGATACGCCCAGTACTATCAGCACGGAAACTCAGGGCAGCTTGCCGGCAAGCAGAGAGGCGGCAGCTGGTTGGTTTTTTTTCGTTGCCGAGGACGGGGAGGTAAGGCGGACATGCCGTTACCGTCGGCTGTATCTGTACCTCTCCGTAGGTACAGTATTCGTCGCGTCTCTCGATAGTCGACGTGTAACAACTCAGATTTTCGCGGCAGCGATTTTTCGTATTCATAAGCAGAATAGAATAGCGAAGATCGCCAATCCTCAACGGCCCTGCAATCGGACCGCACTAGCGCGGCGGGAAAGGCGACTGAGGAGGGGCCAGGTGCGCGTTGAGCGAAGCTGTGTGGCACGAGCATCGAGCCACGAGCAGCGCCATCCGAGGACATGCTGTTGATCGTCGAGTCCATGGACCGCGCATAGTACGTGCGAGGCAGCTGGATAGCCCAGAACAGAGTCTGAGCAGCAGCAGAACCCTTGACGTTTCTCCGCAGCAGCTGGGCCGTCTCTTGTTCATCGCGACTAATAAGAGGGCTCAAATTGGTGCTCAACTCGCCATCGGTGGGCGTGGTGCGCTTGTCACATCCACACACACATCCACTCGGCGACGCTTTTGGCTCCAGTGGCTGCTGCAGAGCATCGACCAACCCTGGACGGGTGGGTGTCCACGTCCATCCATTACCGCAAAGTGTTCAGACTTCAGCCAAAGAGCAACGGCAACTCCACCACATCCAGAACGATCCAAGCCACCGAGTTGCAGGGGTGGTCCGGCCTGTCTGCGAGCCTTCTGGGTGCTGAGAGCTGTACTCCTGAACGTTCCTAGCACAGTTGGAGCTGCTTGCTGGTCTGGTGTATGCATACATACATGCAAGCTGCGGCTGCAGTCACGGTGCCTTTTTTTTTTTTTTTTTTTTTTTTTGGCTTGACGCAGCTCAGAGCCCGAGGTCAAGCGGTGAGAAGGGGCTGGATGCGAGCCGTTTGGCTGGGCTCCTGACCACACCAAGAATCGCGCTGGCCGATATCAACCTCGACGACTTTGCGATTGGTGATGCCAGAGGTGCAGACGACGTCAAGGGTCTCGGAGTCCGAATGACGACGAGACCGGTGGTTTCTCGATTTTATTCGCAACCATCCTTGACCGTTGCTGACGCCGGATACGGGCTTCTTGCCGCGGCCGAGAAGCGGAGAGTGATAAAGAGAGAAGGGGAAAGAAAAAGACCAAGCAGTAACACGCAGCAGTCAAGGACGATAGACCCAAGGGTGCATCCCGCCTGGTTGAAGCTGATATCGTTGGCTGCTGTGGCTGACAAGCGGGCGGTTTCGCTTTACTGCGTCAGGTAGGTAGTCAGTCGTCGGTGCACATCCCAGCAGAGGGGCTTTTTTTTAAAAAAATGTTTTATGACTGCGCGCCCATTGTCATTGCATTCAACCACAACCGTCTCCGGCACAAGAAGGTTGCCGCTTGGCGTTCCTGAAACGGCTGAATAGCTTTCTTGTCGTTGTTTGGGACATCACCATTCCGCAACATCGTTTTTCGGGCGGATCGACCACGGATCGACATGAAGAGCGTGTTGAGGAAGTAGAGCAGAAATCACGCAGTACAACAAGCATTCCCGTCCTGCACAAAGAACTCAGTAAGTCGGCCAGACCGCCAGACCGCCAGACAATCAGGAGAACGGCTTGGCGTCGAAAAGGAGGTTAGCGAGCAAGTTAGCCCAGGCGAAGCGAGAGTCCGTCGGCTGGCTGGCTCTCAGCCATCCTTTGACGGACGCGCCATCACGGACTGGTCCAAGTGGTTAGGTAGTGGCCCCAAGAGGAAGCGGCCAGCTCCGCGTCCGCGTCCGCGTCCACATCCACATCTACGTCCACGTCTTGTGAGCATTTGGAAACACGAGAAGGGGACGACGGCGTTCGAGGAGGATTCACCCAGAAAATCAACCAGGTCAGGAGCGGAAGAACGAGAGGGGGGAAGGAAAACAAAAGGAGGGACCGAGGCAGACAGAAACCGGTCAAGGGGCGGTTTTTTCCCTTCCAAGCATGCCCTTCCAAGCATGCCCTTCCAAACAAGCTGAACCTGGAGGGAATGGGCTTGCAAGCAAAGCAAGGTAGGTAGGTAGGTAGGTAGGTAAGCTGCACGGCGCAGCAATCAATCAGCACTACCTTACGGAGCACGCCGCATCGCTGTTGCGACGGCGGGCGAAGCAAGCACTGGACCTGGACGCATCGGAAGGCCTCCGGAAACAATTGGCAGCAAGCAGGAGGCAGGAGACAGGAGACAGGAGACAGGAGACAGGAGGCAGGAGGCGGGAGGCGGGAAGCGGAAAGCGGAAAGCAAGAAACAGGAAACAGCATCCCTCCCGCTCCGTCCGGTAGCAAGGTAAAAGTACCAGGCCTGGCCTTGCAAGTTGCCCTGCTTTCACGCCTCTCTCCATGCCTCGTTACGCGTGAGGAGCCTTATTATCCGTCCGTAAATCCAGATAGATACCTTACCTAGGCTGGTAGCCACCTGAAAGATACCTTGCCTTGGGCACATTGCATTGGCTGGCCTTCGTTTCGTTGAGCTGCTTGCTGCTTGCTGCTCACCGGCAGGGCAAGCGCAAGCAAGCAAGCAAGCAATGAGGCAGGTCCCGTCGACGCTGGCTGGCCGGACCTTGCCTCTGACCAAGCGCGTCCCGTCTGCGTCCCGTCTGCGTCCCGTCTGCGTCTGCGTCTGCATCCGCATCCGCACCGCATCCGCACTTGCCTCTATTCAGACTTGCAAGCAACAAGGGTCGAGGAGATATTACTTTTTCATTTTCGATTTTTCCAAACTCCTCCCGGTCTTATTACTTTTGACACCTTAAGGTCCGTTGCCCCGTCCCGCCCCCAATATACCTCAACCATTCTGCCGTCGTTGTTGTTTTTCTCATGTCACTCGCGCCATTCCTGGCCCTCTTGTCATCCATACCAACCCCCAGCCATGCTTTCGCTTTCAGCGTGCCTTGGATGACCCCCCAAAGAGTTGACACTAGCTTACACTCGACCCCCCGTCAGCTGCAACGACACCAGGACCGAGCATATCTTACTCGACAGACCTCAGTGGAGGCGGTTCGTTCGTTCGTTTCCTGTGTGCCATACGTACTTCTAAGGAACACACCCACACCTTGGCGGACCAAGACTACGCCGTAAGGGTGCGCGGTACCATACACTAGGTACCTGAGTATCCGTACTAAGCTGCTACGCAGTAAGTGGTGTGTTCGTGTGTTTTGTGGGTGTGGTCCTCGGGACTCAGATCCCTCATCCCAACAACACCTCCCGCCCCGCTCCGCCTGGCCTGTGACAGAGGAGATGAGATGCGCTATTCTGGTCACCTTAGCACGGCGGCTGTCAGTGACCGCTGCTGGTGTTAGCACCGCACCTGATGGCCGCTGGCTGTGGCTGTCACTTGCCCGCCAAAACAGCGCTGGAGGCCCGCCGGGTCGGAGCCCAGAACCACAGAACCATAGAACCAGAACCAGGATATCGTCGGCAACGGCAACGGCGACAACCACCATCCACGGTCACGGCCATAGCCATAGCCATAGCCATAGCCATAGCCATAGCCATAGCCATAGCCACAGCCACAGCAACAAGCAAAACGCAGGTAGCGACGGCAACCGCAGCGCTGCTACCAGTTCTGTAGCACCATCTCATCTCAATCTCATGTTTGGAACACCTCCATTCGCCCTAGCTGTGTCCATCAAACATCGTCATCGAGCCAGTTTTCATATCGGATTCCACCATTACTGCGTACCCTCACCCTCACCATCACCCGACCCCTGGGCCGAGTGTTGTTTTTTTTAGCCTGTCACCGTCCCTCCCTCCTCCCTCCAGCGCAGCAGTGCTGCCCTCCACAATTAACCTTCTCTGCTCGCGCGGGCGTGCGTGTTTCCTTTTATTGTTTCCCCTGAGCGTCGGCTCGCCGTTTAGGGGCCCAATTCATGTCCATCCCCGTTCCGGCTCCATCCATCTCCATCTCCATGCCCATCTCCATCTTCCGTGCTTTCCTCAGAGCAATATCATATGCATGAGTGGCTCCGGCGCTAACAACGGCGCACATCAGGACCCTGGCAGCGACCTCGTTCCTTCACCATCCGAGTTCCAGAGTCCAGACCAGACCAGACCATACAGACCCTCCCGTCTCTTTGACGTCCAGGAGCTGCGGCTGCAGCCAATGCCCTGCTGCGTATCAGCGAGGTCGAAGCTCCGTCCGCTCGCTGTAGCGGGACGCTTTTCCCTCGACGTGCCTTTCCTTGCGGATACACTGCTACCTCCCTACTGCCGTACGCTGTCGATTCGACGTTGGCTTGTTTGCAGTCCACCGCCTTGACCTATCATTGGATCCGTCCTCCCTCGCACTCTGCTTCGACTTACACACCCCCCGGCACCTTGAAGTGCTTTCCGGCGTCTTCTTCCTCGTCCTCAGGGACCACCAGAGACCACCGGAGACCACCAGAGCCAGCTCGCGCGCTACCTTACACCCAGCAGTTGCCAGTAAACACCTGGAGCAACGGCAACAGCACTCCCAGCCCTCTCCACTCACGCAAATCAACCGGGACAGATCCCCACATACACAGGCTGGGCTTGAGTTGAGTCCCGTCTCGCCAACCCAACCCGCTCCGCTTCACCTGAACCATACCTCGCCAGGCTCACCTCGCGCAACGACGAACTTACACCGGCCCGGGGCCAGTACCGGCCACTGCCACTGCCTCTGACTACCTAGTACCTAGTAAAAGTGTACTGCAAGTAGTGTACCGCACCGGCACCGCCCAACCGCTACTGCCCACTACAACGGCACTACCTATCTAACGTAGCTGCTGGCGCGATACTCTCGGTGCTCGTCTCGTATCTGTGGCTGCCATCATCATCATCACAATCATAGGCTTTGCACACCCGCGCTCCAGTCGCTATCGCTGTCGCAGTCTCACCCTCGCCAGCTGTTTACCTACCCTGCCTTCGCTGCTAGCCAAGGTAGTAATATCGCCCAATTGCTGCTGGAGGTGAGTCGGTACATCCGTCCTTACTGATCCTACCTCTTCCGCTGGTGTGGTATTTTGGTGGTACCTGCTACAGCGCACCAGAGGTACACTACGCCGCGCAGCAGGGCATCCTGCCTGCGTTAGCTGCTCCCACCCAACCTTCCTTCCCTGCCTTACACAAACTCCCCTGGGGCACCTTAAGGTACCTTCTTGCACGCACTACACCTCCAAATGGATGTAGGCCTGGGTCGCACTTACCCTTTTGGTCGATCCGTGCTGCCTTTCAAGTGTGGCAGGTGTGCCTGTGTACCTGCTTTTGTACTTCTTCCATCATCCCTCCATCGCGCCCACCCTCCTCCCTTCCTCCAATAATCATCGTCACCGGTCAACTGTCTTCAAACCGCCTATTTTGCGTTCTAATTCATTGGTTTTTCGGCCCTTGCTCTTCTTGTCCTTTTTTCTTTTTTTTCTTTTGACACTTGCTCCTCCTCCGGAGAGAGACTGAGCGCGAGATAGACCCTTTGCTGGGATCATTCTCTTTTCCGTCTCGTCTTCTGCCGTCGCATTTACCGGAGAGATTCCCCGTCGCTCGTTCCAAACATCCGCAGCCGCAGCAGTTACAGCTACGGCTTCAGCACAAGCAAAACGGCAACATCGCATCAGCTCCCGGCCTCACCTCGCCTTACCCTGTCTACCTTGTCCGCCTACCTGACCTCACCTTGTTGAATCTCCATCCAAAGACGCAAGCACAAGTGCAACCGCAGCTACAGCTAACCCGGTACTAACCCCGGCTTTCGGTAGCTGTCTTGCCCTCCGCGTCACGCTCCATCCATCTCCGAACCCGAGGTTCTTTCTTCACCAACATCGCCCCTTCTACCCGGCGGTCACAAGCTTTTGGTTCCCTGGTTTCTCCTTGGCTACCTCTCGCGCAAGGCCTCACGCGTGTCCAAAGTCGCCCTCGCCCTTGCCTTCGCCCCAGCGCTGGAGACGGCTTCCACACGGGCGACGCTCCTTGAACTACGGGAGGTCTCCTGCGCCGGTCTTTCTTGCCTCAGATCGTGGCACAGCCTGCTTCCCGCCGCTTCATTCAAGCCCACCAAGAAGCCCCGCCCCACCACAGTCCTCGGCCGCCGAGTATCTGACAAGTCTTGACTCGACTGCCAGGGACTTCGGGTGGCTTTTCGCCACTGAGCAAGTCAGCCGACCCCGCCACTACTCCAACTGAACAGGGCCCCTCTGTACCGCCCTGTGGTCCTGTGGGTTCGACCTTCACCCCCGGCCACGGCACCACGAGCCTTTGGGAACGCACGCTTGCACGACACCCCCCGGTCTCAGCGTACTCGACCCCTACTTGACCCTGGCACGACCTGGACCCAGCACGACCCAGAACCTTTTAGTTGGGCGGGTAATCGCCTGCCAGGCCATTCGGGTCGCCAGTCATTGGTGTCCTGCTCCAACATCTTGGTTCCGAAACGAGATCTCGTGTCTGGCTCTTGTCTCTGTGGGCTCCCACTTTCCTTACGACGCTCCGGCCTGCTGCGCTGCTGCAACTTGCCACGGGACGACGCCGACTGTTGCGTCTGCGTCTGCGTCTGCGCCTGCGTCTGCGTGCAAGTGGCATATTTGGCAATGGTGTGAGATCCATCACTTACATCCCCAGGATCATGAATTGTAAGTACTGCATGTACCTTTTCTAACCGATCGACACCTTACCTCCTACCTTCCATCACCTTCGCTACTCGACGCATATACTTGCTTTGCCTCTCTTTGACTTCCTTTCCTTTTCCTTGCCATTTCCTTTCCTCTTTCCTTCCTTTTTTCTTTCTTTCTCTCCCGCCCAGGGGGCCTGCTTTCCCTTTTATGTGTTGCTTCTGACATCTGATTTCTTCGCCCCCAAATAGTTCACACCATGGTCGGTGTCGAGAAGCCGCCGCTGCCGATGCGGCTCGACGATGGCAACAACAGTTCGACCTACTACTCCCACCCCGACGGCTCCTGGTCTAGTTTCCTAATCGAATGGGCCTTGATGTGGGATCCGTTGATCTTGCTAGTCGTCTTCATCGGCACAGCTGCGACATATACTATTTTGACGGCGAGGAAAGAAGAAGAGGCGAGTGTGGAAGCAGATGTGCTGGGCCCTGGCGGTAAGAGGCTGCCAGTATCCAAGAAGAGACGCCGCCGGACCGACGACGAGACCGAACGCATACGATACGGCCCCGTCCTCTCCCCGATATCCAGAACGTGGCTCACTTGGATCACTGGCGCCGTATTTCTGACCTTCATCGCCAATGCCATCGCACATGGCACCCGCATGGTAGAAGAACTGGAAGAGAAGAATGGCGTTGATAAGTGGGAGGAATCGCAGAGCATGGCCGTATGACACCCCCGGCGCTTCCCCCTCGCAAAGCCTTTGCTAATTGGAAGATAGGTCTACTTGATAGCATCACCGAATCTGTACCTCTACCTGCTCACTACGCTCATCGAATGGCGCGATAGCCCGACGATATCCCACTTCATCACCTGGGTCCTCGGCCTGATTGGCGAGTTAACAATTTGCCTGTGCACCTTGATCAAGGTCATGGAGCCGCAATACCTTAAGACGTCCCGGGGACTCGAGGAAGTCCCGGCTTCCAAATGGGACATGATTGATCTCATCATATACGTTGTACGCCTGGTCCTAATGATCGGTCTGGTCGGCATTTACTCCGCCGCCTGGATCAAGCAGCCCCGAAATGAGGAGGACAAGGTTGAAAACCGCCGCTCCTCTACGCGTGCCGAGGAGACTACCCCCCTCCTCAACGGTTCTCGCACATCATACAGCAGTCAGAACGGGCGGGATTCGAATGGACGATCGGTTCGAAGTTCTCGAAACGGCAGCACTGTCGGTAACACTAATGGCGCAGCCGAGGGCACTACAACCAAGGACTACAAAGAACCTGGATTCTATCGACCGGAGAAGGCCCCCCACAAAACGTGGTGGGAATACGTCCGAAGCTACAAGATCTTCTTTGAGTACCAGTGGCCTAAGAGCTCGCCGTACCTTCAGTTCCTCTTCTTTGTCTGCGTCCTTCTGTTGCTTGCGCAGCGACTGGTCAACATTGCTGTTCCGGTAGTTGTTGGTTGGCTCACCAACAAGTTGACAAAGCAAGAGGCCCCGTGGGCTGTACTCGGACTCTTCATCTTCCTGCGGCTTGTGCAAGGCCAGGGCATGCTGCTGGATGCGCTCCGTGCCATTTTGTGGGTGCCAATCTCACAGAACTCCTACAGGGCTTTGACGACAGCAGCCTTTGAGCATGTTCACTCGCTCAGTTTAGACTTTCACCTGGGAAAGCGAACTGGTGAGGTCCTATCAGCTCTCAACAAAGGTGCTTCGATCAACTCCTTCCTCGAGCAGGCAACATTTTCAGTGCTGCCCATGATCATCGATCTGTTCCTCGCCATCTACTTCTTCTGCTACTACTTTGACCCAACCTATGGCGCCATTGTCAGCTGCCTGACATTCTGGTACCTGTTCCTTACGATTCGCATGGCACAGACAAGAGCCGACCAGCGGAGGATCATGTCCAACGCCGACAGGGAGGAAGAAGCTGTGAAGAACGACTCGATCACTAGCTATGAAACGGTCAAATACTTCAATGCCGAAGAATGGGAGTTCAACCGCTACAGAAACGCTATTGAAGCCTACCAGGATGCTGAAAAGCAGGTTACCTGGGGTGTCAACAGGATGAACGTCATCCAAGCCTGCGTCTTTGTGCTCGGCTTCACCGTGGTTATGGTCTTTGGTGCCTACCAGGTGACCAGCAGGACCATGGATGTTGGCAGATTCGTTACTCTCATGACGTTTCTCAACCAGCTACAATCACCCCTGAACATCTTCGGCTCTTTCTACCGCACCATTCAGCAGGCGATGATCTCAGGCGAGCGTCTTCTGGAATTGTTCAAGGTCAAGCCTACAGTTGTTGATGCCCCCGGAGCTAAGCCCCTGGTAAAGTGCAACGGCAATATTCGCTGGAACAATGTCGCATTCAACTACGACCCGAAAAACAAGGCTCTCAAGGATCTCGACTTCGAATGCAAACCTGGCACCACAACTGCATTTGTGGGCGAATCTGGGGGTGGCAAGTCGACAGTTTTCCGTCTCATGTTCCGGTACTACAACACGACCACTGGAAGCATCGAGATTGATGGCCAGGATGTCAAGGACCTCACTATTGATTCGGTCAGACGCTTTATTGGAGTCGTTCCTCAGGATACTACGCTGTTCAATGAAACACTCATGTACAACCTCAAGTACGCCAATCCCGATGCCACCGAAGAGGACGTATACGAGGCCTGCCGAGCAGCCAGCATCCACGATCGCATCATGTCATTCCCTGAGCAGTACGAGACCAAGGTTGGCGAGCGGGGCTTGAAGCTTAGTGGTGGTGAGCGGCAACGGGTTGCCATTGCACGAACGATCCTCAAGAACCCGAAGATCATCATGTTGGACGAAGCCACCTCAGCTCTTGATGCGCACACCGAACAGCAAATCCAGGACAGGCTTGGACACTTGGGCCAGGGTCGGACACTGCTCATCATAGCGTGAGTTTCTTTTTGTTAGAATCGGGTGTTGCCGGATTGGAATGGCTAACACGTGAAACAGGCACCGTTTGTCCACCATTACACATGCCGACCAGATTATTGTCCTCAACAACGGTACTATTGCCGAAAAGGGCACCCACGAGCAGCTGGTTGCTGCCAACGGGCGATATGCCTCGATGTGGGAGAAGCAGGTGCAGGCAGAACGTGCCGCAGAGAAGGCCCGCGCCGCGAGTAAGAGAGCACACAAGCTCCTTAGAAAGGCGAACATTGTCTCCAACAAGCAGACGGACGGACACTCAGATGGCTACACTAGTCTTGACTCATCGACTATCCTGCCCGGTAGCTCAGGAAACTCGAAGGCGAACACGACGGGCGAGGACTCTTCCAGCTCTTCCAGCAACAGTAGCAGGACCAGCTCTGACACGGATTCGATCCGCAGCGGCCATTCAGGCCACTCAGATCAATCTGAACGACATTGATGGAGGTGTGAGGTCGAGAATTGTTCAGCATGGAACACCCTAGGCAAACTGACCGCCGGAAACCCACACTTTCGACGCCAGCAATCGCAGCCGCCCATCAATCGCTTCAACCCTCATACTCATACTACTACCCTCTAATCCGCGGCTTTTCACTCAGTTCCGCAATTTTTTCCTTCATGAATACAATGAGGCACGCGCCTTCACGACTCAGGTACAACGGATTAACGGCTTAAGATTGCATCAGACCGGCGACTCGGAGTTTGGAGTTTGCATATACGCTTTTTTATTTCCTCTTCATCATTTTGGGACCCCGAAAACAAAAAGGACTTCCACGAGTGGCACCAAATGGTGGCCTTGGGAAACGGTCTCTCGGCCCGGCTCGGTTGGTTGGTTGGCAGGGGCAGCATTCTCAAAACATCGACATCCCAAACAAAAACATTCCCTCTACATTTTTGGCTGCAGCACACCCAGCCTTCGCTTCATAATATGTCTTTCCACAGTTGTTTGATGCGATAAGTCTTTTCAGCTGGACATTGCATTTTCATCGTCATCATCATCATACAGGGAGGGGGATGTCTTCCTTTAATCATGGGATACACAGCAAGATTTGCTTTCGATTACTACAGGTCATCACCTGCTACCATGGGCAGGCTGTTCGACAACGCTACGCGGATACCACAATCTTACATACCAGGATGGTCCTTTTTCTCTGACGGTTGGAAGGGTTGGATTTCGGAAGGCCTTGGTCAGCCTTTTTTCCACGGTGGAAAGGGTGACACGGCGACGGATTTTGCATTCAGGTGGACATTGGCTAGTTGGAGATCCCACGTGCTCACATGCCGTGGGTGTAGGCGGGGGGCGGATGATCCCCTTTTTCAAAGGGATCACCACACCATTAGGACGTCTACTTATTTGCTTTGATTTCTGGACTGGAATTGGGTGGATACGAGAAACAGGATCGCGGCGGTCGGGATAGGCTTCTCTCTTATTTCTCAGTTGATTTTCTTGCTTTTTTCCCGGGCGACGGCTACAAATGATAGCTTCGCGGCTACTACCCAGGTCCATAGACGGTGTGACTTGCGCGCAGGCAGATACCTGTGACGCCAGAGAGACGAGATTCTTGCTCAAAGCTGAAAGAGACAAAAAAGGCAATTTCACTTCAACATGCTAGTTGAGTCACTTTTGGTGATATGTGAGAGGTCGGTCTGACGTGATGGGAGTGCGCGATTGCCCAAAGGGGGATCGAGTCCCCAACGTCATTGGTCGGCTGCGCCTGTCAAATGGCGGGTCAGCATCCTTCATCACTTGGCTCTGAAGCTTGTGTAGATTGCAACGGACACCCATGTCCCAATCTTCTGTCTTGTCATCATTATTAAATACGGAGTATTGTGGGATGAGGTTAGCTGTACACTTGGGGCAGACCCGAATACAACGGATGTTAGGAAGCGGCCTTTTTCGGACGAGCCCAAGGTTCGCTCGCCGGGTACGACAAACCTTGTCGAGAATGGTGAGGCCGACTTTGTTTCTCTTCGTGTGTTTCTCCTTCTCCTCCACTCCCCCCTTGAGCGACGACGTGCGGGGGACGCTTCAGTCTATACCAAACCACCCATATACATCCCATTTTCTTTATGTCGCCGATTGACGCCCTCGGGAGGTAGAACCGAGGAATGTCTTACCCGTGACACTACCAACCGCCCACCGCCTTTTCCCCGGAGACCACGGAAAATGATTCCCAGTGGCAGGTGTCATGAGGTTGCAGTGTGTGTGAGATTCGTACTCAGATGCTGTGAGCGTGAGAAGCGACAAGTGAACAGGCGCATGCGTGGGTGTGTGCGCGCGCGCGAGCGGTGTGGATGGGAGGTCGTCGAGTAAGGTGGGTGCGCTATCATCGACCACGGACACACACCTGTCTCACTTCGTCCACCTCCGCACTACCACCACCACCAACAACACCGAGACCTATCCTTGGCACACCGTCTCTCCGCCACAGTCATGCCTCACGCCGGCCCAGGAAATACGAATTGTTAGTTGTCGCAAGCCCGCAGGTAGCCGCAAAGCCTGACGATCATCCGTCGTCGCGTGCTGCCCGATGTTGAATTTTGCTGCCTTTTTGCGAAGGGTATAATGCTCCGATGACGCCTTTCCTGGTTTCCAAATTGATGTTGTATGCTGTAGCGACTGACTCTAGGTCTCGGCTTTTCCGTTTCGAATGTATATAGCCAGTGCGGTCGGACGGTGCCATCCCGACTCATGTATCGTGACCCGAACGCTGTGCACCTCATGTTTCGGCGGGCGTTGATTCCCCCGCTTGATCCACGATCGGGGGTTTTGCCAGTCGCAATTCCCATGGTGTTGAACGGTCGCCCGGTATGTCTTGATGTGCCTCATTTCTCCCTTTCTTTATGCTGATTAGCGAGTGGCTGCGCAGTGGATGCCAGCTATCTTATGCAAGCGAATGACTTCATGAAGACCAAAAGCATCAACTATCATGCTTCTTTCGTCTTGATTCCTCTGAGTAAAGGTCTCTATCTCGCGTGGCCGTTGACAGCCCTGGCTCTGGCCGCCGCACTCCCGTTCGCCCCTGTCGCATGGCCGTTGGCCTTCTCGTTGGCCAGAGCCTTCTGGGTTTCGTCCTCAACGTCCGTGCCCTCGGCGTCGCTGCGATCATCCTCTGCGATGTTGTGAACAAGGAAGCGGTAGGCAATGCGGAAGATGTGGAAGAGCCAAAACAGGTTCAAGGCCTGCAGAGAAGAGAGGAGACCGAGAGTAATGTACTGGGATAGCGTGCACTTGTACTGCTGCGTGGCCCAGTTCAACTCGAAGGGCCCGACAGTGGTGTACTCGGTGAAAAGCGAAATGATGATCTTGATGTTGATGAAGTGACGCATGTAAATCCAGACGGCCACGAACATGGAGAAGTAGGGGGCAACAATCGGTGAGTCAATGTAGTTGAGCGTTTTCGAGGTCTTTCAGCCGGCGTCAGCGAATTCGGTTTCTCTTCAGGGGCGAACACTGGGCTGCCGAGCCTCTGTTCTCGGGAGTGATTTAAACTTACAGCAAGGAAGAAATCGCTAATGTCGTGGGTTGTATAGACCGCTAATCCCATATACGTAAAGTGGAAGCGGTAGCTGAGGCCTATCAGAGAAAGACTGACGATGTGGTGGCCGACGAGCTCCTTGAAGTCCTTCCGAGGCTTCTCCAGACCGAGCAACAATACAATGGCTTGCTGTGCCCAGTAGGCGGCCTGGAACAGGTAGTAGAACTTGAAGCCAGCCTCATGCGTCATGTGTGGGAAGTCCTTATACATGCCACTGGTATTGTAGTACCAAACAGGCGTCTTTTTCATGACATACATTCCAGCAGGGCCGAGACAGCCAAAGTAGATGGCAGTATACATCTGCTCCATGAAGCGAGCCTGCTTGCCACGGGATCGTAGGCCAGCGGCGCGAGCTAGGGGTCGCAAAAGCTCTTGCATAATAAATTCACGGGTGAACGTAAGGACGACGGTGTAGAAGGACACAAAGGCGATGTCCCAGAGACCCTTGCCATATTGAGCGGGCGCATCCAGGTTTGCGGGATCGGGAGGCAGGCGGTAGGACAGGAATACGAAGCGATGGATAGGATTTGAGTCGGTAGGGTTGACGGCGTAGAGGGCGGCGAAGACAGCGATGATGATGGCAGGGAGGAGATAAGTGTGTTTGATCATGGCCTGGCGAAAGCGAGAGAGGACACCGCGTGCACGACGACGTTTTGAGAATCGCTTGGTAGGTTCGGCCTGTGAGAAGGCAGGCTGTCAGTATACACTGCAGAGGCAAAAAGAGAGGTCTTGGACTTGTTGGCTGGGAGCCAGACTCGGCCTGGAAGAGACAAGGGAAAAGAAGATATGGAGGGGTTATTACAGGTGAGCTGGGGCTGTCGCCGCCAGTGTAGCTTGCGAGGGCAGGGCCTGTGTCGCCGGCGCGGATGTCCTGGCCGAGTGCGCTGGACTTCCGACGTCGTGTACGGGACGGGTTTGAGGCTTGCTCAACGGCCGAATGCAATTGGTCGACAGATGTGTTGAGAAGAGGGAAGGGTTCGGAGTCAGCCATGGTCGCGGTCGCAAGAATGTACGAGTAGTGAAGGTTGGCGTCTCGGTTCGTTTAAAGGTTGGCGGAGTGTCTCGCTGTGGCCTCAGGGGAAGACAGCAGGACGGGAGGGTTGGGAAACGAAGCGCAATCCGGAGCGAAGAGAGCGATGGAAGCGACAATTTTGAGTTTCGAGGTCTCGGCGGATGCGGAGGAGGAAGACGGGTAAGGCGGACGCGGGTTGGAAAGGAGGTTTTGGCTTGTTAGACGTCTAGATGGTCAGGGGGGCACGTTGTCGATCATGGAAGTTTGGGCAGAAGGAAGGAAGGTAGGGCGAACGCGGTCCACGTCCAGCGTCCACACTCAATGTCCAGTGTCGGCGGGTCTGTCTGTGGAGCTCGCACCGATGCGAAGGCCTAGGTGCCGTTCTGCGTTGGGTAAGGATGCTCTGGGCTCAAGGTTGTTCCCTGGATCTGCTTTGTTTCGTCGTTGGCTTCGTCCGACCGACCGTCCGGTCGTCTGTCTTTTTTCTCTTTCTCTTTGCTTCCAGTCCCTGCCGCAACGGGGTCAGAGAGCAAGAGTCGGAACCAGAGCCGTCAGGTGCGTGGCACGGTTGGAAAGCAGAGCGTTGGTCGGCAAAAATAAAGAAGAAAAAAAGGAGTCGAAAAGCGAAAAGGGGGCCAAGACGAAAATATCGAAATTGCACAAACAAAAGAAAGAAAGGATCGTGACAAAAAATCGGTGCCAAGATGGGGAAGCAGTGGCCAACCAAATGAGACGTAGGCGGTTCATCTGCCGGTTCTCCTCGGGGCGCCCCATGCCAGTCGTGACTGCCCCCTGCGCTACTTACCTCATCTTGCAGCCAACACTGCAAAGGCCCTGAGCTGGCCCCGCTTGTAGAAGGAGATGATGCACTGTCACTTTCGGGTTGGCTATCCACGGCTTGGCTGCGCCGTACCTGTGCCTCTTGCTTGGTCTTCCTGCAGATATATCGTGGTCACGCAGCCATCGCGTCCCGCCTTCACCACCACCTCCTCCACATTTCAGGCCTACTTACAGCTTAGCTCGCAAACGCACAACGATACTGATCGCTCTACCGGGGCCATCCCTTTGCGAATGGCGGCATGGCATTGCACAGCAGGCCAGTCCCCCGCCCACCTTGCAGCCCAACGACATGCGAGCAGAGCATGTTCCCGGCCGCCGCGCGGGTTTCATACTGCACACGCAGTAACGGTCAATTGCGTGTCCACCGAACACTGAGCTGGCAGCTTTGCGAATGAGTCATGCCCGCCCTGCGATCGAGATCGGGATCGATATCTGAAACCCAGTACAGCGCGCGCTGCTCTGCCTCAGCGTCGATACCCAAGGCCATCAGTCGCTACGCCGATTCCACAATTCGCGGGCTTCGATACTGGAGAAAACCAGGGCTGGCTTTTCAACGTCAAGAGCCTCACTAGCTGCACCAAAGCCTCAGAGCACGGCATGCCACGCGAGGTGAGACGTGGTGGCTTCAACCTCCCCGAACGCGACGGATATGGGGAATTCTGGAAAAACGAGAGGGTCGCTGATTGAGACTCGGGGTCGGCTCCGGTGTCTAGCTCTTGCTTTTCCGCCCCATCTAATGCCGATTCCCGTCCGCCACACGACAACTTACTGAAGAAGTTTCCTGCCGGCGATACACTACATCACATGCACCCGTCTTCGTTCTTCTCCCACCCCTCCGTCGACATCCGCAAGCCAGCATAATCCAAGTCCGCCGAACACACCCTTGACAGCTAAAGTCACATCGTCGGCGTCATCAGCGCCAAATGCTTCGTCTGTCGCCCCAACTCAATCTACCTGATCTCAGCCGACAACTCATCATCATCTACCTACAACAACCGTTAAAACACTAACAGCCCACAAATGCCGTTGAAGAATGGCTTGCATATAGGCCCTTTATGCTGTGGCGGCCTATCGCAGTTTCTGACCAGAGGCAAATGATGAAAAGGTCTTGACAAGAACGCACTAAGGCACCTCTTATCCTCAGATCTCAGATGCCAACCCCACCCCGATATGCTATCTTGGGGCTAGCAAACCCGGCCCACTATCTCTCACATGCAACCACTTCACGCCCCGGCTACGCTACCACTGTAAAACCCATCCCGGCTCCCCGGTAGCACCCCCCCCTCCCCCCCCCACCCCCAAACGCATGTCGTCACCGAAGATCAGGGTCCGCCTCTACCTTAGTTCAGCGCGTCTGTACCAATCTAGGCATTCGACCAAGCTGGGTACTATTGAACCATAACCACGAACATCAACAAACCGAGCACAATGCAGCGCCGAAACCTCCGGCTCTATCGTCTCGTGACACAACCTCTACCGAAAATGCACCCAAAAAACCGGCTAGGAACGTAACGGAAATCACGTCCTCGGATCCCTCGGAGGACCAAAACCTGCCGCGCTTGTTTCACAGTCCCGGCCTCCGTCTGCCGCCGCCGGTCGCTAACGCACATCCACTGTCACCACCGGGTACCACCCACTATCGCTGCCAGCCATGCAAGTCGTCCGGCCCTATGACGACTTTGCCCTCCTCCGGATGCAACGGGGGATCCATGGCGCTCCCGACCGGCTCCGTTGATTGATTATTCACTACCATGCCGTCGCCTCGGTGTCACCGGGAATACTTTCGGCTGACAGTTGTCGGTAAACCCACCTTTGCTGCTTACGTGTTGGAGCCCATCAGCCACCACGAGGCAAAAAACTTGGCCAAGAGGAACAAACTGGACGGGCGCACCGATACATGTGATGAGGCAGGCGTGAAGCAGACTTCCGCCAAGAGCCAAGACTCGACAAGCGAAATGCCTCTCCTGCTCAGCCTCCCGTGCTAGACAAGTCTTGTTCGGTTCCTGGAACTGGAAGATTAATCAAGTCACTGTTCTGCGCCTACTATCTCGTTCGGAGTGCTGTCTCCCACGCGCAAAGCATTCAACCCCGAGTATGACAAACCGACCAAACTTTCTCTGTCGAGTCAAAGCCACCGGGCGCAGCAGCCGAGCAAATTGAAGAGCGCAGATTAGTCCCGCTGCAATGTCCTGCCAAGGCCGCCGTAGCTGCCGCAAAACCAAAGCTGCTCCAGTTTCCGGCGGTGCTCTGTGTAACCCAGCCAAGCTTGGCCCTCGAGCCAAGACATACTCGTCGTAAAGGCTCTCATGTGCCGTCGGCGACATACAACGAGCATTTTGTCACTCTTCGAGGCCATCGTCGTCTTTACTTCGCCGTTTCTAATCATCCCCCCCCCCCCCTCCCCAAAAAAAAAAAAAACCAACTTGTCAGTGATCTACGGCTCGGTTCCTGCCGCTATCTCGTTGCGGAGACGTACGCGGCATGTGAGACGATAACCCCTTCCACGTCAGCTTCTCTCTGTCCCGCTACGTAACCTCTGACCGACTGGGTTTGTCGTGGGGTCGGATCGACGGGAAATCCCCCCAAGAGAACGCCAACTTGGGGAGCACTCCCGCGCGGGAAAGAGGCACCAGGTCGTCGACAAGACAGAGGGGAGAATAGTCAGGTCCAGATCGCAGTGTCGAACGGCAACTGACAATATAAACATGATCACAACAGGTATAGGGACGATAGCAAAGTGAAGTTAACGGATTTGAATTCATTGACGCGACTGTTGCTTGTCTTCCTCTCACCACCTCATGTTCCCCCTTGTCATACAGCGTCTCTGGTGTCTCACTCCGCCCCCGTGAACCTCGACTGGCTGTGACACGCTCCGCCTCTTCGTCCATCTCGTGTCCAACCCCCCAACATGAGGCCAACCAATTCCAGCGCGCGGTTTGCTACCTCATTCCGGATCGTCTTGCGCGATCGAATGGCCCCCGTTAAATCAAGTATCACACAACGGCCCCATCTAAGCCTGCGTCGCCGGCTAGGCTATTCCTTCCATCCCGTACCCAACATGTACATTCGGGGGAGGCCACCTGTACGGGCTCCCCCACTCATTATTTTGCGGCGGTTTGTGTTGTTCGTTTTTCGGTGTCCCGTTTGCCCCTCGAGGCGTTTCCCCGTCCCCATATACACACACATGGTTCGACCCGTTTCCATATACTCCGCAATATACACCGAGAATAAAATAAAAAGCAAATCAAAGCTCGTGCTGGAGCCTATTTCGTTGCCCCTGTTGATGCGCCGTCCTCATGCAGAGATGCAATAAAAAGTAATAAAAGAAGCCCACAGCGCCGCGCTAGCCAGAGTCGAAAAAGGAGCCCAGTTCACCCGCCCATCTGGCATTCAGGTTCAGGGAGTTGGCGGCGGCCCGAGGTCATCAGCTTGTCGCCGTCCGTGTACGGGAACGCTAGGTGACCGCGATTCGTAGTCCTGATGCTGGGGTCGTACTCCAGGCCACAGGGGTGGTCGATCGGCTTGAAGCGTGGCAGGCTCCGTGGGTTGAATGACGCCATGATAAGGGTAAGAGAAGTTGCTTGTCAACCTTCCCAAACCCGCCGGATGGGAGGCAAGTCCAGGCGCGGGAACTGCAGTGAGGGCCGAAGCGTCGCTCGTGGTCCTGGCGAGTACCGTACGTTCGGGGGTGGTGTCATGGGCACCCGCTTGCTCCTCTTCCAGTAATTGGGCCAAAGCTGCCCCCTGTCTCGGCGGCGCGGGGATGACTGTCACCGGCAAGCTGTCCGTCTCCGGGGTCGGTCGCATCTTCTCCCTGATCTTCTCTGCTTGGATTGCGGCGAAGTCCTCAAGGCGAGCTCTGAGATCCCACCTCCCAGTGTTATCGTGCCCACCCCGGGCTCCAGGCTTCGAGTCGGTGTGAGCCATCACTTCGGCGGGCGGGTCGCGTGCAGCACGGCGGAAGAGTGGGTTGGCAACCAAAGACCTCCACCGATTCCTGCTCTGCATGGTCGGATCCTCTTGGGCTTCTGTGTCAATTTCCACGGCCTTGTGAGTAGCCTGCCTGGGGACAGGCGCTGCCATAGATGGCTCCTCGCTGTCGGAGCTCGAATCGCTCCTTTCTGAAGTCGAACTGCTTCTCGACAGTGGAACTGCTACGTTTCGCTGTGATACTTGGTTGGCAGCTTGACCAGATGCGTCTGGTGTCCGTGACGTGGTTTCTGATGGCAGTTGATATCTAACGGCGTAAACAGTGCTAGCTGCGCTCGCCGTGTCAGTTCGGCTCACTGGTGTTACCGCGGGTGCGGGCCGAGAGGGCCACATAGGCGGGCGAAGCAGACCGCCCATTGACCTCTGGCCGTTCTGGGCGTTGTTCGCGCCAGAGTTGGTATGACTGTGGCTGGCGCGGTACCTGCTGGCAATAGTAGACATGCCAGGCCAAAGGTTACCTCTGCCACTGGCGGGGGGACCTTGAGTGCCGGCACCACCTTGAGGTCCATCCTGCCCGCCTTCGCCATCTCGAGGGCCACTCCTGTTCTTCCTCCGCTTGAGCCATGGAAACTCGGAAGCGGACACTTCCAGCATTTCATCTCCATCAAAAATTTCGCGTCCGAGAATACCGTCCTTCTTCTCTTCTCTTTCCAATGCTTCAATTCTTTCCACCCATTCCCAAACCACCACGCTGGCAGCAGCGGCACCCACCCAGCGCACGTAGTCTCCCCAGCCGGTGAAATCGGGCTTTGCCATATCTAGCACGAAAAAAACGACGGGAACGAGGATGGCGAAGACGGAGAGGGTGGAGACCAAGATCATGTTCTTCATCAACGGGTGATAAAAGGCGTATCGCTTCTTCATTAGCGAGTAGTAAATAACCCACGCGGCATACAATAGCCCGAGGGAGAGTTGAAATAGGTAGCTGAGGGCGGGGACGGCGTCGACGAAGCTTCGGGGGCGGGCGTTGCCGTTGCTCCCGCTGCCGGGGAACTGGAAACTGTTGAGGGCGCTGAAGATGAGGTTCAGAGTGATCAGCGCGAATGCGGTCCACTTGATGATAACCTTCTCCCGCTGTCGTGGGAACAGTCGGATCAGAGTTTGAGCTTGCGCAAGCCACAAAAATGTGTCGGAAATCAGGCGAATGACCTTCAACTCGGTCCCGTCCATGACCTCGGACTGCATCTTTTTGGCGTCTTGAATTGCCCACTGGTATTGTTCCTCGGCAACCTTGAATGTATCGGCGCTTGCTATCGTAAGGGAAATCGCCACTGTAACGGCTGCCACTTTCTGCAGCCAGGGACGCCCTCCAATGTTAATTCCGTTCGAAGCCCCTCCACTGGTAAAGCCGCGTCGGCCGAGATACACGATTCCACCGTCGAGAAAGGATCGAGGAGTGATAAAGAGCATAATGACGAGCATGTATGCTGTCACGGTCGTTGCAGCGAGGGCATAGCAGACGGGGAAGATCGAAGCGTAGAAGGGATCGCGCATGTCAGTAAATTGTACCGCGCCTCCGGACGCGGTTTCTTCGTAGTTGATTCCATTGTTCGCGATGATAATGGGCGCGGCGGTCGCGACTCTCGCGGCCGCGGCAGCGCCTAGAGAGGGCAGAGCGCTCGCGGCTGGGACGAGACCCTCCATGGTCGCGGCGCCGACTCGTCGAATTGCTTGTCGATGAGGAACAGAGCGGCCAGCCGCAGGCGAGGATCAAAAGAGATTTCCTCCTATTCGTGCACGCTCGCCATCGAATTAACCATGCAGTCGTCAGGGGATTCGCAGTATCGATTGACGGTCGTGTCGAGCTATTGTCGTCGGGGGGGAGACGCGAGGGCTCGGTCGGGCGGACGGCTGCAGCAAGAGTCGAGGACACGAGTCCGGGCGTTCCAGCTTCGCGCACAAAGTCGTTTCTTCAGTAGAGCAACGAGTGTTTCGGGGGTCGAAGCATCGAAAACCAAAAACCTCCAGCAAGAGCAAAAATAGAGGCGGTAGGTAACAGTCGAATTGTTAATAAAACGGGTCGAGTCGAAGTCGTCGGTGGCCACACTGCAGAGGAAGGTTCCAAGAGGCTTGCGTGTGTGGGGGATGTGGGAGCGATCGCAGGCTGGGCGCCGAGAGATTCTAGGAGGACAGAGGAAATGGGGGAGAGAAAGGGCGAAAAAGGGAAAGCCAGGGGGGAGGATGGGCGGGCGAACGCTATTTCGGGGCGGGCTACAGAGGCGACGTTGACGGGAGAGTGGCGGGCTGCGTTCTATTGCGCTTTGTCGAAATTGCTGACCAGGTCTCGCTCTTTTTGCTTGTGGTGGAGTCGCAGGCCGTCTCGAAAGTGTTTGGAATAGCAGTTCGGGGGGACGCGGATGGATATGGGAGAACGGGCACGCTGGAGGGTGGTGCTGGGGCTGGATAGTGGCACTGGCGCCGGAGCTGGTGCTGGTGCTGGCCGGTGCTGATGCCGTGCTGGGTTGTCGTAGTGGTGGGCTACTGGACAGGGGGCATGAGGAGACCAGCTGCACAAACATGGCGAAGCATACTGTTCTGCAGGGATCACGACACTGTCAGCATAGTGCGAGGCGTTAGAGACACGCCGAGCACCCTTCGCCGTGCAAGCTGCAGAGGCTAACGGTGTTGGGCGCTACTGGGTACAAGTCATGAAGCGAGTTCACTCACCCGATTTTGGTGGTGGGGTTGAAGTGGGTCCGGATATCTCCCATCATTAACGCACAGTCCTTGCATGGACAACACCGTACGGTACCGAGTCAGAGGGACGGGCTATCCAAAGATGTCGCGACTGTGCGATCGTGTAGTGACAGCTTGGCAGACCCGAGGGAGTTCGGAGCGATCTACAGCCCAAGAAAAGGGTCCTCCGCCGTGCCGTTGATAAGATAGATGGATGTCTGCAATATGGCTTGTCTGCATGGCAATGCCGGACGCCTTTCCGCATTCCATCGACGATCCGCGAAAGCCTTTGCTAAGAGTCCAACTCAGGGACGCGCTTACGCCGAAGTACTGCGTAAGAGAATGCGAGGCGCCGGCCGGGATAGGGTTGCGAGGAATGGCCATTTTATTTGCATGCTGCCGGACGGGGACGAGAGGAACAGTCCAATCCCGCTGCATGAAGATTGCAGGCCGCACAGAAAGTGACTCCCGGCCTGCTGAAGCCCTCGCCCGCCCTCGGTCCCTTGCACTTTGAGGTCCAGGGCAACAGTCGCTGGAGATGAGACCGGAGGAGGGACATTGGCCTGCCATTCCGATGATTGTGAGTGTTGGTACTTAGGGTTATTCGGAAGGCGAAGCGGAGGCGTACAGAAAAAAGGGCGATACCATCCGTCCGGAGAGCGACTGTCTGTTATCCAGTACGCTGGTCTTTCACTGAATTGAAAGAATATGAGAAGAGACCCTTTCCGGTTCATCAGTGACCAGCCGCCGACGGGACTGGTTAGCAGGACGTGACGCTCAGCCATGTCCGGCGGCGCTGAAGCAATGTTGCCAGCGGGCCGTCAGCCACTTGCAAAGGGAATACCTAAGGACTACAGAAGGCAGTCAGGTAGTACTGAATTGCGCGCCGGAAGATTACATAAGACATGGCTATAGCTACACGCAGTACGGACCGGGGGTAGGTAGGTACCTAGAGGATGAGACACTGTACGCCCGACGCTAGGCTGTCGCTGGTCGAGCTGCATGGCCAGCACTCGCCGTTAGTGGTCGAAAAGCCTGGCTTGCGTGTGGTTGCTGCAAAGTTAGGGGCGGTGCTAAACCTGTTCCGGGGTCCCATAAGTTCCAGGTAGCTCGTGAGTTGGGCTGCGCTAGAAGAGATCTGACAGTGGGCAGACCTCTTGTTGTACCTAGTGGCCATGCTTTTTTGGCTTCTGAGTGACCTGGCTAAAATTCGAAAAAACGCTTGCCGTTGCTTACTTAAGGGGAATCAGTGCACTGGTACTAATAGTTATGTGAATCACTACTGTCAAAAAGGTATCGCACCATGACGCCTCGCGTACGCCTAATTCACGAGCTAACTTATGGGACCCCAGAACAGGTGTGTATATCAAAGTGCTAAGCCTCCCCGCCTCGAGGGAAACACCCTGAAACGGAGACGGCGGCCGTGCTGATCGTAGTCGGAATTCAGACGGCTGCCAGCCATGCCTTGGGCTCGGAGCGTTTTGTCTTGGCTCTTGAAACACGGGAGAAAAGGAAAATTGCACACAAAGAATGAGTGCAACCTTCGAGCGGGCGAGGTGGTGTAGCACAAGATCTCGAGAACGAGAGCTTGTTTGCGCAGTACTATGTATTAGTATCGCGTTGATCGGGCGGGTGACATCAGCTCGATCGTCGCTCGTCGTGGCTTTGGCAACTCTAACGGGAGCGGATGCGTGCCTGCGTCCAGGCAAAGGCGGTGCTGACGGTAGCGCAGAGCGTGAGATTGCAGTGTCCGTTGAATTCGGGAGGATGACGGGCTGTGATTGTGAGATTCACCATTCGCCCCAACGTGGGCGCGCAAGAAGCATAGAGACAGACGGTGGACAGAGGCGGGCGGCGCAGGACGGAGGACCGTCTGAACCGGTAAAAGATGGACGCAGCCTGCCGCTGCCCTGCCTCGCTCCTCGCTTCGGCGGCCACTGCACTGGAAGGGGAAATGATGAATGACCTGCGGATGAAGGATTACACACTGTGTCTGGGGTGTGCAGCACAGTGTTCATTTTCGACCCACCCCCATTTCCAGACTCGACCCCGTTACTCGTCTAGCAGCCAATCAGCGCCGTCTCTGCTCGAGGAATGGGCACCAAATGCGGTGGATGCCGCGGGCCAACGTACCTAACGGGCTAATGCTAAAGTCGCTGGTGCAGGGGGGAACGAGGAAATTCACCCACCAAAGGGCCTGGCCTTCAGAGGGCGAGCATGCTGGTGCGAGCCCGCTCTCGGCCACTTGGGTGTGTCCATGTCCGGATGAGGGAGGAGGACGAAGCCGGGGCCAACGACAAATATTCATCGACACAGGGGTTGTGAGCAAATTTGCTGGATCTTGGTGGCCGTGGTGATGGTGGCCAGAATCGTGACTTGGCCTACGTGTTGCAAGAGACAGAGGTTTGCGCTTCTGTGCGTACAAGTTCTGAAAGGGGCTGATTGGGAGATGCGAGCAACTAAAAGCAGGTGACGGCGGCCAAAAACTGCTGGCTCTCCGGGCGAGTCGGAGCAGAGCCAATGACCAATTTCGAAATTTATGGGCTGCGTCAACCCCGCAATTGATTGCAGGTGCGAGCCCAGGTAGTGAGGTGGTGCTGCAATGTCCGTCCGTGGTGGTGTTGTGCCTGTTTTTGTCCCTGGCCTGACCCGCCTTTCCCTGCCCTTCCAATTTTTGGACTGCGGGAGGGAAGGGGGAAAAGGACGTGGCCTGTGCTCCTTCCCTTCCGCGTTCCCTCCTTCCCCGTGCTCCAAGGCGTGGGCTGGCGCTCCTCCCTCCAGCTTCCCCAACCCGAGTCCCAGTCTTCCCACACCTGCCCGCCCGTCTTGGCTCTCCCCCTCTTGGCAAAGCTTATCGCTCGTGGCTGTCCATGTCTTGGCGATTTTCTTCATCGTCCCTTTCCTTCCCGTCCACTCTTCCGTTTGGGCTGAGGCCAGAGCCTTCGCCTGTGCCAACCATCCTGTCGCTCCCGCCCAACTGTAAATGCGTGTTTCCTCCAGACGAACTGCATCTGTCTGCACTCATTAGTCATTGCATTTTCTCAGTGCCTCAGTTCCGATATCACACCCTGACACCTTTCCGAATGCCGATCAGGCCATACGGATAGTTTCCTTCGAGCGGTGTCGCAGCTGGAGAGACTTCGGTTTCCTCGGTCCGCAGCCCCCTCCCACCTGTCGCCGTCATCAACCGACCCTCGCCCCGGCCAAAGAACCCCGCATTCTGTCAGGCCATGCTCACAATGGCAACACATGACTTGCACGGGCAACTCGACCTGAGGCGACTTGAGGCGACGTGATCAAGCTGAGGCAAGCGGCAATGCCTCACATCCAGATCCCGAGTCGACACGCGACATTTGCTGGCACTGGCCAGCAGCCGCCACATGCGGCGTCTCAAACTCGTCGAGGACGCCGGGCAGTTAGCCATGTCCGGTACGGACGCTCGGCACTCTTTGAGCAAGCTGCTCCATCGAGTTTCTTTCTTGTCGCCAGCAAACCGCCATCACCGCCAGCACCGCCAGCACCGCCAGCGTGGTATACTACCTATGCAACAGCGTTTTCCTTTTCCAAATCCTCGGGCCCTCCATTCCTATGGTCTGGTCTCTTCTGGACCCGACATCAGGTTACTTTGGCAGCGAGGCGTCGTTAGCCCAACCCACTGTGACCCCGGCTCAGTCAATCCTGCTACCTCTTGGCTTACGACAAGCTTTCGCCCGATGCCGTGGCCTTTCCTTTATCCGACGTAATTCTATTCATGACTGAGCGAAACTAATTCGAATCGTCGCCAACTCTAGTGCCTTGGGTGCATCTTCGACTGCCGTGTGTCCGCAGGCACAATCCAACGATGCCCGGCGGGCGTATACTGTTTCGTTCGTTGCACACGTGGAACAGGCACCAACGGCGGAAGATCTGTGGCGCGCTCACGGCATGCTGAGCTGTTCTAATTGCCTCGTTCTAGGAACCTGGGAAATGATTAACGCTCTTTTGGGCTGCGGGCGGTCTGTCTTGGAGCTGGCCAAGTCATCCCAAGACCAAGGTAGCTCCAAGTGAGATTTGGCTACGATGCGGCTCTTGGCGATGCCCAGCTTTATTTCCTCCGCGCTCAGATCTCTCCGCCCCCAATACCTCTCCTGCCAAAGCTTTCGATGCCAACACGCTCCAGACCCTTCCAGGAGGTCGAAAGGGCCTTGGCTGGCCCATCAGATGCGCTGCGCCGTACCAAAAGGCTGCAAGTCTCCCAAGACATACCTACACTACCGACCAGCTCAGCTCGTCCCCATCTGTGCCAATCAAGGGAAGGCGGTGACGCAGAAATCTCCTGATTCGGTCTTGGGCCCTACGACAGCACCCGAAAGAGGATGCAGATTCCTGTTTTCTTAGGTGCTATCGCGGCGCGGGAAGCACACGCCCCTCTACGTTCTCCTAGAGGGTAGCCTTCGACGGGAGGAATTGCACCCGAATCTGAACCGGATTTGCCTGCTACAATAAGGACAGGAATAACTCCCGGTCCCGCAGCGTCAGCATGACTAATAACCCAAGCCCATTTGGATTGCGGACAACAGCTGGGTAGGTGACGATACCGTCTTGGATTGGATAAATCGGCATCTGCCCCGCGGTGTGCAATTGCTTCGCGGACCAGCTCCATTATGATTCGTTGTGCTGGCCTTGGCAGTTTGGAGGCTACACATTGAAGTCTAAGTCTGGCGCGCCTAGCTATGGTTGTAACGACTACCAGACAGTCGACAACTCATCTGACCAAGTCGAACGTAGTAGAGACTATCAAGACGAACCCTCGTGGAGCTATTTACGAAGCTTCGTGTTCCATCATATAGTGGTTAGTTAGTCCTGGAGCCTGTGGCGGGCGCTTCCAAACAAACGTCACAAGTAAGCCTCATCGTAGCCGTGAACCATCCCTGGGGTATCAATTGTCGTCTATCCTCCGTCCATCCATCATATCAGCCCTCGTTCTCGAAGGTATCGTTGAGAAACCCCACAAAGCCCTCCCGCATCCTCTCCACGCTGAAGTTTCCCACGCCCTCGAGCCCAATGCCTCCACGGTTCAGCCCGACGAACGCCCGCCTGAGGCGCTGCAGCTGCGGCAGCCCGACCTTGCGCCCGGGCAGCTGGACAACCAGCCCTTCGCTGCTGCTGCCGCCGCTCCGCGGAATGCTGACCTCGCCGCCCTCCTCGCCCTGCCCCTCGAGTATGCGCTTCACGACGTCCTGCGTCTCCCGGTCCAGCACATACAGGTAGTCCCCGCCGGCCTCACGGCTGCGCTGCACCGTCGCCTGGTTGGGCTTGATGACCTTGCGGCCGGTCCCCGCGACGGCGTCCCAGATGTCGTCGAACACCTTCACGGCCTGCGCCCCGTCGTCCTCCCAGATGAGCGTGAAGAGAGGGCTGTCCCACCGCGTCATCGGGTTCGGCTCCTCGTACCGGAAGACAAGGTTCTCCCAGTTATCCGCGTCGTAGGGCTCTTCGTCGTTGCGGCCGTCTTGCGTTTGTTCCCCTTCCTTCTTCGTCTCGTCATCGGCACCAGCAGCAGGCTTGTCCTCAGTCCCCTGTGCACCCTTCTCTGCTTCTGTCTCTGCCTTCTTCTCCTCCCTCCTTTTCAGCCTCGCCTCGTTGATCCCCCGCGCTCTGTCGACGCCGCACCCGATCTGCAGCACCACGCTCGGCGTGCGGACGGCCTTGGCCTCGCAGTGCAGCTGGTACCGCCATCCCTTGATGTAGTTGAGCCCGTCGAGCACGACGATGTCGCGGTCAGAGAGCACGCGCTTGACGGCGCCGTAGACGGCCGCCCGCGCGTCCTTCTCCGAGGCATTGGCCGACCGCGTGTGCGCGCGCGCCTTGGACGGGTCGAGGTCGTACACCTCCCTCGAGATCGAGAGCGTCGCGTCAGAGATGTAGTGCAGCCTGGACTGCGGTGGCTTGGCCCCTGAGGAGGCGGAGGACTCGGCGGCGGCAGCGATGCGCTTTGCGAGGTGCGCCTGGAGCTGGCGGGCGCGGGTCGTCTTGCCTGACGTCGGCAGTCCGGATACTATGATTAGCTGTGTGCCGCTTAAGTTAGCGTTTCAAGATCGTGAGGACCACTGCGTGATTCGTACCGGCATTTTGCGTGGTTGGTTCTGCGTTAAGCTGGGAAATTGTACGCAGCAAAGCAGAGAGGTGAAAGTTTGGCGGGGTTTTATGGTGGTGTTTTCGCGATGAGCTACCCCACCTACCAGATCGGGCTGTGAGCAATTGCATGTACGCCTGCGCCAAGGATCAGGGCCGCGAGATTCAACGGCCATGACCTGTATCAAAGAAACGGCCAACTGGCCCTAGTGTAAGATGCTATTAGTCCAGCTTCGAGCAAGTCTTAATCTTAGTATTTAGCCATTATTGGGTATCTTTAGCTTCACAGAATCATGCAACGCCGCGCCGTCTAACCTATCTCCCGTAATAAACCCTTAGTCCGTCATCTCCTCATCCTCAACAGACTCCTCCGGGAGGGTCCCCATGACGTCTATAAACAACAACATGCGCTCCCCGGCAAGTTCCATCATCTCTAATGCGTACTGGTCCCTGCTACTGGGGACCTTCTTCATTGGTGTGCGGCGTGGGGTCGTGGCGGCGCCCTTGCGGGTTGAGCTCCTGACCTTGATCCTAACCTTTATCTTGTTCTTGACCTCGACCCTGTTCTTGCGCGACTCGATGCCCTTTACAGCCGCCGTGCGCAGCTGGTCCCGAGAGGCCCGGAGCTCCTCCGCCGACAGGTGGTGGAGCAGGTTCTCGAGGATCAGCGCGACACGGGCATTGTCGTCGGGGTCGACCGTGTTGGCGTGGCAAGGGAGGTAGCACAGCTGCATAACGTCGGCGTTAACGACGATGGCGGAGCCGGCTGACAAAACCTTTTCTGGATCCAGGTAGTTCTGCTGTAGCAGCAGATCCAGCTGCGTAGTCAGGAGGTCAATCTCGAAGGCGCCACTGAGATGGGCCCCCATCTCCGAGACAAACTGCTGGAAGAAGCTCAAGGGCTGCTCCTTGAGCAGTTCGCAGAGCTGCTCCGTGTACTGGTTGTGCTCCTTGAAGTCGTCGGGGAGACGTTCGGAGACTTCCGAGAGCAGCTCAAGCAGTCGCAGGCGCAGAGGGATGGAGTCGGCCACCGCGGCGGCGACAACCTCGCCCGCCTTGCGGGCCGGCGTGCGTGGAGTGCGAGGGGTTCTGGGGGTTCTGGGGGTTCTGGGGGTACCCATCTCGGATGGCTCCGAGTCGTCCACCAGATCGTCGTTGAAGTAGTCCCCAAACTGATCGTTGTCAATGTCCAGCGTAGCGATCCTTTTGCGCTTCTTGTCCTCGCTTGGAAGGCCCTTGGTCTCCTTGCTGAAGATCTCGGGGAACTTGGAGAGAGACGAGCTGCTACCGTCGGCAAAGATGGTCTGGGTGATCATCTTCAGGCCGTGCCTGTTAGAGTCGGCCTTCTGCTTCACGTACGTGACGAGGATAGAATCTCGCAGATTCGCCCATTCGGGCTCCTGGGAGGGAGACGATGCTCGTTCGTCCTGACGCTTACGCTCCTTAAGGTCCGCGTCGAGGACGTCCAGCATGAACTCCAGCCACATCTTCCAGTAGCGCCAGCGGTGGGGGTGCACCCTGCTGCAATTGAAGGCCCATCCGACGACGGCCCAGAAGTCGTGCGCTCGGTGCCATATGCTGTCCTCGCCAGCCATCTTGTTGCTTATCTGGTCGCCATCGATGTCGTCTTCCTCCTCCTCGTGGTATTGATGCCGCCGGCGGCCGTAATGGCCGCCCTGGAAATGGAACGCGCCCTTGAAGCCGGCGTTGATGGGGCCGACGATGGCGAGGAGGTTGCGCAGGTAGTCGAACGTCTGCGAGCCGACCTCGAGGCGATCGGGGCCGGCGGCTCGCGTGGTGTGGCTGGGGTGGATGGCGAGTGTGTTGAGCAGCGCGAGGTGCGTCAGCGGCGGGACGTAAACGGGCTTACCGCCGATGCCCTTTCGCGAGTAGCCAGACGTGAGGAGGCTGTTGAGGAGCCCGAGTGCGCCATTGTCTGGATGGACTCGTCAGTTCGGAGCTTCGGGATGGTGGGCCTGTAATGCAAACGCACAAAGGTGCTCTTCGAGGTAGATCTGGCAGTGCGCCTTGAGCTCGCGGGGGAGCTGGGTCGCCGGGGAATACGACGGCGCTGGCGGGGAGGTGTCGCTCATCGCATCGGAGTCTTCGGGCGACTGAAATGCGGTGCGAAAGGAAACCGGCGACGAGACTGAGGACACCTCCGTCAGAGACGATGTCAGCGCCATTGTGGGCAGCGCTGGGGGGTGGGCTTGACGCGTCTGAGTTGCGACGCGACCAGAAAAGGTCGTCAATTAAAGTCGGCAGGGTCCACAGCAACACCCCGCCATAATTTTAGAACCTTAATCCCAGCCGTACAGCGCCCTGCGCGTCCGACCCCGCTAATCGGAATGTTCCTCAAGGGTCAACCGCCTGATGCCGCTGGAAACCTGCCTGGTTGCCTATCTGTGTTCGTCTCTTCCAGGCACCAGAGACGAATTCGTTCACATGACTGTCTGTCGACGGCATCATAGCTTTGGTGCAGCCACGGGGGTTGGAACTGAAACCAACCAGGCAGCAACTCGTTTTATTCCATCTCAATTGCTTCCAGTTGTGCCTCTCTAGATGTACGCGATTCGGCCTGTGATTGAGCACGCAAGATCTCGGGTCACGAGCCATTCAGATCTTCGCAGTCGGGGATCGTCAGAATACGAGGTCTTGGGTCGGTGGTTTAAGGGTTAATCTCTATTCTATTTTAATGTCATTAATCATATAGGCGTTACTAGGTATCTGTTTTAATCGTCCCCGCTTCAAGTATCTTTGTAATGAACGTCGCCTCATACTGTCGCCTCCTAAACGCCAAATGCCCTTCATCTAATCAACGCCGCCCTCGACTGCTATTCTCAAAAAGATACGAGGTCCTCAGGCACCCCAGACTATCCCAGATGCCAAGTCAGTCCAATGCCGGTAGTAAGTTTAGACACACCCACACTCGGTTGAGCGCCGAGCGAGCTGACCAGGTTGACGATCTGGTTGTGTTGGTTATAGGAGATTGCGGGCTTACACGGATCAAGTGGTGCTGATGGAACGTCTGGCTTGGGCTGGCCTTCCTCGCCACTAGGGTTCATAACGAAGTAACCCGTCTTGGCTATCATCGCCTTGGACGGAATGGTATTGGGGTTGAATGTGCAGAACGAGAGCGTCGAGTTCTCGGACGTGTGAGGAGACTTGCGATGTATGGTAAGGTAGGTAGGTAGATAGACGTAGGTCGCCGGTAGTTCGCCGTTAGGCAGCCGAGTGTTGGGGTAGTGATTTGGAGGGTGGCCGAAGTTGGAGCTGTGATGTCCAAAAACGAGGCAATGTGCAGGAAATGAGGCAAGTTTTATAAGTGTCCTTTCAAAAGCTTAGATGGGGGTGCGATGACTCTGAATACCTATCCCGGCATGGAGCGGTGGGCGAAGGCATCAAGTGGAAGAAGTTTTACTTTATAGCATGGTCACCGCCAAGCGCGCATCCGCGTAAGTAACTATCGCAGTGAGTACATTCCGCTGCGCGCAAGGTCCCAAAATCACGGAGTTACCCAAAAACCCAAAAACCCCCCCGGCAAACAGCGCCGTTGCGAAGTAAGACGGTGCAGTGTGATTTGGTGGGCAGTTTTTTTGCGCGCCCATGGAGGAACGCCAGTTGTGACCTGCACCCCCGCGAAATGTTTTACCGTAATTAATGCGCCTGCTGAGGAGGCGGGAATTGGAGGCAGCAGAGGGCGCTCCCGGCATGATTTTAGGCAGAAATTGGCCCTGCTGAGTGACCTGGTGAGGTTGCCGGACTGGAGGCGAGCCCCAATTCACCAATCACCCACGGCGGCCTTGCGATCCCTGCCTGCGCACATACTCCCAAGCAGTGAGAGCCGTTGCCACGTCACGATTGAGAGTCAAGAGTCTCGCACGCCGGGGACACTGCGTATGTCTCTATCTCCCTTGGTCATCGCAGAGCCTCGAGGTTCTCCCAATGGCCGAGAATGTTGCTGCTATATTTGCATCCTCTGTGCTGCCAGCGTTCCGTACGGGAGGGGACCATGTCGATGCCGTACTGGATGAAGGCGAGAGAATACGAATCAAGGAGAGAATGGTTCGCATCGTCTGGGATGCGGGCTGATGGCAGTTTCTCGCTGGAGAAGCTGCTAATTTTGTCCCCCGGAGAGCGCTGAGAACCATATACCTCATGGGAACCTGGAAGGTAAATTTAGGCCGGGTACAGTGCCCGTCGATGCTGGACAGCAACGGTAGTGGACCGACGATACGGGCGCGCTCCGAGTCTCCGCTCCGGCTGCAGTCCCAGTGCAGCGGCCCCAGCTGGCTTTCGGCGCAAGAGTTGACTGCGGATGTCACGGTTCCTCGACAAGGAAATTTTTTTACCCTGTTTCTGTTATCTAATACAGGGCTAGGTATTCAGAGATGCCTTCAGACCAGGCTGGCCGCGACATTGTCTGCCACGGAACCCTTAGACGGCCGTCCTGGAGTCCTAATACAGGAACCCAAACAAGCCGAAGGAGATAGATTGTCTCCTCATGGCCAGAATGTTTCAAAGAGCGGACATCCGAACGACGGACTAGCCAGATCGCATCGCCTATGGGACATATGACCACTAAGTGCTTGAGGCGTTGTCATCTCAGAACTTTTCCTTCAATGCGAAGAGAGGAGATGGGGCTTTCAAAGGCGCCATGAGAATACTACCATCATTCGAATTGGAATTACAGAGCGGATAACGGCCATATCATCTTGTCACCAATTCCAATCGCCAATATAACAGAATAAGTCTTAGGATGGGCAGTGCCGATGCTAATGAGCATATGTGCAACGGGTTTCTAGCACTGGCAATTGGCGAGTGAATCATTTTTTGTGATGCTAGAAAATATACCACAATCCGTACTAACTTGCTGAATCAACACCAAATGCTGTTGGTTCGCAATGGCGATGGAAAGTCTGACCCCGACAGTCTGCAGTCTGCTTATATAAGAAAATGAGGGAAGGGAGGTGCCTTAGGTCGTTCGCCTTAGGTCGTTGGGTAGGCCGCCTTGTGAACGCGAGATCGCGGAAAAATCGTCTCCGACCACAAGACCGCTCACCCGACAACGTCCGATCAACTAGCCATGCATCCCAAAAGTGAGAAAGAACAAAATCAAGACCTCCAGACTATTAAAAATCAATAATCAGTTTCTCCAGTACAAGATAATTGAAATAAAGTGGAAATGAGTGTTTTTTTTTTTTTCCCAAAGAGTGGTGCGAAGTGGATGAAATGTTTGCCGCCCATGTGGTTTTGTCATGTTAGGGCTGGTTGACTTACACGGGTTGAGTGGTGGTGATGGTTCAGGTTCGGGCTGGGGCTCCTCACCACCAAAATCTTTGGCGATGCGCTCCAGATCGAGCTTCATTTTCGTCTGATGAGATGCAAGTGGGGCAGATTGCGACAGTACACTGTCAAGCCTGCGTCCGTAGGCATGTGGTCGTCGGAGCCCAACAATTGTCGCTCTGGTACAATGCGAGCTCGTTGGGTGATGGATCTCAATGGATGTTTAAACAGAGAAGCGCTGGTCTATTCTTAACAACAGTTGATTCAATTGAAATTTTAGACCTCTAAGAAAGATAAGATCAAAAGAAGACCCTGCCCGGGGACCCAGCTGGGGGACCAGACCATCTTATATCTATCACTTCAACGCCAGCTACAGCATCACAAACTGCGGCACCGGAACGGAAGCTCGACTACCACGTGGTACCAATCAATGAATATTCCGAATACCAGCAAGACCTCGGTAGGCATGATGTTCCTCGTTTCATATCGTTAGGATGGATATTCTGGGAGAAAGGGTTGGCCGTGAGAAGTCGGTGATGGAGCAAAGAGACAGCGGGGAAGGCGAATACAAGAGATCTGTTAAAGCCTCTGCATGACCTTCAAACTGACCATGGGTCTATGCGGGCCACGAAAATGTCCTTAAAGCTAACGCTTCAAGCCAGCGACGCTGGTCGAGATGTCAAAGAACCTTATTCATATCCCGGATCATCTCCTCGCAACACCTTCTGGCTGGAGAAGCCCTGGCCTGATTCTCTGATGGCCCTTTTAGCTACGTCAAAAATGCAGTGAATCCTACGTCCAGTGCACCTATGAGAAATCTGTACTTGTGATGCTTTTGCTTGCCTTCAGTACTGTGTCTGGCGGGCAAGACCAAAGAATCCACCACAACACACCAACACACATGAAATGACTATTTCAATATCAAAATCAAGAAGTAAGCAGAAAAGAAATTTTAATTAGCACATGTGGTGGCCGTAAAGTTTCTGTTCAGCCATACAAACTTAGTCAACTTCTCAACCCAGTCTTGGCTGTCGTCCCCATCTGTGGGACGCACAGCGGATGTTGAAAACCAGGGTGAAAAAAATATGAGATTTAATGTAAAAAGCCTTATATTAACTTCATCGATGTGTGTCTATGGGCCCAGCGACCTGATGTGGTCCCTCATACCACTGGGTGGTAGTTCGCGCCATGGTCTTGCTCAGCCCTTGGACCCTTGTCCCATGTGACTTAGGCCAGGACTTTCGAATGCAATCAGGAGATCTGCTGCTAGAGGATATGTTACTTGAGTCTTGGGTCAAGTTCTCGCCAGTCATGACCTTGGCAGAGCTGGGCCTAGTCAGCACATAATACTGCGTTTCTCCAAGTGCAACATCTAGAATGAATCCCCAGTTGGTGGACCTTTTTGTTTCCCACCCACGTAACCCAGTAGCAAGTGACGACTTCTGATCGGTAACTAGAGCCAGCCAGGTGGCTGACACCGGCTTTGTAATCGTCAGGAAGTCGACGTCGGCTGGGTCGGGCATCTCGATTTTCTTGAGCCCAATAAGCTTAAACACTCTCTGGGGTTTTGAAACATTCAATGTGGACTCAAGCTTGGCTACCTACGCATGGCTGGCTCGGATGGCAGTGCTGCTCCTTCGCCACCATGGTGGGAATTGCAACCCCACACGAGCGACCACGCGGCTGAGGCTTCTAGAGTTTTCTATAATCTCACTGTGTTTCGAACCCATATATTTTCCGTTTTACTACATTTGTAATATTCTGACTCTTTGGGAAGTCTGTGAGAGCCTTCGCAAACGCCCTGCTGTCCTTCAGTCCAGTCGTCTGCAAACCCAAGCGCTTGACATTGCAGTCCAACTTGAGATGTTCCTACCATAATTCCAGCAACCGATATATGTCCATGCCCAGCGTCACAATCAATCCTAGGTCAAGGAACAATGTAGTTGTTAAAGGTAAAATGATCGATTCATTCTGTTTTGGTCTTTGTAATACAGGGAAATAGCTAGGAAAACCGACAACCTAAGGCACTATTCGCATCCCTCCCCAAGTCCCCTTCAAGTCCACAGTACACGATGAGACAGCGACCGCTACCATGTATCCATGCCTCAGTCCATCACAAAAGTGCACTTTAAGCACACCATCAACTGTCCCAACAACACCCTCATCTCCGGGGGGTAAGGTACCAGCCGGGCGGCGACAGCTGGCCCGCCCTCCGTTCCCACCCCCCTGCCCGGTGAGCCATCGCCTAAAGGAAACATAACGACATGTCACCATTGCCAAAAAGGGAATTCTGATGTCCGAGCATTGGCTGGGGCGGTTCGTCACTCGCCCGAAGAGAGGGGCGGGCGTGGCGCCAGCCCAGTCACAGCAGATTGCACGGAGGTGTGTGAAAAAGCATTCATGTATATATTTGTTGCTGTGAATCCCCCTTGTCCCGCTTCCCTGTCGTACCGCGCAAGGGCTTGCTCAGCGCGCCCTATCGTAACTCTCTAAAATATTGTACACGGCCCCTGAGAAAAAGAAAGGATACAGTCCTGCCGCCCGACGGGTGATGGTATCTCAAGAGCTGTCCCATTGTCCAATCCTTAACGCCTTTCCAGTCTATAGTGCTCCCGCAGTGAGCCGCACCACCCGAGGAGGGCCAAGCTTGCTAATGCCGAGCTGCCTAATGTGATGCGATGCGATGCAGCCCATGTCTCCGGTAGCGAATGTTTCAATCCGAAGTGAGCCACACCTCCCCGACTTCACCCCCTCTTGCTGTCCTGTTGGTACATTTTGTGGCCGAGCCAATGGAAGGCCGCGAGGCTGACGACATTTGTGAGTGATGCTGTCGTCTTCTTTCATGATGTAGAGATATCCAAACGCCGCCCGATGCAAAGGGTGCCATAAAGGTGTTTATGGCCTGTTTATGATCGGATCGATTTATCGGCCATTGGCTTGAAATGTGTTAGCATCTTTATCCAAATGATGTATACTTGAGTTATATAGAGACGGGAGGGTAAGAGGTCTCGGCAAGAGGTGAAAGGACAAGATGAACTTACTAGGGTCGTTGGGGAAGCCGTTGGAGTCGTTGTCGCCGGGGCCACTTCTCATGATGACGGCGGTGAAGACAGAAAGGGCGTTCATGTTCATGTTCATGATGATAGTTGGTTGGTTGTGATGGGCAGGATGAGACGATGCGTCAGAGGGGTATATATATGTATGCTTGATAGGGTGTATTGTTGGTAGATGATGATGGTTTGGAGTGATAAGCTGTGTTGATGAGGCAGGATAGAGGAGGGCAAGTTAGGCATCACTTTTATATATCCCATCCGTGACCATCGATGACCGTGGGCATCAAGCAGCGATGCCATGCTAGGTAGCCATTTGACTCACCCCAAGACAGGCCGGTGCGCCTAGAGGCAGACGAAACATTGCGCCCCTCGATGTTCACCGAATTTTAGGCATCAAATGCCATTACCTTTTGGGAACCCCAGAATCGCAATTGCAAAGACGAACGAGAAAACTCTCAAATGCGTGCGAATGAAGGCGCGCCGATGCGCAGTACCGGGGTAGGGTGTATTGCGCAGCAGCCAAATTGGGCCGATATGATTGGATCACGGCACCGATCTTGGGTCGGCGCAGGGGGCTGGCTACCTTCCCAAAAAATCGACTTTCGCGAAGGCAAACAAAGGTTATGCCCCACGCCGCAATAAGGCAGATCTGGCATGCCGGCGCAGGTGACTCAGATAGGGGTCCCGACGTGACGGTGTGGTGAAGGGGCATCGCATGTCCAGAGTCCTCGTTGGTACTCATATTGCCGTTCGCGGCCGTCGGGAGAGGCTGGTATGGCTGCCTATGTCATATGGCAACGACGTTCTACGGGGGCCCCGGAGGCAGCAACCCCAATTTTCCAGGCAAGAGTGTTTCTAGGGGGAGCATCGACAGAGACAGGAGAAGAGACGGGTAGACGGCAGTCGACGGACAAAAGAGAGAGAGGTACTCGCATTGCAGGCTCTGACATGTGAGCCTTGCTGTAGGACTGCAAGGCACCCATGAGGTTTGTGGGTATGTCCTGAGGCGAGTGTGTGGCTATGGCCTCAAGTGTTCGGTGAGCACGGCGAAATTCGCTGAGCAGAATCGCAGCAGCGGTGCGCTTCGCAAGAGCACGTTTGCGCCCTTGAGCGTTTGCTCGTGGCGCCGAACGGGAGCATGGAGAAATCAGGAAAAACACTACGTCAAGCGCGAAACCAGACGCGACGGCACAGCCCGCTTGCCTTGACAAGAATCTGTTTCCCCACAGGCATCAGTCACGCCGGGACGGGATGACTGAAGATGATCGCCTTAAAAATCGAGGCTGACACCGAGTAGTCGGGTTGCCTGGCCTCAGGCTCAGGGGACAGAAACAAGTGGGCGCGCTGGAGGTCGGGCGAAACGAGACCTTGCAGCACGGGATGGCAGTGAAGAAAATCTGTAGGAAAACCCCCGATTTCTCGGTGACAAGCCCCCGTCATGATTGACGGAGAGCAACCTGGAAAAATGGATAGGGAGCACAGCCCATTTTGGTCTGGCACTCAAATTGACCGAGCCACAAGTAGAACAATTCGAGTTCGGTTGATTATTTTGGTGCTTGAAAAGTGTATGGAAGAAAGGAAAACAGAAAAAGAGGGGAGGGACCGGTGGTGCGCGAAACAATTAAGGCAGAGGTGTCGTTGCCTGGAAGGCTCCCGGCTGACTAAGACATGTAGCCAATGGGCTTCTCGTCGGGCCCCACTGTGTCTCTAACCGACGAGTTTTTTTCCTCGCACACTACTATATTTTACGCTTCCTCCCACCTCACCTCTCCCTCCAACCTCTCTCCTTCGACATCTTTCTCGCGCTACTTGCTTCGGTGAGCCTTGCGTTGGTTGCTGGAAAGGCACAATTTTTCACAATGCCACGACAACTGCTGTACACCTTGTTGGCAACCACGAAAATTGCAGCACACAAGTAAACCCTGATTTGTTTATTTGCATGCTCCAGCTTTGGTTGTTGCCAACAAGGTGTACAGCAGGTCTATTTGGTTTCCACCACAGCGTGGCGGAGACGCAACGGATGCAGGCGATTTTCTTATCCCTGCTTGAACAGGAGTGTCACAAACGACCTCCAAACCCCACGATATGCCTACACTTCGCGATCTCACTGCGCGGGAGTGTCAACTACTTTTTTAATCGTTCGAGTGGGAGAGCAATCCAAGGTCTAGACAACCGGTCCGCTCCACCCTGATGCCATAGGAAATAGTGTGGCATCAGGACTAAAATCGGACAAACATATTTTCACACATGTGACGCTTGTTTTGCGTGTTGCGCTCGAAAGGGTCCAATTTCATGCTTTGATTCGTTATCCAAAAGTCGATAGCCTCCATTGCCCGACAATTATGAAGAAGGGTATTTTGAGAGATCATTACGTCGTTATAAACCGTTGCTCCAATGCGGCCCATCCTTCTGTTTACGACTGTCGTCACTCACCATAATGTGCTCTCGCCAAAGATGTACTTCTCGTCGAGGAAAGAAAGCAGGAACTTGGCTACCATCCGGCCGGTGTAGTTCACCGAGACATCGCGGGGGAACGGGTGCTCCTCGCCGTTACCATTAGGGAGAATCGGGTCCATCGTCAGGAAGTCCAACTCCATGTCTGCGCCGCAGTTAGTATCACCATTAACGCAATGGCCTTGGCCTAGGGAGAACTCACAGTTGTCACCTTGGATCAAATCCCGCAACCCCATCACCATTTCCATGGCCGGCCCATCCACCTCACCCTGCTCGACCCACGAATTGTCTACCAAAGGGTTGAACGGCTTTGTCGAAGTGTCTCGGCTGTGTGTCTGATAAATCTGGTGGAACTGGTAGGCGAACTGCTTGAACGGCATGCTCTCCACCTCCCGATTAATGTTAAGGGCGTCCTGACGTTTGTACTCGGGCGGCGTGTGGTTGCGTATACTGATCTCGTTGAGGGCAACTACAAACGTGTCGGCTGCCGTCTCGACCGCTTCCATGAACAAGCAGAGCACCAGGAACGCCGCCAGGCACGGCGCCCATTCTCGCCGCGACTTGGGCTTCAGCGACTTGGAGAAAGACTCGAAGAGGTGTTGCATGTCCCGCATCAGCAGCTCGTCGATGACGGCCTTGATCTGCCTGTTAAGCACTCTAGGAGTCACCCATGGCACCTCCTGTGGCACGAGCCCCGAGTCTTGAAGGCTCATGACACTCGGTCGTGTGATGCAGAGGTGGCGGGTCATGATGAAATGGGCGCCGTATATCGCGAGGGCCTTCTTAACCATTGGCGACTAGGAAGATTAGCAAGCTGTCAAGCAACGACAAGTGGTGAACATACGTCAGTCTTGTTGGCATACTCTTGCACGACCGTCAGTACCTTCTTCGGCAATTCGTTGTGCCGAATTGACTCTGTCACCAGGCGTGCGTATCCAGACTCGGCAGCGACGGCAGCAATGTACTCCTTCGCCTTCTTCTTCAATGCGTCCCTTTGAGCCGCCGTGTCAAGCTCCAGCACCATGGGTGCCGTGCCCCTCGCCTGTAAATCCACCCTGTCTTTGCCGACGTGCAGGTGGTAGTGCTGCTGGACGTCTTCTGTTCGGGGCTTGAAGAACTTCGCTCGGATCTTGAGCGTCGGCGACATGCCGGAGAAGAGCTCGACGTCCCGGGGCGGCAGCTCCACGGCATCAGTGTCGACGTTCTCCTTCATGAAGCGCGACATCTGGTCCTTGCGGAAGTGGCTGCGCATGAAGTCCGGGAACAGCACGGTCAGGAAGTCGGAGAACTGCCAGCACATGACCTGCGGCACCTGGGCCACGAGCTTCTTGCAGTTCTTGCACGGCCGCTCCTTATCGCACTTGACCTTGCGGCTGTGGCAGCAGAAGCAGGCACCCAGGCGACGGACTTGTAGCGCACTCTCCTTGGTGGCATTGGCCAACGGGCCCTTGCGGCCGCGCGGGTTCGTCCGCATGTTCTCGAAGCACTCGAAAGGGTTCGGCCGACCGGCGTGGGCGTTGATAGAGTTGGGTGTCACGACGACGAACTTGCTCGCAGGCTCGGCCGACTTCTTTTTCTCGACCTTGCCAGTCATGACCTTGCGGATAGGGTTGGCCTTGCTGCCCTCATACTTAATGTCAGGCGAGCTGGGGTTCGAGTGGTTCGGGCTTGTGGATGCGGAGTCCTGTGGAGAGGATGAGAAGTCCTCCATGAGGACCAGAGAGCTGCCATTGTCGACCTTGAGGTTCGTCGGGGTCCATGGACCCGGGTTTGCATTGGACTGGAAGTGTTGTGAGAGATCGAGATCGATTTGTTGCTGTTCTTGAGCAAATGTCTCTAGGCCGGTGAGAGATACGTGGTTGGTCTGAAACGAATTGACGAAGGAAGTCATATCTGGAACACAAGGCGATTAATTTCGAATGCACACAAAATCATCGCCAGGCGCTGCACTCACCAGTGAGCTGCTCGGAGAAGAGGTATCCCTGAGGCGTCAAAATGTCCGTGTCCTGCGTGCCGGCATTGTACTGGGCGTCGGTTGCTGGAACCGGGGCAGCAAAGGCCTCGATTTGGTCCGGGAAGCCCGCGGCGGAGAGGGGGCCTTGGTCGAGGTTTAGCGGAGACAGGCCCGCCGGGTCCGAGGTGGCGATGTTGCCGACGACGGCATAGCCGTTCAGACTGCCACTGGCCGGGCTAGGCAGGAAGCCGACTGAGGCCGGGTAGGAGGCGTAGTCGAGATACTGCCATGATTCATCCGTGTCCGCGGCAGAATCGAAGTCGTAAGGTGAGTGAGGCGTCGGACCTCTGGACGAGACGGATGTCATTGCGGCCGGTCTCTGCGGTCGGGACGATTCCCTTCTGCTGTGAATTCGATGTCGATATTGAAGGAAGCGTCGTGGACTCGATGGGGCGACTTCTACTGTTCGTGGGGATGGTTGGGCGCGGATCAAATGAATCTGACCGTCTTTGTTCTTTGGGGTTAAGGCGGCTTCCCCCCCCTCCTCCCCCAACGTCAGGTGGGCAGCTCAGCTGTCAGAAGGCTGGCTGTGCTTACTCTCTCTCTCAATTTGGGACTGGCACGGGGGAGGGAGGTCCTTGGTCCTTGAGACGGTAAGCGAAGTACCGAACCAGCCTTTCTTTTTCGTCGTCGTCGTCGTCGTCCAGACACACAATCACCGAGGAACACGAGTACAAGCTTCGTCGGTCGGGTTTTGGCAGCAACCGTCAATCGTTCGAGTTGTCGTTTTTTCGTTTTTCGCTCTTGTCTAGGAGAGCGGGAGCGAAGGTGAAAGGGCACAAAAGGGCGGGCAACGAGATTAAAACGAGTGGACTTGTGCTGTGCAACCAACCGCTGCGCCGCCGCCTGCCCTTGCCGCAATCCTTCTCAGAGCCTCCGCCGCTGCTTCTGCTGAACGAGCTGGGCCCTCTCCTGCTGCGGCCCCCAAGGCGCTAAGCCCGTTCGGGCACCGACGGCGGATGCAAATAACCCCTGGTGATTGGTGCACTAGCCCGATCCATCACCGGCCGTTGACCGGGCTCAGCGGTGCGGAACCCCTTCTTCCACGCCGGTGACCGAAGCCGCCTTTCGGTCATGCAACGGGCACCTGACGTTGTGGTGCGGGTGTAGTTACGGAACATCTCGGCGCCGCGCTATATAACATGAGCTGGCGTGTTTCGAGAAGGCGTGACAGATGTGCCAACCCCGAAAGAGTTGGTGGATCGGCCCCAAAGGTGCTCGCTCTTGACAATCGGCACTGTGTTCCGCGCCTTCTTTGCTCCGGACCAAACAGTGCGATTTTCCTTCCCTGAACATCTTCTCGGAGCGGGATCCCACCCCACAAGATCGATGGCACCCAATCCGACTTCGACCTCGTTATCAACGTCCAAAGAACCTTTCGTTCCAAGAAGACTCCATGACTTATCCTATTCTGACAAATTCCCAAAGATCGACAGACGGGCTCCCATCACCGCCGGCCCGAGCCCTGGACCCTTGATCGCCGACCTCCATCTCGCCCGACTCATCCATTCATCCATCCCTCAGGTCGAAGAATCCTCCCGCTCCCCGTCAATATCACGAGCGAGGGTGTCATAACATCAAGCCTCGAGCACCCCTTCCCTCAAACTAGTCTCCCACGCCGCACCCCTCTGTCGCCTCGCCGTTCGCAACATGAACTATTCCCAATACTGCGTACCAAGTAATCACTCCGCCAAGTCCTGGAGAACCTGGAAACCCAACCCCAGATCTCCACGAGTTACCCACTTTCGACCCAACCCATCTGTACTCGACACTTGCACACAATGCTACTTTGCACCTACCACCTGCTCAACTCTGCAACGTCACCGTTTCCCTGCGCCGTCTCCAGCTACAACCTTGGTCGTCAGATCTGATGATCTGCCCTCACTCCTCGTACGACCAGAGTAGCGCCTGGCATCCCCCGCCAAGATAGAGTTTAACGCGCCCGGCGCTTGACTTGGTAGAACTTACACGCACAACACGCGCACTCACACCTACATGCCATCCATATTTGGCACAGGTCAGCCAGCAGCTAAACCGCGGCCATACCGTCCGGCGGCGGCGCCGCGCCTCGCCGACCCGTTGCACGTATCGTTACTTCTCCAAAGTAGCAGGGACAGACTGACGATGTTCTAGCTATCGGCCTCTGGCGCCGCTTTGGTCGGCAACCTGCCGCCGTTTCCAACCTTTCAGCTTCTTTCCGCCACACGGCAATTCTCAAAGCGAGTCGAAGCTTGATTTGATGGCTTACCTGAACACCCGAGGCTTGCCCTCAATACCAAGAAGAGGAAAGACCCAGTAACATCAGGCCAGCTATAGCATCGTCAACTATCCTAACCCCCCTCAGTTCGGCCCGACACGAAACTGCCCCTCAAACAGCGAAAAAATGATTCACAACCCGAGTCCGAACTACTTGGCACGACACCCTCACCACAGTGAGAAGCACGCACCATCTCTGTCAAGGACAGCCCGGTCAACAGCCTCCCTGGACGAACCCCCTTCTTTCTCTCCCCAATGCCACCAAGGGCTCTACTGCCACAACTTTTTCAGGCGCAATGGGCAGCCGTCCCCAAGATAGAACATCAAAGAGGCCACAACCATGACTATGACCACACCGCATGCCGTTCTGGTACACACAAACCTTCGCTGCCACATGCTTCTGCTTATTCAACCCATAGTCAGCCAAGATTCGAAACCGCCTTCCATCGGACTCTGACGCTTTTCCAGAATCCCGCTCCTCCCAGAACCCCTGCTTTGCCCCCTTCCACTCCCTTTAGCCATTCTTCCACCTCTGCCGCGTTCGCAGCCCCCTGATTCCCCGCCAGAGTCCTGCTCATGATATGCCCACAAACACCCTTCTCCCAAAGGGTAGAAATCTTATTAACCGATAAGCGTGTCTTTCTAAAGGCCTCCAAAAAGGCAAATCCAATGGGGGAAGATTGGAGAAAGGCAAGGCAAGGTCAGGTGGCGCCCAGGCCAGGATGCGGCGCCATAATTGCCATGTGCCCGTTTGCTTGTCATTCTTCAACAACACACCACATCATCATCCCCACCATCAAGCAACCTTGCCGTTGATATTGCTGCTACCCATCACGGTAAACTATAAGTCCCCCCGTCGAACTATCAGTCGGCCACTGCCTGCCCGTTCTCTCTGGTCCCCTGACGTAAGTGCAAGGGGGGAGTGTCACCAGCGTACGGCGTTTAGCATCGGCGGCACGGCTAAGGTACTACGCGGTACGCAGGTGCGGGCTCATCTCCCGTTTCCTTTTCCATTGCCCGCAGAGAGTCGGCATCAAGACCGCTGGTTTCGCTCACGTCCTGGTTACCGCCCCAGTTACCGCCCTAAGCTACACCCCTTCCTCATGGATTATTTTGCCCCCCTCTTCCCCAGGGTACCCATCGAGCGGGATGCGACATCACGGTATCCCCTTTCTTTAGCCCCGGGCGCACGCGTTTCCGTCTCTGTTCGTAGCCCCTGGCTTCGAAAGGGAAAAAGACCGCCGCCCATAGATCGCCCGCGGCGTCATTAGTCCCCTCCCCTTGGTCCGGCGCGCGACCCCCCTCCCTCCCTACCCAAGCGCCGTCCGTCAGGCACGGAAGCAGAATCCCATCGGCTGATGATCACCGTTCATTTCAGCCCAACGTCCCGTCCGCGCCCCTGGTGGGGGTGGGCATGGGGGACGGGATGGGCAGAGATCGCCACGTTAGCATCTGAAGAAAAAAGGCCAGCACAGAGCTGAGCCCTGAAGTATTAGGAGCATGTCATATGGAGACACATGGGACAATATTGACACGCAGGGCGGTTAACATCATGCCACGATCAGGGCCTTAAAAACGTGACGAGAGAGGCGCTGACACGCATCTTTCATAAAAATATCCAAACAGCCGTCTCGCCACGTGAGCTACCAATCATGAATATCAAAGTTGAATTCTTGGCGCCAGAAGAGCGGCGCGCCCAATTCTGGGCTTGTAGGGGATATCAAACTGCCGAAAAGTTCATCTAAGCCGCCCGAAAAATCCAGTGCCAGTGATAGCAAAACAGTGACCAGAAAACAAAACAACAAGACGAGAACTAGTAAGGATGTGTTTCCAAATTTTGCTCTCGAGACACGCGCACAACGCAGCACTATCAAACAGCCAGCCCGGGAACCAAAACAGTAGTGTGTAGGCAAAAAAGCATATCAAATCAAGAGAGAATCGTGGAAAAACTCCGATACCCCTTCACACGCCGTGGCAGTGCAAGAATGATGAAGAAAAGACCATGAGGGGGAGGTGTAGAAGAAAAATAATAACGATGTACAAGGAGGTTTGGTTGACTCGTGTCTCCCCTCGATTTCCTTCCCGTAGTTGTGAAAAAGTTGACCCCGGCGCCCTTCGCTTCCCTTTAGCATGCCCATGCCCTTTGGCTTGCGAATCCAATCCGTAAAGGGGGAAGTAGGGGGATGAAGATATCCGTATCTCTCTTCTCTCCGATCATCTTGTGCCCGACGATGGGGGCAGCATTACCATTCCCATACCAAACAAAAACAATAAACAAACAAATATGACACACCCGCTTGCCAAGTGATGGGGAGGTAAGCTATCGCTAAGCTGTGGTTTTTTGTTGTTCGGTGGTCGTGTTGCCCTTGGGGCCGTTCGTCCGTTGTGACGCCCCGTTCCGTATCAAGTCATCTACTCTCTCTTTCTCTCCTCTAAAAAAATGAGAAGAATTCCGCCCGTGTGCATAAAAACATGGAGTACTTTCAATCGTTAAGGTCCGTAGAAATTCGCCAACGCCCTTTTCTCGTTCGTCGAAAACATAATCGCTCGTTCATGGTTCGGGTATGGTCAACGATGTTGTAAAATCCGATTCGGCCAAATGGCCAGGAGCAGGAGCATGGCGACGTGATTAGCTCCTGAACCGCGCCGCAGCGCGCTCCTGGATCTGCTTCTCGGTGGAAACGTATAGTCGGTCGAGGTAGTCCATGGCGCTTGCGTCCTTGAGGATCTTTGCCACCTGAATACCCGCCGAAATGAGCTGTAGGATGTTGCGGTCGTCCTTGAGGGGACGACTCTGGTGCTTGGCGGCGTGCCGCATCTCTAGCGAGTTCTCGAGAATCGTAACGAACTGCTTGATCTGACCGTTGTAGAGCACACGCGCCGGGATACGGCGCTTGGTCGCCAGACGCTTCAAAAGGTACACCCATTCTGTCCATTCCCGGTCCTGAGGTCGCTCGACAGGCCTCATATCCTGCGTCAGGGGGATGGGGAACTGGTACTTCGCAACGAAATCGTATGCGCACTGAGACAGTCGGTCGTTGACCTGGGTCAGAACCAGGTCCTGCTCCTGAACGTGCAAATTCGTGGGGAGGTGAGGCAGTTCGCGTTCCTGCATGGCAATGTACTCTGGGGGTGGGCGAGCAAGGAACTGATGCGGGCCGTCGAACTCGTCTCGGTTCGATGGTCGGCGTTGAGGCCGACCCTTCCCGTTCACCTTGCCCTTGCTCGGGGGCGTCGCGCCGGCCCCGTTCTCGAGCGAGTAGTCTGAAAGGTTCGGGGAGGCGATAATGTCGTCGACCGAATCCGTTGGGGAATATCTTTCTTGATGGTCCCAGGCCTGGGAAGCCGTACTCTTGTACGAGCCATAACCACCGGCACCACTGGTGCCGTACGTTCCAGATGCTGGCCGCGAGCCGTACGCCGGGGCCGCGGCGGCAGCAGCAGCAGCATGAGGATTGGTCCCAATCGGCAGGTTGTAACTACTGGCTCCAGGAGAGTATGTGGACACACTTGAAAGGCTTGGTGTTATTCGGGATGCTCCTTTGTGGATTTAAAAAACAACAGAAACGTCGACGTCTGGTTCTTACCTGGATGAACGGTAGTAACCATTCTCAAAACCTCCTGCGGGCGGGAATGTATCATTGTACATTGAACTTTTCTCGGCGGTCAGTTTTCCAGTCCTTCTCGGGTCTTCAGGAGACAAAGGGAGCGGTCCGTACCTCCGCGTCGAGTTCCACGGTCCGTTGGACATGGCTGATGGTCTGTAGGCAAAATCCGGCTGGGCCATATCTTCCAGGGGCATAACGATAGAGAAAGAAAATCAAGCAGCAAACTTGGAGGTTTCCAAAAAGTCCAGAGATGGAAGCCACGTGAAATAAGAATAGTCCTTGGGCGGGCAGGTTAGCCCCGGGTGTCCAGAAGAGAGTCCCTTGGGCTGTGATCTTGGGCCAAGTATTCCTGGGAAAATGCGGCAAGATGTCTCCTCAAACACAAGGGAATCCACGATAACAAAAATGGTCTTGTTCCAGGATGGTACCCTTGAAGAACTCCAGGTCGTTGCAAGGGCGGTGTGGATGTTGGGGGGTAAGCAGGTGATCGGTCCAAGAAACGACTTGTCTCCACGACGGCCACCTTAACTGACTTATAAGACGCTCGGGAATGGCTTGACGTGAAGAGACACTAGGGGGGTTAGTGGAAGATTCCTTGGTCTTGCTGGCGCAAAACGGGAAAGAAGAAACCAACAAGTTCCTGGGATGGACGAGGATGGGGGAGCGGGCAGGATCCTGACGGTGGATGATTAAGTTCGGAATGGAGGCATTTTATGTCTGCTTGCGATGTCCCTCCTCGTGGGGCGTGGTACTGCAGCGGCGAAAATGGTTGATCCCTGGTCTGGACGGCGGAAGGGTGTGGTGCGTTGGGAAGTCGAGGCGGAGGGAGGACAGGGACCAGGAAAGACGCAGGCCGGCGAGACTCGAGTAAAGATTTGCATTCGCCCCAATGACCAACACCACGGAGACGTCTTTGGTTTCAAGCGGACGGCTGCCGCATGGGCTGGAGGATACGTGACTGCCAAGCGCTGTAGTCCAGAAGGTTCGTCCGTCGGGCGTCCTGGAATAGATTGGTTCACGGTGTGCCGCCCTGGTGGAAGTTGGCACCCATCCCCTAGCTGGTGAGCCTTGCTTTTTGGATTTGCGGCGTGAGCACGACAGGACAGGCGGGTGAGCGATTGAGGGGAGATCAGCGTGCCCTTTGATGGCTGGTGCCCTCCATTCCCCTCTATTTTGGCGCGATGCCAGGTCGACTTTTTGACAGTTGGCCCCTCTCTCAAGGAATACCCCAGATGGAAAACAAATCTTATGGCCGGGCAGTATAGGCCGGCGCGTGAAAGCCATTGGACGTGCCAACTCCTGACGAAGTCGACGGGGCCAATTGTGTAGAGTAGGGCACCGATTGGGCTGTGACAGAAACTTTTTCTCTGCTGGGCTGGAGAATTGTTGCCCGAAAGGTCGGAGTAGCTTCTCGGTACCGGATGGGATGATTTGTGCAGGGTTGTACCTAGCGGGAGAAGAAGCGGTGACAGCAGGCCGGGTTGGGCACGAATTGGACAAACAAACACCGGCGGCGGATACGATGAGGAGGACTCAGGAGGAGGGGGACGCGCGCTACCGACGGTATGTGCGTGCCCAACGATGCCTTGATGCCCACTTGGTAAGTTGGAGTTGCTTTTGGCGCATCATTGAATCAGAACCCTCGCTCCCGGGTATCGCAAGTATCCCAACACTGCCGAGATAGATGGAGCAGCCGGCGGCCAATGGTTGCACAGCGTTGAGGGTCTCGTTCCGCAGTGCCAATTAGTCGCCTTGCTGACAGCTGAAATTTCCCACACCTTTGCTGCTGTTGAGCCGGGCTAAAACGGCAGCGCAGAGCAAAGCCTTGGGGCCTCAGCGACGACGAGTTTGCGGCAGGGCGAATGATCCGACCTTGACGTAGCGACGTGAAGCTGGTATTGTCTTGCCTTGTATTGGGGCAGGGAACCGGGGCCCACGCATCCCAGAGATGGAGTTAATGGGGCTTGAAAATGATTTGGGGGAGACTTTGGGCGCGCCGACGGCCAATGGCGGCACTCGAGACACTTCGAGGCCGGTCGTTCGGCTGGCTGCGAGTGACTAGTGTCGTCCATCGACTCGACATCGACGGCCAGGGCGAATAGGGCAGGATGACGTGCACCTCGGCAAACCCTAGCATCCTGGGAAGTTTGTCGATAGCCTCAACGATTCGAACTGAGTAAGGAGAGCAGAAAGTAAAGAAAAAGCGAGGGTGGTCGGACGATCGCCGGCAATCTCTGTGTGCATGATGCGCGCGCAGATGGGCAGATTTGATCGATCTCGGGGTGCAATCAACGGCAAGCAAAAACCGCCCTAGATTGCCTGGTGGAGGAGGGGGGAGACAAGCTATTTCGTCTCTTGATGAGCTGTCGAGCGCCGCCTCGTGGTTTGCGGGGATTCTGCGGGACGATCATGTTGCCAATTTAAGATGACGTTGTTGGTTGGCATTCCAGTCGGTCAAGCGCCCTCAGTCCAGCTGTTCTACGCGAGTCGGTTAGGAGAAAAAGACGCTTTCACCCCGCGTTGCTGCCCGGGCGACATGACTCCATCTCGTGAAGATCGGGGGAGAGCGTCGTCGTCACGCCTCGGTGTGCTCGCGTGTTCGTCCGTCTGTGTAGGAACGGCAGCGGTCTGCTCCGCTGGCCTGCTCCCAGTGCTCCGCCAGTCTCCTTGTGCGTGCGCATTGAGACAGGGTGGACGATTTGCCGTGTGTTGTTTCGCATGCTTTTCATCGAGACGACTTCTCTGGAGCTAGGCAGCACTAGTCGAGACGAAGAGAAAAGGCCCTTGGACATTCCATGTTCGCGGGCATTGACCAGTCCGGGATGGCACGCATGGTACCGCAAAATGCGCATGACAAGACCGAAATCACAGCCGGTGCGTTCCACTCTGAATCTGGCGATTCGGAGGGGCGTGACCGGCCACTTTTAACGTGTTGTCATTGCGCCCTCGCGTCTTCGCGGACGTTGACTCAGCCGGCTGGTCCGGGATGGCGGCCTCGCATCTGATCGTGCTGCCCGTCCAGGTCGCGGGTTCCTGATCGGAAGAATTATCCGACGCCTGAAGTCGACCGGTGGGAGAAGGATCCAGCCATGGAAGCATGTTCGACCTTCGACGCTAGGCGTAGAACAACGCTATTTCAAGGAGGCTGCTTGGCTGGCTGCTGGCCGTATTTGACAGAACAGGGTTGACGCCAGATGCCACAGACGACCGTACGATTGACGTCGTCCAGAACTGTCGGCAGATTGTTCTGTTGTGGCTGGCCCAGGGGAGAAATCAGCCGCTGCTTTCAGATTGTAGACGAGGCTGTGATGTCGGACAGAATTGTCTTGGTTGAGGCGTGCAGTTGTGGCAGGTGGCCATTGGAGGCCATGTGCTTCTTGGGGCCGTTTCGAAACCGAAGCAGGCCAACACTTTCCTTTCAGGTTTTCGCTTCATGGGGAAACAACGGAGAAAAGTCCACAGGACCTTGGTTGGCGACCTCAGAGCCACGAGCCAATGTGGAGAGATGAGCTTAGCGAGGGGTGGTACCCCGCCAGATTACCTTTTCGACCTCCCATTGGGCAGTCGTTCATGCACGTCTCGTGTAGCAACTCCGAGGCCAATCATCGTCATCGTTAGCAACGCCTCGTGCTGGCAGAGCTAAGGAGGCTGATAAAATGAAGAATCACGTTCTCCAAGCGCGCGTGTTGTCTGGCGTTCCCATCTCCATACTCCCAGATTGTTCCTCTCTCTTGCGCTGCGTCGTCCATACGGAGTTGACCCCCGGCCTGGCCTCATGCAGCTGCAAGACCAGTCTGGATCCGGGTCGCATAAGCGTTGGGATTTCATCAAGCATGGTCAATCGGCGTCGCTTTAACCCCCGGGACTGTGTGGAGTATCATTGACAACCGCGAGCGAGTGGACATGGCACCACCCAAGAACCGCGTCCGTAAGTTCCACCGTCGAAGCAAGAACGGCTGTTCGACATGCAAGCAGCGGCACGTCCGCTGCGACGAGCGCAAGCCTCTGTGGTACGTCCTGCGATAGCCCCTACCTCTGCGTCCACTTGGTCATGTCGTGTCGTCTCTTCGGCGGAGCTTCCGGCTGCCATGCCCACGCCGATCTATGCCCCATTGCCTGAGTCCAAGCATCGGCTGACATCTACCCACAGCACGACTTGTCTGCAAACCGGAAGAGATTGCATATATCCCGAGCCCGACCCCACGCCCGCCCACACACCCGCGCCCGAATCCGACTCGGCATTAATTCCGGTTGAGGAGTCGGCCCGCCTTGTCAATGTCTTGTCCCACCAGCCATTCGCCGGCTTCTCCGGTGACTACCAACTCTCGGAAATGTCACAATGGCTTTTCCATCAGTGTAAGTCGTGTCGCGTGTCTCTTTGCATAAGGTACGACCGCCTGACATAGTCCACAGTTTCCAAATTCTATGTTAGAGGCCAAACGCCAGTAGAAAGGGGGCAGAACCTCTGCAGGTAAGATTTTGGTTGACTCCAAGTAAGTGTGACCAAGGCTGACGCTTCGGACAGCGTACAGCGGATTTTAATACATCCGGGTCTTCTTCATGGCTGCTTAGTCGTCGCAGCCTGCCAGTGGGCTTGGGTAACCGGGTCGTTGGAGCATGTCAAAGTCCCCTTTCTCTATCACAAGACAGCGGCCTATGAGTTCGCCAAAAAGCAGCTCTCGGAATCTGAGCACGATGTCAGCGACACAGCAGTGTTCGCTATAGCAACGCTGGCACTAACCGAGGTAGGCACCGGCCGGTGTTCCAAAACTCTTATCCTAGGTAGTCTAACCAGACCCAGGGTGCCGTCGGCGACTTAGATGCTTCGTCTAAGCATCTGCGAGGTTTGTACAGGTTGACGGTCAAGAAGAACGGATACAACCTGATGAGGTCAAACTTGGCTCAGAAGATGCTGGAGATGTGAGAGAATGCGCGCTCGCACAATACACTGGTCCTGGCTTTGCTGACATGTGGCTATAATAGGGCAGGAGACCGCCTACGCCGAGGAGAGGTCCACGTCATACACGATGCCATCAGCGCTGATTACCAGCCCAGCATCATTGCTTTGCTTTTTACGTCACTCTGGGATATGGAGAGTCTGCCACCTCGAGAAGCGCCGAAGTATGGCTGGTGGGAAGGCGCCGAAACTCCAACAGACAGACTTTGGCAAGGCTACACCAAAAACCTGAATTGGGAACTCTCCCGTGGCTTTGACCCGGAGCGAAACATAGCCACAATGCTGAACGGCGATCCAAAAAGCAGCAGAGCAAGCTACATTGCGACCTTCTTCTACCTCGTCATGGCAGTAAATGACAGCGAGATGGACTGCGTCCTGACTGTCTGGTTGCTCGAACAGCTTATCGACGATGTTTGCGACAAGGAGGCGGAAATGATTGCTGGCTCTTTCAGCAGGAGCCTGTGGTTCTGGAGCGTTTTGTTCGGTGCCGCCGTGGCCAATTCAGGCAGGCCGATCACTGCTACGGGCAGACAACAGCTCATGAAGTGGAAGGCGGTGTATGCGGCAAAGCTGCGCCTTGCAAGTGCCGTGATGGAACTGGACAATTGGCAGGCGGCCAAGGAAGCTCTCGCTGAAGTTGCATGGACCGACGGGACAGGTGCCGAGAGCAGGTTGCGAGAAATATGGGAGGATGCGATATCGGGCTCAGATACCTGCAATGACGCCCTCGACATGAGCGGCCGAGGCATGGTGTAAAAGCACAGTCCGGACGGAATGAATAGTAAGCGTCGGACGAGCTGGGCAAAGCAGCTGTACACTAGGTCTTTGAACTTGAACTTGAACTTGACAGGCCAAGCCGTGATGTGATAGTCGAGCCAATCGAGACGGGCGCCGCGGACGGAGTAATGGTTTGTCGATTTCGAGACCGAGCTCATAATGTCCGAGTCAGATGGCTGGTATCCTGAGATTTTGATCTGCATTCTAGATCAGAAAGGCAAGTCCATCACCTCATTCGCAATAGCGTAAAACCGGCGAGGTCGAGGCCCGAAACTAGCGAAAGTCTGTAAATGGCTAGGAAAATAAAAATATTTTGACAAGCTCATATGACGGGTTGTGGCTTGAAGTTTCGTAACGTGCTGGTGCTACTCGCTGGGGCAAGATCGCCACAATCGCGAATCCCCTCATGCTGCGTCGCGGGGGATGATGGAGCATCTGCCGAGGGACGAGCGCAACAAACTTTGATGGCATGAAATTCTGACAAGGATTCGGAGAAAGTAGTGTTGCCATGCGAGGAAGCTCGAGAGGGCACAAGGGACTGAGAACTCGGTTGGTACGAGCGTTTTACACTCAGCTGAACAAACAGGTACCAAATGTCGCCAAAAGTCACGTGCGAAGGACAGCTCAGCATGATGCTGTCTGACTCGAGAGGCTCGTGCCCCCATTAGACTGACTTGGCAGGAATAGTGGCATCTTTGCTGGCAATGAATGAGTGTTTTCCCCCCCATAACCCTCCATTGGCACGGAGGAGTCTTCGTCGTCGTCAGCTTAGAATGGGCGTTCGGGATGGCGGGAAACAACTAGACAAGGGCGGAAGGATTGGGGTTGCGGTTGCGAGGCGGGTGGCTTCGCTAGACACCTCACTTTGGCGTAATTGCCGCCGCTGCTTTGTTGTTTGTTGATGCCGTAGAGCCACGAGAACAATTGTAGGGCAAACGATCCCGTCGGGTCCTGCCGGAAACGGCCGGAGCGGGATCCGGCAAAAGAAGCTCAGGCTTTCAACGGCTCTTTCGAACCTTTTCCTGGCTTACCTAAGGAGGCCCCGTCCCGCCTCCAACGGTGCAACGAACAGGTTGAACCTTGTTGCATGTCGAGGCGAGGCAGGTCCTTCCGGGCATCCACCCGCAGCATCTGTCCCTATCGCCAAGTCTGCCTCTCATCCCATCGTCAATGCCTCCGCTCGCCAACGGGCGCTGTCGTCGCACATATTGGAGCTTCTCCTCGTCCCGTGTGCTGTGCCAACGTCAGCTCTCAGCCATCCCGCATAAACCCACCAAACATCAACGGCCCCGCGTCTCAACTTCATGCTGGCCTCAAAGTCAAGGCAAGACAGCTAGCTTCACCATTGTCAGGCCGTCGGCGTCAAATCAAACTCGTGTGGGTCCCGGGTCACCTATTCCCAGCCGGACGGGTTCTCGGAGAAGAGCGACTGCAACGCTGTTTGTTCGCTGCTCCGCTGTCTTCGGTCAATGGTCATCGAGCTGGACGCCGTGGATCGCATCGAAGACGCCAGAAGTCGCCGCATCGCTCGATGGTACGACCAGCTGGACAGCTGGATGATGTCGTGAAGTGACCACATGGCCCCACGCCGCATATTCTCCTGCACTACAATGCATTGTCATGAAAGGAGCTGCCAGCGGTTGGCGTGGACCGCTTCCGCCAGCCGCGGGCCAGTTGGCCGTGTCCGGATAATCTCATCGCGAAGCGCGTCTGGGTCGGGTGTCTCGGGGGTGGTGTGTGGTGTAGTCAGTGTGATGGTGTGATGGTGCTGGTTGTTGCTGGTGCCGGTGTGTGGCCGGACCGACGACAGCTTCAGCCAGTGGGCGACGGACACGCCAAAAGTGCTGCTACCGGATGAGGGAAATTCAACATGGAGCCGTCGACCGGTGTGTGTCAGCCAGAGCGGCCCGCCCTATCAAGGCCCTGTAGCGCGCACGCGTGAAGCAAACAAGCGCCAATGAAGCAGCCAGCAGCCGGCAGCCGGGTGGGCGAGAGAGAAACACGAGGACGGGTCCAGCCCTCCGCAGTTTCCGCCCGCAGTGGGCGTCGTACGCAGCAAGCATGGAATGCAGTCGGTATTGGCTTGCGGGGACGGATACTGATACCGATGCCGACACGATACTGCTGCTCATACTCTGTATGCGCAGGTTTTCCCCTCATCGACATGCTCGGTTTGAGTGATGCTTGGTGGCCTCGATCCCACCACCAGCGGGCTCTGGTTAATGCATCAAAGCATGCGTCCAAGATCGCGCCATGACTTTGATGCTCGATGAAGCTACTGGAAATGGGAGGCATTTACGACGGCGTCAGGGGGAAAAGGGGGGGGACGGGAGATTCGTGACAAGTTGCTCGCGGCTTTGATGGGATGAGCAACTTCCGCGCATGGTGCGGATGGGGGAGAAGATGAACGGCCGGTTTCTTTCTTTTCTCTGCGTGCTTCTGGGTTGGGCGACGCTCGAGGCGCTGCACGGATGAGTTGTCGCTGCAGCCATGATCCCTCCTGGCTGTCACGGCTGCTGGCTCTCCTCGCACCACGATAGGCCGGGGCAGATGCCTGTGTCCGCCCGGGCCCCCGGCCCCAAATCAGCAGAATCAAGGCAGAAGGCCCAGTCACCGCCAACCTCGCGCGGAACGGGCCTATGACAGGTGCAGCCAAAATGAGGCCAGCTGGCTAGCGCCATGTCTGTTGCTCGAGTCCTGCGGCCACTGTGACAGCCAGCAACACGACACAGAAAACGCGCACTTTTGGGCGTGGTGCCAGCCAGTCGACGCTGAGGGAATTGCGACAGCCCCGACAAACACCGGGCAGGAGCTGCACCCGGCGCACACCGCAACGAAATGAGAGTGGCCGGCTTACTTGGAACGCGCAAATGACGCTCGTCGAGTGGGTGCTGCTGCTGGCTGCGTGGTTGTGATGGCAGGTCCCCTGGCTCTCCTCCAGACACAGCGCCAATGCTTCGGGAACAGGGGTCCTGGGTGCCAGCAGGCCCAGCAGGCCATGGCACGCATGACGTGGAGCCCACCCCGAATCCTCCCCTCCCTCGAAGACCTCATCTCGTTCGTTCGGTTCCATCAGAACCAGCCCAGCCCGTCGCTTCGTCCTGCAACATTAAAACCCGCTGACCCCCTCTCTCTGCCCAACGCCGTTTCTCTTCTCTACTTTTCAGCCCAACCGGAAAGATTATTCCTGCCCAAATTCTTCTGCCTTCTGCATCGCTGATCCTGCCGGCAACCCAACCTCTACCAATTCTCTTTTTCTACCCGCCAAATCCCTCCCCAACCCTTACACAACAGCAACCCTACTAAGAAGGTCAAAAAAGATCTTCCCCATTTTGCCACCCAAGGATCATCCTACTCGACACCACCTCGACGCACATTCCACAGGAACACTGCAAGCAGCTTCCCGCTGGGCTTCGCTCTGTCTCGTACTACCGACACAAACAACTCGCCCGAGTTGATCCAATTTGCCCTGGATTGCATGACACACGACCCAAGGAATCAATGACTGCCCTTGTTGTCCCACGCCCGGATATGCCTGGCTACAATTCTCTTGACCTGGACGACGTCCACACTCCTTCTAGGTACTGTCTTTTCTTTCTCTGTTCCCAGGGTGGTCCATTGTGCTTTTAGCTCCTGTATCGCGAAAATTGTGTTTGCTTTCTTTTGCGTCTACTTTTTTCAGATCTTCCCGGCCACGGAGGCCTTCATACCACAGGACAATCTCGACCCAGGATTCAGGATTCTTCAATCAAACCAGGACAATTTGCCAGGACTTTCTCTTGCCCGGACACTTTTCCAAGGACTTCTTTGCTTTCCACTGGACTGGGACCGTCGTGCGGAGGCTTCGCTTCCTGCACTCGTCACGCCTGACGCGGTCAACAAACAAGAAATTTTTGACATCACATCACGCCATGGTGAGTATCGCCCGTCGAGAGAAGAGCATGAACAATACAGCAACATGGACGCCAATGGACAAATCGACTGGACACTAGATTTTTTGCCGGATTAATTTTTCCCAAGGATGCCGTGGGATTTTTCTGCTGGGATTACTGGATCATGTCTCACCCGAGACGTAGGGGCTGCCCAGCCTCGCTTTTGGACGGATACGGATACCCCAGGATGATCGCTCAACCAGACCTACCTGCGTTTGCTTGTCCGTGTACCAGTCACAGCTTAATTTCAGCTCATGCTGGTTTGCCGACGCCGGACTTCCGGATTATGGCACGTCGCTCCAGCGCGTGTTCGTTCCGTCTCTTCTTGTTTCATGGATTTCCCTTTGCGTCGCTGCTCTTGTCTGAACCGAAGGAAGACCTGTCTGTCAACATCGGTATCTGCGGCCGACTGGACTACTGCCAAGATCTAGGGACACAACGGACTTGACCTTGCTTTTGCACTGGACTTTCACACCGTTGAGGACTTAAACACGACCCTAGGACTTTCGATCACGCCACTCGCATCCACATGGCCACGTAAGGATACACGGACAACAACTCTTGATACATCTATCGACATGGACAGCAAGCCAGCCTTGCACTTGATGATCAGTCGACCCAAGACCCGTGGTAGGGTGGCCTGGAAGTCGAAATGGACACGACATGCAACCCGGTTTCCCTGGAACTTTCATTTGTCTCCGAGCCACTGGATTGTCCTGGATCAACGCAACGCCTCTCGATCTAAACTGGGTCTCTATCTATACTCCTGGCATGATCTCTGGATCTGTGCTCGCTTGGTCTGTCAACACGAAACCCCGAACCCGTGAGGTAAAACAACGACAGCTAACATGAGTGTGCTACAGGAACAAAGTTGTGCCATGCTGAGATGTGTTTTTTCATTTCTTGTTTGCATTGTACAAAATGGATAGTGGAGAAACAGCACACTAACCTCCCCTTCAGCGACTACAGCTTCTTCCACGCCGGAATGGTGCCCTCAGGAATGTTTTCCTTTTCTTCTCAAACAGGACCATCGGACCCCTTGAGTGGTTCGTGGGAAACGACAGGAGAAGGTGCACAGAACTTCCAAGACTTCTCAGACAACGGATCTGCCCACCCGGGAGACTCCGAGGACCTTTCTTTCCAAGTTGATGGCCACATCACGCCCCGAGGACAAGGACAAGCCGCCGAGGACCTGCAGAGCAAGTGGACTGCTGCCGCGCCTGCCACGACCGTGGCTCCCGTCGGTGGTGAGCCGATGCGGAGAGGAACTTCGCGGAGTTCCACTGGAAGCCGCAAGCACCGGATTACCAAGATCACTTCTCCCAAGGCCCGACCCAGAATTACTTCTGCGTCGTCTCAAGTATCTGCACAACTGTCCTCAATGGACATCACAGGTAATGCTTCTGTGTTCTCCACGAACGGATCCCAGCAAAACGGCCAATTGATGGACGTGAACTCCTACTTTCTGGACTCGGACACGAGCGCCGTCTCGTCACAGTGGTTTAACTCCATGGAACTCGGGATGGTTCCCGATGGCCTTCCATCGCAGGCGGCCGACCTGACGATGCACGTCGTGCCTGCTCAGATGCAGCTGGACCCTGATTCTAGCCTGGGTGCTCACTCTCCTTCTGCCTCCTGGAACTCTTTCAGCCCACCGGAGTCTCAGCTGTCCTCCCCTGCCGGAAGCCCCGAGGACGTGTGGCTGTCCGCCCCTCTCATGTCTTCCCCGTCCCACTCGGAGCACGTTTCTCCCATCATCCAGAGCCAGTCTCCCAGGTATGTTCCTGTCAGCTGCTCCAGCCTCGAGCCAGCCTCTGACGCGGCAACCCTCTACAGCGCCAACGGCAAGTTTGGCCCGGAGCTCATCGGAGACGAGCTCTCTGGAAGTGTTCTTACCATTGTTGGCGACGCCGCTTTGCCTCCGACCTTCCCCAGCCGCCGGAACACCAACGACGGAGACTCCGCCAGGGACCACCCTTTGTACAAGAACGCGACCCCCCAGGCCGATGGCCTGTTCCACTGCCCATGGGAAGGAGAATCCAGCTGCAACCACAAGCCCGAGAAGCTCAAGTGCAACTACGAGTGAGTCGACCCTTTTGGAATCGTAATGCCCCTTCCGCGTGACTAACGTGTGCCGCTTTCCCTATGTACAGCAAGTTCGTGGACTCTCATCTGAAGCCCTACCGCTGCAAGATTGACTCTTGCGAGAACGCCCGGTTCTCTTCCACTGCCTGCCTTCTCCGTCATGAGCGTGAGGCCCACGCCATGCACGGACACGGTGACAAGCCGTTTTTGTGCTCCTATGAGGGATGCGACCGCGCCATGCCTGGCAATGGATTCCCCCGCCAATGGAACCTGAAGGACCACATGCGCCGTGTCCACAACGACAACGGTGCCCCCGGATCCCCCACCAACGCTGCCAACGGACAGCAGAGCTCCAAGGGCCGCAAGCGCAAGGACGCGCCCAAGGCCGGACCTGCCCCTCCCTCCCGCAAGGTCACCGCCAAGGCTGCTATTGTCGAAGCTGCCGTCAAGGAGGAGCAGTCTTCCAAGCCCCTCATCGAGGAGTGGATTGCCCACCGCCAGGCCCTTGAGGAGATCGTTCGCGGCCTCGCTCAGCCCGAGGATGCCAAGAACGTCCAGCTCATCAAGGATGCCCATAGCCACTTGTCTGCCATGGGAAAGATCGGAAACACCCTGAGCCCGTCTCAGCAGGACACCACCCAAGCGCCCTTCCGCCAGAACTTCGTCCAGACCGGATGAACAAAACATTTTGGTCCGTAAACGCCCGTCATACATATAACGAGAAGCATCCTACTGACATGGTGATGCGTTCAGGAACGTAAATTTCACAACACTGGATGCCATCAGCCACTAATGCAAGTGCATTGGGCTCGTCAACAGCAGCGTCGGTCCTCAGGCTGAGGATCACGCTGCGCTACCGCTGGAGCCGCTGGAACTCTTCTCACGAGAGACTCGTGTGCCCATGAGATATACCTCTTTCCCCCACGGACAAGCCACAAAGCCGGATGGACAGTGTTTACACAAGCCGCCAGGCTACGGATTTCCCCAGGATTGAAACCATGGAGATTATGCACACAAAGGAGACTCGCGAGCAAGCACCGGATGCTCTGCTAAACGCCGAGCCGTGGCTCGGAGGGAGCGGAGGACAGCGGAAGCATTTTGATTTTTTTTTCTCTTTGAGACTGTTCAGGAAGATTATAGATGGACACATGTAAGAGCTCGCAGCTCGACCACAACAGAAATTGTACTTTGAAAGGCATACCCTCGATTTGGGGGCACAGGCCGACGAACACAGCGTCGAGCGCGGGAAAGGGACACATTTTCATGGATCGTTTGCATGGGAGGCAATTGTCTTGAGATTTAGATTTGTTGTTCGGACATAGGAGACGCCGAGGGAGAGAAAGCAATTGTAGACAGACCGAGACTGAAGACAAAAAAAAACGGATACCGAAAACGAATCCGCCCCCACGAAACGTGATACCCCCGCCTCGCCTTCCGTCTTTCCCGTCACCCCATTCCTCTTTGATTTAAGGTTTTCCGGCAATTAATGGTGGCACTTGGGATCGTATAGTCCGACGTCGACATTGACTTTTTTCTGGGGGGTGCTCAAAACGTTGTTTAGTCGGCATGCCTGGCCCTCTGCCTGTGCTGACATCGTCTCCTCCAGCGCGACGGACTTGGGATGATGTCGTGCAGCGGTGTTCGTCAGGTTCGCCGGTCCGAGCTTCGCCAAACTCTCGTCCGGGCCAGTGTGAGTGTCCCATCTCTTCCGTCGATCCCTCTCTGTCCGTGTGCGCCTTTCTGCCGCGGGATCACTGTGTCTGCCCGTTCTTCGGGCTGATATGGTCGCAGTACCTGTTCAACATCCGTACTCCGCGCCTTGCTTGCACTTGCAGAGCACCGTCCGTCCGTCTATCTTTGGCAGGACTAGCGTGTATAAGCAGCGAACCCAGTAGGTTGATACAACCCCATCATGCAATGACCCAATGACCCAGTTACACGAACAGCACCGCCCATCCATCACTGCTACCGTTTGATTCGTGCCAACCCTGATATAAGGTAGCAACCCAGCCAAGGAAAATACCCGTTACACCTTCCATCACACCACCCCATGGAACGACGTAAGTTTTTCCATAAAAAGGGGTAGTCAGGGGCGCGCGGGGGGCGAGCAACGGGTGACGGCCACCACCCACCGTCTCCCCTCTTCCCCCTCTGCCCTGCTTTCGGGATCCGTTTCGCGAGTGTGGTGACCCGTTTAAGGGCGGGTGGAAGACGTCCCGTCATGATGGGGGTGGGTAGTGCGGCTAATGAGGTCGACGAATGGGTGTTGCGGTGCCGGTGATGGGCAAGAAAAGGGGTTCCGGGGGCGGCTTTCCCGTGGGATAGATGAATAGCCGTTTGCATACCTTCCTACTTGGGCCGATTTGGTTGTCCTCGCCGTGGATAGGGCTAGATGCACGACGCGCATATTTTTGGCTCAGTGGGTTACGCCGTCGAGAGACGGTTGGAGATCTTGGCGTTTGATGACGAATCTGGTTTTCGGTGCTTCTTCTATTTTGCCCTTTTTCTTGCCTTTCTGGACCCCTCAACAAGTTCTTTTCGATAACCGTGCAATATGCCGGTGATTTAGTGGACGATTCTCGTCATCTTCGATTTCACGCCCCTGCAGGTGATATGACGGGCCCGAGGCTCGCTGCTCGAAGAACCCCGAGCTCTTTTAGTGGACTCGTGGGACTTTGGACGACGAGGGAAGTTTTTGGCTCGTGAAGGAGAACGCGAACGATGGGAGGACCGAGGTTACATGAGCAAAGAGGCCTTACCGCCAGACTCGGGACGAATATGTAGCAAGCATGCAGCTAGGCAAATTCGCATTCCGTATAATGTACGAGTTATTACGAGGCACCGGCGAACAGAGGGAAACAACTATCAGATCAAACGGGCTAACGGGGAAGAAAAAGAAGCCGTTCTAAGCTCGCATTTAGTTGAATATGGCGACGGGCAGAAGGTGTTGGCGAAGAGTACGGATATGCCCGTAGAAGGGAAGAGACGGAGCCCGAAAAGAGAGACTGGGCGGGAATGTAGGAGAACGGAGGACTTGGCCTCTCATCATCAAAGATGATAGCCAGAAAGGGGGGGGCATCGTCAAGCGCGCGTGGAGGGCGAGGCAGGTCCAAAAGGCAACGATCAGTCCGATTAGCCATGCTTTCCTCTCTACCCTACCTCACTGACAACCCTCCATAAAGAGATGTCAGTATAGCATTTCGACATCTCAACTTTCATTGACAGACGGCTTCCAGAGGGTTTGCCTTTCAGCTTGCGAAGTGTGTGCCATTCTTCGAGTTCAGAAAGTAGGGCCGATCTCCCACGACGATCATGACCCCTCAAAGGCCTAGCCACCCATCCATGGCAGGGTCGTCGCGCTGGACGTCTACACACCTTCTAGTCCGTGCCTGAGAGCTGCGAAGTGTCGCCCATCACGTCTGTGCCTGGGAGTCGTACGACCTGTCCATCGACACGTCTGTGCCTGCAGTAGTGTCGAGATTCACTTTCCTGGGGATGCCTGTCCCCCGCCTTTGCCTCTTGTAGCCCTAGGACTGCTGAAACCAACACCAAGAGCGGCGCGATACGAAAAAAAAATTAACGAGGAAAGGAACAGAGGCCAAGACAAGAATGTTTTGTTTCTGCGTCGTCTTGCCTCTCTGTCCTGGCCTGTGCCCATTGTGCTCTGTGCGTGACCGACCCCCGGAGCATAGCATACGCGGCTAGCTCGCTGGGAGAGGAGAAAGGAAGAAATAAACTTCAAGTGAGAAGCGAGGCCATGGCGGCGGGATGGGGGCCAGCGTTTCTGGGGATGCTTGGCGGGCACGTGGGGGTGGGCCGATGGACAGGTTTGACAAGAGAACAAGGTACGGCTCTGTACTTTCTGCTTGTAAGTGTCCTCGTGGCCGGCGTGGCGGCAGACAGCGCAAGACTTGGGGACGTTGGGGATGGGCGAATTGAAGATCGGCTAGTCAGACAAATATGTCGGGGAGAAAGAAAGATAAAAGACCCCGAAGGGTGTTGGGCTGGTGGCCGTCCTCCTCCCTGAAGAAAAGGCGCTTGTCTATCGGTCAGAGACTTGCCGTGGAAAAACTAGACCAGACTGCTCATGTTCGTATGAATGGGTGTGCAAGGAGGGGGATTGAATGGGCCGACAAGCTTTCAGAAAGGACGGCCGGCTGTCGTGGCATGGTGCCGACGAGCGTCCATTCACCCTCGTCCCGCGCGAGACGGAAGAGAAAGGGCAGAGACTGCGCCGGTCAATGGCCGTCGGGCCCAGGGGCACCGGCGTGCAGAGTTCAGGCGAGATGTTTTGGACCGTTAGAGTTACCCTGAATCGACGGACAGAGAGATGGGACAGCATAGGCGGAGATTCACAGGAGCGCCGCAAGAGACTTCTCAGGAAAAACAGTCTGGATAAATTATTGGCCGTGGACGTCGTGACTAGAGTTCGGGTCTGGCTTCCGAAAAAGCTTAAAGGTTATAAGACATATATCTCCAAAAGAGGAAATGAGATGCAGGAACTGCCGCCATTCTATCTCGGCGGTGGTGTATCATAAGCTCAAATGGAAAAAAAGACTGTAGCCGCCCTATCCCGCCCACCAGAGTGACACCGCCAAGGGAAAGCCCCAAACCATGTACAATGGGTCTTCCCGCCTCCGTAACACGCGAACGCAAGCTGTGCCGTCGCGATTAGACCCCAAAGGTGGTGGCCGATGGCATCTTGGTATGGCCCTTAAGGTTTCTCATAGGCGCGGCAGAGCTCCGACGGTCGTACGAGCCGTATCGAACGCCCGCCTCCATGTCTTCGATGCTGATGCGGTAGCTACTCTCAATGTCGTCCAGGATTTGGCTGTGACGGCTGCTCCCACCAGCGGTATTCGTGACGCGGCTGGAGTACTCCCCTTCTTCTCCTGTGCTGTATATGCTTGGCCGTTGTTGGCTATGCAGTTCCGAGTTGCTTCGGGTGTGTAGAGCCTTGGGTCGACTAAAGTTGAGCACCGGCTGGCCTTTATCTGCTTCATACTGATTGGGTGTGCGGTCTCTCCTGTCCGCTGGGCTTAGACTGGCTTCGTCCAGTTGAATGTTGATCGTGTAAACCGAGTTTTTCTTGATGACCACCGGTAATGGCTTGTTCAGCGTGGCGTTGCTGAACCGTCTTGCCGTGACAGGCGTCGATGTAGACTCCATGGGAATGCTCTCGACCCCTTCAAGTTCCGATTCAAACGACAGCTGGCTGCCCGTCTCTGAGCTTTTTGTGGCTCTCTCGGTGGGCATTGGTCGGCTTGTCCTTTGTGTTCGGTGGAGTGTCGAATCCAGCAACTTCGGAAGGTATCTGTTGAAGAAAGGTTTCGTCGAAGGGATGCTGGTGCAGATGATTCCGAGGAACAGCTCCAAAGCGGACATGAGCCAATTCATCCAGGCATTCCAGGTAACATCAGGCTCCGTAGTTTGGACCCAAGTAAAATATGTGCGAGCCACACCTGCGAAGGACGCAAGGAAGCCGGCACCGAAGAGTATGTTGACAATGAGCATTTGCCTAGAAGAAAGCTTGTTCTTGTAGACAATGCGAACGAGCGCAAGCGGGAGAAGGACGACGACAAAATCGGTCGTGGTGTTAATAGTGCCTGCCGCCAGGAGGTGGGCAGCCTCGTTGATGCAGTCCTGAGGCTCTGCAGAAAGGGTCCAGTACTGGGATAAAGGCCTGAAGCACACGTTAGGCAACGCATGATTTGAAGTTTCCATGATCTTACCGGCACTGAAGCATGGCCACCAACATGAAGACGATGCAGTTCACGGAAATGAAGACCTGTAGGCCAATGACAAGAAGACTGAGGTAGTTCGAGGCCTCACGGGCGATTCGGTGAATCAATGCCAGCATCGACAGCTTCGTGAAACTGGTTGCCAAATCGAACAGTATCTGACTCGCAAGCCCCATCTGGAGGGAGCCTGTAAACAAGTTGGCGCGCACATCCCATACGTGTAGCCCCCAGCCGTATCGGGACATGGCGATGTGTCCAACAATAACGAATCCCGCGGCTGGGATGTAGGCCAGGACAACAAGAATGTCATCCCAGCCAAACCCGTTAGTGATACATTTTCGCGTGTATACACGGATGATGAGGACGATTGTGGCAATAACTAGGAGGATGACGGAAATGATCTCGCTGGCCGGACCTCTCGTTTCGGGGTTGTCGAATTGCGGTGGTGGCCAACTGAGAATGACTTCTGCCGGCGGGATCCTCATATCGTTGATGCCGTGAACATCGTGTAGCAACAGGACTGGATGGCCAACGTCTCGCGAACGATGGATATTCGAAGACAGCAGGAGTGGTATTCGCCTCTTTATCTTTCCCGGTAGGGTAGCGGCAGGTGGCCTACCTGCACGAGGGGATGGAGGAGAGACGGGACGAGGGGGACGGGCAAATTCAATGGGAGGGCAAAAAGGCGACCTTCAGCGTTGGTGACCGTGCCTGAGCCTAATCAACAGACGAAAGCAGTGAGGAAGTATATTCACGGCTGTGACATCAACATGATGATGCGCGCTCTGGCCAATATATCCTTAGGACTCTGGACGGTTGCCCACCCCAACCCTGGCGTCGCAGCGGGGGACTGGTACGAGAAGCAGCCGTTGGCGAGACATTCTCAAGGCCGCACTGACGGCTTGAACTGGGGTTCTCGAGAGGAACTGGTGGTGTCGTATCGTGTTGTCTCTCTCAGGCCATTGGATATCCACGGGGCAGTGCTGGGAAGGGAACAACGGATGCTACTCCGTCGAGCGAACGGCACCTTGGCTGGTTGCATGTCTGTGTGAGGCAAGCAGACCAGGCAGACAGACTTCGGCGCCTTGCTTCTTTGCGTAAGTCATATTCTGCGACAGAGTTGCATATTTCCGCCAGGGCCGTTGTTGGGCGAGAACATGAGTACCCAGCCCTATCGTTGATCTTGCGGCTTGGTCCGCTTGGCCAGCTCGGAGGAGGCTCAACGCCTGACTAGCGCGTTGCGAGTCTGCATGCCTAGGGTCATTTGCTGCAATGAGATGCCGCTGGCACCGCGGGATCGATACACAGCTCCCGAGACAGCTGCCAGAGATCCATGAGCACCAACATCATGCGCGAAGACTTCAATCATGAGCATGGCAGCTAAGACGTGCCGGCGGGATGCTCGACGCGATGGCTGATTCGAGTGCATTTGGGGAGGAAACGGGTGGTGGGAGCAAGACACCCGCTACCTAATGCTGCCCCTCGTCTGGACGTTGTCAAGTGGTGGCACTGGAAGGGCGATGGTGGCTATCCGGGCCAGGGTAGTGGTGTGTTGGTTGTACCAAGACTTAACGTGGAGGAGACATGTCTTCCTGGATGAAGATCTAAAACGTTTGTGCCTTGGGAGCAAGACTGACGAGTCGTGGTCGAAGCCGTGCCACCATGGCCAACCCCCGCCTCCATTGACGGTCCTCTGCTAGTCGAAAATTGTTTGAAGCTTGGCAGTACGCACGGGTTTTGGGTTCGTCGAGGCGCTTTGATGGCCGAGCGAGGGGGTCGTCAAACGGAACGCGTCGGAGACCGCTGAACGCAGTAGGCCCATTTCGACTTTGGCCCGTTTGGCTTACATGCTGTGCAGGGTGTGGGAGGCAGCTCCATGGTCGTCCATGAACGGAGCATTCTGGCCCATCATTACGAACGCTTTTGTGGAAAGGGTCCTCGCGGAACGGTGGCTGTCGAGTCTTGGCCCGTCAGGTTGCGGTCTCCTTCCCATCGGATCTGGGCTTTCCCATGAATGGTGGCGTTTGGATGTTACGTTATCTGACGAACGATACATGCCGGGGTGGCCTTGCTGCTGCAGTGAAGAATCGAAAAGTCGGCTCTGCTGTCAGCGGCGCCACTGGATGGCACCCGGTGACGTGAGGCTGCGCTGCCGACGGAGGATTTGACATGGAATTGTTGTCAGAAGTTGATGCGCTCTGCATTGGACAACGGTCACTGTATCTCTCCATGATGCCCTGCCCTGCCCCGCCCCGCCCCGTACCACGACCCGCCTTAGTCATCGGCGGGACGACCCTTTCCGTACCTAGAATCGGCCCTGGTGTAAGCTAGGTACATTACCTACATAGTACCTTATTCCTTCCTCTTTCTTCTACCTTACCTTACCTTTCCACCTCGCCCACCGATGTATCCTCACTGCACTCGCGTCCGACTAGAACTCCCCCGCTGCCATCGTGAAGTCCAGACACGAGTGCTTGCTGGATTCGGCACTGATCGTCAAGCTTGCATTGCGCAATGGCCGATTCCATATGTTTAACCCTGAAGCCATCCATCACTTCACCAGTCCTCTATCACATTCACGCCCGATGACTATGTGACAGAATGCCTTTTTCTAAGCTTTTTCCGCGCCCACCAGGAGACAGCCTGTTTCAATCGACGCCCGATAAACTGGGGGTCATCTTGTCATCCGCGAATAGTTTCGCGTGCGCACAGCTCGGCCCCGGTGTTCCTGTCACTTGCGGAAGAGACCCCGGAACAAAAAAGAACGTCTTCAACCCTCCCTTCCGCTCTCCCTCGCCTTTCCTCACGAACCCATGAATGCCAAGGGCTGTGTCTGGACCTGGGCCTCGAAGATGCGATTGGGCCCTGAGATCAAGCCGGGGCTGTTGCCCCCACGTGTGTCCGGCCTGCCATCGGCTGCGCCTCCCCGGGGGCGAGCCCCGGTCGTCCCTTAACGCTCCGACCTAATCAGAACGACACACGACATGGGTTGACCTTTTCGCCCGGTCTGTTTGTCAACCGCGCTGGGGTTCATGAACTGGCACTCTTCGTGAATGCCCTGCCGTCTTGTACGACAGACTCTGTGTAGTTCAACTCCTCGGACGGAATCGTGATGAGTTGCACCAGCCTACGATGAAACGTCAAGATCACACTCAGAATCCGTTTCATAGCAAGACCATCGCATCTCAAGTACAGTTTTCGAAGATGGCTCGACTTACACCGGCGGCCTCACGCTAGCTTAGCACTGTCATACCCATCTACTTGTCCCAGTCCGGTCTGGCCTATCCCGGCCGTTCAACTGTCTTTTTTCTACTCGGGATTGTTGGACGTCCCGTCAAGGATATGATCGCCGAATAAGAGTTTTGTGCTCAGGTGGCCTGAGCGGTCGAATGTCCTCGTGGCATGCTTACCAGAAAATTAGATGCTCCGGAGCCTTGAGCGAATACGGAGACGGAAGACCGTGGAAAATTGAATTCCGATTCAAGAGACGGGAACTTCCTGGAATCCGCCGGGCAAGAAGGGAATCTTGAGAACGGAACGCAGGAATCTAGTCAATGCCGGACCCGGTGAATGGATGGCCGGCATGCCGTTGGATATGAAAATCGTCTCTTCGTTCAGCAAACTCGTGGATGTCAAATTTGGATTATCGCCTGCCACACGCGTGCCACTTCACTTGAAATACAGTTTTCCCTGGTGGCAACGTCGCATATCCATCTTGAGAACAGGATCACGGTATCAAACGATCGTGAGCAGAGTCGAATCTAGTCAGTATCTCAACGGTGTTACTACCATGAACCGCGAGAGACCATGGGAAAGCCTGAAGGCCGTTATGCATCTCGATCGTTCCCGGAGATGCTGAATGCCCCCAAACCAAGGCATGACTCTCACTTTCACGGTCCAAACTAGGCAAATTTACTGAGAACCGTCGGTCTCAAGAGATCCCTTTTCGGTCCAAATAGGTCGGATACGGCGGCCTTGTACGGCAACCAAGGCGTTCATGAATCAGGGCCAACGCAACACTGTCGAGTACCGTTCAGCCGCGCGCTGGCCCAAGCTGAGACTTTTCTAACTAGATGAAGGAACTCTTAGGCTGGCAAATTAAGATAATATCGAGCACGGTCGGAGGCAAGGACATGGTTGCGTTGCCTCTTTTCTTATTTCCGGATCTGCTGCCTTGAGTTACGAGCTGGATATTCAGGGCTAATCAGCCAAGAGGCTCCGTGTCCCGAGCACACGGCTTCAGGACACCATGACAGTCACGTCGAACATTGCTTTTGATTGTCGCAACGAGCATCAGATGGGATGCTGGCCCGTGTTTATGGTATAGTGAAGAGAAGTAGCCATTGGTCTCACTGGAATTGCTCGTGACGTACAGAAGATTTTGCGACCACGGCAGAGCACCCCAGAGTTCCACCTGTTCATGTTCTCGACTTTAGTGTCTAAATCTTCGTCATCAAGGCCTGCCGAAGGGGCTTCCCAAGCCTTTACCGAGGTTCGATGAAGTTGGGAATAGAGTAGCCGCATAATCGGGAGAAATAGGGTTCGTGGACAAATAGCAGGGAGCCTTTACCTCACAGTAATGCAGCGGTCATGACAATGCTTGATTGAATCGGTCCTTGGCGTATCCTGAGTATTTGACGGCACGATCATTAGGCGAAGACCACCGTAAATATGCACACAATCCCTGGCCTGTCTGGTTCCAATGTAGGCAGACCGTCGAAGACGAGTCTTCGTGGCGACGGAAGATGAATTGGGTCCTCTAATGTCTCGACTGGAGTGCAGGCCAAACCCATCTCGGCCATGTGCTCTGCTGCAAGGTGCCATTTACCTGAACATCGAAGAGAAATAAGACATCCGATTGGTTTGTTAGACTAGAGCTCGGCACCCAGGGTAAAGGGAAGCACGACCGGACCGACTGGGCACGAAAAGTGTTGAGGGGCCCTCCAAGGTTGGTTGTTGGAGGACAGTCTCAGCCCACGGCAGACGGCGGCTCAGGTCACAGTGAGGTTGAGTGCGGGGCAGCTGCAGGCTCCGGGCCAGATCGGAGCTGCTGAGAGCCCCACTAGAACTGCTGATTGTGTGTGTGCTGTAATCACTGTGAACCGTCCCACGGTGCTGTGCCTTGGCGCCAGTACCCCCTCCTTGGTCCTGCGAAAGCCCCTCTGCCCCTCCATGAGACAGGCCCAGCCCACCGCGCGCTGCTGGAGCTCTGGACGTGACCCAACCCTGAGTGCTTTTTACCGCTACGACAGCTACCAAACCGAAACCATCCTGCGTCATTTACACCCAGCCTTAATCCGATCTTTTCGCCTGTCCTCGACTGACACTCAGACTCCCGAAGCTTCACTATCCTTCCTAGCATTATCAGATACCACCAATTGCCCAACATGGCTCGCAAGTTCTTCGTCGGCGGCAACTTCAAGATGTGAGTCTCTCTGCTGGCGGGGTACACCATCTCCGTATGGGTACCATCTTTTGGACAAGAGGAGGGGGAATGGAACCTTCGGCCCAGGCAAGAACATCACAGACTGACACCGTGTGCTTTGCTCCTGACAGGAACGGGTCTATCTCGTCCATCAAGGAGATTGTCCAGAACCTGAACAACGCCAACCTTGACCCTAACACCGGTAAGTCCACTTCCCGCCCGGGTCATCCCAATTGCACCATCAAGGAGAACGTTGCAGCTGACTGGTTTTCTCCAGAGGTCGTTGTCTCCCCTCCTGCCATCTACCTCCAGCTCGTCCGCGACCAGCTCCGCAAGGACGTTGAGGTCGCCGCCCAGAACGTCTTCGACAAGCCCAACGGTGCCTTCACCGGTGAGATCAGCGTTGCCCAGCTCAAGGACAGCAACATCAACTGGGCCATTCTCGGCCACTCTGAGCGCCGCACCATCCTGAAGGAGTCCGACGCTGTTGTTGCCTCCAAGACCAAGTACGCCACTGAGAACGGCGTTGGCGCCATCTGGTGCTGCGGTGAGAGCCTCGAGGAGCGCGAGGCCGGCACTACCGTCGAGGTCGTCAGCAAGCAGCTGGCCGCCCTCAAGGCCGAGATCTCGGACTGGTCCAAGGTCGTCATCGCCTACGAGCCCATCTGGGCAATTGGCACCGGCAAGGTTGCCACTACCCAGCAGGCCCAGGAGGTCCACGCCGCCATCCGCGCCTGGCTCAAGAAGGAGGTCAGCGACAAGGTCGCCGAGGAGACCCGCATCCTGTACGGCGGCAGTGTTAACGAGAAGAACTGCAAGGACCTGGCCAAGGAGCAGGACATTGACGGCTTCCTCGTCGGCGGTGCCAGCTTGAAGCCTGGCTGTGAGTGTTTCCCCACGTATCCGCGACGAATTAGGTGCTAACAGACCACAGTCATCGACATTGTCAACGCCAAGCAGTAAATACCTTGCAGCACGTACCTGATGATGATGAATTGGCTAAAACAAGCCCGGTAGCCCAATGAAGACGGTAACCTTCATAGTCCCTAGGGCAGTAGCAAGAAGTAAAACACATTATACCCCTACTATGCACAATAGAGACCGCTTGTGAATGTTGAGAGTTTTGTGAATTTTGAGCGCTCTTGGGGGCGCTCATCCCCTTCCCTAACGGTTGTGATATGGTACAAGCATCAAGGATGCCGCATACAGCTCTGCCCTACGCACGCCATGCCTCGGTCGTAATTTTACATGTTTCTTCTTCAAATAGATGGTGTCGGTATCTCTTATCATACAGTCATGCCCTTGCCGTGGTAAGGGGACCAGATGCCTCTGACACTGGGGTTGAAACTCGTCACCGGCTTGTTGGTCCTCTTCACCTTCTCTCCACTGGCGTCGCGCAGCAGCTCGGCCTTCTTCAAGATCTCGAGGGGTTCCATGTTCCGTACGCAGACGGCCTTCTCCCTGCCATTGATGTAGTGGCCGACGATCATGGGGTGTTTCGAGGGGCGGGGAGACACGGTGAACTCGACTTGGGGGTTCGCGGCGGCGAACTTGGGCAGCTGAGACTTGATGAAGCCGCTTCATAAAATGTCAGAAAAGATCTCGCTTCGTGTCTGGGGCTGGGGCTTCTGCCTACTTCATTCCCTTGGAACTGCCGGCCCAGTCGCAATAGTGAAAGTCCAGCCTCTTGCACTGGAGGATAAAGGCACCGAGGCCATTCTGCCGAGCTGTCAGTCACAGTCGCATTCCAAACCCGTCTGTCTCAGTCCTTACACGGCCGTGGGACACCGTCTTCAATGCCCTGATCGTCATGGTATCCTGCTTGGCAAACAGAATCCAATTGCCGGTTCGAGTCGCGAAGCTCCTGTTCAGCAGCGGGAAATTTCTTAGCGCGAAAATGCAGATGATCCGACGGCCGACGGCCAGCCTGGGCCTCAGCTCCGGTACGTACCTAGGTAGGTAACCTTGTCGTCCATGTCGACCACGATTGGCTGGTTGAACCACGGTTGATCTGCTGGATGGAGCCCACGGCCAGGCTGCTGCACCACAAACTTTCCGATGCTCTCGTGTCAATTTGACATCCGACGCGACGCTCCCTCCTCAACTCCATCCCCCTTTGCTCAGTTGACGCATCCCTGGTCGAACGCCATCGCGCATCATATCTGAGCTACAAACTACGGCATCGGCGTACTGATTCAGAGGGACATCCGCGATGACGGACAAGCTCCCTCCCAACCTTTTGGCGCTCTTCGCGCCGCGCCCTCCTCTGCGATGGGTTGCGCCGCCCGACCACGCGCCCGAAACCCGCAAGACACTACCCGTCTCTGGCGTCGCCGACTTCCTTCCTGCTCTCAAGGCCTACAAGGAGACCGACGTGTACAACCCGACAGAGAGTTGGTTGCAGATGCGCGACCGGAAGAAGCGTGAGAAGCTGGAGGCTATCGAGAAGCTGAAGACCGAGGGGCCGAAGAATTGTCAGTTCCCAACATAAACTTTATCGAGTGAACTTGTGCTAAATTTTCCGCTATCCAGTCAAACCTCATGAAGATCCCAACATCCGTGGCGACGCATTCAGGACGATTATTGTCGCCCGGCTCTCCTACGAGGCCAACGAGCAAGACCTTGAACGAGAGTTCGGCCGATTCGGCCCCATTGAGCGCGTGCGTACTTCCCACCCCATCAGACTTTTCGAACCTGTGCTAACTTTTGAATAGATCCGCATCATCACTGACACTCATGCTCGTGAGAAGCCCAGAAAGAAGAAGAAGCCTCACCGAGGATACGCCTTCGTCGTATTTGAGCGAGAAAAAGACATGAGAGGTAATACCATTGAAACCCCCTTGACGAGACTCGGCCTGGCTGCCAGTCTTTACCCCTACAGGCTTGTGGCCCTCAGGCTTGCCCTTGCCCTGCTTACACCCGAGACTTGTGGCCCTCAAGCTTGCCCGTCTCACAATCTTGTTTTTCCTCTTATTCTGTCCCACGTGCAAAGGTATGATATTGGTAAGGTTTTACTGACACGAGCGCCTTGGCGCACTGGTGAGTAGCTGCTCTAGATGCCTGCGATGGTATTCGAATCAAGGACCGGCGTATCAAGGTAGACGTCGAACGTGGCCGCACCGTCAAAGACTGGTTGCCCCGCAGACTCGGTGGCGGCCTCGGAGGGAGAGGATACACTAAGGCTCTGCCAGCTCGGCCCATGGGCGGACCTGGTGGGTTCGGCGGTGGATTCCGAGGAGGCTTCCGTGGCGGCTTCGAGGGAGGACGCGGACGCGGTGGCTTCAGGGGAGGCTACGGCGGCCGTGGAGGATACCGTGGTGGTGATCGTGGCCCTAACGGGTACGGGGCACCCAGAGATGCCCCTTCAGGACCTGGTCGCGGTTACGGAGGAGACCGCAGCTACGGCGGTGGGTATGACCGTGGTGGCGGCCGCTCATTTGACGACAGATCCGGCGGCGGTTACCGTGATAGGGACCGCGACCGTGACGGAGGCCGAAGGACCGGAAGCAACATGGAGCCGATCAGACCCAGAGGAGAAGGTGGGTATCGCGGTGACCGAGGCGACAGGGACAGAGACCGGGACAGTCACAGGGACCGAGACAGGGATTACGACCGACCTCGCGACGACGACAACAGAAAACGTGGCTATGATGGCGGCGGCTACGAGGATCCTCGAAAGTTGCGTCGTTACTGACGAGACACGCAGTGTCTTGCGGTGGGTGCCAACTCGATTTTTCAGTCTCTTTACTCCTTCCCCTTCTCCATTGAGGGTAAGCAGAAGGTGTCAGGCGCGAACAAAATCATTTTCATCTGTCAACCAAACGTATCAGGAAGCGTCCTTCAGGTACTGCGGCCTCGCACAACACTCAACCGATCGTCCAACTTCAAATTGCTGCAGCACTCCGTCAGAAGGTAATCTTCTTTGTGTGTATTCTATCACCAACCCGGGCACAACACATGCCACCGAAAATTTGCTTCAACAGGATTATCCGACGGTCATCGGCGCTGCAGGTAAGGTCAGAGGTAAGGGACTCCGTGCCTACTGACCTGGAGCTTAGTATGGAGAGACGCAATATGGATTTTCAAGAAAACCAAGAACAAGGGATCGGGTACCACCCGCATGTACCGCGTTATAATTACTTGTACGAATAGGTGAGGACCTCTCGTTTCCAGACAGGCAGGTCGTACGTAGCCTTTTTCTCTTTCGGCTCTTTTCCCTCGAGTACTTCTATCGTCGTGGAAGGGCGTGATGCCACATTGCTACGCGCATATAAATAGTCCCCTTCGCTTAAAGGGGTTGGTGAAAACGTGAAAGATGCCCGACGCATGTCCGAAAATCTCTAATAAAAACCCGCCAGAACGCCGTTGTGTTGTTTTTGTCCATCCCCTCGCAATCCATGATGGTATCAGCCTACATGAAGAAGCAATCATCAAGTCTAGAAGTTTTTTTTTTTGTGTCATCCCCTGTTCTTTCCCGGTGGCGAATTCATTCGCTATCGGCTTCGACGCCGTCCATGGCGTTGGGGTTCACCTCGGTCACCTCGCCTGTCGCGGAACTCCAGTATCTACACAACCCGAGTTAGCGAAGCCATGATTAATAGACCAGCCCCTGAGTACGGGCCAGCAGGGAGGAGGTGGCCAAGACTTACGCCAAAACCTGAACCTTGAACTCGCTCAGGCAGATGCCAAAGAGCTTGAGCAGCCTTGTTTGCCGGCTGTCAAGGACGTCGCCCTCGCGGCAGACGACGTAGGGCTCGCCGGCGCCGTCGGCGTCGCCCAGGCACACGCGGCCCTTGATCATGCGGGTGGGGACGCCGAGGCGGCGCAGCTCGGGCTCGATGCTGTGCTCCATGGGCACGTCGTGCTCGGCAGGGACCTCGCCGCCGGTGGCGTAGACGACGCCGGTGGGGATGGTGAAGCCGCGGGTGGCGACGGTGCCGGCGCGCGCGAAGTCAACGGGGGAGACGCCCTCAAAGTACTCGAGGATGGAGGCCGGGTCGCGGTTGGTGAAGATGAGGCCGACGGTGCCAGTGAGAAAGGGGGTGAGGCGGTCGATGCCGTCGGCGATGGCGGAGGAGGGGTCCTGGCCCAAGGCCTTTGCCATGAGTTTTGTCTTGCCGAAGAACAGTCTGTTTCCCGCGAAACGGTCGTTAGCTTGGATTGCTATTCTCTGTCTTTCTTTCCCGAGCCAATTGGGTCTCCTCTGGACGAAAATGGTGCAAGCGCATGTAGGCAAACTCGTCGAGCACTCGTAGAGGCGACACCAGCGTAGAACGAGGAGAGGGGACGACGAACCTGCAGTCGGTGAGCTCGTGGCGGACCTCCTTGAGGTAGTTGTTGCGCATGTTGTTGACGCCAAAGACGAAGCAGTGCTGGTACTGCGGGACGGTTTCGCGGATGTTGGCGAAGAGCTTGTCCTTCTGCTCGCGCGACTTCTTGCTGACCTGGGTCAGGTTCACGACTCTGTTGCGCTTCGACCTGGGCATTTTGGCGGCGGTTGTTGGTGTGTCTTGAAGAAAGAAAAAAGTAACCGCTTCCTATTGGGTAGGGACTCGGTGCCTTTTGCCGGGTTGCAAGAAAGGCTGCTAACAAGGTCGAGGTGAGTAGTAGAAAGTCGTCGAGGTCTCGTGGACTCGCTGGAACTGCTCGGGAAAGATTTCGCACAGCGCGCCGACCGCCTTTGGCACAAAATTTCTGGTTTTTTTTTTCCTTTTGGCTAGCATGCAGAGGGACCGCCGCAACTTTTTTCGACCCCGCAATGCGCTAGGTCCAATGATTTTCCGCAGGGACCGACAGGGGCAAGGACTCAGCTTCACTTCACCTTGGCCTCACCAACGGGATGTCCCATAACCCATTTCACTGTTTACCCATCACACCGAGGAAGACCTAGTTTGCTGTTACAATGTGACTAAATGGTATCTCCCATGAAATTCGCTGTCTATGTCTCCCATTTTCAGGCTTTCCACTCTCAGCATTGTCTGAAGCCCGCCGCAATCCTGTAGATTGTCGGAGACCCAAGAGAGGCACTGCTCTCAAGAGTCATCCCTACCCTCCAGATTTCATAGCTTTATCTTCGCTTTAAAATTGTAGACAAGAGAGGCAGTATCACCGAGTTCCAAACAAGGTCCCTGCCTCGATCTGTGGCTCTTCACACGCGCCTCCCCGAACATGACTGTGCTGAGTGTGAAAAGAGCTCCCGGATAAGCCAGCCATGTCTGTTCGGATATAAATTCCGGAAGAACATGGCTTACCCTACGGCGTGAATATTTGCCCTTTTTCACGGCCCACGAAGACGTTGAGCCAGATGAGGCTCCATCAACGCTTCTGCCATTTGGTTCTCCGCGGGACGCTGGCGTCGAAAGTCAACACGGACCCGATTTTCCGCGCTCAGTCGGTGGACCGCTTCGATCCCCGACACTGTCATTCTCCGTATCAAGGAATGGACGTCGCCCTAATTCGCCAAACGTAAGAAACATGGGGCACTCCGTTTCAGCCTTCTCAATGATCGGCGCATGCCAGTCTGATAGAAAACTACCATGACTTTCCATAAGACGGCGAACGGAACCGCGAGTTATCTCCTGGGTATGGCGACGCGTACCAGAAGCCTCAAACACTGCCCAAGTATCCAGGTATCCAAGAGCGGGCGAGAAGGTGTAGTGTTCGCATCCTAGGAGCTAAGATGCCGCTCAGAGAATTGAACTGTGAGACGAACTCCCCGCTCCAAGGTTTTCATGTAGCATTTTATCACCCCAAATATCCCAATGCAGGATCCAAGGCACATCCATAGCTTACCGAGGCAGTTAGCTTTCTTTAAACAACCAGTTTAATAAGCGATGGTTCGAACTACCTATGTATGTGGAGCTGGTGGGGTTTCGAGCCTTATCTAATCCCCGGTCAGCGCGATAAGGAGACGTAGGTACTTTCTCAAATGGATGATGCGAACGACGGGCTTGTGATTTGATAATGAGGTTGGACGCATAGCTCCGTGTTTAACTCCGCGTCAACATCCCAACCTCACCACAAACATCAATTCTGCAACGAACCTGTAAGGACAACAATAACGACGAGGACGACGAGAAAACCAACGACGAAGACAACAACGATCTCTCCACACCCCGACCGATTCCCGAAAGCATCTAGGTCTGTAACAGCTTAGACAGAAGTTGTTGCAGGGCCACACGGTCCATGCCGTCGAATTCACCCCCAGCAGTCGAGGGAGCTTTGCCATCACGGGCGACGGGAAGGACGGGAGGAACAGCGTCAACTGCAGGCACGAACAGCCCTCCGCGACGTAGACCCCGCGTGGACTCCGACACCTCACGCTCTGGCTCTGTCGCCCCGCATCAGCAACAATCCAGCAGGCCCAGCCCAAAGCGCTTCAAATTTGGCGCCGAGGACCCTTCCTATCCCAACATGTCGACCAAGATGAAGGGCAAGCTCCCCGAGGTCATCGACCTTACGCAGTCCAACTCTTACCGACCGTACACCGGCGCGAAGAAGCTGGTCATTAAGAACCTGAGGCCGACGGCGAAAAACGAGCAGCTAGAGCAGTACTATAAGCGGACCGAACAGGAGTTGATCGATGCTCTTCAAAACATCTTCAATGGGCGCAAACCACAGCTTCCGCTGGAGAGGCTATACAGGGCCGTCGAGGACATCTGCCGGCGCGGCCCCAGCAGCGAACTACAGCTTTATGAATTGTTGCGCCGCAATTGTGAGGAGCATCTGAAGGAAACCGTGCTGCGATCGATCAAATCACAAGGGGGGACAACAAGCGTTGATATGCTGAGGAGCGTTCTCAAGCATTGGCGAGTGTGGAACAGCCAGATCGTGAGTCCAACACCGCTTGCAACCGGACACGTCCAAAAGCTAACTGGGGTTCTTCCCAGATGACAATACGCTCCACCTTCAGCTACCTTGATCGCACATTCCTGCTAAAGAACAAGGACTACCCCTCTATCAACGACATGACTATTGCTCAGTTCAGAAGAATGACTTTCCCGTCCAGGGAGGACACGGAATCTGGCGGCAAGGCATTGCGGGGCATGTACGACTTGATTTCTTACGATCGAACCGGTGACGAGCGATTCGACGCCGCTCTGCTCAGAGATTCAGTCATGATGCTCCACGTCTTCAATATCTACACAAAGTTTTTCGAGCCTCGATTCATAGCCTTTTCCGCGCGTTACTTCGAGGAATTCGCGGAGGAATGGAGCTCGTCAAGCCTGAAAGAGTACATCCTTGCATGCGAAAGACTTCTTAGGAGGGAAGACTACAGGTGCAATGAGTATAACCTGGATTCGACGACAAAGAAGCAGCTACTCGATGCGGCGCACGACACATTGGTTAAGAATTACTCTGACAAGCTTCTGAACAGCGAAAGCCTTTCGAAGCTTCTGGCCGAAAACGAGGTGGAGTCTTTGAAGGCACTCTATGACTTACTGCGGCTATCGGGAATCCAGAAGAATCTCAAGGAACCCTGGAGCGCATACATCCGAAAGACAGGAGCGGCCATTGTTGCCGACAAGGACCGAGGCGATGAAATGGTGCGGAGGTTGCTTGAACTCAAGAGGTCATTGAGTCTAATTGTCCGAGATTCGTACGGAGGCGACTCAGACTTCGTGAACGAGCTCAAGAATTCTTTTGGCGACTTCATGAACGATCGCACTATCGCCGCGACCTGGAGCTTGGGGACGTCCAAGGTGGGAGAAATGATTGCGAAGTATGTCGATATGCTGCTTCGTGGTGGCTTGAAGGCCCTCCCGAAGGCCTTGTTATCAGATAACAAAGATCGCGCCGAGGCAGAGCAGAGCGGACAGGCCAGCACTGGTGACGAAGATGCCGAACTCGATCGCCAATTAGACCAAGCCCTGGAGCTCTTCAGGTTTATCGAAGGCAAAGATGCGTTCGAAGCATTCTACAAGAAAGACTTGGCCCGCCGCCTCCTCATGGGCAGAAGTGCTAGCCAGGATGCCGAGAGGAACATGCTTAGGAAACTTCGAGAGGAGTGCGGTACCAACTTTACCCACAATCTGGAGCAAATGTTCAAGGACGTCGAGGTAGCCAAGGAGGAGATGGAGGCTTACAAGCAGTGGTCAGAAGGCACTGGCGTTGGCAGAGCTCCGGTTGATCTGCAGGTTATGATCCTCTCTGCTGCTGCGTGGCCTACCTATCCCGACGTCAGGGTTAACCTGCCTGACGATGTTGCGAAGCAGATTGAGCGATTTGACCAGTACTACAAAAACAAGCACACAGGCAGGCTCCTCAACTGGAAGCATGCTCTGGCGCACTGCACCGTCAAGGCAAAGTTCCCCAAGGGCACCAAGGAACTTCTTGTCAGTGCTTATCAAGCCATTGTTCTCGTTTTGTTCAACGAGGTCGGGGTCGAGGGTTTCCTCGCCTACGATCAAATTGCACGATCCACAAACCTTCAAGGGGACGAGTTGGAGCGGACACTTCAATCTCTCGCATGCGGCCAAGTTCGCGTGCTGACCAAGCACCCCAAAGGCAAAGAGATCAACCCAGGCGACACGTTTACGATTAACAAGGCATTTGTGCATCCAAAGATCAGAGTCAAGATCAACCAGATCCAACTTAAGGAGACCAAGGAAGAAAACAAGGCGACTCACGAACGCATTGCCCAGGACAGGCGCTTCGAGACGCAGGCGGCCATTGTTAGGATCATGAAGAGCCGCAAGACGATGAGCCACGGCGAACTGGTGGCGGAGGTCATTAACATGACCAAGAACCGCGGCGCTGTTGACGCGGCGCAGATTAAGAAGGAAATTGAGAAGTAAGTTGATCCGCCCTACTAGATAGATCACGGCATAAAACTAACATTGCATAGCCTGATTGACAAGGACTACCTGGAGCGTGAGGGCAATACGTACACGTACCTAGCATAGATAACGGTCGCTTAGATGGAGACCTCCTGAGTGCATTAGACCTAGACACTTCGGGTGCAGGCGTGCCGGACGAGGACTGTAGATCAAATGGCCAAAGAGCCGCCGTATATGATTAATGAAACAAGCCAGGCAATTGGGCGTTGAATGCATGCTTGAAAATCTTACGATCAATGTGCCTAGAGGGTTAACTCTCTTTGGCTCCGTCGGTGGCTTCCCTCATTCATGGATGAGTATTCAAATAGAACAAGCAGGGGAAGCAAACCGAGAGAAGTAGCCACAGAAGCCGGAAATTCACAGAGAAGAGGTCAACGAAAATAAATCTATTCTACAAAATCTTCCAGGGGTATCTCTATCATGCATACGCAGCCCACCCCGAGTACAACACCGCCAAGTTGCTTACGTCGGTGGCCTGGTTGATGAGGTCGTTGACGGTGGCAGTCACGCTGAGCGTTTTCGACAGCTTCTTCCTGACCACTTCCAACGCTCGGTCGGCCTCCGAGGGCTCATTGACTTGGCCTTGGCCGCCCTTCCTTCCTTTCCTGTTGTCGGCATCGTCTCCGTCGTCGTCGCCCCCGTCGTCCTGGCCGCCCTGGAGCTTCGCCAGTCTAACCGGCGAAATACTCCAAGAGTAGAGGGGATCGTACCGGAGGACGTCGAGGATGGTCATGATGGAGTACATCTCTTCGCGGAGTGCGTGGAGCGTGAATTCGCAGCAACGGCGGAAGACGCCCTCCGTGCCCGTGATGCCCATGCCATCCACGATGTCCCTGGTGAGGCGGAAAGGCACCAACTCCGGCACAGGGAGGACACGCCCCATCTCGAACGCAACGCCCAGGTCGATGTGCACGACCTCGCCAGTCTTGTTGTCCAACAGGATGTTGTGGCCGTGTCTGTCTCCGAGGCCAAGGACGTGGCCGAGCATAGAGATGGCTGCCGTCGTCCGCGTGTACGCCAGCCGCTTGACGAACCACTCATCGGGGTCGACAAAATGTTCCATGAAGAAGTACTTCATCACGGGGTGGAACTTTTCCGTCACTTTTCGGTAAACGTTGCTCCGGGTTTCCGTGGTCTTGCCCTGCGCGTTCGAGATCTCCTTCCTACACTGAGAGCCCTTGAGATCCTTGGGGAAATACCTTTCGTGTGCAGGCATGAGGAACTCGTGCAGGGGAATGGTGTTTGGTACGAATTCAATGAGACCTGACGCCGACGTGAGCGGTAGGACCTTATACGTCCTGATCCCTAGATTCCTTTGCTGAGTCGAGCGATGTAGCTTGAGGAGGGATGAGACTGCTGCAAAGACCTGTTCCATGATAGCGTCCTGACGTAGATCGTCGTTGCCGCCCTTGACCAGTTGCCGATATCGTTCCCCATCGCTTCCGACGGCTGTAATGATTTTCGGAGCACTGACGCCAGACGCAATGGACATCTGTGGCTCCAGCTTTGCTATGATTGGAACCTTCGAATAGTCCTTGTCTGCTGACACCTCGAGCTGCATAGTTGGCGGTGGGATATGGTACTTGAGCAACGCGTTGACCAATGACTGGGCCGAATGTGTATCCTTCAACGCGATCTTGTGTCCAGCCTTGTACTTGGCAGGGTCCCTATCCACAGCCAAGCGATGGTAGTATGAGCTGGTACGATCAACCGCCTGCCATATGGTAGCAACGGTCTTGCTGGATTGCAGAAGGGAAGCAACCTTTTCAGTAGCTTTCAGTCTCAGAACTGCCACCTGGTCCTCTTTCCGTGTCTTGACCTTTGTGCCGGACCATATTTGATACATGCCGTGATACGGATGGTCGACGCAGATGTTGTACACGAGGCTGATCAGGAGTCTCTGGAAAGGACTCGGCTGATCCTGGAGTCTCGACGAGAGCTGATTCATCAGTGTGGCAAACTTTCTCGTCGGAACCTTGTCGAGGTGTTTCTTCACGGCGTCGTTGGTCGCGTCCTCGTCCGAGCGCTCGAGCCAGAGAGCAGTGAAACGCAAAGCGTCATTGTTGTGTTCGTCTGACGCGATGAGAGAGAGTAGGTAGTTCTCTAAGCTGAGCCTTACAAACTCGCTTCTTGTTTGCTCGACACGGCGGAGCTCCTGTTCATCAAGCTGCAGCCATTGCCGAGCACGGTTCAGGTGCGACTGGTATCTGCTCTTCATCTGAGAATCGCGGCTGTTGGAGATGAGGCTTTGAAGCTGAGCGACTTCGTCACTCTTGCCCTTCCTCAAGCTCTGTAGTCTTGCCAAGTCCTCAAGGCTGTCTTGGTTTTGCAGCTGTTCATCGCAAAACATGGCGAACTGATGGAAAACATGCCCTGCCTGCTGTCCTTGACTCTTACCTTTCAGCTCTTTGAGTGCCGGCTCCAGGTAGTTCTTCTGAATGTGATGGGGCTTTTCTAGCCTAGCCACCGAAACCTGATGGCCGATTTTTGACAGGAGATCTGAGCGGCTGACAGGGATTGTCTGCTTCTTCAGTGACGAATCATTGTCAATGCCCTGGAGCATGCGGATCGAAGAGATCATCTCTCCGTGATCCCAAAGCGAGTTTGCCGCTTCGATTTTGACAGCAGCGTCAACTTTCATTCCCAACTCCTCACAAGGCAGTATCAGGTCCGTGAGTGAGGTTGACAGATTCAGAGACTCCTGCGTCGCCTGATGGAAGCGGTAGATTGCAGAAGACATAAGCATGCACCGTATTTCTACTTGCCTGGCTTCGGCGGTAGACAGATTGGCATGGCGACGGAGCTTAGGTTGCTGGCTCATCAGACTGAGAGTGGTTTCTCGACAGGAAAGTAAGTGACCAACGTCTTCGTATCTGTTCCCCGTTAGTGTGGGTTCCAAAGCTGTGGTGAGCGTTACATACCTTCCGCGTCTCATCCACTGTCCACGTTGCTCGAACTTAGCGAGCATGTTTTCCAGCTCCGCGAAATCGGAAACGTTCATGACATCGTCGAGCTCCGTCAGAACGGCGAGAGCACCGAGATGTTGCCTCAGTTTTGCTGCGTTCAAGCCGCGGTTGATGAGATTCCGCATTGTTTGGCTAAAGCCATCGTATATCGCGCTTCGCACCGAGAACGTGTCGGTGGCCTGTTGGATATTCTGATATGCTTTGTATATAGTCACCGAGTAGTTGTCAGCTGAGGTAGGCGCTGGAAGATTCCACACTTCCAGCCGGCGGGCGGTTTGAAATGTGCTTTCGAGAGAAGCCGCATCACCATCATGACTCTGCTGGGTCTGTAGTAAGGAATGGGAGAGGCCGGATAAACCTAGGGTCCCAAGGGCTCTTACAAGGGATTGACTGTCCAACTGCGATGCAGGGTCCCCTCTCCGGATGTGGCTGTCATATTGGGCTCCACGGAAGGCCAGGTTCTTCGAACCATCTTTCTCGTACTCCAATCGTGCCAGAACGCTGGATAAGTCCGAAGATTGTGGTAAGCCATAGTAGGCGTCAGGGTCGTCGATGTTCTCAAAGATAGAGAGAAGGACGTCTGTCGAATCTTCCTCACGGACTGCGGACGATCGCCGAGATGATCGTGTTACCTGAGAAGCAGCCACTTCTGTGAAGAGAAGGGCGGTCTTATACATGCCGCAACGCGAGGCGGCTGAAGCAGCAGAAGTGAAGTCAGCATCAAGCCAGAGAGCCCGATCTGCGATGGACGACTCCTTTGGCAGCTTCTGTGTTCTGAGGTACAAGATCGTGTTGATGAGATGCTTTTGATTTGCCCGGGCAGCATCGTCTTGGATTTTGAGCCACTCCTTTGTGGCTTCAGACAAGTTGCGCTTGATAACGTGCTGCTTGTCAAGCTGGCTGTACAAAGCCAGATGAACGATGAATGGGAAAGAATCCTGCGCGAAGCCTTTCACGTTTTTGAGGATTGGAACTAAAGCGCTAAGTATGATGTACTCGGAAACAGACTGCGCAAGGTGAACTGCCAGCTGTTGAACCCATTCGGGACTCTCAACATGATCGCGAAAGAAAACTTGAGAGTCAGGGATGTTTTGCGAAAGGATGTAGTCGGAAGGAGGAGTGCGATATTGATTCCATGCTGATGCCAGACACAAGGATTCGGTCAGCGTCCGTTGGGCTGCCACGAGCAGGGCGTCATCTCCTTGGGCTGCCGCCTCTGACACGACGGCTCTCAGGGCGGATTCGGCGAGACCAGCGATGACCGAGTCCTTGCTCTGAGTGAGCTGTTGCAGTAAATTCAGTAGCCCCTTCTCTGAGTCATTAGCTCCAGGGGCGAGCCTATTATACCGCGACAGTTCAGACTCTTCCAATAATTCTGGTTGGATTTCTCCAGAGGCAGCGAAGGATCTGCCCACAACTCGACCAGCCCAGGCGAGATACTCGTCGCTCAAAGCAAGTGCATTGCAGCTCTTCCACACAAGTCCACTGTGGTCAAGCGCTTCGCAGTCATTGTCGATGACATCCTGGCGACCCGTAGCTGGTACAACGAAATCTCCACAAAGCATGCCTAGAGCCAAGTCGCGAGCCGCCTCGTTCAGGAGCTTTTCTTCGCAGTCTCCGTCTTTGAGGATCTCTAAGAGTAGAGTGCTCTCGTGAGTGCCCTTTTCGGCGTTGCCTGACGATCGAATGTGAGATGCAGATTGCGTAATTGATCGAAACGCTTGTCTCTGACGTTCGTCTGCGAAGCTGGGTGACTCATATCCTGCGAGATATGTACTGAACCACGAATGGAACTGTTGAGCCTTGCTCATAGTTGCTTGGAATTGGCTCTCCTGAGTTGTGCTCGACTGACTGGATTCAAGGAAAACCCTGAGTGATGCCAGCGTGGACAGAGCATATCCGGCGAGGAAGGACGGGGTTTGTATCAGATGGGCATCTCCCTTAGCGATCAAATATCGACTTACTCCAAGCGCATCGTCTGCGCACTCTGAGTCGACAATAAAAGGCCGGATGGATGAGAGCAGCATCTCAAGAGGGTAAGCCTCCAGTGCGACCGGGCCAGCCAAGGCTATAACAACCCGAACCTTCCGTAGTACTGAGCAAGCATGGAGGGAGCCCAAGGCTGGATGAACAGTGTTGAGAAGCTTTCGCGCCACCAAAACCACCAAAGCTGGTGTCCATAGCGCAGGTAGTTCATATTCCGTCCGGCTGCACAGATGGAACAGCTCCTTGAGAAGGAACTTGGCCCTGAACATGGGCTGTTGGTTCGGCGGCAATGTCGTCGTTGACTGGGAGAACTTTTTCATCTCGTCTATGTTCTCGGCAGCGTACTGAAAATTCTTGTCCCTTGAGAGATACTTCTCGATGGGGTCCTCTTGATCAAAAAGATCAAAGAGCAACGCAACAATGTCCGCAAAGTTGAGATAGATATGGTCCAGGAATGGTTCTCTGCCGAGGAGCTTCCGTACCCACGTCTCGCCACCGTCGCTCTCCGAGGAGCCAGACGTGCTCTTCTCGTGAGCAATTGTGTACGCGATGATTTTCGTGAAGCCTTGTTTGACCATGTCGGCCAAAGATGTCCCGAGCCTCTGGGACAAGGTGCGTACGCTGTCATAGCGACCTCGCATGATTTCTAAAGCCGTCGTCTCGGCTTGTGCTTCTCGAAGCAGGGCGTCCAGACTTGTGAAGCCGAATATGTCAAAGGGAATGTCCTCGATGGCGTCCAGCTCAAGCCACGTGTATAAGAGTTGGGGACTGAAAATATGGAACAGCTCCTTCGGAGAGGCGAGATGAAGGGCGTCTGACACCTTCTCTAGACACCTCTTCGCGTACTTGGAAGACTGCATGATTTTGCCAGGGGTCTCGAAAATGTGGTACGTGCATCTCCTGAGCAGTGTCGGCCACCGGCATGCGAGCTGAGACAAGACGAACATCCTAAATGCAATACCTTCGATAGCTTCTGGGTCAGTGGGCAGACTGTTCAATACGTCTATGAAAACATCGTCGTGCATCTTCAGGACGTAAAATCCGAAGATGTCTGGTAGAGCCGCACCGATGAAGTACTTGACAGCCAGCGTCCCGTCCTGCAGAATGGCTAATAGGGTTGTACGGCATGAAGAAAGGCTGAGGTTGTTTCCGTAGTGAGGATTGGTTCGCAGCAAGGCGAACAACAAGCTTGCTAGAGACATCTGTGATTTGGGAGAGAGGCTGTTTTTTGGCAGAGAGGCTTTGACGAAATAGTTGTATAGGTCCCCAACGAAGGACGATACCTCATGTTTGTCGTCCACCCAGATCCGAATGAGGCCTTCCAGAAGAACCAAAACCGTTGAATGCGCTGCTTCGCAGCACGTATATTCTGGTTCCGCGATAATGTCGCCAAGCTTTTCGACTACCCGCAGTGCATTATCGGGACCGATAGCTAGGCCAGAGCCGAATAGTTCGGAGGCAAAGGAGCTGCACATCAGGAACTCGTCATTGGTGAGATCAAGAAAATGGTCCAGGAAGTCTTGTGGTATGATACCGAATTCTTCATTGTTCTTGGTCGACTCAAAGAAGTGGATGCGTTGTGCGGTGTCCAAATGAAAGGCACCTGAATCCAAGCTCATCGGGATGCTGAGGCGAGGAATGTCGGGCTTCGCAGCAACACTTGCTGTGCTCTCCTGAGAGTCGAACTCGTCGTCCATGTCCATCATGTCTTGGTGTTGTCCAGAAGATTGGCGGATTGTCCGTTCATGGGAATATCTGGCCAAAGATGACACCAATGAGAGTAGCGGCGAGTTCTCTTTCGATTGTGCTTCCAAGGACGGGAGGACAGGGCGGATGGTCCTAAACAAGACTTCGAAGAACATACGATTGTCGCTCGAATCAAGAGCAGCGGCTAGGCTTGCCTCTAAGAGCTTGGTAAGTGTTGACTCAATATCTCGCGATTGTCCAGAATTCAAATCAATGAGCTGAGGTACGAGGATTGTTCCCGTAACAGTAGCAGAGAAAAGACTTTGGAGCCTGTCGGGCGATATCGGCGTGCCGCCTTCTGACCCTTTCTTGGACCAAGAATCGCATAGTTCCTGTAACTCCTCAACTTTCGGAAACAAGAGTTCAAGTGCCAGTCTCTTCGAGGCATGGAACATTGCCGAATCAGTTGCTTTGATCAATTCAGTCGAGGTGGATGCTTGACTGCAGCTCGTTGCGGTCTTCTTTCTCGGCTTTGGTTCATCCAAGAGCAGCAGATATCTTGTCAGAGCTGACGTTTGGCAAATAGCCTTCCAGGTCTGAGATATTGGCCCTCCCGACACCGCCTCGGATGAGGTATGGGGCAATAGTCCTGCGCCGCAACATGCGCGAATCAGGTTAACCAATTCCGGTACCGGCACATGGGCGGAATAGAGAGAGGCAAAGCTCGAGTCGGCTATGAACTGTTAGATCAAACGGCATCTCGTTCCAAGCCGACATACCTGGGTTCCATCTGAGAAAAGTCCATCGAATGATGTGATGACAAGTTGCCTGGCTCGCGTTGGGCAGCTTAACGTTTCGAAGAAACAGCAGATGCAGCATGAGTGTGATGGAGGAGTCTACGAGAAGAGCCGCGCCGTTGACGTCGGCAGTCGTGACAATGCTGTTGACTTCATCCGATAAATCGTGGTACGGGACGAGGTTCGTCTCAAGGATCGTGTGTAGTAAGACACAGGCTGCACGACTGGTACTAGGCAGACTAACTGCTCGTGCAGCAACTTGCCAGGTATGCTTCCATAGCGCTGTGCTGTTGTCCGGTTCTACATGATTTAGTGCACAGCTACAGGGCCGTTAGTTGACGATGGCTTGACCCGACCTCATGAGTTCAAGGGACCTACCTAGCACAAGCCAGCATTGCCCAGGACGAAACTGTGGCATCCTTGTCACCGATCAAACTTGACAGATCTGGCAGGAGTTCTGAGACCTCCGTTGAAGTGAAGGTATTGAGGTCCAGAAGAAAAGGCACCAGCTGCAAGCATGTTCGTTGGATGACGGGACTGGGCGACTGCATTTTCTCCTGCAGTCGACTTGTCCATCCTTGCGTTCTACGCTTCTTGCGCAGTTGCTCATCTGGCGACTGTGACCGTTGTTGCTTCCGGCTCTTCCAGAGAATCCGTTCCAAAAGAGCCAGATTTTGCATCATAGCCCACCGTCTCTCCCCGTCCCGATTGTGTGCGCGGAGACCAAAGAGTTCGAGAGTGAAATAGTCTTGTGGAAGTCGATGCGTGACAAATGTGAGGTCATCCAGTTGAAGTTGGGAGCGAAGCCCACGTCGCGAGTACTCAAGCCAGAGAGATTCGGCGAGATCTTCGATGTCCTTCTGGACGGCGTCATTTTCACCAAAGCAAACAAGACGCTCCAGATGTAAATGTATGAGAAATGTGGTCTTGAGCATCTCATCCCTGACTGAGTTCAGCATCTCATCTTGAGAAACTGTCCGAGGTTGCCACCAATGACTGATTAGAGGCACAAGGTCTCGGGCCAATTTGCTGGCCTGGCAAAGGTCGTCTGCTTGAATACCAGCCAACAAGATGTTGATTGAAGCAAACGATAGCTGTATGACTTGACTCAGACCAAGATGACGCAGTTGCAATACTTGGATGAGTGTCTTGGACAGGTCTCTAGACCTTTCTCCGAGTGGTGCATTAGGCGGGAGGACAAGGAGGTAAATGCAGTGGAGGAGGTCTTGAACAGTACCGCGATGAATTTGGCCTGGTACCCTCTGACTAGGGTTGGTACTCCGGCCGGTTGAGAAACCAATCGATGCCATGCCCGGTGCTGGTGAGGCACGGGAGCCAGAGTCTCGGTCGGCATTCTCAGGGTAGCGTGCCATGGCGTCGGTGCAGAAATCAACACACGCCAACCACCCATCGGCTCCTAGCGTGGCGAGATGCTCTCCATTGGATTGGTGGGCCAATAGAGCGACAAGAGATTTGACATAATCCTTCAGCAGTGGTTCCACGAACTCGTCGTCGGGCCCGGGAAGAGCTTGTGTGATGTGGTCAATCACGGCCAAGAGAGTCTTGCGCTTGACCTTCGAGGCGCCGTGGTTTACGGCAAGACGGAGTGCCTCGGCGCACTTGGTCAGTCTAGAAGCGGCAGCAACAGCAGTGGTCCTTTTCCCGCCAAAGTAGCTCTGCTTCTCGGCGAGGGCACACCGGAATAGGGACTCGAAAATCCGGTGGTAGTGTTTGTCACCCAGGCCGGTCCTATTGTCGTTGTTAGTTCTGTTGTGGGGACTAGGGGCGACGACAACGAAGAGGGACGACGACGGGGGACGAGGACGGGGGCAACAGGAGAAAAGGCAAAGGGATCATGAACAGGGAGGGATATGATTCAACAGGTTGCCCCAGGGTGAACCAACGGCGTTGACTAGTGAGTGCGAGGAGTTAGACGGGCACTTACAAGGCTTTGCCCTTCTTGTCAAGCAGAAAGATCAGGTCTGGTACATAGTTAGCTAACGAGCATATACTGATACTGATGGGGAGTCAACTTACCATCTAAGCCTGATGCACGCTCCTTGAGCGTTCCTCCAGAGATTGAGTCTATCTTGAGTGTGAGCGAGTACAACGAACAAGCATTTGGGCGCTGCTGTCACTGACCGAGAGCATCGTAGACGGTGGTCTCGCCCGGCTTCGTCTTCGGCGCCATCTTATCGGGCTGTCCAGCTGCGCATGTTTATTCGCGACTTGCGATTATCCCATGGGCGCATAAACCGAGAGCGACAGGGCTGGCGGCGACAACGATAGGGTTGAGGACGCCGGTGGAGGTGATGATGGAGACGACGAAGGTCTGGAAGTCTGGAAACCGGAGAAGTCGTCAGGCCCTGTCAGATGGACGCGACGGGCGACGCTTCTAACAGCTCCCCGTAGCTTGCGGGAGCTCCTTCCTAGCTGCCTGGCCCCTGCACGTCCAGAAAAATTACGGCAGAACCCCACACCACCTTCCACAAGCGGCCACTTGACAACAGAAGAAGCGCGATTGTGGTTAAGTGTGCCGTGTAAAGCGCCTACCTAGGGAGGTATTTAGCTACGGTGCCTTGGTTGTGGGAAGATTCGCCAATCCTTTCTTGTATCGAGCTTCAATCTTCTTTTGGCTAAGTATATTCTAACCAAAAGATACCTACCAGGTATATTCAAGTGAGAGAGGGGAGGGGGGGGGGGATCTGACGCGAGTGCCCACTTTCCATTGTTGACTTCGGTTCGGAACATAGTTGGCCCACTGTGACACAGCAACCTGGAACCTGCGGCGCCGTCGATTGGACAAGTACGTCGTGGCACCACAGTACACTGACCGCGCGCCTCCAGCTAGGCTCACTGGAGGAACTACCTACAGAGGAGGTCCACTCTAAAATTCCCAGAATCTCGAAAGCCGTCACCTGGGCAGACGACCACGACCCTCTATTTCTCCCCAAACTCCGTCGCTTCCCGCCATCGCGACAGCTTCGCGGGCCTCTCCCAAGCCCATGAGACAAGTAGGCCCCGAGGCCATGCAATAGCGCGCCCAATTCCCCAAAATGGCCGAACCAACCACCCTCGATGCGCTGCAGTCTTTCCACCGCGACCTGGCTGCCGTCCGCGACGGTCGCCCTGAAGGCGCCGACTCCTTAGACAACCCAGTCATCCAAGCTATATTCGAAAGAGAGCTTGAGAGAGTATGGCAGCGGCCGCCGAGAGATGAAAAGAGTCGCAACCAAGTAAAGTCGGGTTAGTTGCAGCTCGCCAATGCCCGAGTCGACTTGTACGCTGACCTAGCATCATGCGCCAGGCAAGATCGTGATCGACGGCGAAGAATACTCCATCAACGAAAACTTCCAGCAGATTGTGTTCAACCTTGCCGACGAGACCGAAATTAACGAGATCGAGGCGGCGCGATATGTTCTCGAAGCCGAAGAAGACCCCACGGTCATGGGCCGCTCGCTGCTCGAATGCGGCTTAATCCGAGTTCATCAACAGCGCAAATATGCCCTCGACTGCGTCCGGTTGATGCTGGAGATCGATGGCTTGGACGATGATGAGATCGAACCCGAGATACTCAACGGCGTGCAAATGTACCTGTCGGCGGCCGTCTTTCAAAACTTGCCTGGCAAAACCGCGTCGTCACAGAAAAGGCTGCTGCCGAGATGCATGTCAGCCATGCAGGACGTAAGGGCGTGGCTCCAGAGAATTGCCGATAAGATGACCGCAGCGGCTGTCTTGATCAACGGCAGGGGCGGCCAAGTCCCCGAGGAGATGGAGACGATCGAGTTTTCTCGTGTCAGTTTGTTCCAGCAACACGAACTTTTGGCCATCATCCTCTGCCGCGCTATCGAGAAGCGGGAGGCTGAGGTGGGCGACTTCAAGAACTTCCTGCAAAACTTGAAGAATGCCGACAAGTATGATGTCCTTCTAGGTACGTACGGCAGGGCCTGTTTGACCGCAGTTCGTTTGCTGACATGGCTAAAGCGCACTTGTTCCCTGCTCTGGGCGCATACACGACCCTCTATGGCTCGACGGAAGGCGTGGCAAACCTAAGCTTGGCGAGGGAACTCCACCCTATCATTACAGACGAGAGCCCCTGGCGCTTAGTATATCTACAGGCGGCGGTGAAAGCTTGGTGGCTGTCTGAGTATAGCGGGTGGTATCTCGACGATTCGCTTCTTGGAGGCCTGGAAGGGGTTGACTTGGATCAAGGTGAGTCCCCAGCGGTATTGGACTTCGACTTATGAGACTCACACTAGTTTAGAGGACAGGCAAAGATCCAAGCAGTTCCTGGAGGCACTCAAGGACGGCGCTTTTGACTTCATTCTCTCCATCGCCGCAGACGTCAAAACCCCTGAATGGGTCGATCCCTCGAGGATAACGATGCGCAACTGGCTTCAGCGAAAGGCCCCGCCGTTGGCTTCGGACTCAATTCACTTTTCCGACTTTTTTCAACAATGCTTGATGGCCCAGTTGGAGGTCTTCGTGGACGCCTTCATAAGTAATCTTCCCGATGTTCTGAGAAAGCTCCGCGTAGAGGAGGACGAGCAACGGCAACTCAGCCAGACTCACGAACAAGACCTGGACCTGGAGCGCTTCTTGGTCGTTATCGCGTACGCCTATGAGGGGCGCCCTGATGCCGCGATGAACTTCTGGTCAGATCCGGATAGCAACCTGGCAGGTTTCATGCACTGGGCATCACGAAGGGCGTCGACGCCGCTTGTCAGTTCATTCTGCGAGATGCTACAAGCCATCTCTGGAAATGATGAATGCGCTACCGCCGCTCACGAATTCCTACTGGATGAAGGCCATCATGCATCTGGCAAGATGAGGAGGTCACAGTCACTCACGTGGCAGCAGATTTTCAGGGAGCTGGTGTTCTTTTCGAACAAGATTAGGGAAAAGGCGCAGACTCCCCAGACCTCGTCGGCCTACCGACCTGGCAGACCCAGCAGCGACCAGGCCGAAGCTGAACCGGAGTCCACCATGATGCTCCAGTCCTACCTGCGGTTGATCACTAAGCTTTCGTCGGAGAGCGAAACCGCACGGCAATTTCTCCTGAAAGAGCCGAGCTTCAACCTCGTTGAGATGCTGTTTCAACTGGCTAGTAGCCCTGTTCCAGCGGATTTACGAGCGGGTACTTTCTTGGCATTGCGCGCACTGATTACGCGGAAGACTCAGGACGAAGCCAACATTATGTGGCAATGCCTGGAAGCTTGGATGAACGGCGCTTACATTGTGACGCCAAGTCAACATCGGTCGCCCCAGAGCTCGCCAGTCGTGTCTATGGACAGCGTTGGCGACGATATCTGCCACGGCTTCGACGAGCCTCATGCGTTCATCCAACTCTTGATTGCGCTCATCTCGCCCCCAGAGGAAAGCAGCCCTCTCAACGATGCCCTGCCCTTTCCTGAGAATCTTGGCTCGGCTAACCGCATGCCTGGCATTGAGATTTACGTCGACACTGTTTTGGGCAAGGTTTTCGCAAACAAGGCTAACGAGGTGAACGACATCAACCAGCTGAGAATGCTTCGACTGAGCTGCCTCGAGTTTGCGGCTACTTGTCTGTCGACTTTTAACGAAAACCTCATCGTCATCGCGAACGAGACCAATATCCCCATTGACTCGGCAATGTCTGCAACGGACCTTGCGACATACGTCAAGTTGCATCCTTTCGCGCGGGTCATGGAATGGATGTTTAATGATAAGGTCATTAACGCCCTCTACCAGACCATCCACCAGGATGCCGTGGACGTTGGAAACGCGACGCCTGACTCGCCAGTTATCCTGGGCATTTTGAGAGCTGTGGATGTGATCTCTAAGGTCTTGGATCTGCAGGCGACTTTCCTTGATCTCGTACGGCCCATCATCAAGATGCAATCCAACCACCGACGGCCACCTGTCGCCAACGCGGCCTATGCCTCTTTCGAGGACGGATTGGTCGGCCATCTCGGTCTCGTGGTCGACCTGGGAAGCTACTGCAGCCTTGGTCATCCTGACTTGACGTTGGCTTGTCTCAAGCTTCTCGAGAAGATGACCGCTTCCTTCAAGATGACCTCAGCATGGTCTTCCAGCCCCGGTCGCAAGAGCCATCGTAACAAGGCAATTGTCGCCATGGAGGCGAACGGAGAGCACGAGGCTATTTCACGGTCCCTCGCTGCAGAACTCACTACCCCACTCGATCTGGGACGAGAAGCTGAATCGCCCAACTACCTTACCAAATCATACATTCTCGATTTCATCTCCAGTTGTCTGGCAGCGAGTCCCAACAAGCCCACCATTGCTCACCTCCTTCTGGGTTTTCAGTGCGGCGTGGACACATTGGCCGTTGATTCAGACGGACCGTTTTCTTCCAGGAACTCGCTTTTCCATGGCATGCTACGGCTTTTGTTGGAGACGCCTTTCGGCGACCCCCAGGGCATGCGGCAGTGGCTAATTTCTTTGAAGAGCAAGTGTATGCGCATGCTGCGGGTGTTGTGGACCTCGCCTTTGTCGGCACCTTTCATTATCGATGAGCTGCGGGACAATGACGTTTTGTTTCATTTTATGCTTCGCGAGGTTGTCATCCAGCCTGCGCTTCCTTGGGAGGGGCAAGATATTAACCAGCCCCAATTCCCCCTGGCCAACGGCGCGCCAACGCTGATTGACTTCCTCGCTCTTCGCAGCATGAGCCTGGAGTACATCGCCATGGAACTGTGCAGTGTTTCGCAAAGCCGCATGCCATCCCTCAAGAGACGCATTTTCGAGGCTCTCAACGGCCAGATCGTGGGCGACAACAACGAGCCCCTGACAATCCCAACCGTATTCGACCTGTACGACTTTATGCTTCCTGACGGTATCTGGGACATGTCGCTTCCGCCGCTTCAATTTTACAAAGACCTCGATCTGAGGACATGTCTTGAGGAGGATGACCACGGGAATCACATTTACAACATTGACCGTGCCAGAGAGATCCTGCTGTTGAAGCGGAGTGAAAGAAGGGATGAAGGTGTCGTTCTCACAGCGCAAGACTTTGCCCTTCTGGAACGGGAGGAAGCCGCGATCATCGACTATCTCATGTTCACCAATCGCCAAAAACGGATAGCGTCACAGAGCCTGGGCGTTCTCAAAACGTGGACAAGCTTGCTCCTCGTCATGGTTGAGTCGAATGAGTTCAAGGGTACAACAGAGGCCTCATTTTACCTGCAAGCACTGCAGGCAATTCTACCTGGCTTGGAAGCGTCTGCATCTGAGCGGCCGGAAGAGGCAATGGAGCTTGCCAAGCTGGCAAAGGTCCTCCTCTTCAAGCTTGACCTGACCTCCAAGCCATCGCTAGATCGAGAGAGCCAGGCTATCGGCAGCCTCGTCAGTGACAAGCTCTATCAGCTCTTCCAGATCTGCCTACAAGCCATCGGCAAGTGGGCTGGCGCCTCAGACCTCCGGTCAGTTTACTACAGCATTTGCTACCGCTACCTCACGGGTATGGTGGACCAGGGCCTGCTTGTCGCAGGCCGTCAAAAGACCATCAAGACGATCCAGATCTACGGTGAGAGGCTTATCAACGTAATCTGCGACGACGCCTACGGCAGCGACGCTGCGTGCCAGACGGCAGCTTTAATCCTGCTTAACGCCCTGGTCAATCTCGGCCGGCAAGAGGACGACGCTCACATTGTTGAAACGCTTAACAGGCTCAACTTCATCGGCATCCTCGTCGACTCCCTCCGCACCATCCTACAGGACTGGTCCGAGATCGTCCGCACCGGCAACTCGGCGCAGGAGACCTACCTAGCCACCAAGTTCGCGCTGCTGCTACAGCTCGCGCAGACTAGGCCCGGCGCCAAGTACATCCTCCACGCGAACCTATTCCGGTCCATTGAGGCGTCCGGCCTGTTCGCGGCGGACCCGGAGCTGCAGATTGACCCCACGAACCCCAAGGCCTTGGAGAAGCACTACGAGCTCCTTGCCAACATCACTCGCATGGTCGGGGCGGCCATCGTCAGTCGGGGTTCGAGCAACGTCCTCCAAGGCCGGAGGTTCCTGACGGAGCACCGCATGCTGGTGACGCACACCCTCAAGCGCAGCGCGGGCATCGGCGCCGTGGAGGGAGAAGGTGTCCTGGAGGAGCGCATTGAGGAGTTGGCCGAGGGCTTCATGGTTCTGATTGCCGCAACTGGCTTCTTAGAGGTGAGTTACAATCCCATTCCCTGCCTTGCCTCTTCAGGGACTAGATCCGCTAACGCATTTGCTCAGTTTGAGAATGAGGTGATGCCGGAACCGAAGCGGCAAGGTCCCGTCCTGTTCACCTAAAAGCACCACGTAATGCGACTGATTGGGGGCGGCGGTGCTTATACATAGTTGGAGTAGGAAATAGTCGGCCGGGCAAGAGAGTGATATGAAAGACGTTCCGAAATTTGTTGCAGCGTAGACATGTTTTCATTCTGTGCATAGAACCAGGCGTTCGGGAGAGAAAGGGATGACGGAGGAGGCGGGGGGCAGGAAAGGGACAGGGGGACTGCGCTCGGCAGTTATACCTTGGTCTCATCGGCGGGAAGCCATCTCCTCCCGTAGGAGCATGTATCGAGTAAGCATTGTAAAGTCGTGACAAACCATGGGCCGACGTAGGATAGTTCTGCCTCCAGGGCCTAGGTAGCGCAACCCCTTAGCCAGCGGCGGAGGTTACCGAACAACGCTATTGTTCCCAAAGTTATCCCAAACTTTCCTCTTGTCCCGTCTACGTAATTTTAGTTCTGCCCCCGAGACACCCAAACGAGTACCCAAAACGCCTCCGCAGCTGGCCAATTCCACGTTTAAAATAATATTCGTCTATACTTGGACGACACCAAGCCCACTGCGCTTGGTATTCGCTCCCCTCTCGTACAAAAGCCTAGTCGAACGGGTATCACAGAAAAATGACCAAAAGCTTTCCTTACCACCCACCAACGCAATAAAAATGCTTCACATATCCGGCCCCATGTCGTGCGTGCGTGATCCATCATGCTTTCGTGCAATGCGGCCAAAACCTCATCCCCGACTTGCGGCCTCGGGTTTGCCTTGAACTCCCTACCGCTTCTTGGCGTGCTCCGAACCTCCGTCTTTCAAATTGCGCCGATGCAAAGCCAACCCCGTTCAATAAAGTGTGGTCCGTGGTCGTCGCGTTCCAGAGTATGTGTTCGCTAACGCGTGGTCATGCTCGTTGCTTGCCTTTCCGGCTTGCCGTCATCAGCTTGAGCTCCAGGGGCCAGTATCCCTTGGTCTTTGACGTGTAGTCGCTTCTGTCCTTAGTCTCAACCTTTTGCCTGCAAATGGGACATTTGTTCTTGGTGGCATCCACATTCAACGCAGAATGAAGGCACTCAGAACAGAAGAGGTGACCTATAAAAGCTGTTAGAAATTGCGTGAGAAATGTTCGTTAAAGCCCTTGACATACCGCAGTGTGTAACTGTCAACGCGGTGACGTCGTCCATGCAGATGACACACTGGAATGCCGAAAGCTTGATTCTCTTGTCCTCCTTGGGAATGAGCATCTCTTGCGGCACTTCATTAGAGGCTGCGAGGTCGATGACGTCCTCCTTCTCCTCCTTCGCCTTCCCCTTCGACTCGTCCTTATCATCGCCAAAAACATCATCCTCCTCGACTTTCGTGGCTACTACTCCTTGCGGGGCGTTTGGCGTTGTCGGGGTGCGCGCGGCCGCTGTTTGGGATGACCGCCGTCTCTTGGCGGAGCGCGACGACGTGGTGGAGGTCGCAGCCCTCTTGCGCGTGTTCGAACTCGCGACCTCCTCCAGCTCGGGGTCTGAGCTGATGATAGAAGCCCTTCGGCGGGTCTGTACAGGCATGTTGTCGTCAGGCTCGTTGTCTGAGCTCACGAAAAGAGACTCCTCGATCTCGCTGTCCAAGAAGCCGGGGTGCGGGGTCGGTCGTCGGGACGAGCGTGCCGTCGTGGCAGGCGCAGTTGCGGTGTTGTGTGGGGAGGCGTTGGTGCTTGCGGCCGGTCGGTTCGAGTCGGGCGGGCGAGTTGGTTGGAGCGAGGTGCTGGAGATCTGTCGACTAGGCGGGTTTTGAGGTTTCGGAAATTGGTTGATCTGGCGGGTGCCTGACGAGGCCTGGGTTGATTGAGGGTATGACGACGGCGAAGAGAAGTTCCCGTCAATTAGGGCGGATAGGAAATCGTCGCTGTTCGGCTCGCGGGCGGGCGTGTGCGGCGAGGGGCCGATTAAAAACCCGGTGCCGTTAGAAAGCTCGAGATCCAGGTTGGCGGCGAAATCTGAGAAGGAAGGAAGGGCTCGTTGGGATTGGGTGCCGTCGGGAGTCGGTATACCCCAGCTCCAGAGGTTGTCGGTTTGGGATTCCGTGATCTGCTGAGGTTGCGAAAAGGCGTCGGTAGTAGTGGCTGCGGTGGCGGTTGGGGGTGTTGGGGGCTCTGGGTCGTCGTCAAGCTCGATGGGTGCCTGGCTGCTGCTGCCTCGCGCGGCACCCCGGTTCGGGGCGAGGAAGCTATTCGCTGTTCGAGCTGAGGACGAGGAAGAGGCAGTTCGTGTCGGCTGTGGCAGCGGAGGCGTCGGTAGGAACGGGATGAGGCCCGGCATGGGAGATAGGAGGAGGCGCCGGTGGTCGTCTTTTTCAGGCGCAAGGGAAGAGGAATTGAAGGTCAGGAACAAAATCTTCTTTGCGGCCAGCGGGAGACGAAGAGGTCGATATATGCAAGAAAGGAAACAAAAGGTTTAATTACCTGGCAAGCATCCACGAAAGGGAGGTCGGAAATGGACAAAGGGATCCGAGGGGAGGCAGGCTGAATGACGGCAGGACGCCCACCAACTCCAGTTCAGTGTCAGTGTCGTCGTTTCGGGGTTTAGCCGCTGCTTCGGGGATTGTGCCAGCAGTCCAGCGTTGCTGACCAGTGGGCTTTTTCGGGGTCACGGGTGGTGGGCAGATGCTCCGATGCGCAGCATCCCAGCGGCAAGGGCGACCCTGAATCGCCAGTTGGTGGCAACATGTAACTCGACAGCTTTTTGCGCTTCACAATATTTTCGTCCCAACAACCAAATGCCTCACTTCTAGCTGCCCAGGCCGGTTCTGTCTCTGGGCATCCAATCACATCAAGAGAGAGGCCAGGACAGTGCTCGGATCGCCGAAAAAGCAACGACAAGCGAAGAAGAAAATGTTACTGCCCTATTCGTACCTAAGGCTGGTCTCTGGCCACTAAAGCAGCGCATTCTCATCCCGACGCTTTCCCTACCATTCATTCGCGCGCGTCTATTTGGCCAGCCGCAACGAGACAGCTTATCCCGTACCCAAGTTCCCATCACGTCCGACCTCTCGTGACCCGTTGAGTACCTAACAGGAGGGTCTCTCGAGCATGAACTGTGTATCAGCTGCCTCGTCTCCTCGCTGGAAAAGGGCGTATATCTCTGGCATAAGTCTTAACATTCGCAAGAGGGGCGGGCAAATATCATGGGTCATAGACAAGATCCCTGTTCGTAGCCGCCGACGGTGAGGTTGCTGCAGACCTTCGGCGAATTCTGTCCGTATGTAAACCCACCGACTCTCATCATCCAAGCGCAACAGCTTGGCCAGAGCACAAACGCCCCGTGAAGTTTGCACGTAGAGGCATTCAAACTGATCCCACCCTGTCAGGCCGGTCCTCCCCAGCAGAGTGACATCCCCATTTTGCAGCCACAAGGTCTTATATATCTTGAAAACGCCCTCGACAAGCTTCTTAAATCTCGTTCGTGGAATAGCGTCGGCCCAAAAAAGGTCGTCGCGACAGTATCTGTCAAACCAGACCGTCATCGAACTTTCCGTGTTGTAAGGTTCGTCAAGAAGAAATCCTTGACAAAGGAGCTCATAGGTGAGGAAATTTCGTCGCATTTCCGCCTTTTCGCGTTCCGGGTGTGGGCTGCTGTATTTCAAGTCCCACTGCTGCCGGAGGAAGGGATTGTAGGCCGTGACACAGTAATTGATGTCGTCCAGCAAACGGACCAAGTCAGCGACAGTTTTTAGGTCGTCGGGCCACGTCGCGAGACAATCGACGGGTGTGCCACGCGAGAACAAGCACGCTATGGCTGTCCTTGGGCAGTCTATCCAAGATAGTTCCCGGGTTTTACGCATGCGGCGAATCTCGATAATAGTAGTGGCTTCGGCGAGTATGTCAATATCTATTTAGATTTTCATTTATTGAACGAACCGGCGTACCGTTCTTGTTCTGTTATGCCCGAAGCAGGATAGTGTTTCCTTGCAAGCGCACGCGAGTGCCAACACATCTCGGAGTTCGAGGTAGTGCTACATAATTGTGAGAAGGATGTCTTCTGGAAGATCGCGGAGGGTGGTCATGGTGAACGTTGTGTTGTTGAGTAGAGGTCTGGTGACAAGCTAAATAATTTTCGTTGTTCAAAAGGAGGACATTTTATCAACTTGGAAGGTGGCACTGAGAAGTCTCGACTGGGTAGCTACTTCTAGGACTACGACATGATGTGTGTGAACTTTCCATCTACCTCAGCACCTTGCCTACCCTGTGGTTTGGTGGAGCGGTTCATCTTGAGAAAGGAATCCCGAGCGCAAGTACGTACCCTGGTGCGTCTTCCAGGCTGGCGGAGACCCTTAAAATGTGGGGTCGGTCAAGGTGAGCAAGACGAGCAAATTTTTGGCCACCGATTGGTTGGTAGCCCCTGCGATGGAGACCGTCAACTGAGCTAACGCGCCCCGCTTCAGTCCCCATCGCGACGCATCGAAGTGGTGACCTCAGCTTCCGGTTTTTTCGACGGCCGCTCCTTCCCATCCCATCGTCGTCGCCACGAAAATCGAGGCCATGCTGCACGATCACGAATTCCCGATTACAGATACCGCATAATCTCTCGACCTCGACGTGCTGCGCCGCACGACGGCCCAGACGATGGTTGAAATCGCAAGCCATCTCCTGAGGGGTTCTACTGCGAGCTTCGTTCGCCTAGCCAGACATCATGCATCCCGTCGCCTTGCATGGCGCTCCCACATCCGGTGGCAGTCTGTTGTCGCCACAGGTGCTGCGACAGCTAAGGACATAGAAGAGCGACAGCAAAGTCTAGCAGGTGAGCATGCGCTTGTGGTATCTGCCCGTACAGTCACTAACCGTCGTAGTTCCTTCGCAGTCTCGCTTCAACGATATCGGCGTACAGCATCTTAGCGCCCATGTATACCAACAAATCTTCCCTGATGGAAACACTCCGCCACCTCCAGAGCTTGTAAATCTTGCCAAAGATCATTTGCGCCGACACGATTTGCTAGGCAAGAATACCGACAGCAGCGATCCCATCGCCTTCGATCTCCCTGACCTTCAAGGCCGAACCTTGGACGAGCACTTCTATAAGCTTGCGGTCGACAGTGCAGAACCGTATCTATCCCTCGCCAAGCAGTTTGCGCGGGCCAGCGTGCCACCGAAACCGCGAAAATGGGTTCGCCGTAGCGGCTGGACCAAGTACTACTCCGACGGCAGGACGGAAGCAGTTGATGCGCCAGACGAATCGATGCTCTGCTTTGATACCGAGGTTATGTGGAAAGAGAGCTCGTTTGCCGTTATGGCTTGCGCTTCGAGCCCCACTGCTTGGTACGCCTGGTTGTCGCCCTGGCTTTTGGGCGAATCCGAGTCCGACAGGCACCTTATTCCTTTCGGCGACCCGTCCAAGGAGCGCGTAATAGTAGGACATAACGTCGGGTATGACAGAGCAAGGATATTGGAGGAGTACGGCGTGAAGCAAACTCGAAACTCTTTCTTGGATACCATGTCGCTCCACGTGGCTGTCAACGGCATGTGCTCTCAGCAGAGGCCGACATGGATGAAACACAAGAAGAGTCGCGAACTGCGAGAAAAGATAGCAAGCCAGACCGACGATGTTCAACTGGCAGAACTGCTCGGTCATAGCGCGCGGGAACAGGAAGCGGAACTTTGGGTTGAGCGAAGTTCGGTCAACTCATTGAGGGATGTCGCCAAGTTTCACCTCGACGTCACTATCGACAAGGCCATTCGTGACGACCTAGGAACTCTTGACCGTGAAGGCGTTCTGGCCAAGTTGGATAACCTATTGGACTACTGTGCTGCAGACGTTGCCATCACGCACCGCGTCTACCAGATCGTGTTTCCAAACTTCCTAGACACCTGTCCTCATCCAGTTAGCTTTGCGGCATTGCGACACCTGGCATTGGTCATTCTTCCTGTCAACAAAACCTGGGATGCATACATTGCCAATGCCGAGGCCACGTATCGCGAACTCTCTGACGCGGTGCAGGAGCGTTTGATAGGGCTCACCGAAAGGGCTCTGGCAATCAAGGATGATCCTGAGCAATGGGGCAACGATCCTTGGATGAAGCAGCTGGATTGGTCCGGCCAAGAAATCAAGATGGTCAAGGGCAAGAAGAAGAGCGACCCCCCTCGGCCAGCCGCGAGACAGAAGAAGCCCGGCATGCCTCAGTGGTATAAGGACCTTTTCCCAAAGAGCGACGCCCCGATCAACATCACGGTGCGAACTCGGATTGCGCCTTTGCTGTTGAAGTTATCATGGGATAACCACCCTTTGTTCTGGTCGGAAAAGTACGGCTGGACCTTCCGGGTAGCAAAGGGTGAAGCAGCTGCTTATGAGAAGAAGCAAATGACTGCATGCGATTTCAGCGACTCGGAAAAAGACGCGGCATTGCTGGACGATGACGGCGTCTTCTTCAAGCTGCCTCATAAGGATGGCCCTCTGGCACGATGTGCCAACCCAATGGCCAAGAGCTATCTGACCTATTTCGAGAACGGTACCCTGTCGTCACAATATCCGTACGCCAAGAAAGCCTTGGAGATGAACGCCTCTTGCTCGTATTGGATCAGTGCCAGGGATCGTATCATGTCGCAAATGGTTGTGTATGAAGACGATGTCGCCGCCAATTTGAATTTCAAGGAAGCCGAGAAGCACAAGGCGACCAGCAAGGCTCCAGATGACGTCCAGGGCTATATCCTGCCTCAGGTGATACCAATGGGCACTATTACAAGGAGAGCAGTGGAGAATACGTGGCTCACGGCGAGCAACGCGAAGAAGACTAGAGTTGGGTCAGAACTTAAGGCCATGGTCAAGGCGCCACCGGGCTACAGCTTCGTCGGCGCTGATGTTGACTCAGAGGAATTGTGGATCGCAAGTCTGGTTGGAGACGCGACCTTCAAGCTTCACGGCGGCAACGCTATTGGATTCATGACGCTGGAAGGTACAAAGGCCGCCGGCACGGATCTTCATTCTCGAACGGCAAGCATCCTCGGTATCACCAGAAACGACGCCAAGGTCTTCAACTATGGCCGCATCTACGGTGCCGGGCTGAAGTTCGCAGGCCAGCTGCTCAGGCAATTCAACCCCAACTTAACTGAAAAGGAGACGAACGAAACCGCGTCCAGGCTATACTCCAGGACCAAAGGCACCAAGACCACCAGGTCAGTCTTGAGCAAGCGACCATTCTGGCGTGGCGGAACAGAGTCTTTCGTGTTCAACAAGCTTGAAGAGTTCGCCGCGCAAGAACGACCCAGAACGTTCGTGCTCGGAGCCGGCATTACGGAGGCTTTGATGCGCCGCTACATCAACCATAACGGTTACCTCACCTCGCGCATCAATTGGGCAATTCAGTCCTCCGGTGTCGACTACCTCCACCTCCTTATTGTGGGCATGGACTACCTGACCCGACGCTTCAACATTGAGGCCCGTCTTGCCATCACCGTGCATGACGAGATCCGCTATCTCGTCAAGAACCATGACAAGTACAGGGCCGCCATGGCGCTGCAGGTGGCGAATGTATGGACCAGAGCCATGTTTGCCCAACAGGTGGGCATCAACGACCTGCCGCAATCGGTGGCATACTTTTCCGCCATCGACATTGACCACGTGCTTCGCAAGGAGGTCGACATGGATTGCGTAACGCCGAGTCACCCAACTGCCATTCCTCCCGGAGAAAGCCTCGATATCCTCGGTCTCCTCGCCAGGGGTGCGGAGGCCCGTCTCGATCCTTCCATCGTGCCCGACCCCGCACACGCGCCGAAGCTCGATGGCATCGACTACACGCCCCGCACGCCTGTGATGGACACGCTCGAGGAGTCGACGTCCAACGATCCGCACTTCCTCAAGGCGCAGATCGTCAGCTCCGAGGTGGAGCTGAGCAACGTCCTCAAGGAGAGGAAACAGGCGCTGAAGGGACAGGAAGAGAAGAAGCCTCGCGCTCCTAGGGCGAAAAAGGAGCGCAGCATCTTGCCGTACACCTCCAACCCCATACTGCGCCAGGTGGAGACCGTGACGGTATCGGACGCGCTTGGCAACAACAGGAACAAATTCAAGTTGCAGAACAAGAGCCAGTGGTGGCAAAAGGACAAGGGGTATGGCCGGCATGGGTCTAGTTCGCGCATCTAGACGTGAAAAGAGGAGGAGAAGAGAACTGTATAATTGTACTATTGCCCAGACGGCATGCGATTTTCTTTTTTCTATGTATCATCCGCTCTGGCGGCTTAAAAGTTGGCATGGTGGGGTGGAGGGATTCGGCTGGCGGTGTCTGATGAAGCAGGCGTTGACTTCCAGGTTGTTATCAAGGAGTTGGCGGTACATTTGGGTGTCAATGTACCTCATGTATATGATGTGTAATATCACTGTATCGGACAGGCTCGAGGCTTGGCCGAGGCTTCACGACATGTTCACCTTATTTTCGTCACCACAAGCCTGGTCTCTGCTAACATCGAGGTTAAAGTCAGTCGTGATACGTGAAATGAACTGGCTGTCTGGTTTGAGCAGCGATAGAGGTAGGCTTCCTTTTAGATAACACAGACATGCTCGCTCGATGTCAGGGCCACACAGGAAGGGAGAACTCTCTGAGGCACCAATTACCCGGGAGTTACTGACGGAGAACCCAGGAGCGTTTGATGGATGTGTTGAATATGCCATACTCTTGCTCATTCAGGCATTGTGAAGCGAGATCTACCAGCCGCGTCGACGGACCCCGCCAATAATTTCACGCTTCTCAAAGCCCCCTCCGATCTCGCTGGCTAGGCCATGGGAGCGAGCCTGGGAAAAGTCGGCTCCCAGACTAAGAAAACATCTTATGCAATGAGGCCATTCGCGTCCATCGAGTATAGAGGCGTCACCTCGAAATCACAAGGGCCGCAGAGGAAGAAGCCCCGTCGACTGGCCTTAGGACCAGTGGGCACCGTGACGCAAAGCGCTCGAGCCCAAGCAGGGCCTCTCAGTGACTCTCGCAAAGATTGGCCAGACAGATAGGGCCGTCAAGGCGCAACGCGAGGTTTGGGAAACCCGCTCGCAGATCCTGGGGCCACACCACCCTGGCACACAATTCTCCGAGCTGCTGCTGGCGACTTGCCCTAAGGCTTGAGTGACGGCTGCCCAAGGCCCACGAGACCAACGGCAACGTGCTGGCCAGAACGGAGAGAACGCGCGGCCGCAACGACGCTAGGACGAAACGGGCGCCGAGGGGCTTCTAGAGGTGACTGATCGTCGAGGAGCGAGTTGCGGGGATGAACGAGCTCTGGGACCTGGGCGGCTTGATCTTGAACGCAAGCGACAATCCCACGCACTCGGCCGGCGCAAAGATAATGAGTTGGAGTGATTGAAGTACAATAGATCGAACCTGCGAACAAAAAGTGGCTCCGAGGGTCGTATGTACTCGGCGATATCGCCGTGGTCTCCGCCGATAAACCCATCCTCCCCACTTCAGTTCTGCCGCAACCCTGTTGACAATGTCCGTTAATTGGACCCTCTAAGCTGTTTGGCAGTGATATTTCATTTCGCTTTAGACCACCTTACATGAAATAACCATACATCAGTGATATGTGTTAAGCTAAGTCCTCAACTGCCGGCTAGGGGGTGAAATAATGGCAAGGCAGGTTGTGGGCGCGTTTGCAGCCCGGACCGAACAAGACAAACTTGACGACGAACAGACTGCGGGACTGAAGACAGGGTGTTTGTTGGTTGTTCCGAATGCCCCAATACCCCTTGCGGGCGGACGAAGCAGTACTGATTCTGTCCCACGCGCATGCGTTTTCAAGCTGATTAGCTTCACAATACCATCACATACGACCATACCCACTGGAAAACTCGGGATCCCGTCCGCTCTCCCATAGATAAGCCAGCGAGGGCAATCTTATCTATGGGAGCGGGTTTGCTGACTAAGCAGCACCGAAACGGAGGGCTGACCCACATTTCCTTCCGTACCGGGCGGCCGCCGTCCGCTGGCCCACCTCCGTTTCTGACCCCAATCTGTGCCGTACTCGGCGGCGGCTACGGAGTTGGAGGGGAGGTCGGGGGTGTGTAGATGAAAGCGCTTAGCAAGGTTGCAATCCAAGAATTGAAAATAAGAATGGTGTGCCCACGCGCTCACTCCTCTCTCCCCTCTTCCTCTCCCCTTTTTAATTTCGTCCCTTCCTCACTCTCTTTATCAGATATCGACCGACTCATCGATCTGTTGTGGCCATCACCTCAAGTATTTTCATCCCCCCCTTACTACTTCTTCTACTAGACATCGATCGACTTATTAATCTGTTGTGGCCATAACCTTAAGTAACCATGGTAGTTGTTAATGTTTTGGTGCCTCCTGCGAGGGTTAGGCCTTCTTTGCTAAGTTCCTTGGTAAACCAGGTAGAACGAGCCCGGGCGGACCTCGCCGAGTACGAATCAACTTCGCTTCCCGACAGGGCCCAGGTTGTGTATAGAACAGAGGGGTAACGCATAAGTATTATGACGATGTGGAAGATGTAAGAGGCCCAGAATCTTCTAAGATATGTCCGGTTAATGTTGTGTACTTATACGTCGCTTTCAGCTTTGCGAAGACGGATCTGGGAATCGATCCTGATGAAATATGGCTTGACCTTTGCTGCGGCAAAGAAAGTGCCACATCTTACCTCCGATCCTTCCTTAAGGTATACGTGGAGCGCTTATACGAGTAGTGTGTGTGCCTAGGCCTGGAAGAATACGAATATGAGAGGACGGTTACGGTAGGAGTCTCTATGATGGAGGTCTGGAAGAGTCTGTTGAGCTATGCCGACGCCACTATGCTCTAGAAGAAAAGAAGAGAGGATCCCGAGAACGGGGGGATATGGAAGCTAGCTTTCACTGAGGGCTAAGGGAGAGGCAAACGGCACTATAGTGGGTTGGTTTCTCGGGTGTTATTGGTAAGTCTGTGTAGACATAACTCAAGGTTGGCCCTTAACTTGTTTGCGTTAGTGGGTCCGGTCGACTTTCACCGACGAGCTTTAGTTTGAGTGAGACCAGATATTCAAGAAGGTTCCTGCCACGGCCGAAGACATTACGCTCTACTTCGATACCCTTTGGAGGTGCGCTAAGGACATTCCGTGTTCGCCGTTAATGAGGGTAGCCTTTCATGCTGTTATGCTCCTCTCTGTTATTGGCGGCTTCCGCCCAGGCACGCTGATGGAGCTCCCGTATCAGCAAATCGAGCTAGTTGTCGTCCGGGACCCTTTGGAAAAGACGAAAACTCGGCTCGTTGCCAACATCACCATCTTCTAGAACAAGTAAGACGGCAATAGGCTCGGGCGGAAGCAGGATCATGTGTGAGTTACAAGGCTGTGGACATGGCCGGTTCGATCACTAACTTGTCTGCTCAGGGTGTCCTCTAGTATTACGATCGTCCCCTGGCCGCTTCTGTGTATTGTCGGCCTTATCCTCACGACGGCTCTGTGAGAAGACGTATTCGAGACCCGGTGCTAGACGTTGGAAGACATTCTTAACAGACCTATCCTATAGGACGTGGACTGTGTCCCCTTGGTCTGGAAGAAAGACATCGCAGACAAGCCCATCTTCGGAATCAAGTACCACGATTTTTACGAGCTGTGGTACAGGGTGCTTCTGGTCGCCGGTATTCGTGAACCTCCTCGGCTATACTCTCTAAGAGTTAGTGCAGGTGGTAGGTTATATAGTACGTTCACCATTTACCGTAGGTGTAAACAATACTGATATACAGGGAAGAATACCTGGAAAATCACCTTAGAAACTACATCCTCTTGTACACCATGCCCGTATTTTAAGAGAGCTATTAGCCGGTTCACGTTGCTGAAAACCTCCCGATGCTAGCCTTGGCCGGGGTGCTCTAGGTCGATGCCCAGAAGCGGCTGTACAGCCTTCTGGCTAATTCGAGTTTGTAAAGAGACGAGAATGCTCTTATATACCCTAAAAAGGAAGATTTGGACGAATGGGAATAGTGCACCGATATCTAAGGGCTGTGCTTTGAATACTGAACTGCGAAAGGTAGCCTTAGAATAGATTATGTATAAGCTAAGCGAATTGCAGGACAGATCCAGGCTATCCGGGACCGGCTAAGTGAGCTCGCTGTAGAGCGGGACCGTAAACTCTATTTCGAGGCCGTGGATAAGTTGAGAGCTGCTGGAAGCCCGATACCTAGCCACTTGGTGTGGGATAACGAGGTTCTCCGAACTATTCGGAAGCAGTACCACGAGATAAGTTCGGAGGCTGCCGTAGTTATTGGGCGATTCTTTTGTTAGGAGAACTACGTCCTCGGAAAGAGTATAGTCGTGTTCATGGAAATGGGGACTGTATACTTAGGAGGACTCCCATCCCTGGCCCACAAGATCGCCGATTCGTATAGTAATGGGATTCCGGAGCCCCCGTTGAAGTCGGAGACGCCCGCCCTCGTCGTAGATGACAAGTCCGGAGGCGAGAACAAGTGACCGGTGTGCCTATTTGGGTGCGGCAGTTTCAACCATCGGGGAAATCTAACCCGGCACACGATACAGAAACACATCCTCAAGGGTGACTTCGATTAGCCATTCGACTACCCTGAGTGTGCTCGCCTTGAACGACCACGGGAGCGCATTAACGGGCCTTCAGCGTGGAGTAACCACATTACGAGGCACCATGGAGCCCAGTACACGCCTTGCCTTCGGAATGGTCTTAGTCCTACTGAGGTATAAAAAAAACACCGTCCTAAAAAACGAGCCATAACAAAAAAAGCCACCTATCTATTGTGTGACCACCCGGTATATACCGGTAATTCGTATTCGTGGTATATGAACTGGGTTCACAAGAACAATAACCGAGATTTTGACGCCCCATTCCCCTGTAAGGTATATCAACTAAACGACGAAATAAAGATCATCGATGGGTTTGGATCTTAGATGCAGCACGCCGCGATGTACTACGACCGCGATGGCCAAACAGGAAGTGCGGAGACTAAGGTGCGGGCGGTTCCAGCGTCAAGAAGGCGCGGGTTGTAGAATTGTTACTTTTTTAATACACGCAAAGCAACTAGAGCACTGTGCCACGTCCAAACGAGAGCCTTGTATCAGCTACCTAGTTTGATACTCCGGCTATTGCCTTTGTTAAAAACATGCTCCTATCTTCATCTTAGATTTCTTTTGACTTTAGGAGACGTGACTCCGTTAATCAGCCAGCCCGTGCCAGCTTCATAACCGTGAAGGGCTGATGCGTGACGTAGAAACCAACAAGCCAACAGCAGACAAGTGGGGTGACGGAATACATAAGTACCCACAAGGCCTAACTGCATAAGAGGGATTCCTCTTTTGCACATATGGCGCAATGGTACAATTTCCGCATTCTGATATGGGGTAGGCAGGCGGAGCCAAGCCAAGCTAGACCAGATCAGCAAAGTTAAGCAGCAAGCTAGCAAGGAACCAGCAGGACTGACCAACAGGACAGCAGGAAAGACCAACAAGCCTAGACCAACAGACCAACAAGTCCAAGCCAACAAGCCCAGGCCAACAAAACAATCAGCAAGACAGACCGCCAAAGCGGACACCGTGGCCAGCGAAACAGACAACTTCCTCTGTTAGTGAAATAAGTGCTACACCACACAAATCCTTAACAGCTGAAAAGTCTTCACCTATCTCCTCCGGAGCCCTCCCGCGATGGCCTCACAGCCTCCGGCCGGCCCTGATCGGGGCTCTGGGTCACCTCCAGAGCTAACCCCTACCTTAAGGGCTAAGCGCCGCCGCGACACTGAGGCCCAGCCACTCCGGCCCAGCCTTGGGGGAAGCCAGCCTAACACTCCTGATGTAGCCCCTTCTACGGCAAAGGGGCCCTTGAACGCAAGTGGGGTGGCCACTGGATCTATCCTAGCCGCCTTCGATGAACAAGCTAGACGCTATAAGGACCGAAAGGATGTCTTTTTGGCCATTGCCCAGTCTGTTAACAACGTGGTCTCTAGCTTTGAGGGGCCGAAAAAGTAGATCGCAAAGGAGGCGATAACTTATGTGATCTAAGCCCTGAAAAAGCTGATGAATAACGAAGCTGCTCTAACTCTAACCCGGAATTGGGTTACCGTTGCGGCATTAGCCCCGACCCTAGCCCTAGTCTTAGCCCCAGTCTTAGCCCCGGCCTCCGCCCCGGCCTAGCACCGAGCCCCTACCCGCCCATAAGCCCAGGCTTAGCTAGAAGACCTCCGGGTTTTCGTCCATATCCCCGAGGAAAGCCTGGATATTACCCGGAAGAACGCCCCTTTTGCCCTGCGCCGTACAGTCTGCTAGGCCCTTGGCCTACAACTAGGAAATATCCTATATATTTACCATATCTCGACCGGATACTCCCTGAAGCCCCTAAATAAGCAAATCCAATAAAACCTTTTTAGAAATAAACAAAAGTTAATAGATTATTTAGGGGCTTTTAAAGTAGAAACCCCTATAAAATAGTTTATATACGCTGTCCCATATTACCTATCTAAGCTCCAAAGCCTAAATGGGGAAAGTATTAACATATTAACCCTGATCAGGGAGGAGGTTATCGCCTAGACTAGCCACGAGCCAGTCCTAGCCCGGCAATCCCACCTTGGCCTAAACCCTATTATAAACAAAGTCACTTAGGTTGTCTCCTTTACGGTTGAGGTGCCACCCTTTAGACTATTCAACTAGAGTAGTAAGGCCTAGCTTATTAGGGAAAAGAGGACCCTACTTAAACATAACCCTAGCTACCAGGGATACCACATAAACCGGTACTACAACCAGCGGCCACTCTATAACAACTACGGCAAGCCCTTAGACTCCCACAAAACCGAGCTTTATATAATTAAGCCGAAGTATACCAACTACTTAGGGCCCTTCTAGGCTGGCCATACAAACTATCCAGCTAGGCCCCTAATAGTTAATGGTTATCCTACCCTCCCAGGCCAAAAAAAAACGTAAATGGGTTTAGAAGGCTAGGCAAAAGGCCTCCGAGGCCCGCGATAGTACTAACCAGACCACCACCCAGAGCAGCACTCAATAACCCCAGGACTCCCGTCCTGATCAGGGCCAACAACCTAGCTCTAAGCACTTATACACTAGGACCCCCTCCTAAGGATCGATTATATACCTAAGTAATAAGGATATAACTAATAGTATAAATAAAAACGAAGCGGAACACCCCAAGGCCCTCCCTTAGACCAACCACCCCATCTACCCTCTCCGAAATAGGAGCCAGAGGGTGGCTCAAAAGCCTGACTACAATATCACTAATACCTACACCCACCTAGACCTCGACTCAGAGGCGTAGGCCTAAACAGGCCCCCCCACGGGTGCTACGTGTAGCCCAATGTAACGTGGGGAAAAAGCCTCCAGCACACACAGCTTTCCTAGAGCTCTACTGGGCTAATCAGGTCAACATCGTACTTATCCAGGAGCCCTGGATAAGCTACACTAATAGAATGCAGATTAATACACACCCAGGGTACAATTCCTTTATCCCAGTTAATTTTTAGAATAGTAAGGAAACAAGGCCCAGGGTAATAACATATATACAAAAGGGGATAAGGCTATAAGTACAATAACAAAGACCTATCCAAACAAGGGATATCCTATAGTTAAAGGTTAATAATATTACTATTATAAACGTTTATAAATAACTAGGTAATCCTTATAATTATATAACAACCACCCTCCTAAGATACTAACTACCACTATAAGCCCTTATAGTTGGGGATTTTAACGCTCAGCACTACTCTTAGGAACTAGGATCTATTAGCCGGAATAGAGGAAACGATTTAGCCGACTAGGTTAATAACCATGGCCTCTCCTTTATTAGAGAAGCAGGGGCTCCAACCCACACCCGTTGTTACGGGCTGATGCCCACGATGGCCTAAGCTTTGCCTGAGGCGTTAACCAGCATCCAACAAAAGAGCCCTCCGGTCAAAGGGGCCTCCGATCAAAGGGCCTCCTGTGACCTCCGGCGCCCCACCAGAGGTCCCCTTTGTTCTCCAGCAGTACAGATTCCTACACCGCCCCCCTTACGAGGAACTTCCTCTCTTTCGCTCCTTAGCTTGAAGTAAATAGTAATAGAGCACCCTAAGGTCGAAAACACCTAGGCCTAGCCCTTCACAGGTTTAAATATATAGATGATATAAGCCTTTTAATTACCGGCCTATCCCTTAAGAATAATATTATATCCTTAAGTTAATAAGTTACCCAAATTCTAAACTAGGGTGCCGATAATAAGGTCTCCTTTAACCCAGCTAAATATGAAACTATCCACTTTACTAGGAAACATAAGTAACCAAAAAACCTACCTAGGATCAAAACTAGAGACCTTAAAATCGAAGCCTCGGTTAAGCCGATCCGTTAATTAGGGGTTTAGTTTAATAAAAAACTCTTTTTTTAATACTACGTCGAAACAAGGGTAACTATAATAAAAAAAGTAGCCCAGTACCTGGGGCACCTAATAAACATAAAAGGAGGGATCCTAGTAGTTATTATACGGAGGGTGGTCGTCACCTATGTCCTCCTAATAGCCCTATACGGAGCTAAAACCTAGTTCAGGGGGCTAACCAAGCTAGCCCTAAGTAACACCACCTCCCCTTAGGGAGGGATTATTAATATAGGTTAAAAGGGCCTCGTCCAGAAAGTTAACAAGGTCATTATAAGAGCAGCCTAAGCCATCCTCCTAGTCTAGAAAATAACCCCAACAAGCAACCTCCTCCGAGATGCCGGCCTACCCACTAGGAAAGTGGCTTTAGAAGGGGTACACCTACACTTCATAGTTCAACTATAAAAGGTTGACTAACAACACCCATTAGTCCTAAGGCTCACACAACAAGGGAGGTAGCAAACACAGCTCCAACGGATAGCAAGCCTCGTCTTAAGGTCCCAAGGCCAGCACTACTCTAACCACAACACCTTCTAGGGTCACAAAACCCAATAGTCCTATACATAAAGGAGAAGGCTATTAAGGCCTTTTAGAACTAGCTAAAAACCGTCTTAGATAACCATATAATTATCTATTCAGATGGTTCTAAAGTGTCTAATAGAGCTACGGGATATGGATTCGTTATTTATAGAGGTAATAAGTGTATAACTTAAGGTTATAGCCGACTTAGCTTAGTAGAAGTGTTTGACGGCGAGGCTGAAGGAGTGAGGGCAGGGCTCTAGTAGGCCCTCCTTACTTCCTAAGGCCAGCTAATACATATTTATATTAATAATACTAGTATTATCCGGGGGATACGGGGTAAGGTTTTAAAATCCTTATAAGAAGCCTTCCTTAAGATCCACGAGGCGGCTAGGATATTCGATATACATACCTACTAGGCCCCAGGGCATCAGGGGATAAAAGGTAACGAAGAAGTAGACCGCTTAGCTAAGTAAGGCATAACACTCCCGGTACCCTTAGGCCAACTAATAACCCTAGTAGGGATTAAGCGACTTACTAGGAAATGAATACGGGCCTAATATATATAATAATAGTATAAGGAAGTAATAGATTAATATACCCAACTAGGACTTAAGGCCAGCCTATCCAACCCTCCTAAACTAGCCCTTCCACGGGCTACCCTACACCACCTCCTGGTAACCCGATCAGGCCACGGAGACTTTGAATAATATCACCAACACTTTAACTACGATAAAACCCTGTTTACCTGCTTTTACGGGGAAGTAAAGGATGTAGACCATTTGGTTTATTACCGAAAAACCCTAGTAAGGAGGTAATAGTGGTTTACCCTCCACTCTTCTAATTCATTAAAGCCCATAGGACCTATAGGATCGCTTAAGTAATACTTTAAGGGGTTAATTACCGATTATAAAAACTTCGAGGCCTTCCTATGTATAACAAGCTTCTTCTAAAAGATTTACCCACGCTACTAGGGGCCAGCCTCCGGCTGGGCCTTAAGACAACCGTCCTGCCCTATTAAAGGGACCAAATAGGAAGCAAAGGAACTGGAGGAACCAGTGGGATCCAGGGACAGATTGAACGCATAGTAGCCAATAGGCAAGATTTGGAGGACGCGGGCAAGGGCTGTATACTGTAGAGTGGGTAGTCTGAGCCTGCGGCTCTCCACGCCACATACCCCTCGGGAGGTCTGCCGCAAGGGCTACGCCCTTGCCGCCTTGGCGTTGAATACAACAACAACAAAATTAACAGGTCATAGAGAGACTTAACATTGTGGATCTGTTTGCGCGGGCCCTACCGCACGTCAGCCTCACAACAAGATTCGGGATGCAGAGCGTGCTGAGTGTGACAAGAGCCAGCGCGATGATCCTCACCATATTGGCGTCTAGCTCGCCCTATGGGCATTGCAAGACAGTCACGCATAGGATGTGATGTCATCACATTTCGGCGGCTTACTTTCATCGCGAATTTTGCGGGTAGCATGGCCAAATGCGGCTATCCACACATACCCTACTCCTAGGTTATCCCTTGCTTTCCTCTCGGAACTAATACATGCGATTCCTCAAGACAATGACCGCAACAGCTAAAGCAATCTCGGCAAATATCGAAATCCCCACCGTTGCAGACTGAACAATGAAAATAGTCCTCTGAGATGCTGAAAAGGCAGACATCACAGTATCGAGCTGAACTGTCACGAGATCTGGCGCTGACCTCTGGAGCCATCTGATACGCGTCTAGCGATATACCTCTGCAGCGGCTAGAAAAGGCCACGTCGACGTTGTGAAGTCGCTGTTGGCTACGGAAGTTGTAAGTATCGACTCTCGGGATCAGTTTGGCCGGACGCCCTCCTGGTGGGCAACAAGATACGGGCGTACTGAAGTCTCGCAGTTCCTACTCGAAAGCGGAAAGAAGCGAGATATATCGCTGGACGCGGACCAGATGATCTCAAAGGTCAGCACAAGATCTCATGACAGTTCAACCCGAAGCTGTGACGTCTGCCTTTTTAGCATCTCGGAGGACTGCAGCTATTTTTGTTGTTCAGTTTGTAATGGCGGGAATTTTGATATTTGCTTAGATTGCTTTGACTGTGGCGGCCGTTGCCTTGAGGAATCGCATGTACTAGTTCCGAGGGGAAGGCAACGGATAGCCGAGGAGTAGGGTGTATGTGAGCCTAGGCGTTAGTGATGTCTAAATTACTTGCTGCATGGGACCCCGGCAATGGCAAGAACCATTCCAAAAGGTGTGCCCGAGTGGCCTCAAGGGTGTCGCAAATTGAGGAGAGCCTGAAGTAATGATGATCTGATGTTCAATTGAGAGCTTCTCGGTCAAGCGCACAGGGAAAGCAGGCGTGAATCGCAGCTGGGCACAAGACAATATTTAATATTCGTCCACAAGGCGGCAATTGACGCCCTGGAAACGATTGGGTAGGCCTGGTCAGCAAGCAACCTCATCCACACCGGTCACCTTGATATTAGCCATTCCCGGCGCCTATGGGCTGGAGGCATATACGTGTCAGTCCCTGCTCTGCATTCTGTTTAGGTTAGGCAAAGATCCAGGAAGGAGGCATATTCCATACAGGAAATGCTCTTTTCTCATTGTTTGATTAAATAATTAGAAACCCTTGGTGGCCACAAGAACTGGGCGCGAGAAACACACATGACTGACGACAAAATGACGTATCACATAGGGGCGCCTCTGTTCAACTTTGCTCCCGCACTGGCAAACTCCTCTCATCAGAACGAAGCGCACTCGAACCTTTGTTTGCCGTAAAAAGGGTGCCCTCCACCCTATACATTTCGCGTCCTCCGTCGCATCCTCTCCGGTATCCATGTCTACCGGGTCATCATCCTCCGTCATTTGTCTGATATCATTCTCCAAGATAACTCCGACGTTGTCAGTGTCGTCGTCAAGGAAATCCCGTCGCGGATGACACTTTTGCCCCGCGTCTTTCCCGTCGTTGAGCTTTTTGTTGGGCGAGATGTTGACGGCGTAGGTAACAGTATGTAAAGCTGGGAAGCAGCGAAGAACTCGCCCATTATCACTATTGTGTCTCCAGTACATGAGAGCATTGCGGAACGCAGCCCATGGGTTTAACGAACAATAGAATAGGTAGTACTCTAAACTCTGGTGTTCGTCGAAATCGCACAAGACCATGGTATCCTTCTCCGGATCGCAAACCAAAGTTTCGGGTCCAGTCTACAACTCGAACAGGTGATCGTCATGGCCATCATCGTCACCGTCGTCGGCATACCGGGCTTCTCGTGGTAAGTGTTTAAATCGTTTTAACACAACGCGGGACTCTCGGCATACGGCGAGGGCGATAGGAGGAGACGGAGACACAACGCGAAATCCCCAGTATGCTACTACCAGCCGATGAATCTGGGAAGCAGGTTCCATGAGCTTCCAAATCATAACCCTCAGCTCGACAAGCAGGCGTGGGAAAGGGCTAAATAAGGAATGGGTCGTTGGAGCCTAGTTGCTTACTGGTGTAGCCATAATGTATTTCCGTTGAACTGGTAACAAAATTTTGGTGTAGTAATAGGGTATTCTTTGAACAGTAGTCCTAATAAATAGTCAGAGCAGGCGAACAGTACCTCCCCGGGCAACCGAAAAAAGCGCTTAGCCGACGGCGGCCAAGAATAGGGAACAGTAACCAAGCTCGGGGCTCACTCATTTGGTGACGCCACGCCCGCCCTCGCCCGGGGAAGATGCCGGCCAACGCGAGACGCGAGGAGAATCGTCATATCAAGTACTGATAGCTACGGGGTGAAGCACCAAAAATACTTACAGGCATTGAACCCCCCTTATACCAGAGTCATCACATTCTGTCGGGGCCATTGGACGATCAGCATGTCAACCGCAACTCTTATCCTGGACGAGCAACCAACAATCACCTACAAGTGTGTACAAGGACCTGCATAACCAATGATTAGGCGCGTCGGTACGTTACAATTCTGGACAGGTTTCAGCTGGGGATACGCCGACTCTCAAAAGCGCTGCATATGCAGGTCTGATCTGGTTGCCTGTCCCGTCTACCATTGACTCTGTGGCCGGTGTCTAAGCTCGGGGCTACCGGAGCAAAGCCCACGGCGGGGAGGCTAGGAACTACCATACATATTTAATTCGTCGTTTCCGGTGCTCCTGTTTCTCGTTACTCTAGTGGGAAGCGACCTCTTCCTCGGACCATGGCCAAGCCCCCGGTTTACGGCGCTTTACGTGTATTCGCCCGCCTGGCCTCTACGGTGCGACTGGTACGTAAAACGGCCCATAGGGGTCCGTCTTCCAACTACAAATATCCCAGCCTTCCCACTTCCCATCTTCCCACTTCCCATTTTTCCACTTCTCATCTTCCTATCTTCTTTCCCAGATGGACACCAGGCCTACAACACCAGAGCTTTCACAAAGCGAAGACGATAAGGTCATAAAACACACCGAGCGACTAGACAAATCCATCAATACAAACAGCAAACACAAAACAGCAAAGCTAAAACAAACTATCAAATTGAGGCTCTTTAACCCCCCGAAAAAGTCAGGCACATCGACCGGTCGGCATAAGATCATGCAAGAAACGCTATCCACTATACGAAGTGAACACAGCGAGGCAACTTATTATGTTTATCTGTTAGCGCTACCTGTTATAGTCCTCGGAGTCCGGGGATCTGGTTTAGTGGATTCTTTGGCGAAGTGGGATGGCCTGGACCGTATCCCGTCCAAATTGACTTAAAGAGCCAGAGCAATTGAGCAGGAATTCAAACGAGGCGGCAAACGCCAATCAACGGCCGGCGCCGAAGATCAGGGTCCACGGAAAAGGGCGAGACCACAAGATTGCGCAGATTCGATGTCCGATGGGGTGATGTCATCGCCTCGAAGCGGACCTAACGTTAGCTGGACCCAACCGAACGTCCACATCCGGCAACCCCGCACCGATAACGAACCGTTGCCGCATTCCACACCGCAGATGGAAGAAGGGGAAGGGCGCGGATCACGGCAGGCGACGGACTTGCTGGGTCCTGGGAGCACGTCCCACTCAGACGCTGTCCACGACACCTGGATTCCAACTACCGGGCACGATATGGAGGGCGATAGCGAAGATTTGAAGGCCAACATGTATCTGTTGGAGGCAGAGGATGCCATTCAACTGCTTTCCGACCTCAAGGACAACCTCGAAGTTAACCTCACGGTCCCTTTCTCGGGGGTAAAAACAACACCGTTTATATCCTTTCAGTACCCCGAGAAGTTTATCCTACAGATAACGCAAAAGTGCCGCCCATTTATATAACCTATTCTCTAATTATATTACTTCTACCACTCTCAGAGTCTCTTCGTAACAAACAAACTTCCATTCTACCCGCTAAGGGATTATAATTGTATACCTTTTGGAGTTCATATTCACTTTGCTTATGAACTCGTTGTCCTTTTTCACGTGAACGTAAACAGCACCCTACGAGCAGTGCATGTCTACCAGTATAGCAACCGTGCTGGAAGCTGGTTCATACATCTTTAAGTCCTTAAACGTGTACTATTCTAGTTTTGAACACTGCTTCCCGATCTTTGCACCAGTCAGAGTAGGCCGTCATATTACTTGTTGGGATGTGTACATTTTTTTGGCACTACTTCTTGAGCGTTTCGTCATCGGAACGTGTGACCGCTTTCGTTTCCATTTCATCGATCGTTGAATGGGGGGCTCGGTGTGCCACTGTCTAGCGTTCTCTGCTGTGTTGGCTGCTGCACCATCTGTTGGTTTTCGGGATCTGCTGAGCAAAAATATTAGCAGGTTGCATATCACCAGTATTGACACACACATACCTTTGAAAAGGGGAAGAAATTGGAAGTAGTCGTCCGGCTATTTTGCTCACAGAGCAGTATCAAACTCGACGAAATTACCCCGCGGCCTGACTGAAGCCCGAGGCACACATCGGACTTTCGACGGCCCGACGGACCCATAGCCCCATGGCCCCTAACCCAGAATCCCAGAATCCCAGAATCCCAGAATCCCGCTGGTCAGTTTTATCTATGTACACTAAGAGATTTCCATTCGTGGGGAAAACCTATAAGTACTCTGTGTAATCCTTCTGTTTTCTATGTATGGTAACCTTTATAACCGCTTAATTACTTATTCCCTCACGATGTTAACCCCAACAGAGATACGTGACCTTGTGCCTGCTTACTTCGACGCGCAACGTTTTCTGAGCGACGACAATTATGCACAGCATCTTCGAGACACTCTTGCAAATTCCGGAGGTTGGATCATTCGCTTCACCCCGAACTCGCAATTCATGGAGTGGGCAATCCCTCAAGCGCAGCTGTCACGCCTTCGTCTAGCAGGTTTCCCACTTGACCTGGAACTAGACCTAGAGTGCAATCCCTTCGAGGCTTCTGAGGAAGAAATCGAGCAGTGTGGCCGCTACGAAGCCCACAGACGCGTGATTCACCGGTCAACACCGGGAGCTGTTGCTAATATCAAAAGCGGAGGCGGACAACCACTTACGGATTACTATGTCTCCCGCTGCGCAACGCTCCCCGCCGCAGCCTTAGAATGAGCAGCCTTCATCCACACATGGCGAGTAAGTTGAACTGGTTTACTATGTATTAGTTTTACGCTGACGAATTTAGATGTTTGCGTCCAGACATGGGGGAAAAGCTCTCTTACACCTTGCCTCGATAAGCCTCGTGTCGAACAGCTGCGTTATACTTCCCTGCGATGAAAACACCCAGATGAACAACATCGAAGCCAGAATTAACAAGTGCCGAGACATAAAGCCTTTCAATATCAGCAGAGAACTTCACTACGTTTCCCTTCTGTACTATGTTCTGCACTCAGCAGGAGTGCCTTGGCTTTCGAGGTTCGCACTAAACTTCAACAACACCACACCCTACTCGGTGAATCTGAAGCTCTGTGCATCTTTGTTGGGAACCAAAGGACCATATCATTTTCACAATATCGGCCATGAGAATCTCACCTACGCACTTTCTAAGTCCATAACAATACCTCCAACTATGACGACGTCACTGTCCAGGCCTTTCTGATCTGGGTATCATCATCCCAGTCATTCCCATCGGAGCTGCAAAGCACACTAAGTTCCTAACTATAAACGCCCGCCGTGGATCAAATGTTCACCATAGTGTTTAGAAAATTACAAAAACCAGCAACAGCGGTCCATTTCATATTCGACTTTCTAGGTTTATTGGCTTACTCGTAACACCTTGGGATAGAATTTCCGCCTAACCGGACAACTCTCACCCGAAACAACTATGCTTACGTCTTATACTTTGTAGATGCTAAGTCTAAATGGCCCTATATGATGAGGTGGTTTTTAGAAGGAGCATTTGAGCATCTAAAGAGTGCAGCGAAAAGGCTAATGGCGGAAGATCAGGATCCTATCCATGCCAAGCTTGTTGGGATGGCAGAGAGGATGGAGAAGTCCGAACATGTTGAGGACCCTCATTATTTGTTGGATTATCTCTACAGGATCATGAAGGAGTGTTCCGTTGGTTATAAGGAGGAACAACCAGCTATGTCTGATTTTGTTCATGGCTTTTCCGCCAGCCAAGGTGTCAATTTTTTGTATAGTATATTTCAACTGCGAGTTCTCCAGAATGTGGTTGGAGAGGGTGACATCACAAGTGACAGCTTGTGTTAATCATGCGGCTGGCTCCGACCGCCTCTCTGCCGAGTAATCCCACCATCAGCATCCGAAACACCTATCTCGAATATCCCCGCGAGCGCCAACGCCCGGCGACTAGTGGAACAATTCCGACCACGGAGCGCTTGGCACGGGCGATACGGAGAGGCCGAGCACTTAAGCGCCGGCCGGGGTTGGTCGTTGCGCCCCGCCGCTACCGCACTGCCCCGGTCCGGCGCTTGTGGGTTTCTCGGAAACTGGAATCGGAAACTTAGGAGCGTCTATGCACCCGAATTTCCATCCAGCGGGATTCAAATAAAGCAGGAGTTTTCGCCATATCTCCACAAAAGGACAACCTTCTAACCACAATACCTTAACCAACCGACCCAAAATGAACCCAAGCAGCTCTACAACCAAAGAACATCTACGAAAGGAGAACAAAAGAAAGGGGACCTTGTTCTCCCACCGGAAGAAGTCGTTCTTTCGTAAAGCTAATCGTATTTTCTAAGATTGCGATATAAAGGTTTACACCTTCATCGAGAGGAAGGGCCGTATTTGGATATACATAAGCTATCCGAATGACGAGACGTTGCCCCGAAGTTAAGCGTCGTTAATAAGCTCGCTCTCTTAACCTCCCCGGCGCCGATTAACCAAAAAAAAGTACCAGTAGTACCCTTTGCCCGTAATATACACCCCGGGCAGGGCTGTTGATGTCGAGCTACGCGATGAGTACCCGGCCGTGGACTACGAAGGGCAGGAGGGGGTTGCAAATTGAGAATAGTAGTCACTATAGTTGAGTGAGCGCACAGTTAGGAAGTATCATAAATTGAACCGATCCATCTGTATTTACCTTGTCCGAAACTTGTATGCATACTCCCAGTGGGCCAAAGGCCAGCCGCTTGCCACCATGCGGGTAGTAATCGTCGTATAGCCGATCAGTTTCACCACTACAGTTGAGTCTTGGGGTAGAAGGAAAAAGAAATGTTCTAACGGACGGAGAGCAGGTTATCACCCCACCCCGATGACGACCTCGATCGCCTGCATAGACCATTGGCTTGGACGGTGCCGGAGCCGGCCACCTTCGGTCGCGGTCAGGCGACCGACGGTTAGCAGAGATTACGAAGGGCTGGGAGTCCTTGTGTTTTATACGCCGATGCATGAGGCATAACAGGCGAGGGCGTCTTTGGGGTGGTTGCAGACAGGCGGCACGGCGCTGACTGGGCAAGCCATCGGCACCTTAGTAAGGGCGCAGGAACACTGTGAAGCACCAGCAAATACCGCCCCCACACACCGGTGAGAACTTTCCAGGTTGGGCAACTACCGCAGAGCAGGGTAAGAGCTAACTAAAGCTTGAGCTTGATGGGGAGATTGCCGGGCCCGGCTCATGTCAAGCCGGCCGTTTCACGTCAATCCTTGCGATCATGAATGCAGCTAAGTCGCGTTTAGCAGGATAGCCAACTAAGGAAAATGGGGAGGGGGCCAGAGCTCAGGCCTCTAGGCAGCCGTCAATTGCACTGTAGTGTGTATAGCGCATGCGGCTGTAAGCGGGATGCAGGAAATGCAACATATTTCCTCCCCTTCCTTGGCTCGTATTGGATGAACTCCTCCAATCCGATCCCCCAATCCTCCCCTGGGCCCTTGCGTCCTCCCGAAATAACCTAGAAGCTTGAGCCTTCTTTCGGCGATTATGGGGAGATGCGTCCACTGCGAAGCAGGGTGTCCCGGGTTGGAAGCCTAGTTTTCTAGCCCTCTATGATCGATATTTGCATTAGCGTCTCGACCTGAACGAGCCCGTTTGCTTCCACTTTGCGGCCGCGTCCCTGCGACAATCTTATTTCTCACTCAATGGCTTCGGACACCACTCGGCGGCCACTGAGGTCATCATCTCGGCCCGCATGGGTCGCGGGCGTCAAAAGCTTGTTAAGACGGCCGGCCTCGCCACTCTCCTAAGGACCTTGCTCGCCATCCCTCTCGTCGCAGCCAACCAGTTCATCAACATCTCACAAGCCTCCGACATGGTTCGTCTGAATTTGCTGGCACTCGCTGCCGCTCTCCGGCTCGCCCACGCGTGGCTGCCGAATGACGGCTCGAAGAAGCTCTTGGACACCCGCGGCTTCAGCCTCTTTGACGACCAGAACACTACCGACGATGATCCGACTGGCATCGGCAAGCGCTGGTGGACGGCATCGGGCAAGATCAGGGGTGTCAACCTGGGCTCCCTGTTCGTCGTCGAACCGTGGATGGCTGACAGTGCATGGAACAGCATGGGCTGTGGTGGTCAGAAATCCGAGTTCGACTGTGTCATGAACACCGGGCAGGACAGGTCCGATGCTGCCTTCCAGAAACACTGGGATACATTCGTCACCGAGGGCGACCTCAATGAGATGATGGGCTACGGCATCAACACCATCCGTATTCCCGTCGGTTACTGGCTGGATGAGTCGTTGGTCGACAAGAACTCTGAGCACTTCCCGAGGGTTCGTTTTAAATACCTTACCAGAGTTGAGTTTGAGTTGGTGGTTGACTTTGCTTGTTTAGGGTGCTCTGGAGTACTTGGTCCGTCTTTGCGGATGGGCCAGTGATCGTGGCTTTTACATTATCTTGGAGTGAGTGTGGTCAATCCAGTTTGGTCTTTGCTGTTGACTGACACATCCAAGCCATCACGGAGCCCCGGGTGCCCAAGTTGCGAGGAACCCATTCACCGGCCAGGTAGGGCGGTCCTCCATGTCGAATGTTGACTCATCTAACATGATCCAGTATGCTCCCACAGCAGGCTTCTACAACGATTACCAATATGGCCGAGCCGTCAAGTTCCTCGAGTTCCTGAGGAAGACTGCCCATGACCACAAAGAGATGCGCAACGTCGGCATGATTGAACTTCTTAACGAGCCTCTCAACTGGGGTTCGTCCGTGCAGTCCCTCCGCAGCACTTTCTACAAGAACGGTTACAATGTCGGTCGCCAACCTCAAGCAGGCTCACACCTTGGCTAACTGTGATTGCACAGGCCATTCGCAAGGTCGAGAAGGACCTCGGGGTGAAGCCCAACGATTACTTCCACATCCAGATGATGTCCTCGCTCTGGGGCTCCGGTAACCCGGTCGAGTTCCTGGACGACAAGTACTTCACCGCCTTCGACGACCACCGCTACCTCAAGTTCACCGACAAGTCGGTCGTGCCCTGGACACACGACAGCTATATCTCGACGTCTTGCAAGGACAACCGCAACGGCGATGCCTTCGGCCCCACCATCGTCGGCGAGTGGAGCATCAGCCCGCCGGACGACGTCGAGAACACGGCCGAGTGGAACCGCGACACGCAGAAGGACTTCTACAAGAAGTGGTTTGCCGCGCAGGTGTATTCGTATGAGAAGTCGACGGCCGGCTGGGTTTTTTGGTCGTGGAAGGCCCAGCTGGGCGACTACCGGTGGTCTTACAGAGGTGTGTGGCAAACCTTAACCGGTTGCTCGGCTCCGTGCGATGCTAACGAGGTTTCCAGATGCTGTGATCGCCGGGGTAATTCCTAGGGACTTGAACTCCATTGCCAAATCTGGCATCTGCTGAAGAGCAGACGGTTAATGCTATGGACTCACCAGGTGGAGGGGAAATTATTTAAGCATCGGAGTGTTTGAATATTCTCTGTACATATTTGGGGTCTCTTGATCGCTCGAAATGGCCAATGTGCCGATGAAAATGATCGGATAAATATACGAAGATTTACGCAGTTACTAATGACCTCATGCGATGCAAGTTGACTGACCGCCGTTGGGCGGGATGCGGACCCAATCCCCTAGAGTTGCCTAAGGGGATGTCCGGGGCACCATCTCCTTCAACTGAGAATCTGGAGTTCCGCGGTCCTACCTCAAGAGGTAACGTAACTGCACAACAACCTCAACCGAGACAAGTCCAGTCAACACAGAAATCAACATTCCAAACAGGTCCAACGGGCATTGAAAGCCACCCGCATTTGGCAAAGCTGCCATTTTGAGCTGGTCTCTGGCAAGCAACGGCCGCGAGATCGGTCTTGGCTGGCGCGCAGGGTCATTGGCAAACATGCCACCGACGCGGGAGATCAGCGTTCGGCAGGCACACGGGAATGTCTACACTATTATTCCCCGCCACCCCGCTTGAAGCTTCCATGTACTGGCCATGCCCATCCCAAAGCGGCGAGACACAACAATCAATCGTGTGTCCCTGTGGCTTCTTTCTCATTCGGCCCTTCCGTTAAACCCGTTGCTGTGGCTTCGTTCTTAGCTCGTCTCCGTACCGAGAATCCCAGGGGTGAACGGGAGCCAAGATTTCCGTCCAGGCCACCGGCACACCCTCGCGTGCTCGAACCCGCTGGTTTCATCGTCATGTCTTTCGAACACATGGGCGTTCATGTTTGCGGATACCTGCTACCCTCCTCGTCTGTAGGTGTCTTCGATGCTTAACCTTCTACGCAATGATGCATCACCCTCGCGAGAGGGGCAGATGGAAAACCGCAGGCTGTCTTGCATGCCTATATTGCGAACACGAGGTTCGAGCTTCTGAGAGGGTGACATTTGACATTCAGCCTCAAGCTGGTGGTCGTCACCTATAACGTGCATGTGGCGTCAACCCGTCCCGGCGTGGGTAAGAGTGTGAAAACGCCATGCCAACTCAATTCCACAACGCACGGAGGGAACCCGCCAGGGCTTCAGAGGACAACCAGCAATGCCTTTCCCATGGACCGTCCTGAGACGCCGTTCCTGTTCTTTTTCGCAGTCGACTTTGGATCAAGCACTCGACCGGAACGTGGAATCGATCCGCGGGTAATTTGTGTGGCTTTCAGTGGGTTTCAATGACTTGAACACCATCAAATTTGTGGAGGACCACGCAAATTGTTGTCTAAGCATGCGATCAGTCGTTTAGAGGTGGATGCAGGTCGGCGCCGTGTCACCCCGGGCGACGATCCAAATCAGACATGCCAGCTGTTTCCCCAGATTTCCCCCTTCACCGAGTCCGGAATCCCCCTCCCTCACTGGCCCGTTCCTTCGCTAGCTCGTGTACATCAACGGAGCCGATTTGTGGGCGTTGATCAGCAACAGCACCACATGATTAACCGAGACTTCCCTTCGCTTTCCCCTTTCCAGAATGAGCGATGATGAGGCAAAACCCTAGTCGCCCGACTCATACGACTTGCCGCTTCCCATGTTACCTTGAGGTAACCGCAAGTACCTCACTGATGGTCAGGTCTAACCCAGGAAGGAATGTTCCTAACTAGGAAGGCATATCAGCGGGGTTCCGCCGGGACACTGGAGGGTTGAGGCTCTCCCGAGCTCTCCTGCCTTTGTCCAGCTGACGACATGGCGGGGAATGAACGACGCCGGGAATCGTGGAAGGATCGAGGAGTTCAAGAGGAAGGATGGAGCCGCATGCAGGAAAGCACCCTATCCTCTTCCCTCCACATATAATACGTCCCGTTTTCCATCCGCAACCCATCCACATCCCAACCTCACACCATCACATCCCGTCTTTGGTTAGTCTTGTCTGATAGAGCTCGTATCTCGAAGCAATTCTACCCTCGAACGCTCAAGCTTTCGGAAACGGTAAAAGCCATTGTCAAGGTACGTTGAAGTCTCCGGCGAGTTGTATAAGACGGAGCTGATTGACGCCATTCAGTCACACCCACGCACACTCTCCCAGCATCACCATCTAAACAACTCGGTCTTTCGTCTGCCATCTTGGGCCCAATTGCTCGATCACTCAACGGACGAAGGGACTGTGTGAAACCCAAGGAATCCCCATCTCCAGGTCGCTGTTATCCCATTCTCACCATGAAGACTACCGCTGTCCTCTCCCTCCTGGGCGCCGCCCTGGCCTCGGCACAGTTCACTAACCAAAGTGCACCCTTCTATCTCAAGTACGCCCCCTGCCCCTCTGGCGGCGACGGGACCTACCTCTTTCCCTGCCATTCGGGAGCAGCCCAAGCCGGTCTTTGCCCAGAGGGTTCATGGGCGGGCAACGGCGGGGCCACTTCACACACGCAGTTCTTCCACAACGAGACCTCTGCCGACTTTCAGAGCAAACTCCTGGGAGCCCTGACATGGAACCAGCCCATTGGCAACGGCGACCCCATCTCCTCGGCACTGCAACTGCAGCTCCAGATTGTCAGCAATGGCGCCATCCCCATCTTCTCTCCCGGTGACCTTGGCCTATTCACGTTTGGCTTTGACAAGAACGAGCGGCTCTTCATCGTCTCCGGCCAGGACGATTCCAAGGCTGTCCCCGGCAATGCCACGTATACCCAGGAGGCATACCAGCACTGGAACGTCTGCTGGACCTTTGTCGGCAACTACTATTATCAATCTCTCGTCTGGGTTACCGCCGGTGCTCCCAGCAATCCAACTTGCGAGTCTGTGGTCGTTTATCGGGAATGGGTCGACTAACCTTGAGTACACATCACAGAATAACGTACGACCAGTAATGACGATAAGGTGCTGGGGAAGAGTAAGAAAGCATGGGGAGATGACAAAGACCAGACGAGGGGCGACGGAGACATCATCCTACTAGCATCAATAGCTAATTTCTAATACCATCAACGTTATAGCCTCCATCGTCTTGCGGCTTCTCTTTTTACGTGTGTGTGTGTATGTGTTGTTTGTGTTAACTGTTCTCAGTTGCAACGAGCAGCAATACTCCTATGTGCTCCTGGTATCGGCAGGACTTGGCTTTCATGTTAAACCTGTGTGTCACATCACGAGATTTGTAGGAAATATGCAATTATTATTTAGCCTGCATTATCTCCAATCAATGATTGGGTTGCGCTATCTGCCCGAATCCCGCACTACCCTACGCAATGTTGCCAAGAAAGGGGTATAATCTGAACGTCCACAATCCTCAAACGCCAAACACGCATGCTGTCGACATGCCCTGGATCGTCTGTTTCTCGCTTAAAGACAAAAGGAATGCCGCCATTTCGACAGCGACCGCCGTCGCTGCCCGGAGTCCTAGACCTGGAGCGACTTTGTGCGATCAACGCTCGGCCGCCCTTCGGACTTCTGTGTCTCGGCGTCGGCCTTCGCCTGGGCCTCGGCCTCCTCCTCCCCCACCTTATTCTCGTGAAGAGCGTCGGCATCAGCGCCGCCGTCCTTCGTGTTGCTGCTTCTCTCCGTGTTATCCGCAGACTTGCGGCCACCGTTGTCCAAGGACCTCCGCGCCGTGTCGACACTGTGCCTTGCGGCCGGACTCTTGCGTTTCTCGTCATTCTTGCGGAGTTCTTTCTCCGTGCCGACGACGGTGCTGGCGTCCTCGCCCCTACGCACGGCGTCAAGGGTGCGCCCGGCGATGTAGACGCTCTCAAAGGCGGCGTGGTTGACGCGGTGCTTCTTCGACGACAACCGACCGCGCATGCCCTTATGCTTCTCCTGAGCCTCGAGCGCCTCGATAAGCTCGCGAATCGTGAGCCAGCCCGCCATGACCTCCTTGTCCATATCTTTCTTATGGTCGCCGAGCTGCCGCCGCTCGCGCTGGCCCTGCACGATGCGGGCGCGGCGGACAACGCGGTCGGGCTGCTTCCTACGCTCGGCCTGCTTGGCGATTCCCTTGAGAGTGTAGCCGAAGGGGCTGATGAGGGCACTGAGGTCTTTGAGGACGAAGCCGGTCAGGCCCATGCCGGTTCCCTTGACGAAGCCCTTGACACCGTCCCTCTTGGCACCACGAACGGGGAGTCGAACGAGACCGGTAGTGCCGTCGTAGATTCCGAAGGCGAACTCCTTGCCGGCTGCTTTGAGGCCGGAGACGATGCCCGTGACGCGGGGCGGACGGCGAACCGTATCGTCGCCGTAGAGCCGAGGAGCGTTGTGGAATCCTTGCGCGAGGGCCATTGACAGGTCTACTGGCGCCCTTGCGAGAGCTTGTGCAGACTTGCCAACGCCTTCTCCAACTTCGTTAGCATAGTCCTCGACGGGATTATCGACGGTGGTTGCGGTATCCACGGACGACATTGTGTCTCGCCGGTTCTGCTGGCCAGGTCTGTCGGACGATGCGTTTCCGTTTGTCTGCGGCTCGTCCTTGTTTTGTCCTTTGTTGTCTTCCTTCGACTCCTGCTTGTCCTTCTTGTCTCCATTCTTGTCGCTGTCTTTTCCCTGATCATTATTGACCTTGGCAGCGTCGTTCTTGGTTTCTACGTGTTGATGCAGGTCACCGTTGGCTTGCGTGTTCTGGTCTTTGGCGGCGGTCCGCGTGTCTCTAAGTGCCTTTAACTTCTTCTTCTCCTTCTTCTCTTTTCGTTTGTGTGACGTCTTAGCCAGCTTGTAGGGGACGCTTCCCACACCGCCAAAGGCGTTGCCCAAGGTGCCAGCGATAGAGCCGGCAACGCCAGTAATAGGCTCTCCGGGGCCCTCGAAATCGTTCCACTCAGTATGCCGCAGAAGTCTCAACTTCTTCCAAGGAATCTGTCCTTCCTCGACGATGATGTCGGCGGCCAGAGCACTGAGCTTGATGTTGGTCTTCTTCAGGGTCCAGACCGCGGCACGGTCCCGAAGAATGGAGCAGCGCATGGAATTGAGACCCTGCAGGCTAAGATGGTGGTGGAATGAACGCACGGCGTTCTTCGCACCGTCACCCTCCATCTCGATGGACTTCGCAATCTTCGCGGCCCCTTCCCGAGCTTTATCTGTCAAGCAGTACTTGATACCGTCGGCGAGCTTCTCGGCATTGAGATGCTTGTATGGCACCGCCTCGGGCCCGGCCGCGTTGTTTGACAAGATGCTTCCCCAGAAATGTTGGTCACCAAAGAAAGGGACAATCATGGTGGGCTTGCCACACTTAAGAGCAATAGCCGTGGTTCCGGCGCCACCGTGGATGACGCAAGCCTTGACGCGAGGGAACAGCCAGTCGTGCGGTGTGTTCTCGAGCATGAAGATGTTGTCGGGCACCTCCATCTCATCTCCTCCGAGGCCGCCCCATCCCTTGGACACCAACGCGCGAACTCCCGCCATTTTGACTGCATCGAAAATCATCTGGGTGAAATGATCAGCGTCATCGACAACGATTGATCCGAAACCGATATAGATTGGCTCCTCGCCCGCTGCGAGAAACTTTTCCAGATCGCTGGGTGGCTCGAAAGATGATGCCAGGTCGAGAAACACAAACCCAGACACATCGATCTCATCACCCCAATCTTGAGGCTTGGGGACGAGGCCAGGGCTCCAGAGGTAGGTGAAGGGGACGTGTAGTCGGTACGTTGCACCAGGCGCCCAGAGAGTCGATACCGGGTCCAACCCAAGCGTCTTGGTTCGGAAATCGTTGACCAAATCGCCCAACCCTTGCCAAACCATCATCTCAACCAGCGGGTAAGAAATGAAGTTAGTGTACCCCGGATCCACGTTTGATTTCTTTATGCTCGCCAATGGGTGAGGAAACGCTTGAGTCGGCGTGTAGGGGAACGTGAACATGAGATGCAGAGGAATGCCGAGAGCTTCAGCACAGTGGACGTGGGCGAAACTCGGAGGGTTGGCGATAATGGCGTCAGCAATAAAGGGGTCTTTTTCACCCATCATCTTGAGGTTATGGACGTCCTTTTCGTCGTCCGTTGCGTTGGTGCAGGCTCTCCAGAACCCCTCAAACATCTCAGCCATTGCCGACCTTCGTCGGCCAATATCTCCCGCCTTCACGGCGTCGAGAGTGGGGATCATGCCCGGATTCTTGACCATGAAAGCCATCAATTCGGAGGGGTCGCCGCCGACAGAGAAGAACTCGAGGCCGGAGTCCTTCTCAACGAACTCGCGAAAGGCCGGATGGGTCGCAATGCGCACACGGTGCCCGTAGTCTTCCCTCAAGATCTTACCGATCTTCAGAAACGGCTGCGCATCACCACGAGACCCAATGACCATAATGACAATGTTCAATCGCGGCTTCGGCTCGCGGTCGGCTGTGGCGGTTGTAGCAGAAGAGAGCCTAGAAAGAGGCGGGCGATGGGCATCTTTGCCCTCTTCCTCGCCCTCGTGAATCGGTACGACTCTCTTGACAGCCTGTCCCAGAGCCTTGGCCAAATATCCGGTGTTGGCCGTTTCCTTGACCGAGATTCTGAGACGTCCGTCCTTCTTGACCTTCCCTTTGGTGTTGTAGTTTTCGTTCCCGACACGGAAACGGCGATAACGGTCTTCGATCTCTTGCCGTCGCCTTGCCTTGGCTTTTTCTTTGGCAGCTTCTCTCTCGGCAGAGTACTTTGATTCGTCGTTTTCGTCATCCGAGGAGTCGCTTGAGCTCGTATCGTCCTGGCTCGAGTTGCCTTGCCAGATTGCTCTGTTGAGGTATGAGGTGCCCGCTCGTCTAGGAGGGGCGGGAAACGTCGCAGTTCTCCTGCCGCCTTTGCGGCCGGGAGCCTCTGTCCTCCACTTCTTATCCATAGACGGACGATTGTGCGCGTTTGCCGAACCAGGTATTTTTGGGTGTTCGAGGGCGGCCGGGTCCGATGTTGCTTTCCGCGGCCCCTCATCCTTGGAAGGCACCTCGGGCAGTTTGGGTGCTATTGCTGACTGCGGCGATCGCGCATTCGGTGAATCGACCTCGGGTGGTACATAGGAAGGGTAGACGATATTGTCGCTCTCGTCCTTCACGACGGTGACGCGTTGGCCGTCCTGGACAACTTCGTCGACGCACAGGTGTTCGGGAGGCGGCGTTGCAGCCGTCTCCGACTCTGCCGCCGTACCCAAGGCGAGGTTCGCCATTTGGGGTGGATGCGCCATGATGGCGTAGTTCTCGCGTGCGGTAAAAGCTCAGGTGTGTTTTCCGAAGTGCGATATTCAGAGTGTCGTTCAATGTTAGTCTCGAGCTGGGTTAGAGACAGACGTTGTTGAATTTAAGCGTGACAGTTTAGAGTAGCCATGAGTTGTAAACCGAAGAAGGAAAAAGATTGTGTCCCAGAGGAGGGCGAGACGTTCGAGTGTGCTGGAAGTCGCGTCACTTGGGCCTTGGCCGGTTCTCGTACGAACATTGACGTACAAAATATCGTAATTAGCAGTGGTTGGGAGGCCAAGGAGATTAGCATGCTCGGCCGCGCAAGCTAAAAAGGATCCAGAGGAATGTGAAGACACGCCGTTCTTTGTAACTCAACGCTCTATGGCGGGTTTCACCCTAAAAGCAAGCTTCTGCAGGTCGGCGCCCAAAGCAGCAGTCTGAGCTGGAATTTCCGCCCCTAGCCGATGACATCACTTGCCGATAGCGCTAAACGGCTGGCTCACAAGGGCTACCCCTGCGGGGGACAGTGACCTCCCGGACCGTGCGCCCGTTACATTGGCTGGACCGGATTGGCCCGTGCTAGGGTAACCAGCCTGGTTGGCCGGAGACTGCCCCGGTTTATCGAGGCAACCTTGGCAATACCGCCGCCTCTGAAAAGCCTCTTTAAGGTTGTCTTCCGTGAGCTTACCACATTGACAACGCACCTTTTCGTTTCCATCAATCACCCTGTCGGCTATGGTCGGACATGTCAGGCACAATATGACGATTGAGGTGCAACATCGCCTGCATTGGTGGTGAGACAGTGTGCCAACTGTTTCTGTGCCGGCTCAAATTGGCTCGAACGAACGAACCCCTTGACAACCACCACGCGCCAAAACATGCACGGCTTGACCTCTCTGGCTTTGGAGGGCTCACATGTTATCGACGGCGCCACATGAATTCCCCGCATTTGTTCAATTGGCTCTCGATGGGAGCTCGATGATCCAATGAAGTGAGATCTCGGGCATATGCATAGCACAGCCACACACGTCTCGCCACATTTGACGTCCGACAACGTCTGGCGAAGGCACAACGCGGCATTTGGACATTCCAGACCGGCTGTCGAGCATTGTCGTGAGACATGCGGCTCTCGGGGTCCCGTACCGCTTCCTCGAGATGACCGACCATCGCGCTCAGACTTCATCCCACGAAGGCGGACCGAGGTGACCATGAGAACCCGCGTGGGGAATAAGATGACACGTGCGCCTAGTCTTGGATGCAACAACACGAGTACGAGTAGATCAACATGTGATGGTTCTCTGAGTGTATGGAATATACGGCCTCCTGAACTGAAATTTGCTACCAGCCATGCTATTTCCTCTAGTGTGTGAAGGCCAAAAAGCTGCGGGGAATTTAATTTCCACGCCTCTGACGTAGCTTTTTAGAATGCAACCAGTCGCAATGTTTCGTGTATTTGGATGCGATGGGGTGTGACGCGGAATACGGGCTCGGATGAGAGTCATATTCAAGGCGACCGTCCTGTCCAGGACCTCGACTTGCCATGCAGTCTTCAGAAAAACTCACTTTTGGCGCCTCCCCTTCCGGAAGACATCCCGCTTCCCAATCCGACACCATTAGCGTTTATCCAGAATTTTCTCGGCTGAAACCCTAAGATCGTTTGCGGAAGAAACGTGAGGGGGTTTATGTGGCTCTCAACCTTACTCTACCCCTCTACTCTAGCGGCGGCAGCTTGTTGACGAGGCGTTAGGACTTAGACCAGGACGGGGAAAACGCCGACCATCTCCTGAATCGTTTTTTGGTGCTGGTCAAAGAAGTTCTCTAGACCAATTTCAGCTTTGAGCTTCCGCTGCCCTCTCCCGACAGATCGCTTCCCGGCACTATTGTCCCTGCGGTTGGCCGAATGACCAAGCAAGATGAGGAATGGGGCACAGGGAAAAGTACAGACCGAGTAATGTCTCTGTGTTAAAAGGTACCATTCGCGCTTGCCAAGTCAGCAGTGAAGGATATCTTGCGGCGAGATGGAGACACACCACACGCGACTTTTTTCAGTGGCGCGCTTTTGCAAAAGCCTTCCGTCGCTACCCCTAAGACATCAATAGTTCACATTGATGTAATCTGAAGCCGAGGCATTGTATAGCCCCTGGGCTCAAGAATGCAAGAAAAATGCAGTTCAAATAACGCCGTGCCGTGAAAGGTCCACAGACTGGCAGTATGGCGCAAAGACAGACCATTACAACCTGGATGACCAGAAGACCTCGTAACCAAATCTAGTCACGTAGTGCCTTACCTAACAATTAGGCAAACCAAGGCGCGGTAGCGCAGTCGTAGAACCTCTTTTCTAGTAAAAGGCTGAGCGTGGCGGAAAAGAATTATTACCCTGACGAGGGAGGTATGGTGGTTCGAACTTCTTGCTTCAGACTTTCTTTCCTCTTTTCCCCCCTCTTGGATTTCCTGTCGAGAAAGCGATCTTGGGGTGATACGCAACGCTCAGCTAACAGCTACGTTGGTGCTGGAACACTATATGTCTTGAATGAGCGTTGATATTGCGAGCGCATGAATCAGCACAGCACATCGACAAGTAGCCATTGGTACAATAATTTTTTAAATTGCATGCAGCTGCTTGTTGCTCAGCAGCCTAATTGATTCGTAACTCATAAGGGACTCCGTCATGAACCCGCCCCCAAAATGCAAAGGCCTTCGGACCAGAGAGCAATTCAGCTTGCCCGCGCCAGGCTCCCATGTCGTCCAGCTGTTGATGTACACGAAGTTCACTGCAAAGGCAGGCTCTTTAACCGCATGGTCAAAATCTCGAGTTGCGTCACCACCTCTCCGCCCTGTCCCTGATCGTCGATCTCCTTCTTCTCGAGGGCCGTCTGAAGCGTCTTCGCAACGTGCAACAGCGGCTCGACGTACCGCTGCTCGACGGCTCCGGGCATGCTCGCCGGCACCAGGTGCTGGAAATCGGCGCCGGCGAACAAGAAGTAGGCAAAGTTGGCGACCTGCAGGTGAAAGGGGAAGTTCTGCAACCAATACTCCCAGAGCGCCGAGACGTCCTGTTCCTTGAGGAAGGCCACGTTAGGGAACAGTGTGTACTGTAGGGTATCAATTGCGTCCGTTGTTGCGAATCTGTTCGTAAGCTTGCGTTTCTGAGCAATGGTTATCTCCTCGCGCAACCATGTCACCGCCGAGGCCTGCAGAGCGGAGAAGATGCAGTTCTCGAGAAGGTCCTCCAGAATCTTTACACGGTCGTTGTCGTCGGGATCGTCGTGCAGGACGAGACCTGCAAGGGTCGTCGCAACATTCCGCACCGAGAGTGATGGGTGGAAGACAGAAACCAGCGTGAGAAGGTGGTGATAGGGCATGAAGTCACCGGGAACAGTATCGGTGTGTGATATGCGCTTGTAGTTCTCCAGGTACAGTCCCATGACGATCAGCGCCTCGGTGGTACCCGGGTTGCCGATGATGCGGGTCTGAGGGTCGTCGCCGAGGAAGTTCTTCAACAGCCTGTTGTGGTCAGGGAGCATTGTCATCTGAACTTGTTCGTAGTCTGCGTCGAAGACTTCCGCCGAAAAGAGCCAGTACGCAACCAAGCACCAGATGCCGCCGGTAGAGAGCTTGATCGTTTCGGGACTAAGGGCATCGGTGTCGATGGATAGTGGGCTGTTGACAATGGAACCTTCGAAGATTTCCTTGACAGAAAGCGCATGCACTCTTGTCAATCCGAGGTCTCCTGCAAGGGCCTAAGTTACTGTTAGCAGTTCGTCCGTCCGCAACATCAGACGAATCTCCATACCACCAACTGGCCAACCAGAGCATCCCTCGCCAAAAAGTCGCTGTCCTCTTTGAAGGCGCGCAACATGCTCTTCCTAACCACCACGCGCTCCGGGTTGTAGAACTCGAGCAGACGAGAGGCCCATTCCATGCTTGTGCAGTTGGCATAGGCCTCGATTATGCAGGTGATGAAGGATTGAAGGAGTCGCTTAGTCGTGGCCGGTTCGGTTGGCGCAAGCTGTTGGGAGTTCCCCGCCTCGGGGTCAGGCGCGTGCTTCGTGGGGTCGCTATCTTTGAAGGGAGTGTCGAGTTTGTTGCTGGACTGGCGAGTTGGCAGCGGCGGCCGCTTCTCGCCAGAAAGAGAGCGGATGAGAGCAATGACGGCAGCCGTCATTTCGGGATTGCGGGGGTGGTAGGTGCGGTATACGCTCTGGAGGGTTGTGTGGACGAAGCGAGAGGGACGAGCCACGTTCAGGCGTTTATGCAAGATGCTAAGCATGCCGACCAAGTGGACGAATGTCGCCGTGGTTTCCGGGTCGTCGTCCTCGTCGGTGGCATCATCGACTGTCTTCTCAAGGACCTCGAGCACCTTTAGGATCACCTCGCGGGGGTTGCCCAGCTGCGCGATCGTCTCCAGGCACAGCTCGCTGCCGGGGATGGGGACGAGCATCTCGACAAGGTCCCATCCGATGTCCTGGGTGAGCTGCGCATCTTGGAGGATGTCGTTGAGCTCAGGCAGGATCTCGGGAGAGAGGACCTCGCCGATGATGGTCAGGTAGGTGAAGGTGTCGGTTGCGGGCGGCTTCGACTCCCGCAGAGCCTGCAGGCCCTTGGACTTGTCTGCCATGGCAGGAGGAGGGGGAGCGGCAGCTTCAATCATCGGTGCAGCTGTCCGTCGCGAATGTTGTGGAAGAGATCTGGCAAGAGGCAGACTGCAGATGCAAAGGGCAGGTGAGGGTGAAAGAAGAAAAGCGGCTGCGCCTACTGGGTTTCGTCATTGGAGCTGAGAAGCCTGATCAGAACAAGGGTTCCAACTCCAATTGCTCTCCACCCAGACCCAGGCGCGTATAATTAGCACGCTGGCCCTCTCACACACGCTCAACACACTGCACTCAGGCCAGGTGAGGTGCGGCCACGCTGCCATGCGGGCCCAGAATGCCAGCGCTGGGCGCAGCAGGAACCCCGCACTAGCCCTGATTCAGTGAGGGCGCCGTGGGTGCGAGGGAGACCCCACTGGAATCTGCCCCGCCCCTAGTGCAGACGTGGCCCGTCGTCCTCAACTGACACTGAAGGTGCTGTGAAACCCATCGGTCCCAGGCGGTTCGGTTCCAGCCCGCAACAGTGGCTTGGCGGTGAGTGTCGTGGCGCGTGTGTCTTGTCTTGGTTTGGTTTGGCAATGGCAATGGCAACAACAACAAACACCCGTTCCGTCGCGAAGACAGGCCTGGCCTGGCCTGGGCCATGGCTGTGCGATCTGGGATTTTCAGGAGAAGTGGCATCTTGAGCGATCGGCTCGTGTTTGATTTATGCTTGACATTGGAAGCATCCGAACCGACTACGAAACTGGGCAACCCTCATCCCTTTAATCTGCGGGACGGGAACGGGACCCTTGAATCAGTGAAGGCGAGAGAACCTGGGAGTTTTAGATAATGACTTCGAAGTCCCTTCAAGTGCCAGGTTCCCAGAGCCGAGACGGAGGATAAGGTAATCGATAGCAAAGTGGAGCGCCCAGATAACGGGATGCACTGCGATAAGCCCTTGGCGGCTGGGGGAGGGACGCAGTGCGATAGTGACGGAAGTCACCCTCCACTGTCTGACCCTGGGCTCCCTGAGACCTTCCTTTCAGTCTCGCTCGGTCTTTCCCTTTTACTTGGTTTGCTTGTTCCAGGCTCGACGTCCAGCAAGAAACATCCCGTCAACAAACAACAAACGACGGCGCCATTCAAGAATCAGGCCAGCACTGCAGATGATACGACAGACGCTGACCTATGCATGATTGAATCGCGGTAAGAGGGCCAGCTCTCAGGCACCTTGTTGTCCCCTCCACCCCGCACTCGCTATTCGTCAAGGTCCTCTCCTGCTACCACCTCGCCTCGCCTGTGGTGCTGGAGACGGCCGGGTACTTAACGACGTCCAGTGGGTCTTGGTGACGGCTCAGCACCTGAGGGCGGTACCTCCTTGGGCGTTGGAGTACATCCACGCCTCCCGCGACCAGCCAAACACGTGTGGCGGAACAAGCCCTCAGCGCCTGGCGCTTGTACCTCCATGTAACTGGCTCGTCCTCACGCTCGTCGGATCAGGTGCGCTCCCCGCCTGCCGCTACCAACGCCCTACCTCACTCTGACCGACACTTACCGACTGCAGCCTCAGCGTGGAAGGCTACTTCCGAGATCTAGTCAACCTCTTGTCGTCTCATCCTGCAACCTCAACTGCCGTGCCGCCGGCCCAACAGACACTCCTTTTCTCCGTCATTTCTTACCGTCTCTTTGCGGCGTATCGGCTTAGCTGGGCAAAATGGAGAGGTTCTATCAGCTTCCTCCGGAACTCCGTGCAGCAGTGGTAGAGTGTCTGGTCGACCACTGGAGGAACAAGAAAGGCGAGAAGGATGAGAAGGTTGAGTCTATCGCCGACTACGCCTTGGTCTGCAAGGAATGGCAGGCCATCGTTGAACGTTACAACTTCTCGGATCTGAAAGTCACCCAGTCCAGCCTTGACGACTTTGAGACTGCCATGGTGGGCTCCCGACGAGGCATTTTGAGACAGCTCAACCTGCATGTCGAGCTGCCCAGCTACGACAATGACCCCTGCGAAAGGAAGGAAACCTGGGAGGACAAGGCTGAGAACAACTACTGTTTCACTCGCGCTGTCGTGGGCCTCTTTCGGGCCATGAATTCGTGGACTTTGGATGAGACTCACAGGGCTGGCATCGATCTGACCTTGAGTATATCGTCGCCAAGCGACCTCCGCAACTCGACTTTCGAACTGTGGCAACGACGGAGGTGGAATATCAAAGACATCGGCGAGAAGCGGTTTGCCGACTCCTGGCTCGACTTTGTCGGCCAAGACGAAGAGCTCGACCGGATGAATCTCCTGCCACCCGTGCATGTTATACGGTCCTTCGAAGCCAGCACTCAGAATCACCGGGCTTTGATGCCGGCCGCCTTCGCCGATATTATAGCGAGACTGCCTGGGTTGACAGAGGCATCTTTCGACATTCTCAAGGATAAGAGAAAGGAGACTAGAAAGATACACTTCAACCGTAAGTGTGACACCAGGCGTCTCCGATGTCCTTGTCAACACTCATTAACTCTCATCAAGAATTTGCAGGTTCCATGAGCTCGTGGCCGCTTTCTCTGGAGAGTCTCACAATAGCATCCAACACGATATCGTCGTGGCGCCAGATCCCGCATGAGGCCCTGGCAGAGGCAGACAGCGGCGCCAGGCTCTGCGAGAAGCTGCGCGGCGCCGCCCGCCATCTCAAGCACTTGAACATTACCAACGTCGTGCGCATCCGGGAATTTCTGCGCCCCCACTGGCCCCAGGGTATGGACGACCAGGAACCGTTCAACCCCAGCCGCATTTATAGACCAGATTTCTACCACCTAGAGACGCTGCACATCTCTTACGGATCCATCTGGTACAACACGGAGTGGCACAAGCAGGGCGATAACATCAATGAGTCCTCAGAGCTGATCGACTTCCGCCAGTGCGTCTCGCTCGCCGCTGCGCGGCTGGCGTACACGATGCCTGCGCTGAAGCGCATGACCATTAAGCAGCGTTCCTTCATGTACGCGGGAAAGCATGGGCTCGAGTACACGGTCAAGGGGGGCAAGGCTAAGGTCACTTGGGTCAGCAGCTTTGAGTTCAAGCCGTGGGAGCGGACAATAGACGCTTGGGCCGAGGTGGCTCGTCGGAACGCGAACGCGAAGCTCGATGTCCACACGCACATCACGCCATGGCATACTGACGGCAAGGCGCCTCACCTTCCGTCTCTTACATTCTAAATTGGTCTTGTTTCTTTGGTTTTGTGCACGGGTTTAATGAGACGGGCGTTTGGGCGTGCTTCGGGCCTTTCGGCAGCTCTCGGCAACACTTGGCTTTGATACCCAGGTTCTGGAACTACATCTCACCATGGAAATGCAGGCAGGCTGGAAGGAGGGCGGATCGCAGTGCGAGGGCTCTGCGGGGACATGCTTCTCTAGGTAGAAATAGCGAAATACACGATTCATCTGCATGCCAGCAGGCTCAGAAACATATACCGAAGCCCCCTCAAAACGATCCGTCTGGGGCTGGTTTATTACGTTGGTCCTGATGCCGAGCCAGCAATCCAGTGAAGACAACGCTCCCGTGTGCATACTTCTCTGGGGTATCGGGCACTCGGCTGCTTAGTATACAAATCGTCAACAGCGTTGGCACGTGAGCTGTCATTGAGTAGATCCGGGGTAAGGCTTAGCATACATCAGCTAAAGGTTCAGACTTTGTGAGGGGTTAGCCCAGACGCGGTTCACAGGTTGTGCGACATACCCTTGGGTGTAGCAGCTCGTCGTATACAAGACGCATTACGTCGACCCAGCAGGACGGGATGAAGTCTAGCGCTGGCTCTGCCAAGCCCCGGGTATAGGGGCAACCCCTCGTCAAAATTCAGAGTTCGTTCATCGTCCGCGAAGCACATGAAGCTTCGTAGACAAAATATTCAGGTGTCAAAATCCATCACAGCGGGACATGTAGTAAGTGTAAAGTTGAAATCTGTGTTTAACTCTCAAATTTTATTTAATTATTAATGAGCAGTATGACTTTTTTCTTGTATTTGTACTTATTTTAACTTTTCTTTTTTTAGTTCTTAATTTCGTTTTACCACCTCATAACCCTTATCAAGAAAATATAGTATATTTGAATGTGGGTCTCATAGTTTCCTAGGTCAAAATAGAACTCGATTTAGTATAAAAAATTTTTATTTTTGCTTTAGTTTATTTACTATTAGATTTAGAAATGCGCTATACCGTTCCGCCGGCCGAAGCCCCAAACGCCGTTTGCCAGACGCCAAATGTCCTAAGTTAGGCCCAACCGATGTGACCAATGCGTACGAACGCAGACGCACGCAACCGAATCTACAAATTTTACAATGTCTTCTCTTTTCTTCACAGCACACGCAACGAACCCTCTTTAGTCCTCTTCCGGCTCAAGCTCGATCGGCCTGGGTCCGGGGCCCCAACTATAGCGCTTGCGGGTGCGGAGCATCCAGCTCCAGTGAGACCAGGGGTCCTCAGCGAGCTTCGTCATCTCGACAACGTCGCCGTGGCCCTCCCAGAGCGTGGTGAGGCCGGCCTCGATGGCGAGGCGGGCGTATTTGGTCGCAAGCCACGGCTCGCCAACGCCGTTGTACTCAATGGCCGCGAGCGTGTAGGCCTCGCTCAGCAAGCTCCAGTTCTGTTCCTGCTCGTACAACGAGATGAGCAGCTCCGCCATTTGGGGGGTTGCCCTGGATGCCGGGGTATAGTCGTTGAACTCCTCGCGCAGGGCGGCGATCTGCTCGATTCGGGCGTCCGAGGCGTCCGTCTTGAGGCGGGACTGCGTGCAGTGGTGGCAGGAGCAGTGGAAGCCCCAGGTGGAGTGCAGACGCTCGCGGCGGGCGGCGCGGGGCTGCATGGGGTCGATGTAGGAGAGGGTCAGCTCCTCGCCGGGCATTATGTCGCGGATAGCCGTGGTGCGCTGAGTGAGCGTGCGGGGGTCGAACCAGTAATCGACGTTAGGGCGGCAGTCGTGGTTCATGCGGGAAGCTGGCGGGTGTTAGTTTGTATGTCACATCACGTTCCAGGCCTGAGAATAAGCTTACTGTTGACAAAGACGGCATAGAAGTCGTCGTCACGCTTGGCGTCGTCCATCTCGACGTCGAACGAGTTGGTGACGAGGATCTTGTCGACCATAGAGAGGTGATCGCCGCGGTAGCCGTGGCTGGACATGTTGAGGAACTGGCTGCGGTGGTGGAACTTGAGGTAGTCCACCGCATGGGCCTGCATCTTCTTCATCTCATCGGGCGGCACGTTGGAGAACGCCGCATAGTCGATCAAGAGGCTGGCCGTCTCCTTGATGATGACCTCGCCGCGGGCGATGCGGTGGGTGGCCACAAGACCGAACTCCTTGCCCGGGACGGCTGCGACCTCGTACTTGGGCAGCGGCCGGTTCGTGCCCTCCAGCGACTCGGGCTTGGTGAAACCCCAGCTGCGGGTGATGTGCTTTGCGCGCTCAAAGTCGGTGATGATGGAGATGCCCTTGTCGCCGTAGTTCGCGTTGTGGTAGATGCAGAACTCCAGGCTGTCGGTGCCGTTCTTGAAGCACGGGGTAGTGTGCGACCAGGCGAAGCTTGAGCCGGAACCCTTCAGAGGAGTCTGGTCGCCACGGTTGTGAAGTGCAACACCGTCCTTGTTGCGGCATATGGGGTTGCTCGACGAAGCCGCGAGCAGCTGAGAGGAGATGCAGATCTCGTCGGACCGCGAAGAGATGGAGTCGCGGAAGGCAAGGGCGGAGCCTGCGCCCAGGAAAATGAGCGAGGGCTTCATGATGATTAGGAGACCTGTAGTTTCTGTAAAATTGAGTGTGATCTACACAACACAAAAGAGACGATGGACGAAAAACGAACAGAAGGAAATAGAGACGTGGCTTCGTCCCAAAGATCTATGCCCGATAAAAGCTAAGCTGTGCAACAAGTGGGCGGGATATGGGATCATATAAAGGCTTGCCTAAGAGCAGCTTGAGAGGCGTCAAGACCCTTGGCGCTTCGACTTGAAGCATGGCGGGACGGGGTTCGAGCTCGGCGCAGGCTGGACCAGCGTTTGGGATGCTCGCGGGGGCAGCATGGGAGCTGCGATGGTGGATGGTGGTGATGCGCGGGTGCGGGAGACGTGACAAGGCCCGCGAGCCTCGTCGACCCCGGAACCTGGAAAGTTTGGCCAGTGCCTGTGCCGACTGCCTGGCGACCCGAGTGGGAGGGAGGTCGGTCTTCTGCTGGGCCTGCTGCTGTTGCTGCATGTGCCTGTCTGTCCCTATCCTTTTTCCTGGCGGCGACTTTTGCGGATGTCCGCTGTCCACTGCAGTCCAGGTAGGTGTCCTGCTCGCCTAGGGCCGGTCACCCGTGGTTGCACCCCTCGTGGCTCCCCGTGGCTCCCCCAGTGGCAGAACGAGAAACAAGACTTTCCAAGCGGGTAACATCCCTCGGTAATTTCGTAAGATTGTCTTGTAACGAGGGAAAGGCTAGGCGACTCGTGAGCCGCGAACTCCCCGGCCCAATGGCACGCTGGCGTTATTTGACGGTTTGAGGTGACGGCAGCAGAGGGGCGGACAGGTTTGGAGGGCGCGTGCTGGATGTTTCCTGTGTCAAGATCCTCGCTGATGGGCGTCCCCAGTGTTCGAGGGGGTTGTGCGCTCGTGTCAGAAATGTAGCAGGAGCCCCCGAATTGTTGGGGGGGGGGGGGGGGGGCCAGCAGGAGGGGCGTTGCAGATCCAAGGGGTCGACAGCGAAGTGACACTGCTGCTGAGGCTTGAGCTTAGCACGCTTAGGCTGGTTGGCAGGTAGGGTACCTACCTCCTACGCTACTAGGCGAGGTACCTGTAATGTGGTGTTGCTGCAACGCTGAAGCCCCCCCCGGCTACCCCCAATCCTCCCCTTCCCTGCATGGACGATGTTTCCAAACGGATTCTGTGGGAGGTTATCAGGCGCAGCCGCTGCGAGAGGCGAAGGCAAAGCAAGCTTCAGTCTGAGGCCGACAAACAGGAGGTTGGAAGGCCCCAAGGAGAAGGAGTGCAGATTTGCTTTAAAGTTAAAATTTAAAAAAGCTGCGGCGTGTTAGAGGATGGGATTTGTCCGGGGCCGTTTCTTCGGCGCAGTGGAGAGGCAGGAGAATTACTGTTACTGCATCCGGAAGGAGAGTACCGTACTGCATAGTAAAGATCATTGAGACATGGGGGACGGGGGGCGCGGGATCCAATGCAGGTAGACGGCCTGCCTGTGCCTCGAAATAGCTGCTACCGTGCTTGTCAAGGAAAGTTAAGACGAGCGTACCACAGATGCGCAGCACATCATGGTCGATCTTTACACCGTGGGCGTGGGCATGGCACGGGCGTGGGTGTTCCAGAGTTCGACACTTCTCCCCGCGGTGCCGCTCTGCCCAGCTTGAGCCCTTACAAATAATGGCTTGCCTGCACGTAGAGGGCCGGGAGTTAGTGTCTTTATTTTATGGAGATGCGGCCTCTAGCTCCGTAATCCAAATCGCCATCGCCATGGAAGTGAGCCCATTCTCGCCAAAACTTGCTCGGCCACCACTCCTCCCGTCGGGGGTCGGTGTCCACCGAATCGATCTTGTTGCCGACAATAAGGTAGGTAGGGGAACGAGAATCCCAACACAATCTGTGAACCTTATCGTTCCTTACCTGCCTACCTTACTTGTGTACCTCACACTATTCGCCGGTCCGGGCCTCGGGTGGACCCAACTTCTCCAGAGACAGCTCCGCGGATAAAGCGGGGCACATCGGAGCTCTCAGCTGAGTGTTAGTACAGAAACACTGGGCTTTTCGTATGAACCTTTAGACAATTTAATTGACATCGTGACCTCATCTATAGACAGGCCCGTACTTGAACCTAGATCCGCCTGAACACACTACGAAGCTCAGTTCTTATCTTCCTTCGCCTCCAGCACGCCGCCCCTCTTCCGGAACTGGTCCGCGACGCTCTCCATCTCCACGGCCGGGAACCGCGGGTCCTTCTGCCATGGCAGGAAGTCGCTGCTCGCGACCATCCACCTCAGCACCACCCCCTCCATCCGCCGCCTCACGTCCTGGTACTCGGCCACCTCGGCCAGGTTGTGCAGCTCGCCCGGGTCGCCCGCGCGGTCGTACAGCTCCGCCGGCTCGTATAGCCTGTAGACGAACGTCCACCTCTTGTCGCGGCACGACACGCTCTTGCCCACGACCGTCGTGTCCTCGTGTTGCAACGCCGCCTTGATGTCGTACGGGTACGGCGCCTGCTCCAGCAGCGGCTCCTCGCTCGTCAAGAACCCGCCCTCCGTGAACGCAAACTCCTTGTGCTTCAGCGCCTCGCCCGTCGTCGTGTCCTTGCCCGCCGACGCGAGAATCTCCGCCAGCGACGTGCCGCAGTGGGGGAAGTGCTCGCCGATGCCCGCGAACTGTAACATCGTCGGCACGAGGTCGACCATCTCGGCCATCTCATCGTAGACGACGCCTTGCGGCAGCCCCGCGCCGCCGACGATCAGCGGCTCGTGCGTGAGCGAGTCAGACAGGCCCGAGGGCCATTTCTCGATCATGCCGTGATCGCCGAGATACTCGCCGTGGTCCGTGAAGAAGAGCGTGACCGTCGAGTCCCAGTGGCCCAGCGCCTTGGTGCGCTCGACGACCCGCCCGAACTGGTCGTCCAACCGTGAGATCATGCCGTAGTACGTCGCCATCACCTCGGACCAGATCTCGGGCGTTGCGCGGTGCGTGCCGTACCGCTCGCGGTTGAGCTGCATGTAGCGAGGCTCGTAGCCCGTCTGTAGTTAGATGTCAGTTTGCGATGTTCCCACACTGGATACGCGGGGCTCTCATAGCCAAGGCCCCCTTACCTTATCCTCCGGGCGGGTAGGCTGCCCCATCTGACTGCGGTCGTACATCGAAAAGTACGGCTCCTCGACCTGGAACGGGCAATGCGGGAAGATTAGCGGCATGAAGAGCACCCACGGCTTGTCAGTCGGCGGGTGCTCCAGCCACTTCAACGCGCCCCGCACGACAGCGTCGTCATAGTCGAGGGCCTCGTTGGGGTTCCTCAGTCCCTTGTAAAAGAGCCTCTTCCAGATGTTTTCCTTGTCCTCAGGCTCGGCCCTGCCGTCGCCAGCGAACCGCGGCACGAACTCGGGCGTCTCGAGGAAGCCGTACTCATCCAGAGACAGCTCAGTCACCGTTGGCGCGAAGGTGTCGCCGCGGGGCGCGAGGCATGCCACGTGGTACCCGCCCTTCGCTTTGAGCGAGCGGAACAGGTTGGGCTCCCACGGCTTGATGAGGTTCTCGAGCGAGCGGTGACCCGAGACGTGCGGGTAGTTGCCCGTGAACATACTGCAGCGCGACTGCGTGCACACTGAGGCCTGGACGAAGCAGTTTGTGAAGCGCGTGCCCTCAGCTGCGAACTTGTCAATATGCGGCGTCTTGACGACCTGTGCTTCTTGTTAGCACTTTGAGTCTCTTTGCCCCTCGAAATGAGAATTGACCTTGTTGCCATTGCAGCCCAGAGAGTCGTAGCGCAGCTGGTCCGGCATGAAAATGATGAAGTTGGGCTTGTCCACCTTCAGCCCGCTGGGCTTAGGGGGAAGCTCGTGGGGAGGGTGAACTTGGGGAGGTGGCATTTCGACGTTTTGACGGTTAACAGAATAAGGCTCTGGAACTCCCCCAATTGCAGCGATACGCTCAAGTCTTTGCCGGTATACAGTAAGATAACAGTGCCAGTCTTGAGGTCAGAAGTGGCTTGCGGAGAGCTGCGACGACTGGCTGGGAGAGGGCCAGCGACTCTAGATATAGGGGCCTCAACCTCTGCCCCGCGGCTGCTGTCGTCCCCGTGCTCGTGACATGCCAAATCCACACCCCATATCGACTCGCCAATCACGACTGGGCGAGGCGACGTTCACACGGCGATGCGCATCTCTCCATCGCACAACCGACACCCGCTGCTGTTATCCGGCGAGATCAGGTCACGAGTGGAGCTGGGGTGGGGCCAAGAAGATCCGGAAGCGTTGAGTCTGTTGGCCACGTTTGATCTGCGACGGGTTTTGACGACGATCCCTTCGATAACGACAACGGTCGTGCTGACATGTCACCGATCTGAAGCGATGGGCAATATCGAGCTGACGATCAGGGGACCCAACGATCTTGGAATGACCTGTCTCTGCGCCAAATGCCGACCGTCTGCAGCTTGCCGCTACTGTGTGGCTGTCCAAGCCGAAAGGCGGCTAACCGCCCAATGAGACGAACTGCTAGATGCCGGAGTGAGTCGATGCAAGCCATAGAACCGGACTATTGGCGCCAGGAACCACACACGTCGCTAATCACGACGGTCGCACACAAGCAGAAAAGCCAGGTTACAGTTCACCAGAGTGGCACGAGTTTGATCCAATTATGCAGCATTAGAATATACGAGTATTCTACAGCCCGGCATTCGCCTTCACCACACGGTGATTCCTGTTGTTCACACCGCGGGACAGGCCTCCCGGGGTAGTCGTTAAGTGTATGTACGTGATTTTGCGCCCGGAGCCGTATCCAAAAAAAAAAAGTCCGATGCACGATTAACTCCACAAACACTGGCCGATCCTCAGTTTGTGGATCGTGTACTGGATCAAAGTCATCGGTGCGCAGGGTATAAAGTGTGTGTCGTCGAACGCCATGCCATGTTGAAAAAAATGCTGAATCTTTTGTACAGCGGGTGCCGTTCTGTACAGGGGTTGTCCGGGCAAATCGGACGCTTGAAGTTTGGGTGCTTAGTTGAAACGCTCCTTCTCCCGCAGACCTCCGATCGAGTCCATATCGACCGAGTAGAACTGCGACTTGCTATCCTTCTCGTACGCGGGCAGCTGCTCGTCGCGAACGGGCTCAAGGCCGACGGAGCCACCGTCACCAACGCGAACGACCAACACACGGCCACCCTTGTTGCGGCCACCCTCGTCCTGCTCGTCGGGGAAGGTGATGTGGATCTCGGGAACGTTGTCGGGGGAGTGGGGGGCGGAATGGGGATTCTGGAGCATCGGCGAGCGGCCGTCCTGGCCGATGTAGAGGACGCTTGATCGGCCATCCTGGCTCGTCTGGATGGTAAGGTTGTGGTGGTTTCGGGCGCCCTTAACGTCCTGGTATGCGGGGAGCATCTCGCTCTGCATCCTTTGTTGCCTGCGGAGGCGGCGCATGAGGAAGAGTGTTGAGACAAGGAGAAGGGCGAAGAAGATGAGGGCGAGAACGACGATCATGAGGTTGAGCATGTCGCCGCCATCGTTGTCGTCGCCGCGGCGGACGATGATGTGGTTGTCGCTACGGCGGACAATGGGGCCGTTGCGGGAAATGAGGTTCTGGATGGAAGGCATTGTGTTGGTTTCGAGCAGGCCTGAGTATTACTGCAAATATCCCTTTGCTGAAGAAGTCGTGGGTGGGGAAGGGAGCGGTATTCGAGGTAATTATTAAAGAGTGGACGGCTGTAGAGCAGCATTTGTTAGCATCGGGAAGGGAGGTCTGTTGTTTGAGGGTCCGACGCCGGGTAAGACATTCTGGAGCACCGCCTGGCAGCACAAAGGGTTGACCCCATTCCGAAGTCTCCCTCTCACCGGGCAACGCAGCGCAATCGGTCTCCCGCAGGCGTGGGGTCGAAGGGGCGGTACCGTGTTGACGTACGTAAGGGATTAAGTCCTCTCTCTGTGGGCCGTCAGAGATTGTCGTAAGAATGCGCTTGTCTTTCGTGTCGTGGGTATTTTTGGGTATGGTTTTTGGTTTTCTCGAGGAGATAGTAGCGGGATTAACGATAGGACGGAAAACAGCCAAGTGAATGAAGGCGGGAATTCCAAGGGTTACGATATTAGGGAATGACTGAAGGGGGTACTAAGGTAGCGAGCGGTAGACAACACGGTCCTGCAACGTACAGCAAGGACAACGACAATTGAACAAAAGTTGTTGAAGAAGGAAGAGAAGAAGAGGAGAAGAAATCGAGAAGGGAACGAGGAGGGATATGTCCTGGAAATGAACGACCGGGGGGGCTTCAGCCAGCAGCAGCCAGGTGCGGTGTGCGAGGTGGTGTGTGCCAGGGACGGGCTTGGGGTGGAGGGCGCATTGGGACTGCTGGGCGCGGGCATTGGACGCTGGAGGAGCCTGGCAGGAACGGACGATGGAGCCATTCCTGTTCTGGCCCGGCATCCAGGATGTGTCGAGAGGGCCAGCACGTAGCGACCCAGCTTATGCAGTTGCCAGTGACAGTCGCTGCACAGCACAGCACATACACACACATGGGCCCCCCCTCGATCGATGCCTCGATGCTGCACAGAGCAAGTAAGCGCTGCTCCTGCGAGAGAGCTTCCTTGGAGTGGCCCCAGGGGAATGAGCGGATGCGTCGCCCACCTTCCCTACCGTGGAATCCAGAGCTCCATTCTCCTACGGCGGAGTGGGACCGAAGCCGGGCTGGACTCCATCGTTGAGCCCATTCTGGCCAGCACAGCCCTGGAGTGATATGGGATGGAAGCAACGCTCCAAGATTGAGCGCATCTGACAGGCGCGAGCGATTCGTCAACGGGCGGCTGCAATTTCCGCCATTGGCCAATAGCGGTGACCTGTACCTGAAAACAGCGGGTCCGCCCGGGGAGCCGCCTTGAAACGGCGCCAGTCATTGGGTGGCCGTTGGCCGTTTCCGAACTAAGCTCATAGGGCCCCCGGCCGCCCCCTGCAGGGGTGCATGGCCGAAGGCTCGTGTGCAAAGTGAGTCTGGCCGTGGCTGCGACCTTGGACCTTGGCCCCGTCCTCCACTGGCTCTGCTCTGCTCAGCGGTGCTGGCTGCTGGCTGCTGGCTGTTGCTGTCTCTTGCCTCGGGCGGCAGTGACGAAAAGCTGGGACTCCCCCTTTCCGTGCAATCTGGACTCGCAAATCAGCACCCACAGTGGACTCGCCTGTGGTGGGTCCTGGAATAGAACCACGCGGTTAGCGTCGTGATGGCATCCCTTTTGAGAAGGAAGGAGCGTCAGCAACCCGGCAGCAACAAACAAACAACATCCAAAAAGAATAACAATCCCTCGCCTCAGCAAGTCAGCATCCACCATCCGCATCCGCCCATCCGCCATATCGGTCCCGAGCATTATCGAATCTCCTTCTCGGCTTCCCTCCTCTCGCCTCCTCTCTCGCCTGCCTCTCGCCTCGCTTCAAATCACCTCGCTTCCCCTTTTGGCCTGTTCGTGGCAGCTCAACCATCCATTCTAAGGCCAGGGGGACAATACCACGAGGGCGCTTATGCCACTCGATCTCGACCCGAATCGCGGACTCGATTAACATCAAAGTTTGCTGCGTCCAACAGTCCAGCCCTGCTTTGGAAGGTGGTCCGTCTCCTGACCATGGAACTGGATATGGATATGGACATGACCAGCTTATCTCCTCCGCCGCCCTGAACTGACAGGCTGACTGACTTGGCCTTGGTCTCTAGACCCACGATGCAAATGTCAAATCAGGTTTGCTCACGGCCACCCCCTTCTAGAAGAGCATGCTCCTCATTCCTTTTCCTCTCCGGCTCTTCCACCATCGGACGGCGGCAACCTCCCGATGCCAGAAATAGCTTCCAGCTCGAGCATCGGCCACTTGTTCAGTCCATGCCTGTGGAGCACGGTCCACACCAGCGACTCCAGCCCAAGAGCCTCTTGGTCCACGTTCCTCGTTGCCCTATGTACGAAATTACCGGCTGATGGGCACGCCTCACGCTCACACCTGGGCACACGGCACCGCGACGCCCTCGGCAGCTATCGCACAACAAATCCAAAATCCTGCCCTGCGCGTCCCGCAGCGATCTAAGCATAGCCTTTTCGTCCGGCTCCGCCTCCCGGTTCCCATTGTCGCACATCCTCCTCTTTGGGGCGATTCACGAGATTTCTGGAATGAGCGCCCCTCAGGCCGAGAGACACACGAGGTCTTCATTTCCTTCATTATTGCTGCATAGCACCGTGCACGGATATTGCATTGTCCAATACGGCAGTCAATCTCACCTCCCATTCTTTTTATCCCGAAGCCCCATGTTTCTCCGGATCCGATGCAACCTTGGCCGCTTGGCCGTCACCTCAACCCCTGGCCGCTGATGAATGCGGCTCAAGCCACTTGCGGCGTCATGTTGTGGCGTATACCTCGGCTCATTTCGCACCTCGACCCAGGCCCACTAGTCATGAGCGACGGGCCACGGCTCGGTCTGCTGCTCCAGCAAGATGATTTCGGAGCAGTGGCCAACACCGGTCAACGTCGGCCAGCCCGAAATGGGCCCACTCGGTCCCGATCGATTACACAACGACTCACCTCCTGCCGGTTGACGCGCCTGAAGCAGCTTCGACATTCTAAGCTTGACGGCATGCGGCGACGTGGCTTGATGAAAACGCCGCATGCCGTCAGCCACCCTGGCAGCCTGTTGGGTGCCTGAATCCCATTGACTGCCGCCTCGGAGGAATCTGCAACCTGCAGAAGACGATACGGACAACGCCGGCACAAACTCTGTCAGAACTGTGACCAAGCTGGCAAGGTCGTACCGAAATAAGACCTCACACCGACAGCGTGGTAGTGACATTGATCACCGCTGCCTATGACATGGCTTCTACAACCGCAAGATTGTCAATCACCATGGGCAGCATGGACAGGCGGTGAGCACAAGGTCCAGACGGACGATGCCTGACAAGACGGCCAACAACGACTGAACGGTGCAGAAACCAGGCTGTACCCATCATCCTGCGTTGGCGCGAATCTACTGTCCCAACATCAATACCGCTCTGTTTGGGACCTTGGCCAAACACTTCATGCTTCCAAACCAGGATAAGGCATCCGACACGTTGCGATGCGCTGGTTGGACAGACAGCTGCAGTTTCGCCACCAATGCTCAAAGAGCTTGAGCTCCCCAGTGTCTATCTCAGCGGTCACCATGAACTATGTCGGTCATTTCATAGGGTCGGAAAGAGGCGGCCACAAATTTCGGCTCACGAAGCGTCAGTGGTTGCTCACTGGCTTCCGTGAGTGCACGTATCCGTTGCCATGCTGCCAGAGCCCCGCGTTGGCCACCAAGATCCAAGGATAGATCTCCGTCTTGTGCGCTGGTTCCAGCACCGCTGAGAGCGGTGTGGCACTCTTCAGCGGTGATGCGAGTGAAACAACATTGGGAGATGTCTGAGTGAGTTTGCAGCCAAGCGACTGCTTGTCGGCCACATCGACATCGCACAACGGTGACCGACTGGGAGATCCAAGTGCTGATGGCCAGCGCTGTCTCAGCACAAATTACTCGCAGAGCGCGTCGTTGAGATGCATGTCCACTTGGTCAATGTCGAAAAAGCAAGCATATAGCGGTAAGCGATGTGTCTGACCAGCCAGATTATCTCTAGCCAACAAGGCGCCCGTCGAAGAAACTGCTGTCAAGGAGGATGGTTTTCTCGTGAATACGCGCATTTGAGTTCTCGACTGCTACTCGGGCAGAAAATCGCGGCTGTCTTGTGCGACACACATTTTCCGCCAACGACATCATGTTTGCCTGCACCACTGGTTTGGATGGCTTTGGACCGCATTGGACGGCCATGGCGGCGATAGCTTTGCATGTTTCGAGGCGGACAGGCAGCGACGCCTTAACCAACATACTGCTGGTGCTGCCACTGCTGTGGGACACCTTGCACGACAGACCTTCTTCCAGGCCAACTATCTGGCGCCGCAGTCGTTTTGTTGAAAGCGGGGCAACCTTGATATATTCTTGCGCTTTGCTTTTGCCACCGCATTCGGTCATACTATGGTTTTTGCAGGATCTCTTGTGGCGCCCAGAGACACTGAAGCCCTGAGCCCGACGATAACATTTCGTTGGACCGACTGCTTCGGCCGCATTACCGGCCGACGCAGTAGCCAAACCATTGGATGAGCAAAAGCAAAATGCTCTGATGCGCCCCTCTTGAGGCGAGCAGCATGCCCTGGGTCGCACGACATTGAAGAGGCAAGCGCCAGGGAAGTACGTGGGCGACACAGAGACGTCAGCCCGTAAAAGGCCATGTATGTCTGGCGTTCCAGGCCATGATTGGAGACAAGTCACCGAGGGACTCCCAGCATGAAGTATCCCGTAACCACAGGCCCCACGCAACACCGCCCAAATGCATAATGATCACCATGCCTCCAGCCCTAGAGCCTAGAGCCGAGAGCCTAGAGGCCGGACCACGATGGCTCGCACTCACAGCAGGCATCGCTGAGCGTTGACGATCCCTACCTTGAGCTGCTTCTAGCGTGCGATCATCCAATCAGGCCCTGTCCGAGAGCGTCAGGGAAGAGCGCGGGCGGATCAGGCCGTCTGGAATGGGAGCTGCCCGTGACTGGCTGCTTTTACCGGCAAAGTTGAAACACTGAAACATGGAACGACATCCCCGCCTGAGTGGATCCCAATCCGGGGTCGAATTTTCGGGCGGTCTTTGGGGGATTTCCATGGGAGAAGAAAAAGTTCCTCAAAGTTTCAAGGAACCCCGTAGCCCCGAACAGACAGACAGACGTGCAAAGGTCGCCTACCAGGCACCTCGCTCCGTGAACACGGCGGTTTCCTAAGACCCGCTGGCCAGAGCAGTATGACATGCAATTGTGCCTCGGTGGCCGATGTCGCACAATGACAAGCCGCATTAGCGACGGCGCGCACGGCAGGCCAGACCATCATATCTCATTGCTCAGCCATCACCTTGGCCTTTTGCGTTTTGCGAGAGGACGAGCGTTTCGCGAGACTGGCAGCCACAGCATTGGAGGGGAAAGCAGCAGCAACACCCACGAACGACATCGGCAATAGACTGCGAAACATGTCAGTCCCAACCAAGAGGGCCCCGTCCACACCAAGAACCGTGGTTGTCGCTCAGGACTTGCTTGTCATTGACATCTTTAAGGGGGTGAGGGGCCGCGCCCCGGATGCAGTGTGACGCTGAGGGAAAAGCTGCTTGTTAGAGATGAACGCTAACAGGCGATGAGCGGCGGGATAAGCCTGGCACGTGTGGGCACTGAGAACAAGTCATTCCCAGTCCGCCGACTCGGACAGCGCTCGAATCGCAGCGTCCTTTTTGGGCTGCCAGCCAATGCAACTGATGTAGGTTTGACAGGGCGTGATGGGACGGGAGAAGCTCAGGGTCGAGACGGCCCCATCGAACGGGTTCGTACCAAGGACAAACGTTCAACGGGTCGTCTGTCAGCCGAGGGATGGCAGAACAAGAACATGCCGGCGCGGTCGCCAGTGACATTACAGCATTCCGGGGCAGGTGCTCGTATGGCGAAAGATTGCGCTCGCGTGCCATGCGCCGCCGCAAAGATGGAGAAGAATCACACGAATGGACGTTCCTTAGTTTATTTCTCATCTCTCTTTCAGAGTTCACGTTGCATCTCGCCCACTCTTATTCCACCCCTTGCTTGTCTTTTTTTGGGGCGAAGAGCGAGAGCTAAAGCGTGGCCGAGATAGACTCGGCATGGATGCGACGAGGGTTCAGTGTTGTTTTGTTTCCTCCCTTTCTTAATGTCTGTCTTATTGACGACGGCAAGAAATTGGCGATAGATGTAGCGACTAATGGTATTGGCACCGTACCGGTGGGTTCACCATGTATTGAAAACATGGGACCCGACCACGCGAGCATCGATGGACAGAATACCTGCCCTTATTCAACAGGTTTTCTTTCCTCGGCCTTGTCATCCCTGTACTTATCAATTAACTCGCCGTTGTCGGTGGCCGGGGAACGGCAAACGTGGTGGCTCTTGATACAGATGTAGTCAGTCATTCGATACTGACTTGCTCCCACGGATGCGTACTGCCCCTTCTTACACCTACCCACTTCAGTATATTGGCATCTCTCCCTCTCTCCGACGGCGTCTGTGGCAGGATTGACGGAATCGGGCTACGTGATCCAGCTATCCAACGTGGTACCAGCGCAACATTGAACAGCGGCGGGTGTCCTTTCTTGCAGAGTAGTATGATGCCCCAAACTGGGAATCTGTCTACTTCTCTTGGACCAAAACGAGGCAACACAGGGCCAGGCAGCACGCGAGATCGCACACGACGAGCCTCGTCAACCCGCTCTTGTACCTGACGGACAATTGCCCTTTTCAATCTGAGAGATGGCTACACGAGCCGAGGAAACGTGCATTGAAGAAACGACAGATCCTTTTCGTTTCGCTTTGCGATTCTCTGGGAGGCTTGGCTGTTGCTCCTGCCCCAGAATCCCTGAAGATCATACACGGAACTCGGCCGGAACAAAGTTGGAAGTACACATCCAGTACCTACCGCCGCCCCCTGACCCTGAATATCCACACTCCAGTCTGGTTCGGGGAGAAAAGTCGAAGCGACGCAACGCGACACGGCGCAAGAGACGGCAGGGCGACATAGCCTCACACGTTCGTCCTGGGAAAATCCGGGGTTATGGCAGTCGGCAGCGACCTGTCAATCCTCATCCACGGTTCGCCCGTCCACGAGAGGCTGCATCACAGCACTCAGACAGCAGACAGCCACAAGTTTGTCGGCGACGAGAAAACAAAACAAGCAGCTGCGGCTTGCTGCTCGTCATTGAGCGTCTCTCTTACAAGGCGGTCCACACGGTTGCTGCAGAGTTGTGGTTCCTTGCCCATCCCCCTGGCCCGACTTCTTTACCTCGACCCTGGTCTGCCCCTCCACAACCAGTGCTGCCCAGGTGCCGTAGTCCGTTCGTGCTTGTTGAGGTCCTTGGTGCGCAGCGAACAGGCTGCTAGTTGTTATACGGTATACGGGCAGGCAGCGGGAAGCGAAGGAGCGTGATCAATCTGACCTGTCGCTCATTACATCACTTGCGGTCCTGAGGATTATCTCAGGGTCAGGGACGATACGACACAAGCCACGAGCGAGCGCTGAGCGCAGTCGCACGCACTGCTTGTTTCCTCCAGAAGTAGCCGTCTACAGTGGGTATACTTCGCCTGCATTGAGTGAGTATCGAGCCATCGTCCGTCCCGGGCTCCATAAACACCAGCGCAATTCGTCAGCTCAGCGGAGCAGCGAGCAGCAGACTCGTCAACGTCCGTTTGTTCAAGGAGAGAAGAAGACGCAAACCACGTCGCCCCCAAAGACACTGCATAGTACAGGTATCCGTAGGCAGTTGCAACAGCCGGCCACGCCCCCATTCTGCTGCATCTTACCGGTGCCTCCCCCCCCGGCCGAAGAACGTCTATTGGGGGATCTGTGTGCCGCGCAACAGCCAACCCACATCTCTTTTGTCAGCGTTGTCGGCATCGCATCCCAGCTGCATCTCTTGGCTCCGTCAACGAGCGCCTCCCCGAGCAAACAGACCCCCGTCAGACGCTAAAAAGACGGCAAGCCCCCTTCACCCCCCGGCAGACGGGGGCGGTTTTGCTCTTGACTAGTCTCGTCCTAGCGCCTCCCGCCCGTGGCCTCCCTCGATTGGACTCGCCGCCCATTGTTCAGTGTTCAGTCCGGCCCAGCAGAGTCTCTCGCAGAGAGACGTCCAGCCCCAGCCCCAGCCCACCCTGAACCAAACCCAAAGCCAAAGCAGAGAGCCACAGCCAGAGGCGAACCAGAGCCATAATCACAGCCAGAGGCGACCCTCGGACCGCCAACGGCACGGGTACCATACCTTGGTTGAGGAAAGGTTTGGCGTTCTGTCTGATCTTGTCAAGGCGACATCCGTCAACCTTACCTTGTTAACCCGGCCAGATTGGGACAGAGATCTGGCCGATCGGTGGTGATTCGCTCACTCTATTTGATTCTGGGCCCGCTACGTCGTCGTCCTCGTTGCTCACAAGACGAAGACGAACACGCAGACGCCGCAGCGCAGCGCAGCGGCCGGCAATCTTGTTCATTTCACCCTTTGCATCCTTTGCACCCTGGGATCTGACCCGAGCTCTGTCGGTATTCCGCTTCGTGTCTTGAATCTCGCCTGCAGCGAGCTACCTTAGCTCTACGCGTCCACGTACTCACTCGTACGGTTCCCCTTCGCAGTGCAGTACACAACGGTACGGGACTCCAGTCTGTCGAGTACCTGACCCTGTTCCATCTGGTCTGGTCTGGCCTTTTGGTCTCGTCTGTCTCTGCTGCTCCGCAGTGGCCCACACTCCCGGCTCCGCGCGCTGCATCTAATCTGCATTCTCGCTCGCATCGAGGAGCAGAAAGGGTACATCCAGCGTCGACGCACTACGACAGCATCGGATACACGTTTCTACCTTGGCGGCCGGGTCACCGTCTTGCCTCTGCTCCCCCTTCCCACCGACCCAGTGAGCAAACTGCCTGCACGAGGCCCTGCAACCCTGATCCTGGCCCCATCGTCTGGTGGTGGTTTTGCTGCTGGAGCAAGTCGAGCGCAGTCAGTCGCCTCTGGGCTGCCACTCGCATTGGATCGCGAAACAGAGAGTACAGAGTAGTCAGGCTGTTTTGCGCATCAGCACCAGCACCAGCAGCAACATCTGGAGTGGCTTTCTGTCTCTGTTGTTATCAGGCTTCTCCGATGCTCCACGCGGCCCTCTGAGAACGTTTTTTGGGTTTTGATCTGGCTTGTCTGCCTGGCTGGCCTGTGGGCTACCCTTTTGCCCTCTGCCTGCCTAGAAGTAACCTTAACTAGAGTTACCTGGTGCCTTGGGTTCGGTACAATCGCAATACACCCCAACGTCTCTCCCTGTCGTGCCTGTGGCCTGCCGTCGGAGACCAATCGCAAATAGCCTTCCCATTCCAAAAGGGTCCCGAGAGACTCAGACTCAGACTCGCCGCACCCATCATTCTTCGATTCTTATTATCTGGGACGGACGCCTCGCTGCATTTTGCTCTTTTTCTCTTTCTCTTCCTGCCCGCACCGTCCGCCGACCTACTTTTCCATCTCTCATCGTCTTTTTTTGTTGTCTATTCTGCTTTCTCCCGTCTCTTCGTCGTCTCGCTCCGCCGGACCGTCACGCATCCACGTCCTGGGACACTTTGTGCATGGGGAACAAGACCGGACGACACCTGAAAGCGAGCCGTCCAGACCAAGCAATTATCTTACACACGCACCTGCCGAGGTACCTACTTCTACGACAGCGGCAGCCTCAGCCAGACAGATACGCACACACGCGACAGACTGCATACGCCTTTCGTCCCGAATTTTTCGACGTTTCGAACCCCGGGGATTCTATTCTGTACATGCCCCGTCGCTGCACTCTGCCCTAATAGCTGCTCTTTTTTTTGGACCCGAGCACGCTCGACCGCCTTGGCTTGGCCCTGACTGAAGTTGGAGTCAGAAACAGAATCGCCTTCGCGCAGTCATCAGTCAGCCAGCGGACGGATCTTGCTCCACGAGGTTGATTGGACCTCTCGTTTACGTGTCGATACCGAACCGCACCGCACCGCACCGCTCTGCGCCCAGCCCAGCCCGGCACGCCGTACGCAGTACGCAGTACTCTACTTCCACACGGCACGAAGTACATGGGCAAGGTACCCTTCGCTGTCTTGGCCCCAGCTCAGCTCCGTCGACTTCGCCGGCCGCACGCATAAACCGTCCATTCAAAGCTGCAAACGAACATTTAGCTTTTTTGTCAAGCCGCGCATCACATCATTGGAGACGAACGCTCTCGCTCGTCCGCACGCACAAGCCAGAGATACCGGATACCAGAGACCAGAGACACTTTTGCCCTTTTCGCCCTGCAAAAGGGCCGATCTGGCGTCACTGTCCATCAACTTTGCCCTACGGACCCAGCCGGTCAGCACCACGCCACGGGTACCTTTTGATAGAGACGGAGGACCTGAAGAAGGGGAAAAAAGAGTCAGAGGCAAAACGACTGCCATCCAACGGCGGGGGAATTTGCCCTTACCAAAAAAAAAAGAGTTTGGGTAAGTGGGATTCTGAATTCGCCCATTGCCCATTGTCATATGTTGGACAGACTGTGCAAACTGTCTCTCCCGTCCCCTGTCGGCCTGGGCTGCACTCGATTGAGCTGCACTTGTACGTACTTGCACTTGCACTACGCGACCTTGCCTTACCCTTCTTTCTCTGCCTTACCCTTACTCACCTCACCGTGTGGGTATTCTGATCCTCCCGTCTCCTGTCTGTCCTGCACGCTCTTCTGCTTCTCTTCTTCCCCTTCTCCACTGCCTCTTTATTTCTCTCTGGCATCGTTGGCTTCGTTGCCCTGCTTTTTTACCTTACTCTGTTTCCCATCCCTCGCATCTTGGGCCACTGCCACCCCCGTCCACCCCCCGTCTGCCATCCATCAATCAGGGCAGCCATCCATCCTCCGTCCAGCGCCCGTCCCTTTGGCTCCATCCTTCAGGTTCAGGGCCCCCTACTAGCCCTCGGGTGCTAAGGTACTGTAAGGTAATGGAACCTTCAACTCCTCAGTCTCCAGCACCAATGCACCCCCGGCCCTATCCTTGACAGCGCTGGACGGTGGACACCCCCCAAGCCAGAGAGCTCCATGTCAGCTCCCCCCTTCAAACCTGCCCCATCCCCTCGCTGGCCCTCGTCCCCTTCCCCTCCCACGCCGCTAGCCTCCTCTGCCGGGTACGGGTACGGGTACCTCAGCTGCAGCCAGCGCGCAGCGAGAGGGACGTCGAGGTACACAGCAAGTAGCACATGCTGTACCGACCATGTACCTCCAGGCTCCTCTCTTCTCCTCTTCCCCCTCCCAGAGCCCAGAAGCCTAGAGGCCCTTCTCCGCCCGTCAAAGGCAGTCAGTCCCAGTCATAGTCCTGGTTCCACGGTCCACTGGCCGCCTGTGGCAGGCCAGGCGCCGCTGTCTAAGGGTGTCTCCTCCAGATTGGATTGCGCAAAAAAATCTCCTACAAAGTTATTAGCTGCCCGCTCCCGTCTTGTCTTTGCCCCAGCTGGCAGCGCCCGCTACATCATCAATCGACCTAATCAGCCTTACCGCGACGCTTTATTCTCACTCTTTTGCCGTCGTTTTCCCTCCTCGTCATCTTCATTCATCCTCATCACTCGCCTCGCCTCGCCTCGCCCTCACCTTCCTCCCTCTTCTCCCCCTTCTTCTGTCCATATTCACCTCACACATACATACAGAACCCGCTGTGTTTCTTTTCGTCTACCCACGGTAGTTTGCCTCACCTAGGTACATACATAGTCTTGCACCTGTTCTCCCTCTCGCCCTGCCCTCGCCCTCGCCTTCGCCCTTCTCTCTCTCCTCTCCTCCTCTCCTCTCTGCTTTCTCCTCCCTTTCGGTCAAAACCCCCCGCCCCCAACAACCCGAACGGCCTTGCTTTGCGCTAGAATCCGCCCCCAGTCTGCCTGGTTTTGCTGACGCCGCCGTGGGCTCCCTTCGTTTAGTCCGCGCGCCATAGAAAATTCCTGGAGAAAGTCATTGTCGCAAAGAGAAAAAGTTCACACATACGTCGTATATAATTCACCAGCAAAAAAAACCAAAACCCCCCCTGCAGCCACAGAGACAATATAGCCCCATTATAGACGGCCGCATTCAACCTCTTTGTCTGCATCCACCCATTGCAGCCTGCTGCCGGAAACCAAAGAAAACCAAACAAAACCAAACGAAACCCAGCAAACACACCACCGCACTGCGATCCCTTTCCTCTCCGGCCTCCGAAAACTCTCGCACTCGACCGCCTCCGACACTCGACCGCACTGCGCGACTGGCTTGCCCTGCACAGAGACCACCCACGACCATGACGACTACCGTAAGTTGCTCCCGTTTACTCCACGTGAGGTCCGATGGGGATGAGCACCGGATCGCAGTGATGCGAGCGCGCGGCCGTGTGTCTCAAGACTGCGCCTAGCTAGCGCGATCACGGCCATGGCCCTTGGCCCGAGTCGCCAATTCGGCGCTCGGAACTTCGCCTAGACCTGGCAAACAGCTCAAAAAAGCTTGCCTCGCGCCTGCCATCTTTCCCTTCCGCTCCTCTAGTCTTCGCTACCCATGGCTGCCACGTCGCTAACCTGTCACGTCTTCCAGGCCCGGCCAAGTCGGTTTGGAAACTTCCCACCTATGGCCAACGGACAACAGGAAAAGTCGGCCTCCGGCGTGGCTCCAGGCTTCGGCGGCGCCAACCTGTACACGCAGAACATTTGGAACACGCCGTACACGGGTTCGGGAAAGAGAGACATTGCCAACACTAGAGGTACGTTCGCTGACGGCCCCAGATCGCTGGCGTCTTGTGTTTGCGCGGGAACTGACATTTGGGCGACAGGTGTCGATGACGCTTTCACCACACAGCCATCCGGATCCGGTGCTCTCGCTGCGAACTCAGAGGCAGACACCTGGACTCAGAGGCCCTGGAACCAGGACGCCCCCCAGACTCGATCCGGCTCCGGCAGCACATCGCCGAACCGCACACGCGACAGCCTGCACAATACCTCGTCATTTTTCGAGAACAATGCTATCGGGCAGGGACGGAATTTCATCAACGGCCGACCGAAGTCATACCTGGAGGAGGACAAGGAGAATGCTACCTTCGGGCACAGCTACAGCAATTCCTTCGCCGACGCGGCGTACGCCCGACAGGAGAAGCGTGGCTCGAAGGACAATGCGTTCCTGAGCCTTGGAGTCGTCGGTGCTCCCTCCAGAGACAGCAGCATTCCTCCCTCGCGCCAGTCTGACGATTCGCACCACTCGCCCCCTGCCTTCCGAGACACATTTGTCTATGGCCACACGCCGAGCAATTCAATTGCCTCGACCCGCCCGACCATCCCTGGCCACTCCTCCTCCTTCCCCTCGCAAACCACCAACAACCGGGCCTTCATGGCGAACAGCAGACAGATGGACGATTCAGACTTGGCCCCTCAGTTCAAGAAGTCCCTCACCATGGACGAGGGGGCCGGAATTGCCCAGACCATTGCTGGTGGCGCGCCGGGTTTCCAGTTCAACCCAGGGTCTCAGCCCTGGAGAGGAGATGTCAACGGGAGCTTTGCCATTGCGGGGGACCCGTACGCCGATGCCGTGGCTCCGTACTTCCAGGGCAAGCGCGGATCTACTGACCGCATCGCTGGCCAATACCGTGCTGTCACCAGCCCCAAGACATATGCCCCTCAGCCGTCTGACGCCTGGGCTGCGAGACCAACGTCCCGTGACATGAGAATGGGCTCGGACGGCGACCGCCGGACTCCCGTCCCGGCCTTCATGACACCGCAAGCCCCATTCTACCCTGCCCCCTACTACAACCCCAACTTCGCAGGCCAGTACCCCTTTGATGTCTACGGACGACCGCCGATCCCCATCCCTGGCTACGGCCTGCACATGTCCGCTGCGCCGTACTCTATCCCAGGTGTGATGCCCATCCGTCCTAGCAAGGATCAGGACCCGGGCAAGGGTGTACGCAGCGCTCTGCTCGAGGAATTCCGATCCAGCTCCAAGTCCAACAAACGCTACGAGCTCAAGGATATTTACAACTTTGTCGTTGAGTTCAGCGGCGACCAGCATGGATCGAGATTCATCCAGCAGAAGCTGGAGACGGCAAACAGCGACGAGAAGGACCAGGTCTTCCGCGAGATCGAGCCCAACGCCATTCAGCTGATGAAGGATGTCTTCGGCAACTACGTCATCCAGAAGTTTTTTGAGCACGGCAACCAGGTCCAGAAGAAGGTCTTGGCATCCCAGATGAAGGGCAAGGTCGTAGATCTTTCGGTGCAGATGTATGCCTGCAGAGTTGTGCAAAAGGTACGAAACTAGGTTGAGATGTTACGGTATGGGTTGACTGACTTTTTTTTTTTAGGCTTTGGAACACGTGCTTGTTGAACAGCAGGCAGAGCTGGTCAAGGAGCTGGAGCCTGAGATTCTCAGGGTTGTCAAGGACCAGAACGGTAATCACGTGGTGCAGAAGGTCATCGAGCTCGTGCCCCGCCACTACATTGACTTTATCATGGACTCATTCCGTGGTGCTGTTAGCCAGCTGGCATCGCACATGTACGCTTGCCGAGTCATCCAGCGCATGCTTGAACACGGCACGGAGCAGGACAAGGAAACCATCCTTGCTGAGCTGCACAACTCGACTCAGAGCCTGATCATCGATCAGTACGGCAACTACGTCGTGCAGCACATCATCGAGCATGGCAAGCCCGAAGACCGGTCGAGAATCATCAAGCTTGTCATTTCTCAGCTCGTCACCTTGTCCAAGCACAAGTTTGCTTCCAACGTCGTCGAGAAGTGCATCCAGTACGGAACTGCGGAGGAGCGCAAGGGAATCCGCGAGCAGATCACCTCGCAGGCCAGTGACGGGACCAGCTCGCTCCAGCTGATGATGAAGGACCAGTATGGCAATTACGTCATTCAGAAGCTTCTGAACCAGCTGGAGGGCGCCGAGCGGGAGGCGTTTGTTGACGAGATGCGGCCCCAGTTCAACACCCTGCGGAAGACCAGTACCAGCCGACAGATCGCCGCCATCGATCGGCTCATCTACGCCGCGCAGGCGACTCTCTCCAAGTCCGGTGGCTCTCAAGCCGACACCAACTCGGCGGCGCCGACCCCCGTCCTGACGATGGAGCCCAACAGTCCCCAAAGTAGCAGCCCTCCGAGCACGAACGCCAGCGCCGTCGGCGAGGTGGCGGATGACGACAACAAATCGGGAGTTCCCGGCGGAGTGAGCCTCAAGGTGCAGGTGGAGGACGCCTAAGCGCGCAGCTCAGCACACGAACCTTGCATGGACATGACGGCGTCTACGGTTTGCTTCGAGGTCTTACGGACATGCATCATGACACGACACGGAATTCGACGATCCCTGCCGTGGGTATTTACCATATGCCAGAGCCTGGCTGGTCATGTGTTTCGCATACGATCAGGATATCTCCACCTAATCTCTTGTTTACAACTGCCCCGGATATGCAAAATTCAAACACAACCATCACATACATGGCTGGCATGGTCATAACGGTAGAAAATTGTTTGGACAAATACATTGGGGGTTTCCAAAAAAAAAAGGACATGATCTCAAATATGCGGGTTCTTGGGTGTCGCTCAGTTGCCTGGCCCCCGGTTTCTGTTTCTCTTTATTTTGTCATCGCCAACGCCTCGCTTGTTTCTGTCTATTTTATTCTCTCTCCCAGGCAATGACTCTGCTTGAGAACGGAAATGATTGAAGGGGGCGCGCGGGATCCAAGGGGAAAATGGCTGAGACAAAAAGAACTTGGGAGAATATCGGTGAAGGGGAAGGGAAGCAGATCTTTATAAGGGGTTTCCGGTTCATCACACACATCACACAACAACAGGGCATCTTGGGGACATGGGCGGTCGGTCATTGGGGGCGAAGTTGAATTTTTTGTCTTCATGTATCTTATTGGATTTGCTGTGTCTATGCGATACCAGTCTTAGCTCGACGGATGGTAGACCTGTCAATAGACTTGAGTAAGAAATCACATGTGTTGAGCTGGTGAGGCACGAGAAAAACGATGAGGGTCGAGGGGGAGCCTCCAATAGACTCTGGCCTATTTGTCACGTTCGTGTCGGCATTTGAGGGAGGCGGCTTACTCAAGCTCGGTCCGCCGAGGGAACCATGAAGCGTTGGAAGCATTGACAGGGAGTACTATGACCGCAATGGACTGTGCCTCAAGGTAGAGACTACCCTGACGAATTGAAGCCATTGCCAGCTCTAACCCCTTTCATCACGCTCCATATTAACTAGCTTTTACTATCAAGCTTTTGTATTGTAGGTATTGGGTAGAATGCCAACTTTTGTGGCGTTTGATGAGACCAGGACTATTGTGTATATACCCTGCGGGCTAGGAGTGTTCCGGGCTGACGGTGTGTCATAGGATCGTCGGGAGAGACAGGAATGTGCCTCGTTTCTGAATGGGAACCGTGATGCTCCTTGACTCGGAAGCTGATGGAGTATCACGGTTGTTGGCAGCCTGTCGGGTGCGCACTTGTACGATTTTCGGGGTCCTTTCGGGATCGTGATTAGGTAATTAGCTCATCGCCAATTACATCATTGCCGATATTAAGCGGCAGGCGGGACCCAAGCTTTAGCCTCCGACATTGGCTCCGGGACGCCCCTGCGCAGCTCCCACGTGTCACCCCAAAGGTAATTACATCGTGGAAATTGCCGGTTCCCCTCCGTATCCCATTTCCCACCACGACACCATTCTATTCTCCCTTTCTTTCTGTCCTTCCCACACTCGATAGCCCGATGTAACGCTAGACATACAATGTCGACCACCAGATTAACATTCCTCTACCCGCATCTTTACCGGACCGCCGCACGAGCAACCGAGACGACAGCGTCGCGCGCCCCGAGAACATGCCGAAGACGAGCCGCCGAGGTTCGGAGTCGGGGCTATGCCGCCTTTGCGCCCACGCCGGGCGCCCAGCAGTCGGGCTTTGCCCCTAGGCACGGCAAGGGCATCGAACCGGTGACGATCGAGGGCGACAAGGTGCGAAAGCCGGCGCCGACACCTGCGCCTACACTTACACCGGAGAACAAACCGGAGGCTTCTCCCGCAGCTATTAACGCCGCTGCTACGGCCGCTGCCCAGGCGGCGGCGACGAGCAACAGCCCGAAAGCCGGCGGTTCAGCGGATGGAAACGACCAAACGACGTCGCCGTCGACCGAGGAAGTCCTGTCGAAGGAGGCGGAGGAGGCCAAGGCCGCGAAGCAGGAGGCCCGCGACCAGGCCAAGAAGAGCGGCCCGCTCGAGGCCGTCCTACACATGGGGCCGCCCGAGGAGGTCGCGAAGCAGCACCCGCACATGTCGCCCCCGCCGTACGTGCACCACTTCGACAGCTACTCGCTCGTAAAGCAGCTGGAGGAGGGCGGGTACTCGGAACGGCAGGCGATCACGACCATGAAGGCGATCCGGGCGATCCTAGCGCACCACCTGGACGTCGCGCAGGAGAGCCTCGTGAGCAAGAGCGACGTCGAGAATGTGGGTTCCCCGATCCATGTGTGTCGTGAGTACGGGTGCTGATATTGTCGTGGCAGGAGACGTACCTCTTCCGGGCGGCCTGCTCTGAGCTCAGCACCGAGGTTAAGAACAACCAGAAATTAGCGGACGAGGAGATGAGGCAGAAGCGGACGCTGCTGCAGCACGAAATTGACATTCTCACTCAGTCGCTTAACCAGGAGATTGCAACGCTCAACGACAACGTGCGCGGCATGTTCAACGACCGTAAGATGGCGGTGAGGGAGGAGCAAAAAGCCAAGGACAGCGTGGTAAGTCCACCTTCTGCACTTGACGGCCTTCGGAGCTCTAAGACGCTAACGTGCCCACAGATTCAGCAAATAAGTTATAAGATCAGCGTTGACCTGGGCAGCGACGCCAAGTCGCAGATCGAGAGCGTACGATGGGTGCTGATTAGGCGTTCAGTCATCGGCATTCTGTTCCTGGCCGTTGCTACGTTCAGCGTGCTGCAGTTGTCCACGTACACCAGCCACGAGAAGAAGAAGGAGGCCGAGAGGCTGAAGAAGCAGGCCGAGTTGATTAAGAAGTCACACGGGAAGAGTGACCACAGTTCCGCACCGGACGCGGCGGAGATCCTGGCGGCGAACTGAGCGTTCTTGAATGGGTGGTGCAGAGAAAGCGAACTCGAGACCTCTAATGAGGAATGAGGGGCAGCGCTGGTCAAGGAGTCAGGTTTACAGGCAGGTTTAGCTGTTTGGGACGATAACCCTATAGAATCAGGCAGAGTTCGGGATAGACATAGACTGCGGTAAAGAAGCAATTGTTCTTTTTGTGCACTTGTATGGTGGTAGCCTACTTAGACGTCCATGGATAGTCATCGTACCTAACACCAACATGCCACATCTTGCTGATGTCAGAGGCATCATTCCTCCTGGCCGCCATAGTGGTTCAATGGCAGCTGGCACATTAGGATTGGAATCAAGCTGCTCGGTTGAACTTGTCTCACCGTTTGACTGAGTCAATGTCGGGTTCTAGCTAGACACCCCACCGGATCAACTTTGTGGAGCTAGCAGCTGCCTCGCTGACGGCGTAGGGCTGCAGGTGAATCGTAAGCTTGGGGTTGGCAAGACGAAGACTTTTCAACACACCGATGGGAGCAGTTTATAGATCATGCAGTAAGCAAAGCGAAACGGCCATGCACGTCGGACAACCTCGTTCCCCCATTGGCGGGCGCCGCAGCCGCACAGCGGACTTCAACGATGCTGTCCGAATGCTCATTCAGATCCCACCCATCCGGTCCTGGTCGAGCAAGCTAGCGTGCCTCTTCCGTATCCGTCTGCATCCTAAACCCTAAGTGCGGGTCTCAGGTACCGTGAGACTACAGGCCCGCCCTAGCCCGCCGAGTGTCGGAATGGGCGGGGAAGCCCATCTCAACGCATCGTAGTTGGTCACGCGCTCATCCAGAAAGCAATTCAAATGCATGCTGCCTGATCATGAGCCTAGCTGTGGAAGTCCAGCAGCAGAGTGTTGACGTTAGTTGTTTGGGCATGACCGGAAATGCCGGTGATATCAGCCTTGAGGCTCACGATCCTCATTCATCGCGACCGAGGGTGATATAAGACGACATACCATGCTGTTGCTTCATCTCCTATGCTTTTCACATTGTCCCGGAGTCATGTCAACGACTTATAAGGGAAAACTGCCCCGTCGCCACTGAACATCATGCCTCGCAACAACGCGCACTCTTCCACCTTAAAATGCAAAGTGCCCGGCTGCACCGCAACGCCATTTTCTTCCAGATCGAATCTCAACAGGCACATCAAGACCAAACACAGCCCGAAAGTTCAGTTAACCTGCCAAAAGGAAGTACCAAACTATTCTTGCAACATCAAGCGCCACCAGCAAACCTGCGCCGAATGCAAAAGAGCCAAAGCCGCGGAAAGCCTCAGCGATTCCGCCTGCCAGGATTACCACGAGAGTTTCGGAGTCACCTTATCGGAAGGAGCTTCTCCCTGGAATTTCGAGGCTGTAGTAGGCCTTTACGATTTTGCTCAGCCGGAGCCATGGGTCGACTACACGACCTTCTTGCCTCAGAATAGCTGCTGGCCTAGCAACTAGCAAGACACGCATGGATTCTCATTCTGACTCAGCGGTATTTCTTGCGAAGTTGGTCAAGTGGTAAGTCTCAGATACCCATATTGGGAAGACGTGGGCTGACGATTGTGACAGCTGATCGACACTCCCGAAGCCGAAGGGAACTGTGAGCTTGGGAAGGGAACCCACTTCTTGGTGTCCATTTACTACAATACCCAACAAGAATCATGTATTCAAGTTTCTTCTACCAAAACTTCTCTGTAAACTATCGTGACAGTGCCTTTTGCAAAATATTTCGCGTTCATCCAGGGTAAAAGAAAAGGGGAATGTTTTGGACGGGGCTGGGATGAGTCGGGCGGTAGCGACAGCAGCTTGAAGCGAGGCAAGTCTACGACAGGGTTCGAAGCAAAGTTGATGACCCCATCAACTCTCGACACAGACAGGAATGCAGGTTGACGTCTTAGGGTGGCATGCTTGCCTCGACATCATACCGCGGCATGAGGGGCAAAACTGTAGGAGACTAAAAATAAGTTTTTCCCCGCACAAAAAATTTGCCTTGGGCATTGCTTGCATTGCGAATATCTGAAGTGGAAGAACAACACGCCACCCGCGTCCTGGGTCGCGCCCCAACTCACCGCCGGTTTTCGTATCAGCTAAGCATGAGGCGGCTGCTCCCCAAGTAAACTTGACAACCCACGCATGAGGATCCGGATACCCCGAGGGCATGGCAAGTGTCAGCAACGCAAAATTGATTATCTCGCATGCGAGCAGCGGTTTATCTTGCATGTCCGGCGAGATGCACCACCCAGGCATCCGGGGAAGCTAAAAGGGTGTTGCTTGTGGCGGGGAACTAAGCCACGTGCCCAGAGATGTCTTGCATGGACCCCAAAGTGTTGATCGTTCATTCAGCTTCTAGAAGCCGGTTCCTTCATAACCGTGCGTCTCCATGCCTAGGCACCCGGGTGGCGGGGAGCTCCCACAAAATGATTGTCTGTAAGCCTCATGTCCGACATGATTTAGAACGCATCGTGAGGCACAAGTCATGGGGGACACACCTTCAGATGATTATCTCAGCGACGACTTGGATCAGCTTTATTGCCTCCGACAATCCCACGTTGCTCCTACTCCTTAACGACTCAAGCGGCGATAAGGATTCATAGATCACGAGCCCCAACAACTTCGGTTAACTTCCCAGCTACCCAAGAAAACACACTTCCAATTATCGACAATGATGCCTCTATAACCCGAATTGGCACATTCAGTTTCGAAAGTACTCAGGCCGATTACATACATCCTTGACGAGCCAGGCACGTTGATCCCGGTCAGCAAGGAAGAGGTTCAAACAAGCTTCGTCAGTAACCCAGACAACCCTGCTCCGCGCAGTTGACAGACAGGGCCTCCCCCGCTAACTCACCAGCCAGTTACAAGGGCAGGCGGAGGCCAGTCGCATCGGCCGAAAGAGAAACGCCAGTTAGAACCAGCTAGCCACACTAAGACAGAAAGATGCGGATGGATGGACGATCATTTATAGGTGGCGATTGATTTTAGGTTGGGCGGAGAAACCGAGCGAGTCTGGCGAATGGCTCTCGCCCTGCCTAGTCGGGACGGTCGGCTTTGGCAGCAAGGGTATCGATCAGTTCGTCAACTCCCAGAAAGCCGCTACTTTACCCAATAGTTCACGTTGCAGGAACGATCTGCATTTCGCTTTACCTCCTTCGCATATAACTAACGTGCAGGACAACCGGGCCTCTATACTGCCGTATCTAATTGAAAGTGCTGCGATTCTCTACTCAGGTACAGCTCCATGTAACAAAGTGGGTGGCTAACATTCAAGCTACACTTGACTGGATCCCATGGAGACGCTGATGGCTACGGCATGCCACCTCAAGTCATATAGTCCGGGGGGATGTACAAAGCTCATGGTTTGGTACCGAGGATCTCCAATGTTACCCACACTTGAGCTGCGATCACTTCATGTTAACTCCGAATGAAGAGGGGCCTTCTACTAGAGCCTCAAGGTTTATTTATTGGACGATTTAAACTGTGACGATCGAGATGAGGTAGTTAATTAACTAAGAGCGGTGCCGATGTCAAAGGAGCTTGGATTTCTGAGGCGACACAGACCACAATCGCGAAGAAGGGGGCGAGCTGTCTTTGCAACTCGAGGTATAATCTTTCAACACTAATCGAGCGGCTGTTTAAGCCTCAAACCTTCAGATGATTCTCTGTTATTAATGACGCAGATCTCCCAGGATCATTCAGCCTCATACTGACATGGTGGTCTGAGTTCCTCACGGCCCACGGAAAGACCTAGGTCCTCAGGAGGTTCCCGCAGCGCCTTGGTTGGTCGGAGGTTGGAGGATAAATCGCTCCAAGTCTTGGCAGTACTCTATCTGTTTCCTCAATAATTAATTAATCAATTCCTTGAGCCCGTGTCGGAGAATCTTGGGTTGCACTAATGCCGGTATTGGTGCCGGCTCGGTATTACGAGACCTACCTGCCCATTCAGGGCGGTCCCAGAGTCCCGGTTGAAGTCCGCGCCCTAAGTGTTGGCGGAATAAGTGCCGGTGGGCTCAAACGGTGTGTGTACTTCCGAGATTCCTATCACGATGCAGATACGGGTGTGGCACAGCGCCTAAACGGCCCCGCGAGCTGCTAACAGCTGCCTGTAGTAGGCGCAAAATCCACTTTTTCCTACTCCTGAGTAGTCCGCAGATAGATCATGAGCTGATAAAGGTCAATGATGGACACGCCTGGACTATTTATTTGCTGTTTGTAGCGATGATATGAATCTTTGGATGATGTTATGCGATAGGTGCAGAAAGTCCTCGGCCCAGCACGCGATTGTTGTTCTTTGCGCTCGCCAAGAAGGATTTATCTAGCTTAGATTCAAATGTACGAAAGAGGAAGCGCTGATTGCCATGTTCCGTTTTCCTCAGATCGGCTCGGTATGTCTTCACCGGTGAGCCTCGTCTCGACTCCACTCCCATCCTCACCTGGTCTTCCACGGCAGAAGTCTTCTCATTGAATGGGAATATATATATATGTCATGATCCATAAGAAATTGGGAAGTCTACTATCATCACCAGTCGTGAATTCGTTGCAAAGCCGAAATATCAACATCAAAGCCCCTGTCATTCTCGACCACAGCCACTTCTTAGTTCTCTCACCTTAATGAACCTCAGTTTTTCCCTCCGTATTGTTATTAACATGCCCGCCTCCGCTACCGTCAGCCGAACCTTCAAGTGCCCGGAATCAGGCTGCAAAGCGACTCCGTTCTCGACTAGTGGCAATTTAAAAAGGCATGCCGAAGGCATCCATGGTCCCAAAGTACGAATGCCATGCGGCAAGATGCGGCGCAAGCACAGGAAAGCCGTGTCATTCGTATTGAAATCCATCCCAAGAAAGGGGGCTAGGGCGATTGAATCAGGATCTTACCTGTGATGTTCGCATCTAGTGTCCATAGCCCTTGCTGTAAGGTCCGGAGCCCGTTGCTCTACTGTTAGTGAGTCCTGTGCCTACATGTATGTCTTTCTGACAGTACTGGGTGAATAGTCACAACTCCAATAAGGCGTGCATCTTCCAAATCGAAGACAAGGGGTACAGAAGGCGTCAAATGGAAAAACAATAGCGCGAGGGGTTCCTTTTCCACTGAACTGTCCACCGACCACGTGCTTGTGTAACCTGTGTACGTACGTCACACCCCCACGCCGGTACGTCCCGGGCCTGCTTAAAATAACCAGGGGGGAGGAGGATCGGCGGTGCGTTGGAGGGAGTCAGCTCCATCTGGCTGCTGTATGGTCCTCTACTGTCCATTGAAAGGCAGGTGCTTGAGAAGTACAACGCAACTCCTTGGTGTTCTCAGGATATGTCGAGATGCTTCAGGGCGGAGCTCCCGTCGGGCGGGAAGATTCGCCTCGTCACATGAGGATCCGATCACATTTATGATGAGGAGGCATATTTCATGGACTAAAATCTCCACGCCCAATGTGTTCCTTGCCGACTTTAGAACCAAAGACTGATCGTGCCCTTTTGCGAGGATGGCGAGTGAAGCACGCTGATCCGCGTATTTACTCGCCCCCAAACCCCGAGGCCCTTGCAATATGCAAAAGCGCAGCGTCGAGCAAATTTCATCACATGACGTCCGGAAGTTTTTAGAAGTGTTGGCGACGTGGGTGGATGGGCAAGTCAAATGGCATGGAGATCTTGGCTTCAGGGGAACTGAGGCCAGACCTCGGGGAAGAAATTGCAACACCGCGCTGCTGCGCTCCTCATCAACCGCACAAATGTTTAAAAATTCACAATTTCTCTTGATCCTGCCACATCAGAGACGTCAGTAAAGCCCAGAAGAATTGAATATCGAAAAGTTTGCGCATTTTCGCGAGCGAGCCAACTCGATCTCCCTCATCAATTGTAATACGGTCCATTCACAATCGTTGGTTATTTTGCTCCTCCTCCTCATCTATCCTCCCCCTTCCTTTCCTCATATCCTCTCTCTCCTCCTCCTCCTCTTCTGCCTCATTTCATGCCTTGTTGACAAAATCTTTCCTCTTTTTGTTGAGTACAAAATGCAAGCGCCTTCTCCAAGCAGGAAGCTCTCACGGCCCGGCATCCTTCACTCACTCTCCCGAAGACATGAGAACACCACATCGTCGTTCATGGTGTTTCGAGATATCCACTCACGACGACGCCTACTAGATCGTCCGATTGGACCTGCGATGAGTGTCCTGACAAGAAAGGATTCTGGTCCAAAGCCAACCTCGACCGGCACATTAGGCACAAGCACAACCCCAAGATCAAGGTGTTCTGCGGGAAACCTTTGGTGCGGCACCTGTTTGACATAGTGCGCCATATAAGCAGCTGCCGGAAATGTGAGAAGGCAAGGCCAACAACAGTCGCTTGGTACAGGGACAAGGGCACCAAGAACGCCGAACGTCACATTCGCCAAGTGCTGGAGAAGAGCCAACAGAAGACCGTCAGTTCCCTCTTTCCTAACGCCTGCGCAAAAGGCGAAAACGGCCAGAACATCGGTATCCACGACGGCGCTCACCAGCCGAGGGAGCTTCAACAAGATGTTCTCTCTCTCGACGAGAGAGAAAAACTTACCGTCTCCGAGGGCGATAATGACATACCCGCTAGCTCCGACCAGGTTGAATTGGGCCCCGTCATACCCAAGACCCCGACTAGTTTCTTCGGTGACGAAGCTTTCAGTTCAAATGCCTTTTACGAGCGGGCATTCAGCGTTGCAGGCAACGGCCCTCTCGAAAGAGACACCCGAGAGCTCGAATGCACATCGCACTCTGATAGTGCCGTTGACTTCATCAAGTTTCTGGACGACCAGTAGTGAGTTCTATGCATCTTCATATCGATACTTGCTTAACAAGCTGACAGTGATGACGATTACGAAATGCAACTCGACATGGTATCGATGCTTGACATGGACACCGACAGCGTGGTGAGTGGACGGACGCTACGCAGAATGACCTAATTTATGGGATTTCATGTTTTATCTTCTGCGATATCTTTAATTCTACTAAAATCTTCATGTTATATTCACTCTCTGCTTGAATCCAGCCATCGGGTGCTCTTGTCGTGATGTTTCGACGTAGCTCAGAAGTGACTGCGCCCCAGATCCCCAGTGTGCTACAGGGGCTGCTGCTTTACTGGCTCGGCACGTAATTTGACGTACAGGTGATGCAAAACATACCGTACCCATGGCACCGGAGGATCTCCAGGAACCCGCGGCACCAGAGTGGCGGGCTGTGTTCTGCAACCACGGCAAATGCCCCAATGGGATCGTGGCTAGATGCATGACGTGGAGCTAAGACAGCACTTACATGGCCTGTGTTGGTGTAATGTTGCTTCTTATCCGCCACGAAAACAGATTCGGACTTCGGATCAGGTCCAGGTCTGTCCGGAATCGCAGGCTCGTTGCGGTCCATTTAAGCTATGGACTTAGGTAATTGACATCCATGGATGTTGTAAGGCAGTCATCCGTGATTCAGGGAGATGAGACGGCCGTTGATGACTTAGCGTTCCAGGGCATTAATTACTGTCGCTGGGTGTTAGTGGGAGAGACGAGTTGCTGCTAGCCGGAGCGTTGGTAGAGCTAAGGTAGCAAATAGCGAGGCCTGTGATAGTTAGCGTAGGTACCTATAAAGTGGCGACCTTTAGCGAGGGATTAAGTACTTCAGGCGTTGGAAGGGCACTGAGAAACCTTGGCCTTCCAAGGCGAGGAGTTTGATGGAAAAATATTCGAGGGCGTCGCAGGCGAAAAAGGCACATAAACGGGTTCAAGGCATCGGCTTTTGTTCTGGGGAGCCTTTTGAAAATGTCTTTGAAAGTGTTGTTCGAGTTCACCGCCTTCGAATAGCACCGTTCACGTCCTCCTCGACCTGACCCGAGCCGTTCCATCCATCATCGTTGACCGCTACCTTCCTCGTCGTCCTACTGGAACAGCTCCTCCGCCTCTCAGAATGGCCAAGGGGTGATCAGCAGCGGATGCCGGGTTGCTAAGAGGCCGCTGACACACTCTGCCGATTTGTGCACTTTCCCTGCCAACGAGGCTGCGGCTGGCAGAGCGCGAGGAAGGGGAGGGGGAGGAGCGCGAGACAGGGGTGTGTGCCAAACTTACCTTATACAGATAACCAGCAATGCATGTGCGGAAGAGAGACGATAGCCTGTTCCTTCCCAGCGCCAGTTTTCGGCAAAAAAAGAGTCAAGTTTGAAAAGGAGATCTAGGTAGTGAAAGATTGGAATTGAAAATGTTTTACAATAGCATTGGTCTCTGGCTTGGAGGTGACCGCCAGGCGCCTGTCCGTGCGACTGACTGCTCGAGTACCTTACGAACAGGGCTTCGCGGTACCGCGGCCCCTCCCTGAAGCAGCTGAGGCCTATTGCCCGTAGAGCAGCACTAGGGCTACCTTACAGCGCCACGTGCAGGTCCCCTGCTTGCCATCACTGGTGAGGTCCAGGGCGTCGACCCGGGAACGCGTCACGTTCCTTGCCCAATCTTTCCTCTTTGTTCCCCTTCGCTCCTCAGAGGAGGACCATGGTTTCTGAACCGCGACGTGGTCACCCTGTCATGGTTGTTCGTTGGTGGCTTTTCCCACTGCAGCAGAACTCCTGAGGCTGCACCTGACCCTCTCCGGCTGAGGAGGGACAAGGGGCTAACCACGACCCTTCTCCCGGAACGGACGAGACCAAGTCTGCTCTGCAGAGCCGCTGCTCCTCCCTCCGTTGGGCTCGTCCGGCTACGCAATGCGACGAATAGCTCCGACATTGCCATCTAGTCATCACTATTTCCAGGCTGCGTGTTGCGCCTTGAAACGAAGGGGCGGAGGAGCGCTAAGGCAAAGTGGTGGGGATATATAGCCTGCTGTGAGCTCGGATCGAGCCGTGCCTGGTCCTTTGTTGGTTGACCCGTGCTTCTATTTATGGCTTCAGAGCCTCCTCCTCCTCTAATCTGACAGCCTGTCTCGTACCTACTGTCCTTGGAACCCATGCGTCACCCGGTTAGTAGGAAATCGCAATGATGTAGCGCGTGGGGAGTTCCAGGCCGGGTACTGACAAAATAAAGAGGAAAAGAGGCGTAAATTTCCGAGGACAGCCAATCCTGGCGATTTAGCTAGTAGGTAGATGGAGTAACCTGGGACGAACGTCGGGCTTCCGATGTTGGCAATTCTTGAACACCGCCCGTAGGCGCGAAATCTGCCTTACCAGCCCGACACCGAGATGGCAGAAGAAGCTGCAAAAAAGTCAGAGCACCACGAACAGCAACCGTGGCGCGTGATGTTCGCAATTGCTCTCACCCGTCTGAGCTATATTCAGGTGTTGATATCCGCCATTTTTCTCTCTGCTTCTTCTCCTTGACGTTCATGCGTACTGCTATAACGGCTGGTGGGCTTCCACAACCGGAGGGGACATGGACGACCCGTATCATCACCACTTCCTCGAGTCCCAACAATTACTTTCCGTCTTCCACCTCGTCTCCCTCCTCCGCCTCCTCCTCATCCTCCTCCCCAAATCTGTTCTCTCTGGTTTCCTCTTGGCAACGACTCTGGTGGAATTGAGGCCCCTTGAGCTGGCACACCTCTGCGCTTCTTGTATTGAGGAAACCTGGCAGCGGGCGATCGATATGTTCGAGATCTTCTGGGGAGGAGCTTTTTCCTCGGGTATTTTTGTCCTGGTTGTTTTCCTCGTCCTCTCTCTTGCCCTTGCTTTTCGTTCCTCAAAAATAAATCTATATATTCATCTGCTTGGGTCAATTCAGAGCGAGGATAGGAAAATGTCATCATTATTCGCTCTGCCTTCGCTTTCGCCACTAGAATAATGTCTTCGTATCGTATTTAGTCTCATAAGGGATAATTGATACGTCTGCCGCTGCCAACTCGATGTCATCCCTAACGTGCCCATACCCTGTCTGCCAGGGACGGACGCTTTCGACCAGGTACAACTTTGAGAGACATCTTGACATGACGCACCTCTCCAACGACAAAGTTACAATTCCATGCGGGACGGGACTCAAGAACTATTCTTACAACATCAGACGGCACCGCCGCGAATGCACCACGTGCCAGAGAATGGAGGCTTCCACCACCTCGGGTGACACCCAGCCTGCGGCCGGCCATGGCGAAGGCAGCGATGCTCGAACCAGCAACGCATATTAAGAAGACAACAGGTAAGAGATTCAGTTGCGATTATCGCGAAATAGGGGCTGAAACCGTGATTCTGATCCAAGCATAGTCTTAATTTGCGCTCTATGAGGGCTCACCCAACCAACTCGTGGTGTTGGCGGAGCAGCAACGATTCATGACCAGCATGGAGTTACGCGATACGGTACCGAGACAGCCCAAGAAGTTATTGAGTAACAATTGGTGATGATGTAGTAATGTAATGACGTTGTATGGCCTCGGTATCCTCGAATATGTCGACTAGGGGGAACTTGCGAACACGCTTAATCAGGCTGAGAAAATCGGACAAAGGCGAACTCATTAACCATCTGCCAACACGTCTCGCCGAAGTGATTGCGCTGCCTTATTTATACGTCTGTGTCTAGAGGTTGAAAGTGGACTTCTACCTGCGTTCTACATTAGCCAAGCAAGGCGCTGAGTACCGGAATGTTCTTCACTGAGGACCCCTTCGGCAATTTTGGGGATAGACTATTCTACTAACGAAACAAACTGTCGTCGGTTTTCTTCCTTGGGATTTTGCTCTTTCTCCTCCACCGTTGTTCAGAATGAAGCGACATTCGCTCTCTCCAACCGGACACACTGGGATTTTCATGTCTCGGCAAACTAGAGTCTTTCTGGTTCATGGTGGCCATCCAACTTAGCTTTTCCACCTGCGACGGCGCATAGGCCACCGTGTTTCGCTCGTTCGACTTCAATGTACGCGACAACCATGCCCTGACCAGATCCCACTTGTAGCCATACATGAAAGCCAGTCCTATGACCCCAAAGGTGACGGGCATAGCTGTGAACCAGAAGATCCTTTGGTTATAATCTGTGTCTCTGATGTCGGTAGTGTTCATTCCGAAGAAGCTTGTAACGAATGACCTGGTGGACACAATCAGCTTTTGATCCCTGAGCTTGAAAGAGCAGGGCATACAGCGGCAGGAAGAACAGTGTCACGATGGTGAACACTCGGATTGCCTTTCCGTGGCCCTCGTCAAGTATCTCAATTCTCTGCTTCGTCTCGTCTCTCAACGCCCGGGTCCTCTGTCGCAGTATCCAGAGGGCTCTATCGCGCTCGGCGAGTCGCCGTTGCTGCTTGCGTACACATTTTCTCTCAAGTTGAAACATAGACTTCCTCTCTTTGTAATAGAAAGAGTCAGTCGTCGGGTATTTGAAGGACAGTGGGGAGAAAAGCTTCTGGTAAGCTCTCCACAAGTTTTGCTGCGAAGCAACGACCATCTGCAGAGCTTCCAGCTCCTCCTCGAGGGCATGGATCCCTACGAATGCTTTTCTTTTAGGTCTTCTATTGGTGTCGAACCGAAGTTTCTCGGTATGGTTCCGGTAGTGGCTGATGAGATCGAATTTTTGGTTGGTGCCGGGAATGATAATATTGTTCTGCAAATTGCTGATAACCAAGGCCGCCAGAAACTCGGGTCCAATGGGAGCTATGATGATTGTATCCATGTCACGCTTGCTGGTACCTAGCAGCATGATGTCCTCTTTGGCGCGGTTGAGAAACCCCCGGATCTCTTCTGAAGTAGCCTCTCCGGTCCTTCTGAGGTGTTCCAATCGTCGTTGGGCATGCCAGCCACGGGTCGGATAAGAGTTGAGCGTGAGTTTGTTCATCCAGGAGAACTCTTTGGCCTTCAACACGAACAAGCTGACGATCCGTTCAAAGGCTTCAACCAGGCTGCTGGGGAGATGCGGTCTGTTGTCGTTGTAATTGAGCGGGTCATCCAAACCAGTCACACTTGTAACCAGCTTATGTAGTTCCTCCGCCCGTGCGGCAATGTCCTGCAGTTCAAATTGGAAATCCAAACTGTTTGAAATGGCTGAGGCTCTCGGTGTTGTAAGCCTCGACTCCGCATTTGTATTTGCGATTTTCTGGTAGACCCAGACGAAACAAGGGTCGTCAAAGGGCCTGCCTTGTTTTGCTCGTCGAGGACATGCAATTTTCGCATGGTGTTCATGCCAATGGTCAAGGGCATCGTCCGGTGATTGGTACTCTTTTTCATCATTACATTCTTGGCATTGCTGGGGAACTGATGCGTCATTCTCGCGAGGTGAGCCCTCAGGGGGAATAGTACCAGAAGCGGGTCGTAACACAAAGCATAGCTTCTCCTCTTCTTCATCAGACATTTCAATCAACCAACGCAGTGCCTATTTGATGTTAGTTGAGAGGATCAAGTCTCAGACTTGTCAGGCTCAAAGCAGAGGTTCTCCTTACCCGCAAGATTGAGTCGACCGTACCCCAGAAGCGTCTACACAAGGGATGCGAAACAAGCCCTCCATTGGTGGGCAGAAACGCGGAAATGATGTTTTTAGAGTTGCGGAGAATATCTGATAACACAGAGACACTGGTTTCCAGATTTCTGTCTCTGAATCGCAAAGAGCCTTCATCTTGGCCAAAGCTGTCGCATGATCCCTCGGGTCGCGGCTCGCTGAAGCTCCCGTTGTCGTCCAGTGATGGCGGTTCTGGTCGTCCTAGTCTACTGGAGTAATTTCTTTCCAAGTTATCTTGAACATTATGTCGTATAATTCTGTCAAACCGTTCTATGGCTTCGCTTTCGCTGCACTCGAATGACGCTCTATACCATTTCCCAATTTTGTCCACGTCAAGAGAATTGTTCAGGTTATCTAGCAACTGAGTCAGGGTTTTCTCGATTTCAGACCTGGATCTCTTGTCATCGTTCCATGTCACTCTCCATGCAAGAAACGGGATGAAATTCATTCCGGTCAAGTTCGGAGGCGGCAAGCTTGTAGAAAACTGACCGGTCGAGTATATGGATCGACCGGCAATAGATTCGGTTCTGGGCTTTTTTTGCGATCCTGTATAGCTAGTAGTTCTTTCGAAGCTTCCACGAGAATAAGGCCGACTAGCCAGGTATTCTGGGTCCAGGGGTGAATCTTGGGCATACTTAAGGGTTGAGCTCTGGGAGGAGTTTCGTGGTTGTTCGCTTCGTCTAGAGTCAGAGTCGGTTGCCGGGTAGGACGCCTCAGTGCCAAAAGATGTGGATCTAGTCATTCTTCGAAGCGGCATCGTCAACCGTCTCTCCTGTGTATTGTTAAAAAGAAAAGCCTCCCGCCGAGAATCAGAGCTTCTCCTCTTTGCAGCACATGCATCAGTATGCTTCCGTCGAGCTCTCAAGCCTTTAGGGAGTTTCTACATACCATTTCGTTTTGCCTAACTTCTGTTTCCGCTTTGTTTTCAAGTCTGAAAAGTTTAGGCACCTTAGCAAATCCTGGTTGCTCCTGTGACCCAAATGTATCGGCTTCTCTCGGTCCGGAGCTGATGTTCGAGACGGACGTAGTCAGATCGATCGTCCCGTCGAGTGATGAATCTTCGTCGCCCAAGTGAGACTCAAAAAGCAGGGTGGAAGTTTCAATCCCATCGTCATCGTAGTTCAGGTCATCGTCGCGAGTAGTCTCGGCGTCGCCGCTCGGAAGGTTCGGTAAATCGGCACCATACTCCCACATCCCAGGATGTAGGACCAACTGCATGTTCAATTCGGAGTCTCTAAATTCTGATCGGAAAGAGCTGTCCAAATGTTATCCAAGTTCAGGTTCTAAATCATATGAAAGCTGGCCTCACCTTCGGCGCGAATATCTTCCCAGGCTGCTTCGACTCCCTGTAGGGAGAAGCCTTTCCGAAAGAGCACGGAACTCGTCAGTTGGCGTCCTGTTCTCCATGTTTCTCTCACGGAGACCAAACACGAAGTCTTCGATTATTCCTTCAGCGAGCAAGGTCAGCCACGTGTCTGGTGTAACTGTAACCCCATACTCGTCAACCAAAACGTAAGCCGTTATGTCCGGCTGGCTTTGACCCTTCAATGCCAGCGCTACGGCATGCCTGAAAAAGTCCTAGAGTATTCAATGAGCCTAACATGACGAGAATCGAGAGATCCAGCTAATACTAACCACATATTTACAGTCCGGACTTATCACTAGATGATAACGACACATTTCCTTCTCGTCGATTAGCTTGATCGTGTATGTTCCTGCTGGTGATGATGTTGCGCTGATCATAATAAGATCATGTTGAATATCTGACGCAGGCAACTCCGAGTGAGTGATGATCAAGTCTGAAACGATTTATAATTGGTTAGAAGACTTGTTTAATGTCTTTGACGATCGAGTTCTCATACCAGAACCAATCACTAAAGTCCAGATCTGCGGAACCTGTACTGACAAAGGCCCTGACCCGTCTATGTGGACGCTTTGGGCCCCATTGCTAACATCATGCGGTGTTCCGTCGTCGTAACCGTACAGCACCTCACGAAGGCTCCTCATGTAGTGATTTCCGTGGTACCTCCTTCCAGAAGATCTGTCCGCCAGAAGAGGATACGGAGCAGAGATGAAGCTGACCGGCTCGGTATCAGAAATATCTTCGTCGGGATATCTCCCGAGGCTGCTATTGTATCTGCCAATGTACTGAATCATTGCACCGGAATCGATGTAGTGCCCTGTCTCTGAAGACCTCGCACATCTCGCTGCAACCTCTTTGACGACGGCTACTGCAACTGATCTTAGGGGTTGTGTTAAGAATGGGCAGTCCGAAACTAGCGTCTGTAGAGTGTCAGTCCGAGTTCTGTTATGAGTGATTGGCCAAAGCTACCTCCAAAGTCGTAATGTTTAAAGATTCGGCCTTTACATGGCTGAAATTCATCAGCTTCGCGATTGTCCTAGAGGCTTTGACTTGTACTCACAGCCATCTCATGCGAACCAGAGACGGCTCATCCATCCTGTGTCCATCATCTTTCGGGCAGACCAGCGTGACTTTCTGGTTGCCAGCGCGATCCATGTAGAACTCGGCAGCATGCACTGCATAAAGTTGTGTCACAGCACCACTCATGAAATCTGACGATTCCTGCTGCCAAGCCATCAGTCTTCCTAAAGTGGGGTCTGCGATGCTGTCTGTGAAGTAGGTTGTGTTGTCGAGTGTGAGAACTCCGGAGTGGACCACCGGGCCATCAAAATCACCCAGTTCTTCTTCTTCCCTCAACGCCGATTCCAAATCATCATCGCGCCCTTCATAAGCCGAGGGTGGTCCCGGCGACTCTGATCCCGGGGCGTCTACATTGATCCAGTCAAAGCCTCGGTCTCTACCTTGATATTCTGGTCTCCATGCATCACCAAACTCCGAAGTGCCTTGGCCTGAATTTCGAATGCTTTCACTCAGCTTAAGGAGTTCTTCAATGAGGTCTGGACCAAGTGCTAGTTGCACGATGATTGTGTCGCCATCTTCGGCGAAAGGGTACCCAAGCGCGATGAGAGCGCGCTTGGAAACGACTCTCGCAGGGATTCGGGTTGTGCCCTTTTCCGGGCGGGGACCTCGATAGAAAGAGCTCACACTGGGTGTAGGCGATGAGGCGCGTGAGTCTGACGAATCCTCGAACCCATTCTTTTCGAAGCGGATTTGCTTTAGCTTTGGCGCCATGGAAGTCGTCTACTCGAAGATGAGGCCTGGAAAATGAAGGCTTGAAAGCAATTGATCGGTAATTGACCTTCGCAACGCACTGTCATGCGGCCGATCTATGTGCGTACATCTCTTTCTGACCACTTTTATTGAGGAGCACTCCTCCCAATGGGTTGTAATCAATCCAGGACAGCTTCAGAGCCTTGTGCTTACATATCCTGTTCTTCGGAGCTAACCTCAGCTGGGGGTCAGCCGCACAGCGGTTCGATGCATCATGACGCAACTTGTGCTGCATACCCCTCTCCCTGTCTCCCTGGCAGCAGATTGAACAATCGTACCTGTGTATCACCAAGTTGCCTTCAGTCCTCGCTATAATAAAACCCGGATTTGAATCCTGGCCATATTCTGCAGACTTTTGGCTGGGTTTGAGGGTGCCTAGCCACAGCGCGCAGCTTCACGCATCATTTTGCGACCCTCGATGGCTACAAAAAGGATGGTGTCTCCGACATACCCGCCTGTGGTTACTCACCTGTGGACGCCGAAATATCTCCATTTGGTTACCAAAAGCAGCATTCGATTTGCCGCTGACCCGAAAAACTAGAGTATAAGGGATGTGACTGAAGCCGGGTCGCCGATGACCACCGAAATTTGTGGGTCCCGGTCCCGTGAGCAGCCGGCGCTCCACCCGCTCGTTTCCTACCACATCGGTCTCGCTGATGGCCCCGTCGCTGTTTGTACAATTTTATGTCGGCACAGACCGATTGATATCGGACTAAACTGATTGTAACCACATGAATAGTTGAGCTGTTGCGTGCAGAGATCAGGTTTGGCTCGATCTTTGCCAGGACCTGGGTTGGATAAGGGGTTGCTCCAGCGGCAACAACTAGCAGACACCTGGTGCTGTATCTTTTCTTTGGTCCCCAATTGTGCCCGATTCGTGATGATTTGATGCTGGTGGATGCCATAGTTGCTGCTTGAGTAACCTAGTTATGAGCAGCCAAATGCGAGTTTTATCTTGTTTCCATTTGCTTATTGAAGGCCGTGAACCATGAGTCTCACTTAGAACATGCCTTTTTTTTCTTTTTCTTTTTTGACACCATGCCCGTGTTCTCTTAACACTGCCCTATGAGATCGCCCCCTTAACATTATTAAGGCCCTCCTGAACCACGCCTTGCCAGGTGCGTCGCCAACACGCGCTTCATACACCTCGGCTACAAAATGAGCGCTGGGATTCGCTGACTTCCCACACGACTACCCCTCACCATGAACACCTAGAAAGTAAGGCTGAACAAGCCACAACTGAGATGTCGGGAAAATGGCTGCAAGCAACCCAAAACGGCAATGAAATGAGACACTCACGCCGAGGGCCATCTCCTACGAATAACAATCAAGGATGAACATGGGCTTATGATTCAGAGGTTCAGTTATTATACATGCTGTACTCCTGAGATGTCTTGCTTCCAGGTCACAACTACCTCGGAAACTCCTTTGAGAATCCATCGAGGATGTTTGCCTACTTGGACCCCCATCCTGGCCCCCCACGACCCCGCTCTCCTCCTTATTTATCTCCTGCCTCCTTCGTCTCCTCATATAGAGCCGAACCGAGGACTTCCTCGTTTAGAAGTAAGTTTGCCCATGAGCTATTTGAACTAATCGACGTTTCACAGGATGGCTTTGGCAAGCGACTCAATAGCATCCCTGGGCCCGCTCGCAGCGGCCCTGATATTCTCAGCACTTCTGCTGCGGATAATCTACAACCTGTATTTCCACCCGCTCTCGCAATTTCATGGTCCGTGGTACGCCGCGTCATTTTCAATAGTCCACGCCATCATATCTGCTGCCAAGAAGGAGCCTGAATGGATGCTGTCGCAGGCAAAACACTATGGCAGTAAGTCCACTTCAACCACCGCTACATGACAGATTCGCTGACACTCAAAGCCGAAAACCCTATCCGGATCGCACCCAACGTCATCCTATTCCCTCACCCAGCGGCGCTCAAAGACATCTACTGTAATCCAAAATGCGATCATAAAACTGACCTCTACGGAGCCGGCGCCCTTGGTCCGCCGGAAGTCTTCACGACGCTCGACAGTAACACTCACAGGATCCTTCGGAAAGCACTCGGCGGTCCTCAGGTGTGTGCTTCGTAAGGCAGTACTTTAACCTCACTCATACAAGACAGTGGTCCATAGGGGCCATGAAACGAAACTGGGAATCCCGCTTCGACTCTCTCATCCAACTCTTCATCCGCCGATTGGCCGAGACTGTGGAGAAGAACGAGCCTATTGTGTTGTCTGACAAAGTGGTGTAAGCTTCCTAACTCGCCCAACACAAAGCACGAGCTTACATCCTGATAAAGCGAATTTGCCGCCGACATCATGACTATGATATGCTTCAGTGAGCCATGGGGCTTCGTCTCTGACGAAACGGACAAGCGCCAAATGCTCCGCACCTGGCGCAAAGGTCTCCCTTCAATCTCATTTGTCACACGTTTCCGCTGGCTGCGTGACAGAGTTTCCAAATCTTGGTGGGGAGCGTACTTACTTCCCAGCCCGGAGGACAAATTCGGTGTGGGCTACGTTATGGGACAAGCTCATAAGCAAGTTGCAGAAAGGGAGCGACGAATCGAGGATGAGGGGTACTCTCAAGAGTATCCCTACTTCATGCAGCTGTTAGTGATGCCTTCCTTAATCTAATCCGACTAAATCCACATATACTAACACTCGGACACAATAGCTGCCTCGAAGCACGCATCGATGGGCAGCCCTAACCCTCGATCAGAAGCGTGCACATGTTACGCTTCTAATACTGGCGGGTGCTGACACAACGGCTACCACTCTTGGCTGTGTCTTGCGTTTCTTGATGAAGTATCCGGCGGTTCTTGCTCGTGTACGAGCAGAGAGAGCCGCCGCCGAGAGAGCAGGCCGTCTCAGCACGCCAATCCAGTATGAAGAGACGAGGGAGAACCTACCCTTCTTCTTGGCGTGCGTCAAGGAGGCGATCCGACTACAGTCCTCTGCGGCGCAGCTCTTTGGAAGAGTTGTTCCGACGGAAGGAGCAATTGTGGATGGAGTGTTTATTCCTGGAGGCGCAGAGATAACCACTCTTTCGTACGTCGTGCATCGCGATCCGGCGCTATATGCACCGGATCCGGAGGTTTACCGGCCGGAGAGGTGGCTAGAGGGCGAGGTTGGGGGAAATACGAAGGACGTTATTGGGGAGATGGAAGCTGCCAATTTCGGGTTTGGAATGGGGCCCAGGGTGTGCCTGGGGAAGGATGTCGCGATGATGGAGATTTCTAAGATGGTACCGGAGGTGAGTTCTTCTGGGCTTCTATGCTACTGCAGCCTGCATGCTAACACTGGTTGTGTCAAGTTGGTTCGCAGGTTTGACCTCGAGCTGAAGGACGAGGGCAAGTATGTCGTTATCGGTGGTATGGGAATCAACGAGGGTCTGGTGGCTCAACTGCGCATGAGGGAGTAGTTTGGCTGAGTGAAACTGCTGGGACCGGATCGAGCTTCGGCCAACATGTTCTCACTATTCACATTGCTAATTCTCTAATTGATCACAGAAAAGCTTAGATTTCATCCTTCATTCAGTCAGGAATAGCCACGCATGCTATTCAGTTAGCCTTAGATGTCATGTCGCCTTCTGTGACGAGGCGCTAACTAGCACCACCACGTGGAGCGATGGAACCCATCAGCTCGCACAGGCAATATCCCTAGCAATAACAACGACGACGACGACAGTGGTGGTGACAACAACAACAACAACAACAACAACAACAATAACAAAGACAACAAGAACAATAATAGTACTAACAAAATCCATAAAGCGAGTTACCCTCGGATAGCTAAAAAAGAATGCGTCCCAAATAGCAAAATTTCTAAGAAAGGTTTTATACACTCATCTTGCTGTACTGCACATAGAATATACTGGTGCAATACCCCTATCTAGGGCGGCGAGACTTGGGCCGATGCTTGACGATTCCCCCTTGTCTGTGTCTTCGTTGAAGTTGTGCATCCCGCCGGTAAAGGGCTGCACGGGGGTGTACGATCAACAGATCGTCGATGTCCATCCTGTCACTTTGTCCACGGGCCGGACGGGTGGCCACGGCGAGCGGGCTGTCGATTTCCATGGGAGAACTTTCTGAAAGGTGTGAGCTCTCTGGAGGGGGAGAACTTCCTGGAGGAACGATCTTCGATACTGGCGTTGTCAGGCCTCGGCCTCCAAAAAGAGTCATCAGCATCCACGCGGTGGATGCGCGACGATCCGGATCAACAACTGCCATAGGCTCTAGCTCTGGATATTTTTGGAGTTCGTTGCTGAGTATTCCCATATGAACTTGGTAGACTTCCTCATGGGTAGGATTGACAAGCCCGAAGTCGGCCAACTGGGCCTTGGAGGGTGGGTACGTTTTCATCCCCGTCGAAACTGCAATGAAAGATGCAAAGAGGGACCACACATCCATTTTGTGGCTCTGAGGATGGGCAACCCCTGCGATCCTCGTCCGGAGTTCGGGGGCCTCGTATGGGACAGTGCCGCACAGTGTCTTCGCCAACTTCTGATGAACGGCAAGTCCGAAGTCGACCAACTGAAAAATATAATGGCCTGGATTGGAGGCATCGTCATCGTACAAGATGTTCTCTGGCTTTAAGTCACGGTGTACCATATTGTGACTTGCGAGATAGTCGAGAGCGCAGAGCATCTGCTCCAACGCGTCCCGACAAGTCTGTTTTAAATGCCCGTCTGCCATGTTTTTGGCGAGTAAAGCTAAGTAACCTGGGCGAAAAGGCATTATGATCTCTGGCTTGAGAGTAGAGCCCTCAGCGTAGTCCAGACATTCAATGATGTTTTTCTTGACGTATAGTGTCAGTTAAAAATGACAATGTGAGACGACGACAGGGACGACGACAGATATTATGACAGTGACGACGATAGAAAGAAAAGAAAATACATACGTGGTTTAAACTCTGCAAGAGTTTGACCTCCCTATCGACTATCGCTCGGGCGTCTTCGACGTCGGGGACACCGGGGAACTTGTCCAGTTCGATGACTTTTACGGGCAGCGGCTCCGAGGTCTCTTCATCCATGCTTTTGTAGACTATACCAAAGGCCCCTTTGCCCACAGCTTGACGACGTGCCTTATTTTCCTGAATAACGTGTTGGTTTGTTGTTCTTGGTCTCGTGATCCGGTACGACTGTACGTCTGAGAAATTAATGCCTGTAAGCAAGTCGCGAGATCTCATGCCCTTCAACAAGTATAGCGATTGTTGGTAGCCCTGAATTGCGAGTGCTTTGCTCGTATAGGAAGTTGCCGTCCAGACCAAAGCGAAATGGTACGCTGAAATCTGGATGTGTTAGTTCTTTCCGTACACTATGACGGCTTCTCCATCAATTTGTTTCCGTCTGAGAGGGCTATCTCCATTGGCGATATTGTTGGCATTCAAAAGCCTCCCGAAAGAGACAGTTGATTCCTGTTTCTTCGATCTCACGGTCAGGTGTATGAGATTTGTCGTGGGAACAAACTCGAAAGCGACGTGCTCTCGACACATGGGGTTCGTAGGGGTATTTTTGCTGAGAATTAAGTCCGCATTTCGGCCCAGTCTGGTAGCCACGTAGCCTCCTGGCTGAGATGGAACATGGAACCCAACCTCCAGGCCAAGGTCGTTGGCTTTCGACATGGAGACATATCGTCGGTTGTCGGGGTGGTGGAGCGCCTGCGTGGCGATGTCGTTTATAGGCACCAGATGGAATAGCGTTTTCGCATGCGGGGGTTCTGAGGTAGTTCCGTAAGCCATTGCTGTTGCTGGTACTGGTTTCTTCTTTCCTCCTCAAGTATTCACAAGACAATCCACTAAGACGCAGAGAAGGGCCAAGACCTAACGACAGGGAAGTTGGGCACAGAAACGTGTCGAGAGGACATGTTCTCCTAGCCATCTTGGACAGCGGATTTTAAATGCAGACTCGCCCTGAAATAAGGTGACAGACAGGAACTCAGAGCAGTCTTTTTTTGCTGTGTCTTTTTTTGGCACCAACAACCAACACCAACATCAACACAGGCCCAGGCGACTCGCCTCAGGTGATAGCGGCTGGGATTGGCTGGTGACAAGGATGAGTTCTGGGCCCCTTAGCGCGCGGATCCGGCTATGTTCCCCGTCGGCTATGAGTGAATACCTCAGGCACTAGCGAGTACCTGCTTAGTTAAGCTGAATGGCTCAACTCAACCTCACAATTCCCTATCCCCGAGCTCTCACCTCATGTTTTCATCTCAATCATGCACACCTTAGACCCCCTTCTATTGTAAATATCTGTCGTCATTAAGGCCATGCCGCGTTATTTGGACCAAGTCCAACTGGGAAGGGCCCTGAGAGACCATGCGAATTCTCCCCTTGAGGTAATTGCCGCCAATGAAGATTTACACTCCCATTATCTCAGACGCTTCAAGCGCGACGAACCTCCGCAGTATGAATCCGATACCTCTTCAGAATATTCGGACGACTCTGCACCATCCGAAGACCCGCAGCAAATCATGGAGCGACCGATCTACGACCGAGACAGAAAGTGGATTGCATTCGCAATGGGGCCCAACATAACCCCTGGACAGCTCTACCTCAAAGAAGCAAAGCGCGAGGAGAAACGGATCATGAAAAAATTCTGGGTTCCAATTTTCAGCAAGCCTAAGGGCATCCGTCGACAAGGCATTGTCGTTCGCCACAACATGAAGAAGCGATGGGAAAAACTCGGCATCTGGAATCCCGCTTGGGGGTTTGCTGGACGTAATGTACAGCCCAATGATGAGGCTGATGACTGGGATTGGAGGTGGGCACAAGACGCCGGCGAAAACACAGTGCCTGATCGCCGCGACAAGGAGAGTGATCTCATATTACGTACCCTGAACCTAAGAAAGAACTTGCGTCGTGGTGAGCATGTGCCCATTGAGCCACAGTCTTGTCTTGGACAAGACGCCACGGCTTCCCAGGCCGAGGCATTTCTTTCTTCTAGACCATGGTTCATCTTTCAGCTTGAATTGACCGAAGAGCTGCTGCGGTATTCCCGCCTTTCCGCAAGAGAACAAGAACTGGCACGTTCACCCAGAAAGCAGGTCATTGACTGGTGGAAAGAACGTGGTCACTGGAGGGATGAGTTTGATGAGGAGGGTGTTACCTCTTGGAAATGGAGGCACGAGTCTCCTTCCCCAGAGCCCGAAGACCTCACGCCCATACAAAACATGGACGAGTTCGATTTGTTGGACGCTATGGTCATGGATTTCACACCCTCCGAGATCGATGACCTAGAGACCAACGAACTTCCACCCGAAGAACAGCCAAAGTCCTATTGGGTTGCGAAAGAAAGCGCGGGAATACCCGAGCCCGCATTTCCCGGCCAGATGCCAGAACCTTGGAACGCCGATTATTACTCCCCTCGCATGCCTATTGCGCGATCAGCTCCGGCTCCTGGCTCTGGGACAGAAGCAACCGAAGAGGCAGACGACGGAATACTGCCCTCTGGAGAGGCACCGGAACAGAAATCTCTGAGGCCGCGAGGAAACGTCAGCAGCTACCCACCAGAGACGGCACGACGTGGCCGCCTACGCCAACCGCAAAACAAGACGGACATCGCGCGGGATCATGGCCAGTCCTCCCCAGAACCTCGGCGTAGTGCCAGGATTGCCGGCACGAAACGCGCCGCGGAGTCGGTGCCCTCGGATGCGACACCCAACAAGAAATCGAAAGGCCGGAAAGCCTCGCATGCTAACCAGCTTTCTTCGTCGGAGTCTCGGCAAAGGAAGAAGAGGCCTGCGCCGGCACGGCCGCCGCCTCAGAGGGAAACGGGCGCTCTGCCCAAGCGAGGAAGGGGCCGCCCAAAAAAGGAGGTACCGGGACTTGTGGCACCGGAACCTGCCCCGGCGGATACGGTCACTGAAGAAGAACCCCGACGAACACGAGGACGACCCAGAAAGGAAGCATTGGGACGTAGTACATTGCATGAGAACCTATATAAGCGAGGACGGGGACGCCCAAAAAAGGGGGATGCGGCAATCACGCGTTCTGCTGTCATGAAAAACAGATGAGTGAGAACTGATAAAGAGTTAAAGGGCTGGAGCCAAGGATTGGAATAGACCTTAATGCAGCTTAATATGTGAAAGTTCATTTTTTGGAAATTCGTTAGGGTGGCTCGAAGGCCGTTCAGGGGCAAGGATCCCACACCTGACAGATCTTCCCGCGCATTCTATGCCATCATTTCTGTCGAACGCGATACTCTCCTGCACCATAAGATGGAGTATTTGATGAAGCGTTACCAGACATTGCCACACAAGGCACATCCCCCCGTTGTACACAGTGTTAGACAGAGCTGGATCATACATCAAAATTACAGACCACACAGGCTCACATTGCCCGTGGACTATGCCCGGGAGCTGGGCGCTAGGTTAGCAGGTGGCGCCCTTGCAGCCGAGACATGATTCGGGCGCAGCGCAGTATTGGACGTGGGGATTGGTTCAATTAAGCTTAAATAGGTGCTCCATCTGACGTGCAAGGGATCCGTTGCTATCGTGTGGCATATAAAATGACATGGTAAATGCGGGGAAAGATCAGATGGGGAGGAGCCCAAGAGGCTATATGAACATCTTTTTGTGCAGGAAACACCACATACGACCATACCCACTGGAAAACTCGGGATCCCGTCCGCTCTCCCATAGATAAGCCATTGAGGGCTGGATTAGTAGTTGGGTCGGTGACGACCAGCGAATACCCGGTGTTGTATGTTTTTTTTTCACCCATCGGTGATTACGCCCATCAACTTCCTGTTTTGCAGACCCTGTGGGCTGAGGCGCAATAATTTGTTTTTCTTGCTTTCTCTTCCTCCGCCCCTGTCTGGCTTCCATTGCAGATAACCCAGCCTGTGACCAAAAGAAATCGTGTGGATGCACACCTTGCCAGATTTTGTCAGGTTTTTGACCCAGGACGCCGGCACCAGATCGAGCGGCGGCGGCTACTTCGATGTGTGTGGAGACCGGGTCGTGTTCCGCTACTCCCGGTTGACCACGTAAGTCGTATCGTCCAGGGTCGACGCCTCTCTCTGTCCCTCAACGGACGAATACGAACAGTCTGACCACGCAAAGTCCAGCATTGTTGGCACCCCGCCCCACGTGTGCGTTGGGAAATTTGAGGAATGGCATGCACTTGGAGATGACAGGTGTAGTATCACATATCACTTGCATGGTATGATATGGCAACGGCATCGCCCAAGTTCGAACGCATGCTGATCCGTGTCGAAAAGAAAAGCACGACTCTGACACGGCCATGAACGCAAACAACGGCCGTGATTCGTTGCTCCCGGTGAAAACCGCGTGTAGGGCGCGTGCGAACCAACCTTCTGCCGCGTCACGCACACGCTGACGGTCAACAGGACGATGAGCAGTCAGGCCATCAGCAGACAACGTTTCTTTTCCCGCCATCCACAGCTGTGTATCTGACATGATCGCAGCTGTGTATGATCGGGATCGATGGAGCTAAGGCATATGCACCAACCGGTTCTAAAAGAAAGTCCTAGGCAACAACCGTCGCGCTGCCTGGAGACCTCGCAGGGCTCCTCGGAGCACATCCTGGACTGCGATAGTTTGGTTTGTGTACTTACTGAGCCAGACTAGTACGTCAAGGAGGACGGGGAAAGGAGAGACAATATCGAACACCAGAGAATTCCCACAGGGTTGTTTGATCGGAAATAGACTCATGATAATATCTTCGCCCGTATTTGGTCAGTCACCACTCAGTCTGAAGTACAATGCTCTCAATATGATATAGAAAATCTGGGGAAAGAATTTTAAGCAGCGGCTGTAGGCCTGTAGTCGTCAACGATGGGTCGGTATGCGAGGCCAGCTAATGCATATAGATGACATACGGGCCCCTTCAATTGATAGAGCCTTTGCTTTCGAAGCACGTCGACGAATCATCTCTAAAGGACTATTCAAACTCTGAGTTGCAGGTCAGGGGTTGAACAGAACCATGAAACCCCCCACATGGTGTTGAGGATCTGTGGCGAGGCGTGGTCGACGGCCCCTCCTTCTGCTGCAGGTTGACCGGGGGAAGAAATTGTGTTGTGGCAGAGGAGCCTGCAAGATACCGTTTACCATGTTCCGTTATCAGATCGCAGGGAATTCCTAAACTGTCGCCCTGCCAGCTCAAGTATATTTAGGAGACAGTTGTCCACCCCCTTTTCAGCAAATATTCAAACCCACTCACCGCCGGCCATCACCGTTTGCCTTCAAGAGCGTCTTCATCATTTATCAATCACATTATTGACTCGGAAAACTTCTACAGAGCCTCCAAATGCCCGAACAAACCAACACAGCACGACATCTTCCCCCCTGCCCCCATTACAGCTGCACCTGGGAGCACGGGGCGGACACAAAGACCATTCGACAACATACAACCTCGACCCACAAACACACGAGAAACTTGTCTTGCTGCCAATGTGTAATGGGAAAAGACAAGATCGACATCAGAAGACACCGAGAGGGCTGTGCCGCCCACCAAAGACGACTCGAGCAGTCTCAAGAGACCAGCGCCGGCCCGAGCCACATCGTGCCGAGCGATGGGAGTGCACCTCCTCTCGAAGCCGAGCACGAACAGGCCGCCGAGGCCGCCATAGACGTAGAGGATGTCGAACCCATCGCTTCTGAGGCGAGCCGCAACCTTACCATCATCATGGAGGTTGCCATCCACATCAAGTACTCGGGTTAGACTTGGCATCCCGGCAGAGTCTTTGACCCAGCACAATATGACAAGAATGGAGTTTAATAAGGACGGGTTCCGGCAATAGGTCGAGGCAAGGATGGGATAGACTGGTAAGAGGCGGTAAAGAGCGAAAAAGGAGGACAAAAACAAACATAAAGGGGCACAGCAGTTCTTTCTATCTGGAATACTTTCCTTCGATTCACACACTTATAGACTTCCTCTGAATTTATACCTTTCCCAGCGTCAAAATTTTCTGCAAGCGCCGTCTTGATTCTTGATAACCGGTAGGCTGTGTGGATGGCCCCGACCTGGCCTTACTTGGCCGCGCTACTGTGCGACCACGCTCGTGACCATCTTCAAGCCCACTCGTTGAGTCAATTCGTCAGACCGGAGATCTTATGTGTCCAGGGGCGTAAGTCTCACGGTAATCGACCGTATAAAAGACACACAGGCAAATACCACTGAACACTGAGAATAGCTCTCTCAGGCCCTGTACAGGGTGCAGGTACCAGAGCTCCGCCTACAGGATGCATATGCTGATCGATTTTCATCGGAACTAAGCATGGCATTAATACAGGGTGTCGCTGATATTCTTGGTCATGATTGTTTCGTTTTCACATTCCTCAGTGCCGAAAAGGATTGCGAAGTTGGCAGCGGGGCGGTGAGGGAGGACCAGATGCGAGCAAAAGTGACCACACGTTTGGGGACATGAAGGACGCTCCCGCGTAGGAGAAATAACAGCTAGTATACATTCTCTCGGAGTAGATGCGACGCTTGCGGGCGTCGGTAACCCCGTACCCGGGCCAGAAGTCAGGCAGCGGGAGATTACGACCGCTCACAGTGAGCAGGGCACCTATGGTCGGTCCTTAACAAGAATCGCACAGAGCACTGGCCAGAATGGACGGTCCCAAGGAGCTAGTTCGCCTCGCTGAACAGTTTTTCTGCTCGATGAAGAGCGCTGCTGCTGCTGCGAAGGCATGGTGGAGTGGGCATCATTGGGCCAGGTAGCATCGACTTCCGGATGCCCAGCGGTTTCTGAATGCAGAATCTCAAACTATGCCTATAATCGCATGTGTAATCAATGAAGATGTCTTCGAACGGGCAAAAGTTCTGGGTATGCGCCCTTTCCAACTAGTTGGGGATGCAGAAAAGCGGTTCATTACCCCCGGGAAGCCATGACAAGAGACCTTTCTAAAGGTGTGGGCCATCGAAGGCACACATGCGAGAAGGTTACATTGAAGTATGCCCCAGGAGGTGAAGTCGAAGTGGAAAAACACGAAATTCAAGGGGGCTCGCAGTATTGGCTTCAATGACGTTTCGACTGCGAGCGCAAAACGACGCGAGTCGCACGCTACACTTTTGGCCTGGGCTCTTTCAATCACGCCAGAAAAAGAGGGGGAGGGAAGCCGCCTATGTGTCATTTAGCCCGGCTTCTCTTATCGCCCGTCATCCTTCTGGGGAAACGGTCTCGAGTATGCGGCCACAATGTCGGCCAGTGAAGAACACCGAAGTTGCATTCTGGGTACCAACGGCATTGAGGACGCCCGCCGAGCGAGGTGACCCATTCTGTCTGCCTTGCGCCTGGCATTTTTAACCCAGAAGTGGTGTCGGCTGCCTCGTTGCCTCGTGCCGCCTTGCATGGATTTATGATCATCTCCCTGACCGCCTCGCCAGGACACTCGGAGATCGTAGGCTGATTTAATTTGGGAGGAGCCGAGTGTTTGAATAGCCGCTGGCCTTTAACACCGCAACAAAGTGACTGAGGCTGATGTGCGCTTCGCCTGACCGAGTCGCACAAGCAAATAAATGCACAAGAACGGTTGTGGCCTGCCGAAGCAATATTCCCCACTTGGCGTGTCAAAAACCTGGGTCGGCGACACTCACTGCCCGTTTAGTTCGCAGGCGCGAGCTGTCAAGTCTTCTGACCGGCCTTTGTTGAGAGGCTGTCACCCTGACATCAGAGTGTATTTTCGAGACACGGAATAAGATTGAAGGTCGATGACGAGAATCAGTCCGCGAACTGCACGAAGAAACTACATTGACGCTCCTGAGCCCCTGAAAAACCAGCGTGTGTAGCTTGCAGAGCCGTATTTTGTCGAAAAAGGAGAGTTAGGGCACCGTCACCAAAGGTTGTTATATTAGGACGACCAGATAGGCAAGGATCTGTCTTTTTAGATCCTTCTAGCCGGTGATGATTGTGATGAAGCTCATACTACATCATGTTTTCAAGCGCGGATGCCGGAGGCTCCGGGACGCCGGGGCGCCGGAGGAACCCCACCTCGGAGCGCAGCCCGGAACAAGCTGAGCCTGCGTTAGCTGGTCGGTAAAGGACTGGCTATACCCCCCAAACTAGGATTCGACACGCACTTGGGCTTTTGTCCTGCGCTAGTCGGAATGAGATGAACGGGTGCTGACGGGTGCCACTGCGCTGCAGGACCAACTCCACGCCCACTCTCCACCCCGTCAAGCGGTTTCTTTGTCGGGCTTGAATAGAACCAGAACAAGGAATGAGGAGCTGCTAGCGCCGGGAAGCACTTCCCGGAGCCGATGCTGCACTCTGGATTGAGTCATTCCATCGGACGATTGCCCGTTGGACACGTTGTGCCAACTCCCAAGGCGTAGGCACGAGCCCCTTGTACGAGGAACAGGGCTAGGAAGGGAGCACCCGGTTGAACCATCTAAGTGCGCCATCTGCCGGAAGGGCCTTCCCATGCCGTCCTCATGCAGGGCAAGCGTGCCAGCCTCCCGGAGTGCCAGGTGGTTTGGGATGTGAATGAGAAGTGATATCTGATCCGGGGCAGTTCCGCCAGGTCAGGCGTCGGAATTGGTCCCCGTTTATTGAGCCACCTTGTGAATTGAGTGGCGATGATGAGAAGCAGAAGACCGAAATCGTCCAGACGAACGTTCAAGAGGGGGTGGGACGACCTGCGATTAGCCATTGAAACGCTGGGCAGGCCTGATATGCGGCCGCCCACCACCACAAGGGGCGTTCAATTACCATTTAGCTCTTTCACGGTCATTTCTGCGCATCCTACACACATGAATGATCTGCATTACCCTTGGAGCAATTGTAGTGAGCTGGCTGGTGTCCGCAGGGTCGCAGTAGGGCTGGAAGTGTATTGCACAAACCACCACTTATTCAGACCCGAGCTGAACAGACTCTCAGTCCAGGAAAAAGAAAATGTTTTCCTGTCTCGGTACAATTATCTTGAGATGTCCAAGGAGAGGCCTGGTCTAGGACACGAGTATCAGAATAATGCTTGGCTACGATGGCCATGTAGATTGGAGATCTTCGTGAGAAGTCAATGGAAATAGCGGGCCACATGTCATGCTTCCAGCAACGCGAGGACCTTCCAATAAAGTAACCTCAATTCCTGGAAGTATGACGGCGCATGGATATTGGACGGCAACCGTCGGAAGTGCAACGGTGGGCTCCCGGCGACGAGGGAGGGATAGAAGCGGTGAAGACCTCTTTCTGGCTGACTGGGGCAAGAGCAGATCCTCCCGAATGTTGGAAGACGATACTTGGATACTTCAACACCGTCTGGGGGAGAATATTACACCTTTTTGGTCCCGTCGAGCCCTGCTGTTCCTGCACGGTAGGGCGATAGCCCTTGCCTGGCCTTGTGTGCGTATCAACACCTGCATCTACCCCGGTCCTTTCCCCTCCTATGTGCCATGTGTACATGTATGCAGCGACGAAGCGACCTGGTCACTTTCCTGCGAGCTCTTTGCGCGTAGTTCACCGGCGCGTCCGTGTTGCCCAGTGGCTCGCGATTCGGATGCGATATCACGTGGCCCTGCGCCCAACACCCTCGTCGGCGTGGGTACAGGCGACGGGATCGGCTCTGTTACAGTAGACCGTCGACTAAGTTGTCGTAGGTTGTGAAAAGAAACGTTAATCTCGCGGTAACAGCTTGACGTGGTGGCTCGTAACAGGTCCTCGAGTATAAATAGGGCCTGTCCGTCCAGCCCCCTATCCCGACCAAGTCTTCCCTCCTCGTAAACAAGCTTCTTCTCCTGTTAGAATATTCCCAAAGGCAAAACAACATCTTCGTACCTCGGAAGCAGTCCAAACAAGAAGCCATGGCGTCCAAAGTCCCAGAGTCGGCTGTCAAGCCCTGCCCTCACCCCGGCTGCCTCTGGGCGCATGGGGTGGACGGGAAGACTGATCGGCTGCACATCCGCAAAGAGCACGGCAACTCAGCGACTACGCGCTGCGGCATCCTCATGGGCCAAAACAGCAACGACATTGAAATTCACAACCGCTCTTGCTGCATAGCCCTGGCCATGGATGCCGGTCAAAACGAGAACGACGCGACTCTGCGTGTTAAGACCGCTTATGCCGCCTCCAAGTAGACTTCGCTCGTCATCTTCCGAATGGCTCTGAGCTTTACCAGCCACGTAGGTGTCGAAGCTCGACCGCAAGAAGGCGACCAGACTGACCATGCTTCATAGACCGGATCAACAGAATGAATTTGGGGAGATGTCAACCCAGGAATTTCAGAGGGACGCTGTCGGGCATGGGGCGGGATCTAAAGCAGATTGATTAACAGTGAATGCGTTTTGGGATAACGGCCATTGACCTTGAAGACTTCTTCTTTTCGCGTTCTCTTAAATCATAGATAGATCAATAAACCACGATGCGGGCCCAGGTGGCCCTGTCTGGACCTAAAAAAAACAAAACCGAAAAGACCACTATGAAGGGTATGTCAACACTCAGATTTTGTCCAGCCCAGTTGATGACACACCTATGGCATTGTACTTTCTCACGCGCCTCAGGATAGGAATTGTGAAATAAAACAATTGTTTGATCCCATGTCTGACTAACGCCAATTGAACTGAAGTCCGATGGATTTCACAGACTTGGGAATCGACCGAACAGAGATCTAAGTCAATTGCACGTAACTTAACTTCACCGCAATGTGAATTGAGGGACACCAGTGCCACTCGGTCACGACACCACCAGAACGATGCAATGGCATTCGTCTGTACAGCCACTAAGCTACCTGTCACACTGACGGTGCTCCGCGCAGAATTGAACATCTGAGGGCCTTCTCGGCGCTGGGCAGCTGATTTAACGCACAATATGCACTTTCTTCCTATTTTGGAGCCAGTTCGGTCAATGGCGGTGACCCAACCCCGGGTGGTGTGCTGTCAAGAGGATTACCAACCCCTGTGACCACCGTCAGTCTCTTGCAGTGAAATGTGCAGACAGGATCGAAGGGTGCGAGGCCTTGAGGCAAACTTGGAGGGGATGGCAGCGGCAAAGGAGCCGGGCCGTGACCTGGGCTGAGACGAGAACGAAGAGACCTTCGGGGTATCCCACACTGTGCAAAACCAACTGTTCTAACAAGTGCTTTCTTGTTCCGGACAAAATAAAAAGATGGTGTCCTCGAAGGCTTTGCCAATGCAACCTGGCGGGGCTCATCTGTAAGTGACATTGGCAGAGGAAGCATGTCAGAACCAACTGCATTTACAGACCCCAACGAAAGAGTATGATTTGTTGGACCTTCCGAGAACTGCGTCTCACGGCGGCTGCGGAGTCGAATCGCCTGGCCTGTTTCCCTGCGACCATCTGCAGCCATGCTCTGGAAATTGGCCCATTCACTTGACCGATGAGAAGCGATTCAGAAAGCAACACACAGAGTTTGAAAAAATAAACTCACATTCACCATAGTAATTGCTTTGACAAGGGTGAGAAGTTGCCTAATTCGATCCCTTTTCCGCGATGCATGCAGATCCTCCAGGCCACGGCAAAGTGACCACCCTCCGAGAGACGGGATTTCTTGACGTTTTCGATACCAAGGGCTTGGGCCTATGTCTTTAAAATTTGCTGGTGACCAAGTATCTTCTCCATTCCGGCGCACGGCGGTTCACACTTGACAGCCACCCAGATGTACCCGCACTCTTTTCTTTTCCTTCTCTTCTTCAGTCTGGTAGTAGGTGGTGTTCTCAAAACCCGGGCTAGACACGCACTTCGTCCAATCGCTTTACCACGTCCTCATAGAACCTCATCGAAAGCCTCGCAGCGACCGTATCGTCGGTCTCAACCTCGCCATCAGCCAGCCCGAGATGCTCCCCACCCTCGATGCACTTCCTCGTCGCTTCCTCGAACACCTCTCCTAAGCTAGCGCCTAGCTCGGTCATCTGATTTTCGTCGAGCAGGCTGTCCCTGACTTTGATCGCCAGGCTCGGCTTCCGGTTGACGTCAAGCCCAAGGACCTTGTCCACCGGCTTCCAGTGCGCGAGTTCGACGAAGAGAACGCCGAGGCTATAGATGTCAAAGCTTTTCCTGAACCGCTCCCTCTCGGCCGGATTCATCAACTGTACTTGAGGGTGCCGGTAGAGGTTGAACTCTGCGTCGTCTCCGGGAATATCTGTTGCCTCGTCACTGCGGGCCGGGCGGGAGTAGTCAAAGCCGGTCAGAAACGGTTTTGAGTAGTCCACATGACCACTTTTTGCTCGGAAGAAGACAATGTTGTGGCTTCGCAAGCCCTTGTGAAGCCAGTTCACAGCATGGAGGTACAAGAGGCAGCTGCCGATGGCATGGGCCAGCCTGATCCGCCCGGTAACTCGAGGCTTCCTCTCGCTCTCGAAGAGGTCGCGTAGTGATACAGGAGCGAGTGATGGGTGTAGGGAATCGTCACTCGGCCGCTCGAATACGAGGCCTAACCTCCTGTTCAAACTATCGTCGTCATCTGGCGCAGCAGGCTCCGGTTCCGACATGTCGAAGAAGCCCAGGCAATGCAGCGTTCGGAAGGCCTCGGGCTTTGGGCTGTGATTCAGCAGCGCGGCAAGTCTGGCCACTCTGTCAATGATGACTTGCTTAGGGGGCGAGTCGTCGCGGTCGGTCTGGCGTTCGTATTCTTTCCACTCAATCCACACTCTCTTGTCGGTCCCGTCGGTGCTGCGAAGAGTTGCCTCACATCGCTGGTCAAATTCTTCAGATCCCTTGTCCAGTACAACCATCTTCCGTTCCAAGACAAGCAGCCTTTTTTGCTGATTAGGTCTTCCTAGCTCCAGACACATGGCTATCGCTTTGTCCCAAGGTCGATGTTTGTCTTCCTCTATCACCTCATTGAAAGCCTTGAACTTGGCTAACTTGGACAGTTGTTTTAGCCCATCAGCGTTTGCAACTCGTTGGTTCATGGACATGGTGGAGATGTTGACTGGCACACTGGCGTCCAACTTCAAATTCAAGGCCATAACCAGCTGTCCGAGGTCAGCTATACGGCGATGCAGCTGCAGAACGCCCCGGTTGGTGTCTTGCACGGTGTGATGAATCTCGACCTGCATACGCGCATCCAGGATGTCGGTCATGTTGTCGTTAAGAGCTGAGAACCGGGAGAGGAGCAGTTCAAAGGCTTCTTTGTCGAACGACACCCAGCGTAAGATCATGAAGTTCTCTTGAGACTGCTCCTTGAGCTTTGACATGGCTCGCTTGATGAAGTTTCGCCGCTTCTCTGGCAAGGGAAATTTCGCGTCAGCGGCATCCTTTTCTGGGTTCTCGAGGACCGAGTCTTGGTCGGGACTCGTTTTCAACCGCCCATTGCGTCGCTGGTGCTCTTCAAATTCCTTGACCAGACATTGGACCTGGACAAGGAGATCGAGGACGATGGTACGATGCAGGATGAAGGTGTTGGATTCCAGGATTTTGTCCTGCTTGTTGCCATCCAGGTCAAGTAACCCGGACGTCTCGCTCCACGCAAACAGCCTCTGCTGTTCCATGCGTAACCTCACGTTGAGGAACTTGTAGTCATCGGGAAAGTTCCTGGCCGTGATGAGCAGCTGAATGCCTGCGACCTCTTAGCACTCGTGTCACCCCAATCTCGGAGAGGGGTTCTCACCTTGGATGCAGCTGGTGTAGACCTGCAGGCCGATCGACGCCACGCCGATGGCCAAGCCGGCAGCCGATACGGGATCCATAGCGGTAGCTGCCGAGCTACTACGGAGCCGACCGTTTCCTCTCTTCCCGTTGGTAACCTATGAATGTCGGCAAAGGTAGAGTGAGCTGCCGTTTCATGGATGTCCTGGAGTTAGACATTCGATCCAGAGCTAGTGCCCACCAGTTGGGCGGCGCTGTATACCCCGCCTCCGTGTTACTACCACGCCGGCGAATAAACACGCCATCTTGACACTTGGCGCCAGCTGGTGCAATATGATGACGCTCATGTCTTAATCGACAAGATGGGAGACCGCATGCGGTCGAAGAAGATGGCAAAGTTGGAATAAGGACGAGAGCTGCTTTCACTCAAAGTGTTTTGCAAGGGAATCGTGAGGATGTGAAGGCACATACAGCCGCTGGCCGACTGCCTAATGTAGAGGGACGAAAGACTTGAGCTGGAGGGGCAGGTTCAGGCAGGTGGAGACAGGAGAAGCTCGGGCCGTAGCTGTGGTCGGTGCTCCAGCTCCCAGCCCTATTCCTTCCGTCCGACTGTTCGAGGCGGGATACCCGCGGCGATTCAGTAGGTAAGGTAGGCAATGCAAGCATTCATCCTCGGGTATCGGGCAGGTGGGAATAGCCTCAACTGCCCTGGCAAGACGACGTAGACTGACCAATCCGAGCTATTCTGGGGCACGGCATGGCCGTACATTGTGCAGGGCCTCTCTCTCGGCAGCGACCGAGGGCCGTGCCGTATCAGCGGGGGCGGCGGGGGCCTGGCTGGCCCAATGCTTACTGAGCAAGTCGCCTCAGAGGGCAATTGCCAGGCGTCGCTCACCCCTTGAGCCCTTCGTCGTCATCTCTGCAAATCCGGGACATCCCGACAGACCGGGCTTCAATGCCACGCTGGACCTGGCGACACGCTCTGGCCAGACCGCCACGCGGCGTTTTGGTCCAGCAGCTCAGAGCCCTACTAGATAGGCGAATAGGCCCCCGATTCACAGACGTCGAAACTACCTCTGCCCTCTACACGACGGCGCTGAAAGAAACTGTACTGGCCAATCGCGCAGCCTCTCGCCTGCCACGAGCAAACCAAAGTTGGGAATACTACTGCAATTATGCAGCGAATCCGTGTTCTTATTCCCGCCCGAGTCGTCGCGTGGACCACGAAACCTTAAATCGCCCGCACTCTGCCGGGAGTTATCACTCTAGAGGCTGGCCTAAAACCATCCTGTTTAATTCAGCCGGCAAAACTGATCGGGAGCCTCCGACATCCGGGGCCTCCTTGGGCTCGAGGCATGGGAGTACCCTCACTCGTGACGGCCGAGACCCATCGCTAGCTCTACCGGTGGCCTTGCTTAGGCCAAGACCAGACCAGACCAATATTTGCCTGTGTTTGGCGAGTGGCTGACGTCCAAGCTCATGTCATCCTGTGCAGGGAGCCACGATCATGGATAGATATTAAAAGCTGTCGCATCTCTGGACGAAACAGAACAATGAATGCTACGACGAGCGCTTGAGTGCCTCATCGACGTCTTTCAACGCTCAATCTCCGCCTCCACCGCCACCAGCCCCAGAGCCCTAGAGCCACAGCTCGGTGACCTGGCCCACAGCACTGGTCTCCAGCCCGGGCAGCGCTGCGCACACGCTGTGGGACAAGACGCTGCATCGCCCGCAAGCCACCTGTCAACGATCCAATCCCTTCCCGCGTCCGGTCCGGGAACACTTGTCGCTAACAGAGACTCGATCTACTTCGTAGGGCGCAGCGCACGTCCTTATCAGCCACTCAGCCCACGTTGACACAATTGGCTGGACCCTGTTCTGGGGAGGGGTCCAGCGTCCTTTGACGGGTTCAACCCATCGTTCACCGTGCACTCGGGCAGCTTTGGCTGCTGGTTGGGGGGGCACCTACGTAACAAGCCATCTGCTATATACAGTCTCGTCGTCGACGCGGGGCCCCTAACCGTCCTCCATCCTGCAACCCACATTCTTGTCTCTTCTCCACCCCGCGAGACCCTCGCTCCGTCCAACGGCGTACCCGACCCAATTGTCGAGCTCATCTGGTCGTCGGTTCCGGGCCTACGGCAATCGGGTGCCTAATCGCCATGCAGTCGTCCTTGTCCCCCGAGGTGCCTCCGCCGCCCGGCAGCAACGCCAGCAACGGGTCCCCGAATGCCTTGGCCATGGTCGCCGACAGTGACTCGCCCGGCGACCGCGACTCCCCGAACGCGCCCTCTTCGGCGACCAGTGAATCCCGAGGCCCAGGACAAGCGCCAGCCGTTGCTGTGCCGGCTGCATGTCTCGCCTGTGTAAGTTCAACCCCCCAAAGCTTCAACCTTCTTCGAGCGCTCATTTCCATTGTCCCCCGCGCTCTGGGTCTGTGCCTTATTCCCGACGCTCACTGAACAAATCTCTGCAACAGCGCGGCAAGCACCTGAAGTGCGATGGCCAGAACCCTTGCTCGCGATGCCAGAGCTCGCAATCAGAGTGCATATATGTCGCCTCCCGACGCGGCTACAAGGGCCCGAGGAGGAACACAGCCGGCAACCCCAATAAAAGAGCCCGGTCGTCGTCCCCAACATCCTCCGCAGCTGTCGGCGACAGCTGCCCGATGCTTCTTGGCGCCAATGGGACCTCCGCTGCGATGCCAAATTCCATCGGTGCATTTAACCAGGGCATTGTCTTCCCCGACACGCCCAGCACAGGCTTTGCGGCGACGCCCAATCTCACGAACCTCCAGCTCTACCGCTCGTTCGGTGCCGCTATTGGCTTCAACTCAAACCAGTTGGCCCTAGGACAGCCTCAGAATGGAATTGCTCCCACCCAGGTGCCAACACTGGCCGAGCGATGCTTGGACTCCTTCTATCACCATTTCCATGCTTCCCATCCGTTTGTGCTCCCAAAGGAATGGCTTCTCCGTGTGATGAGAGACACCAATGTCGAGCCTCTCTTGGCCGCCGTTCGATGGATCGGCTCCCTATCCCTAGAGATGGGACCTGCTCGCGCCGGTTTTCTGGACGAGGCGTTACGTCTGGTGCAGGACCCTACCACTCCCAGAGATGGATTCTTTGTCCAAGCTCTAATTATTCTCATTGTTGGTCTGGATGGTAGCTGCCAGCAGGAAAAGGCCCGGAATTTGCTTGGCGATGCCGAGCGCATCGCAATCGAGTTGGGGATGAACACTCGAGATTATGCGACACAGTTCGGGCGAGGCATCCCGGTTCTGGAGGAGAGCTGGCGGAGGACGTGGTGGGATCTGTTCGTTGTGGATGGCATGGTAGCTGGAGTCCATCGCCAGACCAATTTCCTTCTCTTTGATGTTCCAGCCGACGCCGCTCTCCCATGCGAAGAGCATCAGTATCTCACAGGGGTAAGTTTCCGATCGAGCGAATTGGTGGCACCGGCCAGTGGCTAAGTTTTGCCAGAACATTCCTCCACCGATGAGTCTGGTCGACCTAGAAGACCGCGACTTTTCTGGGGACGACAGAGAATTCTCGTCATTTGCCTACCGTGTGCTCGCCGGACGCAACCTGGGCAAGTTCATGCGCGTCCCGCCAATGTTTGGCCCAGAGGACGAGAACCTTGCGCGGATAGAGGCCCTTCTGACCAACTGGCGGCTTCATCTGCCCGCGTCCAAGAAGGATGCTTTGAACCAGAAGCTCCAGTCGGACGAGATGATTTTCCAGGCCAGCATGATGACCCATGCGTAAGCCTCTTCAACGCTTCTGTGGCACCAGAAACTGACCTCGACACAGCACTTCCATCATGCTTCACCAGCCTCATTCGCAGCTTGACTCCTCTCCCGCCCGTGAGGTCACATCTTGTGCACCACACCGACCAGTCCCGTCTGGAGACCTGTTTAACACCCACACGAACCACACCATCACCTCGGCTGGCGAGATCAGCAAAATGATCACTCATCGCGTACCGTTGCTCTCCCACACCCACTTCTTCACCTGCGTGGTGACCCTGTCGTCAATTGTGCACTTGAGCAAGTGGGCACTGTTCTTCATTCCGCACGACGACGATGAGCTGCGACAGCAGATCCGGCTGAACATTGGCGCGCTGAACAAGCTCTCAGCGGTGTGGAAGGCCGCCGGAAACGCCCTCGGGCAGGTCAAGGGCGTCGCTCAAGAAATTTACCGGACGAAGAAGGCGTCGCAGATCAACCCGTCGTACTGGCAGGGGTTTACGCAGGAAGAGGTGATGAACAGCATTGCGGCCGACGAGACCATCATGCACGATATTGAGACCGAGCTCGGGCCCATTCCGATGCCGAACCTCGACAACCTCGAGGGTTAGAGGCTGCGATTACGGCCTTGGGCTTTTTTCTGGCAACACAGGCCAGTATACAAACTCGCTTTGCAGCGACACATTCAAGCGCGCTCGGCGCAAAGTAAGGAACAAAGGGGTTGGCATCAGTTGTACCGCTTTTGGTGTTTAATTAGGGATATACCAGCTCGCACGACGAACCGAGCACAGCGGGCGTCTTGGAAGTTGGTTAGAGGAAAAACTCCGTCACGGATCAGCTCAGGTTACAGCGGCAACACTCTGCTCATGTTCTGTATTTATGGCGAGATGGGCATTCTCGCGGGTTCGAAAAATACAAAATAACATCTATGAAGAAGCAATGGTTTGGTTCTTGCGACTTGGGTGCTCCGCGTTGCATATATGCCAGGTTTCCACATCTCAGATCCTCGCGAATCACCGGCGCGTGATCTTGCTCTCTGGGGCTAGCTGATGGTGCCCAAACGGACTAGACCTAGGGCTGAAGTGTCTGTCTGCCAAGCCAGCGCCGGCCGGTTTCTTAGATCGCGACCAGACACATCTACGGGCCCACGTGGCAGCTCCAGATGGATGCATCGTGTGTCGTGGGCCGCCGCGGGGTTCACTGCTACCTTGCAGCCCTACAGCGCCAGGCGGGGTCCTGATCTGGTCAAGTGGACCGTCTCCGCTGTTGCAGGGGCTTGCTGCCAACTTCAACCTCATGGACATGTTGGTGTGGGGATGCATCATGTGGGACCAAATGCCTCCATGACGACTTTCCTGATGCCACGACGATTCGCGAGGCCTCAATGGCATAGCCTATGAAATTTAAGGCAGTGCAGCCTTCTTATACCCGGCCGACCCGGAGCACTGCGACGGAAGTCCCGCTTTATCCTTGGGCACCCTCATTTCGGCGAGCAAGCTAGTCCCGATTCTTCCGTACGAGAGCCGCCTAGCGGCAGCCCGCTGCGATGCGTTAGCTGAAGCAGTGATTGCCCAATCGGTGAGAAGAAGCGAATTACACGAGCCGGCCACGCCGCGCACTCCACAGGCTCGGGACCAGGATGGCATGCGGATAAGCGGCGGGAGCGCAGCAACCCGGCCTTGCCCTTCGGCGTCCATCTTCCACAACTCTCGTCTGAACCCCCCCCCCCCCCCCCACTCATTCGGGGATCATTTCTCCCACAGTCTCCCGGCCTGATATCATATCCCACATGACCCTGGGTGCAATTGGCCAGGCGGTATGCAAAAGGCAGGTATTCCCTACTCGGCTGTCGGTGGGAACCACGCGCTGATTTCATCCCATACCTAGGGAGCGGAGTCACATCGTTGCTGACGGCGCGGGCCAGGTAGGAGCCGTGCAACTCAAATGACAGACTTCCACGAGGCACCATCACCGTACGAGCCGCTCGGAGAGCCCCAGTAGCACTCGACGGGGTCTTTGCAGGGCACCATCGGGGAATTTTTGCATCATCACAAACTTAGGGATCTTTCGAGATGCAGATCGGTTCCCTACAGGGACAGGGTCGCTCCTGCTGAGTCCCGAATAGAGCGGTACGAGGCCAGGGGTTGTGTCTCAACGATTGGTGGTGTTGGACAGGCTAAGCTACACAGCTAGGTAGCCTGCGTGCCTGCCTGCGGCCTCGCCGCACAACCCATGCTGTCTCGGCGCCTTCTGGGGATTGGCGTTTTGGTCGTCGATTACTCTGCTCGCCTAGCGCGTGCCAGCAACGAAGCCTATCGCGCAGCACTCAACAACACTGTCTTGGTCCTGCAGCCGACCGCTCCCCTGGCCTGGTCTGGAATGAGTTGCTGCCGCCCCTCCCTTGGCGGCAGTCGGTCGGGTAGTCACAGCGAGGTATTATAAAAGTTCTTTTTCCCCTTTGTGCCTGGTGGCTATAACCGAGATGTTATTCCTCGAGTACTTTTGCTTCGTTTTCATGACGTAGGGAACATTTTACTTGTACGCACATTCTTATATGTTTTTTGTTCACAGGAGACAGGAGAGATTGAAAAGCAAGATGGGACACGATACCGATTATTACTCACCGCGGAAGGAAGACTTCAACAACATGACGAACGGCGACGGAGAACGCGTCTTCCACCACGACGCCGAGATGGGGTCCAGCGGCCACCTCCTCAACACCACCGTCCAGAGCTTCTCGTGGGAGGGCATCCAGGTCACCGTCAAGGACCGGGAGACCAAGCAGCCCAAGAGCATTGTGGACCGCGTCGACGGCCTCGTAGAAGCCGGTGAGGCCGACCCGCGCACCTCCCACAACCTTCACAACTAACACCCCCAGGCGAGATCTGCGCCCTCATGGGTCCCTCAGGCTGCGGCAAAACCACCCTCCTCAACGTGCTCGCCGGCCGCCCTACCAACGCCTCCAACGTCGACGGCTCGGTGCTGGTCAACGGCGCGCGGCCCTCTCGCTCCGATTTCCGGCAGATCAGCTGCTTCGTCGAGCAGGAGGACGCTCTGATCGGATCGCTGACGGTGCGCGAGACGCTGCTCTTCACGTCGCGGCTGGCGAGTACGAGCTCTCTGCCGCGGAGGGAGCGCCTCGCCCGTGTCGACGGCCTATTATCTGCCTTCGGTCTCGATGAGCAGGCTGACACCATCGTCGGCACGCCCATCCGCAAGGGCATCTCGGGCGGGCAGAAGCGGCGCGTCGGCGTCGCGAGCCAGCTTGTCACCAGCCCAAAGATCATGTTCCTCGACGAGCCGACCAGCGGGCTGGACTCGGCGGCGAGTTATGAGGTGATTAGCTACCTCAAGACGGTGGCCAAGCGGAGCAACGTACGTTTCAAATCCTCCTAACTGCTTACCTGCACTAACACCCGCAGCTCATCGTCATCGCCTCAATCCACCAACCCTCGACCTCAACCTTCAACCTCTTCGACAAGCTCTTGCTTCTCTCCGGCGGCAAGACGCACTACTTCGGCGCCGTCAACGCCGTCGTGCCCTACTACGAGTCCATGGGTATGCCGATGCCGACGCAGGTCAACCCGGCGGAGCACCTCCTCGAGCTGATTAACGTCGATTTCGCGCGTGATAGGCACGGCGCGGCTGCGCGGCTGCAGAGAATGCACGAAGCGTGGGCCGGGTCCGGCGCTGCGCGGGAGCTGCGGGCTTCTGTTGCCGACGCGCAGCAGAAGAGCAGTCCCGTCGTGCTGAAGGGCGGCGACGAGGAGAAGAAGCCCGGCCTGCCGAGCCTCGTTCTCACGCTGCTGCACCGGAGCTTCGTCAAGAGCTACCGTGATGTGGTGGCATACGGGATCCGCTTTGCTATGTATACTGGTGCGTCGGCCCCTTTACGTAACAGTTAATGGGTTTGCTAACATTGGTAGGTCTTGCTATCATGATGGGCACCGTGTGGGTTCGGCTGTCGACGAGCCAGGAGTCCATCATCCCGCTCACCAACGCCATCGTAAGACTTACCCCTTCCGCCGCTCAGTCCCATGCTAACGACACCAGTTCTTCGGCGGCGCCTTCATGTCCTTCATGGCCGTCGCCTACGTCCCCGCCTTTCTCGAGGACCGCAGCCAGTACGTCAAGGAGCACCACAACGGCCTCTACGGCGCCACGGCGCTGCTCGTCTCCAACTTCCTGATCGGGCTGCCGTACCTCTTCCTCATCGCGCTCATCTTCTCCGCAATTTCGTACTGGCTTTCCAACTTCCGCCCCTCAGCCGACGCCTTCTTCGTCTGGGTGTTCTGGCTATTCCTCGACCTGCTGGCGGCCGAGAGCCTGGTCGTCTTCTTCACTTCGCTGTTCCCGAGCTTCGTCATCAGCCTCGCGCTGGTGGCCTTCGCCAACGGCCTGTGGATGTCGGTCAACGGCTTCATGGTCAGCCCGATCATCCTCAATGTGTTCTACAAGTACGTGTTTCACTACTGGGACTACCAGAAGTATGTCTTTGAGGGCATGATGCACAATGAGTTCGCCAAGAGGGTTTACGACTGCGGGAAGGGATGCCAGTGCATGTACCGCACCGCGCTGGAGAAAGAGTGCAAGATTGCCGGGCAGGGCGTACTCGACACGTACGGGTACACTGAGGAGCACTTTGCGAGGAACGTGGGCATTATGTTCGGCATCATCGCCGGATACAGGATTGCGGCGTGGATCGTGCTTAAGATCAAGAAGAATTGAGACAGAGAGACACGTCGCCGCTGGCCGGTTGGTAATGGGGAGTGGACACGGGTACGTTGATAACCCTTTAAAAACAAAAACATTCGTTCGGGTTGATGCTTGGCGTTCGGGGGTTTATTTTGGGGAGGGATACTTCGGGGAGGTGCGGAGGGTTCTTCGCCGGTGTCGTATTTGCCTCTGTGTTCCCTCGGCGTGGGACTAACGGGACCGGGCCCTGGGTTAGAGGGTTTAGTTGCAAGACTGCCGGCGCTCATATTGGCTTTATGCAATATTAATATGATAATAAATGCGTTGCTTTTTAAATGTCGCATTCTTAGCTAGGTAGCCTGAGGACACGAACGATGGGAGGCAGGCCGGACGTTGGACTTGACGATGTGGAGATGTTGGGCCTCTTGGTGCAGATCTTCTGAGCAGGCTTGATGACCGCATTGAAAACAGGCTGTACTATAAAGAGTGTATCACCGAATTATTGCCCGTCTATTACGGCAGTCCTTTTACTTTCTAACTATTTATCGTCAAGAAATCATCCGCGTTCCTCATCCCGAAGACCTGCTGCTATTGCGGTCTGACCTTGATCTTGGGCAGATACATCCGCTTGTATGCACCAAGCGCCATGATGGGGAAGTAGAACTTGTAGTTTGTGTATCCAATCATGCTTTTCAAAGTTAGCTTCGCTTGTGCTCATCATGGCCCAAGGGCGCGAATATCGTGGACTCACCATGTCTGGTTGAAGACACCCTCGACGCCTTCCTGCAGCCACTCGCCATTCGACAGCTGCCGACTCTGTATCAACTGCAGACTGATTAGCATCATTCTCCCACAGCCACGAGGCAGGTTATACGTACCTCAAGTCCTCTCTGGATCGGCATCGGGTCAGGATACCCGGCGTGCATCAGCGACAGCACGGCCCAGGCGGTGTTTACCACCTGGCTCTTCTCATGCTGGACCCATCTCCTCTCGTCGCACGATTTCCAATGCTCGCCCCATCCACCGTCATCCATCTGCTTGTTCAGCAGGAGCTCGCAAGCCCGGCGAACGCGTTCGCTGTTGTGGTGCTGTTCGTCAATCGCCTCCAAGCTTTGTAGGGCGAAGAACGTGGCGTATGTGAAGCAGATCGCCCATGCTCCGTACCAGCTGCCGTCCTCCCTCTGGCTGGCCTTAACGAAGCCGACTGCTTTCCGAATCGTCTCGTCGATTTCCCGAGTGCGGTACGTGGGGAAGTGCCGCTTGAACATGGAAAGCGCAGTGAGGACCACCGTGGTGCATTCCGGGTACGAGTATTCCACCATGATGCGGTCAAAGACCTCGGCCGGGTTGAGGAGCTCCAGATACTCGCTGCCCCGAATCGACTCGTAGCTAGAAAATCCCCCGTTCCAGTTCTGCATGAGCAGCAACGTATCGACGCAGTCCAGAAGTCTCGAGTCGTCAATCAGTGGCGGGTAGCCGTGGTCCTTCTGCAGCATGAGCACCGATTTGAGACCCTCGGCTGCGCAGTCGGAGACGATGTAGCCGTTGCTCTTGGTGCTGAATGGCCAGCCTCCCTTCCGGGGCTGACGGAACGGGTCGTCCAGGTCCTCTCGGAGCTGGGACATGTCTATAAACTCGTGAGCTTTGCGCAGCGCCTTGGTAAAGGTTGGGTCTTCGGCGAACCCGGCCTCGACAGCGGTCTGAATGGCGAAAGCCGTGTCCCAGGCTTGGACTCCGTTTGTTCCGTTGCTTGTCATGCCGCTTGGGCTCATCCAAAGGTACACGTCGACCTTCTCGTGATGCTTGCGTAGTCTTTCCGACCTAGGCCCGTCCTCGAACCACGTCACTACCATGTGAAAGGCTTTGTTCACCGGCGCAATACATTCCGAGTCCGTGTTCCGCTCCTCTCTGCGCATGAGCTCGGACACTCGGCGGTTCGACATGTTGAGCAGCCATTGAGGCCGCAGGTAATTGCACCAAAAAGTCAGTATCGAGAAGAACAGCAACAGCAGGGGCGATATGGAGCGCATGGCATCCGACGGCGTGGTGGTGTTGCGATGCTTGACGAAGTCGATCTTGGCGAATGGCTCGGTGAAGATTTCCTGTCGGATTTCGGAAAGTAGCGGCGTCAACGGTATCGAGCAGCGATTAGACCAGAGGTACGAGGTCGGGAGGTAGACGACGCGGCATTGGACCCACCATCGAGACGGGTGGAATGGCAGCCAAGCCGGGAGTAGCCACAGATCGACTGGGATGCAATTGATGCCATCCCAGTCGTAGAGGTTCAGACAAGCGAGCCAGATCTTGCCCCATTGCGGGATTCCGATGGCCCCGCCCAGCGACAGCAAGCAGTCCCTCGCCTTGCTGATCAGCGGGTGCCGCCGGTCCATGCCGAGAAGCCGGAGCATGACATAGTACAGGCCGGTCGCGAAGACGGTCGAATGGCCCTCGAGGTGCAAGCCCCAGCCGCCGTCCTCGTTGGCGTGATTCGCGAGGAAGCGGGCCATCTCAACTTTCCACTCCTCCGGGAACTCGGAGCCCGTGATGTACTTGGCGAAGATGAGGCCGGGGAGCAGGAAGCTGGGGCCGCTGTAGTCGCAGCCCCAATGGCCCTCGGAAAGCTGCAGGCGTGTGAAGAAGTTGAGGCCGTCGCGGGCGGTGTCGTCGTAGGAGCGAGCTTTGGGGTGGACGGCCTCCGCCTTATCATCCAAGATGCCGAGCAGGTATTTTTCGGCATCGCTCTGCTCAGGCTCGTCGCTGTCAACTTCCGTCAGGTATCTCCAGTGGTGGACTCCTTCCTGGCTCGAGAGACGCCAGCGCGTCAAGTCTGTGGCCAAAGTTGAGCTGTTCATGATCAATGTCGCAGCATCGCCGTCCATGGACGAGTCGCGGGGAGCAGAGAAGTAAGAAGAAGAAAAGTCAGCGAGCTCGACCCTCCATCAGGAAATGCCGGTGACATACGCACACACTCAGAAGGATTTAAGCCCTGGAGACATCAGGTACCATCTAATGTTGCGCCGTCATCATTGCGATCATTGGCCGGGTGGGCTGGTTGGTGGTTGTGGCTAGCGCACCGCGGGTAATACGCCAAGGCGGAAATTGTCCACAAGCAGGGTGGGACGTTACCGCAGGCCAATTGACCAAACAGATGCTGCCGTCGAGGTGACTCTTTGACACGCTGCAAGGCACCTGCCGCTTGCTTTTTCGAGGGACCGAGGCGGCGCAAGACGCCTCAGAAAACATCGCGACTCCAGCTTTTCTCCTTCTCTTATCTCCTTTCTCCTTCTTCCCAAGCCTCTTTGCCGTCGCTATCATGGAAACCAAGACGGATTGGATTATAAGAACAGTCGTGGTTGCCCTCAAGAGCCCTTTTGGGGGAAAGTCTACAGCAGAGGTTTCGGAGCTTTTGGGGCTACCAACCCAGACGATCGACTCCATCTACGCGCGCGCGCTGGAGGCCGGCTTTGATCCCAACGCACCTATACTCTCTGTTTTACCTGAATATGTCGATGGCTCCCGAAGTATCTGGGCAAGAGTTTTGAACTCTTGGCCAGGGTTAGCATGGTAAGAAATAAAAGCCGGTAAGAAAAGTGGACGCCTCCGTCGTCCACATCAGTCAGCATTGGCTCTGGTCTGCGTACTGAGATAGACGGTATTACCTAGAAATATTGGACGGGGTTCTGTTGATGTAGATGTCCCCAGAGGTTTGCTTGTCCTTGCCCATGAGAACGTTGACGAAGCTGGCTGACGAGGTGTTAGTCGATATGGACTTCGCGAACACTAGCCCAGCCAGTTTTGTCACTCACTCTTTTCCGCTCCCGAGGCGTCCATGACACCCCAGAGGCTTCCTCTCTCAATACGTCCAACCCGGGGCGCCAATATAGTCTTCCCACTCTTCAGGTTCAGACCACAAGTCTTGGAATCGAAACGACATGCTGGCTTCAGAGGTCCCAACGCAAATCGATAAAATACCTTTGGCTGCCCTTGTCGACATAGTCTTGATCATCGAGCATCGTTGGCACACTTCCGATGCCATCGTCCACTGAGCCGGCCTGCTCAGCCTCGGGGTGCGCCTTTGGACGACTGCGCCGCAACTCATGTCAGAGAAAGCCCACCAGCCGCTGCTCCACTTAAACATGAAGATGATCAAGAGGAGGTTGGTTCTCGTCGGTGTTGTTGGGGCCTGTGACAGTCAGATAATCTGCTGATGCTTCTGTGTTGCTGTGATACCACTTCTGGTACGAATCTTCCAGGATAGGGCAGGGCCGCGGAATTTGGAAACACGCCCCGAATACACGTCAAGGCGGGCAGGTGGTTTTCGTCCGTAGTTCTCATCGGGTAATGAATAGGAGGGCAGTGGTGGCTCAGCAATCCTTTCGTCTACGGTGCGGTTGCATCGTCTGACGGTTACGCCCAGGCTCCGACCAACTCACGAACATGTCGATTTCGACTGGCCTGCTCGCCGCAGGAGATTGAGGCAGCTGAATTGGCGCTGACGCAGAACCTGGGTTGAAACCGAGTCTCGGCAACGATGCAGGCATACGGCGCGAAAGTCCCAAGCCTGCATTAAAGCTGGTCCCATTGGAGCATAAGATGGCCACGACGTCTGCTATGACCTACCCGCAGCTGACCGCATAGGGCACACATTAGAATATGTCTTTCAAGAAGAGAGTGCTAGCTCGGCACTCCCATCCATTTGCAGCAGATACTATGGTGCGGCTGGCCGGCCATTTGCCGTATCTGGACTCGTGAGATTTTGGCGCCTTCGCGCAGTGTTCCTACACCTCGCATTATATGACACGATAAAGCAGATAACAGTGACATTTTGACGATTGATTCCTGAGCTGGCAGCCCGGCGACATAGAGTGTATCTCTTCAAGATGATACAAGATTCTGTATTTCCCCATCCGATCCAACACGAGAACATCACGCATGGCGTCCATCTGGCATAGTTCATGCTGCAACCAAGCGTCTTACTCGTTTCCGTCTGTAGCAACCTGTAACACGCCCATCTCTCTTCACACAATCTAATTATTGTTCAAGTTTTGGCCGCAGCAGGCATGGCAATCGTGCAGTCCCAGGTCCTGACGCTGGACTCTACCGTGCTTGGATTGGTCCTATGCCTCCTGGCGTCCTGGCTCACAGCCTCTGTCTTCTTCTGGGCCAGCAAGTCCAGCGAATATCCCGATGGTACCAGGCCATGGCCCATTGTCGGCAACCTCTTATACTTCAACAAACTCTTTCATAACCCTGAAGAGGAGTTGATGAAGCTCAGAGAGAATTACGGTGCTCTCTCGATGCTCTGGTTCAGCTCCAAGCCTGTGCTTATCATCAACAACGCAGAGGACGTCAAGCAGCTGCTCGACAAGGTTCGCCATACCTCAACCACTTATACTCAATAGGGGTTGGATGGAAGGGGGCTAATCATCTGTCCCTGAAACAGAAGGGCTCCGTGTATTCCGACCGGCCATCTCAAAACTCCTTCAGAGAGCGAGCCTGGCCATGACGGTTGGTCACCACCGGTGTCGGCGAACGATTCCGTCTCCTTCGTCGAGTGTACAACAACCTCCTCAGCCCGCATCAGTCGGCTTCGTTCAAAGTTTACCAGGACTACGAGGCCAAAATCATGTTTCGTGACCTGCTCCATGTTCCGGATGGATTCCTCGCCCACACGGAACGCTTCGCCATCAGTGTCATCTTCAGCGCCGTGTACGGCGTGAGGCTCGTACAGCTCGAACACCCCACAATGGTCGAGTTTTATGCCGTCTGGAAAGACATGCTGAAGTGTCAGGCTGCCTGCCCCTCATCCCCCCCAAGTTTCGCAACGGGGCTGACCCGGCTCAGATTTCCAACCCGGCACCCTGTTGCTCGACTACTTCCCCATTCTCCACAAGCTGCCCGATTTCCTCCAGCCCTGGCTGAAGCTCGCTGCAAGCCTGAGATCTCGTGAATCTGCGCTCCACCGCGCTTTTCTGCGGACGCTCAAGGAGCAGTCCCAGGCGGGGGTGGCACCCACCTGCTTTGGTACGGAGCTGGTCAAGATTCAGGACGCCGAGGACATCGACGATGAGAAGGCGGTCAACATTCTAGCCATGCTTATCGGAGCTGGTGCCGACACCACCAGCAGTGTTCTCCAATCTTTCTTCAAGGTGATGGCCATGAACCCAGAGGCCCTCCGCAAGGCTCAGAAAGGTAGGCAGGCCCCTTCGATCTGCAAATACCTCGTTGCAGCCTGATCTAACCATGTGCTACAGAGCTGGACACCGTCGTTGGTCCATCACGTCTGCCCACCTGGGAGGATGAGATAAACCTGCCGTACATCCGGGCCCTCATCAAAGAGGTTCACCGGTGGGCGCCTATCGACAGCCTGGGCGTCCCCCACGCCACATCCGACGACGACGTCTACCAGGGCCGCAAGATCCCCAAGGGCACCATCGTCTTCCCCAACCTGACCCATCTGAGCCGTGATCCCGCTGCCTACGACGACCCTCAGGCCTTCATGCCGGAGCGCTTCCTCGGGAACGACCTCAACGCCTCGGCCAGCGCCAGCCACTCCGACTTCCGCAAGCGCGACCACTTCCACTACGGCTTCGGCCGCCGGCTCTGCCAAGGCATCTTGGTGGCGGAGGCCTCTCTTTACATTTTCATCGTCTGCGTCCTCTGGGCGTTCGACATTGCCGTGGACGAGACTGCGCCCCCGCTTGATCTGGGGGAGAAGATTGGTGAGTTCGCACAGACAGACCCCCGAACCCCATATATCACGCACGATTCGCCTTGACGAAAGGCATGGTGTGCTAATTTCTCATTGCTTCCAGCGGGGCTGGTCACGAAGCCTAAGCCTTATCGGGTGAAGATTATGCCCCGTTCGGATGCTGCGAGGCAGGTCGTAGAGGAGGCTGCCCAGACGGCGCACACAGACATTCTCGACTTTGACTCGGTTGACCTGGCTCAGTGCTGACTGTGGACCAATAATAAACATGGCCTGCTTGTCAAGAATTGCAACACCTCAATAGCTCACAGCGGGTAATTGGACATCTTCAGCCCAAACTCTCATCTTTTGGTCATTTGGTATAATTTGATTCGCCGGAAATCCCCGCCATACCAGCCAGATTCGCGATAGTGCTTATTTTCTAACAAAAGTAGTTGCTAAGGATCTTGGTTTACCAAAGTATCTCGGGTCTGATTCGTCTGGTCGGTCTTCACTAGGCAGTTCCCAAGCGCATTACCGTAAACTACCTAGAGGGGTGGAACGGTGCGGGATGCGGGGATCCAAATGTCTAGACGACCCTTGCTTGCATTTGACAGCTGACGCTAACGATTAGGTCCATTAAGCCCCATCTCATAGGGCCGAACGGCGTCCGGCGTGTCCCGTTCAGCCCTGAAGAGTTAGGGATTTGCATAGAAGGGTCCAGGCGCGATCCAGCGGCCGCCGGTTGAGCGGCGCCCGGGCACTGCAACGCGGCTGGTGAGGCTCTCCCGACAGCCTCTCTCTCCCACGAACCGGCCTCTCGTCCCCCTTTCACGCCCTTCGATGCACGAATTCCCCAAGAGGGTTATCAAGGTCCCCCATGGAGTAATATGCCCCCACCAGGCCCCCACATGCACTCTGCAGCAATGGCGTTCGAGGGACTCGGATCGGGCCTCCGCGACAGGCATTTTGTTAGACTGGCCCTACAGTAAATATCGCCTGAAATAGAGCTGAAAAGGGGGCTCTTTCGGATACAATCATATTCTGTCGCTAGAGGCTGCTGGTCTGCCTCTCTATTGGTAAACTATTCTCCCCAGCGACTGGTGCATCACAGACTGATCTTAGGTCTACATGACTTTCTGCAGCGGCTCACCGTCTCGTCGATACATTTCACGACCTTCTGCTGCGTTCTCGCCGCTCCCCTGATGCCATTTTGGGACATGTACGTCATGAATCCGATGTACTTCTACTAAGGGTTTCAATATCTCGTTTTGGCCAAGCGACATCCGACCAATCTTCAGGCATCTACGGCCTCGCACCTGCCATGTCCATGATTGTGAGTCACTGTATGCCGGGTTGCTGCGTATGCCGGTCTCGTGCTCCTTAAACGCAGCAAGCAGAGATGATGGACGGGTCAGCGGGGCTAGTGAAGCTTTTCCCTCGAATACTTCTTTGTGGGGTGGCGGGGATGTTTCTCAACTCAATACAGAGGGCTCGTTGTGATGGACCTAGAGATGGATGAGCCAATCTCGTTCAATCAAGTCGTTGCCGACGTCGTTCATTTTCCTCCAAGGGGTATCCCCAGAGATGGCTTGCCAGTGACAGATCTTGTGGCACGGTCTTGACCCGGATGCCCAGTGACTGTTTTATCTATACTATTCTGATAATAAGGTGACAATGTGACATGAAAAATGCTTGTTCCGGCCAACAGGGTTTCGCTTTGGGCCGTGCTTTCCCTGTTGTACCTTTGACAGGGATCTTCCCCGCAAGCATCAAACGAGCTTTGAGCCAATGGCATACCTTGCTGTGGAGCATGTGTACAAATGTACATCTGCCTAAATGGACAAAGCAGTCCTTTGTCAGCCGTCGCATCAAGGGACACGAGAGCAACGACATCCCTTGTTCATAGTTTTTTACCTCATGCTGACAACCAGCACTACCGCATCATGGAGCTGCCCAAAGATGGCGCGGACGAAACAGACGCCGACGACGATCTCCTACTAGGCGCGCAGAAGGCAGAGCAGGTAGCGCAGCTTCAGAAAGCCATCCGTTCGTGCGACACCGAGGCGCAAAAGTACGAGCTATGTCTGCGCAAACGCGACCAGCTACTTAAAGCCAAACTTCACATACCGATCGAGTTCGCCTACTACGAGCCAGTATTCGCTGAGTCGACCACTTATAATGCATCTAAGAAGGCAGAACAAGATACAGCATGGATGGAGTTCAACAATACCGCGGGCATGGGATCTAGGAGCCGGCCCCGAGCAATAAAGGAATTGAAGAAGGCCGCAGGCTACTGGGGTAAAGACCTGATCAAATACTATTGCATTGGGGAGCGAGGAATCAACTTCATCATACAATTCGCCGCGACAGCAAGCCAACACTCCGACTGGAACACCCAAGCCTTGCCCAGATTTCAACAGCTGGTACGCCGCCGAATACAGCTGTCCGAGTATGGGAGACATATGTTCGTCCAACCGCTAGAGCGGACCGATCTCAAGAATGCGAAGCTATGGACAGACGGCATTTATGTGAAACAGAACGATCCTGAAGGCCTACCACTACCCTTGACACTACTGAACGTGGAGCAACTACCACATGGCTATATCTTCGATAGGTTTGGGCTCATCGTCCCGAAGGACTCGATTCCTCAAGACGGCAGCAGTCTTACCGGCACCCAGGCTCAAGATGCGACAAAACCTGACCTGACCGCAAGCCGAAATGTACCCAAGAGTTCCGGCACCGTGGAAAAGACTAAGGCCGGTGCTCCGTTGCGGAGAAGCCTTCGAAACACAGCGTCAAAAGCCACAGAGACGCCAACAGCGAAAACAACGCCGCCATCACCAAAAAAGAGAACCAGAACTAGCAGCAATACCCAGAATCATGTCAGCAAAAGCCGCAAGGCTGATCCGCCCTCCGTACAGCACAGACTGAATACAAATCGACTAGAAACGCTAGCCAGCAAACTATCAGCAATTTTGAAGGATTCAAAAGTATCAGCGGAGGTTCCTGAAACCCCTCCGACAAAAAAGCGGTCGGCCTCGTTGCCACCGGATATCGAGCAGGTTCACGCGCCCAAGAGGCATCAGACTGGACCTCAAGCTGCAGATTCTGCTGCTAGCCTTACGCTTGGCTACCACCGTGACTCACGTCCCGTGTGCAACCGGCCAGCCGACGAGGCGTTCCTCGCTCAGGCCGTCTCTGAATTGTCCCAAAAAGCCAAGGCAGAGTCCAGAACCAGGGGCTTCCAAACTACCAAGTGCATGCTTCCCATTCTGCAAAACTGCAGGCGCCCCATCACAAGCGAGGAGAACGGTCCTCTCGAGTTGCAAGTCCTAACTGGACGTGAAGCGAAGACTCTCCTCCACTCACAGACCCCGGATGTGCCGATCGTCACAGAGAGACAGCAACACTTTGAATGGAAAGACCCCGCTAAACCGATGCGCGAGTTCTTTCAATGGGGGGAAGACGACCGGAAAGTAGCGGTCCAGATACCCTCTCTCAAAGTCACCGAGTGCTCGTACAAGTCACACACCATGCGACAAGTCTGCAAGCGGCTTCTATCCCCCGGAGTCTCCAATGACCCTTGGAACATACTCGACTGCAGCTGCCCTCTGCCATGTACCCTACCCGACTTTCTGGGAAGTCGAAATTGCCAGCTTCTTCCTCGGATGAGGGAGAAAGTATTGAACGGAAACAGGGCCGAAAGGGCGTTGGTGAACAGGGAAGATTGGGCGGAGTGGAGAGAGATCGAGCACTGGGTACTCCTATCGCAAGGAGGGCACTGCACCATGCCTCACATGGATAGTCACGGTCTCGCCACTTGGATAACGGTTCAAGAAGGCCTATTTGGTTTTGTATGGATGTCCCGCCCCACAGACGAACAGCGTGAAGCATGGATGGGAGACGTTGAGCACTACGACGAAGGACAGCCATGGCGTTATTGGGTACTTAGGCCTGGGCAGACGGTTTTCTTCCCTTCCGGGACAATCCATGGCGTTTTTCGGATCCAGAAGGAACGCACCTTAGCTCTTGGGGGTCATATTCTCCAATGGTCCGGCATCGGTCGCTGGCTGGAGGTGGTTAGCAAGCAGATTGAAGCTCCAGACTGCACTAACGAGGACATGACGGACGTTTGGAAGTGGGTGCCGGTCATCGAGGGCCTCGTGCGGAAGAGGCTGCAGCGTGAGAGCGCCGGGGATTAAGTCCCAAGTGTGGGGTGGGTCGCCCTCTCCCTCGCCTCTCACCTTCGTTCCATCGTTTCCGACATCCCCCTGGTCGGTATCCTCTTGTTCCAATTATTGTAAGCAAAATAGTCATATTCTAAGAAGACAATCGCATTACCAAGACTACCCAGTATGTTCCTCCTCAGGCAATCCGTCTGCCAAGTCTGTGTACACGGCCCCTCATGCCCAAGGGGGGCTGAGATCAGCTGCCTCGGAGCTTTGGTCAGAGTATCGAAGAGGCGCCAGGATTGACTGTCCAGGACATGTCTGAGCAACAGAGTTTGTTTATAACGCAAGTCACAAAAGTCGATGCCGTTACACATAAAAGAAGAATTTTGTTATCCGGGAGGTAATCACATTATGGGTTTCGTTATCATTGTTTTGATTATTGATTTATTGTCGTTGTTATCACCATCATCGCTGTCGTTGTTGCCATGATCATCGTCATCCTTGCCATCGTCGCCGCTTGCCGCTGCTGTCCCTGCTGTTATTATTCAGGATTTGTAGGCGTCGTAGCCAGCGCAGACGGAAGGCGGGAGGCGACACAAGAGTTAGCCAAAAAGCACATACCGGGTAGCGAGGCTCTATTAAAGAATTCAACTTTTATTTTTGCGTCTCTGCTCTTTCTGCTTTCTGGCGAATGCCAGAAAGACTCACAGGAGGCACCAAGGGTGGGCGCAGAGTCCGACTTCGCCTCCCGTCTATCTACCTATCTACTAACGAACGACTGGCTTGTGCCTTCCACCCTCCCATCAAAACAAAGTACACCAAAAACATATCGCTAGGATATAGGCAATCCAAAAGAACTACAAACGCCAAACGCCGACCCCCTCCGACAAGTGTCAGAAGTATATTCACAAATGGAGGTGACTTCAAACTGTAAATGGATAACTTACCTTTGTCGCCTTGAACGCCTTGGCGAAGCCGATGATGGCAGTCCACTTCTGGACGTCGCCGGGACAGCCGCCTGGAAAGGAAACAGCGAGGGAGTCGAGGTCGTCATCATGCGGATCGACGTCTTGTACGCTACCAACGACTCCAACTCTCTGCCGCCTGACCCAGTGACACGTCTGACACCGACGGGCGTAGAACTCCACCGCAAAGAGAGCGGTCGGCGCATCGATCCTCGGCTCAACGAAACTAGCCGACAAGATAAGGGGCTGGAAAGGTCCTGGTGCCCTGTCTATCTCATCGGGTAAGTAGGCGCAGAGGGCCTTACCCTCCGGGACGCCTACCACGTCTCGCAAGCGAGTCACGAAGTCCGTTACCTGACCCTGTGGGCCAAAAGTAGATCTTCTTGCCGAAGGGAGAGCATCATATGCCTCTCTCAAGGCATTCCACACAGTACCGGCAAGATCACCATACCTCGTCATAAACCGGAACTCCTTGATAACCTCCTCCTGCGCCCGTATGACGGCAACTAGAGTACATGCTGTCTGCAGCAGCACCCAAGAAGGGCAAAGGACAGGACTTGCTGGACAACGTCGACTGGGCCTGCGAGGACGCGATGGATTGCTCCATAGACGCTTCCGTTTCGTGACACGCTACAACAGGGCTAAGGGTACCAAGGCTCCAAGTTGTGACGTCGGTGGATCACAAGTCGAAAACCGTACAGACGGCAAAGGGCGGGTCGACGATGAAGGGCAAAGGGGAGAGTCAGAGTAAAGAATGCGAAATCTAAGTTAATATTCCGTGAAAAGAAGGCGGCAAATACCAATATTTCACATAGAACTATAGGGACGATATGGGCGAAGCAGGATGTAGAGGGGAAAAGAGGACGTGAAATGGGGAGACAGACGTTGAACTACCCTTAGGTGGGTCCATAACGTCATCCATTCATTATACATTTACCAGGGAAGGCAAGAGGGAAGGTAGGGGCTCCTGCCTAGCCTTAAAGGCATTATCTGATTAACATGACACCTTTACCTACCTACCTTACTCACTCCCGGTGGTTTGAATGCGGCGCTAAGGCCTGCCTGTCTTCTAATGAACCTTCCAGGACAGAAAGAGGCCAATGCCTCATGAGTCAGCTAGCATGGGGAGCTCATGGAAGTCCATCACAATTCTCGTTCCTAGGTCGAAGGAGAGCAAACAAGCCCCGAAGTCTTGGTGATATTTCTCAATGACAGGGCAGCGGCGCAGTCTTGCATGAGACCCGGTAGAAGATTTAGGTGGGGGACGAAGACGTAGGTGGGTGGGAGGTGGAATAAAAAGCAGGGAAGAGGAAAGGGAAGCAGGGAAGACGGGAGAAAACACAGGAAAGATGATAGGGAAGGCATGAAGAATAGAAGGAAGGCATCCCTTGGAAAACGAGAAGGCTAAAAGCATGACAAACGGTATAGATAGCACCACCAGCTGCGAGATTCTCTGGGCGGCGCTGCTGGCGGGTGAGTCCACAAGAGCCCTTGTCCAACGGATCTCCCAAGTTGCGCCCTCCTCTGGCATCGTCATCTTCCCTGGTGCCGTTGTCTTCACCGGTCCTGTCGTCTTCGCTGGCACAGTTGTGTGAAGCCATGCCTTTAGCCTTGAGAAACTCACTAGACTTCACGGTTGTTCTGATATTTCCATATCCTTGCCATCATTGCCAATACCTGACCGGGCAGGAACTAGCACCGTGTTGGCCCGGATCGCTCCAACAAACCTACAAACCTTGAGATCTTTTTTTCGTCTACTTCTGCCTGAACTCAAATTTTGAGGTATTCACATGTGTCTTTTTTGGCTTCGCCATATTTAAGGATGCTAAAGTGACTGAAAATTATTCGCAGGCGGTCGCGACTCGACAAACAATCACACCCTTCGACAAGAGATGATGTCTGCACAGCCACCCACGATGCCGCCCAGTCCACATCTGATGGGCCTCCCTCGAGAGATTCGAGATCAGATCTGGGATATATTGGACTATGAGGAAGACTTCACCAACCTCCTACATACGAGCGCAAGGACAAGGTCAGAGATCCTCGACCGGATACCCGGCAGCCATCTCCCTTGCAACTGCCAACGCAAACGAAAACAGAGACGACACGCACCCCACTGGAAGCCCGAATGCAGACGCCAAACCGGACTCGACAAGCTCTGCATCATATCCGACTCCGAATGTCTCAGTGGGTCGTGTCTGAGACTCGAAGCAACTTGGTTCATCGAGGAGCCAGCCGGAGGTAAGGAGTACTGTCTTAAGAAGTCGACCTGGTCTGTCAAGGACCAACACTCGGTCTTTGCCAAGGTCTTCAAGTACTACAGAGCCAGAGAGACCGCCGTCGTATTCGAAGCCCCTCAAAGGGGTTACTATCTGGCCGCACTTCTAATCATATTGGCCAAGATGTGCGACGCAGTCAACCCAGTCAACCTCCTCGACCCCCGATGGGGCTCTTTTCGGATACATTTCAAGGACGAGAGATCGGCAACAGACGCCCGACCAAACACCCCGTTCTGGGAGGCTCGTGCGTATATGGATAAGACATTGTACTTCAACCGAAAAACCATTAGCCAGAAGTCCCGCTACGAAGATCTGTCCCCCCGCTTTTACGAGTGTCTCATGGTTCCCGTCTTATATTGTGCCTCCGAGGGACGATGCGGGACGAGCATCACCTTTGAACACCCGCCTAAGAAGAAGAACACGCTATTTCGATATTCCGATCGCCGTGGTACACGATATGTCGGTTACGCAGAGATTTCTTGGGTAGCAGTAATGGCGTACTGGAATCGCCGTTGCAACCTTGAAGATGATCTCAAGGCGAAGGGGAGATGGGATGCCCCCGAGCTTGGCCCTCGAGACATGTCCGATGAAGCAATAGAGTCACGATGGGGCCCAGACACAGACTGGGAATACAGGATGGCTGAGAGAATGCGGACCAAAAACAACTTCGACTATACCATGTTCCGTCTGCAGACATTCTATGAATTCATATGGGAATGGTTGGGAAATCTAGAGTACTGCGAGAAGGAACGTGGCTTATTACATGGTTATGGTCACCCAGCGATCAGGCAGCTTCGACGTCACGTCCTCGCCTCGCTTTCCCCCGACAAAGACCTATCAACGCTTCCCGGGTATTCGAAGACGTGGTTTGCAGGAGCCGTTCGCCTACTGAAGAGACAGTATGCGCGATGGGCCATGAGACCTTCAAGTTGTGAAGGATGGTGCGAGGATTGCATGGAAACAAGAAATATGCAAAGAAGAATCACGAGTACCGGCCACTCCGTATAATGTACTTTGATGGTTGAGGAATATAGCTACATTTACCACCAGACTGCTCAATCTTGTTTAATGTAGTCATTCTTCCACATCACTGTCGCTCTAGGACTAATGTAAGGCTCCAATGCCGGGTTAGCTGGAAGCAAGGCATATTGTTTGCATGTGCCGCTTCCCTACCGTTCTCACCGCGTTTCCTGGGCTTCTAGTGCAAGTGTCTGAATCGCTGTTTGGCGCCGTGTCACGGTCGTGCAGTGATGGCCCATTCGTGACTCAAGGTCCGAGACAGCGGATTTCAGTCCCACTTAGGCATGAGAGCGCTGAGGTGGATTGACCTGACCTGGAGTTGCCCGGGTAGAAGTGGGTGCCAGGGCGGGGATGCCGTTGGCCGCCTCGTGTTCCGCAGGTCGCCCCTCTGTAAGCAATCCTCCTTACCTAAGGTAGGTACTATTCAGTGTTCGCAGGGCCGCCATTCGTTTCAAGGCATTCATCAAATAGAGTGCAACGGCTTGCCAGATCATCTTTTACGTCGTACACGTGGCACACCGCCGTGAGGGTCCAGAAAACCCGGCGCCTAATGTAAGGTAGAGACACCGCTACTCGGGGGGATCGCGACCACACAAATACCGCAAACAAAAGTAGCAACGATGTTTAATACGAATTGTGTGGTAGGATCATGCAAGGATGGCTGCCTGGGTTGCATCACTGCGGCTGACGTTTTCGCTTGTTTCAATCAAGGCCCAAGGCCTGTGTTCGGGCGACATTCGTGGAGCATCACTACAAGTTCGAGCGGTCACGTGTGATAAGAGCTCTGTCCTATCGATAAGTTCCACGCCGCTTTGAACCAGGGCGCGACGCCAAGGGAGACCTCGTTACCCCGCGCAACCACGTCTGCAGGTCCGTCGGCTTGTCAGCGAACACCTGGTGAGCTCACAGACAGGGAACCCACTCTCTTTTGTTGGAGAAACCTACGCAAGTAGTCAGGCCCGTCCTGAAGATTTCTTTGTTCCAACCTCCCAACTTCAGAGCAGAGCCCAGCTTCTGCTTCCAGAGATCCTGCCACTACGCCAACACCGAAAACTCCCCCACCCACGTCCGGCCGGCTCACTGACCGACTTTTAGGGATCCCTCCCAAGACAACCCATTCCTCGAGGGCCCTTTCAAGTCGAGTCGGCCACCATCGGGACAAGACACGAAACGGCTTTCCGCATTCCGCAAACCGCCGCGCCGACTGAAGGTCTCCTCTCCCCGTCGTCGCCATCATGGCGCCGGCAGATCGCTACTCGGCTCCCGGCGTCGCTACCTACGACTCCAACCTCATGACCGTCGGCGATGGCACCTGGGACTTTGAGAAGAACACCTTCCTGCTGCCCAACCTCGAGGGTCTCAATTTCGAGACTATGCAGTACAATGGTGAGCCTTCATGTCACAATCCGTCCAAGACATGCGACTAACACGCGCTATCCAGGCATGGGCAATCGCTTCTCGACGGTCACTCAATACCATGCTCTCATTCTTGCTCACGGCGTTATGGGAGCCATCGTCTTCCTCTTGCTCGTCCCGATATCTGTCATGCTGGCCCGGTTCTACACGAGGAACCCCGGTTACGCCATACCCTACCACGCACAGATTAACATCCTGGCAGCCCTTCTCCTCGTTGCAGTCTTCACCTTGGGCTGGTTCGCTGTTGGCCCTGAACGAAGCTGGACCAACCCTCACCACGTCATCGGCCTGACAGTCTTCATCATGTTCCTCCTCCAGATCATTGGGGGCCGGCTTATCAGAGGCATTCGCGGACGTTCACTCAGGAAAATGATTCACCGATGGAGCGGGCGACTCATCGCTCTTCTCGGCTTCATCCAGGTTCCTCTCGGACTCACACTCTACGGCTCCCCAAAGTACACTTTCATCCTGTTCTCCCTCTGGGCCGCCTTCCTGCTGCTGCTGTACTTTGTCCTCAGCTACCGCGCCGAGGGCGATGACCGTGGCCGCGAAGTTTACATCAGTGGAGGCCGCTCTGAAGGGCCGAGCGGCATTACTGAATCCGAGTACTATAGCGACGTGCAAACCGAAAAGTCCAAGAGCAAGAGCTGGGTGGCGCCTCTCGCAGCTGGTGCCACCCTGGCGGCCTTGTTCAGTCGCAAGAAGAAGAAGGAGGAAGAGAGAGCCCTCAGCCGGGAAAGGTCTCGATCGAGGAGCCGCAGCCGCGGACCAGAGGTTATCCCATCCCGCCGGGGCTCGGCAAGCTACCTCACTTCGACGAGGAGGACCTCCGCCAGCTACATGGACGACGAAAAGTACACCGAGGTGGACTCGCGCCGGGACAACAAGAAGAAAGGAGGATTCATGACGACGCTTCTTGGCATCGGCGCTGGTCTAGGCGCCGGGAAGCTGGTATCGGGCATGATGAAAAAGAAGGAGAAGGAGCGGCCATACGACGAAGAGTATTCCGCTGTCTCGACAGAAACCCCGCGCCGCCGACCCAGCCGAAGCTATCCCGCCACCAGTGAGTTCACCGATTACACGGACTGGACAGAGGACACTCCTCCACCAAGGCGCGCACCTCGCGACGGTTCCAGCTTGCCACCCTCTGGAAACCCTGTCCTGGCCGCACAGGCTCTGAGCGCTGCCGAGTCCCGGACCAACCGACCCCCTCACGCAAGAACTCGGTCTCAGTACAGCTACGAAGACTCGGAATACTCATCATATGTGAGTCCGTCGAGACGAAAAGACGAGCCACCTCCCAGCGCCGCAGGTGGAGCCGGAAAGGGCATCTTGGCTGGTCTGGGCTTGGGATGGTTTGCGAAGAAGCTGGCCGACCGCAAGTCCAAGCGCGCCGAGGAGCAGAAACTTCGAGACGAGGAAGACATGAGATCAGGCATCACCGGATCGAGATACACGGGAGACGGCTTCTCTTCCCCGTCCCGCGACAGACGCTCGCGCCGCCCTAGTGGACGCCGCCCGAGACCTCCCATGTCTGCCTTGAGCACAGAGATCACTGCCACAGAGCTGACCGAGTCCTCAGAGGTGGAGCCCCGCCCTCCTGGCTCAGGCTACGGTCCACCAATGCCGCCTCTGTCCGCAGGGCCGCCACCGAGAACACCCACGGGTGGCGGACCGCCTGCCTTCCCTCTTGGTCATGCCCGGTCGGATTCGAGATACGACGCGGATTCAGTCAGTATGCCTTCAATGCCCCCAGACCCGCAAGGCATTCTGCACCGTGAGTCGGAGAGTGATTTCTACGGGTCGCCGAGCGGGCGCCCTCAGCGAAGGGACTCGTCTCGGCGCAGGAGAGCTGGCGAGGAGGCAGCGGCTGCAGCTGTTGCGTCGGCTAGCGTGCTCGCAGCCAAAGAAGAGGCACGCCGCCGCGCTGACTCTGAGCGCATGGGCGCCTCCCCTTCTCAGCCCGTGAGTGTCAAAGTCAGGGTCCACGATGATAAGGACAGGAACGTCACGCTGCGTCGATTGACCGAGGAGGAGGCCGCCGCCTCTAGGCGCGAGCAGAGACGAAAACGCGGCTCGATGAGCAGCCTGTCCGGAACCGACGGTGGCAGTGGACGACGCTACCGCCGAGACTCGAGTCAAAAGCGGGCGGAGGCGGCAGCTGAGCGGATGGCCGAGACAGGAGAGACTCTCTCGCCGCCCAACCCGGCGTTCGCTGCAGGAAGGAAGCCAAAGGACTCGGCATACTACTCTGGTCCGGCCGCTGCCGCGACTGTCTCTAGCATCGGCAGCGAAGGAACCCACGGCACCTGGAGCCAGATGAGCCCCTCTCCGGCCCCGGGCGCGGTCCCCGGGTCCGCGGCCGACAACCGGCGCAGACGGAGACTGGAGCGCAGACGGAGCAGCGCAAGCCGCCCGACGGGCGCGGATATGTTCGACTAGAAGCTGGGCGGTGACGTTCACGACCGAGACGACATTGGTGTACGCCCCCCGGGCTGTAAGTATGACCGTGCTCTCTGGCGCTATTGGCCCGTCGCCACGTTCGACCTCTGGATCGCGAGAATAGACTGGGATGCGATGCGCCACGGCCAAATATTCATTCCTTTATGAAACTGTGTTTACGGAGCCGCAAATCGAACAAACAAAAAGACTGCATTGGGTCGGGTCTCGTCACGGCGACGGGCCCGAAAGGAGTTTATGGGCGTGTGGATTTTTTCTTTTGACGGAAGCATATATTTCCTCATCGACGGTGGGAGCATGTCACGATTTCCGGCAGCCCTCTCGGGTGTGGCCAGGAACGAAAGCAAGCCTGTTTTGAAGTGTCTGATGCATGTACGAAGGATATGAGCATCTCTCGAACGGATGACTGTACGAAGGATGACGCTGTGGGGTAATTGTGGTTTAATTGGAAAGCTCTTCACCAAAACCGTGCATTTGTGTCTCTGTGAAATGTGTGCGAAAATGACTGACGATTTGACTTCGTGATTTGGTATGTCGTGATGGCTGCGCGCCTCGTCATTCTAAGCAGGCGATGCTGCTTCTTGTGTATGGTCTACATCCCATGACCCTTCCCACATTCTAAGATTTGTTGCGTAAAAGCACATGTTTCTGCCTCCGGCACCCTCGTTATTCCCAGAGATCACAGCTCGTCGTGACAATAAAAGAAGAAAAGATTGGCAGAGCCCTTCCGCCATCGTCATTGATATGCCCCAAACTCCTTGCAAAGTTCAATGTACCGATTCAATTTCAGGGTTTCGTATCCAAACGCCAAACGAGTGAAGTTTTGCGCTGGGTAATTAACCTAGTACTCGGCGCCGCCGAAGCTCTTGTTCCTGGTGAGCGTGGCGCGCTTGATGCTCACGCGCGGGAGTTGCTCGACGCTCTTGTTGCGGCTGTGCGCCGTGACGGGGCGGTCACTGTCACCGGCGGGGCCGTCGCCCTCCTCGGCGGCGATCATGGCGTCGGCGGGCATGGTGGCGCTCTCCTTGATGCTCGCGACGAAGAAGGACGAGACCAGCACGGCGATGCCGCCGAGCGCGAGGACGATGGCCATGGAATGGTCGCCCGGGGTGCCGCGGGGCTTCTGCCAGATGCGGAAGATGATGCTGGAGCCGACGGTGGCGATGATCTGCGGCGCCGCGATGGCCATGTTGTGGATGCCGAGGATAACGCCCGCCTGGTCCGTCTCCTCGCCCTCGCTGAGGATGGAGCGGTTCGAGTCGGCGATGGAGTTCAAAGAGGGCGAGGCCGGGCCGTCGGGGCGTCTGCTCGGGCTCAGGTGCCGCTGCTTCGCGGCGCGGAGCATCGCGTCCCGGCGGCTGATCTCGGCGCTGATGATGGCCCAGGGAGCCCAGAGGGTCATGGCCCAGGTGATGCCGACTAGTCCGATGAGGGCCGTCGCCGCCTCAACGGTGCGCACGATGACGGTGCAGAACATGGCGCCCGCGAAGAGGATCAGCGACCCGAACCAGGCTCGCTTGAGAGTGAAGCCGGGGATCTGGAGGCGGTCCAACCAGGAGGGCTTCTCATCGTCATAGAGCTTGGGTGCGGCGTCGGTCTCGCCAGGCACATCACAGATGACCGGGTGGCTATCGTATGTGGGGGCGATGAAGAACGGGAGGAAGACGTTCGTGGCCAGACTGACAATGGAGTTGATGAGCAACGCAAACGTCCCAACCCGCGTCGCTTCCTCATAAAGTCGGTCGAGTTCAGGTGGAGTCATGTGAGGGTTTTGCTCCAAGAACGGTTCGACGTAGATTTCGCCAATGTACGAAGAGGTGTAGAAGAGCAGCGGGAAGAAGCCGACCCAAGCGCAGAACTGGACTTGGCAGACCTTCATGATCTGGGGCGGGAGGCGCTTGATGGAGGTGAAAATCTTTCCGAAGAAAGAAATGACGCCGGGCTTTCCTTGAGCGGGAGGGCCTTCAAGTCGAGGGTCGCGCTCGTGGATCAGAGTTGTGCTCACAACGATGGTCGATCCGAGGGCGATGCTGGCAATGGCACACAGCACCTTGAACTGGGTGTCGCCCAGGAACCAGACGTATTTCGGCAGGTCGGCGTATCCAGCAATGTAGCCAATGATGTTTCCGAAGCCGGTGATGCGACTCGCCATAGCATTGACTGCCTCCTGTTGGTGTGCCGGCGCGCAGTCGACCATGAAGGCCCGAATGGCGGCCTGCACGGTGTTAATGGCGAAATCGAGAATGTAGATGCCAACCACAGCAACACTGATGATCGTGGTCTCGACGCCCTGGGACTCGGGATCGGCCCCGAAAAGGCTCAAAAAGCCGTCCACAATTTCCTTCGTCCAGGCCAGGAACATCAGGGATATCATGGTCGCGATGGCTCCGCCAAGCATGAACGGTTTCCGCTTGCCCCACGGCAGTCGGCAGTTGTCGCTCAGCATGCCGACATAGGGCTGAACCAGAGTGCCGGTAAGCGGACCAGCAATCCACACCAAGGCCATCAACGACTTGCTGAGACCTAGGGAGAGAAGATATGGCGACCCGTTGGACAGCTCGACGGACCATGCGATTTGCAGGCCGCCGATGCTGATCGTGAGGAGAATCAGGTACCATATACTCTTGGTCTGCTGCATGTCATCCAGCTCGTCCATAACCGTGTTGCCGTCGGTAAATCCATCGTCGTCGCTGCCTGGGGACAGCAGCGGAGAGCGCTCGCTGGCAATACCCTTGTCTCGACCGGAAGAGCCGTTCCGTGTACTTCCTGAAAGTGTCCGGCTCTGGTTGCTGTTCGACTGTGAGGGAGAACTGCTCTGGTCGATAGACGGCATCGGGCGACCCCTCCTGGGGGATTGTGCTTTGGACGAAGTCATTTTCGGCCGGTGGATGTCAAACGGAGGCTACCTCGGAGTGAAGCGATTCGGATCGGCGATGTCGGACCAAGCCCACTAGCGGGGCATCGAGGAAGGGTTCGTGTCAATTCGGAGTTCGTCTTGAATGCAAGAAGGTCGACGGCTTGGTTTGCTACCTTGGCCGATGCGTAACGCGCCCACGGTTCGTTTGTATTTAAACAGAGGCTACGATGGGGGCGGCAATAGCCAGGCGACGGACGTGGCCAAGTCAGGCAGAAAGTCGCGGTGCCGTCACGCGGTCAAGTAGGAGGATGCCACGAGACCGTAGGAGGCGGGCTGGCTGGTACTGAGTGATTCGATTTCTGACGATGACAGCTCGCGCGGGAGGGATTTGCGTCATTCGCTGGATGCAAACTGCGCCCTGGCGGAATGACCAACTAAAATGCAGGTCGGTTCCTGATTCGACCCGGGTCATGCAGTTGAGGCCGGGCGCGGGCGAATGAGACGAGGTACCACAGATCGAGATGGTGTGTTAGGGTTGCGCCTGAATGTACGGCAACAGGGGCACCGGTTGGGAAAAGCTGGTAGTGGGAGGCTTGACAAGCGGATGACGGGAGAGCGGCAGCCAAAACCGCCGTCGGCTTCGTTTGCAGGCGATGGCGCTGGCACTGGCGGAATCCAGGGGTGGGCGTGCAGCTGTATGGATGGCGCGAAGCCGAGGGAGAGCCGTCGATGCGATGCAGCTGTCGGCACGGACTGGGTGGTCTGGATCCGTCCGAGCCCGGTACCGTGGACACAATGACACAACCTGGGGCAGGTCAGACTGGTCGGCTATACACGCACGTGTGGACGATGCAAAAGCCCAGCAGGTAGCGTAGGTGGGATTAGCGAGACACACGGCTCGGAATGGAGGAGGGGGCAGATGTTCGTATTTATTGCTGGGTAAGTGGTGGAATTGATGGAATGTTCTAAAGCCGAGCGGGACTTCGGAGGGGGATAAGAGTGTCTGATGCGGTGCTGCATGGAAGGCAGTCACGATGGCATCGCACAGTGAGGGACAGCGGCCTTGGTTGCGAGCCCGGCCCCAGGGTACCCCCGCACAAACCCGATGCCTGTACGTCATGACCGTAGCTCCCTTCTCCCGCCCCAGTTGTTTCTCTCACTTCGCACTCCGACCCCCAAACATCCGTCGCCTCGACTCTTGGGACGGTGAGATGTTGCCCTTTCAGTACTCGGTATTGACAAACAAATATAGCCCATCGTCCCAGATTTACGTACACCATTTTTCCAGCTCCAACCCGGCCTTGTGTGTAAGCCTCGTGCGTGCTGCATAGTACTACAGTCTTCAAGCAAGGTACCGTAGGGCACTGTCACCACAGCCGTCAGCTTGTGTGGTAGAACAGCAGGCCCCCGGCTGACGGTGCCATCCATCCGGCTATGAACCCTCACGAGGATCAGGTCAAGTGTGACCCAACTGCCCAACGAGACCGCCAGCGGCGCCGACGGGACCCCCAACTGTCAGCTGTCTCACCGGCAGTGCACTTCCTCGACACCCTCACGTTCGGGGGATCCTCTCAACCCGAGTGCTGCCGCTGGGGAAAACAATGGGGGACGCTTCAGCTGCATGGACCCAAAGTTGCCCGCGGCCTAGACCGGATGGGGTATGGGGCAGACACGTGCCATGTCACTCTAGCGGCCAAGCTCGGCCAAACTGGACGGCCCACGCAAAGACCCTCATATGCATTTATGAGGTTATGCCAGAGTGCGTATGCGACAAAACCCAGTAGTCGTAACCAGATGCCCATGCCTCTAAGCAGGCAGGCAGTCTGGATGAACATCCCCGTCGTTACATCAGCGTCCCACAAAAGAGTCTAACCGGATTCGGGAGCTGCCATTCTGTGTCGGCGGTATCCAGTACCTCTGGATCTACGCTTGGCGGCCAAATGTCCGCAGACAGGCCCTGACACTTACTGCCCACCAGTGTAACCTCCGTTGTAACTCTACCACCCCGCCGAGGCTACGCAAGCAAAACCGTCCGTACAACACCGCCCGGCCAATCACCGGACGACCACAGAGCCACCGCTGCGCATTGTTGCATGCCTCCAACAGTGGCTGGCTCCTGCTGCACCTGCACCTCCAAGACCTCCAGTGGACACCTGCGAATGCCATCTACACATTGAAACCTGGCGACTTCGACAGCTCCCTACCTCTTGTCGCTAATCCACGATCCCCCGGCGAACGACCCTGAACCTGCGCTGCGCCCGACGAGCTGGCCTGTTCATGATCGCCATCCGCAACCTTCGGAGCTCACGCGCGAGCCGCCGGTCAGCCTGCTTCCCTCTTGATTCTGGATCTTACTCCGTCACCAACCCGTGAACGCCTCCATCGCCGCGAAACCACCTTCCCTCAACATGGTATCGGCCATGGATGTCGCGGGGTCCGCCCTGCGCCTCGTCCGTACGTTGCCTCCATCTATCCTACCTTCAAGAGAATGCGCTCGCTGACTTACCTGCGCTAGAACGTGCCGTCGACGAGGGCGACCCCGAGAGTACGCTGCGATAATGCCCTCATCCTTTGCGCTGCCACCGACTGCGACTGACCGTATAACCCAGGTTCCGATGGCTCGCAGAAGGAGATCTTCGCCGCGTGGGCGCTGTTCATTTCCATCATGCTGCTCATCATCGCCTTCCTGACGAGCTACTTCCTCCAAGAGAGGAAGATCGAGGCCGTCCACGAAACCGTCATTTCCATCTTCGCAGGTCCGTCACCCTCGCTTCGCGGTTTGTGACTTCAACATGGCTGACGCATGCTCTAGGAATGACTGTCGGACTCCTCCTGCTCGTGACCTCTGGCGATTCGATCCGAAACCTCATTAGCTTCGATTACCAAATCTTTTTCAACCTCCTCCTACCGCCAATTATCCTGGCCTCGGGATACGAGCTACATCAGGCCAACTTTTTCCGGAATATGGGCACGATCCTGACGTTCGCATTTGCCGGAACGTTTTTGTCGGCCGTGGTCATTGGACTCATCTTGTGGCTCTACGCGCTGACCGGCGTTGAGTCCATCAGCATGTCGTTTGTTGACGCAATTTCCGTGGGAGCTACCCTGTCGGCTACCGATCCTGTGACCATTCTGGCCATCTTCAACTCGTACAAGGTCGACCCGAAACTCTATACCATCATCTTCGGCGAGTCCATTCTCAACGATGCCATTGCCATTGTCATTTTCGAGACGGCGCAAAAGTACAAGAAGGACGATGCTTCTAAGCTGGGCTTCTTGAGTTTCTTCGAGGGTATCGGTATTTTCTTAATCGTCTTCTTTGGCAGTTTGTTGATTGGCGTGCTTGTCGGTGTTATGACGGCGCTGCTTCTGAAGCTCACTTACATCCGCCGGTACCCCAAGACGGAGAGTTGCTTGATTGTCTTGATTGCTTATGCTACCTACTTTTTCTCTCACGGCATTCACATGTCTGGTAAGAACAACTCATCGTTCCTCGTATGTTCCGTTCGCTGACTTGTGCAGGTATCGTGTCTTTGCTGTTCTGCGGCATTACTCTGAAGCATTATGCCTACTTCAACATGTCTAGACGAACACAACTCACAACCAAGTTCATCTTCCAGATTCTGGCTCAGCTGTCGGAGAACTTCATCTTCATTTATCTCGGTCTTGCGCTGTTCACGGATAATGCGCTGCAGTTCCGACCCCTGCTCATCATCATCACCGTTGCGGCAGTCTGCGCCGCGCGATGGGTGGCGGTATTCCCCTTGTCGCGCGCTATCAACTGGGTCATTCGATACAGGGCCCGACGCAGGGGCGGAGACCTGAGCGATGAGCTTCCCTACAACTACCAGGCCATGTTGTTCTGGGCCGGTCTGCGTGGAGCCGTCGGCGTGGCCCTCGCGGCTCTGCTCACGGGCGAAAACTCGTACGCCCTCAAAGCGACCGTTTTGGTCGTGGTGGTACTCACGGTCATCATCTTTGGCGGCACGACCGCTCGCATGCTGGAGATTCTTGGCATTCGCACTGGCGTTGTCGACGAGATCGACAGCGACGACGAATTCGACATCGAATCGTTTGGAGGCGGCAACTACTACAAGCGCTCCGGCACTGGCATCGGCTACAACCCTCGTCGACCCGGCAGCATGTCGCTCGACAACATCAGCTCGCGCAACGGCAATAGGCCATCCCCGGGAGCAGACCGTGGTAGTTACGTCTCCGGCTCCCACTCGCCAAACCCGATCAAGCGCCAGTCGAGCCTCAGCCGTAAGAACTCTGAGATCGAGCGAACCGATCTCCTGGGCCGCAGCGGCAACACGACAGACTCGGATCTGGGAAGCGACATCGATACGTCGGACCTCCCGCCCCCGGCCCGCCGGGACCCACGCCGGACGAGCCCCATGCCCGTAGCGGCGCAGTCGGCGAGCTCGTCCGCGATTCTTCAGGCGGAGCCCTCCCCGTCGGTGGCCGTTTCCACGGCGCCGCACGTCTCGGCGACTTCCGCTATTAGACAGCTTTTCAGCGCCGAAGACCCGGCTGGCCTGTTCCGCCAACTAGACGAGGACTTCATCAAGCCGAAGCTGCTTCTCGACGGCGGCAGCGGCAGCAACAATCGCGGCAATGGCTCCGGCCCGTCTTAGGGCTGTGTTGATTTCTCTTGTTGTAAATGCTACTAGTGGTTTTTGCCTTCTCATTAGAGATGGACATGTATGCACTTCTAGCGGTACTGGGATAGTTGTGGGCATCACGCGGCGTTTTAGGCGTAGACTATAGAATAGGGCCCCCACCATGAGGCCTGGAATCTCCGTCTTAGTACTCATGAATTACACTTGCTCGTGTCATGCTAGTTTTAATCGTGAGAGGTTCATCAGGGATGATTGAATGTGCAGTTGCATGCCGACTCGAGGCCCAAGTCTACGGGACAGGGACAGTAACAGTGATGATGCTACCCGAGGGTTATTTGCTTCATATGAGATGGACACTGAGTAGTGGAGTGGCTTTCTTCATTTTTTTCATTTCGTCTTTGCTAGTCGGCAGTCCATCTAATAAGTCTGTCCGCTGTCTTTCTCGTCTTCGCATTACAAGGGGCTATGTACAACCGCTGGGCGCTCTGCCTCCGCTGACAACAGCAAGAATCTCACAATACTCCTTCTATGAACATTTCGTCTGCTCGCGCAGCCGGCTCCGTCTCGGTCGTCTCTCCGTCACCCATGGTGGTGCTGGACGACCGGGAGGCGAACGGCGCGACGACACTGCGGAGGTGCCCGTCACGTCCATCCCCATGGGCTCCCATCCGCGCCTCCTCTCGGCGCAATCCTCGTCGCCATGTCGGGGCACTAGCCCCTAAAGATATGGTTGGTTGTTTTAACTGTGATAACGTGATGATGCCACCTCATCGAAGACACCCGTCGTCTTCAGCAGCCTATCATGAAGGGGTAGCAGATGGCGTGGCACTTCCGCTGGATTGACGCTGCTGCTGTGCTTGCTGTTGAGCTTGCGGCTGGGCTTGCGGCTGAGGCTGTTGCACCTTCTGAGTTTGTTGAGCCTGCTGAGTCTGCGGCACCTGCTGCGCTTGTTGACCCTGCTGCGCCTGCTGAGCTGGCTGGCCCTGAGGGGCTTGCTGGACTTGCGGAGTCTGAGCCTTTTGAGCTTGCTGGGCCTTATGAGCCTGCTGCGCCTGTTGGGGCTGCTGAGGATGCTGCTGCTGCTGTTGTGGTGTGTGCTGCTGTTGAGACTGAGGTTGAGCTTGGTGCTGTGTCTGGGGTGTGGGCTGGGGTGTAGGCTGGGTTCGCGGTGTGGACTGCGGTCGGGGTGTGGGTTGAGGTCGAGGCGTGGACTGAGGTTGAGGTGTGGGTGTTGATTGAGGTTGAGAAGTAGCCCGAGCTTGGTGATGTTGCTGGTGCTGTTGAGCATGCTGCTGCTGTTGAGCGTGATGTTGCGCCTGCTGCTGCTGCCCGCGGTGCTGCTGTGCTTGCTGGTGCTGACCGTTTTGGTGCTGCCCGTTCTGCTGAGCGGCGGCTGCCTGGGCCGCTTGTTGCTGCTGCTGCTGCCTAAGAAGAGCAGCATACTGGTGCGGGCTTGTCGAGGCTGCGATGCCGTTGGGCATGCCGGGAGACGAGGCGCCTCCACCGCCGGCGGCCGCGTTCATGGCGCTCTGGTTCATGGCGTTGGTCCTCTGCTGAATCATGTAGCGCGTCATGTAGTCGGTTGCTGCTTGGCGCGCCTGTTCGGACGTCATGTTGGGGTGCTTGGTTTTGTATTGAGCCTCGAGCAAGCTGATCTGTTGCTGGATTTGAGTCGGCATCTGTGGACGAGGCGAGCCCGATGTGCCATTGGGCATGTGGAGACCGCCAGCAGGAGGCGTGGACATCCCGTTAGCAGCAGCAGCAGCATTGAACGAAGCCATCATAACCTGAGCATTAGCCACAAAGTTCTGGTTGACGCCATTAACGCCGTTAACGCCATTGGTGCCATTAATACCATTAACTGCAGGGCGCATGTTAGGCGGAGAGTGCGATTGCGATGCCGGTGTGCCTTGATGCATCTGCTGACCCTGCTGACCCTGCTGCCCTTGTGGGGCCTGGGCCTGCTGTCCCTGTTGCGGCTGCTGCTGGTGAGCATGCTGCTGGGCTTGCTGTTGCATCTGTACAGCATGGCGCTGCTGCTCCGAAATACGGCGTGCCTGCAGCAAAAGCTGAGGGTCTGGCTGCGGGTTTGCCATGGGCATTCTGTGCTGAGCCTGAGCCTGGACTTGCGTTTGTGCCTGCAGGGCGGCTTGCATTTGCGCTTGAGGAACCCCGTTCATCGGCATTGGGGGTACAAGGGCGGCCATCTGAGCTGGAACGGCGGCGCCCATGTTGGCTGTCGGAGCCTGCATGGGCATACGTCCTCGGCCCTGGCCCGGAACGGCAAGCTGGTTAGGCATGTTCGGACGGGCCATGTTGCCGTTGACTTGAGCTGCGCCGTTCGGCTGGATTTGGCCGGCACCGGGCGTGTTCGCCATCTGGGCTGCAGCCACTTGGCCTTGAGCGCGGGCTTGCATGGCCATCTGCTAAAAGCGCGTGTCAGTAATAGAACGCGACGGGGAGTCCTTGAAACATACCCTTCGCTGAGATTCCTGTCGCTGGTGGAACTGGGCCACCTTCTCAGCGAGTTGCTGGTCACGCTCCCACCTCATCAAGCTGTAGTCTCTTGGTGTCTTAATCTGTCCCCTGGGTTGAGTAGGCTCGGTAGGCTTGCGCGCGGATGCAACCTGAGATGCATGCTGCTGCTTAGCCGCCGCCGCCTCCCGTTTCTTAGCCAGCTTCCTCATCGCGTCGATCAGCGTCAAGTGTTTCTGGTTGCGTCTTCGCTCGACTCTCAACGGCGTCGACGGCCTGCGCCTAGCAATGGGCGTCGCCGGTGTCGTCGCGCCAGCACCTTGATGCTGCTGTTGTTGCTGCTGTTGCTGCTGGGCGAGCTGGTTCTGTTGCATGATGACACGGTTGGCAGCGTCGATCCTATTCTGGTACGCCTTGAAATACTGGGTCTTCTGCATATCCGAAGGGAGACCCTCGAGCTGGATCCAGCGTTCGAAGCATTCCCACGGCGTACGCCGTTCGGCTCCAGAAGCAAACAAGGGCCTCGAGGTAAGCAGGCTCGAGATGAGCGACCAATTGTACGAGTACTCGCGAACCAGGCCACGCAGCTCCTCGTCCTCAGCCAACGTCCACTGCGATGGACTGCGGCATTCGTAGAAGCTCTGCATGGGCATCTGGTACTCCGCAGGAGGGCGGAACTGATGGCCGGCGTGGAGACGGTCTCTGATTGGCTTCATCTCAGGGTTGAAAAGGGCCACATCTGTGTTCTCCGGCTGCAACTTCATCCTCTTGGCGGGCTGTGAGCCACCAACCACAACTTTTTCGTCCTCGTCGTCCTCCTCCTCTTCGTATTGGAATCGGCTGCGCTTTCTGGGTGGTCCCTCTGTTGACAGCTTCATTTCTCCCTCGACGTACTTGCTGAGGGGGAGTGCTGGGCGGCGCCAGTGCGCGTCGGGGTCGAACTCAGGGCCAAACAAGTTGGATTGGGGAACCTTAAGCGGCGTGCCGTACATGGGCAGCTCTTGCAGCAGCTGGTCTGCGGTCGGCGAACTTCGCAACTCAAACACGACGTCGTCATCTTCGAGAGCAAATATGGCAGACGGTGCAACGGTTTCCAGAATCTCCTCGCGGAGCTCATCAACGTGTTCAGGGGAGTCCAGGTCGCCAGAAGACACCAGTTCGGGGGTCGGCTGAGCGTCTACGGCATCCAGCGAGCCTTCTGCCATGGACGTGTCTGCCTCGGCGTCGGCTGCCTGTGGCTTTGGCGGGATATAGGCAGCGACCTGGAGCTCCTTGCGTTCCTCCTCAGTCGAGGCAACCCATTCGGCACAAGCATTCGCGAGGTTGCGTGCCACCGCTGTCTTCCACTTGCGCTCCTCCCGGAAGTCCGTCCTCATCCATTTCATCTCATGCAAGAGAACGTCCCAGTGAGTCTCCTGGCGGACAGGCTCTGGGCATCTCTTCGGCTGCCGTAGCGACCACTTGTCGTGCTGCTGCAGGTGGTAGACACGCCGCAAGACACGACATGCCTGGTTGTCTTGAATCGCCACATAAGCGTCCGGTGTAGACACAGTCTTGTGGGACTGGTTGAGGACAACCTCGATTGGCTTCATCCATTTAGAAGTCTGAGTGAAACCCTGGACAAAGAGTGGCGTAAAGTAGTCGTCCGTAGGCAGAAAGCTCTGTCTCTGTTGTGGCACCATCGACTTTTCGGTGGATCGCTTCGTTTGCTTACCAAAGACCACTGCCGAGGGTTTGTTCTTGGCCTTGTCCTTCTTCTTATTCGCAAAGGTCCTCGATCTGGCGGCAGGTGATTGAGGAGTGGATGTGACTGGAGTAAGCTGGCTTGGAGGCACTTTCGTGGCACTAGCAGTCTCTGCGTCTTTGGGTTTCGACTCTCCCAAAATCTCGGAGACAGATTTTTGTCTCATAGCACCGGAGGCCGTTCGGGTAACGGCACGTTCTGGGTCTTGAGGTGTCTCCGATGGCGCCTGGGCATGAACCTCAGATGGTTGGCGTTCTGCTGGTGTGGGCTCAGGGACGACGTCTTCTTGGGCGGAAATTTTCTCTTCTGCTTGGTTAGAGTTTGGCTGGTCCACATCCATCCGGTCCGCACTTGAAGACTCTTCTTGGCTGTCTGGAACCTCTTTGGCCGCGGGTGCCGCACTCGGCTCAACGACCGCGACGGGAGCATCTTGGGCCGGGGTTGGGGTCGGGGGCTTCGGCGCCGCGGGCTCACTCGTTTTCACCTCAGATTTTTGTGCAGCAGGAGCTTCAGACGCAGGAGGCGGCGTTGGGGCCTTGGGAGAAGGTTCGACAACAGGCGCTGACGGGGTGGAGTCCATCGCCATGGACTCCTGCAAAAGCTGAGCTTCTGGGCCATCGGGAACTCTATCCCCATCTGTGGGGTTTGCTGCCTCTGGTGCTTTAGGACCCTCCTCGGCCTTTTCTGCCGCTTCCGTCTCGTCACTTGCTTCCGCGCGCTCCGCATAATGGGGTCCTTCGTTGTCGGGACTGGTGTCCGTAGATTCATCATGCACAGGAGTGGCGGCAGTCTGCGTCGTCGACCCGGGCGATGAGAGAACATCCACTGCCCTCGCAGTGTCGGGCGGCAGCTTGACAGATAGAGGTGCACTCTCTTCGGCTTTCTTGGCTTCCACTTGGGCCGACGGCTGAGCTGCTGGGGGCTGAGTGGTCGGCTGGCTAACAGCCGCTTGAGGCGCATCGGCGGGCCTAGGCTCGGCCTGCTTTGAAATGGCACTCGACTCATCTCGTGCAGGAGACTGGACAGGCTTCTCGACAACGTCAACGTCCGCGGGTTCACCAACATCTTGTCGCGACGCATGCAGAGGGTTCTTGATCGGGACGACTGCTGGGGATGGCGACGGGACCGGGGCGGGCGCGGGCGACGGGACCGGGGCGGGCGCGGGCGGCGGGTTAAGAGCATCGGATCGGTTCGGAGTCGCAGGAGCTGGCGGCGTCGGAGCCTTTGCCGAAGCCACGGAGGGAGCGACAAGGCTCGCAGGCGGTTGAGGCGAGGATACAGCGGCCTTCGCATCGCTGGGTGCGACGATAGGCTGCTGTTGCGATGGCGTCGGGACAGTTTTCGCTTGCGGTTCGGCGGCAGCGTCTTGCTTCGAGGGAGGAGGCGCAACGTCCGGTGCAAACAGGCCAGAGGCGTCGAGGGAGTTCTTTAGTGCATCGTAGCGAAGTTGAGGTCGAGTAGGAATATGCCCTTCTTCGAGTTTGCGTCCTCTGTGAGTCGTGTTAGTGACTGCATGGCAACAAACACGGCCAAACGCGACCAAAATAATTCAAAAAAAAAATCGCGACCGGGCAGATTACACGTACTGTAAAACGTCGCATCCCCGCAAGAATTGTATTTCGTCTGTTGTGGCGGGCGTCGCGTCGGGGTTCGCGAAGTCGTTTGTCGGGAGTGCATCGCCCTCGGTCGCAACAGCGAAAAGTTGTCGGAGCTTCCGCTTCCTCGACGTTACAATTGAACTAAAAAATGTCAACACCACGAATTTGGTATCATCGGAATCGGAAGAGCGAGCTCTTTTTAATGGTGCAGTGACTGACTTAAATTCATCGCGTTTAGATCGCAAAAGCCTGGAACGGTCGGCAGGCCCGACCTCAGTCATGTCATGAGCTGCCGCGACATCCGTTTTAAGCAAAAACGGAATGTCGACGATGTTTCCCGGGAGCCGTAGAGATGAAATCAGCGATCGCGAGGGATGGAAGGGGTGGTGTTAGGTCGTGGCAATTGATCGCGATTGAAGTTCGTCGTGGAGGCGTGGAGGCTCGACCAGAATTTTGTCGGTCTACGGGCGCTGAGCGAGTAGGTGATTCTGGAAGTCACAGCCCAGGCCGACAGGCGGGTGCCAGATTGGGGGGTTGATAGACCGAGGAAAAATTGTTATCGGGCAAAGTACATGGGGACGTGTCTTGGTGGACACTGTGCTCGCCTGGACCGAGCCTAACAGCCGGCCACTCGGAGTGGGCGCGGCCACGATGCGGCCCTGGGGCGAAAAGGAGACGCTGTACAGTGCGGCTAAGCTCCTAATCTCTCATGCGATAAAGCCTCTCCAATGGGGACACCGGACCAGACCCTCCAACTTTTTGGGGCGCACGCTTCCACTCAGTAAATGCCTGTTGGGGCCAGGGGAGCTCAGTGCCTGCTCCAGCGCTCAGTGCAGGGCCCGTTCGTTTGCGAGTGAGTGAGTGTGTGAGTGAGAGCTGTCGAGTAGTCCATGTCACGCCGCGGCATCCGTTGCGGTCAATGTACTTGCCAAACCCACCTGGGCGCCCTGAAGGCGACGTATCTCGCCTGACCCAACGCCTTTTCTGCTTGATTCAGGGTACGCGCTGTGCCGTGCTGCATTCGTCTAGACCAACCCAATTCTCGTGTGGCCTGGCATCCAATCTCATCAGCATCCCTGTCTAGTTCACATTCCACGGGTGCATGCGGCTTCCGCCGCTGCTCGTGCTCGTACTTCAGGGTACCTGTGGTTTCTTCCCCAAGTGAACTAAATCGCAGCTGCTCAGCCCTTTTCTCTCACTAGCGCTACCGACGGGAATCGAGAGTTGTGCTTCTCGGATTGCTCCAGGAAGCCGGGCAGGCAGGATAGCTTGGCATCGATTGTCGATTGTCATGTAAGTTTGCGCTCACCCTCCATCACGGCAGCCCAACAGCGGCAAGCGTCGCTTCTGCCTGAGGGGCGCCTGGCTGGTCGCTTGACCATGACGAACGAGCAGGGACGTAGCAAACAATGGCATTATGGACAAGGCCAAGGACCCTTACCAGCTGGTTGCCGCCCTCACTTGAGGGGCTGGGTCCCTGGACATTGCCGCCGCAGTACGCCATCGATGAGACCAATTCGAAGGTGGTGAAATCGCTTGATTCGCCGTCAGCTGTACAAGCAGGAAAAAGACCGCTGAGGCTGGCACTGGAAAGCCTTGAGCGGGGGTGAGACGCTGAGCATGAGTCGGGAACAAGGGACTCAAAGACGCTCCCCGAAACTCAAGATTCCAACACTGGACCCCTAGCAGTGCGCTCTAAAAGGTTCGTGAGTCTCGAGTCAGTCGCACGCCAACACCACTGGCCTGCCGCCCGAGCAAAGTTAGTCATCGGTTCCAGATGGCTTTTTCGTCCATGGCATCGGGGACATACGAGCTCAGACCGTTCGTTGGCCACACGGCTCATGACTATCTCATTGACGATGGCCGCCGTTCGAGATTTTTCTCAAATGCACCGGGGCCCCGCGATGCGAGCTGCAGGGCAATACCCGGGGTTGAGTCCTGGGCGAGCGCTGATTGGCCGAATCTCAAGCTCCGAGTTGAATGAAAATCACAACCCGAAGATGTTGCTGGTCTGTCAACGGCTGCTGTCCTAATGCCCGGCCTCACCATCTTGGCTATTGTCCGTTCTCGGGTCACCGTGAGGTTGAGTCGTTACGGTAACGAGTTATGGCGACGAGCTTTGCTGACGGCGTTCGAACTGAGTGGTGGACGATCCGCCGGTATCCGTATACTTGTGCGTTCGCCAAGACGTCGCATTTTCCAGTCTGGGAAGCTTAAAGACGTGAACGAACAGGAGACTGGACAGCCCAACAGGCGCCCTGCCTCTGGAAATATGAGTTCAATGACGAGGAAATTTCTTTCGCCTTGCGCAGCGTGGAGGCTGAGTGTGTGGGCGTACCAGGTCCGGAGAAAAGAAATCGCATCGACGCCTTTTTGCTCGTCTCTGGGCCTTTGGTGCGGCCCCGTCGCCCAATGGGAGGTCATCGTGTCCTCAGAGTTATGCACTACCTCGGATTGCCAAAACTGTATAAATGCCGGTTTGTGTGACATCACAATTCCCACCACCAGACAGACGTGGAGTTGCTCGGACTTTTTGCTTACTGCACAGGTGGATTTGAACAGGGATGGAGCTCTATCTAACCAATTAGCAGCCGTCCTGGACTAATGTGCCTCACTCCCATCCTATCGCATAATGAAATGTCATCGGATTGCGCCTAGGAACACATGCGGTTCCATCCCGCAGCCGTCCGTACTGCACTGCTGCAAGCTTATTAATTGCCAGATCTCTAATAGGTATCTCGGTCGCCAACACAACCGTCGGATGGCTGTCCTGTTCCGAGCAAATCGTATGCTCAGCCCGGCCCAACCCCTCTCCGTCCTCCCATCGGAGTCCGCTACCAAGCGTCTGTCCGTTATGTTTCCATGGAATAAATAAGCCACCCCGCCGTTGGGCGACCCTCGGTGTCTTCTCAAGGCATTCTCCATTGATCCAATAAATACAGCTGTTTTTCGTTCCATTTGTGCCTCTCACTTCTTCGCCTCCCTCAATCAATATTGACCTCCCTAACCCGTGAAAATGTCCTTCTTCGGCCTGGATCTCGCCCAGAAGGGACTTTCCCTGTACACGGTAAGTGACCCCTCATTGTCTTCTCCCGCTTCACCAATTCATTGCCGACAGGTTCCGGCCGCCTTCGTATTGGCATTCGTGCCTCACGCCTACGCCTCCGCCGCCTCGGGGCCGCGCTATGACCCGGCCGAACCCCGCAAGCTTCAGGCCGTCCTCGCCGCCGACGATAAGATGGACAAAGTCGTAAGTACCACTGTTCCGGGTCCGGGCCGGCACCTGACTGACTCGCTGTCCAGCTTAAAGCCCGTGTCGTCCGCGCCCAGGCCGCCGCGCAGAACGCCTTCGAGAGCCTCGGCTTCTTCTCGGGAGCCGTGGTCGCCGCTAACACGGCCGGCGTGAACACCGGCACCACCAACGCCCTAGCCCTGGCCTACATCGGCTGCCGCATCTTGTACAACATCGTCTACGTGCGCCTGCAGGACAACCGCAATTGGGCCCCTGTGCGCAGCTTCTCGTGGACCGTCAGCATCTGCCTCACCATTACCCTGTACGTCAAGGCGGCCATGGCGATGGCCGCCTCTTCCTGAGTTCTGTCTCGGGTCTCCCGGTGTCGGCACAGGTGGCCGGAATGTGTATGATAGCGACGCTCACTGCTCCTTGTAATGCGGAATACGAGAGTTATGTTCCCGCTATGAGGTGCTTCGACCTGGTCACCTGTCAGCTGCGAGCCGTCTTGCATTCGGAGGATTGAAAAAAAGCAAACTGCTACGAGGTCCAGACATCAATGGCCCAGCCGACGGCACCTGTCCCAGCACGCCCAACCAAAGTCGTACCTGGTCAGCAGCAGCAGCCAGCCGTCCGCAAACGTGGCAATTGGCCCATTGGTTAGTTGGCAGAACCTACGGCTCGATCCCTCGCACTTATGATCTGACCAAGCAGCCACTCTGACACTTGAATGAAGTGAAACAATGTTGGTATCCCCAATTCAGTCCTAACCTCCAGCAAATCATGCTAGCTGTGGCATCCAAGGGTGTGGTCCTGCAGGAACATAGGACGACTGACGGGTATCACAACCTCCCGCCTTGTGTAACAAAGCAGACTTCAGACTTGTGTTGAGTCGCTTAAATGGGCGCACCTTCCTACCCACGACCCCATTGTTCCTGCCATATGAATTGTAACAGTAAGAGACCGAGGTAACACACTCTAATATTCAGGACCAACTACCTCCTTCGTCGAGAGTTCCTTCTATTTCGACGAGCGCCTCTTGAGCTTCCTTCTCTTTCCTAGCTTTTCTCTCCCAGCTCCTTCTTCTCTGTAAGAGCTCAAGCTGGTCAATAAATTAATGCTGCTCAAAGCTTCCACCCTTCCAACCCTGGGGCATCTCACAACCTTTCTTAATCAACCCCCTTCCCTCACATATATCAAAGCAAGCCTCACTCTTACTCACAACTCTCATTCAAAGCCAGGCAAGACATATTAGACCTCATTTTCAGCATCAAAAATCAAGATCAAAGCGCTCGCTTGGTCACAGCTGACACTTCTTGTCTCACGCCGATCCAACCTACTCGTTCAATTTCCCGCTCCAACAATGTCTTCTTTCAAGCTCATCATCTCCTCCGCCGTCATGGCTACCCTTGCCATGGGAGTCGCCCTTCCCTTCACCGGCATGCCGCCTAAGCCGCCCATCACAATCAACAGTACCATGCCCTCGCTTCCTCAGCCGACCATCAACTGTCACCACACGTGGTGCCAGAACGGCACCTCGATGTGCATCTACTGGGCCGGCATTACCGGCTACGACCCTTCCCTTGGTCCCATCCCTGGCGAGACCGTCACTGTCCTCGGCTCTTGCGCTACTCCCACCACTACCAGAAACAAAGAGCGCGACCTTGAGGCCAACAAAATGCTCATCACGCCTGCCCCTACTGCGACCTCCACCATCAACTGCAGCTACAAGTATTGTGCGAGCAGCACCCAGTACTGCATGTACTGGGCTGGAGTCACGGGATGGGACGTCTCGCTCGGCCCCATTCCCGGCATGGTCCGCACCTCCCTGGGCTCTTGTGAGGCTCCTGCTGCGACCCCCACGGCCAACATTCCCGTCACTTACTGAGCGGACTGGTGGAAAGAGCAACCACGACTTGACGACAAACATGATTGATATGTGCTTCTGCATGCTGGGGTTAGGGTTTGCAGGAAGCCCGGCAGTTACTTGAGATTACGGATTTGAGTGAGGGTGGCAAGAATCGAGACTTTACCGCCTAGATACTCAAACGGAGAATAAGAAGTCATACTTCCAACTTGTTATATGTTCATTGAGTGATGCTATATACAGAAGGCAGGGCTATGTGCATGCTGTCGCCCTCAATATTCTTGTGTCCATTTGTGTGTACCATACTGTCCCAGTTCCTTATGAGGCTCATTTATGCGGCTACATCCGTGGTCAGTCAAGCTTCGTATTCCATGTTCCATCAAGACTTACCAGGTCCAGTGACGGAGGTCGTGATGGCACCATCCTCAATGTAGACGCCAGAGAAGTAAAAGTCCTCGTTGGTATCGGGGTAGCCGTCACGGGGCAGCTCCAGAACGCCCAGGTGCCAGTCCTGGCCGTTGGACGACGTCGACGCCGAGACGGGGGCCACGACCTGCTGCAGCGGCGCGGAGCCCTCGGAGTGCCAGAAGCCAACACTGCCGCTGGAGAAGTTCTGTGTTCCGTCAGTACCTCGCCTTCATCTCATCTCGTGTCCCAGCGTAGACTCACAATCTCGTAGGCGACGTTGTGCCACACATCAGGCTTCCACTCCGTCTTCCACAGGCTCTTCTGCTGCACCATGAACTGCAGGTTGGGGTTGCTGGCGGCGGACTCGCCGCTGATCCAGCCGGACTTGAGCTCGGTGAAGTGGCTCTCGAAGAAGGCGATCTGGTGCTCGCGGAAGATGCTCGGCGCGTTGGTGTCCTTGCGCGAGATGGAGAAGTGGTACCACACCTTGCCGGCGGCGATGGCGGCGCTTGTCTGCGGGATCAGCTCGGTGCGCCGCATGTTCTGGCCGTTCCAGTAGGCCGTGCTGTCGAGCGTGATCTTGACGCCCTGCTTCGACGCCGTGTCGGCCGGGTTCTTGTACGACGGCGACAGGTTGACGTACTTAGTCACGTCGCCCGAGCCGTGGATGTAGTACTGGTACGGCGGCACCTGGTTCGACCACGACCACTTGTTGAGGTCCGTCGAGGACGTCAGGTCGTTGAAGCGCCCGTCCCAGAGGACCTTGGCAGAGGCGAGGGGCGCGAGGGCGAGGAGGGCGGCGGCCTTCATGGTTGCGGTTGGAGGTGTGTTGGAGAACGGGATGAGGAACAGGGGGTAGGTCAGTGTTCAGAAGAGGTAGATCTCGTCTTTATACATCGCTGCTCTGGCCAGTCCCCGCAGATGGGAAGTCGGGAATCACGACATTGGATAGAGTGTATTGCAGACGGTTGGGGAAGGCGTTTAGGTCACGAGCAATATAACCATGCTCCAGACGGACCGAGTACCCAGGGAACCGCCTGGGGGATCCCCTTTCGCGCCGTCGTATTTGTTCGGACAGCACCCTCCGACGCACTTTATATCGGCACTGGCGGTGATTTGGGGAATTTGGGCGGACGGGGAAATTTAGCCTGTATGAAGTTTAAAGCGAGCCACCCCACACCACACGCTCAAACAGAATAGAGTATTCCGCCAGGCAAGGACATGCCGGCTGTGCGAAGGGCCAATTGTGTCAATTTAGGGGACTCAGTATCTGGGCGCCATCCCTACGACCCGTGATGCCATCACCTTGGGCAGTTCGAGACCCTTCGCCGGCGAGACCACCCCATCTCTCTACGAAGCCGCCGCCGCCAAGGAAGCTTGTTCCTCTGCCACTTCAGGAACCGGAGAAAGTCCGGTTCGTTTGGAGGCTAAGGTCTCTGGTTGGCGTTTTGGGACACGTCGCGAGGGTTACATCCGGAAGTGACCACCGGCTGACACACATGGCAGGATCTGCGGGGAGCATCTCGACTTCGAGACCAGCCTGTAGAATGTGCCGGAAGCTTGGCACCTGAGTCTTGACTTGTAGTGAATGCATCTTTCCTCCGTGCTTCTCTGAGATGCATGGTGAAGTTGAGTGAGGACATGCCTTGTGATACTGATGCCAGCTTCCATTGATGACCTTTGGCATCCGTAGATGGCCTGTTTGAGTCTCTCTTTGATCAATAGCCCCATTTGCTGATGACACAAGGGCATGTCCAATGTAGTCACGCTTAGTTGCTCAAAGATTATCACGAGTCGACAAGTCAGCACACATCAGGCATTCATCACGTTGTAGTATTACTGTTACTACGCATCCCAGCCCCAGCTCAAGTTGCGCTGCGTTCGCTAATTGTTACATTTGCTGGCGCCTCCTCCCATCAGCGCTCCGTCGACCCAAAAATCCAAAATCGAAACTCCACCATCCGTTCCCTGCCAGACCAGCAGGATCTGAACTCCTACCCGTAAGCCCTAAATAAAAAAACGTTCTAGAGTCCCTCTCTCTTTTACCGCCGCCTAGGGAGGCGGCCGGGAGGCGTGATGCCCTATGTAAACAACTCTTTTCTACAACGCAAGGAACACGGATAGGAAAAACAGGGTACCTTGTACAAAGCAGGACTGCAGCCGCCAACACCTATGGGTATTCCAGGGGGCCTCGCGTCGCTTTTGCGGCCTCCGCCGATGTAAGCATGAAGGGATGCTCAACCAATGCAGCTATGCTGTGCTCATAATCCCGGATAGACCAGTGATGCCCGTCCCTCATCGGAGCCACGTAGGGGAAACCACAATCATGTCCTGAATATCGCCAGCCCTCTATGACGCAGCCGCAGGAACTGACGTGTCTTTGCCCTCCCTTGCGTCCACCTTCTGACGATGTTGCTTGTTCTTTAGATGGACCTCGAAGTTGCCAGCCGTCATCTCAGGGCCGGGCGTGTAGAGCTTGCCAGGGCAGTCGAGACAGCGGATCCGGGGGAGGAACATCCACCGGACGCCCTCCGGCGCTTGCGATCCCGCCGGGACGGGCACGGGCATCTCCGTTTCTGGGTTGACGGCTGAGTACTTCATCATGCCTTCAAAGTTGTCATAAGTGTATGTGTTCTTAAGCTGCTTGAGACAGTTCTTGAGCCATTCAGGCGGAGGAGGCTAGGGAAGGTTAGCTTGTGTTCTGCCCACACTTGGACTAGTACTTACAGCAGGTGGCGGCGGCTGACCAGCAACTGGTGGTGGCGCAGGTTGTCGGCCGATTTGGCCTTGAGGAAGGGGAGTGCCAAGCGTAGCGGGCAGCGCCTGGCTGTTGGAGGCTGGCGTGGTCGGAGGCGGCATGGAGCTCGCAGGAGCCGCGGCACTAGGCACGCGTGTGTGCGCAGGTGTTGACGGGGTCTGCGAGCCGCTCGGCGTGACCCTGGCCCTGGGGTTCTGTAGCAGTCTGCGCAACTTATCCTTGCTGACCTTGAGGGTCACGATCAGCTGACCAGGCTCCTCAGTCTCTTCGCGAGTCTCGCGGCCGCCAAAGCGCACGGTGTTCCTACGAGTCTCGTGGTGATGGATGACGCTTGCTTCCGGCGTTTCAGAGCGACCGAGATTCGTAATACGAGCCTGAGCAGCTGTGGCAGCGCCGCGGAGGCCTCTCGTTCTCGCCGTGCCGCCGAGCTGAGACACGCCGGGCGAGTCCGGCCCGGAGTCGTCGCTGGAGTCGGAGTCGGAGATTTCGCCGTCGCGGGCACCAGGTCTCTTGCGGGTGTTGGGTGCGCCGGCGACGCGCTTGTACAACATGGTTTCCTCAATGTTGGGCGCAGATCCCGGCAGCACCGAGGACACAAGGAGCGTTCTGATCGTCCGCTGCCTTTCCCTAAGATCTGGCAGCAGGGGACCGCCGCGGCGGTTGATGGAGCGCTTCTGGCGTCTCTGCTCGCGCGAGAAGATGACCTCGTTGCGTTCCAAATCGGCGTCGCTGAGCTCGTACAGGTACGGCGCATAGTCCTTCGCCTGCTGCTGGGGCCTGAAGACGGAATTGAGGGGGGAGGGCAAGAAGGCGGAGACGAGATCGGGGTCTTCGACCGGGCGGCCATCGAAGGGGTGTCCGACGCTGTACAAGCTGCGCGTGAATAGCTGGCACTGTTCTCGGATGCTGTGCGCGATCGCAGTGGAGAACTCGCCTGAGAGCGACAGGTCGCGGGCCATGGAAGCGGCGAAATCCTCCGGCGAGTTCAGGGGGCTGTTGATATCCCACTCAAACTGGTCGACCAAGGTGTGCTGGCCGACGGTCACGTTGAGCTTGATCAGTATCCTCATCTCGTCGTTCTTGTAGGCCGAATAGGGCAGCTCGGGGTCGAGCGCGTCCTCCTCGGAGAAGACGAGGGGGTAGAAGTCGTTGAGCTGGTCGCGTATCTGCAGAATGACCTGGTCCAGCACGGGCTTGTGCGTCGCGTCCAACGGGATGCCCACGTCTTCGACGAGATGCTGCGCGAACAGCTCCGCCGGGATTAAGCGGTCGTGCAGGTTCCAGGTGAAGGTATCGCGAAGCTTGATCTTTTCCCAGTCCACATCTATCCGTATCGGCACGAGCTCCTCGTGCTGCTCTGCCTGCTTCTTCAACTCCCTCTTCTTCCATCTCAGGGGATGCGACTGACGCTTGCCCAGTCTCGGCTTCTGGCTAGGATAGACGACCTGGGCCGGGAAGGGCGCTCGCATGCGGGGGTCGATGTCGGTGTAGCCGTTGCCGAAGCCGCGGAAACCTTCGCCGTAAAGTTTGCTCGGTGGGAAGAACATGCGCTGGTTCTTGACGATGCTGTAGTCCTCAATCTTATCTCTCATCTGCTCCATGTCCTTCTCGAACTTGGTGTGGGCCTCTTTCATCGCGATCGAGTACTGCCAATCGCGCGTGACGTAGCGCTCGACCTGCATCTTGTTGAACGAGTTCTTGTCTCGCACAGGAAGCGGCTTTGCGCCGGCGGACTGAGGGGTGCCATCGTGGTTGTTGTTGGCGGCGGATGCGGACGTGGATGCGGACGATGAGGCCGTCACGCTGGCCGCGGTGGGCGTCGACGTGGATGGCTGCGCGGCCATGGTGAGGAAAAGTGCAGGCTCCCGAATCGCCGCGGCGATGCGACGGGCGTGAACTCGTGGCGAGAACGCGCAGTGAGGCCCGGATTCGATTTGCGCGCGTGTCGTGGCGGATGCCAATTGGCGGTGCCTCTAGAAGTCGATCGAGCGATGCGAGGTGGATTCTGGTACGTCTGCCGCAGCCTCTCTCCTGTGCTCCGTGTTGGTGTTGTACGGGGAAGGCTGCGGTGCTAACGCATCTGAAGTTCCCGGGGCGTGGTTTAGCCGGGGGCGTGTGTGGCTGGGGCGTCAGAGTGACTTGCCGGTGTTAGCCCGGACGGACCAATGCCAGGCGTCCAGGAGTGATGTCGCTGCAATTTTTCTTAGAAGAACTACCGATGTACTCGTGCATATTAAATTCCGCGAGAGGTACTTTGCATTTTTCTCCACATGTCCTCGGTCGCTTCCGCGCAGCAAGCAAGCATTGAGCGTGTCTCTCACGATCCGACTGCGTCCTGGCGCCTCACTCGCTGCCCTGGACATGGGCATTACCTTAGAGCCAGCACCGCCCCAGAGCGCCACACGGGATTCGACCTGACCTGTGTGGCTGCCCCAACTGAGGGCATTCTGAGTTGACTTGGGCCTTGCTCTGTGAGGAGACCAGCCACAGCTTCAGCTGCACCATACGCGAATGCAGCTCTAATGGGCCTGATGCGCTCTACCATTCGACAGATGCCGGCCAAATCTCTGCGACCACAGCGCAATTCATTCGCTTCGAGCGAGGATCTTGTCCTTGTTGGAGGAGGAAAATTGTCCCATGGAGAACAAATCCCGTGTGCCTCGACGGTACGGCCCGAGCTTCTGCCGGATTGAGCTTGGTGGGATGGCCAGACGGGTTGCCCTGACCTCTGCCCGAGTATCGACAGCTTCAGCTTGAGCTGAGCTGAGCTGTCTGGACTACCCAAGGTACCTTATGAGCTACTTCAGGTAGACAGCTACTCACCGCGCTCACCTTGCCCTCTGAAGCCCACCTCGGTGGCCAAACTTGGCTGCGTCAGTAGGCTTCGCAGTGGCCCGCCGGCACAGGCACGACGCAACAAAAAACGTTGCTGGCGCTGCTCTGCCGTGTTGCCCTGGCTGGCACGCGAACATGCACCCACCTACGTAACGGATTTTAAGCGATCCTGGCGCAAATTCCCCACCACAGGTACATCAGACTGGACCTTGGACTGCATTGCTTGACCTGCCCGAGCACCCACAAACAGCAGCGAGCCCCTCCTTCCCCGCCCTGAAAATCGACGTATTTGCCGTCAAAATACCACACTTAAACACACCAACTCTGCACTGCACCCTCCCGCACATCTAGACGTCCCAGCTCTCCCTCGAGACCTGGACCAGTGCACACAATCGCTTGTTATCCCCCTGGTTTTTAGGCAATTCACCACCAGAACACCGCCAAGATGTCGGACGAGAAGGAGATCGGTCAGTTACCCCGTCGTGTTGGTGTTGGTGCTGGTGCTGCTGTTCTGCCCTGCTGCTGCTCCAACTCCCGCTGCATTTGCGTCACACCACAACAGCCCACGCTGCTACCCCGCCGCCCCCGAGCCAGACCAGCAGATGCCGCTCTGCTCACGAGGCTCGCGGGACTCGAGCTGTGCATCCACCTAGACTCGAGCATGGAGCTAACCCTTTGCCAGACTACACCCTCAACAACCCTGACACCCTCACCAAGTACAAGACCGCGGCTCAGATCTCTGAGAAGGTCCTGGCTGCCGTCGCCGAGCTCTGCGTCCCCGGCGAGAAGATCGTCACCATCTGCGAGAAGGGCGACAAGCTCATTGAGGAGGAGCTGGCCAAGGTCTACCGTGGCAAGAAGGTCAACAAGGGTTTGTCGATGCCCTCCCGCCGTCGTGAACCTCGCTGACCCCAACGCCCTCTCCAGGCTTCTCTCACCCTACCACGGTCTCCCCGGCCTCCTTCGTCACCCCCTACACTCCTCTGAAGACCGATGAGGCCGAGGCCAACCTGGAGATCCAGGCCGGCGAGCCCATCAAGATTCAGCTCGGTGCCCAGATTGACGGCTTCGGCTCCATTGTCTGCGACACCATCATCGCTGGCGGCGAGATCACTGGCCGCTCTGCCGACCTGGTCCTCGCCAACTACTACGCCAATGAGCTCCTGCTCCGTCTGATGATCCCTCCCGGCCTGCTGGCCTCCGGCACCGACGAGGAGAAGGCCAAGGCCGCCGCCGCCAAGGCCCCTACCCAGGCCAAGGCCGCCGCCGCCAAGGCCCCTACCCAGGCCAAGATCACCAGCCTGCTGGAGAAGGTCGTCAAGGCCTACGACTGCAACCTCGTCGAGAGCACGACGTCATGGCTGTTCGAGCGCAACGAGATCGAGGGCAAGAAGAAGATTGTCCTTGCTCCCGCCGAGGGCACCAAGGGCGACGGCACCCCCGAGGTCGGCGAGGTCTGGGGTGTCGAGATGGGCGTCAGCTTGGGCGCTGGCAAGGTCAAGACCTTTGAGCAGAGAACCACCCTGCACCGCCGCACCACCACCAACTACGGCCTGAAGCGCCCGACTTCCCGCAAGATCCTCTCCGAGGTCCAGAAGAAGTTCGGCACCTTCCCCTTCAGCTTGCGCCAGCTCGAGGACGAGCGTGACGCCAAGTCTGGTGTCGTCGAGTGCGTCCGCGGCAACGTCTTCCGCGCGTACGAGGTCGTCGGTGACAAGGACAACTCCCCCGTTGCCCGCTATCTGACGACGATCGGTGAGACCCCTATGCCTATGTACGTTACGTGAGACCGCGTCTGCTAACACATCAAAGCCATCACCAAGAACGGCATCACCAAGCTCGGCGCGCCCCCCGCTCTGGACCTCAGCAAGGTCAAGTCGGACAAGAAGATTGAGGACGAGGAGATCCTCAAGATTCTGGAGCAGCCCCTTTCCAGAAATACCGGAAACAAGAACAAGAACAAGAAGAAGAAGAAGCCCGCCAAGAAGGCCGGCGAGGCGGAGGAGGAGAGCGACGAGGAGTAAGCCGAGGGTGGAAAACGGCGATGACTGTCGGTGACAATGAGAGGAGCAAGGGGGCGGCCCGGTTTTGCGCCCACAATTTTTTTGTTCGTGAAAGTCAAAGTGTGATTTTACTCCTGGGGCAAACGATAGGGCCGTGTGGCCCGGATGAGGCCGGAAAGAGGAACGCTCGCCCTGCCTGTCCAGCGCCGGGCTGGTCTCGCAGCTGTGTGCCGGAATGTTGAAGAGGCGACGGCTCGACGGGAGCCTCAGCCTGCCTGATTTGCGACCCGGGCAGCAGAGGCAAGCAGCTTTCTAGGCTGGATAGGTCGGAAGCCTGATGCAACAGCCCCAACAAAGACAAGTCATCTACACGCATACGCGCACTTCACGTACCATGCCATTGAGCGCATCCCCCTGAGCGCATCCCCCTGAGCGACCCCATCCCGAGTGATCGCGTTGGCCGTGGGCGACGCCCGAATCCCGTGCTGCCGTGCTCCGCTGGCCAAAGTGATGATGTCTGAGGGCCGAGATAGGACAGGGGCGCTTTTCGCGATGAGACCGGACGCGCCAGGAGAGGCCGTCGGCCGGGGGAAGAGCGAGAGTCAGCCACGAGGACGAGTGGAATAAATTGCCCAATTCCAGAGGTCTCCTGCTTCTCACCCTGGTCGTCGTCGACACGGCAGAGACCCGAGACCCGCCCAGACAGAAGGCGGCGGTGGTGAGGCCCCGCGGAGCCCAGCCCCTTGGAAAGTAAAGTTGGAGCCCGAGTATCCAAACCTCGTCTGCCGGTCAAGGGCCGGCGCTCGCAGATAAAGGGCAGTTGGCAGCTTCCGTATCGACGAGTGCGCCTGCATAGACAAAGAGATCAAGTGACGTCCTCGAAGCGCCCATCAGGCTCAGCAGAGGGGCGGAGAGGACAGAGCAGGCAGCGGACTGACGCCAACCTGCAGTAAAGTGTGTGTAAGTCACAGGGCCAACAACGGGCTTGGGTGGTGCTGTGGCACTGAGCTACTGGCCCCAAGAGCACATAAGAGCGCTGGGACTCGCCCCCGACCCCCCTGCCACGGTATCCGCGCAGCCCCCGTGCCCGTGGTAAGGTAGCTTTGTACTGCACCGTAGCTCCTTCTGGGCCCCCCGTCCGTGGTCTCCGAAAATCCTCGAGACCAATCCCGCAGCTTCACATCTTTTTCTCTCCATCCCTCCTTCCCACCAAGTCCCTCGCGTCGCAAAGTGGAGGGAACGCGCCCGAAACGCATAGCTGAATGCCTTCCAAGACCAGAGAAGTAGCCCACACCAACTCTACTTTACAAAAACACGAACTAACGCGATTGCAGGCGTCCGACTTGGAGCGTTTGCCTGTCTGGTCGAAGGCAAGGAGGTCAGGGGCCAACGAGAGCCCAGCTGCTACGATGCCGACGAGCACGAGAGCCACGCGGTCGCGATTATCCAGCCCGCACCAGCTGCCCAACGGAGGGTCGGACTCGGTCAAGAAAGCGAATGGGCCCAGCGAGGCGTCAAAGACGTTTATGCAGAAATGGTTGGAGCCGGCGGTGCAGAGCAAGCCGAGCTTTGAGGAAGCTGGATTGGTGCGATATGGCGTAACTGAGAACATGGCTCCCCTCGGGACGCTCCCCAAGTCTGCGGCGGCCAAGAAGCCCGGCCAGGAGGGTCTCGTGCCCGTCAGGAAAATCATTTTGAAGTCGAGCTCGGCGAATTCTGCTGCGGCGGCGGCGGCGAGTGCACCGGCAGAGAAGCGCTCGGAGACGCCCCCTCCGCCGCTGCCCTCACCCCCTATCTTGGCCCGGAAGGTAGGCAGGAAATCGCTGTCGACCAGGGGGCTCGACGACGACGCTGAGGACGACGACTACACGCCCAAGGCACCTGCGGGAAAGAACGCTGGGAGCCGTGCATCCCTGCCGCGAAAGAGCCTGTCGCGCCCCTCGGCAGGACGCCGCTCCTCGGTGTCACTTCACAGTGTTGAGCAGGCTTCGGCGCCGTCGAGCGACGCCGTGCAGCCTCGCGAGGAGACTCCAGAGAACAAGGAGTCTGTCGACCGGGTGGTGGAGGTCGCGGTCGACGAGGCGCTCCGGCATTACCGTTATCCCACGGCGTGGGCACTGAGGACCCTCTATGACGAAAACTCTTCTAACCCGACCTTCGTGTCCATGTTCGAGGATGTCTACAACCAGACAGCCGACGCAGACACCCTGGACGAATTTTCGCGCCTTATCGAAGAGAAGAAGCGGGAGGGCAAGAAGGACAACCAGGCCTGCTACTATTTCGTGCCCCCTTCCACCAACTCGCGCTTCACCCCACACAAGCCCAAGGCAGCACCGTACGGCAAGCTGCTCGACGGCGCCAAGACCAGCACTACGCCGCAGGCGACGCCGACCAAAAAGAAAGGCAGGCCAAGGAAGGTGCCAGAATCGCCCCTGGAGATGGATGTGGATGAGTCAACAGTGGCAGACGAGGACGTGACGATGACGGCCGTCACGCCGTCGCGCAAGCGCCCCCGGCGGGACTCTGGCAGCAGCGACTCGTCGCTGTCGGAGCTCTCTGCATCGCCGTCCCTGCCGCCCGACTCGCCCTCGCCCAGCTCTCCGCCCGTTCCCGCGGGATTTCGAGGGGCCAGCCACAGTCGCCGTCACAGTGCCACGACGGCTGCCACGGCTGCTGGGGCCGACACCGAGACCACCTCGACCAGCGCAGCACCACCGGACGAGCCCCAGCCAATAAAGAGGCGCGGCAGATCCCTTGCTGCTAAGACGAGCGTGTCTGACGCATCCAACCCAAACTCACCCACCCTCCCCCCAAACGCATCTCAAGCTGCAGGGGCTGGCAACATGCCTGGCCGTCTTTCCTCGCCCGTCTTCCCCAACCTGTCGTCGACGGTTACAACCACAACATCAACAACAACAACAAAAGCGACTGGCAAGAAGAACGCCAACAAGGACAAGGCAGCACGCATCTTGCCCAGCGACGATGCAACCACGACGCGCAGGAGAAATGCACGCGACAGCACCGTCAGCCAGACGCCGCAGCCAGAGAGCCACATCCGCGGAGCAGACATGAGAGCCAGGGCTGGCTCCGCCATCGTGTCTTCGCCGGCGGTGAACCTGCGCAAGTCGGTGCGGACGCCGGCTCCCAACCTGGGCCTGAACCTGAACCTGAGCACGAGGACCACGAGGTCGGCCAAGCGGACGCACGACGAGATCGACGCCACCAGCTCCCCGACCGCCCCGTCCTTCATCGGCGACGTCACGCCCACGGCGAGCTCGAGGGCCGCGACGCCCACGAACCTCCGTCCCACGAAGAAGCAGCGGACCGGTCTGCGCATCAAGACTTCGTAAGTCCATTTGCCCCTGATGCGCCGCGATTTTTCGTGCCCTTATCGCTGCGGGGCGGCCTGGTGTGATGAGATGAAAGCCCCAGGCGTGAGTGGCGAGCTGGGCAGCGTCGCACGGCAGACGATTGATCTCATCTCCATCGCCATCGTTCTCATCCGAAAACCCCATCTCGAGACACATCATCGCCCTGCAGATATTCAGTCGCTAACGCGCTCCCTCTTAGGCCCATGAAGAAGAAAGGAGGCACTGCAGCTGGTGTTCCACGTGCCAGCGGCGAAGGCGGCCCGTCCGCCTCGAATGGGGGCCCGCCGAATCAGGTAAGTCTACGCTGCATGTTTGTTATCGGTAGCACGAGGCTGCCACTGCACTTTCGGGCGTTTTCTGGCTCCAGACGCGCCCAGCGTTGACTGTTGGGCCGTATGGCATGACGGGGCAGACGAGGGCATTCGGCGTGCGCAGGCGGGCATGGATCTGGCGGCCAAGGCGCACATCCCGACGCAGAGTTTAGCGGCCCCCGTTCTCGCGTTTTGCCGGCCCAGCCTGCACTCCCACTCCTCCTCATTTCCCGCAAATTGCCTCAACGTATGTGCTGCTGACGATCCGCCAGGACGAGAACGACGACTATTGCTCGGCATGCGGCGGTGTCGGAGACCTCGTCTGCTGCGAGAACTGCTCCAGGTCGTTCCATTTCGAATGCGTCGACCTGGGCCTGGGCGACACGCTCCCCGACGAGTGGTTTTGCAACGTCTGTTTCAGCAGCAGATACTCCACCAGGGTGCCCGAACACAAGGGACCCTTTGGCGGCTTGCTTAACAGCCTCGAGAGGACCAATCCCCAGGCCTTCAAGCTGCCCAAGCCGGTGCAGCTGTATTTCGAAGGCGTCAAGATTGGCACTGAGGGCGAGTACGAGGACGTTGTGGTGCCGGCTAAGCCCAAGTAAGTGTCATTTTTTCCGCTTGTCACCCGTCGTCCAGAGGTGTCCAGCACCTGGGCCGTCACCATTCTCAGGGATCGCATCAGCTGACACTCGCTGCAGGAAGAAGGGATACGAGGAAGCACCCGACTTCTTTAAGGTCCGGGATGCTGATGGCTCTCCGGTGCTCTGCCATAATTGCCAGCACCCGGCAGCCGACAACCGAGCCATCATTCCCTGCAGTCTCTGCGGGCTCTACTGGCATCTGGATTGCCTCGACCCTCCTCTCGCGATCCCGCCTGTTGTGCGAACATGGCGCTGTCCGGTTCACGCGGACGATCTGCTGGCCACGCTGCCGGAACAGCTCGCACCAGCTCACCGCTTCCGGAAGATCAAAGGCGCCCCCGCCATCGCCCCTGCCTTCAGCCGCGGCATGAAGAACAATGGCTTCATCGAGATTGAAGACGAAGAATCCGAGGACGAGACGGGCTGGAGCGACGTCAAGACGTTCGGCCGCGTCTACAAACTGCCCGCAAAGGGCGTTGTCCTCGACTTCATTTCTCAGTGAGTAGCAGTCGTGTCTTTTCTTTCAGGCGGCTCTAACAATTTTCAGACTCCGCAAGGATGGCGCAGGCTACATCTCCGGCTCGCCGCCCCCGGCTACGGCCCAGCCACAGCCGATTACCCCTCCTCTGGACGCTCGCACGCTCGCAGAGCAGCAGGCGGTGTTCAATATGGTTGAGCTGGCATCGGCCCAACCCACCAGCAAGCTTGACGACCTCACGCAGGCCCTCTTGGTAAGTAAAGTCGGAGAGATGAAAGAAGCACAACTGATGAGGCATCAAGATGAGCGCCGACTCGAGCATGCTCTCCATCATGGCGCGTGGCAGTGCCGAAAACTTTGCGAGCGGCGACCTGAACGCCAACGACAAGCAAAGTCTCCGCGCCATGCTAGCTCACATGGAGGCCATGTCCGACCGCATCAGGAGCTTGCTGGGAACTGAGTCCCACGACATGGACGACTCCGCCTTGGTCTTGAACCCAGAGGGTAACGGAGTCGCTGTCGACGGCAACACCGACGGCACTGACAGTATCGAGGGCGACGCGTCAATCAAGAACGAGTCTGTCGAGCCCCTGGCTGACCTCCCCACACCCGCCACGACCACTCAGGATAACCCCGAGCCGATCAACGGCCTCGGCGAGAAGTCGTCGCAGGAAGTCCCCAACGATACAAACGACGACGACGTGACCGTCATGGACGTCGACTAGGGCGACACCATGAACGCAGAACTTCATCGATTCATCCGTATCCTACGCCCTCATATACACACACACAAACCTAATAACAATTCACGTGGCTTTCACATGTGCCACCACTAGAAGTACATGGTTTCCCTCGCTGAGCACGAAGCGAACAACCATGACACAAACCTATCGATTTCCGTTTCTTTCCCATTATTCCATTTTTGTCCTCACTTGATTCCCAAGAAACGACTCTTCGCGCGGGTCCGGAGTTTGGAGGAATCAGGCATTCAGCGATTGAAACGAACGAGACCGCGAAAGAAGAAAAAAGGGGGCCATAGAAGGATCGCAGCGGTCTCAAGAAGCGACAGGAATGAGATCGCACGAGTTTCGAGCGCCAACACGAACAGGGAGGCATTTTTTTGTTTTCCATCTTTTTTGAGCGTGCACGAACGAGGAAGTGCGGCTTCTGTTTAGCGGGGGACGAAGCAGAATGACAGGCAGCAGAGAACTGGTTAACCATGTCTGCCCTGCCGGTGGAAAGGAAGCGCGGGCGGTTCAGACGGCCCTCTCTTTACAGCTCTATGCCCCTCATCTTGTATCATACGCACACACTTTTTCACTCGTAATTCTCCTTGGGGACCTGGATCAGGGACGGCTCAGGCGGGGAATGGAAAAGCTTTTTCGAGGCAGCGAGAGGCGGAGAGAGGGGCATCGAATAGAATGCTACACCGCATCAGTCAAGTCTGCTTGTCCCAGTCCATGTGATCATGCGGCCCACGTGGTGTTCCGAGAGGCGGTCTCGGTATCTTCCGACGAAAGCCATTGGGGCAGAGATGCCGACTACGCATCTCCGCCAAATCGACAGACACGGATCGACAACGAGGCAAGTAGGACGAGTGGAATATCAACTAGCTTTTACTACAATGCAAACACTACCCTCCAATGCTATCTATCTATACAAAACCCCCAGCACAGCCACCCGGGTCCGTCCGAATGTCTGGGCCGGGAGAGGGTTCGTCACAGCCGTAATGAAAGACTCGATGAAGGACCGGTAAGGTTTCTACAAGAAAAAATGAAGATGATGCTGTTAACTGAAAAAAAGACAAAAAAGCAATGCCCAGCTCCGTTGAGACTCCGTTGACGACTTCGTACTCAAAAAAGCCTATGCATTTTTTTTGGTGGGGTTGGTCTTTTTTTGGTTGCTTGTCTGACTTCCTCGCGAGGGGCTCGCCTCTTACGGTCCGCCCGTAGCCCGCTCGCTCTATATACCACGCCACAAGCAAAGTGAGGGTAGCAATAGTAGGTGTAAACAAAAGAACTTCCCAGGTGAAGAATAGGGAGGATGAAGAGCCTTTGAAGCTACTGGAGCCCCAGGTGAAGCGAAGAAGAAAAAATAACCCTCTCTCGTTGCTGCGACCACTATCCGGGGGCAGCTCCGTTCGTGCCCTGTCTATCATCGAGACATGGCCCCCTCCTCGACGGGAGTGGCTTGTGCATTTTCCTGACACATCGGGCGGCGTGTACTCCTGCAAACATTCTTACATGACGATCCAGATCCACCAAACTCCTGTGCCGATTCCATACCAAGCCATCCCTTACCAAGCAAAAAGAGCGGCATGAGCCAGTCAGACCGTCCCTGACCAGCGTTTCGTCTGTACAATTGGCATCCGGATCATCTCTGCGCGGTGGGTTAGTCACGGCTTGACACTAGCGTTGGAACAGGGGTAACCTACTCGGCCTCGTCTGCCATTCACTTGCTCCTGTTGCATGTATCCCATGTTTGGCATGCCGCCACCCATGTTGCCGTAACCGAAATTTGCCATTCCCATGTTCATACCAAATCCAGGAGGTGCGTACGGTGCCTGACCGGGCGGCATCTGGGGGAGTTGAGTAGGCGGCTGGATCGGGCTGCCGTTGGCCAGGTTCTGGCTGCGGTACTGGTCGATTGAAGGACTCGGGCTGTTGTAGCCCGCAAAGCCCGCCTGCATCTGGGGGAAGAAGTTGTTGATGGGCGGCGTAGCGCGGTTCATCATGTTCTGCTGGTACTGCAGCTGCTGCAGGTTGGCGGGCGCCGGCATCGGCGAGTTCGACGGGTTGAACATGGAGTTCTGCACGCCGTACGGGGGGAAGGGCATGCTCGAGTCCGCGGGCTCGTTGCGCTGGCCGCCGAAGCCCAATTCGTAGTTGGACGCGTTGACCGGCTGGTTCATCGGGTTGTAGAACTGCTTGTTCATGTGAGCCGCCTGCTGCTGCTGGTGGTGCTGGTTGTTCATGTTGGCCTGGCGAGAGGCCGGGCGCTGCCGCTGCTCGTTGTTCGAGTTACCGTGACCGTGGTCGCGAGCACCGCCGCCGCTGTTGCGCGTTGACAGACCGACCTCGTCCATCAAACGCTTGTAGCCTTGCCCTGGCTGGGCCTTGATGCGTACCAGAACGTTCTTGACGTTCTCGACAACCTGGCTGCGGATGCTCTCGTCGAAGAAGGGCGTGGTGAGAACCTTGAAGATCAAGGTGGCGCCGCAGGCGTGGTCGCTCAGGATCGCCTCCAGCACCTGGTCGTTGGGCGTGAAGAATAGGGCCTTGAGGATGGTGTCCCGCGCCTCGGGCTCGGCCTTTTGATTGATAACCTTCAGGACCGTGAGATAGGCGACCTTGTGCGTGCACAGGTGGACGAGGCAGGGAACAAGCTGCGGCGACAGGACCGTCCGGCGCTGGGGGAACGTGCAGGTGTCCAGGAACCAGGTCAGAAGCAGGGCGCCGTTGGCGTTCGTAGCAAGCTGCACGCTGTGCAGGGCAATGGCGGCAGCGAGCATGCGCTGCTGCTCCTTTGTGGCGTGGTGGCTCTCCAAGCAGGCACGCATGGCGCGGGCACCGTAGCGGCCCTGAGCAACCTCCCACATCCGGCTCAGCATGGTCTCGAAGATGAAGTCGTTGAAGGGCGAGCCAAACTTGAGGCAGCCCTGGAGGACGTAGTTGCCGTACTGGTCCAGGAAGAGGGGGATCGTGTAGGGCCGCAGGTGCTCCACGATCATCGACATCTGGCGGGGGGTCTTGCAGACGTCAATAATCTTCTGCGCAGCCCAGGTGCCATTCTTGTGCACGCCAATCTCGGCCATGTGAGGAGCGATCTCAGCCAGCATCGCGTCCCGCAGGTCGTCGGAGCAGTGCTCGAAGAGCTTCTGCACGACTGTGTTGCCGAGGTAGTCGGAGGACAGCTCGGCAATCTCAGGCAGCATATCGAGCGCCGTCGTCTCGATCTCGGCCTGGGACAGGCTCTGGTTGTCGATCCGCTTCCTGATGTCCCTCAGTCTCGGGGCGTCGTGGACGCGGGTGTGGGCGGGCTCCCGGATGGGAGGGATCTCATCAACGAAGTTGTTAAACTGGATAGAAGACTGGAGGCTGCGGGAGATCTTGGCCGAGTCCTCGTCCGAGGCCTGGAACTGCTTGACAATTCGCAGGATGTCGTTGGTCATCTCGGACAGAGGGGGAACGGTCGGGGCAGCGTTGGCTGGCTGGGCAGTTGCGGGCGTTTCGGCAGCGGCAGCGCCAGAAGCAGCGCCAGACGCGCTGTCCTGGTTCTTCGAGAACGGGTCGGGGCTAGGAGACGGGAAGACGCCGTCGTGGCCAGGGGTGTTGGACGCAGACGGGGGCTTGGCGAAGTTGATGCGGATGGGACCAGCTCCTGGGAAGATTTCCTTGCCGTTCATGCTGGCCTTTGCGGTGATGGCACTCTCCATGCGCTCAAAGTTGACGAAGCCGCAGTTCTTGTGGGTGAGGACACGGGCAGACAGAATTGGGCCGTACGACTTGAACATCTCCGTCAGGGTCGACGTGGTGGTGGAAGTGGGAATGCTACCGAGCCAGAGAGCGCTCGTGGGGCCCTCGAGACCCTGGTCCTCGGCGTTGAGCAGGTTCGCGTTACGGCTGCTTGACCTTCCAAGGTTCATGGCGGCCACGGCCTGGGGCAGGTCGTCAAACTCCTTCTCGTCCGGCAGCCGGATCTCCGCGGGAGGAATAGCATTGCCCATGCCGCCGTTGCCAGACATGTAAGTGCGCATCAGGCGGGAGCCGGGGGTATCGAGAACACCAGCAGTGCGGGCGCGGGGGCGCGTCGCCTGGCTCGCGAACGCCTGCACAGCCAAGTTGTGGTTGTGGATTGCGGCGTTCGTGGCCGCGAGCTGGTCCTGGAGGTGCGCAACATACTGGCTCTCCAGAGTCATGTTGTCCTCATAGTCATCCTCCTCCTCATCGGCGTACTTATCCTTGTTGTTGACCGAGTACGAGCGGAAACGATTAGCCTTAGTAAAGTCGTTGAAGCTCGGGATGTACGGTGTGGCCAGCTGCGCGCGAGGGGGCTGCGGCGTTTCGGCCAATCCCAGGTAGTCGAGCGTCCTCATATGAACGTCGCTCTCTCCGCCGCCTTCTCTAGAGATCTGGGACTGTGTTGGCGAGCTTGGCCCGTTGGTGGAGCCGATGCTCGCGATGCTTGCCAATGTCATGCCGCGGTCACGGCCGGTGCCCGTGGGGTTCCAGCTGCTGAAGATCGAGGGTCCGAATGGCGAGCTGGTGCCCGGGATCTGCGCAAAGGGACTGCGCTGGGGCATTGATCCGGCGCGGAGACGCGAGAGCAAGGCCGAGTTGTTGGAGGCCGTCTCGGCCGGCTCGAGGCCGGGAGAGGGAGACTTGAAGGGGCTGTGGGAGGGCGTGGGGCGAGACGACTTGGGAGCCATCGCGGGGACGTTGAGCAAGCCGCCGCCGGCGCCGCCGGGCGAGAAGCGCGAGGGCACGGTTCCGGCTCGGGCACGCCTCGTCTGGGGCAGAGATTCTGGTGTGGGGAGTTGGGCAAAGTCGGGAAAGCCATCTGTGGGCGATTCGGGGATGTTCTCGCGGAGGGGCGTGGAGTTGCCGCTCGTCGGCGGACCGCCCCAGGGATTTACCGGCAATCCAGGCACGCCTTCCTGGGCTTGAATTTCCCGGGCTCTGGAGATGGGGTTATCAGCGGAATCCTGAAGCTCGATGGCCGGACACAAACGTACCTCTTGGAGAACAACCTGCCGGAACCGGGCATCTCGTGCGACGGAGAGCCAGCCCCTGATCGCGAAGCGCTAGCCATCTTGCTGGAAGGGTTCAAGCCGCCTGGCAGGCCGAATGGAGATCTGACCGAGGAACCAGCGGCAGAGTCAATGGGGGATGTGTTGTTGGCGGTCGGAGAAGTCGACCGGGTCTGTGTGGCAGATTGGGGCGGGTAACCAATGGCCAGGTGATCGGATCTAGTTGACATTATCAATTATCTAGGCCGGACCTCATCAGAGAAATTCGTGACACTCGAGTAGTCCCGACGGGATGCTGGGGCTGCCGAATTGGATGGTGTTCTCGCGGAGGAGAATTGACCCAAGTTTTGTGGACAGCCTGGAGGAGACTGTAACGTCTCGTATTCCCAGTCGGACGGGTCGAAAGGGGGTCGACAGCGGTGGTGCGTCAAATCCCAGTGTCTCTCCCAGCGGAGCGAGTCTTGAGCGGGCTGCTGGATCGGGCGAGCTGCCAAGCTGTCGAGGGCGAAGGCAGAGTTGTGATGGGGGTCGCCGGGGCAGACGAGCGCAAGACGGGGCTCGGTTGGGGATTGCGGTGTAAGGAATGTTCGTCGAACGGTCGAAGGGGTCGAAAAATCTTGTGTGCGTATTTCCAGGTATTACAAGGACGCCACGCCAGCCAGTCGATTGCAGTGCTGGGGGTACTCGAGAAAATAAAAAGGAGAGTTCGACGGCGGTCGGGCTGCGGTTGAGTTGAGGTCAAGGAATGTCGGGGGACAATGTGGGCTATGGACGATTTGGGCGCTGGGGCGATGGGAAGATTTCTCCTGCCGTCACTCGGGGGCGCTTTCGCGTACCGCTCGTAGCGTAGCGGTGGGCGGGCGGTGGTGAGTGTGGGTTGCTGCGATGCGAGGCGTGCGTAGGGCAGCGTTGCGTAGCGGTGTCGGTGTCTTTTCTGGTCGGTTTTCGGATCAGATTCCAGGTCCGGAGTCCCAACACAACACACAAACACACGATTGCAGCAGCCGAGCCAACTAGTTGTCCTTTCCTCCCAGGGTTCTTTTGAGCGAGACAAAAAGAGAGAGGAAAGAAACAAAAGTAAACGATCTCAATATACAGGCGTCATTAGTATAGGGTCGATGAGGCCTGGAGAAAGGGATAGGGGCTGGGGTGAAGTGGGAGTGGGAGTGGGAGAGGGGAAGAAGAAGAGAGGAGAGGGGAGAGATTCAGGATGAGTGAGGTTTGTGGTTGATGGACCGGTGAATGAATAGGTGCGTTGGAGGTAGGAGTTAGGTCTCTGCCAGTTTAGGACATCAGACATCAGGCAGGACAGGTACATGCGAGGTGGTAAGGCCGGGTACTGCGTGGTTAGGGGGAGGGGGTCGAGGTAGAGGCAGGGGACCGGACGAGGTACATACATCGGTGCGGTGCCTTTTTTGCCTTGCCTGACCTCGGACGGGACGGTGACGGTGGCAGCCAGGTGCTGTGCAGAGTGCAGAGTGCAGAGTGCAGAGTGCAGAGTGCAGAGTGCAGAGTGCAGAGTGCAGCGAGCAGCGAAGCAGTTGTGGCGGCGGCACAGAAGCAGCAGAAGCAGGAGCAGAAGCAGACAGTACAGTACAGCACGCAGCTTGGAGCGCGTGTGAGGTAAAGGCAAGCGGGCAAACAGGGCAAGGTACCGTACCTGAGCTGATGTAAACCGCCGCCGCTCGCCGCCGCTGTCGACCTCATACCTCTGATACTGCAAGGCACTGCGTAAGGTACCTCAGGATCAGGTTTCCTGGTGGGGAGGTACATGGCTTCACGGGGATGGCTTGCCCTGGTGCTTGCTGCTTTCTGCTGCTTTGCTGGCTGCCCGCCACTGAGGTCAACCTGGAGGTACCTCGCCTTCTGGACCAGGGCAGCAGCGCAAGCAGGGACTGGCTGACACGACAGCGCCCACAACGGGGCCAAGCGGAGGGTTGAGGTCAGTGTGAAACGGCAGCCGATCGACCTTAGCACAATTTTTAGGGGGGAAAGGGCCCCATCGCTAACCGCACCCAGCACACAGCTTTGCCTACCTTAGTCCAGCCGATGCCATGCTCCCTATTCCCTACGAAGTATCCCCTTTGCCCTATCCCCAATGCCCAATGCCATGCATGCCACGCCGTGTTCTCTCGTTTTGCTACCTCCCGTCTTGCCGCCTCTCTCGTCACTTGTCTGCCCCCTGCCCTCTGCCCGCTGCCCGTGCCTCGTACCCCTGGAACGGTCTGGCATTTTCGTCCCTCCTGCGTTCTCCCCTTTCCCCTGCTCCTGCCCTCCTCAGCCAAATGGAAGTGGAGCCGGGACTGAGTGGCCAGGGAGCGCTGCCCTGTGGTGGGGACCTGTCCATACCCGCATTTCCTCTCCACATTTTCCAACTTTGCACCCTTCAGTCCCATCTCGTCGACCGGAATGGCATATCACGACAAGAGAAATCGTCAACAGCGGCTGTGTTCGTGTTCGTGCCCATTGCCCAGTGTCATTTGCCGCCAGAGGCCCGTTGAAACCGCAGACCGCCGTCTAATATGGTCCGGACGCCAGCAATAACGGGACGAGGTCTAGACTCGGGAACGGGACTGAGTCCACCGCCGCGCTAACACGCCAAAGGGCACACCAAGCCGCCTGGAGCCAAGCTGCCCTGAGCCCGTCGCCTGTCCTCCAATACGCTACCCCGGATCAGGTACGGCTACGGCTACGGATACCTTGCCTCCTTGAGCCCTTACGCAGTACTCTGCAATGCAGACATCACCGCCTACATCGTCTAAGCGTCTACCACCATCACCGTCGCCAACAACTGCACAAAGCAAGCAGCCCTACGGCCAAAGAGACCCCGGCTATTCATATCTCGTCCGTTCTAGGATACGCAGCAGCAGCTCTACTCAGCTTCTCCAGGGCCAGGTGCAGGCGACGCCGCGATGCCAGTCCTTGGGCCGGCCTTAATACCGACCTTCCTAAGCCGCGCATCCCTCCCTCCATCAACACACCTCCATCCATCCAACAGTCCTCCCTCAGAATCACCCCCTTATCCAATGCATTCGAACCACCGTCAACAAAGGCCCCAAACTACCATTAGGGTGCCATCCCTCCACGCTCGCCGGGATCCCGTCCCTTACCTCCTACACGCTGGTCCAGTACCCGATCCATCACCGTCAGCATGCCTCACATTCGCCGAAGTTGAGAGTTGAAGCCGACCCGTCCGCCCTACGCAGCATACTGAAGAATAGATAGGGGTCCGGCCTGTCAACCGACCACAGGTGGGGGCCGAACTGACTTGACGTTGGCTTGATTCGATCTCCGGCAACGAACCATCTTTGCCCGCGGCCACTGACAAGTCGTCCACCACACCACTCCGTTCCCTCGGACGCATTTCTCCAGCTCCTGGCCGTGCCTGGGGCCTTCAGAGTTGCAGCGCAGTGCGCACTCGAGCCGGGGTGTCGCCACAAATGTCAGCCCAGACGGCCAGACGTCGTATAGCCGCGACACCTCAGTACAACCCGCCCGGCCACACCAGTCCGCCAGCCCTTTTCGGGAACCACGGCTGGCCTTCGAGAAGCCCTCCGACTGGGGCTCTGGGGAAAGCGAGCCCCCGGCGCAGCCCTCAACCCTCACATGCCCGCACCTTAGCTGGAACCTAGGCCAATATCAGGCTCAAGTCGCGATATCGAGGCAATAAGCAACTCTGCTTGCGGCTGACAGTCAACTTGGGACGGACTACTCAACGACACAAAGCGCGGATCCATCTGCATCGCAAAGTTCATCCTCCGACCGCACCGCGCTGTGCAGCAGATGCCAGAGTGCTGACTTGCTGTCATGGATAAATTGACAGAAGCCACAAAGTACCGGCCTGGGTCTAACGCCTGCCGGACTCCCTGTCCGGGAGGCTCTGTGCTCGGTGCTGGATTCTTCAGGGGTTGGGCCACCAACATCTCGAACTACACGCCTGCGCCAATTCTTCGCGTTTGAGAACCCTACATTGTAGACTCGCTGACACGGAGCGCACAGTTGGCCAGTTTGCCTCTCTTTCCACAACACGAACTCCGCAGTCCCATGCATAGACGAGTTGACCAAAAGAAAACACCTCGCCGCCGTTTCCTGACTCAAGCACGGCCCCCTCTGCACCTTAACCCACAGCATACGGTCGAATCACCAGCCTGACAAAAGAGACTTTCTCGCTCGCAGAAAATAAAATATAAAATAGGGGAGGGGGGCCACCGACAGCCAGCCAGCGAAGCTTGCGACGTGTTTCCCAATGGGGCCACTGACATCAACGGCCAAGGCCCAGGTTGAGCCAGGCCGACAGGTGCAACACTGCAAAGGCGTGATGGAGATGCTGGTAATTTATGCTCCAGCTTGAGGCCCCCTGGCCCTTCTCCAATCAAAACCTCGGATGACTCTTGTCAGAGGATCTACTAAAAATTCTGAAACATGGCTTTAGCCTGCCCTACCCACGCTACGCCCACTGCTGTGATGCCGTATGCACACGCCCACGCCACGATCTGCCGCCAACGGCTCCCGCTACCGCGCAGCCCTGAGAATGCCCTCTCGCTCTCGCCCTCTCGTCCCTGGGTGGCCTTTTCCCGGCCTCAACTGGTCGTTGGCGCAGCACGGCGGGCAGTTGGCGAGAGTGGCACGCCCGGCATCCAATGTCGTTCTCCAGCTGAGCATCGCTTTCGGTCCACTGCCGGGTAGGCGCCGCGGGCCCGCCGATTTAGGCATGGGACGAGCTGATGCCCTTCTTGGGAAGCACTGGGCTCTGGGAAGCCCTTTGAAGCACTGAGAGCCGAGTTCCCAAAAAGTCTCGCTGCCGTATCGCACCTGCAGAACCGTCGACGACAGAACAAGCCACGGCCCGTCCTCCCCATCCCAAGGCCTCCTGTGCAAGCAGTGAGCCATTGGTCTGGTCGGCGGCCAAGCTTCAATCCATCCCGTCGCCCTCGCGGGCTTCAAACGTCGTGGACCGCCGTAGACACCTGCCATCGCAGCTCTTGACTCGGGCCTGTCGTCAACCACCACACCAACAGCAGCCGGTTCGAGCATGCCGACGAGAGTCCCTCCCCTTCGTGTGCGCCAGGCCGTTTCATCGCCCCCTATTCTGCTTTCCGCCTGCGGGCGAGAACCAGGGGCCCTTCTCCTCGTTCATGTACGCTCTGGCTCTGTTGTCCTCTTCAACCGGACATCGGACATCGTCCCCTCTCTCGTCCCAGATTCAGGACGAAATGCCCTACGCACATTATACATGTGCAACACGACACGGACCTTTCCAGCCTCGACTTACTCCGCGGCCTCCGCCGAAACTCGCGCCAGTGCCCTCTTCCGCCACGTCCGCTATGCTAGTGACGCGTTCCGCCGCGCACCTTTCAATGCATCACCGCTCACGGCATGATCGGTCGGCCGACACAGCGATACTCGCCCGCACCACCGATGCGGCCCTTTTTGCTTGCTCTCTGCGAGAGGATCACCGGCCGCCCCAAGCTCATCCTGGCCGCCGCCCAGCTTGCAAAAGACCGCGGTCGCCTCGGTACTTGACTGGCCAATTTATCGCTTCATGCACCAGTCCCGTCGCTAGGCTGGGGGCGCCGCAGTCCACGCCTGGTCCGAGGTCCCTTCATTCGCCCGCCTCCCCGGCTCGCTGGGTGAGGCTCAGGGAGGGACAACAGACAAACCACCCCCGACGTGGGTCCCCCATCCCCGACCAGGGCGATCACCGGGGCCGGTAAAAATAGCATCACACCTTTTTTTGCCAGACTCATCCCGTCATCCCGCAACTAGATGCGCAGATCTCGCGCCGCGGTTGAAGAAAACCATGGCCAGCTCCTCGCACCGCAGCTGCATGGCGTTGGACGGGCTGGATGCGACTCCAATCCCAGCAATAGGAAACTAAACAAACGGTGGTTCCTATGCGACTCTCGGGACGGCTCACAGATCAGCAGGACGGCAGGTCGGACGGACGCGGTTGTTGAAACGCCACTCCAGGCAGGGTGATATATCGACGAGCCCGAGGGCCTGGATCGCTCCCAAAATACCGGCGAGCCCAGGCGCTGTGAAACGGCACTTGCGCTGTGAATAGCTGCCCGGCCATGCGTGACCAGCCTGCAGCTCGACATCGTGATGGCGTCACTTCTGTAAATAGGCGCGGGGTTCGTCGCAACGTACGAACTACTGCGCCTTAAGGGCACATCGTCTAAAATACCATTTTGCCCGTGACCCTGCCCATTTGATCGTCGCGAAGGATGAGAGCTACTCTGCTGCAGGGGGCTGTTATTATCAGATCCCCCACAGCATCGTCTTGAGCATTTGCTGTAGGTTTCCAAGACCTGACGCCATCGTAGATTTGTATTAGCCCCGATTGCATAGCTACTGTACACCGAGCACGAGGTGTGGCCGTCCGGGGTCCGTACACGCCGGCCTGTTTCAAAGTGTACCGTGACATCGTGCCCGTCACCTTTGACAATTGACATGTACAGAGACTTGGCGCCGGCACGAGAGCTGGGGTCGCGAGCACAGGCTGGCGGCAGTTCGGGGGAGGCAAGGCGTCTGTCATCGTCGTCTGTGGTCTCATTCTTATCGATCCTCGACGTCGGTCACGTATCTGGCAGTAGCGTTGCCTAATCGTCAATCTTGGTTATGACCACTCCGACTTGTCACCGAGTTTAGGGCTTAGAGGCTACGTTTGTGCTCGTATAAGCTACTCGTCGGTCGCTTTGACGGGCTTTTCGTATCACCATCTTCAGGACGAGCGAAAGGATTAAAGTCAAATTCAAGGCAATGTAGACATCTGATACTGTATATAGGTCATCCATTTATCATTCTTGTCACTTATTCATCAGGTCACCTTAGGAAACTCAGTTTGCCTTATACATGTCTTATTGAACTTCTTAGTTCTATCCTATTTATAAAACCAGGACTCCAAATGTCCTATGCCTATGATCCCAAACGCCATTGCTCTAGAGATGCATCTCTACGTTTCCCATCCTTCGCTCTGTGAAATCATGCTTCGTGAATCATCCCATTGTAGCCATTCCTTTTCATCTCTGGATCTCCTTTCATCCCTTAATCGTAGATATCCTCATCCATCTCGTCAGCAACGAGCTCGTCCACAGCATCATCCTCATCCATGTCCTCGTCTTCCGAGTTGAGCTCGCTGTCTTGGTGGTTGGGCAGCACCGTGATGCGGCCGTTGATGAGCTCGACGCGGGCATTCTCACCGTCCTGGATGTTGCCCCGTAGGATCATTATGGCCAGCTTGTTGAGGACCTCCTTCTCGATCAGGCGAGACAGCGGACGGGCACCGTAGGCGGGAGAGTATCCCGCGCTGCCCAGGTAATCCTTGGCCTCCTCCGAGACGTCGATGTAGACCTTGCGGCCGTTGTCGCCCAGCCGCTTCTGGATCTCCTTGAGGCGGATGTCGACGATCTTGCGGATCTCGCGGCGGGTGAGGCGGTTGAAGATGACGGTCGAGTTGATGCGGTTCAGGAACTCGGGCAGGAACCAGTTGCGCAGGGCGTTCATGACAAGCTCGCGGGTCGTCGCGTCGACCCTGCCCTCGCGGTTGGTGGACTTGGTGAGGTACTCGGCTCCTAAGTTGGAGGTCATGACAACGATGCAGTTCTTGGCGTCGACCACACGGCCTTGACCGTCGGTGATGCGGCCGTCATCCATGAGCTGCAGGAGAACGGTGAGGACCTCCTTGGCGGCCTTCTCGACCTCGTCGAACAGGAGGATAGAGAAGGGCTTACGGCGGAGAGCCTCAGTGAGCTGACCGCCGGCATCGTGTCCGACGTATCCAGGGGGAGCACCAATCATCCTGCTAAGGGCGTGGCGCTCCTGGTACTCGGACATGTCGAAGCGGATCATGGCCTTGGAGTCGTCGAAGAGGAACTCGGCAAGGGCCTTGGTCAATAGAGTCTTACCAGTACCCGAGGGACCGCAGAACAGGAAGCTCGGGGGCTGATTGGGGTTGCTGAGGCCGGACCGTTGCAGGCGGATGGCGTTAGAGACGGCCTGAACGGCCTCTTTTTGGCCGACGACGAGCTTTCCGAGAGCCTTCTCCATGTGGATGAGCTTCTCCTTCTCGGTCGTCTTGAGGCGGGTGACGGGAATGCCGGTCCAGCGGGACACAATGTCGTTGATGTGGTCGGCCGTGACGACATCAGTGACCATAGCACCGTGGTCCTGGCCGGAGGCGTTGAGAGCGGCGTCGGCGGCGGCCTTCTTGGCCTCGAGCTCCTTGATGACCGCGCGCTGCTCAGGGATGGCGCCATACTGGAGGTCGGCGGCCTTGGCGTGGTTGCCCGCGTTGGCGGCATCCTCAAGACGCTTCTCGAGCTCGTCGAGCTTCGTCTTGGCCATGTGGATTTCCTCGCCTCTCTTGATCTCGGAGAGGTACTTTTGGCGGAGAGGCTCTAGCTCCTCCTCGACGTTCTTGGCGTCTCTCTTCGCCTGGACCAGGCGAGTCTGGGACGCCTCGTCCTTCTCCTTCTCGAGAGCGGCAATCTCGATCATGATTTGACGCAGCTTGCGCTCGAGGGAGTCGATGATTTCGGGCTGGGACTCTCTCGCTACGCGCACTGCGGCGGCAGCCTCGTCGACTAGGTCGATGGCCGAGTCTGGCAGCCTTCTGGATGTGAGGTAGCGGCCGGCAAGGTTGGCGGCGGCCACCAGGGCGTTGTCGAGAATCGTGACGCGGTGGTGTCTGTCGTATCGCTCCTTGAGACCACGGAGGATGGAAATAGTCTCGCCGATGGTGGGCTCCTTAACCAGCACCTGCTGGAAGCGACGCTCGAAGGCGGCGTCCTTCTCAACGTACTTGCGGTACTCGGCGAGCGTCGTCGCGCCGATGCAGTGCAGCTGGCCACGGGCGAGCATGGGCTTGAGCAAGTTGGCGGCGTCCATGCCGCCCTCGCCGGAGGAGCCGGCACCCATCAGCAGGTGGATCTCGTCGACGAAGAGGACAATCATCTCCTTGGAGTCCTCAATCTCCTTCAGAACGCCCTTCATTCTCTCCTCGAACTCTCCGCGGTACTTGCTGCCGGCTACCAGGGCACCGACGTCGAGCGACAGCAGCTTGCAGGCCTTGAGGTTGTCGGGCACGTCGCGGTTGACGATGCGCTGTGCCAGGCCCTCGACGACTGTCGTCTTACCAACACCGGGCTCACCGATGAGGACGGGGTTGTTCTTTGTCCGGCGGGACAGGATCCGGATGGTCCGGCGGATCTCCTCCTCTCGGCCAATGACCGGATCCATATTCTTGTCGCGAGCCAAGGCCGTCATGTCGATGGTGAACTTGGCCAGGTTCTCGTGCTCCTCTTCCGTATCGGCATTCTTGCTGTCCACGCGCTTCGTGCCGCGGATCTGCCCGACGGCGTCGTGCACTAGCTTAGGCTTGGGAATGTTGGACTCCCTGAGACAATTCTGTATTGTGTTGTCCTCAGCGAGGGCCTGGATGAGGTGGTCGACGGCGATGAAGGAGTCTTTTTGCGTCTTTTGCAGCTCCTGCGCCTTTCTTAGGACGGCGTGGAAGGTCGGCGCGACGGAGACCTGGTCTGGGGGCGGGTCTTGGCTCGGCAGGCGGACGAGTGTCTTCTTGAGCGCTCTATCAAAGAGTTGAGGGTCGCCGTGGGCGCGCTCGATGACTTGCCGGAACATCGAGGACGTTTGTGGCGGCCCGTTTTGCTGGTCTTTTGACAGGTCTGCGGGGGGGTCGAGCAGCGAGACTGCGAGGTGGACGGGGAGCAGTTGTGAGTGGGCGTACTGCTCGGCGAGGGCCATGGCATCTTGCACGGCCTTCTCGCCTCTGTCGGTGAATTCCATTCGTGAATTCATCTTGGCGGTTGTCGAGTGTAACGATTGTGACTATGTGGCTGTGTCGTTATTAGGTGTGGTGTGTTGTGTCGTATCGTGGGGTATCAGAAGCTTAGATGTGAAGCTTCAAGTTGAAGAGTCAATCATCAACTGGGGTATCTTTGTGCGTGAAATTCGACTTGGTGAAGAGTTGAGACAGGAGTTGTAGAACGGATCGTGAAGTTGAATTTATGGCCGAAGAGTGAGGCCCTTCAGGCTGCAAACTGGGAAGTGGGCCAGCTAATGAACTGATGCTGGCATCGTCTCGCAAGGCCGGGAAGCTGTAGGGCAGCGCTCAGAACCCGGTGGAAGATGCGCGACGTCACTAGAACGAGCCCAAAATCGCGGGGTTACATTGGACGCTGGGACCGCCGTACCCGCTGTGTCTTATCGATAACATGGGTAGTGGGCTGTGGCTGGGCTCGCTGCGGTCACCTGACTTTAGTGGAAGCCACGCTGCAGCCACACGGCGGCTGGCACCAGAGCTCGGGAAATTTTGCAAGGTCAAGCTGCCCGAAGTCCAGGGGACGACGACGACGACGACGACGACGACGACGACGACGACTACGACAGCCCACTGCCGGTGCCCAACGACGGCAGCACGCAACGATGAACTCGGTCCCGATATTCAGGTTTTCGCAGCTGTCCGTCAGCATCTCGCGGACGAGCGTACGGCATGGCCACACGCGCTCACGACAGCGGGTGCCGCAGGTGCACAAGGCCAAGTTGCCGAAGGGCCACGGCGAGCAGATCTGGGTCTGGACTCACTCCGTCTCGAACCAGGTCGTCTACTCGAACACGAAGCAACTCGAAGTACGTCTACAAGTCTAGGGGGAGGCCGGCCCAATTGTGTCCCGATTGCGTCCCCAATGGGAGGGGGCAATGGGAGAGCAATGGGTCCCGCCCATAACGAGATATCAAGACCACGAGGCTAACGTCCGCGCCCGCAGTCCCACCGCGCCCTCAAACAACTCCCCTTCAACGGCAAGAAGAGTAAGCCGGCGAAGCTGCGCCGCGACTACTGGCAGCCGCTGGCCATGATCCAACTGCCGAAGGGCGCCGGCGCCGCGGGCCAGTCCGTCTTCCAGAAGCTGCGTGAGTTCCGGCGGCTGCACGAGCTGTGCTGGGACGAGTCGCTGTTCAAGGCGCCCGAGGCCCCGTGGCGCGCCCGCAGCCGCTACGAGCGCAGCCTCGTACTCAACGACCAGCGCGCCAACGCCATCGCCGATATGGCCGCGGTCCTCGCCGGCGGCGGCCGCGGCAACCGCCTGATCGTCAGCCCCGAGGAGAAGGCCCAGCTCAACGCCGGTGTGCCGCTGTTGGGCCGCAAGTGGTCCCAGGCGCCGCCCGTGCCGACAGCTGCCGTGGCCGGGAAGAAGGGCGCCGCCGAGGCCCCGAGCAAGCTCGCGAAGAGCGCCAAGGAGGAGGTTGAGGGCAAGAAGAAGGCTACGGGCAAGAACGAGCTCCTCCCCGCGACGATATTCTGGTCCAGCGACGTCGACCGCCACTATGCCAAGAAGTGGTCCAAAAACGTCTCGCACCAGCTGTTCCAGGACGCCGCGCGGCTGCTGAAGGCTTACCCGAACCAGCCGCCGCCGGAGACGAAGAAGTCGGACGGTGAGCCGAAGGACAGGCAGGTCAAGTTTGTCATCAAGGAGAAGGAGGAGCCCAAGGAGCCCAAGGAGCCCGCGTTGCCCAGCTTTATAGTGGTATAGGGGCATTCAAGTCCGGATAGACATGTCACGACGGTTTTGGGGCATCAGAGAACTGTACATCTAAACAAAAGGACGTCGTTGTGTTTTACTCTTCGCCGCCCGCGACCCGTTGAAGTGGCCGGGCGGCATCTCGCCATGTAGACTACTGTACCAATACGGTTACATGAACCATGATAGACCGAAGAACCCTCTGAGAGAAACCCTATTCCAATTGAACAAATCCCAAAACAGACAGCCGTTTCCCGTTCCTGAACAAAACCGTGATAGTTGCTCATTTGTCATCAACATTCATTAAAGCGCACTTTACTTCCGCAACCACTCATGAGACCTAGACCTAGACCTAGACCTGGATGGCGAACTTCTTGAGGTACTCATAGTCCTTGACGCAGGCGTCGACGGTGGAGCGGATCTCGCGGAGGCCCTTCTCGCCGTACTTCTGGCGCCACTCGGCCTCTTCGGACTCGCGCGTGATGACCTTTTTCTCGCGGGGTATTAGCATCGTGTGTAGTATAAACCACGGGAGAAATCGCCGTCAAGCGTGCCCCAACTGGACACCGCGACGGCAGGCAAATTGGGGCAGAGGCTTGGGAACGACAATCCACCACCGCAGGGGCTCACGGTGACTTACATGCGCCTTGTTCCTAGGCCGCAGCGAGGTGCTGCCGAGGGCGTCGTCGTGGAAGCCGGTCCACTTGGCGAACTTCTCCTGGGCGATGCGCGTGTCCTCATCGCCCCAGTTGAGCATGTTGTCGGTAAAGTCGAGGCCGACGTGCTCGCAGTAGGCGCGGATGACGGCCTCGGGGTCGTCGAGCAGGTCGTCCGCGTCCACAACCATCAGCTGCGAGTCGTCGACGAGGCCCTTCTCCCGCAGGAAATCAAACAGCTGGCGCAGCTCCGTGTAGCCGGCCTCGCACGGCATGAACTCGCTGAAGCCCGTGACGGCGTCCAGTGGCGGCACCGTGCAGCGGTAGTACGACGGGATCGAGCGGCGCGGGTGCCGGATCAGGAACGTCCACTGGAAGCGCCGCAGCGTGTCGAGCGGCAGCACCGTGGGGTTGCCGGGCTCGGCGTTGCCGGCCGACGACGCGATGGTCGCCTTGCCGCCGTTGGGCGGCACGAGGTACTGTGCCATGTCCTTGAGGAAGATGCGTTTGTTGTCCTGCTGGGCGGGTTAGCTTGGGTCATTCTGTGTTGTGCATGCGCTCTGTCGGGCCCTGTCGGGTGGTTTCGCGGGGGTTGCTTCCGGCCGTGCTCAGGGGGGTTTGGGGGCCGGTCGGCGGCGATTGCACCGAGCGAGACCGCTGAAGGGACAGCCCGCCCGGATGCACGATATTGCGCTGCACCGCAGACGGTTCCCGGTCGCCCGGCGGGCCCGCCACCACCGACAAGCCTTCAGCTTAAATCAATTCGGAATTTCATTAAGCTCTGTCCCGAGGTCGCGAGAGGCCCTGGGACCAAAAATCGGATCGATTTTCGATGGGGTTGGCCAAGTTCTGAATTGATGGGGTGAACTGCGGGTTACAGAAGCTCTGCAACCCGGTGTGCAGGGGGTAGGGAGTGAACAGCGCCAGCGGCGGCGCTGACGGTGCGAGTGCGAGTGCGAGTGCGAGTGTGAGTGTGTGTGTGTGTGTGTGTGTGTGCACAGCGCGGCGAACGACCGAGAAAACACAAAAATGAAGGGGAGACAATTTACCTCTTTGCCGGCCTCCTCAATCTGCCTCAGCACGTCGGCGTACGTCGTCGCGGCGAAGCCAGACTTCTCCCTGCCCTCGGCGTCATTCTCGAAGCGCTCACCCATGCGCTCCGGGCCGTAGTAGAATGCATCGCCAAACGGCTCGTGGACGCACGCAAGCTTGTCCCGGCGGGCCATGAACACCTGTGACGCCGCAAGAGTCAGCTAAGCTTTTCCCCATCAATTTCACTGCATCCTGTAGTACGGGCGGGGAGAGGGGACGGGAAATCGAGATCTTGAGACGAGCAACACCACTCGGCAGCCACGGCTTCGCCCAACGATTCAGGACCCTGAACCTTGTTTTCGCCGGTGCTAACTCGATTGCGTGCTCGTCCTGTCTCGGCGGGCCGCGCAGCAGTGTCAGCAGTGGGAAGCAGCTGCTAGGGAAGAATTACCCTCTCAAAGGCGGTAGAGCAGGCCCTGGGGTGGGTCGCACAGAAGATGGGCTTTGAAGGCGTGATTGCCATGATGAAGCACCTCACCACGAAGGATGGGGAATTATCTATGGGAAAGCTGGAATTAGGCGCACGGGGCGGACGGGGAGCAGGGGCAGCTGGATTCCGAGTTGCAGAGCTTCGGGTAACTTGCAGCAGCAGCAGCAGAGAGACACGCGGGTTTCGAGAAGCTCTTGTTGCGGCGGCTAATCAACAAAAGGGTATGATGGGAGCAATCGTCAATGTCGACAGAACAAGGTATCGATGGCGAAATCGAGAGGAGAGACGGAGGGAGGGAGGTGGCCGGGCTTGGGCTATAAATTGTCCAAGAGCTCCTTCGCCCTTTCACGGTTCAGCTTAGCTTCTGGGTTCCCGAAGCTCTGCAACTCGCCCTCTACCGCAGTACACACACACACACATTCTGCCCACGCATCCCGCGCCGGACGCCCTCTTGCCTGGCCCGACTGCCTTAGCCGACTGCCGTAAAGCGTCTGGTGTCCTCGAGACGTAGCTACGTACACCGTCGACCGACTGGCATGAGCTCGTTGTTGCGTCTGGTCTGTCTGCCCACCCCTCTTTCAGACCGGAGATGCCCACTCACCCACTTGGTTCCTGCCTGCTGCAAGTGACTCGAGAGATTCAGCGCAGGTAGAGAGGCAGGTAGACCACAGATGAGACGGAAGTACCGCGTCCAGCCGTGGCGCGGGCAAAAAACCCAAAAAAAGCAGGTCCGATTCACAGTGTCTGGGTCGGCGAGTACCTGTTGCAGAGACCGGACGGTTCTTGATCGGTACCTCTGAGGCGTCTCATTGAGAACCTTGTCTTACTACACGCACTACACGTCATAACACAAGGACCTGAGCCGACACAGTCCAATTGCACCTCTGCGCCTCTGCGCCCGGCGGCGCTAGGGTCGGTGCCGAGTGTCGCAAGCCCGCTTTTGTCGGACGGCAACGAGATGGGAAAACTCTGTACCAGGCAAAGTCGCAAAAGTACATCGAGGACCAGAAGGAAAATTTAGGATAAATGCGGGAATCGCGTGGGTACGCCCGCAGGAACTTGGCCGGGAGTCTGCGGCTTTTGCCTGCTTTCCCGCTGGGCCAGATGGGCAATGGAGAGCTTCCGCGGCGGAACGTGTGTCGCCTGGTGGAGATGGACTCCAGCATATTACTCCAACAAAATCCATCAGCTACTGCGGCAGAGGGCAGTCTTAGCAGTCTTGCCCGGCCTGGACCACGCCGGTTCCCTGCACTGGCAGGCTCGTCGCGGTGCTCGCTCGGCATCTGCGCCTTCGTCGAGCAGCGGGCAGCAGCGAGAACGGCCCAGATGCTGCTCGTCTCCGGGTCCCAGCCTGTTTGGCCGTGTCGACGTAGCTCCGCAAGGGTCCTGTTCTGGAGACTGGTTCCCATGTCATGCAGACGTAATGGGCGTGGAGTTGTCGATCCACAATGAAGAGATCCCTACCGTGCCTACTGTGCGGCACGGAGCAACACGTCCATCTTCGACGAGGATGAAAGACGACAAGTTGAGGGGAAACCGGAAAACGGAGAGGTTGGTGGGAGGGTCGTTGTGTTTGACTGCGATTGTTTAGGTAGGAGCCCGACAACACTTGCAGAGCTTCTGCAGAGCTTCGGCAAACCCCTCAACCCCTCAACCGGGCCGCCCGCGCTAAGTTGCAGAGCTTGCAGAGCTTTTCTCACTTGCCTTGTAGAGCTTTTTTTTTGCCTTGCAGAGCTTCGCAGGGAAACTCGGGCTTTCCTACTAACCATACCGCTCTCGCAAACTCTCCGGAAACACGCACAAGCTTGGCGGACGGATTGGAGCGGTGATTTTCGCCTGTCGCTGCCGTATGGGATGGGCGGGTTGTGAGACATGGAGGCACGCGACCGACCTTCGTTCATCTGGCGATACCATCACATGTAGCCATGGCCGTAGCCGTAGCCGTTGGTCCATCGCCCCCCCCGGAACGTATGTAGACATGCAAATGACAGCTCACCCGCGCTCTCCTGTTGTTGGGTCGAGCCGGCCCTTCTCGCAGTGTCGTGACAAGGCTTCACGACGCCACCACCACTCGGCGTGAAAATTCAGAGCATCCATCACTGACAGGGAAGAGAGAAATGGCCTCAACAAGCCCGGCCTCAAGGGCAGAGGAACAGGGAGACTTCCACGGCACTCGCTGTTTCCATTACACAATGGCTAAGGGGGGATCCCGCGCTCTGGTCCGCCCCTCGCACCTCTTATCTCGAATCGACATAGCTGCCATGTCGTCAGCCAGTCCAGGCCTGTTCCGTCCAATCGACTCCCTGTGCTGCCGGGGCGGCGCCCTCGTGGCCGCGCACATTCACAAGTAGCCCCAAAGCATATTCTCAGGGGTGCGGCATCACCAGACGGTCTGGCCACCACCCTACATCAAGTCCCGAAGCTGGTTGCGTGGGGGTGCAGTCGGAGACACTAGAGATGATGCGATGCCTTCACAGTGGGTGTCCTCACGACCGCTGGTCCTCCCAGCTGCCCAGCCACCGCCAGTTCTCCGCCACCTGGGCCACCCCCTCCAGCGCCCCCTTGACCCTCTCGTCGGGGTCCTGGAACCGGTGCCCCTCGAACTCGACGAAGAAGACGTAGTTGAACGGCGCCGTGAGGCTGGGCCGGCTGTTGATGCTTGTGAGGTTGAGCTTGAACTTACGGAAGCAGTCGAGCACGTCGGCCAGCGCGCCGGGGGCCTCGTGCGGCACGGTGAAAGACACTATGGACTTGGTGCGGCCCCTCTTGCGCTCGCAGTGGCGCGGCAGACGGCCCTGGGTGCCCTTGCGGATGATGAAGAAGCGCGTGGTGTTGTCCTCGCGGTCCTCGATGCTGCGGGCGAGCACGTCGATGCCGTGCATGCGGGCGGCGATCTCACTCGAGATGGCGGCACTGGTGCCTGTCTCGTCCATGGCGACGAGCTCGGCGGCGCGGCTCGTGGAGCTGACGTCGATGGCCTCGATGCCCTTGAGGTAGGTCTGCAGAAAGGCGACGCACTGGCCCCACGCCTGCGGGTGCGAGTACAGGCGCTGGACGTGCTTGAGGCTGCACAGCGGCTTCGTCCGCGGCTTGAGCGGGTTGGGGTCCGAGGCCGTCGGCGTACAGGCGCCGGAGCCGTCGCCGGGCCCGCCCGCGTCGTCGAGCGCGCGCGGCGGCCGGCGGCCCACGAGGAAGTGGTGCACGTCCAGGTAGATCTCGCCGCACACCGAGATGTCGGCGTACAGCCCGTTGCGGTCGGCGAAGTTGTCGAGCGTGAATAGCACTGACCCGTTGGTCGAGTTCTCGACGGGCACGACGCCGAAGGCCACCTCGCCGGCCTGTACGACCTCGAAGATGTCTGGGCGGTCAGGAGGCGGACGGCAGAGAGAGATGAAATGGCAACAAGCCAGAGAAGGCAGACTCACCCGTGATGGTCACGACCGGCCGCAGGTCCCACTGGTCCTCGGGGAAGGCCTGCAATGTCGCCTGCGAGCTCTGTTAGTGACGTGCCCGCACCCCGCGATTTGTGTGATTCAGGTCTGTGATACCTGGTGAGTATACGAGGCCTGGGGGCCCAGGAAGCCCACCAGCGGGCGAGCGCCGGCTGCAGCCTCGGCCGGCAGCTGAGACTGGTCACTCATGGCTCGTCGGCCTCTTCAATGAGAGGGATGGGTTCTGTTGCTTCGGTGCGAGGGCGGTGAGTTGACAGGTGACGAGTTGGAGGCTCATCACAGTCGTGGAACTCGACCTTTTATTTCCGGACCGGGCGGCCGCGTCGGGGTAGCACGGCTGCGGTCGGCGACTGGCACACGTTCCTCGTGATGTGGTGAATACGAAGCAGCTTCATCTAACGAGCCGGACTGTCCCACGGGCGAGCATCGACGGCCGGGGCGGTGGTTGCGGGATGGTGAAGAGCCCTATTGCGTGCATCGAGGTTGGCGAGTGACTTGGGCGCGCCTTTTTGGAGGGGATTTTCGCGGGGCACGGGGACGGGCTCCACCCGCCGACCATGGCGTAAGAGGCCGTTGTGCTGGTGCTGGTGCTGGTGCTGGTGCTGGTGCTGGTGCTGGTGCTGGTGCTGGTGCTGGTGCTGGTCTCTGGCCTCTGGTTGCACTCTACGCAGTACGCGAGTAAGACTCGACACTTTACTATTCAATTCGCTCTTCTGCTCTTCTGTCATTCTGCCCATTGCGAGGGACACGGTATTGATTCTTCCCCTCAATTGGCATCGGTCAGGTGCAGGAGCGCACGCCGTGCAACACGCAATCAGGTTTAGAGTATCCGTACGATTGACAAGCTTTGATCTAAGACACAACGCCAACCATTTATCCCCAACACCTTGCTCCGCTACACTGCACAGTCTACAAGTCACACAGCTACGTCAGGCAGTCCGGTCCATCGCCTGCTGCACCTTGCCTTCCGCCCCGTCCAGCCAGTCGTCCCAGCAGCCTGTGCCATCGCCTGATGCCCTCCTGCCGGAAGCCCATCCGCTCCGCCAGCCGCACCGAGCCCCGGTTCCCCGGGTGCGCGTGGGCCTGCCAGAGCACCTTGCGGATGCCGAAGCCGCCGTCTGCGGGGCTCCTGAAGGCCTCCTGGAGCATGAGCCCGATGGTGTGCGCGTACATCTCGGGGTGCCCAGCCGTGGACTCGATGTACTTCGTCGCATGTCGGTCGGCCTGGAGACGTCAGTAAGCACCATGATCAGCTGGCAGCATGACAGATGTACCCGAAACGGCGTGAGTTTCACCCGCGCGTTGGCGAGCACCCGCACCGGGAAGCAAAAGTTGTGTGCTGCGTCCATGGCGGAAGCTCCGGTTGTCGAGTTGATGACGGTTGAGTCAGCCATGCCGGCTGACTTTGGCTTCGACGTGCCTGGGACTTTGGTGCAGGCTGCGACTCCAGAGCTGCGGGGACGAAACAACGACTGAGTCACTATGCAGTACTCCCGTTGCGACTCCGGTGAGTCATGCATGTCGGACCGCAGACATCGGACAGCGTCGCAGGACGCCGAGCAGGTGGCCGACTCGTTCCGTGAGGCCCGGGGCCGATAGCCGGCGTGCGGAGACGGCATCCCGACCGACCAGCCGAAAGCCTATTTAAAGGCTGCCGGGCCTCCAGTGGCGGCGGAGTCCAGCAGAGGTCCGACCTGGCCACCCTGGTCGTGCTTCCGCGGCCATCCTGGCGGGTGTTCGTCACTTCCTGTCCTTCAATTTCGTAGACTTTTTCACCGTCGCCGTGAAGCATCACCTGAATGCCCAGCTTTCGCCAGACAATAGGGTCTTGGCTGGCGCTGCAGTGCCATTACCCCGGACGCAGGGGAAGCTGGTCTGGGGCGACCCTGAGCCCAAAAGCAACACTCCAGGTAGGACATGGCCTGTCGTGTTCGCGGTGCCGCGATGGACATCACGCGTGCTCAAGCCTCGCTTTCGGCATCTGGCCTTACGAGCAGATCGCCCATCGCCATCACGTCCCAGGCCAAATGAGCAGGACTGTCGCGAGAACAAGGCGCGTCGCGGCCCCTCGTCGTGTTTCTGTTTCTGCGACCACCTCCCACGTGCAAGTGCTGTGCGGTCACACAGGCCATTCGAGCAATCACGCAGAAGGCCAGGGTCCGGTCTGTGATGAGCGACAACGAGGGTGATGTGCCGGCGCGCCGGGAGAGGCTTCCCACAAGCCGATCTCCGTTGGTTTGCAGGGTGGCTTGGGACGATGGCTTTTTGGGGGTTTGGCACTGGATACGCAAGGAAGATCTTCCTTGGTTTCATGTTTCAGGCTCGCTGGCGCCCGCTCTGGCCAGGCCACGTTGGCCTCCATTAGCTGACCAGCTGGCCGGATCTGGTGCTCCTCTGCTCCTCTGCAGAGGGGAAGCTCTTTGGGCGGCCTAGGGTGAAACGTCAAAGGCGGCCCCCAAGCACACATCTGCGAATATCGTCAGTCGAGGGGTCATCGCCGTTGCCAGGCGCGCCAAGCCCATTCTGCACCGCTTCCCCTCTCGCGGGTGGCGATGTGACGATGATCGGGCCATAAGTTATTTCCTCGCATGACTGCATATCTCCACAGTCTAGCAAGGAGAAGGAGCAGAGGCGATATGCAGGACCGCCGTCCAGATTGATTGTGCCGCACGGCGGTGCGACAGCGGCACAAACGGCTGCAAATCTTTCAAAATCACAGCCTCTGTGTCTGGGTAACCGGCCTGCCGTCCACCACTGTCAATTTCGCATGCCAGGGTCGCAGAGTCGGAAAAAGAAATGCTCGTCATGAGCGGTTCCCGTACACGAGGTCAGCCCCTCAATGTCCGCTTCGCCGAATGCCATTCTTCCAAAATCCAGGTGTCACAGGTTACATGGCGGCTCGCACAGAAAAAAAAGTCAATAGACAGCTCGAACTGGGAACCGACGGTGATTGGCCACGAGCTCTGAGGAGGCTCTGGAAGGGGCAGCGAGCCGGGATGATCCAGGATACAGAGGTGACGGTGAGCGCACTCCCGCGGCAAGAGGGTGACGAGCAGCAGCGGGCTCAGACGGCGGCGTCGTGTTAATCAACCTGAGGGCGCCAGCGCCGAAAGGTTAGCAGAATGTGCGCCCAGTCGGTCGAGCCAACGTGCCGATTCGGAGACTTGGTGCCCAGCGGTGGTGCCCACTGCTTAGTGGTGACTGCCCAGTGGTGAGCCCTGAGCGCCGAGTGATGACGGGACGTTGGCGCCTAGGAAATCAGGGATGCAGGGCAGCGGAGAGGGTGTTGAGACGTGCGACACGACTGGTTTCAAGAGATCCAGGCCCTGAGTGACTGCAGCGGCGCCCAGCCAATCAGCGGCGGACGCGGCCCTCTCCTGCTGGCCTCTGCAACCATGGCGAATCCTCCGTGGGCGCTGCTCGCTTTTCGCTGTCGGCGATTGTGCATGGAGATTTTCCGTGGCCTTTTTCACGATGGCCGGTGGCGACGCTCCCCTGGCAAGTGGGTGACAAAAGAAAGACCGAATGGCGCTCAGGGTGCTGGTCTGATGATGGCCCGCGGGCGCGTGGCCCCATTCACGGACGAGACGGAGTGTTGGCGGCGTTCGTTTCCCCTTTGCCCATAATCCGTTTCCTCGTCTATCGTCCACGGACGGTGGAACCAGCGGAGGTATCATTGCAGCGGGGGCCCTCTCGTGATCCTGGCGAGACGGGCAAGCGTTGCGATGTCGGGTGCTGTTTTCTTGTTGACAGCTCCCCCGTTGCGATGGAGACTTCCAAGAAGCCGGGTGGTGCTGTGGGGGAGCTGCTGAGGGCATGCCAGCAGCACTCGGGGATGATCGCCCGCTTGCTGCTGCGGCTGCGGCTGCCGCTGCCGCTGCCGCTGGGCCGCTGGCAAGGTAAGGTATCATTATCACGGCCATGGTCACCATGGTCAGACAGCGCAAGTGGGTAGGTTGACGATAGCACGACGTCTGCCTCACGAGCGCCGCGTGTCGACCCCGTAGTCCCTGCCCTCCGCGGTATCGCCGGAGCCGTCGTCGTGGACGTAGAACAAAGGCTGAGCAACCTTCTATCTTTGTCGTGTCGGCCCAGCGGTGGCAGAGCAGGGGCGCTCAAGTGTGGCGGTCGCAAGGGCCTTTTCGGCGCCTTTATTGACATGAGCCTCCCGCAGCAAGGGGCGCTGGGCCAGTTTGCTGACGCTCTGAGAATAGTCGGACGATGGAGACGGGGCGGCTTCAGATTCTTCGTGGAAGCGCAATGGACGTTTGTGATAATTCGAGAACACAACAGAGCTCGGATGGCGCCCCGTTGACACCGCAATCCTTCGGGTTAGGCTCTGGCTATCTGTTGCTGTTTTGGGATGCCCTTCTCGCGAGCCTCGTAGCCGAGGGCACATCTGTCCGTCATCATGGACATGCCGCGATGATAATTAGGGGACTATTGTCTTGTCGTGGTGGACGCGAGATATCAGATTGGCGGCGATTGGCGGAATGGGACGCGCTGGTTGGACGCATTAAAGATGGGCAAATTAGATGTTCAGGAATAGAATGGCACGGCTGAGTAATTCCTCAGGTACATTGCACGCTGAGGGAGCCGCCCGGCTGCGTGTTTCTGCTTGACGGGCGGGTTTTCAGTGCGTTTATGGGATGCTGGGTGCTGAGTTGGCCCGCCAGTGGTGCCCTACAGTGTACCAATGCAACATGATTGATGCGCTGCAGAGCCAAAGTATGGGTGGGGACGTGCGCGCAACCCTGCTTGAGCCAGTTTCAGCAAGCCGCCGCCGTCTCTTTACCCTTGCCAACCCCCAAGCGCAGTGGTGCCGCCAAGGGATGCGACAGGGGCCGCCATCCAGGAAACGCGAGGTCACTGGAGAGGGCGACAACACGTACTGTATACTATGCAGTAGTACTCTGGCGTACCCACGGCCGTCAGCAAATCGAAATGGAAGCCCCCAAGGTCAAAGGAAGGGGTTGGAAGCGAGGAGTCGAGGAGTGAGGAGCTCGTCGCTGCCCGTCCGCAGGAGCACAGGGGACAGAGGAGCAGAGTAGCGCTCACCAGAATTCAAAGAAGGCTACCAAACCTACCTGGATCGGGGTGCCATTTGCTGTCATGTCACCGCCGACGGCCCATCCAATGCCAGGGCAAGGCAAGGTCCAACCAAGGTCGCACAGGCTCGCAAGCCGAGGAAACCGGAGGAGAAAGAGCTGGGCAGTCGACGATGATGCTCCCTCGCAACACTGCCTCCCCATGCTTTGGATCGGTACGTTAGTCACTGCGATGGCATCTACCGGACGCCGTACCTTAGTGTATCTACTGCAGCCTCCTGAGCGAACAGACGCTGGCAGGCCGCCTTGGGGACTGTGCGGCCCCTCGCGTTTTGTAGCTTAGCCGTTTTGTGCTGTGCTGGTGGCACCTTGCCTCTTGCATTGGGCGGCTTTCCTTTCACGGGGTGCTGCGACAGCACACAAAGGAAGCGCTGGAAGTTTGTTGCTCGCGTCTGGTCCCCTAAAGGTACTGGTCAGATTCCGCCGCCAGGGAATGATTAAGGTACCGCCGGGTGGGCTGGTACCTTGCCTTAAGCTGCGGCACAGTAGGCGGGCTTGTACCTTGGACCCGGCCGCGCCTTGGCTCGCCTTACCTGAGGCTGCTTGCTGAGCACTCTGCCCATCCTCCCCAAACACCCCCTCCCTGCCGCTTCCCTGCACCCCCAAAATCCATCATTAACCCTTCTCTCCCTCCTCTCTGCTGCGGCCGACGTACCCGTAAATCCACCACACGACTTTCGCTTCTCCAAATTCCCTCTGCTGCTGTGTCCTTGCAGAACCAGACCTTCGCGGTCCGGCAGTTTGAGGCCAACATTCCGTTCAGCTAGAATTTTCAACTAGACGCTCGATAATTCCATTCCTCGCATCCCGACGCCCTGTGCCTGTCTCGGGCACCTGCTTCACCGATTTCTCTCTCTCGGCACGACGCGCTCCAGGAGAGACAGCTGAGACAAACCCCGCGCGAGCCCACGATACCATTTGGCCTGTCAATGATCACCTGAACCACCCGGCATCATCAACATGGCAATGCTGGCTCCCAAGACCGCCTTCCCGGCGCCGCTGAGCACCAGCAACACCATGGTGCCCAGCGTCTCGACCGGCGGCGTGCCCCCCTCGCGGCGGGCGCCCGCCATCCCGAACCAGCCCACCTCCTTCGCCAGCCCGACCGAGTCCGAATTCTCCGAGAACGACGGCCCCGACGCCGTCAAGAACTGGGACGAGGAGAAGGTGTGCGAGTACCTGCGGAGCGTCAAGTGCGGCGAGTACGAGAAGCTCTTCCGCAAGAACCACATCAACGGCGAGAACCTCCTCGAGCTCGACAAGGACGTGCTCAAGGAGATGGGCATCGACAAGGTCGGCGACCGCGTCCGTCTGTTCCTCGGCATTAAGAAGCTGCGGACCAAGGCATACGCCAACCAGAAGAAACGGAATAGGGTAGGTGTCATAATCTGGCCGTCGTCAGCAGCTACTCACACATGCAGGATTCGTTCGGCGGCCTCGACCAGTACACGCCGTCCTCGGGCGGCTCGCCCCGGCCATCGGCGTCGAGCCGCACCGCGCCGACGCCGTCCATGAACAAGCGGTACTCGAGGCAGTACGACACGCTCCCCATCGACAACCCGTCGTCGTCCCGCCCCACCTCACCGCTCCCCAACTCTGACGCCATCCGCCCGCTGCGGACACGGTATGGCCAAAGCCCCGGCTATGTGAGTAGCGCCGGGACGTCCGTCCCCCACACCGGCCGATTGGTAACTTCCCATACGAGGAACAACTCCAGTATGGATGGTTCACTGATGGCTGGCTTACCGCAGAATCAGGATGTCATCCGTGTCATTTCAACAGGAGGCGTCACCAAGGTCGTCAAGATTGCCGACTGCAACACGTGCGAGGAAGTCATGCGAGTCACCCTTAGGAAGTTTGCCCTGCGCGAGGACCACGAGAGGAATTATTGCTTCTGGGTCCTGGCCGGCCACGAGCCCGATCCCACCCAGTGCCGCCGCCTCGGCGACACGGAGCTCTGGCGCATCATCAAGGACCAGAAGCGCCCCGAACGCAACCGCCTGATCCTGCGCCGCGTGCCCGCTGGTGAGCCGGGAATGCCCGAGCTCGAGCGGGCCGCCGGCATCGCCATCGAGGAGGCCCAGCAGAACTACAGCCGCGCCCTGGAGACCGTCGACAAGCGGAGCCAGATGAAGGTACAGAAGCTGCTCGGCGAGAAGTGGAACGACGAGCTCCAGCACCCCCTATCCCCCGTATCCTTCCACGACCGTGAACGCAACGTCTACAACACCGCCAAGGAGCTGGAGCGCCCTGCGTCCAATGACGGCCCTAGATCAGCCGGCGGCCCGCGTAGGAACAAGGGCATCCTGCGGTCGTTCGGTGGTCTCCGTCCTCCCAGCGAGCTCATTGCCTCCGATCTGACGTCCTACTTCCCCGACCACCCCCGGGAGGAGATTGACCGCACGGCCCGCCTGTCTATGAGGAGATCGACCCGTCTGAGCAAGGTCAACAGTCGGCTCAGCGTGGCCAGCAACCTCAGCTTCGCGTCCAGCATCCAGGACGCCCCTCCTATTCCCACGATTGCCGACAGCTGGCTCAATGCCTCCAACAACATGGGCAAGCCGCGGGGCCTGTCGGGCCTGCGTGTCACACATGCCTTCCGCGACTCGGTCGCCTCGTCAATGCTCGACACCCTCCAGGAGGAGTCGCCGGTCGAGCCGAACCGCAAGTCGTACGTGTCGTTCGCCGACAGCTCCGACGGGGCCAGCGCGGCCGCCCTGAACGTCACAGACCCCGAGGGCAACATCACGCGGCGGAGCTACTTTGACGCAGACGGCTCGACCGGGTCCGGGTCGCTCAAGGACCTGACGGCCGCGCTCAACGAGGACGGCGAGGACGAGGACGCAGAGCTCGAGAGCTTCCTCGCCGGCGAGTCCTGGTCTGACGACAAGTGGATGAAGGGAGCCATGATCGGCCAGGGTTCGTTCGGCTGCGTCTACCTCGCGCTGCACGCCGTCACCGGTGAGCTCCTGGCCGTGAAGCAGGTCGAGGCGCCCGCTCCCGGCGCCAACAGCCAGAACGACGCGCGCAAGAAGAGCATGATTGAGGCCCTTAAGCGCGAAATCAGTCTGCTCCGCGACCTGCGACACCCGAATATTGTTCAGTATCTTGGTTGCAGCTCGTCGTCCGAGTACCTCAACATTTTCCTCGAGTACGTGCCCGGCGGCTCGGTGCAGACGATGCTCAACTCGTACGGTGCCCTGCCCGAGCCCCTCGTGCGCAGCTTCGTCCGCCAGATCCTCACCGGCCTGTCGTACCTGCACGAAAAGGACATTATCCACCGCGACATCAAGGGCGCCAACATCCTCGTCGACAACAAGGGCACCATCAAGATCTCCGATTTTGGTATCTCGAAGAAGCTCGAGGCGTCCAACATCCTCAACGGCGCCAACAACAACAAGCACCGCCCCTCGCTGCAGGGCTCCGTCTTCTGGATGGCGCCCGAGGTCGTCAAGCAGACGTCGTACACGCGCAAGGCCGACATCTGGTCGCTCGGCTGCCTCGTCGTCGAGATGATGACGGGCTCGCACCCCTACCCCGACTGCAGTCAGCTGCAGGCCATCTTCAAGATTGGCGGTGGCAAGGCAGCGCCGACGATCCCTGACCACGCGTCGGACGACGCAAAGACGTTCCTCTCGCAGACGTTCGAGATCGACCACAACCTGCGCCCCAGCGCGGACGAGCTCATGCTCAGCCCCTTCCTTACGCCCATCACATGATCGGCACCCGATACCCTTTGATAACCCTTCGTTTCTCTGGTTGCGCCCATCTCTCAGACATGCGCGCAGCATTTTGATACCTATTTCCTTGTGACTGGAAACCCACTCGCCCGACTCGGGGCCTATATACCATGAGGCAGACGACTGTCTTTGTACGTGCGAGTGGCCGCTGGAAGGACCCGACGATAAAGCATGGACATGGTTGGACTTTTCTTATATCACGCATGGGCTGGCGAAAGGAGAGGTAAAGAAAGCTTTGGCATTTTACGGTGCACCAGGGCATGAGGCAAGAGTGTATAATAATATCTCGATGAGGAATGACCAGAGAATAATGAACCACCAGCCTTGCTGTTATGAAGCGGTTCCTTGAGCTGTCTTCCTAGTGATATATATATATATATATGAGTGATGACTGGGATGAGATTTGGAAGACTTGGCGGATGGCAATCCGGGCAGTCGGTGACCACGCAGGGTCATAGATCTGCAGTCACTTTTGAGCTGTGAGATGTGACTGATGTTGCTTGGGGTCAGCTGACCAGAACACACTTCATGAGATTGACGAGCAAGACAACACATGAGTCCAATGTCATCGCCCTGTGCGTCGCTGCTAGCTCTTGGTCTGAAGCTGCAGACATCACCCATCACTGCCCAATCCGAGTGACATTGCGTAGAGTCGACCTTGGCCATTGAGAACGGTGCCATACAGGGAATCATCGAGTGATTAATGATGCCAGAGGATGTTTTCGAGCAGCGTGGCATCACTCCCGCCGGCCGTCATGATGCCTCGGCATGTCTAGTCCCCTGTTAAGCCGGGCCATTGGGATCCCGTGGTATGTCGTCTGTCCCGATGTACTTCGGCGTAGGAAGTCAGTCCAACCGAGCTTTGAGTCACTTCGTCTTGACTCGCTTCGTGATGCCTCATTGTTCTCCGGATCAGACTGATGAACTACCGCTTGAAGCTGGATTTTTTGAGCAGCCAGAGCCTGTGTCCCGAGTGCGTTTGGGCACTCAGACGGTCATTTACGGTGTCAAAACTGTCCCAATACACCTCGAGCAGATGAAGCGCTGGTGGATGAGGCCGTCGAGCATCTCCGACGAGGAAGACTCGATGACGCTTAGCAGTGGCCATCCGGCTATGCTGTCTGCGATCGTGCCTGGGCCAAGCCAGTCTTGATCTCCTGAGTAATTTTCTTCGTCTTCTTCCTCGTCTTCCTCATCTTCTTCGTTCTCTTCAATCGGTCATTTGGCCTTACCTGAATGCGGGTCGGTTACTGTCAGGTTTCGTAGGCATGATCAGAGTTCGAGCAGGCGTTTGGACAAGGTCTTCGTACAGTCAGACCGAGTCAACGACTTGTGTATGTGTTTTCCGTCAAGAGTCATGTCGACGCAGCCATCTGCCTCGGAAGAAACCATCTGCCCCGAAGAACTGCCGCTCCAGGGATGGCCAACCAAACGAATGCAACGGTGGTAACCTCCGAGTGCAATGGACTGATCCTCTCGTGACATTTTCGTGCCGCCGGCAGCCCAAAGGCAAACTTTGCCTCGCAGCTCATCTCCCGGCCACGTCTTCCACCCCCCATGCCGGGTTTACTAATCCACAGTTTAATCGCCCGAGGACGGACGTGCTTGCTTTACCTTCATTTCCGGCAGCCCTGTCCTTATCGACCGGCTCTTTTTTCGCTATGCGTTTCGGGCGTTCGTCAACTCGATTGGGGAGGGGGATGAATGGGAGGGGGCATCCGGGCAGACTTTTCTGCCCGTCGGCCTGTCTGGCGTCCTCCCACACTCCCGGTTCGTCTGGTCGTTGGATATGCATACCACAAGTGTGTTTTCTCGCAAATTAGCTTGGGCAGCCGTTTCCTGCCCGTCGGTACGATCACCGCTGCCATTGCCCCGGATTCGTCATTTCTCGTATTTGTTACAATCCCAACTTGGTCCCAACTCGGGGGGGCGCGCCTGCTTGGTATTTGAATCCCATGTCCCGTCCGCCATTCCCGATTGCTGGGCGTGTTGATCTCGCCCAGGACTCGGCGATTTTAAATACAGATCGGCGCTCGACGGGTGGGGCACCCCCGTGTCGAGGACTCAAGACAGACACTGGAGAGACGCTTTTTGCAGACTCCTTGATTTGCCCGCCTCGTTTTTCCCGTTTCTGATTCCCGAAGCTCTCCCGGCCGGGGGCCAGCTGCCGGTCGACCTGTGGAAAGACGGCAACGAGGTTCCGGTAGCGATTGAAACTCACCGCTGGGTCACCGCACGACGATGGGCCGCCGTGGGCCCGTACGTATGGGCATCCATGGGTTTTGTGCCCGGGACACGATGAAGCCGCGGGGAGTCATGATGAGTCCAATGGGGGAGATTACCGATCAAGCAGCGAAAAGCTGGAGGGACTGGAGGTCGGTGCCCAATGTGTTGATGATCAGCTGGACTGTCCCTGCCCCCAAACCCGAGTCGTTCGTAACTCATGCCCCCAAGGCCTGCTCGACCCCAGCTAGAACCGAGCTAGAAGGCTGAGCAACCACAGACGCTCGCGATCAGCGCCTCTGAGGCCTTTTTCTTCGTCCAGTTCTTCCAAGTTCCTTACTTCCCCGGCGTCCCGGTGCCCCAGTGTCAGAGCGTGCATTTCCAATAAAAATCGCGACTGACCAACGGCCGCGGAAGAGCCCGCCACACAGGGGACGCTGCGGACGCATCCGGTGAAACGCGATCGTCCTGTCAAGATGCCCGTCAGAGCATAGTTCACGTCAGAGGAGATTTGACAGCGAGTTTGACTTTGTTTGACAGGCTTGACAGCGTCGATGGAGCCCGGAGCACTGGGGGCGTTCGTGGGCTCGACGGGCCTGATAAGGGCAGACCAACCGCTGTAGCTGTCGGATGCCGGGGGTTCCTGACCCGTTGGAGGGGGGAGGCAGCACTGCAGCACCTGTTGAAACGGTCGTGTAGTAGCTGGCAGGAGGTTGCTACGCCGTACGCTTACGCTAGCCCAGGACCCAGGGACAGCGGCTGTAGCATAAAATTGAGGTTGATTGACAATGTTTCCTGACATGGGAAGTTTAATTCGCGCTCCGGGGCGGTGCCTCTCCTGCGGTGCCCTTCGGTGGTGTTTTTCGGCGGTATTCGTGTCAGGTGGGCTGGACTCCCCTATCTGCACCTGTAGAGTTGCGTTTTATTGCAGACGAGCCGCCGGACGGATTGCTCCCAGCTCCCAGCAGAGGTCGACCAAACGGGACGAAAGCCCATGTTGGGGAATACGAAAAATACTATACTGCGCAGCGGCTCCTCGGGCTTCGGCTCGCGATCATAGGTCATGACTTGCTAATGTAGCGTGTATTAATAATAGCCGAACATAATAAACCTAACATAGATTCTTCGTTAGAATCTGCGAGCCCGTCCGAGGAAGTGACTGACTTTTACCCGCCGTCTGGCCGATCTGACCGACCCATTGGCCAATCCATTGACCGATCCCATTAACCGATCCATGTCCGATCCATGGCAGATCCATTCGCCGATCCATAGGCCGCCCAGACTATGCGTCAACCTCCCTCGTCCCGTACTCGAACATGCCATTCGACTCGACCGCCCTCTCGTCCACCAGTTTCTTGGCCGACTCCACGCCCGCCACCGGCAGCCGATACTCGAACTTCTTCCCGCCCGCCGGGCCGCTGCCGTTGATCGGGTAGGGAAAGGGGAGGTACTCGGGCAGCAGGCCCAGCTGGCGCAGGGCGGTGGCCTGGTCCCAGACGATATGCTCGTGGTGGAGGTGGTCGCCGCGGACGTTGACGACGCTCGTGAAGGGGATGGCGAGGGGCTTGCCGGTGGGTGGGACGCCGGGGAGTCTACCGACGCGTCAGACACATCTCGGCCGTTGGGAGGGGACTTACAGCCAGTCGATGACCTTGTCATGAGTGCACTTGAATACAAACTCGTCAATCACGCGATCGATGCCCACGGTGCGGCTGACCAGCTCCAGCTCGATGTCGGCCGGGTTGTTGAAGACAAAGTGGTCCCTGTAGAAGTTGGTGAGGTGCGCCCGGCCGATGCCGCCGGTGAGCGTGGGGATGTGGTTGACCTGCGTCTGTCAGCGCGGCTCATCGTGTCTGATCGGATACTCACGTAGGGCTGCTCGACCATGGTGTCCATCGTCTTCTCGACATTGCGCTCGCCAAACTCGAACAGCGTGTGCTCCTCCCAGACGGCCTCGAGGTCGAAGTACGGCCCGTCGAGGAGCGGCTTCAGGAAGGTCAGGGTGCGCGTGTGGGCGAGCCCGGCGGCGTTGGCGTTGAAGTTGGGGTGGCTCGGGATGGCGAAGAAGACGGCGGCTGCGGGGTACGAGTGCGTCTTGACATTGGCCGGGGCCGTTGGGGTCTCGGGGCCGGGGATGTGAGACAGAGTGGGGATGCCGAGGGCCTGGGCGAAGTTGAAGAAGACGGCGGCCTTGACCTCGGCGCGCTTCTCCAGGGCGGCCGCGACTTGCGTGGAGGGGGACGCGAGGCAGGCTGTCGAGGTCAGAGGATGAATTGGTCTCTTGTTGCGATGGACTCACCAATGACGCCAAACTTGTCCTTGTCGTCGCAGCTCTCGAGGGCTCGGAGGGTCTCAATTGCGGAGGAAACCTGGTCAGCCACTTGATCATGATTAGCTACAACGACCTGGGCGACGGCGTAACCCTCCTCGGCCCATTTCTGAGCCGGCGGGGGATCAAGGATCTTGTCGTGCTTGGAGAGGTTGATGTCCTGGTCGACGAGGATAATGAGGCCGGGGCCGTGGCCTCGGCGCGAGAGTGGCGGCTGGATTGTGACGGACATGTTGCTTCCTCAGATATTGCAATCTACCTTGTTGAAGTTGAATTTTCTGTTCATTTGAGAGTGAGTTCGCTGTTTATAGTCGCTTGCATTCATCGTGTTGCTGCAAGAGGTGAGATGGGACCCCCGCGCACACCCCGCTCAGATACGCGCCGTTAGCAACACGATCCCAGATAAGGCAACTCCGGATTGCACCGCGGATGAGACCCGGCCGACTGCTGCAACGGTCGTGCTTCCACTAGGCTTCCATTAACCAAACCCATTAACCAAATCTGTTCACACAAGTCCCTCTAGACGTTCCATCAACGGTGTGAGGCCGTCGAAGTTGCACCCGATGGTCAAACGGTGGTCCGATTCGACAGTCGAGTGCCTCGGCGAGTGCTGCTCCTTCTCACTTAGTCTATTTTCCCGCTTTAGTGCGTCGGTCCCTGATTTTACCATTCACAATACAATGGGACTTTTTGGAGAGAAAATCCAACCTACCTACTCTACTACCAGATCCGAGGCCAGTTGTCGGCATAACCAAGATGGTGAGGCCCTAAATCGACTGTCTAGATAAAACACTAACAATCAATAGGTGGCTGTGTCCTCTCCCACATGCCACCCAATCGAGCTACTTGACTGCCCATGGGACCCTTGCTCTGCTGCGACTCTTCCGACATGACGACAAACTCTCCACTGCTGCGTCCGCGTCATCAGCTCGCGATGGCTTCTTGTCAATTGCACTTCACGCCAAAGTTAAAGGCATCTATCTCATGGCAGCTTCCTGCGCCGTCTGAGCTATCCGCGTCGCACCTCTGACACTTCTCGGACCGCGGGCCTCCGCGAGTTCTGATACGCACCCCTGTCTCGACCAGCTGGACGAGGCTGCGTCGTTGCTCCTACACAATCGTCGAGAACCGCCGCGATGACGTCCAGATTGCAGATGAACAGGCAGGCCGTGCTCGGTCTGCTGATGTTCCTCATCTTCCTGTGGACGCTGTCCATGTTCACCCCAACCCAGAAGGCGCTGACGCACATCGTGAGTTCGTCCGATCTCGTCGCCGTTTTACCCTGCTGATCGCCGCCAGACAAACCAACAGCCGACAAATCAGCAGCCCAGCACCAGCACCCCGCAGGCATCCGGGCCGCCTGTCCAGCAGTCCTCGCCTCCCCCCAAAGCATCGCCGGCTTCCAAGGAGGCTTCCGCGACGAAGCCCGCCTCTGCCAAAGGCCGGCCGCTGATCCTCTACGCCTACGCTGAGTCCGCCGCCGCGCGCGAGAATCTCAAGTTCTTCGTCAAGCAGGGCCTCCACGACGCCGCCGACTTCGTCTTCATCCTCAACGGCGAGACCAACGTCTCCAGTCTTATCCCCGAGAAGAAGAACATCCGGGTCGTCGAGCGCGGAAACACGTGCTACGACCTCGGCGCCTACGGCGAGGTCCTGCGCAAGGATGACCTCTACAAGAAGTACAAGCGCTTCGTCACCCTCAACGCGAGCATCCGCGGCCCCTTCCTCCCGCACTACGCCCAGTCCTGCTGGAGCGACCTGTACCTCGACCGCATCACCGACAAGGTCAAGGTAGGCACCCCGCCGTACGACGTGGTCGGCACTGACAGATACAGCTGGTGGGCATGACGGCCAACTGCTGGCCGCGCTTCCACGTGCAGTCGATGATCTGGGCGACGGACGCCGTCGGCATCGAGCTGCTGCTCAATGCGCCGGCCAGCGCTTCGCTGAAGGACAAGTTCGGCGGCGCGGGCGACCCCGTCGGCCTCGCCGGCTGCTACAACAACTGGAACGCCGCCGTGCACGCCGAGATCGGCGCCACGAGCGCCTTCATCGCGAACGGGTACGAGGTCGACCTGATGATGGCCGCCTTCCACAAGTCCAAGAACTACATCGACGAGTGCGACACCTCCAAGAACGGCGATCTGCTGTGGAACGGCAAGTACTTTGGCACAAACGTCCACCCCTACGAGACCATCTTCATCAAGGCGAACCGCGACATCGACCCGACCCTGATCGAGCACCTGACGACGTGGCAGCCGGCGTCCGGGTTCGACAGCTACAAGGCGTGCCGTGCGCAGTAGGTGTGGCTGCACGATTTGCATCATTTCGGCGCTTGGAGTTGGCGTGCATTTAAATATAGACTGGGCTCGCGGAGCATGTTGCATATGTGGATATGAATGTCATTGGGTTTTTAGAGATAGCTGTCATGACGGAGCTAACTTCTGGCTGCCATGTAACGAAGAATAGATACGTGAACCAAGACCATGGTACCCCCTCGATCTCTGCAATGGTACAAGACATGTCAGTCTGGAAATGGTGTTAAGCACTCAGTGAGGTCTCGCTTCGGCTCAGTGTAACGAACATTGGATTTGCGGTCTGACACTACCGACGACAGCTTCATGGAGAATGGAAGCTACCTCAGCAAAGGGATTTCGTTGCTTCATCTGTACCAGCGTCCCTCGGTCGGAGGCCGGGGGCTATCGGCTATGGTACCGAAACTGAGATGGCCTACGCGTCCCGTCATTTGGTCATCCCCCGTCTCCGGATACCAGTCTTCTGGCATCTCAACTTCACCCCAATTCAAGCGGAAAAGGGTCATCTTCTCATGGACGCTCTCAGGGCTGCCTCGACTTCTCGGCCTTCATTGGATGGCCCAACAAGCTCATCAAGCTCCATGCCTTGCTCACTGCTCCTGTTACCAGCGTTTCTGGGTAATTTCGCCAGTGGCGAGACTCGACAAGCAGCCGCAATAGCTAGGAAGTTGGACCCGACGACCGGCATATAACCAGGCAAGGCTTTCATCGCTAATAGTAATGAAATTGCCATGAGGATTAGGTTTAGGATGGTCAGAGGTAACATAGGCGAAGGCTCTAGGCCTACACCAACCACAGCGCCTTTCGGGAGACCAATTGGGTCAGTTATGTAGACACTATCATGTGCAGATGGATAGTAAGCTACCACCGACATCTTATCAGCTATTTCCTCTAATTATCTTATCACAAGTCGTACCCACAGCCTTGAGAAACGATGACGAAGAAGGCGTTTGACAGAAACCAGTGACTTAGGGTGCTCGTCGTGATCAACCCGATGCTATATTTGTATGGCAATTGAAGACGATATGTAGCAACTTGCAGGCCTCTTTGAGTTCCGGATTAGTTTCTTATCCAATCGCCTTGGATAGACTGATACAGCTGGAGGTCATAAGAGAAACCTACTTTGGTTGCGAGACCCGTAACGGGCGATACTTGACGGAGAACAGGGCCCATTCCTGGCTCATCTCTAACCGAGTAATTAAGGAGTTGTATGTAAGATACCAAAACGAGAGGCATAGTTGAGGGGCGTTAGCTACTAGGACCGAGTTGATGAAAACAGAACCGCCCCTGATAGGGGTGAGAACGGTCGCGGTGGTACTCGACTTGACCCATTGTCTTCACGAAGTCAGTATGATCCATACTCAAAGAGGAAGTCGTTTAGCCATGAGCTTACAGTGATAAAGAGTCGATTCCTAGAATCACGACGCATATTCCCAAGATAATTCCGAGCATCATTATGCCATAGGATATAAGCCAGGTTGCCAGAGGAACAGTCATAGCTCTAGTATTCCGTTCCCCGACCCACTGCATTGGCCCCAGCGGTTCATAGGTGGTATCGTTCTTCTTGCCACGTCTTCTTGCCCTGTGCCGGGCAGTCCCTTGTGTGAGAAGCCCCGACGAGGATGTCTAGCTGCTTTGAACAGAAATAAAGGAGGCGATGGCGTCTCCTGGAGTGAGAAGCGAATCTTGCGAACCTAGACCCCGCATAACAACGACACAAGTGACTACCTTGAGCAATACTGACAGGATGACGGCAAGAAGTAGCGGCTTGGAAACCGCAACAGCGCAAATAGAGTCTCGCTGCTCGACGAGACAATATGATATTTCGAACGTTTCCAAGGCATACCGCCACCCAAATTGCGAGATATTTCCCGGGGCGGAGTAAAGTGATGTGTTCCACGAGGATGGTGAGATATCCTTGTACCACATGTGATCGAGGAGAGCCCACGGCCCACCAGTGTTGGTTTCGTATCCGAACAAGGTGGCGAGGCAATCGTTGGCTCATTTGTAGTCGTATATCATTTCGCATTGAGTATAGTACCACAAAGTATTCAACTCGTTTCGTGGAACAATCGGTTCCCAGAATTCGTCGGCGGCGGTGGAAAGGTTCCAAATGTCGGATCGTCTCCAGCCAGGACCGTCCGTTATCATAACAAGATTACGATACTCCCTGAGGCCGGCACAAGAGGCGCCGTAAATGTTTCTGCATTCTGAAGCTCCTAATTTCTTCCACTTTGCGGCTCGAACCGCAGCTTTCGAGACGCTGGCCGCTTCGGCTGAGTTATATGGGTCATAATCGTGTAGAAAGGCGCCTGGGAGGAAGAAAGGACCGCCGTGAAGGAATAATTCGGTGGCTATTGTAACGTTAAAGTCTTTCATCCGGGTATCTATCTGAAAGACAGAACTGTTGAATAGTATATGAATAGATATCGAAGTTAACAAGAGACTAAACCAAGTAACCAGTTTAAAGCGGGAGAGTCGGAAGGCGTTTCACCATGACGAAATACCAATATCAAGCCAAATCCCACGGGTATGTGCGGCATCCACCTCCTGTATAGAAGGCGCATTCAGAATTTGCATAAAGAAGTTTGAGGATGTAAGCACAATAGTCGAAAGTAGGTTGATGAGTAGGTGTAGTAGTATGTTGGTTGTAGACGCCTTTCTGGTGCTGCAGTTTGTTTCGTAAAACTTCCACGACTGCCTGAAATCGCCACCGGATGCCGAGACTACAGCTGCCAATATGCCGAGGAGAATCAGCAGTACGGTCGCCATGAGCCCGATGCTGAAGACCGCCAATCTCCGCCAACCGCTCGGGAACCAGCTGGGGCCGTTTCCGAAGCCACGGGCGAGCCGCGTTTTGTTTGAGGAAGACGACATCGAAGGGCAAAACTGTATCCTATTGGCAAAAAAGACAGTGGGATGGCAGATCCGCGACGGGGGTGAGAGGTGCTCTTGGGCAGTCGTCCGTCCTCTCTGTCGGCTGCTGTACCCGGTCCTGTCCGCACAGCCTCTGGGGTTCTCCTGGCAATGAGACCGACCTGACCATCTCAGAAGACGGGCGGGACGGGCTTGATTTATTGACGAGCACGTTGTAGGGCCCTGGAACTGTGCCGCAGGGCCGAGGGCTCGTCAATGTCTGTCCTGCAGATGCGCAGGCCTCGGCCGCGGTTTCGAGAGTCGTCATACACCTGCCGCGGATGGATGCGGGCTTTCCAGCACAGAACGAAGCCGACCCAGTGACCGATGGCCGCTTAATGTGATCGACTTTCCCCTGTCCCCCGATCTTCGCGATCCTGGCAGGCTCAGCCTGATTCTCACCAACGAAGCTGACATGCCAAGAATTGGCTGAACCCCCCCCCTTGTATTTGTAGGAAGCACTCTAGGCTTCTCGATATTTACGCGCGCCATTTCGAGGCTCTTATATGCCGCCTTGCAACTCTTGGCCACATCGATCAGGCCATGGGGCTCTGCGTCAGCAAAATCACCTGCCACATTCTCGAACCTTACTTGGACGTCCCGAACGGCAACGCCAAGGCGGGTTGGCGTACCGTGAGAAGAGGAATGACGATGCTGCTTCTCGCGTTGGAAAGCATTCCGTAGGCCGCAGGGCACAGCAATAGTGGCGAGCATCGCCGCCCACGAAGAGCAAGGCCGTTGGCGAGTTGCGGGCTAATGCGCATGTGCGGTAGTGTGCCCCTAAGTCCAGACAGCTTCAAACCTGACGGTAGAGAGCTCTATTTACTCTTGGGCAACCCAAGAGGCAGAAGTTGTTGTCGCCAAAGACATAAACCGCCGGGAATTGGGATATACGAGGGACTCTATGCAGAGAGCGAAGGGACGCATCAGACTAGCACAAATGGAAGTCTACATTAATTACTTCTTCTAATGGTACGGACAGACAGTCGAGACATATTTATACAGAGAGTCCCGAAGTGTGCACCGGTGTTGGGTGGCCGTCGAGGTTGCCTAGACTGATGCCAAGACACAACCTTCTCGAGGCGGACTCAAGCAGTGGTTTTCAAGTCCACGTGGCTAATGAAACAAACGAATTTGGTTTGTTTTGAAGAGAGACTTTGGTGTAACCTGGTCGTTGCTGCTCGTCATGCGCGAACCTCACCTCCACATTAATCCCACGGCATTATAGTCTAGATTGCATCCTGAATCTAGCACATACGACCATACCCACTGGAAAACTCGGGATCCCGTCCGCTCTCCCATAGATAAGTCAGTGAGGGCTGGAGTAGTAGTCGGGTCGGTGACGACCGGCGAATGCCCGGTGTTGTATGTTTTTGCCGTTTTGCGGGTTGCCCCTGACTCGCATCCTTTTTGACCCACTGGGCACTCAAGCCGAAGGAGCGGGGTTGACCACGGGCGTTACCCTGAGGAAGAAGACAACTGGCGCGAGGGATGTGGTAGTTAGTTGCGTCTGTTGTTTGTGAGGAAGAGTCTATTGTCGTTGAGGGAGTCAACAGGCTTGAGCTTGGGGTTGGTGCAGGTGAGGTGGGAGTTGATGTCTGCCCGGATGACACGAAACTTGTTGCCGACGATCCAGTACTGGTATTTGTCGATCCCTGCGATGAGACTGATGAGGGGATGCCGCTCGAGCTGCTACTCGAGATGCTACCCGAGCTTCTTCTGGTGGATGAAGTTGAACCCGAAGTGGCTGACCCCGAACTGTGCTGTGAACTGGTCGTGCTTGTCGTCGAGCTATTTGCGAAGGATGGAATAAGAGTCACCGAGCTTGAGGACGCCGTACTCGAAGTTGTCAAGCCTGTTGAAGAAGAGTTGGATCTTGACTACGAGCCGCTGGACGATCCAAAAGTGATACTCGAGCTGATTACGGTGCCCGTAGACGGACTGGACGTGCTTGTCGTGCTTGTCGTGCTTGAGGATGCTGTGCTAGTGCTGGACGTGATCGAAGATGACGTACTTGAGCTGGTTGGTGAGATAGACGACCCGGAGGTGCTTGTGCTGATGGTAGAGGCGGTGGTGGAGCTCGAGGACAGGGTTAATGACGTGGAACTGCTCGTATCGGCACTGGATGTGGACGTGGATAAGGACGAGCTGGGGCTGGATGTGGTAGATGTTGTGGAAGTACTGGATGTAGTAGATGTAGTAGATGTAGTAGAAGTAGTAGATGTGCTGGATGAGCTGCTCGTGGTCGTGGTGGTGTTCGTAGTGGTGCTGCTGGTGGTTGTCGTCGTCGTCGTCGTGCTGGAAGGCAATGACACGATATATATATTAATATAATCATTACCGCCGCCGCATTTCGCCGCGGGAATCCCAGCGCATGGGTTTGTGCATAGGGTTTCGTTCACTCCCAGCGGTGTCAGGAGCTCAAAGCTGTTGATGTCGTTGCTCGACAGGCTGCAGAGGCACTGGGTGAGATACAAGGCCGCGACACTGCGACTCCGACCCTGGCAGCGGTACTGGCAGGTTATGGGGTCGTTATCCGGATCATACACAGGTTGGTCAAAAATCTCCGAAGTACATGATGGCGTACGGCGCCGTCGCGTTGAGGGAGGTGCACGCCGACTGGCAGCCGCTGGGGTTGCTGTTGGCGTCGTCTTCGTACACGGTCTCGAAGCCGTTCCGGAAGTTTTCGATGTGGCGGCAGCCTTGGTACGCGTACGGGAACCTGGCGAACTCCGCCTGGGCGCGGACGGCGACGGGCGCCAGGCCGGCGAGGAGGAGGAGGAGGGTGTGGCGGCGCATGTTGCTCGCGAGTCCTGCTTGCCTGACGGTTGATACGATGGTGCGGAAGCAGTCTTGAGGACCTGGGAAGGGTGGTAGATATAGACCAGGCAGGAGAGGACAGTAGAGTGAGACATACCTTCAGAGGCAGATATCGACGTGTTCCATTGCAATCAACGGCACCTCAGCCCTATGTCACACAGAGCCTACCGTTGAGGCATGCTGGTCCCAACCTCATTCCAGGGCGGGCTCATCTCCCTCCAGCCGGTTGACGGCGCGTATATCGGATAACAGGGCTGAGGCACGCCGTTGCCATCTCACAACATGGCCGAGACATTGACTCGGGCGGGCTCCCTTGCGGCGCGAATATGGCCAACTAGCAGTCTGCAGAGCGCGAGAAGCGTCTCGGAAACCCATATTCGATTACAAATTCCTTCTGCTTTGCTGTCTGATTAAGTATGCCAGTCTCGTACTTTCACCACCAATCCTCTCCTCGCCATAAACATTATCGCGATATTATACAATACCCCTTATCGTACACAACCCGCTCACCGTCAGGGCGGCACCCACCCCAACTCCTCGATAGGCCACTGGATCCAGAGGCGGTGGTCCTGGTCCAGCAGCGCCCACGCGCGGGAGATCAGATGCGTCGCCCAGCCCTGCAGCCACCACTCGTTCTCCAGCCTCTTCAGCAGTATACAAAAGTGCGAGAAGATGGCCACGGCCTCCTGCTTCGCCCCCGGCGACTTGAGCAGCGGCAGGAAATCCTCGGCCATGAGGTACTTCCACACGAAGGCATCCGTGATGTCCATCCCGCGGCCGCCGTCCCATAGGAACACGCTCAGCGTGCGCCGGAGCTCGTCGATGGCGCGGTTGTAGATCGGCAGCAGCTCCGGCTCCGCGCACGCCTTGTTCACCAGCCGCTGCAGGTCCGCCAGCAGGTCCGACTGCACCTTGCTCTCGTCGCGCGTGTGCCGGTACCGCTCGCGCCCGTGCGTGAACATGGGCAGCAGCGGCCCCGTGTAGGTGCGCGGGTCGAGGATCTTGAGCAGCGAGCGCGTGCCGCGGAGCAGGAACATCCAGTCGGGGAACGAGGACTCGCCCATGATGAGCGAGTCGGACGACTTGCGGGGGCAGGCGAGGGCTGTCATGTCAGTTAGCAGTTGCTCGTCGACGCACGAAAGGGACATACCGAAGAAGATGGTAATCACAGAAAACAGGTACAGCTTCTCGCAGTTCTCGCCCTCCAGCGAGCCCATCAGCCCCATGGCCGTCCGGTTCGCCATCTGGTGGTACGTCAACGCCCGACTGATAAAAAAGTCACGCCGCTCCGGGCGGTGGTGCGCGAGGTGCAGCGCCGACACGGCCAGCAGCGCGCGCATCACGTAGTCGCACTCGAGCGCCAGCCGCACCACGGGCATCTTCCACATCTGCCGCACCACGTTGTCCGTCGAGAGCGTCGTGTACGCGAACGTCGTGAAGTTGTGCATGAGCTCCAGGTCGATGAGGTTGAGCTCCAGGTCGTCGATGCCGCCGCCACCTCCCAAGCCGCTGCCCGGCCCGGGCGTCGCCGTGCCTCCCGGTGACCGTGGGGTTGATGACGACGGGTGGCGCTGCGACTGCAGAAAGTCGCACGGCACCGCGTGTCTGATGCAGTTCCGGCAGGATGGTTTGTGTTCGTCGCACTAGTCGGTGTCAGTGAGTTGTGTGACGGGGAGAATGAGACACGGGAGTGTGATGAGTGAGATGAGGACCCGTCAGACTAACAAGCCCTTGCATTCCACTGGCCAGTCCACTGATCAGCTGCCCAATGAGACTCACCTTGATTCTGCGATTCTTACACGTCCTGCACCCCGTCCGCGACTTGGGATGCGACCGTCTCGACACGACAGCCGCCGCCGTCCCAGTTGTCGTCCCGCCCGCCCCTCCTGTAGCAGCGGGTGTAACACCCGGAGTCGTCGGTGCCACCGTCGCCGTCGCTGTCGGCGTCGAGTCCGGCACCGACGACGACGACCCTCTGGACCCGTCCATCGGGCTATCCATTTCGGGCCGCCAGTAAGCCGGGGCCTGTACTAATGCCGCTGGTGGATCGGCCTTAGCAACAGTAATCGAAAAACGACCGGCACGTACTCGGCGGCCGTTGGCTCAATAATCGGCGCGGGGGTGAGTTGCTGAGGAGGAAAATCGAGAGACGTGGTTGGCGGCGACCTCGTTTATTCTCGGATGCCGCACCGCGCAGGAATGCGAATACGAGACGTGGGTTTCACAAGAAGAGGGGGGCCAGGGGCCGAGCGGGCCGAGTCCCAGCTCCGACAAGTGGAGGTGGCGGCACGGCTCAAGTCCGGCCCATACAGATCCGGATAAGCTCAAGAATAAACATAAACTCACCGCCAACGGCACTTGCTTCAGCCCCCAACCCGACTGCCGCCCCATCGCCGGATGGAGCACGCCGGATGGGGCTTCGTCCGAGTCACTCATCTCACATCGCCGATTCACGCAATCGTCTTTGTCCGTTGATCCTTTCCATTGAGACTATCTATCACGCTGTCTGGGCCTCTGCTGTGTTGCTGTGAGACGCGGGCAGCACGCCTGCCTCCCGTCCCGACTACCGTACGCCCCTCGCTCAATGGAACCACAGATGTCACGGCCATTCGTTCCCTCTAAATTACCGCTCCCTTCAGTGACTAAACAACTATGCAATGTGACCGAGACCATTAGCAAAAAATTCCCATGCCGCCATGATAATGGGATGAACGAAGCATTTTGTCGTCCCGCGTGAGTCAGAAGGGTGTCAAGGATATCCGCGTCGATTCAAATGGAGAGATTCATGAGTACGTCGTAGTGCATGGGTGAGAGTGGCTTCGTGCAGGTCGCAGGTTGGGTTTTTTTTTTGGCCGGAAAATGATGCACGAAATCACCGGTTCCGTAACGCCGCTTTTCACCCCGTGGCGCAGCTTCGATGGCGTCCATCGTCGCGCACAAACTTATTTGGCGTGCTTCTTGAACGCGAGAAGCTCCGACAGGCTGCCCAGCGGGCACCCGTGCTTGAGGAAGTCGTGGGCCAGCAGCTCGTCCGCCGACGCTCTGCTCTTGACGTCCACGCACAAGCAGACCGACAGGAATGCCTTGAGCTCCTTGCTCAGCTTCTCGGGCTTCTTGAGGCGCGGCGTGCCGTTGGTTGCGATAAGGTACAGCGCCTTGAGGGGCTCCTCGTTCAGGTACGGCGGCTCCGACTCGATCATCTCGATCGCCATGATGCCCAGCGACCAGATGTCGACCTTGGGGCCGTACTCCTTCTGCTTGACGACCTCGGGCGCCATCCAGTACGGCGTGCCGACCATTGTCGCGCGCTTTGACTTGGTCTCGGTGAGCTTGGCGCAGAAACCGAAATCGGCTGTGTGCGGTTAGTTGGGTTCTGAGCCAGGAAACGGTCCACTCACTGATCTTGACGTTGCCACGGGCGTCCAGGAGCACGTTGTCACTCTTGATGTCACGGTGGATAATGTTCTGAGAGTGGAGGTGTTGCAGGCCACGGCAGGTCTACATACGTTAGCATCGTTCAGACAATTCAGACAATTGTGCCTACCTCGAGGCAGATGGTGGAAATCTGCTCCTCCGTGATGCTGGGGTTGTTGTCAATGACGTCCGTCAGCGCACCGCCCTCCATGTACTCCATGACGACCCAGAGCTCGGCGTTGTTGTTGCGCAGGAAGGCGTCGAGGAAGTTGACAATGTTGCGGTGTCTGCTGTCCTTCATGACCATGATCTCGTTGACAATCAGCTCCTTTCTGGGCTGGTGCGCGAGATCCATCTGCTTGATGGCGACCTGGGCCTTCATGCCCTGGGCGCGCAGCACCTCGCGGGCGACGGGCGACACGGCGCCCTCCTTGACCTTGGCGACGTAGACGGAACCCGAAGCACCCTGTCCAATCTTCTTTTGCTTGGAGTACGAGAGGTTCGGGTCGTCCTTGGAGACGGCCTCCTTGAGCTTGGCCATGACCTCGCCTTCCGACATGGTCGACATGCGCACGTCCTTCTGGCGTTCCTGCGCGGTGGGCTTGGCCGTGAGCGCGGCCTCGGCAGCCTTGACGGCTTCGCTCTGCGGCGCCGGCGGCTGGGCCTTGGACACGTTCAGCGGCTTGACAGGAGCGGGCAGGCGAGACGGTGGCGGCGCCTGGGCCTGGGGCGGCTGCCGGGGCTGCTGCGGGCTGCCGTTGGGATACCGCTGCTGCTGGCTGGAGGGCTGGTCGGGGCGGGGCATGCGTTGCTGCTGGCTGGGGTCCCGCATCGAGCTCGAGCTCTGCTGCGAGGCCATCGGCGGCCGGGCGGGGGCACCACCGGCGGTGGGCGGTGAGGGGGCAGCACGTTGGGCGCGGAGGCCGTTGACCTGCTGCTGCTGTGGCGGCTTCGGCGCCGGGGGGGCTGCTCTTGAGGGGTTGTATCTGTCCGTAGGCGGGATGGACGAGCCGCCGTAGCCGCCGATCTCCTGCTGGGCCATGGGCGTCTTGGTCTTGGGGATGGAGTTGTTGAAGACCTCGAGGTCGCGGCGGTTCTGCTCCTCGATCTCGCGTTCCCGCGCGCGCTGGGCCTCGAGCTGCTTGAGGCGCTGCTCCTCGCGGGAGTCGGGCTGGTAGTTGGAGGCCATGCCCTGCATCTGCTGGCGCTGCTGCTGCTGCTCCGTGGGCGACGGCCGCCGCTGCTGCTGCGGCTGGGTGTTGTAGCTGGGTTGGCGCTGGGCCTGGGACGGCGGCAGCGGGCGGGGCGGGGCAACGGAGGCGCCGCCGGGGCCGTAGCCGAGCTGCTTGTTCTGCTGGTTGGCGGCGGGCGGGGTCGGGGTGAGGCCGCTGTACTGCTGGGGGTTCTCGGCGCGCTTGGTGAGGTCCGAGTAGAAGTCGAGGACCTCGAAGACGGCCTGGGGGTTGCGTTCGTAGTCCTCCTTGGTGATGGCGGACGAGTTGAGCAGCTTCGACCACTCGGGCGGCAGGCCGACGAACTCGCCGGTCTGGGGGTCGAAGCCGACGTGGACGGCGTGGGAGAAGTTGGTGGGGTTGCTGACACCGCCCATTCCAGGGCAGGCGCCGTAGATGAGGTCAATCCATTCGTACAGGTCGTCGTCGCTCTTGACGCGGATCTGCAGCGTCTTGGTCTGGCCGTCGTCCTCGCCGGGGCTGTTGGACGGGCCATTAGGGTTTCGCTTGATCTCGAAGATGGTGCCGGCGGCCTCGACGCGGCCGACGTTGACGACGTCCTTGAGGAAGAGGGTGTAGGTGACCTTGCCGCCCTCTTGCTTGTGGAAGTCGAGCGACTCTTTGCGCAGGATGAGGTATTTTTGCTTCCACGGGTTGATGAAGTTCTTGGACTCCTTGACCGACGCCCAGCCCTCCTTCTTGACGGCGACGCCACCCATCCCGTCCATCTGGTTCGACTGCTGGCGGGCGATCGGGAGCGAGATGGTGGAGCCCGTGTACGTCGAGGTCGCGGTGCTCCGGATGGGCGAGATGGCCATGTTCGCCATGCTGCCGGGAAGGTTGTTGCTGGGGGTGAGGTTGAGACGAGGTCGGTCGGTCGGGGGTCGTGGCGCCGGGCCTGGGTTCATGAACTGGCCGGACGAGTACACACTGCGTTCGTTAGCCATGGTTTCGCAGCGTGGACGACTCGGACGAGGTCTGCATGCGACGACGGGTTCGCGAGGGGGGCTGGCTGGGGGCTGGCAATCGAAGGGGAGAAATCAATGTGGCCGACGCCGGGCGGACGAGGCGATGGAGGAGGCGAAAAGGGGGCGTGGGATATGGAGAGACGGGTTATGTGGAATGGGAATGGGAACAGCGCAGTTAGGAGGCTGTTGGCGGTTGACAATCGGTGAGGTGCGCCATGACAGATCGAGTCGAAATGAACCCCACTTCTAGCCTCGCTGGAGGAGTCGAGTCTGTGGTGTGTGCTGCCTGCAGAGAAGGGCTCTTGGGCGCTGATTGCGGCGAGGATGGACGGGACGGGATGAGTGAGTGAGTGAGTGAGTGCTGTGCTGTGCTGGTGCTTGCTGTAGTGCAGTGAGTGCAGCGAGTGCGTGCGGTGCGTACCTTGGACGGCCACGAGTGGACACGATGCAGTGCAGCAATGCAGCAGGCAAAGCAAAGCAAAGCAAATGCAGACAGGTAGGACAGACCGGAAAGCAGAGGGCAGATGCTTACCTATTTTGCGTCGCCATCTCTCTTCCTCCAGCTGGGAGCAGGGAAATGGCAGACGATTACAGTTTATAGAGGCGGGTTGTTTCTGTGGCTGTCCTCGGATGCGAGCCCCCGGGCGATGGCTTGTTGTATGGAACACGCGATGTTTCGTAGATTCGCTGGTACTCTGTACTCGTGCCTCCTGGGGCTCCGCTAATATGCTGGCCGCTGTGGGCTGTGGGCTGTGGGCTGTGGGCTGTGGGCTGCGGCCTGCGGGTTCTGGTTACGGTTACGGTTATGGTTTGGTTCGGATGTCCAGTCCTGGGTATCTTTATCTTTAGAATGGGGACGCAACAAGGGCTTGTGCCTGTAGCCTGCACGCCGTGTAAATCGTAAATGAGAGAAGAGGGAGCCGGCTTCCAGAAGAGTCGCGGCTCGATGGCGCGGCCGCAAACAGAGAGAGCGCGCAGATGGGGGAGCAAATGCAAACGTGACTGCCTGACCACGGGAAGAGGAGGAAGAAGAAAGGTCGACGGGAGGAGCAAAGGAGCAGAGGAGCAGAGCAGCAAGCGAGCGGGCAGCGAAATTCAAGGACGAAAATCGGGATGGGGGTGCGATTTGGGCTCGGGGCGGGTGGTTTTAGGAGACAGCCCGCGGACTGTGTCTGCTGTCTGTTGCTGTCTGGCCTGTGGTCTGTGGCCTGGGGCAGCTGGAGGAAAGGGGCGACACGCCGTGGACGCCTTAGTCGCGGTAGATCAGCCGAAAGGAGAGGGGAAGAAGTGCTATGAGTACCTAAGTAGGTACGTAGCATGTGCTGCACAAGTCGAGTCAAGGTACTTGCACAGTGTAGCGCTGTCGATGCTGCGAGTCCACTTCTTCAGCAACTCGACTCCAGTGCCGTCGCACCGCCTAGTGCGGCCGTCACGATGAAGAATCCAGCGCCGCAGTGCCGGGCCGCAGAGTTGACGGTCGCGAGGAAATGACGCCCGGTCTGAGGAGCCGTGTTGGCGATCACGTCGGGCAATGGAACCTAAAGCCAGAGCCAAGTAGTGATGCGTCGAGGCTATTTGGGGCGACAGGCGTAGGGCGTCAAGGGGCCTTTCGGGTCGGCCTGGCCGTTTTTTGGAAGCCGTCCAACCTGGAAGGGGAGTCTCACAGCAGCGGGCGCCTCGAATTGTGCACCAGGCCAAACAAGCGAGAGTGCGAGTCCTCGATGGGGATACTTGGTGCGCAGTCAGATGCGGAAATTCGAAATGTATCATTGGCAGGAGTTTAGGAGAATTAAGGGTCTGGAGCTCCAGAACGCGGCACTGGCAGCGGATATTTGGTTGCGCTGCTGCGGGTGACCTAAACGGTACATGCCCTGCTGCTTGTCAGCTAGCGCGGTGCTAGTGGAGGGGAAATGCAGGGGAGTCGACCTAAAGAAGGCACGCACGTCCCACGGGCAGTTGGCGAGCAGCAAGTAGCAAGCAGGGAAGCGCAGAGGGGGAAAAAATGCCAGTCCTGCGAGGCAAGTGGAGTGCTGCCCAGCCAAGTCCAAGTCGCACTGAGGAAGGAACGACACACCCAACTGCTCAACTGGTGCGCTGGCGAATCACAGAACAGCATATCCCGGGGACGTTGGACGTGAGGCCGGGTCGGGAGGTGGTGGAGCAGGAAGGGAAGGGACTGTCGTGGTCGTCCATGGTCGGGTCGTGGCTCTGGGCCGGCGACACTGACGACGTGGACGTGGAGCTGGCGCTGGCTGGCACTGACGGGCTCAGGCACAGGCCCTGGGACGCTTCCATGGCTGGCCCTGGTTTGCTGAGCACTGGTGACTGCTCTACCACAGTCTGTCTGGTTGGGCCGGCACCGGTGCCTGTTTCTTGCCGCGATGCTCTCTGCCCAGTCGATGCTGCATCTCCGCTGCACCACCTTGAGCAGTTGGCTCGTCGCCGGCCACTCACGCAGCTTCCTGTCTCTCTGGTGGCGGCAAGCAGGATGGAGAAGGTGGCCCCCCTACCCCCTGCCCTTCACCCCTTCTGCTTCCCCAAGGTCCCTGAGCAAGGTACCCAGCACAGTAGCCTCCTGGGTCTCGGCACGGATAGCCCTCGCTGGGTCGTGAGACGTCATAGCGGGGCGGGTGCCCCCAAAGGACCCAAGACAGGTCCTCCAAGTTGCCCCGGGTCAGCCCCCTCCCCTCTGACCTGTTTCCGATAGAGGCTACCAGGCACTGTGCAGGGTACATGCTGCTCCCCTTAACAAGCGCAGCGGCGACCCACTCCAGGTTTTGCCTGGCGACAGGGGTCGATGCCTGCGCGCCTCCCTCATGCCTCCGACCTCTGACCTCTCACCTCACTTCCATTCTCAGGCAGTTGTTGGGCCTCCCATCGGAGTGCGGGTGGGAACCCTTTCTTGGGAATGGTGTCGCGTCGGAGCAAGCCTGCAAGCCACGCCTCTCGGGACTTGAGCTCGACACCAGCGACCACACTCTCCCAACTCGTCCACAATTCTGAGGGGGCCTTCTGCGGCGGCGTCGTCCCTTCGTTTCGCGCGGCCCGGGTCCGACACGTTTGTTTGCCATGTTTGCCTCCTCTGCTGCGTCTGTGGTTCGGCTCTTCGTTCCAGACGCCATCGACATGGATCTCGACTTCCCAACACAGCAACACGTCTTCGTCCGGAGTGTCTGTCGTCTCAACGGACTCGCACTCAGCTCGTCTCGGTCGTCGCCGCCTCATCATGGCAACCTCGACTGAGTCGTCATCTTACCAAGCAACCAGGGACAGACAGACACTGCTCTATCTAGGTTCTCCAGGAGGCCAGCAATCAAGCCTGACAGACAGAGACGGAGCAGAAACGCAGAAACCGATGCAATGCGCCCCCACTGCGGGTAACCGCAGGACCGCCCCTGACTCTTGAGACTGCAATAAGGCCATTTCATGTCACCAGCAGCCTCCTCGTTTCTCCCATCGAACGCATGTCTATCCAGTGGCGAACGGGAAGTCGCGGCACCTTGCATTGCACGTGCGAATGGAGACACCCCGAGATCCCAGGCACGGCCTTAGATCGCGTCGCCCATCAGGACTTAGGCTGGCATTTAACTGCTAGGCAAGCCGCCGATTGTCATCCAGTCTGAACGACGCAAAGCCCAGCTGGCACTTGGACGAGCCACCGCTGCCTTGTCCTGGTACTGGCACTGGCACTCGGACAAGCACAAAGGGGCCGACTGCAGCCGGCAACGACCAGCCATCGGCCCTCGAAACTTGACAAGCCAAGGGGAACCTACGCAGTAATCCTCCGAGGCCAATCTATGCTCGACACACCAGTTCATAGAAGCCTGCAGAGCCTGCAGCGAACCAAAGTCTCGTGGCCGGCCAATTCGATGCCAGGCCGGCTGCCAGCCTGCAAATGGAAACTCAACTCACGCCAACCGTTTGGCATCTGGCCACCCGCACACTTGGCCAAACAATACAACCCTTCACTGACGTCTTGATCCTTGCACTGCCGACCGTCACATATCTCCTGTCTGCTGTTTCCAGGCCGCCGAATCACCGAACCAAAAGCCTTTGTTGTTGCTCGCCAAATCATACAAGCGGGCGACAAGAGAGATCGGGACCAACAAGCAAACTCAATGTCGACGCTTCGCGCTTCGACTCGTTTGCCCACCCACTCGACAAAGAACACACCGAGGAAAAGCTCCGGAGGAATTCCAGTTGACACACAACACACTGAGTTGTCTGTCACAGTTCAGTCCGGAGCCAAGAACCCTCAATCGGCATCGCCCGAATCGCAGCAGCCAAGGACCCTGCTCTGAAGTGCCCAAGGTTTGGAGCACCCCACAGACGCCCGAAGCCCAACACCTGCAAACCACTGACTTACGGCGCGCGCGCTGCGCTGATACCGAGTGTGAGGAACGTGCCTTGGGTTTGCAGTAGCGCCCTCCTGTCAGCGATCCATCCATCTTACACCTAGATCGCGGGCATGTTTCACATTTTCCCACTCCATTTCCATCCCAGCTCGGGAAAGGAAGGCAAGGCAACGCAGACAACAGCAAGCAAAGCAAAGCAGCCTGCAAAGCACGCATGGAGGCGCCAATCGCCCCTCATACACTCATACACAGACATGCGCATCATACCCGCACAAAGCGACGCATTTCGCATCGTCAGCATTGATGTTTCCAGATCGACACCAGCTGCCACGCCATGGACCAAGCAGTTGTCGACGCGTGTGCACAAGAATAACGCCTCTCCGGCGGCAATAACGTCGCATCCTAAGACGGGAGGCAGCCAGAGCTCCTCGGACGGCAGGCTGGTGGTGGTCCTCGGCCGACTGCCCCGGAAGGTAAGTTGCCTACAGTCGCACTCGACCGCAAGACCGCGGCTACCGTAGCTCCCAATATCTGGTAAGATCAACCGAAACGGCGCGTGAACAGACTGCACAATTTTGTTTCCAATCCGCGGATCTGTCGCAGATTCGTGCCTCCGGCTCCCCCCTGAACTCGCCTCCGGGCGGGTAGCCGCCCTCGACCTTTTTCCGTCGGCGCCAAGAACAAGGCAAGAGATGCGACGAAAAAGCATACCGTCGAGGCGCGGTGGCTTCGCTCCCGCTTGGCTCACTATGAAATCGCTATTGCATCGTGAACGGTATAAGTCGGCCTCGCCGCCGCCCGTGGCATCAGTGTGGTGAATTGCAAGGCCCTCACGTCCGAGGACCAGGCAGAGACAGAAATTGAGTGCCTGCCTGCTGCCCGGCATGAGAGGGCAGCGATCTTCCAGGGCTTGGCCACGGTCCCAGGACCCATGCACCAGACCCGTGGTGGACTGCCTACCCCGCGATGCGACTACTGCACGTCACGCTGGCGCTGGTGAAGGCTGCTGGTGAGGCTCAAGCCGACTTTCCCGTGTGCGGGCCGTCGCCAGCTGCGGCCAATCCAAAGGGTCGGTGCTGCTCAGCCACCGCACGACCTCGACGTCGTCATCTGCGTGCCGTGCATGATCTCGTAGAAGCGTTGCCTGCTCGACGAGATAACTCTGCTCTACGCGTCACGTTCGGCCCATGTACGACCGAAAGGCTGCGGGTGCCATCGTGCAGCACGTCATGACGCGTGAGATGAAGTCCATGCTGCTCAATTCAGATTGAGTCTACCTGTCTACAATCGCCTTTTTTCGACGTCTCTCTAGGTATCCATTACATCAAGGGTATGTAGAATCCACGTGCTCTATCGCACGGTAACCTCGACCTCCTGGCCCTCGAACGCCGGGAGCGAGGCCTCAATGTCCTTCCACTCCTTGGAGCCGTCGACGAGGCTCTGGATTGCCGCCACGATGGTGTCCTCGTCTGCGCGCACCTGCTTGGTCGAGTCGCGGTCGCGCAGCGTGACGGTGCTGTCCTTGACGGTCTGGAAGTCGATGGTGATGCCCAGCGGCGTGCCGAGCTCGTCGTTGCGGCTGTAGCGCTTGCCGATTGTCGCCGACGAGTCGTCCACGCGCGCCGAGATGCCCAGCTTGCGCAGCTTCTGCGAGATCTGCTTGATGAAGGGCCGGAACTGCTGGTTGGCCGAGAGGGGCACGATCAGGACCTTGGTCGGGGCGATCGTGGGGGGGAAGGAGAGGACCTGTGTCTGTTAGCCATGTCCATGTCGTGCTTGTAGTTCAACTTACACCGCGGGCCTCGTCGCCGCCGTCCGTCGCACGGTTCCAGTAGACGTGCTCAATGAGCGAGTAGAGGATGCGGCCGATACCGAAGGACGGCTCGATGACGTTGGGGGTGTACTCGCGGGTGTTCTCGGTGCGTTTCCTGAACTCGACCTTGACGAGGTCCTTGCTGATCTTGACCTTGCCGTCGGCGACGCCGGCGACCTCGAGCTCCAGCTCGCCGTTGCCGGTGAGCTGCTTGGCGAGCTTCTCGCGCTGCTCCTGCGTCGTGGCTAGGAGGGCGGCCTCGACGACGCGGCCGTCCTTCTTGAACTGCGGGCCGAACTTCTTCTTCTCGATCTCGATCTCCCACTCCTCGATGACGCGGGGCTCGTCGAGGCGCTGGCGCACCAGGAGGGGCGCGCCCGTCTTCTTAGCGTGCACCGACAGGTCGTAGGCGCTGCGGTCGGCACAGCCGACGCACTCGATCCAGCCGGACGAGGTGAGCAGCTCGGCGTCCCAGCAGTCGGCGGCGTAGTGGGCCATCTCGTTCGCCATGTGCTGGCGGAAGCGGACCTTGGACATGTCGACGCCGATCTTCTGCAGGAACAGGTGGATGCGGGCGATGAAGTAGCCGAGGGTCTCGTTGTCGACCACCTTCTCGCGCACGGCGTCGCCAACCTTCATCTTCTTGACCTCGGTCTTGCCGGCGAGCTGGGTGTGGCGGTCCAGCAGGGTGAGCTCGAGATCCTCGACCTCGGGGAAGCGGGAGTGCTTCTTGCCGCCCTCGGGGTCGACAAAGTGCTCGATCTCGGCCATGAGGAACTCGCGCACGCGCAGCAGGCCGGCACGCGGGGAGATCTCGTTGCGGTAGGAGCGGCCAATGGAGGCGGAGGCGAAGGGCATCTGCTCCATGTTGAAGGCCAGCAGCTTGGCGAAGTTGAGGAACTGGCCCTGGGCGGTCTCGGGGCGCAGGTAGCCGGGGGCGTTGCTGGAGGGGCCGATCTTGGTCTGGAACATGAGGTTGAAGGACACGGGCGGTGAGGGCTGCAGGCCGGTGGCCGGGTTGCGCAGGTCGTACTTCTTGATGAGCTCGCCGAGCTCCTCGCCGTTGTAGTTGTCGATCTTGGCCAGGACCTCGGTGTACTCCTGGACGACGGCGTCGTCGAGCTTGATGGCGTCGGCCTTGGCCTTTCTCTTCTTCTTCTTCTTCGGGTCGTCCTCCTCCTCGACCTTCTCGCCGCGGGCTTCCTTGTCACCCTTGAGGCGGGCCTCGAGCACGTCCTCGACGAAGTGGTCGGCGCGCAGGATGTCGCCGTTCTTGGGGTCCTTGCACATCCAGTCGGCGAACTTGTCGACGTGGCCGCTCGTCTTGAGCACCTCGTGCGGGGTCAGGACGGTGCAGTCGACCTCGAGCATGTCCTCCTCGAGGATGAAGTGCTTGCGCCACAGGTCGATGATGTTGGCCTGCAGGGCGCAGCCGGGCGGGCCGTAGTCGAACAGGCCGCCGACGCCGCCGTAGATCTCGAAGGCGGGAGTGTAGAAGAGGCGGCGCCGCAGCATGGCGTCCAGCGTCGGCCGGTCGAGGGGCTGACCCTTGAGGGTCGTCGCGGTGGTCGTCATGGTGGCGGTGGAACTCTGCCTGGGGACGGGGAACTCGGCTCGAGAGAGGTGACGAGAGGTGTTGAGGGTGCGGGTGCGTTGTTGGTGGGAGAGGGAAGAGGGCGAGGGGTAGTTCTGAAAGTGGGAATGGGAAAAAGCAGCCGGCCGAAGTACACAGAAGCTAGCTGGGGGACGAATTGAAGGGGATTGGCGTGCGATAGAGCGAAAGGGCTTCATCAACGGCGGTTTGGTGGGGTTAGAGAGCGTGAGTCATCAGGGCCGCGGCCTAGAGTCAGAGGACTGTAGGGCAAAGCAACGGGCGCGCAATGGGCAACCCAAGGGACAGCAGCTGTGTGTGCTCTCTGCTTGAAGGGGTATTTGCGTCGGTCGACAGTGACTCTTGCCATGTCGTCTGCCCTCTTTTCACCCCCCGGGGCTCTGATTGGCCCGCCAGAGCCCTGATCGCCAGCCCACCTCGACCTCAGCCCAGGTACCGGACGGACCCCTCCCGCCTGCAACGAAAAAAATGGCAGCGGAAAATTCAATTCGCCGAAGGGACCCCTGCCCCCGCGTGCCGGGGCCATTCGATGCATCTGCTGCAGGGATTGGTCGGTGCCCCGCCAAAATTTCTCCAATCTGATTTTCATCGAGAGGTGCTTTCAACTTTTTTGGCATTCGAGCTGCGTGCGACCGTGCTGCACCAACACAACTCAGACCGACCCAATTGAGCCCATATACCTACACACGCCACCATGGGCTTCTCCAAACCGGGCAAGTCCATTGGGGCTTCGCTCTCGACCAAGACGGGCAACAAGATGAAGCGCAAGGAGCTCTACGTGATGCAGAAGAAGGACAAGGACAAGGCACAGCGCGAGAAGCGCTTCCGCCGCAAGAAGGAGGAGGACAAGGACCCCGAGCTCAAGGCCGAGCGCCTCGCCCGTAACGTGCCCAAGACTCTCGACTCGAAGCGCGTGTGGGACGAGGTCGACGACGACAGCCTGGGCCTGCAGGTGGACGTCGAGAAGCTCAAGCGCCGGAGGATAGAGGCGGAGGAGGAGGCTCAGATCGCGGAGATTGCCCGCAAGATCGACGATGAAGAGGACGACGGCAACGACAACGACAGCATGTTGGCGTCCGACGACGACGAGGAAGAGGCCGAGCAGAAGAAGGAGGAGCGCGAGCGGAAACGCGAGGAGAAGAAGCGCGCGCGCAGAGACGACTCGACAGCGCCCTCGACGACCAGCACGAACCTCGACCTCACGCCGTCGTCCCTCGCCCTCAAGTTCCCCGCCCTCTTCACCGACACGCCGCCGCCGGTGCCCAAGATCCTCATCACCACGTCCCTCAATTCGACCCTGCACCATGAGGCCAACATCTTCCGCACCGTCTTCCCCAACGCCACCTACGTGCCGCGCTCCGCCCACCGCTACGGCCACAAGTACTCCCTGCGCGAGATCAGCCGCTTCGCCGCCAACCGCGACTACACGGCCGTCGTGCTACTCAAGGAGGACCAGAAGAAGCTCACCGGCATGAGCATCGTCCACCTGCCGGCCGGCCCCACCTTCACCTTCTCCATCACCAACTTCATGGAGGGCAAGAAGCTGCCAGGCCACGGCAACCCCACCAACCACTACCCGGAGCTGCTGCTCAACAACTTCAAGACGCCGCTCGGCCTGCTGACGGCCGCGCTCTTCCAGCGCCTGTTCCCGCCGCAGCCCGAGTTCGAGGGCCGCCAGGTGCTCACTGTGCACAACCAGCGCGACTACCTCTTCTGGCGCCGCCACCGTTACGTCTTCCGCGAGAAGCGCGAGACCGAGAAGAACATTGTCACCGCCGAGGGCAAGGAGATGAAGGGCGTCGAAGGCATCCGCGTCGGCCTGCAGGAGATCGGCCCCCGCTTCACGGCCAAGCTGCGCCGCGTCGACAAGGGCATCGGCCGCGCCGGCAGCGAGGGCGACGACGCGCAGCCGTGGGAGTGGAAGGCCAGGATGGAGAAGGACCGGAAGCGCTTCAACTTGTAGGTGGTCAGGGTCAAGGACGAAGCACTTCACCTTGTAGAGAATGGTGTCATACAGATGTTTTCAGGGACTACCTACCCATTTGGCGTTTTCTGCATTAGACTGTCACGAGGTTCATGTTGGGCGCATAAGTCTGGTCGTCATACAGTCATGGTTCAAAAGTTGTCGTAATTCCAATACCTCCGCAGGCATCAGGTCCATAGTCATGCAGTCATGGTAAAAAGTTTATTCTCATAATTCCAGTACCCTATCCGCGACGCCGAGCCATGAGTTGGTTTCACATAAGAGGTATCATCCATAGACCCTTTCTAATTCCGAGCCCAATCTACACAACGCCAGTATGACCAGTACCCCCAAATACGCCATGCAAACTGTTATATAGACAGACTGCGACTACTTGCCCTGCTGCTTCTGGTGCTGGATCATCACGATCGAGTAGCTGCCAAAGTTAGCCGTGTCCGGAACATATAGGGCACTACTTTACTCACCCGACAATGCCGCCAATGGCGATGAAGACGCCCAGCACCGACTTGTCGCCGATGGCGCGGCCGGAGACCATCCAGCCGAGGGCGACAATCGTGCACGTCTTGAGGTGGCCGACGACGGTGCTGGACACGGGGCCGGTCTGGGCAACGATAAAGAATTGGGAAATGTTGATGAGGGAGGCAAAGGCACCGGACTGCATTATTAGCACGAGCCTCACATCAGAATGACCACACTCACCATGGCAATCATGAGCCAGCGGTTGACCGGCACGTTCGTCCAGTCGGGGAAGGTGTCAACAAAAGGAATGACGTAGAGCAGCATGAACGAGGCAATGGGAGCCTGGTTGTACAGCAGCTGCATGCTCGACATCTGGAGCTTGCGGTGGTAGCTGGCGATCCAGACGGTGTAGAGCGACGACGCAAAGATGCCGGTAAACGCAAAAAAGACACCCATGGGCGACGTCGTCTTGACGCTGGCATCCTTGCCGGGCAGCGAGTCGTAGTACGACGTCATGCCGACGCCCAGGCAGGCGGGTACGAGGGCCATGATGGCGTTGCGGGGCAGCGTCGCCTTGTACAGGACGTAGTTCATCAGCGCGACGGTGGGCGTCAGCAGGATGCGGGCGATCTGATAGAAGGTGACGGACGAGAACGCCAGCGACAGGTTCGGCAGGATGACGTTCAGGCACATGGCGATGGACAGCGGCAGCAGGTCCTTGATCGAGGCGCGGCGCGGCGTAAAGTAGGCGAACATGGGGCGCGAGAGGGCGTACAGCGTCAAGAACGTCACCAGGAAGTGGAAACTCGCAAACGTGAGCTGGCACAGCTTCCACTGCGGGTCGGAGAAGATGGCCTTGTTCGTGAAGACCTGCGCGGGTTAGCATGTGCCTCCAGACCGGATTGACCAACTCACGATGCCGATAGTCGCCAGGGTGTTGACAACCATCCACACGATGGCCGAGGCGAAGCTGGACTTCTGCGGCTCCGGCTCCTTCTCGTTGGAGCTGGGCAGCAGCTTCTCGTCCTCCTGGCCCATCTCCTCCTCGTCCTGCGCCTTGAGGTTCTGCAGGCTGTCCTCCATCGGGTCCAACTTGGTCAGCTCGTGCAGGGTGGCGGCGTCGGTGGACGACGAGGCAAAGGAGCCCGCTCGTTCTGTTCGGCGGTCGTCGGACATTGTGGCTGAAGGTGTGTGTTGTGAAGCGGTACGGTACGTTGGGCGTGGTGTTGCGGATGTTGATGACCGGGGGTTGCGGGCCTTTTCAGTGCACCATGGGCAGATGGTAAGGGAGTTCGGGCGACGGCTGGAACGTAGCAAAGGGAGGAACCGCGTTTGTCAGATTCCGGTGGGCGAGCCGCGGAATTGACGGGGAGAGTCGACGGGAGCAGATATACTACGCAGCAACGACTTTTATGGGAGCTCCGAGGCGTTCACTTGCGTGGTCTCGGCCGTCGAGTCGCACGCACCCCGGGCTGAAAACGGCAGGGGCAGGGGTGCGACAGTGGGAGGGCGGCGTAGGTACCAGTGATACCCTCCTAGCTTGCCTATTCAGTAGGGACTATACTACGCAGTAAGTAGTGTACCTACGGCAGACGCTATGTAGGGCAGGGAAAGCGCGGGTACCGACATGGGAGACAGGGACTTGGCACGCACATCAAGCACCAAAGCCCCCAAGCAGCGACAGGACCCCTCCGTCGAGGCCGTCGCCAGCGCGGGCAGCCACTAACAGCAGCCGTCCGGCACCCGGGATCCGTCTGCGCTGGGCCCTGCCTGCCCTGTGTATCATGCCCTGTACTGCCTGTGCCGTGGGCCGGACTCGGGTCGGCTGGTCCGTTTCCCTGGGTTTGGGGAGTTGAGTTGGTTGGGGGCAGAAAGATCGTGGGCGGGCTTGGCTTCGACTTCAAGGACATGCGGGTGAGATAGCCGATTCAGATCACCAACACAGCTGGTGAGGAACTAGTCGACAGAATGGCTCAACCCGACCCAACTGACAGCTGGCCACTGATCTTGACGACACACCAGACTTGTTTATCCATGGCGTCTTCCACAAAACAAGTCCCAGTTGCATCTCTCGGCTAGCGCCAAGCCACGTACCTTTCGCGGCCTCCGCCCCGCTCTAGCCCAATCACGCTCGACGGCGCATCTGCAAGTCTCTTTTCTCCCATCAAATCTGCAACACACAGATGGCACTCGTCGCCTGGTACGTCGTAAGCGCAAGACACCGTCCGTCAATGTCGCCGTCTCGTCTAGTCTCGGGCGCCTCAGGACCGCAGGGCAATATACGAGGCCAGCCCATCGCTGCTCTCCTGAAGATCGACGAACGCAGCCTCGCAGCGTCTGCCACGCCTGAACGGGCTGCTCCATTCGCAATGCGCAACTACGGTCAGCCCGATGGGCGCCCAACTCCCGGCCGCTCAACTCTGATGGTCTTTGCTCGCTTTCGCAGCCTCCGCGAACCTTTTGTGATCTGATCCAATATAGGCACGCGTCGCATTGTGGACCGTGGATTCGGCCTTGACACAGGAGTGGATTCGGCCTTGACACAGGAGTGGTTTCGACGAGCCAACCAGGCATCGCGGGCTGGGATGCGGCTGCTGGACCGCGCCGTATTCCTGGGTGCTCGGTACTGTCGGGCTGGACGTTCCCATCCGGCCCAAGGCTCCCACGCCGGATAGAGTTTGACAGCACAATTAACGCCTATATTGGAAGGTTTGCTCCCTGAGACATGGAATATCCAGAACACTGTGAAGCCAAGCCACGCCAAGCGGGTTACTTCGAGCCTCAGTCCCTGCGTCTCTCGATGTCTCTCGAGTGAGCAATGTCTTGGACACGTCGTACTCGTTCAGCGGCGTACAGGTGGCCGATGTGCTGCTCGCCGTTTGGCCAGCTAGCCGTTGGCAACCTGGGTCTAGAACGGGTGAGTTCAAACGGAGACGTAAAGTCAGCACCGGCTGAAGTGAAGTGGCAACAGAATCGAATCGACCAAGTCTTGATCCATGATCGCCTGTGCCCCTGCGCCAATTTCATCTGAAGACGCAAGCATGCACGCCCGCGTTGCTGGGAAGACTTGATGGCTTGACGCTCCCTTGGTGGCCAAATTTAGCTTCCCTCGACTCGACTGCAGGTCAGGGCTGGGGGCCCCCTTCTCCTCCGCCGGCAATCACTCGTCGGATCATCAGGTGCATATCCCTCGTGACGAACATGTCAGTGGTTGCGTGGAATCTGGCTACCGTTCGCTCCGTGCTCGACGGGATAGGCCAATGTTTGCCTCTCCCTCCGATGATTCATCTTGGAGCGTTTCAGCATTCCCCGGACCACAAGGCTATCTGGCGTGGTCCAATCTGCGGTATGGAGAGGAGGGCGTGATCGAGCACCACATTCTTGCGCGCAATCCCCCCACATGGACTGCAAGCCACAGAGACGCGCACCGCTTCCCCAGTCTTGACGACGCGCGCCGGAGCTGGAGATGCCTCTGCCCATCACGCTACACGAAGGAGCCGGGCGAGTGGGAGTCGGGCTAGCAGACCCGGTCGTCTTGTATGTCTGGCCGTGACCGTCTGGCGGCTGCTCATCAGCTGTTCCGCCGTCCTTGGCTCTGTGGCGTCCGTCACGGGCCGCTCACGAACAGGTCCAGACGGGAAACATCCTTCGTGTCTTGCGGGCTCGGACGCATGGTTCGCTGGCCGGACGTACGAGTCTGACAGACAGGTGCTGGTGGCTTGGCGAGGCCGCAAAGTCGCAGCATCGATCTATCTGAAGATTAGCATATTGGACATCCATCATTCCATCATTGACGCCCCTGACTTGGTGTTGCCATTCCCGCTTCTCCCTGCAGCGGTGACCGAATGTAACTTTTCCGAGGCTTAAGTCAACGCAGGCCGCGGCCTCCCTTTCGGAGCAAAAGGAAGGCGGGTGTCAACACGAACTAGCTGCCGGCGCAGGCGTTGGGCGACTGCGACATTCCGGCTGAGGCCAGCTGAGACCATTGCAGGTCCTGCGCTAGCTGAACTCTGAGCGACTCCTCGTGGCCGGCCGAACACCGTGATCCCGTCGAAAGCGTGTCGGGACGTACGTAGTCGTTCTCCCTAGCTTCCATTAGCTTGCGCGGAAGAAGGGGACCCATTCCACTGGGAGTCTCGGTTAGATTGGGGTAGCATCTGTCAGGCGAGCGGCATCCAAGATAGAGAGCGGCTCCGGGCGATGGTGAGAGGGTAAGGGTCCGGGTACCGACGAGTGTGGTAGGTACTGGTGGAGACCCTGATGGGCATTCAGTCATTGGGGGAGGAAAGATACGTACATCGGCAGTCTGGCCCCCGGCTGCGCTGCACGCATCAGGCAGGACGTCCAGGTCGCCAGGTGTATCGCGATTAATTACATCAACAATGTGGTCCCTGGCGAGGTTTGACGTGCGCAGTACCACCGTCAGTGTCCACGGCATACGCAGCACGCACGCTAGCGCACATCGCTATCTGTCGTCGTCTCCAAGCCATGGGCGATATGACGGTGACATGGACATGGTGACATGGAAATATTATCGCCGTGGTGATATGCTCCTGTCGCTGAATTTCATCTTATTTTGGGACCAAGTGAGGGGTCGCAATCTGCGCATGCTATGAATATGTACGCTGTAGTACTCCAGTGCACCCTGTGCTGGTGGCCTTCCAAGTGGCCCCGGGCTGGCCCCAGTTCGCAGCGCGGGCGGGCAAAAGCAACCAATGCTGAAGCTGAGAAGTCCCTCAGAAACACAGCGAGCGTCATGTTTCAAGTGGTTGCTTCCCAGCCAAGACCCTCTCAGAACCCACCCCACCATCCACCGCCCGCCAAGTGAACCAGAACAGAACCTACACAACCTACGTAGGTACAGCATTACGCCGTGCAGCGCTGCCAACCTGGACGTCGAAGGCACCCACCTCCCCGGCCAGATCGTGCCGCTGCATAGTAACTCTGCCCCAGCGTGTCGGCGCTCACAGCAGTTCAGTCCAGTCCAGCCCAGCCCAGCCAGTACTTTACTACCTTACCTGTACGGGTACCTCGCTACTATTTCCTGCGCCCAACTGGAGCTGTCGCGAATGTAGCCGCAGTCGTAATCGCAAGGAAGCCACCCAGTCGATGCCGCGACGCTCAGCGTGTACTGCCCAGCGGCCTCTGCTGTATCCAACAACCCGTTCGCCTCACCGGGAGACGGCCGGCTCGCTGCCCAGTACCTCTGCCAGCCCGCGCCGGTACTTGCGCGCTCTATCCATGACTACCCGAGCTGTACCTGGCCTGCCAACTCCCCAGTCCAGCTTACGCCAATCATCGCGGCCCTTGCTGATCTGTCCACCGACCGAATCACCGCGCCGTGCCTCTTACACACCATCCGCCTGCAGAGCATCCGTACCTACCGACGCCGTACCTGCGTGCTTTATGCGGCCTGCCGATTCGATCTGAACTCGACCTGTCAGTGCCACAGCTTTAAAGGTGGCAGGCGTCCGGTCTCGCCCTGATTGCCCGCCGATCTCTGCCTGCATCCTCAGACCAGACACGACTGACGACAGCAAATCGCAGGAATCCTCCTCGTCTTCCTTCATATCTTTCTGTCCGCCCTGCGCTGCGGGTCGGGCCTACGAAGTAACCTGCCATCTGCTGAGGTCAGCCGGCAGTGCACCTTCCTCGTCGACTCCCTTGCCTCAGCGCGACTCGTTGGTGTGAGACAGGCCGGGCACAGATCGCCCATGGCCTCGCTCTAGACGTGATAGGGATATCCCATACCTGAGGTGAGATTAATCCTCCGACATGAGCCTGTCTTGCCCTGGCCATCTGCTGAAAGTGATTAGGACCTCCTCTCCCTTGGAAGGGCTGCCACTTGTACTCCGTATCGCCCGAACTGACTCGCTATCTCCCGCGAACCTCAAACTCTCTTGAGCTCCCAATCCTCCGGCTGCTCTTTCTCCTCTCTCTGAACAGTCACCAGCGCGCGCAGCAGCAGCAAGATATCGCCAGCCGCCAAAATGACGCAACTCAACGGACAGAACCGGTCAGCCAGTAAGTGAGCCGCGCCGCGCCAAGCATCACCAGCTGACTCCCGCAGCCTACAGCAATGGCCACCACAGGTTCTTTCAGGACGTCGGTGTGTGGAAGGAGGCTCCCGTGCTGAAGGGAACCACCAAGTTCGAGCCTCTGCCCGACGTCAAGAACATCATGATCACGGGAGGTGCCGGCTTCATGTAAGTCGGTCGGTCCTGGCGCTGGCCGATGAGAGACTAACACATCCAGCGCGTGTTGGCTGGTCCGCCACCTCACGCTCACGTACCCGGAGCACTACAACATCGTCTCGTTCGACAAGCTGGACTACTGCTCGTCGCTCAACAACACGCGCGTGCTGAACGAAAAGTCCAACTTCACCTTCGTCCACGGCGACATCACTAACCCCACCGAGGTCGTCAACTGCCTGAAGCGGTACAACATCGATACCATCTTCCACTTCGCGGCGCAGTCGCACGTCGACCTAAGCTTCGGCAACTCGTACGGCTTCACGCACACCAACGTGTACGGCACCCACGTGCTGCTGGAGAGCGCCAAGAGCGTCAACATCAAGCGCTTCATCCACATCTCGACGGACGAGGTCTACGGCGAGGTTAACGACGATGACGACGACCTCCTCGAGACGAGCATCCTCGCGCCCACCAACCCGTATGCCGCCAGCAAGGCCGCCGCCGAGATGCTGGTGCAGTCGTATCAGAAGAGCTTCAAGCTGCCCGTCATCATCGTGCGCAGCAACAACGTCTACGGGCCGCACCAGTTCCCCGAGAGTGAGTCCGACTGAGACCTGAGACCTGGAACTTGCTGACTCCGCAGAAATCATCCCCAAGTTCACCTGTCTGCTGAACCGGCAGCAGCCCGTCGTCCTCCACGGCGACGGAAGCCCCACTCGGCGGTACCTGTTCGCCGGCGACGCGGCCGATGCTTTCGACACCATCCTGCACAAGGGCCAGATGGGCCAGATCTACAACGTCGGCTCGTACGACGAGATCTCTAACATCGACCTCTGCGGGCATCTGCTCAAGGAGATGGGCATCCCAAACGAGAGCAAGGAGCAGTTCAGGAGTTGGGTCAAGTACACGCACGACCGCCCGTTCAACGACCACCGCTACGCCGTCGACGGCACCAAGCTGCGGCAGCTCGGCTGGGACCAGAAGACCAGCTTCGCCGAGGGCCTGCGCATCACGGTCAACTGGTACCGCCAGTTCGGCGAGGAGTGGTGGGGTGACATCAGCCAGGTGCTCACGCCGTTCCCCATCGTGCAGGGCCTCGACGTGTCGGGCGACCAGGAGCCCGTCGTCGACTCGCCGCCCACGCCCGAGTCGAAGAAGAGGAAGACGACCAGCGGGGTCAACGGCAACAGCAACGGCCACGCCGTCAGCGCGTAGTCATGAGCCCGGTATCCACGCGCACGAGGGTACGATACCATCCATTTTGATGTAAATTAGACGACGCCTGGGACTGGCACGAGGTTTGCATTTGCAATATGCAGGTGATTCGGCGCTGGACGGAGGCACACGGTACACACGGAGTTAGATTGAGTGAATAGCCGGCAATGGAAACATGAATTCAACCGATGCTGCACTCGTGGGCTGTTACCGGCCATGGAGCGTCTCCTGATCGGCCAAGGGATGTGGCGAGCCGCTGACGGTTCGTCCGACACGAAGCGGCTCAATCTGACGTCTGGTGCAACGTGACGCGCTGCTGCTGGTCAGAACGTTAACAAAGAGTTTGATGAGCCAAGGCCGGATCGTCTGGCAGCGATGACTTCATGGCAGGCCGTGCAGATGCGGATCTGGCCGCTGCGAACCCCTAAGTGGCCGTGACCAGGATGGTAAGCGAGTGTCGTCGGGACGTCGTCTGTCTCGCGAACCGAGGCGCGATATTAACAATCATCCCACCTGCAGCAGCACCGTTTGGCGTGCGGACGTACGGATGAGAGGTTGCATCAACGGCATCGAGCAGGCCTTGATTTGATCAACCGCAACACCCTGCCGCTTGGCTTGAGTTTGTGCTACCAGTGAGCGCATCGCTGTGCCACGCGGAGACTTTCCCTTGTGTGTGTGTGTGTGTGTGGTCATGTTTTCTTTCGAGGCGGCCAGATCACGTTGCCCTCGCGCGAATCCAGGCCGGGCCCCGGCTGTGCGTCCCGACCCCTCGCCGGCTCGCCCCCTCCATTTCGATTTCGCGCATCAGGCTTGCTTTTTCCCCCGTGGCTGCGTCGTCGATTGCGGGCGGTAATTCGCTTCGTTTTGGGAACCACGCAGACGGGTCGCGCGGTCGGCCGCACTGGGCGGAGGCGGAGGGACTCGCTCTTTTGTAATGCTGTTGCGCCTGCTGTTGTTCCCTGGTCGTGGTGATCCATCCGTCGCTGATGCGCATAGCCCAATCGTCGATTCACGGAAGCCCTCAACTCAGGGATCTTGAACTCGAGGCATCGGGCTCACGTCCGTGTCCCCGGGCCGGTGCTTGGTGCCCGGCGGTGCCCAGCAAGGCATTCTGCAGCGGCGTGGACGGCGCACAGCCATTGTGATGGATTACTCCGTACCCTGGCTGGTGAATGTGATTAGCCCTCAGCAGATGGCCCCGATGCTGACTGGGTTGGGTTTGCTGGAGCTGCTGGGCCTTGGGACTGGGCAGGCGGGGGACCCGGAGGCCCACATGCGGACCCAGCCACCCCGCCAACCGGACCAACCAGAGATTAAGAGAAAGCGGGGCAGAGGGACCGGGGAGAAGACTTCTGGGCTCTGGGGCCTTGGGCCTGCTTCGCGTTCGCAGAACAGGACCAGACCTGCACCTGCAGAGCAATCATACCTCGCCTCGCAGGCCCCGTCCCCTTAGGACGCCGTCTATCGACATGGCTGCTCATTTCTGGGCTTGCGCTGCAGCCTCCCATTCACACACTCTCTCTTCAGGAGTACTACTCTGCAGTACGTGCATCCTCGCCCTGGCCAACGCTCTCTGCTGAGCCAGTCGGACTCTTGCTACAGGCCGACGATCTCCACGGCACCCACGGCCTCTGCCGCCGTCGCCGTCCACTGTCACGGCTCACGTCCCACGAGTCCACGGCCCTTGGTCCACGTCCTCGTCCAACAGCCAAAAGCCAAAAAGCCAAAAGAGACCCTTGAACGCCTCGCTCCACCCAACCCATCGCCGTTCCCACGCCCATCCCGGCACCTGTCAGGATCCTGCGTGCTGCACTGGCCACCGTCACCACACTAGGACGCTGCCCCGGAGCAGCCATTCCTCTTCAGTTCTGATCCTAGCCGACTGACAAGTCGTCGCCTGACTGCCCTCAAAACGTCCCGAATCGCTCCCGCCCGCGATCTCTTTCTTTTCGTATTCTCCCGCTCTGCCGCACCTGTGCTCATCGTCTCCTCGCCGCATCGCAACACCACTCCTCGCTGCTTCGCTGGTGTGACGCCCCCATCGCCCGACCGACGACGGCCAGATTCGTAATCCTTATATCCGCACACAGCAATTCGAAATCGCCTGGGTCGAACCCACCCGCCCCTTATTGCAATTACGGCGCAGCTTAGGGCACCAAAGCCGACGCTTCGTCCGACCTTCCGCTCTCGCCCCCTCCGTCCCCCGCGGGCCATGGCATGACGTTCCGGGGCCGCCGACACTTTCGACTGCGATAGGACCTCGACCTGCGGGTGGCACAGACACACGGGTAACGGCCGCCGCCCATGGCCAAGAAGCGGCGCACCAAGAAGAGGAAGGGAACCAGAACACGACAAGACCCCGCCCAGGGCGCTTCGTCCAGCATGTCGACCACGGACGAGCTCGCCTCCCACTCGAGCGACGGCCTGTCCAGCTGCTTGCGCGAGAGCGAGAGCGCCGCCACCGAGATGACGAGCGTCATGAGCGAGGAGACGTCCCAGGGCGTGCTCGAGGCCGACGACGACTGGAACTCGCAGGAGGACGACGACGAGATGGGGGCCGACGACGATGACCTGTCCGTGTTTGCGCCCAGCCACTACCCCCGCCCGAGCGAGTCGCACCGCACCGAGATGCCCTACCTGACGTCGCCGAACCACCAGGACATGTGAGTATGAGTTGCAGTGTGTTGGGCCCCGGCTGACCAGATGCAGGTCGTCGACGAGATCGTTCATGGAGCGGGAGCTGGACTACATGTGGGAGAACGGCCGTAGGTACTGCGGCCCGCACTATCACCTCCCCAACGACGAGTGGGAGATGTGCCGCATGTCCCTCATCCACCGCGTCTACCTGCACGTCTTTGACGGCGAGCTGAGCACCGTGCCGCTGGAGAACCCGCAGAGGATACTGGACATTGGCACGGGCATCGGCGAGTGGGCGATTGGCATGGCTGATGAGTTCCCTAACTGCGAGGTCATCGGCACTGATATTTCCGCCATCGCGCCCACGTCAATACCAATGAACTGCTTCTTCGAGGTCGACGACGCCGAGCTGGAGTGGGAGCGCGAGCTCGACTCGTTCGACCTCGTGCACTTCCGCCACATGATGGCCGCCTTCACTGACTGGAACTTTATCTACCGGGAGGCCTTCAAGGTCATCCGACCCGGCGGCTGGATCGAGCTGCTGGAGTGGGACGACCAGCAGGGCTTCAAGAAGTTCCTGTCCGAGTTCCCGCCCACGTCCGAGATCCACGAGCTGTCGCGGGACCTGGCCATCGCCGGCACCAAGGCGGGGCGCGCGCGCGGCGTCGCGCACATGAACCCGAAGCTGCTGACGGACGCCGGCTTCACAGACATCAAGCTGACGGAGCACATGATCCCTATTAACGTCGAGGCGAGCGAGGGCAAGCTGTGGCTGATTGCCTGCATCGACGGGCTCGAGGCCGAGTGCCTGCGGCCGCTGACCCAGTACATGGGCTGGGAGCCGGAGCGGGTCAAGACGGCGTGCCACAACGTCGCCAAGGAGATGGCGCGACTGGCGAGGGACCCGGTAAAGTCCCACGGGCTCATCATCAAGGCCCGCGTGCTGGTTGGAAGGAAGCCGACGAGTCCACAGAGCGTCGCGGTGCCAAGGGCGCTGCAGCGGCCGATTGACGAGGCCGACGAGACGGACGACACGGCGAGGGAAGACAACACCCAGACCCGGAGCGAAGAGAAGGCGCCGGAGAGACTGGAGGCGGACAGTCAACAGTGAGGCGGTTTGGTGGTAATTCTCTCGAGTGACGAACAACTCGCAGAGCACGATATTTTGATGTCTGCATATATCGCACTTCATACCGGCGGATGGTGGCCGGTCTAGCGATCCATCTAGCATTTTTACATATTATTCCCGGGTTCAGGCGGCTCAAAAGCATCACGGCGGTCAACTGGCACTTGTCGGGCGGGTTTCATGAGCCAGGCAACATGGGCCCGATCATGTAGTCTAGTATTAATGAACACTCGTCCGATCTAAATCAATTGTCATCAATTGTCATGTGTGAAATGTGACGGCGAGGGCGGCATACTTACTGGGGAGGCGGCATGAGTGAGGCGTGAGCTCGAGCTGCAAGCGGTACGTACCGGAGCTCCAGGTTGCACGCGGTACACGGTGCAGTGGGGCCGAAGCTCCAGTGTCCCTACGCAGTACAGTGTTGGTGTATGCCTATGTCATCCCCCAGCAAACAACCGATCAACACTAGCCTCCGACTGTGCACCCAGGCACTCGCCAGCACGACGACCGACGACGATGCCTGCATGACCTCGCCCACACACCATGGCCCTCAATCCGTCCGACGGCTTCGCCGCCGGCAACGGGGTGCTCGACCTGGACGACACCGCGTTGCCCATGTTCATCGTCGAGCGAGTCCAGCTGCAGTTCTCCATCGCCGCCGACTTCGTCGCCGCCCAGGTCGCCAACAACGTGCTCGTCCTGGCCCTCTCGAACGGGCGCATTCTGCGCATCGACCTCAACCGGCCTGAGGACATTGACGGTTGGTCTCTCCCCGCTGATCGAAGACCCAGCAGCAGCTGACCGCCCAGACATCGACCTCCCCAAGAAACCAACAGAAATCGGCGTCATCCGCCGCATGTTCCTCGACCCGACGGCCTCGCACCTCCTCATCTGCACGGCGCTCGGCGAGAACTACTACCTCCACTCCCAGCACAAGCACCCCCGCCCGCTCGCCCGCCTCCGCGGCGTCTCGATCGAGAGCGTCGCCTGGAACCCCTCGCTGCCGACCGCCTCGACCCGCGAGATCTTGCTGGGCGCCTCCGACGGCAGCATCTCCGAGGCCTTCATCGAGACGACCTCGGAGTTTTACAAGAAAGATATCAAGCTCAAGCACCTGCAAACCCTGCCCGATGGGCCGATCACCGGCCTGTGGGCGGAGACGCTGCGCGGCCGCCCGGACACGCGGCGGGTGCTGATTGCGACGCAGAGCCGCCTGCTGGACCTCGTGGGCAAGGTCGGCAGCGGCCACGACAGCGGCGGCTCCATCTACACGAAGCTCTTCGAGAGCGAGCGGCCGACGGTCCACGAGGAGCCACGGCCGTCCGCCGCCGCCGCGTCGTCGCTGGTCGTCTCGCCCGACCCGCCCAGCCAGAACCCGTACGAGGACGAGGCGCACGAGCGGGCCTACGCGTGGCTGTCGGCGCAGGGAGTCTTCCACGGTCAGCTCGCCGGTGCGGGCAGCAGGATCTTTGGCGAGTCGAGCATGCTGTCGCGCGCGCAGCTGGGCTCGTCCGACGGGCCAGGCAGACGCAACACGACGGCGGAGTTCATCGAGGCTATTGCACTGACGCAGTGGCACATTGTCAGCCTGATTGGCGGCCGCGTGGTCGCCGCGAACCGCCTGACCGGGGAGGTGGTGTACGACCAGACGGTTCTGGAGCCTGGGCAGAAGGCTGTCAGCTTGTGCGTCGACCTGCAGAAGAACACGTTCTGGCTGTTCACCGGCCAGGAGATCTTCGAGGTGGTCGTCAACGATGAGGCCCGCAACATCTGGCAGATTATGATGAAGCTGCAGCAGTTCGACGGGGCGCTGCAGCACGCCAAGACGCCGATCCAGCGCGAGACGGTGGCCACCTCGTACGGCGACTACCTTGTCAAGAAGCGGCAGTTCACGGACGCGGCCGTGGTGTACGGGCGCAGCAACAAGCCGTTCGAGGAGGTGGCGCTCACGTTCATCGACAACGCGGAGCCCGACGCGCTGCGGCAGTACCTGCTGGCCAAGCTGGGCACGCTGAAGAAGACGGCGGTCATGCAGCGCATCATGATCGCTAGCTGGCTGGTGGAGATCTTCATGGCGAAGCTCAACTCGCTCGACGACACCATCATCACGCAGGCCGAGCTGGCGGACGGCCTCAACCCGGCGCAGTCCAAGGAGCAGCTGCGGGCGGTGCAGCGCGAGTTCCAGGACTTTGTCAACCGCTACAAGTCGGACCTCGACCAGCGGACGGTGTACGACGTCATCAGCAGCCACGGCCGCGAGCAGGAGCTGCTGCACTTTGCCAATGCTGTTAATGACTACAACTACGTGCTGTCGTACTGGGTGCAGCGCGAGCGGTGGCCGGAGGTGCTTGCGGTGTTGAAGAAGCAGACGGACCCGGAGGTCTTCTACCGGTACAGCACGGTGCTTATGACGCACGTCGCGGCGGACCTCGTCGAGATCCTCATGCGGCACGCCGACCTGAAGCCGCAGAAGCTCATCCCCGCGCTGCTCGAGTACAACCGCAGCTTCGAGGGCACGCTGCTGCAGAACCAGGCCATCCGCTACCTGCAGTACGTCATCATCCAGCTCAAGTCCAGGGACTCGGCGGTGCACAACACGCTCGTCTCCATCTACGCGAGCCACGCCAACAAGGACGAGGCCGGCCTGTTGGCGTACCTCGAGTCGCAGGGCACCGAGCCCAACTATGACCCCGACTTTGCGCTGCGGCTGTGCATCCAGCACCACCGCACGCTGTCGTGCGTGCACATCTACACCAGCATGCGCCAGTACCTGCAGGCCGTCGACCTCGCGCTGTCGCACAACGAGGTCGAGCTGGCGTCGGTGATTGCGGACCGGCCGATGAACGAGCCGGCGCTGCGCAAGAAGCTGTGGCTCGCGGTGGCGCGCAAGGTGATTTCCAAGTCGAACGGCATCAAGACGGCCATCGACTTTCTGAAGCGCTGCGACCTGCTCAAGATCGAGGACCTCATCCCGTTCTTCCCTGACTTTGTGGTCATTGACGACTTTAAAGAGGAGATTTGCACGGCGCTGGAGGACTACAGCCGCAGCATCGACTCGCTGAAGAAGGAGATGGACGAGTCGTCGCAGACGGCAACCAACATCAAGATCGACATTGCCGCGCTGGACCACCGCTACGCCATCGTCGAGCCGGGCGAGAAGTGCTACGTGTGCGGGCTGCCGCTGCTGAGTCGTCAGTTCTTTGTGTTTCCCTGCCAGCACTCGTTCCACTCGGACTGCCTGGGCAAGCGAGTGCTGGAGCAGGCCGGCGTCGGCACGGGCAAGCGGATCAGGGAGCTGCAGGTTCAGATCAGCAAGGGCCTGGTCAGCGGGGCCAAGCGGGAGGCGATGATTACAGAGCTGGACTCGCTGGTGGCGTCTGCATGGTGAGTACTGGGACTATCTTGTGATGAAGATGCGCTAACAATCACAGCATCCTCTGCAGCGAGTTCGCCATCAAGAGGATTATTGAGCCGTTTGTGACGCCGCAGGACAACCTCAACGAGTGGAAGATTTAGTAGATGTACATATGTATGAGCTCCGTGGCTCCGGCGTTAATTCAATGTTACCCATGACTTGTCTATTACTTGCACCGTCTGCGTTCCGTTGCCCTGCATTGATACATGACCACTCTCGATCCCTAAGAGCACTTGGTAACATTCGGACCGTCCGACAACGACACCATCATGATAGAGATGATAGTGCCGTACAGGCCCAGCACCTCGGCGAAGATGAGGATGAGGACCATACCGGTGTACAGGCGGGGCTGCTGGGTGCTCGCCCTCACCCCCGCGTCCCCCACGATGCCGACGGCGAAGCCCGCCGCGAGCCCGCACAGGCCGACGCTGATGCCGGCGCCGAACAGCATGAAGCCCGAGTGCAGGGCCATCTTGTCGCTGTTGAGCTTACCGGAGATGACGACGGCGACGACCAGGCCGTAGATGGACAGGATCTGGGCCATGATGGCGCAGAGGGTGTTCTGCATCAGGCGCTCGGGGCGGAGGATGCCGCTGGAGAAGATGGCGCCGGAGGACTTGGCCGTGCCGTAGGAGGCGCCGAAGACGGTGAAGACGATGGAGACGGCGCAGCCCATGGCGCCGAAGAAGGACTGGCCGGATGAGCACGCCGGGTGAGCACGGCCGTCAGGGCCGGAGTGGGGGACTTGCCGAGTAGGCCGGGCTGCGAGGTTAGCGGGGTCGGGACGGGTGAGACGGGGCTGCGTACCAGCGATCCATGTTTACGTATTCGAGGTCCATCTTGATGAGACGGGCTATTCGGCGATGGTCACAGGGTTTCACGGTTTGCAGAGGCAGAGTGTTGAGTAGGCATGAGAAGAGTGCTCCCAGGCCGCATCTCACGTCACATCCTTTATATCTATGGCTTTACGAGGGCTGTCGGTTTGTGGCACAGAGCTGGCTGCCTAGCTGTACGTCACGTCTGGTATGTGTATTTCAGCGAGGATTGGTGGCGGCCGCCAGCCAAGAGAGCGTGCTTGGCTCTAGCAACAGCATGGCTGCGGCGCAATCGAAGCCCGAATCTTATCTGGACGCCAACTTCAGCCGTCGGGCGAGACGTGTGGCACCAGGCAGGCACATAATCGCGGTGGTGATTGGTTCATGTCGACGACGACGAGCTGCAGTCAGGAACTGCCTCATTCGGCAGCATCCGGTCGGGAGCGGACGAAGATAATCCGACTGACGGGCCGAGACAGTAAATCCGGGCCTGTCCACGTGACTTCGACAGCGCACGGGCCAAGGGGAAAGGGGAACTCCCGTTGCCCAAAGCACACACCCCTTTCTGGCGATCTAATGCAGGCGACGACTGGGGCGGGAAACAAAACGGCGGGCGAGTCAGGGGCGGCGGGCAGCAGGCCGAGGCATGCTTAATCGGGCGTTATGATCTGCCGCCTCTGCGCAAAAGTAGGTGTCAGGCGGTTGCCACCGTGAGTTTAATGATATCCTTCTTTCGTGCACCTGCCCGGTCGACCCCGACTTCAATCAAAATACGACGCCGACACGAGAGCAGACGGGGCAGGCGACCAGCCAAGGCCGGGCGCCTCGTCATCACAGCCCACTGGCAGCGCTGCGTCCTCGGCGAGCCCTTCTCTAGCGCCGGGACCTGGGGGAGCGCGGACGCGCCACATCCCGGCCGTCGGATCTCGGCATCGCGGGATGGGGTCGGCGAAGGTAAATTGAGTGGGTGACGAGGTGCATGGTGTTGCTGCCGTAGTCTTTTTTTCGCGCTTCTTGCGTCTGCTCCGCGTGGTCTGCTCGTTGGACTGACATCTGTGGCGACGTCGGGTCTCTCGGCCTGCGAATGCCCTCACCATTGCGCAATCCGGGGTCGAGGTGCGACGGTCCCCGACGTCCGGACGCGAACGGGATCTGCACAGCCATCCGAGTGACGCTGAGCGGCTCCGGCGGCATCGGGCGAGTGTTGTGTTGGTGAGGAGTGTCGGGTGTCACGTATTTTAAATGGTGTTACATTGCTGTCGTCGTCGTCGTCGACGACGTCGACTAGCTCCTTCAGACGCTGCTAGTGCGAGGACGACGTGCCGGATCTGCGTCGGAGTTTACGCAGTAGGAGGTAGTAGTGGTATACTGCGTAGGTCAGCAGCCTCTGGCCAGTCAATCGAGGTTGCTTCCTTCGGTGTCGTTGGTTCCAGAGATGTCTGATGTTCCCGCGTAGCCGTGTCAGATGTTGGCGCCCCCCCGTGCGTCTCGTTTCACCATCCCTGTCAGCTGCACCGCACCGCCCGCACAACCGACGACGACGGCAGCCGCCAGTGAGCCTCGGTGAGCACAGCGAGTGCCTTGGGCACCCGACAGGGCCTGGGCAGAGCGCAGAATAGAAGCAACGAGGCCTGCAGCTGCAGCAGTGACCGCTGGCACGGCCACGCGTCTGCTCCGCCTGACAGCGCACTACATAGTACCGCAGTGCTGAGTACAGTGGTGCTGCGGTGCAGGCGTCCCCGGCTTGCTTCGAGAAGGCTGTCCCCGGGGTCGTCCCAGCTGGGCTCGTTGGCCTTCCCCTGCGTCGTCCACTCAGGCACTTGCAGTGGGCAGCACTTGCACCATTCGCTGCTGCGTCCGGCCTGCGTCCCGTCTCTCATTGGCTGCACCAGCCAGCACGCATGGCCTCGTGGACGCGTTCGCTCAGTCTCCTCTCAGTCTCCTCTCCTTGGGCTCCGGGCTCTCAGTCTCTGCAAAGACACCACCCACACAGCCCCGGACCCTGCCCGTCCAACGCCCCGCCCAGCATGACGACGAAGGGCGAGTCTGCGACTGGGTGAGACCTTTTCGCCAGCCTGCTGCGCTTGGCAGTGTCAGCTCCCGCCTTGTCGCATGGCCCGCGCTGTGGCTAGGAATAGAACACCCCGAATTTGACTTTGATACAAAGCGGAAGTGCATCTCATCTCGACCAGCACTCACTCCTCTTGGCTCATCGTTCTGCCTGTACTTGTGCTTCGCTGACCTTACTCATCACTCACTGTACGCGAGTCGCGACTGTAAAATCCCCGGATCGCCGGATTCCCCCTCGTTAGTTGCAGTCCTTCCTTCTATTCTAGCCTGGGTCGGTGCCAGTTCGCCCCCAACCAAGTCATCGCCGCTCCGCCACCATCGCGGGTAACGAATCCTCTCCCCACCTGCCGGACCCGAACGCCGAAAACTGCATTCGCCTTTTGCACAGCCGTCAATGATTTCATAGCACGCCGCCATTCTTTCTGTTATATACATCCCCGGCCCTGCACGCCGGTCGAACTGGAGCACCGGATAATCAGCCCTACAACCCACTCGATATACGACACGACACACGACAATGAGACTGACGACATTAATCGCCCTGGCGGCATCGCTGCTGCCCGCCGAGGGGCTCGTCCTGCGGAAGAGCGAGGCCGGCGCGCCAAAGGTGGTGGGCTTGGATCTGCACAGGGCGACGATACCGTACAACCACAACAAGAGGGACATGCTGCGGAGGAGAGGCTCGGTGCAGGCGACGCTCGATAACCTGGTGAGTGGCCTGATGTGCCAAAAAGACGACAACGCGACTAACGACCCAGGAAACGCTCTACTTTGTGAATGGCTCGCTCGGCACGCCCGCGCAGCCGATGCGCTTCCACCTCGACACCGGCAGCTCCGACCTATGGGTCAACACGCCCAACTCGACGCTCTGCCAGGAGGAGGGCTCGCCGTGTTCTGTCTCGGGCACGTACTCGGCCAACTCGTCGTCGACGTACAAGTACGTCGGCAGCTGGTTCAACATCTCGTACGTCGACGGATCCGGCGCCCAGGGCGACTACGCCACCGACGCCTTCACCATCGGCAAGTCGTCCCTCTCGGACTTCCAGTTCGGCATCGGCTACACGAGCTCCTCCGCCCAGGGCATCCTCGGCGTCGGCTACCGCGTCAACGAGGTGCAGGTCGGCCGCGCCGGCCTCGACCCCTACGACAACCTGCCCGCCAAGATGGTGGCCGAGGGCCTCATCCAGTCCAACGCCTTTAGCCTGTGGCTCAACGACCTCGACGCCAGCACCGGCAACATTCTCTTTGGCGGCGTCGACACGGAGCGCTTCGAGGGCGAGCTCAAGACGGTGCCCGTCCAGAAGGAGGGCAGCTCCTACTCCGAGTTCCTCATCACCCTCACCAAGGTCACGCTCGGCTCCAAGACGCTCGGCGAGGACATGGCGCTCGCGGTGCTGCTCGACTCGGGCTCCTCGCTGACCTACCTGCCCGACGACATGGTCACCACCATCTTCTCCATGGTCGGCGCCGTCTACCAGCAGGACGAGGGCGTCGCCTTCATCCCGTGCTCGGCCGCGAGCTCCGGCAAGATGACATTTACCTTTTCGTCCGAGGTCGTTATTACGGTGCCCATGGACGAGCTGGTGCTGGACCTGGTCCCCATCACCGGCAAGCGCATCGCATTCTCCAACGGCGTGCAGGCCTGCCTCTTCGGCATCGCCCCGGCCGGCGACGGCACCAACGTGCTCGGCGACACCTTTTTGAGATCCGCGTACGTCGTCTACGACCTCGCCAACAACGAGATCTCGCTGGCGCAGACCAAGTACAACGCGACCGCCACCAACGTGTTGGAAATTGGCGCGGGAAGCAACGCCGTGCCGTCGGCCGTGGCTGTCGCCAGCCCCGTGACCGCCACCGCCGGGCTCGTCCGGGGCGGCAGCAGCGCGGCGCCGGCGCTAGGCCCCGCGATGGCGAGTCTATTCGCGGCCGGCGTGGCGTTCGCCACCGGCTTCACCCTGCTGTTTTAAGAGACGGATATAATAGGCTATGATTCTGCATGCAGCATTGCGACGGCGTTGGGAAAAAATTTTCATCTTGTCATATCACTAATCATTTACGGCTGAGCATCAGCATGGCGTTGGGAGCATTCACAGCACTCATTCCTTTGGAGGGGGGGTATGGGGACGAAAGACGAAAGACGGGAGGCACATCTGCCGTTAGATGATACCTAGAGCCAGACGCTATTGGCTAATTCAAGCTCCTTTATCTGACCATCTCCCAAAGTCTATCGATGCGTTCGCGCGTCTGTGTGTGTGGTGTTTCCGCTCTAACCCCTTCCGTAACCATGCTTCGTCTGAAATGGCCGTGACTGCTAAAAAAAAGCCAGGCGCGAAAGTGATCCGGTTCCAGTCGTGGTGAGGGCGTTTCGGTGGAGGGCGTTTCGGTGGAGGGCGCACCCCTGGAGGGCCTCGGTGAGGTGTGAGGTGCCAAGACATCGCCAAGAGGTTGTATGTTTCTACGTCGGTCATGCTAGGTCGGTCATGCGTTTTTGAGAAAGGAGGCCCCTTTTGTCGTGGAGGGGTTCACTCGATCTGGAGATGGTGACGAATCTCAGGCGTCCTTCTGGAACGGGTCCTCGATGGCAGCCGGGTCCACGGGCCCCTCCGGCGCGGGGATCCATTTTCGGAGAGCCTCGTCGACGTACCACCCCGGCAGCCCCAACGCCGCCGCCTCCGCCGCGCCGCGGTTCATGCGGTCGACGTACTCGGGCCAGGGCTCCGCGGGGGCCGTCCTCTCGCGGTCGACGTACACCAGCGCCTGCACCGACGCGTCTTTCTGCAGGTCGGCGCCGTCGACGACGGAGACTACCTCGACGGGGTGCACCTCCTTCTCGTACGCGACGGGGACGCCCTCGTAGCGGTCCAGCTTCGCCTCGTCGGAGGGGGGCAGGGTGTAGAGCACGCCGTAGACGCCTGGGCCGCCGGAGGCTGCTGCTGCTGCTGCTGTGAAGTCGGATGGGGCCGAGGGCACGACGTTGGCGTAGCGTCGGCCGTTGATGATGAAGGTCCATCCCGGCAGCCGGGCGAGGCCGACGGCCGTGGAGGACGGGCAGCGCTGCGACATTTGCGTCGGGGAGAGGTTGGAGCCGTAGGCGAAGTAGAGCCGCGGCGGCTGCGCGGGGGCGGACATTTTTTGGCGGTGGTGGTCGTTTGATGGGGGAATGCGTCGTGGGGGGCTGTTGTGGATGTGAGTGGTGTCTGGAAGATCGGGATCTAGATCTTTTGAGGGGTGAGAGAACCTTATGTAAGATGCTACCTGCATGCTGCGTGGTGAGATTGGATGCAGGGAGCAGCCCCAATTCTTGGGTAAGCAGGCCCGTCTCGTCTGAGGCATGCGACGACGTCGCTTTGTCGTCTCTTCTTTGATGTCTGGTACAATGTTGCTGTGGTCAAAGGGGTGGTGTTTCTGCTGGGTCCGTCAAATAGCAAAATCCTTTGATGCGCGGGGCGTTGTGACAAGCTTCAATGCCGCCGGCTGATTCAGGAAGCAACATCCGCCTCACATAAGTGACATTGGTGAAAGACATCAGATTTGATACGATCAAGGCGGTGGGTGCGCAGTCTAGACTTGGCGTGCAGCACATGTTCTCAGCACAGGTTACTTCACTTCGCAATAGCAAAGGGACAAACATTCAGCAAATGAGACTTGAGAGCCTGAACTGCGCAACTATCATCTCCGCTTGAATGGCCATAGAGATGATTTCAGGAATGTTCCAGGCACGACAGTCGTTCGTTCGGCAGATGACGGCAAAAGCGACGAAAGTTGTCAGAAGCCTAGGCCTGCCCCAGAAGAGGTGGACAGAGGCAGCGCGGCAGAACTTGTGTATAAAATCATCTGGCCACATGCAGGGGACTTCGTAGCAATAGTCTCGTTCGTCTCCGTGGAGTCTTGGGCTGTTCCCAACGCTGATGATATGCATCGGCATGCAACCCAAAGGTCGCGGCGTCGCACGCCACAGGAACCGCACAACGTCCCGCTGGACGAGGTCCGGTATTTTCCACCACGCGGCTTCTTTAGTTGCGGGGGGCGAGAGAGAGGTACGTAACCGTTGCGAGTCCAGCTCTTGGAAAGTCTGGCCGGGTACTGCGAATACGCCGAATCGGTCTCCAGCTATCTTTCACAGGGTTCCAGCGGAGATCGGGTAGGAAGGAGCCATGAGCAGACAGGAGACAGGCAGTCATAACACCGACACATGACTATAGATCCTGTCTTCGAGTGTGGCTTCAACTTACCCTTCGCCTCCATCAGTACTATCCTCGGAAACCAACATTCTTAGACCGCATTACATTACCACGATGGCAGCTGAATCGCAGAACACCATGGGACCCCAGTTGCAGTACACCCGCCTGGCTCCCCGCCTGGGAGAAGTGCGCAATCCATCACCCATCAAAGCCTTAGTCTTTTACCTCCGCCACGATACCGCGACAAACCGCCTCGCCCTTATCAAGGCATACACCGTAGAGTAGGAGTGACGGAAGGAAAAGGTTGGCAATCGGGAAGGGCAATGGAGTAGCACGCATGAAGGCCCACCCCAGGTTGGTGCCTCGCGTGTGCCATTTTTCGACAGGGCCTCTATCTATGGTAAACTCAGGGTGCAGATCTATGTCCGAGTTGAAACCTGACTTGGTATTTCTCTGCCCGTTGCCAGGCGCGGTAGCCTCAGTGTTGTCGCCCGGGTTTTTCTGACCCTGCGACGAATTGTCGGTCTCCTTGCGCTTCCCCTGAGGATCCTGACCCGCGGGAAATTTAACGAAGTAGGAGGAGGAACCGTCGCCTGCCATCTTGTCCTACGACCATGAGGTGACAACGAAAGAGAGGGTTGGCTTGCAGAAGCGCGTCTCCTCAAGCCCCTTTACTTGACGAGACGCGGACAGAGTCAACGGTGCTTGGTGATGACGAAAAAAAGGAAGAACTTGGCTTTTTGGTGTCGCGATTTCCTGATTACCTGTTGCGACGAAAGGTTGAGTGAGTGGGAGGAGGGAAGAGGAATGGCAAAGGCAGGACGTGAGAACGAAACTGGCAGTAAACGGTGTCGTGGACACCTCATCGGGACTCGTCCCGGGGCATCTGGGGCACCGCGCTCCTGTGGAGCAGTGTTTTTGTTCTGTTCGAGCCAGGCGGCAATGCGGAACTCGGCACGGTCAGCCTGGGAGCCCCGGGGGGCGAGAGCCAGTCCGGTGGCGCACTTGGACAACTGCAGCTCGTCGAGAAAAGTCTTTGTCATGCCAGTGATGATATCCTCCTCTGGCGAGGCCACGGCGAAGTTATTGAGGTCGCAGTAGACCAGCATGAGACGCGTGCTGGCCTCGTTGATGATGACTTGGCGAGCCCAATCAAACGCAATTTTGTACGCTGTCGCTAGGGCTGAGCGGTTCACCGAGGTGTCCTCGGCCCCCTTTCTGTAGCCAAAGACCATGGCTTTGACAATTTTTCCCATAGGATCGTTCCTCTCCGTGATCCAGACTTATGCGGCCTGGCCAGTTGGGGAAGATGGGTCTGGTAGTGCAGGGTCCGGTGAGCGCCTTGATGGCCTTCTGGAGGACCGTCTTCTCTCTATAACGGAGCGAAGAATCGAAACGAGTTCTCGACGAGGACCAAAAAGCGCCAATTGTTTCCACAATCACTATCTTAGTGCAGCTCTGGGGTTCAGCCTCTGGGTGGCGCTTTTTATAAAGGGGCTTGAACTTGCTCGGCCACGCATGGCCATCCTCCAGTTTCTTGATGTGGTTCGTAGGGATTTGAAAATAGCCCACCCTCTCTGTCCAGGTGTAATTCGCATTACCGACAGCCATTCTAAGGTCGAGAATAATGTCGCCATGGTCATGCATCGGATCGGGTTGGAACAGGACGCGGATGATGAGCGGCGCCGATGAATGTTATCTGAGAAGATTAGAGTACTGCTGAGCTTTATTGTCGCCGCCGCCGCCGGTTTATTCGACATTCAATACCCGGCTAACGCTGAAAAGAATGAAAGAAACGGCGGGTCGCCCAGCCGCACCTTAGGTCCGCAGGGCCTACACAGATGACAGCCACCCCTCCGAGCAGCCCCCAACGCCGACGTTCATTGCCGAGCAAAGCAAAGTTATCTGCGACGGATGCCTCCGCTGCGAGATAAGTGAGCTTCGTCGGTGCAAAAGTCAATAAAGTCGGCCGTATGGTCGTAGTCTTGATTCCACTGGGCCCTCACCCGCTACATTCGCTGCTATAGACAGAGGCCGGGACAAACGGGGACAGGTATAGCCAGGTTTTTAGACAACACAATGAAGATACAAGCAGTCAGGTATTATTCATGAGTTTTGCTATTCGGGAGGTGCTCGCATCGCCTTCCGCCTCCCACTTTAACAATAATAACAACAACAATAATAATAGTAACAATGATGATAATGACGATAACGACGACGACGATAATAATAATGAAACGCCCCGCGCCAAGACCCGTGCCGGTGGTGTCTGACTGCCTGCTAAGGAAGGTGGGGCAGGTACAACGGCCGGCGACGAACGGCATTAGGGACGTCTACCGTTGTCGATCATTGTGCCGTGTTCCAGGCACACCCGGAAGGTGCCCCGACGAGCGTCATTACAGTGACGCAACCCACCACTACAGTGGATTAACCTCCCTTGCTGCGATAGCTAGTAAGCCCCTCCACCTAGAAGGGCACTTTGGCCACCAGATAAGAGACTTTTTCCCTCCAACGTGCTTTGGTTCCTACCTGGTAAGGTACAGTTGGTAAGGTACATGCCGGTGAGCTACCCCGTATGATGAACACCTAGTCCGTGCGCCAACTTCTGGAAATCCACCTACCCTTGGCCTTCCATTTGCCTTTCGTTGTTCCCTCACAGCAACAAACGCGCCAAAGGAAAATTGCGAGCCAAAAAAAGATCAAGATTTTCCTCATTCCATTAGAATTCGTCTCTCTGCATCTGTCTCATCAAGTTAAAGCTACTTGACGAGACGCCACAAACCAGCCTCTCCTGCGCCGCCGCCTCATCGCTGACAAGATGTCCAGTGACTCCTCCAACGCTCTCGCGGGCGAAAATGCCCTGCAGAACGACGGCGCCAACAACGGCCCCAGAGACCGCGCCGGCGAGGCCCCCCTTGGTCCCGGCCGTCGCATGGGCGGCGCGACCAATCGCAACAAGGTCATCAAGCCGGTCACCAAGCCGGTGCCGAACGATTTCCACGCTGGCATTCCCATTGAGGTTTCTCCTGCTAAAGACATCGCATAGGGCAATTCACTGCCGGGGCCCGTGCCCGAAGGCCTGCGGCGGCTTGGGGGCAGCAGAAAGGCCTTCCGCCGAGAGCCTCTCGGCCCTAAGGGCACCGTCAAAAAGAGGCGGTCTCGCCCAGTGAAGAAGGCGGACAGCTAGGATGGTGAAATTTTCACACACATATTGTGGTATGAACGCAGGTGACAGACCCAACTTCTATCTCGACCACAACCTAAACACTCCACATGATGTCCTGGATAAGACCGATCGGCTTCCCCCAGCTGAGGACAGGACATCTGTCTCTACTCTGGGGCCATCTAAACCAGCGGAAATGCTAGACATACAGCGCCAGCGAGAAGAGATCATTCGTCAGCTACAACAGACGGAACAAGAAGCGCAACCGCCAAGGAATGAGCTGGAGCGAATGTGGCGTGAGCAGCCTCCGTCGTCGCAGCTGACGGCGTTCCAGAGTCAAGTACTTGAACTTGAGAGGCAAGGAGAACAGCGCAGACTTGAGCGAGAGTGGCGGGAAAGCGTCGACAGAAGGGCCCTCGCGCCCTATAAAGATGACGATTACGGCCCCTCGCGAAGTTTCAGGGGCGGTCGACGCGGTAGGGGAGGCAGAGAAGGCAGAAGAAGAGGAGGCAGAGCCAGAGGAGACCGGGGCTCTCTCAGCTATTACTACTAATGATCGGAGGGGCCTAGAGACTTTTATTATAGGCAGCAAGAATACGAGATTATGAACTCCGCTTTACTTGCATACATTGTGTTACCGCCTTGCGTCTCAGACTCCCGATTACTTGGGCAGAACAGATGAGTGTAAGATGGAGACCCAAATACATATGTAGATGGCATGCAATTAAATGCTACACAGCGCAAAAAGCATTAAGATATGCGACTGGTACCTTGTGCTCCTGCGACCGATAAAAATAATTAATTATTTATTTAATTTTTTTTTAAATTTATTTAATAAATATAACGTGGTTCATCAGTGAGCGGGCCACCATCAGTGACCGGGTCACTTTTCCCACCTTAGTCACTAAAAGCTTCCATATCTCAACTATAATTAATTAAGTTAATTGTAACTACTCAGAATCACTTGAAATATTTATTTTTATAGCCTCTGGACAGGTTCTTATATTGTGGCCGGTCTTGCGACAGATCCCACAGCGCTGTGAACCTGTCTGGCAACGCTTCGACGACCCCTCGTTTTCCTCCTCTTTACGCCCTTCCTCTTTAACAACACCCTTTGCAGCTATGATTTCCCTAGCCTGAGACCCACCTAGTGCCACTCCATCTTGTAGTCTAGTTCTCTTAGCTCTCCGGTGTTTATTAAGGGCTGTATTTGCATCCCGAAGATATCGCACCTCTTCTTCTATAAGGGTAACCCTATGAGAAATATATTACAAACCCTTAGCTAACTTATTGGCAATTTCATAAATTGGAGTTGGGGAGCTTCCCTGATGCCTGGAGAGATTGTTTTATTGGTAGTTTGAGGTGTTATAGAAACCTAAGGGTTGGGTAGCCCGATGGGGGTATTTGGGGTTATTGGTGTTTGTAAATATATATCCAGCTTTAAAAGTATAGTTTGGGGGTTGTAAGGAATAAGCCTAGCCCCTTTGAAACCCTTATGAATGTTTTCCTGGGTAAAGGTTTTAAGAAATGTGGCCTTGAATGCGAGGAAGAACTCGGGTTTAGTGATGTGGGTAATCCGGGCCTTGATGAAGTGCTTAATCCGAGAGCCATATCTCAACTTCAACACATTGTAGCACCTAACTTCGAGAGGTTGGGTTAGATGTGATGAATGAGTAGGTAGGTAAATAGTGATAATCTTGTTCTTTTTGCAAAACTCCTCGAAATTGCTGCTAATATGGTTTTCGTGGTCATCGACGACTAGTATCCGATATGTGCCTCTTAGTTGTGGTTTTGTGTATTTGTTGAAATGTTGAAGCCATTCCAGGGCAGTCTCGTTATTGGTTTATCCATTGGAAGTTGTTTTGACTGCTTAGTTGTTTGGAATCTGGGCCTCTGTGTATTAACTTGCGAGGTGGAAGTGGCCCTGAACTACTAAAAAAAAGGTGGTATTGTGTAACCGTTACCACTAACACAATAGATTGTAGTTGCTTATTCTCGATTACCAGGCTGAACCTTTTTTGGTTTCCTAATCCGATCGGAATGCGTAATAACCATTCTAGGTTAGATTATACCTATTGTAAAGTCGGTCTCGTCGAAGTTATAGAAATTATTGTTTGTAATGTTGTATTTCGATTACATATTGGCCATAAGTTGAAACTAAGGCTCAATAATCGTAGGATTTTCGTAGAGGCCTTTTTGATAATTATAGATACGAGAAAATCGCGTTTTAAGCTCTATGCGTCGCTGGACGAAGTGTTCTGTTTAGTGCTTACCGACCGGTCGGTTTTCACGCTTCCGGAGTAATGTATTGGCTATATCTTCTATATCTTCTATATCTGCGTATCGGGGCGAGAATCCTTGAGAATCTAGGTTAATAATATATTGAACAATTGCCTCCTCCTTGGTCTCCGTTAAATTCAAGTGTATATTTCTATCATCGACCTTTGTACTTTGACCGTTTATTCTGGTTTGAAGGGTAGTTCTCGGAACGCTGTAAATGGTCGCTACACGTCGGATACTTAATTATGGTGTTAATTGAATTGCTTTAATTGCTAGAAGAACCCTGCTTTCGGGCGAGGTATCAGATATTGTTTTGTGGAAGAAATGACGTGTTAAAGCTAGAAGGTGATGCAGGTGGGAAAAGTGGCCCGCTCACTGATGAACCACGTTATAATGAATATGTAACTTTTTATAATTTTTTTTTAAAAAATAAATAAATTATATCTTACCTTATTCAAAACCCCTTTATGAAGACGCAATGATCTCAGCTGCCTGCTCCGCGAGAGCGTAAACCGCCGCCTGGATATGCGCCGTGATGATGGTCGGGAAGACGGAGGCGTCGACGACGCGCAGGTTTCCAACGCCCTTCACACGTAGGTCGCTGTCGACGACCTTGCCCATAGCACACGATCCCATGGGATGGTAAGTGCCGCTACCTCACGTTAGTCGACAATCAAACAGCGGTTGGGGACTGCTACTCACATGACGGAGGCGCGGATGCGAGCCTCGATTTCCTCGTCTGTGGACTCGAGCGTGAAGGGCTTGAGGTCGGCGGGCGGCGCCTCGGCCTCGACGATGCCCTGGCTGAGCGGCGAGTCGCCGCCGATCATCATGCGCGTCATGCGGCGGATGGCGTCGCGCCACACGAAGCGGTCGACCTCGGAGCCGAAGAAGTTGGGGTTGATGAGGGGCGGCGTGGCCGGGTCGGACGAGTTGATGGTGATGGAGCCGCGGGCGGTGGGCAACAGGCCGACGTTGGCGGTCGTCAGGTACGTCCTGTTGGCCGGCAGGGCGGGGTTGGTGTTGACGTACAGGACGAAGCCCTCCATGAGCGTGCGCTCCGTCTTGAGCAGAGGGTGCGTCTCGGGGTCGGGGGCCGCGCCCTCCTCCTTGGCGATGGCGTCGACGAGGCCGGCCTTGTCCTCGACGCCGAAGGACGCGACAAAGTTGTTCGGCTGGCCCAGGCCGTATGCCGGCTGGAAGAAGAGCGAGTTGCCAGAGTCGACGGTCGAGTTGCGGTACTGCGGGGAGAGTCTCCAGTTCGCGAGGAAGAAGGCGTGGTCGGCAAAGTTCTTGCCAACCTCGGGGGAGTCGACCTTTTGCTGGATGCCGTGCTGCGCGAGAACGTCGGCGGGGCCAATACCAGACAGCATGAGGAGCTGGGGCGTGCGGTAGGCGCCAGCGGAGGCGATAATCTGCTTGCCGCGGATGTCGGTCCCGTTGGCGAGGCGGACGCCGGTCGCGACGAAGCCGTCAGTGGTGTTGTCCTTCGCGAGGAGGACCTTCTCAACCAGGGTGTCGGTCAGCACGGTCACGCCATCCAGGGGGTAGTACTCGGGCGTGATCTGGCGGACCCCGTTGCGGCGGTTCTCGTTGATCTCGCCGAAGCCGAGGTTAGTGCCGGCGTTCGCGTCCAGCCCCGGCAGCGCCTCGATGCCGACGGACTCGTAGGAGTCGTACACGGCGTCGCGGAGGGGATAGACGCGGCCCGTGACGGAGGGCACCTCGATCTTCAAGGGCCCGTCGTGACCGTGCTCGTCGGGGTTGATGTCGCTCGTCCAGTACTCCTCGGAGCGCTTAAAGTACGACAGCTGGCTGCCGTAGCTCCAGCGCGAGTCGTTGACCAGCTGCGCCCACTCGTCGTAGTCGACACGCGCACCCCGCATCCATCCGCCTAGCTGGTCAGCACATTTCACGCCTTGGGACGAGCAACTTACATGTGTTGATGAGGGAGCCGCCGCCGAGACCCTTGCCGGCGGCGCTCTGGATGGTGCGGCCGTCCAGCTGGGGCTGCGGCGTGGTAAAGTCGTTCCAGTCAAAGTCGCCGGCGATGAGGTTGGTCGAGTTGACGTAGAGAATGTCATCGCGGCCGGCGGCGCTTGGGCCGGCCTCGATGACGAGGATCCTGGCGGACTTGTTGAGGGCTAGCAGCCGGCTGGAGACTATGGAGCCGGCGAGGCCACCGCCGACGACGATGTAGTCCCAGACGTCGGTGGGAAGCATTTCGACGAGACGCAGAGGTGTGGCACAGAAACTTGGCGTTGCACTCCGGCACTTGGCGCGATGCTGTTATGCAACGGTGACCGAGAGGCTGGAGGCGATGTTGGGGGCAAAAGAAAGTCGAGGCCAGACCGACGCGCCGGCCCTTTAAAGACATGGTCAACGGCGCTGCGGGCTTGGCGCAATTTCGATATAGCAGGCGGGTAGGGCGGAAGAGCGACCGAGCTCCGCATTCACCGGGAACGGGGATGATGAACCGATCGCGAGGTGGGTCGGTCGGCGCAGTTGCCGAAAGCAGAGCCGTGGTTCTTTGCCCCTGTTGGCGATGCATCTTCTGAAGATATATCGAACAGGTAAGGGTGCATTGATCGGGTCAGCATCTTAACAGCGTGCTGGAACGAGAATCAGCCAACTGGCGTCGCGTCGCCCACCTGAACTCTGTTATTCCTGTTCGCGCATGCCCTGACTCTACCCTTGCCATCCCCTTGCTCCTTCCTTGTCTTTTCCAGTCCAAAGTTCCAACATCAACCAACAGTCTTCGACATCTCAACCAACACGACCAATAGCCAACACTAGCGGCTCCATCGCACGCACGCTCGATGCGGACACAAGTTCCGCACGCGCAGCATCCATCCACCGCCTGCTCAGTCGTTTCAAAATGCAGACATCATCGCGTCCATTGCCCAACCGGCCACGGCTGCGTCGCACCCCGGACCGACCCTAGTGCCAACGGTCTGGGAGCTTCCATCTCGAGCAGGCCAAGTAGCCTGCAGAGATGTTGTGCTCTCGGTTCTAGGACAATGCGGCCGTCATAAAGAGGCAATGTCGACGTTCTCTCTCTCTCCGTGCGAAAGAACTGGCATCGAATTCGCCATGGTCGCACACGACCTCTTCCATCGCCTGGCTGTCCTGACCAACGACCAACGGGACGGTTCGACCAGAAGATATCATACAGTCCGAAATCGTCCCACTTACCGACCGGGCCGTGCCGATCGTTGTGGCCAATGTTGTTCTGACCCTGTTCACCACGATATGGACGGCTATGCGGCTGTACAGTCGACGGGCCAAGGGGCAGTCGTTCACGATTGAAGACTTGCTGACCGTCATCGCTCTGGTAAGGAACTCCAAAGACAGCCAGATCTATGCTAACGTGTCTAGGTTGCCTTCTACAGGCTGGTTGCGTGCAACTTCGTCAGTAAGGAAACCTCCACGGCTCTGGGAACGACGACTAACCGCGACAGTGATCTACCTCGGCGGCACCGGACACCACATTCTGACGCTCCAGCCGTTCCACATCCAGCAAATGTCAAAAGTTGGTCAACGATGCCAGCCCCTGACTCGACTAACACATCTCAGGCCGCGTACGGCGTACAAACCCTCTTCGCCGTGTGCCTCGGCTTCGTCAAGATCGGAATCACCCTCATGCTGCAGCGCATCTTCTTCGTGCGCAGCTTCAAAATCGCCGCGTGGGTGACAATGGGCCTGTGCATCTGCTGGATGCTCTTCACGATCCTCATTGGCATCTTCATCTGCCAGCCGGTGGCCATGAACTGGGACCCTGCGATGCCGGGCGGTAGCTGCGGCGACCAGAACGCGGTCTTTGCGGCCGTCGGCTTCTTTGACCTCGCCACCGACCTCCTCATCATTCTGCTCCCGATTCCGATGCTCTGGAAGCTGCAGCTGCGGTGGCGGCACAAGGTGGCGCTCTACCTGATCTTTGGAGCCGGCGCACTGTGATTCCTTCTGCCCTGCTTGGAACCACACCAACACCTCCAGGACCATGATCTTCGGCGCCCTCCGCCTCCGCAACGTCCTGACGATGGACTTCTCCGATGCAACATACTCGCAGGTCGGCGGCTTCAGCCAGATGCGCTCGACGCACAGCGACGACGACCTCGAGCTGGATGCGCTGCGCGAGAAGCAGCACGACGTCACCGTGGTCGCGGCCAGGCGCAAGCGGTCGGACGACGGTGGGGCCGCCCGGGCGTGGAAGGACGACGATGCGTCGTCGGGCTCGGAGGCGGGCATCCTCGTCACCAACGACACCAGCGTCGTCCGCGAGCCAGGGAGGGCGCTGTAGATCTGCCGTCGTCGTAACTCGCCCAATCGGGGTGCAGCAAATGACTTCTGCCTGGCCGGGGTCTGTTGGCCAGCCCTGTTTTCCCGCTGCTGGGCCTCACGGTCACAGGGACACGACGGTTCTGCAACGGCACGACGTGGGCAGCATCTTGGCCTCGCACTTTGCTAGGATGTACGGCCGTAAGGCGGCAGATTAGCCGGTGACGCCTTGGATCTTGCCCGCTGGGACAGACCACCCCCCACGCTCGCATTAGGGACTACTCATCCGTTTTCTTCGCAATTGGGGTCCCCGCGCACCTGTGGGCGGGAACTCTGATGTAGAGTTGCCTTACCAGACTGGCAGCGAACCGGGGTCGGCCGCCCGTACTTGGCGACTTATACTCGGCGACTTACAGACGTCAGCCCACGGTTGCAACCCGTGGGTCAACTGGCTCTTGACGTCGATCGAACCGAAGAAGCGCCATGGCAAGGCCAGGGGACAATGATTTGGGCTCTCGGACGCCTGCGTTGTGTCAGCTGGGCGTCTGGTAGACGCTGGCTCGGTTGCAGGGAGGGGAGGGTGCATGCGTGATGGTGTGATGGCTGCGGCAGGCCCAAAGTGACGGGAGCGCACCAAAAGGGAGGTGACAGATGGATCAAAGTCCCAAAGTTAAAGGGGACGGTTACACAGACGCGCGCCTAATCTGAAAGCTTGGCGGGCGTGCAGATCGCTCCGTGGGAAACTTCAAATCTCAGATGATTCACGGGCGAATTACCAAAGTTCCGATCACTCAATGCTCCCTGATGATACTGCTGCTCCCGGTGCGGCGGGTGGGCCACATCCCGGCGACCCGTCACCCCGAAAGGGGAAACATTCCAGAACGAAACAACCAGGGGCGGGAGGATCTAGGCAAACGCATCAGACGGTTCCGTGGACGCCCGCTGCTCGCGAGAGACGGTGAACCGAAACGCGAGGTCGTCCAAGTTGCACCAGCCACGATACTCGTCAATTCGCCGTCTCTCCGCCACGCTGCTTCGCCCGACATCTTCGTGGGTGTTCCCGCCCGGGCCCGGGCGCCCGGTAGCCACTCGGCCGGGGCTTTAAAGCGCGGACCCCACCAAAAACTCCAGAGCCCAGCGTTTCGGGCCCGAGGGACCCGGAGCTCTGGGGCACGCGGGCCGGGGTGGGAATCCGCCGGCCCCCAAACGTTGACCGTTTCCTGCCCTTCGCCAACGGATGATTGGAGAGGGCGTCCTCTCGGTTTTTGGGAATTACGTGCGGCTCTCCGGGAAGGGGGAGCGATCCTGCGAGAATCCGGGGTCCAATTAAAGCCCCGGGAACACGGGTGGCCGATTCGGGAAAAGTGTGAGGACATCGTGGGCGATATCGCGAACGCAAATGCCATGGGCTGCAAGTCGGAACCGCACACTAGGAATTGTGGTAAAGCCGAACGACGAGACCTCCCGGGGACAGACAAGGTCGTGACCGCCAATTGACCACACATAGCTTACGGCGGCGCCCATCTCGATCGGGTAACGTTGCGGCGGGGTTCCGCCGGCCAACGAACTGACAGCCCGCGTCGAGTGTCTCAAGGCAGCGACATTCTCTCTTCTCCCATGGGACGGGCGACCGAACCGTGGGGACCACCAGCCCGGCAGGGCCAGCGGGCAGGTTTTGATGAGCGGACTTTGCCGTCTCCCATTGGGCTCTCGGTGTTCGGTGCGGCCTCGTAGGGCCCCGCACCGGGGTGCCAGGGTTGGAAGGGTGGGAGGACTTGCATGCACGCATCACACCCCGAAAAACCCACCGCTCTCTCAAAGGGCTGCATGCCGCGCTGCCGGGGTACGGCGCGGCGGCGGGGGGAGGGTATGTCCCACACGCACGGACGGGACGGTTCGACACCCCTTTCTTCCAAGGAGCATCCGAGGAGCTTACTGCTTGCTTGTGCCACGGAAGTGGTACCCACGGCATGTCATCAGGTGTGGTGTGGACAGATGTCAATTTCGTGTCTGCATCTGCATCTGCTGCTAAATGGAAGAAGCCCGTCTGACCTGTGCCGCAACCGCCGCAACGCCTATACGCCGCCCTATGTGTGTGTATGTACCCAAAACCCCCAGCCCCTGACGCCACCTTTAAAAACCAAAGTCCCTTTCTGTACGTACCGCTTAGACGTACGCCAAGTCCAGCAGTGGCACGCCGTACGCGTGCTCCCGTAGCAGCGCCTTCAGGAGAAGCCTCTCGTCCTGCTGCCGGATGCGCATGCCCCGGGCGTCGAGCAGCCTGCAGAGCGCGAGGTCCTCGTCGACGAGCAGGTCGACGTGCTCCGGCTCGGGGCCGATGACGAAAGACAGACACCGCCCGTAGCAGCCGCGGTCGAAGACAATACCCATTGTGACGAGGTCCATCTCGCAGAGCTTCGCGATGACGGAGCCTACTAAGCAGACCCAGATCATGACGGGCCGCAGCGCCGCTGTGGAGGGCAGCCCGTCATCGTGCTCCTCGTCGTCCTCCAGGGCTTGCGTCTGTCGTTCCTGTAGCTGTAGGACAATGTTGTGCACCGAGGCGGAGAGCAGGTTGAGGTGCACGGCGTAGACCATGGGGTTGCGCGGCTCGTCGGGCACTAGCGTCTCGAGGTAAGCTATTGCCGCCGTGCGGAGCGCTGGCTCGAGGAGGTTGTCTGCCGGCGCGGGGACGGGCTTGATCGTGTGCAAGCTGCGGACCATGGCCGCAGCCACCGCGTCTGAATTACCCAAATCTGCCGCGATGGTGAGGTCGTCCGGCTCAGCCAGGATGTCCTTGATGCAATCAGCGCGCATCGGCCCCGGATACCGCACGAGCTGGTACTCGCACCAGAGCCACTCCTCGATGAAGGCATCCGGGTCGAGCAGCACCTCGCGGTTGGGGCTGGCAAAGGCCATGCGCAGCACGCCGGCGAATAGCGAGCTCGATGTCATGGCGTTGATGAGATACGAACGCAGCTCGCACGGCGCGAGCACGCCGGAGACGCCCTCGACGATGCGCTGGCGGATGTAGTACGGCAGCGCGTTGGTCGGGGCCTCGAAGAAGCGGGGATACTCGAGGTAGGGGAGGAGGCCCAGATGGGCGGCGCCCTTGACGTCGGCTCTGCGATGTGTTAGTGCTGTGCTGAAATCTGCTCGTCTATCGTCCACGTACCTTCGAATTCTGTTCAACAAAAACCCCCAGTCGCCCCGCATCCCCCCGTGAAGCTCGATGAGCTGCTTGAGCCCCTTCATGTGCAGGTGCCAGTGGTCGTACCGCCCGACGTTCCACCCCGTGATGGCCATCTCGGCGACGCACTCGAGGATGCCCTGGTCGACTTCCCGCCGCATGGTGCGGTCTGAGAGGCGGTCGTTGACGAGGCTGCAGACCTTGGAGACATAGTACAGCAGCTCCGGCGACGTCCACTCGCCCTTCATAAAAGTCTCGGCGTAGCTGGCCGTCATAATCACAGCGCTGAGGCTGCTCTCGCTCGACTTGATGCGCTCCAGGAATGCCGAGCTGCGCACGGGGTTGTACTCGAGGACCTGCTCGAAGGGGTACATCTTGGCGGGCGCGAGCCGCAGGTAGAGCTGCACGAGCTGCTTCTCCCGGTCCGACAGGTTGCCCATCCAGGAGGAGAGCCAGGGGATCGGGCTGCGGGGTATGCGCGAGGCGTCGTTGAAGTCGAACCGGAGCTCGTCGTCGTAGGGGGGCGACTGCTCGGGGCGGTCCCAGACGAAGACGGGCTCTTGGGTCTTCTGCGATGCCCTCCTCCCCCGGCTGTCGTCCCGGGGCTTGGGAGTACTGTTCTTGCGTTTGGAGCCCTTCTTGGGCTCTTTCGGCTGGTTGAAGAACTTGAAGCGCTGCTCGACCGGGCGGGACTCGGCAAAGTTGGGCTCGTCTTGGCTGGAGGCGTCGTCCGAGGCCGCAGATGTGTTGATGAACTGGGTGCCCTGGTGCTTCGTCTTGGAGACCTGCAAGCCCCGCCTCGTCGAGACGAGGTTCCCATTCAGGACTGTCGAGTTGAAGTGGTCCATGTCAAACAGCAGTCAAGCCACCAACAAACACTCAACATGCATGTAGTTGACAACTGCGACTTACTTCAACTTCAACGCTCTCGACGACGGATACAAACATCTCTTTATGGCATCACTTCCAAAACGGTTGGACGTCCTCTTCGCGGCCTGCGTACGGGCGGCCAATCAGCGGCGCCCTCGGGCCTGGTTCGAGACTGGTGCAGACCAGAACCCCCGAGGCGGTCGACTAAGCCCAACAGGGAAAAGTTGCCCATTTCGGGTTTGGCCAACGGAGGATTCCTGGCAGCAGCAGCAGCACCAGCAGCAGAGTCTTGCGCCTGCCGGGTGCATGGTTGGGTGTGCGGGGAGGGTCGGCCGGTCTGTGTCGAACCACGCAGGGCGTTTGAATGGGGAGTTGGCGATTAATCTTTGAGAAATGCTGCTGCCTGCTTGACGTCTCCCGGAACCCTGGCCTGGGCCTGCAACGTTGGCTGCAGTTTCCGAGCGACCGGGGTCCGGTGCAGACACCCGGCCTTAAGACCGCCGGCCTAGGGCCCAACCGACTCTCGCCCCCGTGTTGTGTGCGGGCTAGGGTTCTAGAGCGGGCGACACAATTGAGCTATTTACAGCCCCCAAGCGGCGAGAGGTGTGACGCAGTGAGAAGCTAATCGTCCCTGTATTGTGTGTCTGATGCTCTGATGCAGGTCAGCTGTGGCCTTCGTGTCATTCCCGAATGAGCGCTGTAAGACGGCGGTCAGTCGACGGAACTCGTTCCGTTCGGCACTGCAGCTGGCTGCTCCACATCCCGTGCCTGTCGGAGTCTGAATCGTGAGACTGCATCGTGAGTCTGTCGTGGAGCGAGACCGAGGGGCCACTTCGTGATTCCAAGCCGTGTGATTAAACGAGTGCATCGTCGGATCCTTTCTGTGCCGCTGCCCGCAGGCCGCCGCATGCTCGCCGGCGTACGAGCACGAAGTTCCTCCTCCGGTCCGGACACGAGCCACACGGCCCCACCGCGGACGGCGATGTTTTTCGAAATGTGGCATCTTTGCGATTTTGCGACTTTGCGAATAGACACATTGTCCTTTGATCTGGCTGTGGTGGATCGCTGACTCATTCTTATCTTCAAGTGGCGCAAAGGCGACGTTCCACCCGGCGCCCGATGACGATGAAGTTTCTGACAACAACCGCGATCTGGCCGGGATGGCGCTCGTCACACAAGGTCAGGGGAACAGCCTTGTGGATCTGATCCATGGCATCGCCAGGCAGCGAATATCGACCTCAGTGCGCGACTCTTCGGGAGGAGCAGCGATCTTGGGCTCTCCACAGAGGATCCAGCCCCTCGCCCCGCACCGGTTTCGTCCAACGTCGTCGTGAGATATGCGTCTGCCTCGTTGGGTCTGAAGGAACGTCGAGTTGGTGGCGCGGAGAGACGCCAGGATTGCTGACGTCGAACAGGGACTCTTCTCTGGTTCTCACGCCGCGGACGTGCAGCCAATCGCAAGCTTTGCCAGTGAGGAGCCATGCCCGTCTTGGCCGGCAGGGGAAGTTGAGGTGATGGGAACGGTGCCGGGTCCATGGGAAGCGCCTCGGGGAAATAGTCGGGCGGGCACACACCGACGCGATTCGTATTGGTGTTGAATTGGCCGTCAGCTTGCTCAATGGGTTGGCAAAGGCTCGGGCCTAGCTCCGGCATGTTCTGCCGTCCTGGTGCCCTGGACGAGGTTAGCCAATGTCAAGTCCCGATGGCGGTGAGAACACGACGATCTTGAGGTGACGAGAGGCCCGAGCCAATGCCGTTGAGTTGGCCGTAATCCGCCGACCCATGGCTGCCGGGGAGGTGACGACTGGGCCGGTGGATGAACAGGCCGTTGAAGGCGGGGGGGGAATAAGCGTATTGAGGGGATGACGACATCAAGGGCCTGCCTCAGAACGGCTTGAAAGAATGCCATTCTGAGTGCCATATGGAATCAACGACTGGGGTGACTGGTCACAATGCCGGATGGACTGATTGGTGGGGGGAAACTACCGGTTGAAGGGTGCAATTGGCGTCGGCGCACTTACGTGGGCCACTAAGCTGTTAGGCCTTGGACGTCGCCTGCACGTGCCAACTCGGCAGCCACAGGTGGCGCTCCAGGGGTCGACCGCCGTAACGCAGTGCTACGGTCACTAAAACGGCAAATGCTAAAGTGCCTGCGTCGCTGGACTTGGCACTCCAGGCCAACACTTGAACCTTTACACCTCCATGGAGCATTGTGTAGATGGGTCATTCTACGCTGCTAAATTTTACGAAGATACATCTCACTCAACCGGATTTAAGGGTCTTCCTTTGATCATTGAAACGACCCAACACAACTCAATTCAACTCCCACAAATGCAGCTCGCCGACACGTCCCCGATCGGCACCGACGCGGCCCGGATGTCTTGTAAGACCGTCCGATGTGAACCGTCCAACCTGGAGATAAGCACGGGCTTCCGCAGTTACAGAAACAAGCTTAAACAACCCGATTGAAACAACCAAACAATAAAGGGCGATCGTATTCCCGTCTCATCCTCCACTCGTCTGCACCCGCACTAATCCAAGTTGAACAAAATGAACCCGTACGTCGAAGTCACGCTCAGCTGGCTCCTCAAGAGCTCGCGCGGCCACGACGCCAAGGCCTTCTACACGTCGCCCGCCTTCGCGTCGCACCCAAAGCAGACCATCACCGTCACCTCGCCCGACTGCGGGCCCTCGCCGGCCGCGCTGGGCCCGGAGTACGTCACCGAGGGCGGCGGCCGCATCCCGGCGCTGGCGTGGACCGCGCCGCAGGACCTGGAGATCAGGCTCAAGGAGTGGCTTATTGTTGCCGAGGACCCGGACGCGCCGCTGCCGACGCCCATATGCCACGGGTGAGTCTGTTCTAGACGCTACTGGCTATGGCTGATGATTGTAGTGTGTACGGCGGCATCCCTCTCGAGAGACGAGAGGTCAGCCCCAAGGACTTTGAGATCGAGGACGAGAGCAAAAGTCTCCTCAAGGGGGGCTTCCACTGGGGGAAGGGACGGAGGGACGGCGTTTATGTCCCTCCAAGGCCGCTGATGAACCACGGCCCGCACAGATGTAAGTTGCCACACGAGACAGATGGGCAGAGCTGACAATGTAGACTTCTTCGAGGTTGTGGCGCTGAGTGAGCCCCTGGACAAGAAGATGCTGGAGGCGCGGGCCACCAAGGAGCAAATTGCCGAGGCCATCAACGGAAAGGTGCTGGGCTGGGGGATGTGGGTTGGGAGCTGCGAGAGGAAGTGGACTTAGGTGATTTGTACTGTACGAGGCACAAGCAATAATTCAATGACCAGAGCTGTTAATTCAGTTGTGTGACTTTTCCCTGCTCGTTCAAGTTATATAATTATGTGACTCAGTCTGTCCTTTAGCCATAAACAAACCCGAAGACCCCCTATGCAGTGAAATCATGCTCAACACCATGCCCAAATCACCAAATCACTTACCAACGCCGGCTTGCTAACCACCAGTCCTACGACAACCCCAAAAAGTTGGGCTCGCCCACTCCCCCCGCCGTCCAGTCGAAATCGTCCATTAGCATGCTCCAGTCGATATCCTGCAGCGGGTCGCTCCCGGCCACGACCGCGTCCGCCGCCGCCGCTACCACAAGGTCAGCAACACTCACACCACCAAGACTCATCCGTCCCCTGCACTCACGCGTCGACCCGCCCTGGCCGGACCCCTGTAGCCCGTTCTGCTGCCCCTGCGGCTGCTGCCCGATCCGCGCCTGGTCGAGCTCCTTCTTCCACCGCCGCAGCGTGCCGAACGCCAGCACCGCGCCCGTCCGGTGCGGGTACCGCGAGATGGGCGCCTCGAGCGGCGGCATCATGTGCCGCAGGCTCCAGTACGACTCGGTCATGCGCAGCACGCGCATCGCGAAGTCGCCTTCCTGCACCGAGCAGCGCCTCAGCGCCTCCTGCGCGTTGCGGATCGACACCTCGCCGTTGGCCAGCTCGACCTCGGTCGCGTGGCCCGAGAGCAGCGCGTCGAAGACGACCGTGGTTGCGTCCAGCACCGTCCGGAACACGTGCTGGGGGGCGTGCCACAGGAAGCGCCGCGAGCCCTCGAGTCGGAGACTGAGGTTGATGATGGCCTGCGCCGTGCTGTACGCCCGGTTGACGTTGGCCCGGAAGGAGGACTTGTCTGCCGAGGATAGCGGGATGAAGTAGTACGACTGCAGCTCGAACTGCGCCGCCAACACCGTGAAGAGGTCGAGGTCTGCCAAGTCAGCGCCGTCTTGTAAGTGGCCGGTCAACCCACCCGAATTGTGCCGCGACTGCAGCTGCCGCAGCTTATTCAGCTCGTCCTCGAGCAGCTGAATCACCGTGTCCGACACGCCCTCGCCCTCCTCAGCCACAGAGAATATGGTGCGGCTGAGCCGGTTCGAAAACTTTTGCATCTCGTACAGCAGCCCAAAGTACCCCAGGGCGTCCGGGAGCGAGCGCCCGCCGGCCGCCCTGTTGACGGCCTCGTTGAAGAAGCCCGCGGGGGGCGGGAAGCCGTTGCTCGACGCGACCCTGTCCCAGTCAGCCACCACACTTACGCACAATCACCAAACATACCTCTGCGCCTGGATGTTGTACCCCATCCACGTAAAGCAGGCCTCCTCGTCGGTGATGTCGGTCTGGCGGTTCGGGCCGATGCAGAACTCGGGGTGCGTGCCGCGCCCAGTGTGCAGGCCGAGCAGCAGGGCTGCGTTCTGCGCGATGGCGACGTACGACGACGACGGGTCGTTCAGGAAGCGGATCGACGGCAGCGGCCACGTACAGAGCACCAGCAGCGCGTTGATGGTCGAGATGCTGATGGGCGGCGCTGACACGGCCGCCCACACCTCCTTGGGCAGGTGCTCGACGAGGAACGGGAACAGCCCGGCGTCCTTGGCGTAGCGCCGCGACGACACGGCGATGATGGTCCAGAACAGCACGGGGCTCAGCTTGTACAGCTTGTCGGGGTCTTGCGAGCGCACGATGGGGAAGTAGGGGTGGAAATGCTCAAAGTAGCTGGGCCGTCAGTCTTGAGACTAGCCAGATCACAAGGGGGCTCACTGGTCAAAGTAAAAGTCTATGTCCTCGCTCGACAGCACCTTGCTCCCCAGCGCCCGCGGCTGGGCCGGGTGCCGCGGCGGGCCGGTCGGGGTCGTGTGCGAGGTGAGCGTCGGCGTCGGCACCTGCTCGGCCGGGCGCGAGTGAACGGGGGACAGCGCCGGTAGACTCACGCGGCCAGCCGAGGGCGGCGGGCGGTCGGAGAAGGCGCTGACGGGGTAGGCGGTGCTCGGGCTCGGCAGCGGCAGGGCGGCCGGGGGCAGGGGGCCGGCGGACACGGGGCTCGGGTTCACGGCATTCTTGATGGTCTGGACCTCCTTCTCGAGCTGTTCCAGCTTGCTGTCACACACATCAGACCGATTCCATTGGATGAACGATGAGCGAGGGGGGGCAACCTTCTCCTGGTCATGCGCTTGTGGGACTTGTCAATGACACACTGGATGCCCAGCTTCGCGCAACGCTGACACGGCTTATTCGGCGTCAGGCTTGCATTGCACTTTACCTATCAGTCCAGTCCAATTAGCATGCATCCTTGTCCAACGCGAGATCAACCAGCAACTGGGATTAAACGTAGCGCGAATAACAGTAATAACGTTGATCCCATGCAGGCCAATGGGAACGAGGCCGCTCAGGCACGCGGCATACACAATTTAAACAGATCAAGCCACACCTCGGTATCAAACAGAGGAACCCACCTTGGAGTCGCGACAGCTCGTGCATGCTGTGTTGCGCCGGATCCGGTTCGGCACGGGGGGGCTCGGTGAGGCGTCCCGCTGTGCCGACGCGGGGCTCTTGAGCGGCGGGTCCATCAGAGCCGGCCACGAGTGAGCGCGTGGCGCGTATACGTGCGCCGGGGTAAAGGTACCTAGGCCTCGGTTACTCGGTAGGTGAGGTAGGGTCCACTGTAGGCAATTGCTCTTTGTGCAAATGCGCCGACCTAAGCTCGCATTCCGTCGTCTCCGGTTGGGTTGCGGGCTCCCAGCGGGCGCGTGTGGTGATTGACGATGGGAGGTGGAGAGGATTCGGTGCGGTTTCGGCAAATGGGGTGATGATAAATACAGAGGCGCGCTGTGGCAGCGCTGACAGCGCTGAGCGTCATGGGTTCGAATCACGTGCCGAAGGATTCGTGACAAAGAGGCAGTTGCGCTTGGTCGATCGGCTCCTCCCGCGCATGTCGCTTCTGATGCGATCGACGCTTGACGCAGTCCAATGAGATGCGTGTGGTGTTTGATTGAGAGGCACTGTCTACAACTCGACCAGCCTGACTGGTTATTACCGCCCATCGCCGTTCATTCATCCTGATGCTCCGCCCATTCCGTCCTGGTATCATTATGACCGCGAGACCTGCCCAAAATGACTGTCTGCGAAATGCAAATCACCCCGCTCCTATCCTGTGCCTACCCCAAGTTACCCGTCTCTCCCTGGTTAGCCCACGCCATGTCGCCCATGCTCTCCAGCATTGTCCACGGGTCGACTTCGCCCACCGCCTCAAAGTCGATAAAGGAGATGGGTTCCGTGCTGGGCGCGTACTGCAGCCCCCGCGAGTCCCACGTCGACGCCGTTTGGTCCTGAATGCTTGTGATGTCGACCACCTCGTTGCTGTTAAAGTTGCTATCATTACCTCGAACCTCGTCCGGTGACGTGCTGTCCCCGAACCTGGGCGTCGCGTTGCTGCTGCCTCCCGACTGTGACGGCGTGCTCTGGTAGGCTGATGGCGTGGAATGCGAGGAGCCCGTCCGGTGCGGCAGATTGACCTGCTGCTTGGGCATCACGCCCGAGGCCCGCAGGAACCCAGTCGCGAAGCCGACGCCCTCCGCCCCGTTCTTTGGCTGATTGGAAAAGCCCCTCATCCCGTTCTTTGCCTGGTCGGAGGGAAAGCCCCACGTCACGTTCTTCGGCTGGTCATCGGAGGAGAACGTGCTAACCCCTCCCGCCTCGGTGCGCTTCCTCTTGTTGGGCAAGCTGTCTGCCGGCTGCTGGTTCGTCGGGAGGAAGCACGGAAAGTTGGCTGCCGAGGTCCCGCCTGCGTTGGTCACAATGGCCTCGTTGCACCCTGCGTGCATCCGGGGGTAGATGTCGCTCGCCGTGCCTTTGGGCTTCCCGAGAGGCAGCCTGCCCGGCAGCGGGGACTGTATTTCGGTGTGCTTGGAGATGGAGCTCCTCGCCAGCAGCGGGATGTTCGAGTGCGTCCAGCCAAACGTCGACTTGTAGCTGCTTAGGCTGGGCACGTCAATGACATCCGACAGCCCGTTGCGTTCAATGTCCATGAAGATCTGCTGGAGGAACGCCTGCGTGATGAGGTGCCTGCGCCCGATGCCCTCCATGGCCGAAATGATGAACTTGAGGTTCTGCAGGTCCGCTGTCGTGGTCCCGGCTTGCGGGTCGCACTTGGCGTTGTAGATGTACACAGATGCCGCTGAGTACAATGACAGAGCGACCAAGGGGCTTTTCTGTGACGTGTTAGACATTCTCTCAAGCTTGACGGGCGACTTACGTAGCCAGAGTTCATGTGGCTCGTCAGCTTCACGATCCGGACCACCTCCTCCGCCGCGGTCCGCAGCCGCAGCTGCGACGCAGCCTTCAGCTGCTCGGACAGGTCGTGCGTCTCGATCCTGTCGATGGCCGCGTGGTGCAGACATATGATGGACGCGTGGAGGTTGAGGTTCGTGTGGACGGCTGTGGGGTCCCGCATGCTCTGGGGCAATCTGAACCGGTCGGGTAGGAACATGAAGGCCCCGGAGAGCATATTGTCAATATCCCTGTGCCGCTTCCAGAACTCGCCGTGGGCGACGTCCTCGGGCCGGTCGTCTGGCCGCTCCCAGTGGACGTGCTTCAGGAGCATGTTGAAGATGTAGCAGATGATGACGGCGCCTGCAAACGTCGAGTACGAGGCCCCCTTGAAGGCGTCTGGCAGGGGAGACGTCTCCTCTTCGCGGCCCGCGGTGAAGGCCTCCTCGGATGACGGAAGACGCGTCGTGATCTGTCGGGTCAGTCAGCGCAGTCTTGCACACCCGGCAGGAATTTTACCTCGTTCGGGTCGATCAGGGTTGGCCAGCCCGTCGAGATGCTCGCGTGGCAATCGATGCAGTATGCGCCCCAGAACGCCCGCCGCCGCTCCTCCAGGTCGACCCAGGACGTCGGCGGCGCCAGCGTCGGAGCCATCGCCTGGCCGTCCCCGTCGATACGGTGCAGCCCCATCATCTCGACAAGCCGCACGCACTTGGCAGAGCTCATCGCCGCTCGCGTAAAGTACATGCACCTCGCCTCGTCTGTAGCGATCAGGGCCCATGCTTGCGCGTGTTGGACCGTCAGGAAGTGCTCGCCGTAGCCCTACTGAGATCAGTATGAACCTGAAGCATCGCCCGATGGACTCACCCGCATCTCGTCGGCATCCGCGTACTGCCGAGCTCGCTTGTAAAAGACATCGTGATACTGGGAGTACTTCTCGTGGCCGTTGGCCGCCATAGACCAGACGGCATACTGCAGACACATGGGCGGGCGCTTGTGAGGCGCCGAGTAGAACGACTGGAGGTACCGGCCTGGGTGGATGATGGGGATGAAGTGCTGCTGCCGCTCGAAGAAGCTCTTGTTGCTGCTCCAGTTAGACATATTCACGAGTTGCTTGGGGACGCTTACAGCTCCTCCATCATCTCAAAAGGGGGCAGGGCCTCCGACAGCCCAAGCCCCATGAGCTCGCCAGACGGGTCGCCGAAGCTGGGCTGGGGAGGCGGCGGGGCATTCGACACGGGCGGGACGTTCGACATGGTCGGGGCATTCTCCCCCATGGAAATACGTGCAGAAGGCATGCCGGTCTGCATCGCGATGAACGTGTCGACGTCGACGGTGAAGTCGTCCATGCCGACATTGACCCGGCTGTCGAGATCCCCTCCTGTCCCTCCCGTCTCTCCACCCCCAGCCTTTGCGGCCTCCTTGAGGAGATCCTCCACCTGAGCTGCGGTTGTGAGCTACGTTCAGCAACTTCTGCAGGCTCACGTACCTAGCCGTTCCTCCAGCTCCTTCACATTCCTCCGCTTAAACGCAGGCTTCCGCCGCGACTCGGGGTACACGCATTCGCCGTTGACCTTCGTGCACCGGCTGCACGCCGGCTTGACGCGGTCGCACTTGAGCTTGCGGGACCGGCAGGTGACACACGCCAGCGGCTCGGAGCCTTGGCCCGCGCCGGGCTGCTCCGGGTGTCCGTCGCCGTCGGTGTCCATGATTGGAAATTTGCATCCGAAGGCGGGTTCTGTGCCGAAGTGGGCCTCACAGTCCAGGTACTGCGTACACTTCGACGTAGGAAGTCTCGGTTACGGCGCAACAAAGACTGCGATAAGTTGCGGTACGTAATGCAGTGGCATCGGTCACTGATCAAGTCATTGGCAGCTCTGGGCCCCTATACCATTGCACGTCGTCAATGCTAGTTGCTAGGCAGATACTCATGCTCGTGGCCAGGTACGCCCCATTCCTGATAGTCGGACGGATTTTGCGCCGATGTCCGACGTCCAAGATGGACCTAGTGCGGCGTTCCCATTGGCTTCTGGCGTCCATGATGAGTCCATGATGACTCACCAGTCAGCAAGACCCACGTGAACTGCGTCCTGCTTACGCCAAGTTGTCTTCACTCGCCTCCCGCTGAAGAAGCAAAGCCGTCGTGTCTCCGTGCTTCTCCCGCTCTGCCGCCGGCTTTGTGGGTCTCTTGAGTCCACATGGCCTGGCCGAGACACGGCGAAGTCCCGATCGCTGTTGGCCGTCGGGTCCCGGCCGAGGACTGACCAAGTCGATCAGCAGGGCCGACGCAACGCTGCTGGGCCGTGGCTCGGGGCGAGGGCGTGTTTGCCGATCATCGACAGCCACTCGCAGCCTCACCTAGATCTGTCACGACAGACCCAAAGCTAATCGCAGGCCGTCAAACCGGCTTGTCAGTGTCCCCAGAGCCTAACGTATCAGGTAGACGTGGCAACCGCAGAACGTCTGCATTGGCGATGACGAGTTATAGAGTTTGGATCGTCGAAAGCCTAAAATTCTCCGTGGCGCCCAGGAACCGGCACCACCGGGCTGGACAAGGTTGCTGCGCATGCTGCACTCCCGGCCCAGGTCAAGGTGTTCACCGACTGCCATCCCAATTCATACCGCCGCAAATCGAGCGTGCAGGCACGTTAACGAGCGTTCCTGTCGGTCGGATTGGCTGCTGGGCCCCTGGTGGGATGATCAGTGGGCGATCGCGTCGGTCTTCGTTCTCGCGACTGGCGGTCTGAAACCTTGTTTCTCGAGGAGGGTCGGCGAGCACGTCGATCAAGCGTCACAGAACGGCAGCCACTGACGATGGCGTCCGCCAGACGGCCGTGATGGCCAGACCCTCTACACCCACTGCGGCACTCTGCTCGCGATGTGCAACGGGCGGGAAATTAACAGCCAAGCCGCGCCGAGAGCTTGCCACTAGTCGCAAGGGACTGCGACTAAAACATGGACGAGCGTAGCTTGACGCTCGAGTTGGCGCCACGCTCCGCCTTTTCCACGCTTCTGATATTCTCCAGCAGCCAGCAGCGCCGGCGCCATCGCGACACCCAGGAGCCGAGTCTCAAGCGAGACACTCGGAAATAAAACCACGCAGCCACCGCGGTTGACAGCTGCACACGGCATCCCGGCTAGCGCCAGCAGACGGACGACTTCGCTAGGCTCCGGCCCAAGGCTGGTGATTGCCGGGGTCTGGCCCGGGTGGGAGTTGACACACAATGGCGTTGCAGAGATGACTGCATGAATGCGGCCATGAGATCTGGCGGGGTGCTCTTGTGGCCGCCACTTGATGACCTGGCCAACGCGGGACCGCATCGGACTTTCGGAGGGCGTTGACATCTTGGCCGGCTTGGTACGCAGGCCAGGAAGACTGACGGACCGCACTAACAGTTGACAAGCCGAACGGGCGCGGGGCTCTCGCGTTTGGCGCTCGCCGGCTAATCAGGATCGACGGCGGCCCAGGCTTCGTGATCTTCCCGCCTCGTGGTCAGCAGACAGCCGTGAGAGCGATTCTCGAAGATTTGCGGCGTAGAGCCTTGAGCCTGGAGGCTGTGCGCAGGCAGCAAGCCAACCACAGCGGCCTCGGCATCAACTCGAATGAAAGGGGCACAGGGGCATCAGCTAGGTGGTTTCACCAAAAATACTGTCGGCTCCCGCCAGCGTCCTTCAGTTGTCATCTGAGCGCCTCGTGCTTTGCGCTCCCTCATCCAGCCACCATCGGACCAAACTCCCGTCCAACGAGTGGTGGGCACAGCTACCCGGTTAGGACAGGCAACGGGGATCGTCGGCCGTTGCGATTCAGGGCAGCCCTTCGTGGCGCTAACTTTGAGGAAGAGAGACGAGCCGGTGCGGGCTGGGGAAGCATGACCAGGTGCTAGCGGAGTGGAGCCAGCGGCTGACGGGAGTGAATCGGGAGGGACGTCAGGGCAAACTATGTTTGAAAAGGGGGGCAGACAACGCAGAGCTCACCTGCTGGCTGCTGGGCCAGCATGCTGAGACTGAGGCCAGTCCTGCGACTGACGATGTGCTACGGCCACATGCTGTCTGCATCCAGGCCAAGCTGCAATGGCCGGTTTCTTGGCTTGCGAGTCAAGGTCTGAGGACGAGTCGATTGCCATGACAAAACAGTGACGGCTCGATAGTTTGCCGGTGCCTTAGTGCCGTGTTATGCGGAGCGATTGCTTCCAGGGACGAGACGGCGAGCTGCTAGACGGGGCGTCCTATGTCCTGTAAATTAGCGTTGCATTGCCCTAGATGCCCAGCTGGTCGACACGTACATGCTTAAATCTCATGTCGCCATGCGTGTCATGCTGGAGCTTGTGTAAGTTGGCCGTTCTGAGGCCCTCGGCGACCCAGTGACGAGAGTAGCCTGTGGCCCAGCTGCACCTAAGTCTCGGAACCACGCTGTGCCTTGAGCTAGGAATGCAGCAACTGCAGCGCTGCAGCAACAGGCACCAGGGCCACGCGCTGGGATGTGGGCGAGTGCAGAGTGCTAGGCATGCAGCTGGACTCGCCGTGTTTGCTGGGCGAACCCACTGTGCGGCTTACGCAGTATTGCAAATGCGCCGTGGCCACGATGTGGTGATGCGAGCGAGGGAGTTAGTTGCTTGAAGCAATTGTGGAAGCCCTTGTGAACTTGTGAATGCCAGTGGCCCGCCCACTGGGGGCATAGGTAGCTTGGCAGTTAGGCCGGTACGTACCGACACTGCGACCTGCCTTTTCGACCAGGGCAACAGGGCGTCTGCCAGATGGCGACGGCGAGGGCGATCATCTCCGTGGGTGATAGGCGGAAATCGGGGAGCGAACAGCCTCAGCCGGCCAGCCCCACCGCCTTCACAGCACTATGAAGAGCATCAGGGCCCTATCAGCCCCTGGAGATGGGGCCTGGGCCCGCTGTTTCTCGCTGGCGAGTCCAGTGTCGACCTGAAGATGGAGATCAGAGCTTGGCCGTCCCCTCTGGGCCAAGGTACAAGTGGAGGGCTAGCAATATTGGGTGAGCCCCAGGTACCGATTTCGCCAGACATGGAAGGGACACAAAGCTCGAGTGGGGGCGCAGGGTCGCAAGGGCCCAGTTAGGCAATGAGGTAAGCAGCGGTACGTACACGTAGCTCTGGCCTGGGCACGAGCCGTCGCCAATCTCCAGCGGGCCAGCCATCGGCCACTCACAGCGTCGCATCTCCGTCCTTGTCTCGACGATCTCAACACCAGAGTCGCATCCGAACGGCGTCTCCAGCGTGCCATCACCGGCCATCGCTGCCAGGCCATCCCCAGCACGTCAAGGCCCGCCTCGTGATGCCTCCTTCGTATGCCTGCACGGCACGCGCCTCCTCGGGCCTCCCTCGCCCGCTGCACCGCTGCTCTGACAGGAGGAGGCATCTCATTACCGACCCGACATAGGGGCGAAAACAGGGGCAGGGGAAATGCAAATCACAACCTCGAGGAGTCGATATCGATGCTGGGGGCTGGCTGGCAACAAGGAGCGACGGTCGCGAAACGTACGGAGCGGGCGAGGCGCTGCAGAACTGCTCAAAGCGCGGCGTGGCTGATGCACCAAGAGGCTAACAGACGTCCAGGCTCCTTGGAACAGTTTGAATCCGTCAAAGGAACAAGGTGAGACAAAGACGGCCCTCTCTTGTCCTTTACAGATGCGCCCCGTCGACCCTGCCATGCGAGTCTGGCCGAGGGAGAGACAAGCCACCAAGCCAAAGGGCGAGACACGACACTACGCAACGACATGCCGACTCTTTTTGCCCTACGAGAGACTCGGCCATCCGTCGTGACGTACCGTGCACTGCGGTTGACGACAGGCTCTATTCCATCTCAATTCTGCAAATCATACGCCATCGAATTGCAACTTGTCCATCCAGCTCCCGAACTGCCGTTCCCGGAATTGGCCAGTCACGTCGCCGATGACCTATGCCCGCAGCAAGCTTGGTCTACGGCGTCATGGCTGTCTCGAGCTTGCTTTCGTGCCCATCTCGTCAACTTGGTCAGGCAGATCCGCTGATCTCCGACCCCCGCTGGAGACCCGCTGCGGTACCCCATGGCCGACGTCGTCTCGTCTGCCACCGATGGCTACCATTCTGCGAGTAGCCTGCTACTCTGCGAGTGGCGATACGGCATGTCACCATCCATCCGGGGCGCCTCCGACATCTCCATCAACATCGCACTTTTGCTCCGCAGCCCAGTGTCGCTTTCATCTGACGCCTCCCTAGCTCGTCCAAAAGTGCCGAGCAAACCAGAGACACGCCCTTTGATCCGCGCCTCCATCCCATGTCTTCCCATTACGTCCGGCACTAGCTGTGCTGACATGGCAGCGCTTCTTCCCACCCTTGCGTCTCGGCCTGAGGGGCTCAGCATGGCAGCTGGTTGCCAAGTTGCTTACCCCGTGATGGGCTAGTCAATGTCGCAGCAGCGGCGTGCGATGGAGTTTGACTTGCCAACGCTGCTCCCAGTCTCAGTCCTGTGCCTGAGATGGCGGGCAACTGACATGCCTCTGAGGGTCGGCCAACCTTTGGTCCGGCTTGAAGCAACCGGTGGCTCGAGCCCCGGTCCCTGTCGTGCCCTTTGCTGGGTCTCGCCGTGTGCTGTGCTGTGCTGCGGTGCGCACGTTGTGAATCTTCACACCCTCCCATCCGTCGTCCAGTGGCCGTTGCGACTGGCTGTCATCCAACGCAAAGTTACGACGTATCTGCGAGCGACGCGAGGCCCAGTGACATCGCAGCGTCGACGAGGTGCGCTTTCACCTTGGTCGCCGAGGCCACCCTGTAGCCGCTGCCGCACCTGCGTTGCGCACAGCGGCGCCAGGGTGTTACCTTGGCCACCGCAGATGCCATTCAGACTTTCGGCATACACCGCTTCTCGAGACGTCGACGCGGGAACCAGGCGAGCAGAGGTTCGAAGCGTCGAGCCAATGTTTTCCACAGTTGCTTTCTTCTCCTGTCGCATGGTGCTGTCGAACTGGCCCAGAAAGGACCGATTTGCTGCCCCTTCATGTCAACGTCTCAGAGCAATCAAAAAAGTCACTTCATCGGATGACCATGCTAATGCTGGCCGACCCATCCTGTTGCCCCCCTCCGCAGCGGTGCTGGTTGGCTGTTTGTCACGCCCAGCTCAGGGGGCTTAGATGCTGTCCTGACACCGGCAGTCGATCACGTTGGGCTTGACACGGGCTCGGTGAACCAGCAATCCATGTCCTTGGCGGCTGCCATTATGGTTCTTTTGTTTGCCCCAGGAGAAGAACGAACGTTTGGTCGCCAAGGCGTGAGAGCCAGAGACAGAGGGAGGTTTATCTCGCCGCAAAAGCAAAACCAGCGGCCACGGGCGTGCATTGCAGCAGCGCGAGCATTTGAGACAGGGTCAGGCGAGGCCAGCAGCACGCCTGGGGAACTGCACGGCATCAGCAGCCCGTCATGTATACATGCGGATATACTACAGTACATGAGAAGTGAAGTGTGAGTGTGAGAGAGGTGGGCAGCAAAAACGCCAGAGAGCGAAGGCCACCACCGCACGCAGGGACTAGTCGAGATCTGCAGCTCCATTATCGAGATCGGGGGACACCTACCTGACGTGCGCCATCAAGTCCCGTTGGGTTACGCTGTCGGCGCGCGTCTCATGGCCAGCGCCAACCGCCGCCTGGCTGCTGGCTGCTGGCTGCTGGCTGTGGTGGCATCTCGGTCGTCGGTCGAAGGACCCCGTTCTCGTTGCGGTGGATGGCGGGCCAGAGTCTCAGTCGGCCTTGGAGACCTGCTACTGCTAGCAACTTGCAGTCGTGCAGAGCGGCGGCGGCCAAGGAAACGTGTCTAGCCTGCGATCTCACTCTGCGTCGTCCACCACTGACTGGTCCACCAGTAGCAGCCAAAAGCCAGCCCGGCCTTGTCTCCTCCTCCCCGGCCGCCTCGAGGGCTCCACCCCCTCCTCGGTCGACGCCACTCACCAAGTTCCCTCTGCCCTGCCCGATCTCGTGGCGTCTCGTATCATGTACCACCATCCAACAACCCAATCCACTCGCGCCTGCAGCGCGTGGTCGTAGAGAAGTCTGTGAACCCCGAAAAAAGGCCAACCCTCCAAGTCAGTCACTTGGGGGGGGGGGGCTTTCTTTTTCCTCTGTCCCTCTGCTGCTTGGCTCTGCAGCAGGCTGGCTCGGAAGGCGACGAATCGTCCGCACGCCCTGGCGACGTGGCGGCGGGGACCCCCGTCGTTGCACCTAGCTGTGCATAGTACCAGAGGTACCAGAAGTACCAGAAGTATGTACCAGAGGTCCTAGTCTTCTTGCCCCCAAAACCAAAAAAAAGGACGGCGTTTCACCAGCACCGCATGTACACCCCGTCCCGTTGCCCAACGCACCTACATCACACACCCGTATATGCTTTTTTTTTTCTTTTGCCCTCTCTCCCTTCCCGCTCGTCACGCCAAATTCTAAGATGAGAAGAATTTCCCCACCACTCCCGCACGGGAGAGGCGGTAAAGGCCAAAAAAAAGCCAAGATGGAGGGTAGGGGAGGGGGAGGAGGAGACAAGGACACCAAGGGAGGAATCGGTTTTGGTGCCGCCAGAAACCTAACTAGCTAAGAATAGGGTGGCTGGGAACGGTCAGCCCAGGGCAGCCACCACCAGCTCCGAATCTCAACCCCAAAAGCCTTGTCTTTACTTTACTGTCCATGACCTAAGACTTGCTACCTACGGATGTATGTGTGTTTGCAAGTTGCGCGGTTACAGCACCTTATGCCCGCCCGCCCGGCCGGCGCACGCGCGCTCAGTCTCCCGCTGCAGAATCCGTGTGTTTGCGAGCAAGTAAGAAGGCGAGGGCGGCGGCGGCGGCAGCAGAAGCAGCAAAGCGTTGAAGAGACAGGATGGAGGCAGCAGCAGCACTCGGGGGCAGAGCGAGCCAGCGAGCGGGAGAAAACGGCCCTAGCGGCTGGGTTGGTTGGTTGGTAGTGTAGGTCTGTCTGCTTTAGTGTAGTCTCGCCCAGGATCCTGGGACCTCCTCCTCTTTCTTCCTGCTGCCCTCCGTCGTCTTCCTCCTGCTGCTGCCCTGCTTGCTTGCTGCCCTCCCCCCTCTCCCCCCCTTAACCAACCGCCTGCTATACCCACGTTCGAGCGCAGAACCAACAGAGTTTGCGCTGAAAGAGAGGGATCCTGTCATCCAGGAACCGCGCCCACACAGACGCACCCGCCTTCGCTTCGTGGTGCCCTGCTTTTTTGCTTGCTTACCCGGTGATGATAAACAAAAGTAAACAGTGCTGCTGCGCTTGGATTCCCAGTCATCGGCCAGCCCTTCCTATCTCTATCTTCTTGGGCGGGCTTTGACCTACCTAGGCAGACGGATAGACGGAGGAGGCGGCGGCTCGCAGGGCTGGATGGCTGACTTGGGCATTGGGGGTTTTGTTTCCATCCCTTCCTACCGTGGTGGATGGAAGCTTCGAGTCGTCGTCCGTCCTCCTCCACCCATTTGTGACCTCGTATCCTTCGCAGCTGTCAAGGCGTGTGCGGCGACGGCGGCGGCGGCCGACCCCGTCGTAATACGCAGTTAATGTCACTGCGCTGTCGTCGAATCTCTTGAAACTCGGAGATTTATGAAAAAGTCAAAAAAGTTTTGGTTGATTGTTTTTGTTTGGTGCTATATGTACAGAGAAACAAAAATAATCGATCCAACTGATGAATAAAACAAGGTTTGGTACAATGATATCGTTCTACGTATCCTGTGGTGGTTGAAACTCGCCTCTGGTTTGGCTGTCAAAAATCCCCAAGTGATATCCCCCCAAATAATAAGAGTGAAAAAAGACGGATAATGACCAAAAAATGCCCCGAGATGAATCTCTGTCTCTGTGTGAATGCATGGTCTGTCCACCATCCCCCGTGCCCCGAGTCCCAATAACCGCCGTTGTGTCCCCCCTGAATAGCCCGTAAGAATACATTATCCCCATAGGTACAGTCGACATAGGAAAGAGGATTGGGGCGGGCGGTGCTATGCGCTGCCGCTGGCCCCTGGTATGTTTATACAGCTCATGAATATTAAGTCCCCTGGTGCCGTTTTGTTTTTTTGTCTTGCGTCAGGTCCGATCGTAGTGCGTCGTTAATAGATAATGGTCTGGTATGGAAATTCTTTTGTTGCGTGACTGGATTGTTTGTTTCGTTTCTTTGTTGTCTTGCGATGAGGCGTCTAGATGCTCCCCCTCTTGATGTGCGCCGAGCGCCGCTGCTTCAGGCTCTCGAGGTCCTCGTCAAAGGCCTCGCCGTCGCTGAGCGGGACGCTGGAACGCTTGCCGTCGTCGTAGTCGGAGCGCTCTGTCGACGGCAGGATCTTGTTCTCGCCGCTGCGGCTGGACATGGCGTCGGACTCAGCACGGGCGTTGCTGATCATGGTTGGCAGCTGGCGGCGCCGCGCGTTGATGAACCAGTTGGAGATCTGGTCTGGAGGCGAGAAAATTAGCCTTTGGCCACAAGAGAGTCTAACGGTTTCGGAAAGCGTAAACTTACTCATCTGCAATCCGGTCTGGCGCATGAGCTCCTGCTTCTCGTCCTCGGTCGGGTACGGGTGGTGCAGGTGAGCCACGAACCACGCACGCAGCTTGTCTGTCGTCTCCTTGGGCAGGTTGCCGCGGCGCTTGCGTTGCTTGCTGTCACCGTGCATGCCCATGGCTCCGAGCTCTCCGATGCGCATGAACTCGGGGTAGTGGCCGTAGCCGGCGGCTGAGAAGGGCGTGCGGTCGAAGGGGTGGATGGCGCCGAGGGACAGGGACTGGACGCGGCTGGGGTGGTGGTAGCCGTAGGCGTAGCCGCTGGTGCGGTAGGCGGGAGCGGCCTCCATCATGGGGCCGGCAGACATGCCCATGGACGGGCGGATGGGCTGGAACTCGTCCTGGGAGTGGCCGCGGACGCGCTGCATGGGGATGGGCTCCCGCTCGAAGTTCATGGGCGGGAGGCTGGGCAGAGTCGGGCGGGCCTCGGGGCGCTCGTTGACCTCCATGGCGGGTGACCGCATGGAAGGCATGCCGGAGGACATGTAGGGGCTGGTTCTCGCGGAGCCGGTCCAGCTCTCAGTGGCGGCGCGGGAGGGCGCTGGGGGGGAGATCTGGCGCTGGGGAACGCGCTGCGGGCTCTCGTAAAGTCTCGGGACGCGGCTGACTCTCTCGCTCTCCTGCTCCTCGTCGATCGAAAGCCTCCTCCTCTTGTTCGAGTTTGGCGAGTGAACGTACTCCGGGGGCGTCATGACACCGGCGAATCCCACAGTTGGTGACGTGTTGGAGGAGGTGGTCCTGGTGGTTGACGCCTCCTGGGGCTGCAGGCGCAGGTGAAGCTCTGGGATCGCCTGGTGGTGGTCAGTAAGGGGCTCGCCATGGGGAAGCGGGCTGCAAACCTGACGGATAGAGGGGAGGGCGATTCTCTCGGGCTCCGTCCGGGGGCGCGAGGCATATTCAGACCTGCCGCCATCCCAGGGGTAGTTCTTGAAGGCTGAATGGGGGGATGGAGCAGCCATGGCGAGCATAGACATCTTGTGCTGGTTCTCAAGGAATGAAATCTTTAGACACGACCGTTAGGACGAGCGGTGCTGGGTCCTGTGAAAGGGCGGGCTCGAAGTGAAGCCGCACGGCGGAATGACTGCTGCTGTCAGCTTTCGTTGTTGGTGTTTGTGTGAGCAGTAGGAGGCGTACCAAAGTCGGTCCAGCCAGGGAGTCGAAAGTGGCAGTCAAGTGTTGCTGGTGAAGCGGTTGCTGGTGAAGCTGGTGCGTCGAATGAAGCTGATATGGTTGCTCGTCAACGATGGCGTAGAGCAGAAGAAGCAATAAAAGGATGCTGATGTGATGGCCAGGTGGTCCCAGCCGTTCTTCTGAATCAACAAACAGCTCGAATGGGATGATGGTCGGTGATGATCGAGACAGATGCAAGGTGGGATGGCAGTCCTTTTGTATATTCTTCGATGTCTGGGGGAGGATCTCTTGTGCAGGGCAGGTAGATTAACGGGCGAGGCGCACAGATGTGGTGCCAAAATAGGAAATGGGAGAGAAGTGTCGAGGAGGAGGACCCGGCGATGGGCCAAATTGGACAAATTAAGACGGTGATTTGAGCACGCTGAAACTGACACGAACCAGCCTCAGACGAAAGAGCCCCCAACTAGCACGGTACGGTAGGTTCTTGGGCAGAAGGTGAATCAGACCGTGAAGGAGTCGTGGAGAGCACTGGAGTGAGCTTGGAGAAGAAGCAGAGCAGCGCACAGCCCACGGATGCTTAATGCCTTGCTATGTATCTGGGAACGAGGCCTTTGCTGATGTGGGGGAGGGAGGACGGTTTTGACGGAACAGACTAAACCTGAACTAGCCCAGAGCTGCGAGGCATGGGCATGGATGGCATGGCGAGGAGGACGATCAGGGTACAAGCAGCCGGTCGATGAGGAACAAGAGGAGAATTGCCCATCTGGACCAGGGTCGCAGACCACGCCGTCCGTACCCACACCCAGTCAGGGCCTGGTCCTGGGATGCTTCGGTGGCGTCCCCTCTGGCGGGCATCGGACTGATATGCTAGGCTCGTGGTGGTACAGGGATGTGCCAGCAGGACGGGGCATGGATAGGGGTCCGAACGAGGGCGACGGGGATGCGAGAAGGAGAGTGGAAAGATGGGAGAAGCACTAGCCTGCTCAACAGTGACACGAAAGAGCCACTAGGGAAGTGTTCAGGTAGGTACTCTTACTGCGTACCCTACTCTCACTGACTGTGTACCCTACCTACCTTACTGCGTAGCGTCTGTGGGCAGGGGTCGTCTGTAGGTACGTACTGCGGATACTCTTGTCTTGTACCCCCCCGGCCGCTCGTGGCTCCCACCCGGGGCCAGGACGGTTGTGATGTAGATGAAATTGCCCGAAGGGGGGCGCCGGCGGGTATGGAGATATTCAATGGCGCTGCATTACTCCAACGACCACTGCTATGTATACTACTGCGTATAGCAGCACCAAGTATCCAACGTGCCATTACATATGCAACTGGCGCTGGTGCTGGCGTCAAGTTACCTCACCCTTCCCTTCCCAAGCCAAGCCCGTTCATTGTCTGCAACGCTTTGGCCGTGCTCAGGTCCAATCCGTGGATTGGCGTCCAGGGAGAAAAAAAAGATATGCACACCGACATAAGAAACGATGACGAGGGGCCGGCAGCATTGGCGGCCTGGTTCCTACTTCGGTACGTAACGTCATCTGGCACGTTGACCGTCATTTCCCGATAGGAGTACGCAGAGCGAGACATGGGAAACCGGAGATGCGGCAATATAGAACGGATTCATGGCATATTGCCTCGACGAGGGCCGTCCGTATCAATGCCGGGAGCAACACGACCACCCGGAGCGAAAGCGACGGGCCTCGAAAGTGACGAGGGCCGTCGAGTACGACGATGCAATCGCCCGTCTACTGCCTAATTCTGCCTTCACTAGATGCTATCTTAACACAGATGCTGTCCTTGCATCGACCGCTACCTGCGCTCGAGTCCACTTCCAAAAAAAAAAAAAAAAAAAAAAAAGAGTCCTGAATTGTCCTGAAGCCCATACTAACCAGCCCGTCCGTGGTTCTGGCGGCTTCGCGAAGCTCGCGGCCTAGCCGTAGCATACACTACCTAGCAGCACTCGGGCTCGGTTTACCAGTTTACACTCCTATTCCTAGTGTTCCTCTGTCTAGTCGACCGTGCTGGCCGGTGAGGCGCCGTTGCGTTGATTCTGCAAATCCCTGCTGCTTGCTTTTTGTGCACATGGTCAGGGAGTGAGACAACTCATTAGGCGTACGTCGAATATGTCATGACTTGGAGACATGTTGACAAGAACGGGGCCCCCAGTTGAAGGGTAACCGGTGGTGTGTGACACTGGCTGCAATAGCTGCATCTTTCTGGCGCTGGTTGTTGAAGTTCCGGTTCGAGGCCGTATGCCAGGTGTGAGAGCGTGTGCATACGCAAAAAGTGTGTGGTGTGTGGTGTGTGATGTGGATGTGTGGTGTGTACGGCGTGTGCTGTGGATAAGGTCGACGGATGGACGGACGATGTTTAGGCGGACGGGGGTCAGCAAAGCCAGCCAGAGCCAGGGCAGCCCTGACGTGACGGCGCTCCCCTGCCTATCTGCCATCGATCCCATCCACGCCTCAAGAGTCTGCACCACACCCCCCGACTGCTGTCCATCAGCCATCCCAAAACAATAAGGCGGGTCCGGAAGTCTCCTCCTCCTCCCAAAAAGCAGCAGAGCAGAGCAGAGTTGAGTTGTGCGCTAGAGCGGCTATGCCATCCGCCGCTGACACGCCCACGCCCACCCCCTTCAGCCCAATCCTAACGCTATTCAGGTATCGCATTTTGTGCTGCTGCAGCAGCACCAGCAGCACCAGCAGCACCAGCAGCACCAGCACCAGCACTGAATAAGGTCCGCGAGCGTCACAGGCTGCCAGTTATTTGACATTGCCGCGCGAGACCGCTGGCGAGTGAGAGCGCAGCAGACGCGATTCAGACGTCCGTCCCAAGCCTTGGGTTGAAGAACCGAGCCGAACAACTCTGTATTTTGCTGTGCTGTTTTACTATTACTGTCCTGGTGCCCACGCTGGCCACGCTGGTCCCTTCCCCCCCCAAGCCACCCGTCAATCGCCCGGTCGCAGCTGACGTCTGTGACGTGCTCAAAACAGCTCCTCGTGTGGTTTGGTCGCAGCAACCGCTGGCGTCGAATGTCGTTCCGATGCTTCGACCACGACCTTCGATGGCGGAGGCTGTGCTTGTCAACAAAGTCATGGCACCTCGACCCAAGGGCGACCGATGCAGACTGAAACGTCAGCCATCATTGGATGCTTTTCTTCCGTCCGAGTGTTTTGGAACACTACGCAGTCCTGGCAGTGGCAGTGGCAGTAGCAGTACAGTACAGCGTCAAACGCATGCATGGGAATACCACGCCTCCCTCCATTGACGGGCCACATGTCTGGTTATCGGATAGTTCTGACATTTGCCATATCAGGAAGTGTTTGCAGGCCTTGGTCGATTCAAAACGAAGCCTCCAGTTGAGCAGAGTTCCTGCTCTGCGATTGGTGATGATCAAACTTTGACATATGTAACCTTTGTCCCCCCGTCCCTCCCCCCCGCAAAGCATCGAGGTACCCGATGTCATGCGGCTCCCGTTTTTTGTCAGCTCCCGCGATGGTGGAATTTTGGGCGAGCAGTTCAACCGCTACGGCCCAAGAGGATCGCTCAGGGCCGGGAGAACCGCCGAGTCAGTCGCCTGAATTAAGGGCATTCCGGCCAAGGCTGTCGACTACCGTTTCGACTTCTGGTCGAGATCTCTTTTTAGCTCTTGTTGGGCTAATGGCGACAAAAATGCTACCAAAGGGCCACCAAAAGCTAATGACGAGGGACGGCGGCGGCGCCCCAACTCCAGGAAGGGGCCGAGTTGCTCGTCGTCCGCCGCAGGGAACACAGGCAGCGCGCTCCGGAGCCGAAGCCGCCCGCGCGAGGGAGAGCTGTCAAAAACGCAGATCTACCGCGGTGATACTGTGGCCCCCGGTCGGCACCACAATTGATTGGGCCTGTGGCTGGCAGGAAGTGGCATGTTCCGAGTAGCATCAATGTTTTGCCCAGGCGGCCGTGGCGAATCCTTGCGCCGAAAAAAGCGTGTCGGGGGTCCAACGATGATTCTCGCTGCTCGCAATTCTTTGACAGGTCCCAGAAACAGGCCAAGGTGTGTGCATGACAGCTCCAAGGGCCGGAAGGTTCGTGATGAGATCTAGGTAAACAGGACTTGCGATTGGTTGCTCAGGGCTGCCACGGTATGGTTGATCTGAGGTCGATCGGGTCCAAGATGGGATTGCTCAGCTTGTCAAACGCGAGCGTGAATTGCGATTGGCTCCTCAGGATCTGTCATGACAGGCTCCTTGTCAAGTGTCGCCTCAAGTTGCTGCGCCCCAAGAAAGTTGAGTTGGGGGTTCCGTCGGAACGGCGTGCACATCATACAAAGGAGGGGGCAAGGAGAGACGGAAGCCCGGGTGCTGACTGATGGATGGGCCGGCAGGGGCCACGGTGGTATCGCGAGCCTGACGTCTGAGGTTGGTCGTGGTGTGCGCAAGGAGAGCCTCCTCCTGGAGACGTTGCAGCTGTAAGTCGTCGCGATCCGGGACGTGCCAGACGTACAGCCTGCACGTCGCTAGTACACTTGTTTTGGGTCGACGGGTTCCGATAGACCTCGAGTACCGCCGCCGCTCACTGGCTGGCGGGCTGCTGTCGAATAGGGCAGAATGCAACGTGAACAAGACCGCCTGCTGGCCATGGCTGCGCGCATCGAGGCCTCCCCTTGTTGTTGTTTTGTTTGATAGGGCGTAGCAGTGCTGGTCCGCAGGGTGAGAGAGCGGTGCGAAGCTGATCCCGTTACACCTGCGAACTTTGAATCGCGTTACTCGTTGCTAGGCCCTGCCGCGTCGGTTCGCTCTGCGGCTTAGCAGCCGACAGCACGACGACGCCCCCGTCAGGACGCTACTTTAGCAGCAGCGCCGGACTGGCGGCCACTGCAGGTACCGATTCCTCCGGCGGTACAACGGCCTCTTCCAGCGCTGAGAGCGGCCCATGCCACAGGGTCACCAGTCCGTGTGCCAGGGCTGGGCAGGCTGGGCGGGCTGGGCAGAGAGACAACTCACGCACTCTACCAGCCAACGGTCGGTATCGCAAAGCTGTGGCGTCCATGTGCATAAGGGTTTTGACTCTAGCTGGCTGCCGTCGCAAAGCCAAGCTGGCCTGACAGCGTACCGAACGAGCCTGGGTATGCTGGCGGCTAGCACTGCGAGGAAGTCAGTTGACCCAAGGTTCTGAGCATCGCAGCACGTTCGCGCGGGATCTGGCTAGACGGGCGATCGTTGGCCTGTCCCAAGCCCGAGGCGGCTGAAGGTTTGAAGGTTTGCTGTTGCGCGTGGCCAAAGAGCGCAGCCCAAGACTCCAAGGAAGCATCCATGGATCCCGGTCTGGAGGACCTCAGGTCGGGGCGGGTCCAGAAGTCTGAAGTCCTGGTGATGTGCATGCATATGACTGATGGCGGCGGTACGTGGGTACATGTGTCGCTGGTGGCCAATCAGCCCAGCCCGTTCGGAATGCATCGCATTTGAGGCTGGCCGGGACGGCGCAAGAACTTGTCGAGACTTACCACTTCGCGCTGGTGATGACGGGCTGCGGGAGGCTGCCAGCTGCTTGCCCATATCTCGACCGGCGGTCTGTACCGATCTCGGGCATGCACTGTTCCGCTGGCCGTCTGCATCGGGAGGTCGCTGCAGGCTGCGACTCCCAGCTGTGGCCGTGGCCATGATGGAACTCGTGGCTTGTGTCGAGGATGGATGGGCTTGGGTGCTTGGTGCTGATGCTGGAGCCCGCGCTGGCGCTGGCGCTGGCGCGTGCTGCGTCTCCGGTCAGTTGGTGATTGGCAATTGGCATCTGGCAAACGCAGACTGTGGTGCAGGAGGTGCATGCGGAGCCACCGCGATCGGAATTCGTGTTGATTAGATGGCATCTGCATCCGTCCGGAGGAGCATAAGGATAAGGCCCAGATGTGCATTCCGCAGCACAACTCGGGCAGATTAACTCGGGCGTCAAGGACGGGAGTTGCTGCTGGCTTGCACTTGCACTTTGCGAATTTGGTTCTTGCGTGGTTAGCGTGATTGGATGTGGAGATGTGACAGATATCGAGGTCCTCATTAAGATCCAAGTGGATACGCGGGTTGGCTGAAGGGGAAAGAGCCACCAAGTGTCTTTTGCAACTGCAACTGCAACTGCACTTGCCTGCCTTGCACTAGCACTAGCACTGCTGCCGCACCTGCACCTGCCATTTCCTCCAGCGCCTTTTCTCCTTGTTCTTTTCTCGCCCCAAAAATAGCTTACACTGAGTGTGTACCCAGACGGGAGCCTGGAATCAATCAGACACAAATAGACAAGGCACCGGCTGCACTAGCTAGTGTGCTCCGCAGGGCGTGCCGTAGATGTGTTCCCGTCTTCCATCACCGTAAGCTGTGGACAGCGGCCCCATCAGCCTGACGCAGCTGGCTTCGTCGACGGCCCTGCGGGTAGCATGATGGTCATTAATCGCTGGAGATACGCTTTCCCCTGCCTCGCCCTGGTGCCCTTGTGCCCTCGCCTTGAGGCGGCCGCACGCCATCGGGCCCTTGTGCTGCAAGTAGCGCTGGATAAGCCTGAGGTCCCGCACGCCGTCCTGACTGGGCGCGCGCCAGACGTCACTTGGCATCCGGGCACCTCCCGATAGCGCACCTCCACCACCGGCGGATTGGGAGGCAAAATAGAAGCGTAATTTCACCAGGGCCAGTGCCGAGCTTGTGTCGTCTCTGGGACAATCACCTCCTGGGGTGCTTACTGCGGGGAGGAAAGAGGCAAGCACCGGCACACTGTAAGATTCTCGATGGCAAGGCAGGCGCGGCGTCAGCTGCCCCACTTTCCATCTCGCTGGCGACTTGGATTGAATTGTGCTGTGAGGTCACCGCTCTTCCATTGGAAGCGAGAGCAGGTGGGTGCGTGCCTGTCTGCTGTTGCTGTTGCACATTCGTACTGTTCTTTTGGGAGATAACTCCCGCCCGCGGGCGCTCCCCATTGGCTCCCAGCTCGACCGGGGAGCTTTTTCCGATCCAGATTTCCCATTTGCTAGCCGCCCACACCCGCCCCTTCCTTCCCTTCACCGGTGCCATAGACCCGGACATGTCACTGCTGCGAATATCCGCCAACGACGACTCCCCGATATGAAATGTGATAGAAAGAGACAACCGTCCATCGTGCAGACAGCAGCATCTGGACCACGCAAATGCCGCATCGACACCCGGGCGCGCCTGTTAAGGCAAGCTATCTGTAGGCTCGTGCTCGTGCTCGTCTTCGTACTTGTGCACGTCAGCCCAGCCCGCCGGACTGCTGACAGGACGGCGACGACTCGCTTCGGATACACAAACACGCAGCCAACTTACGCACTTACGCACATACACACCGCACTCTGCACTCTGCACTTGCACCCTCACCCTCACCCTCACCCTTCAGTCGGCGGTCGCGGCTGTCATCCGGCCGCCGCACAGAACCGGCCGCCGCACAGAACCGGCCAACTGCCCAGTGCCGTTTCGGATTCTGGCCAGGCTCCTGCTGAGCCCGCGAGGCTGCTCCCGATCCCTGCTGTCGGGGAAAACGAAGCACACTAGAAGAAGTCTCTTCGTGCCGCTGCCGCCATGGATTGACCTGCCGGTCGCTGTCGAGTCTTCGTGATGTTGGTCCTGGCCAAGATTGGACGCCACTGCTGCGCGTTGACACAAACAAGGGCCGATAATGATATGGCCTGGGGACCGAGCCCCGTCGAGAAGACGTCGACGGCCTTCTACGACGTCGAAGCTGCTTCCAAGTGCGCAATTCAGGGGGGAATGGCCAATCTAACTGCCAAACCGCCCTCGCCATTCCTGGGCGCCGCCTGGATCTGAGGTTCCTGTCATCTTCCCTGGAACACTTCGACCAATCTTCCAGAGCGCCAGCCACCGAGCGATCCCGGCATCACTAATCATCAATCATCCACGTCCGCCAGCACAGCACAGTGCCCTCCCGCTGCCCTGTGCGCCGCAGCACATGCCCACCTGCAGAACGGACAGGACGATCATGCCAATCGAATTCGCGTGCTGGCTAGCTGGCGGCCCAAGCTGCTTGCCCGTGTGCTGCGTGCTGCGTGCTGCGTGCTGCGTGCTGCGTGCTGCGTGCTGCGTGCTGCGTGCTGCGTGCTGCGTGCTGCGTGCTGCTTGTCCTCGGCGCCGTGCTGATTGGCCGTGGCAAGCAAACTGCATGACCAGAGCTGTCGTCTCTTTGGACCGCGTCCGAATCCCCTCAGCCCGTCCGCCTCGCCGACGCAGCGGCCCTCGCGGCAGCTGCAAATTGCATCGAATCGGCCGGTCCTGCAGACGCCAGCAGCATGCGCGATCACAACCGCCCGCCGTTCACAAATCGATCGTGCTTCCCGTCTGCATATTGTTCCGACCCAGGTCACCGCCGTGTCAGACGCCTGCCATGTCTACGACACGGCGCCGGGGGATCTGTCCACCGCCGTCTCCTCCGCGGCCAAGGGTCAATAGGGGAGTTCGTGCTGCTGTGGAGGCTGCCTTGTCACACCCATACGGTCCAGAGGTCCGCCCTCCCCTCCCACCGGCGACAGGGGACATCGCGCTCGAATGCAACCCTAAAAATACCTTGTGCCACAAGAGGGAGGCTCCGAATTGCTTCCGAGAGCCTTCACAATTGTCCGCCGCCCACCGCTCTAGAGCATCCTCCGAAGCTTCAGGTTGCTGTCAGGCGGCCAGAGAACCTTGGCCAACAGCCCTAACTGCAAGTCGGCGGCGTGTTGTTGTTTTCTCGACGCCGAGCGAAATAAAGTGGCTTCGCCAGCGCCGAACAGACGCAAACATCGCGTGGGAGCGTCTGTTCGCCTCAGCGCCTCATGTTTCAGAGACGTGATCGACTTGCTGCAGCCTCCCTTCATCTGTTTGCATTGCAGCCAGATGCTGCGTATCCCTATGTCGGCGGGTGGCGTCGCCGTTGTGCAGCGTGCTCGTCGTGTTTAGCCCTCATCCTCATCCCCATGTCCATCGCCGGCAATACATACTCGTATCTATCTGTTGGGCGGCATGTCCGGGCTACATTGCAAAAGGGCAGCGAGAGGATCGCTGCGGTGGGGATTCGACTCCAGGTTGCTGCGCACCAACACATGGCATCGTACGTTTGACAGCTCCACGATGTCTGGAAAAAAGAAATGGGCCTCGTTTTTCTCGATGTCTACCACGCCTGTCCGGTCTGCCAGATCGCTGGGTGGCCCACCCGGCCGCAGAAGCAGGGATCATTCGCAAAACTCACCCAACTTAGAAAAGATTACCCGTCGAGAGCTCCCCTTCAAATGGATCTCCTTTGTCAAGACAAGGGGGACGGCCTCCCATTGATGAGACGGCAGAGCCCGCCAGCTGGGGTCCTCCAGGGATGCCCTGCCTCTGTGCCACGGGCCCAGTTATCTTGCTGCTCTACGTTTCGATTCGACTCGGATCCGGCTCCGTCGTCCACTGCCGAAACACCCCGAACGGCTCGCCGGTCAGGTGATGGACGTCTAGACACGAGCACGGTTGTGGCATGCGAACGACTGGAAGACGTCGCCCTTGATACGAAGCTGTGCAACACGCTGCAGGCACTTCTCAGGCGTGGGGGACGGCCGCAAGTCCGCAGTCCGCGGGACAGAATTTCTGCCGCCCAGCCGCGCCAACCTCCAGGTTCTCGAACTGGTGGGCTGGCCAGCAATTCCGGGGGTCTGGTCCTTTGCGAGGCCGGGGACCGCATCCAGCATATTGCGTGGGGAGACCGGCCAGGAGACCAACCGCAGCGACCCTGAAGAGCATATCCGCGCCAGTCAATCGTGGCAGGATGCTCGATCTTGCAGTCTTCGCCTGTCAAGATGTGGACGAGCCGCACGCCGCCGGCCGGCCGGCTGCTACCTCATATCACGATCATGATGACGACCCGCCCGTCCAAATTGAGCCTGGTCGGCACTTTTGGATTGTTGAGGATTCGGGGGCCAAGGCCCCTTGCTTGTTCAGGCGAAGAAGACGCAAGCAGAGTCATACGAAGACGTACTGCTGTGGTCCCCGGAGATCACCTGGATTTCCGATGCCTCAGAAGGCGCTCGCCATGGGTCCCCGAGGTACTTTCCCATCGACTCGTCCAGGCTCAGAAACCAATCCGACGGGTCTTCACAGCAGCGATTCCTCAAACGGACGGACGGTTGTACGACGGCAAGGCGTGCAGCAGCACACCAATGGCATACGGCGTGTCACCAGGCTCGTGTTGTAGCCTGTCACTGGGCTCCGTTCTCCCAGATCACACAAGGCATGCGCTTGCTCTACGGTTGAGAGCTCGCTCCTGGGAGGCTCTCCGCGAAACGCTGGCTTGTTAAGGTTGGCAGTGCCCAGTTGGGTTGTTAGGCATGCCCTGGCGTTCAACAGACCTGCCAGCGTCCAGGAAACTACAACCTGGCCATGCTAGGTTCCGTATCTTCAGTCCACAAGGCCGGGTCAGGCGACAGCGAATGGCGAACAGCGGTCTCTGGGTTCCCAGCGCTGACAAGCTGACAGAATCTTACTTCGCAGGACTACTTGTTGACTGGGCCTCTACCCTGGCGACCAAGACCGACAATATTGCTTTTGCAAGTCCTATTCGAGCACCGGCTGCAGGACGCAGCGCATTCTCGCATGATCTATAGCCGACAGTGCAGTTTGCTTGCTTCTGAGATGCGGACCTTGGCCGACGTCCCACAGGCATGCAGGCTGGAGTTAGGCCTCTGATGGCATGTCGACTCACAACCACGCAACTCGCTCGAGCTGGCGTTCTATTAGTGATCCAGACCCCGCGCGGTGCATAACTCGACAGCTCGGATCGGCCGGAGACTCGGATACGTCTCTTCATCTGACGATTCCCTTTTTTAAAATGGAGTCGTTGCATCTTTCGAGAAGAACCCAATCTCTGCATCGTTGTCCCGAGATCAGATACCTACCGTCAACCTGAGTCTGCTCAAACACCGCCCGAGTTGTCCCCAAGCCGAGTCGGTTGTCCCACGAGACGACGCCGATGCACCACGGAGTCGGGAACCGCCGCAGCCAGTCGCCAGGGCCTGACAGGAGCTCCAGGACGTCTGGGCACGTCGTACGAGCTACAAGCATCCAAATGAGCCCTATACCGCATTCGACTCCGTACATGCAATCAAGACAAATCATCTTGTCCAACCCTCCCATGGCTCTGGATATCCAGTGGATACTTTACGACGCACCCGTACCTCTCGACGGCTCGAGTGACGGCCGTGACAACACCCTCTGGCACCCAGATCGGATCTTTAGGCGGCAGTGGCCCTTGTCACGGCCCCGTGTGTCGCGTCGCGCAAGCTGCTCCTTATTAAGTAACACAGCCGCTCTGGCGGCCGTGCTGGATACAGTGCCGCCTTTGCTCTTCTGGGTCCTGAAAGTGACACAGACATATCAGATGGAGATCAAGAGGCCCACCGCCCGGTAGTTCCATCCAGACTACACTCGTGTAGTCGGCTACGGCAATGTGGTTGTCGGCAACGTCAGTCGTTGCAGCCGCGACCTGCTCCGCACGTCAAACGCAAACCTTCAGGGTGACAGCAACGGTCAGCGTTAGCGGCGCAAGGGAATAGGGCAGCGGCCGGGATGAGACTACGAGCGACAGCGCCTTCAGCCGGTGACATCGGGCGCTGCTAGGGGAAGGGAGCAGCAGCATCGCTGACAGGCCTGCGGCTCCAAGTTCCTCACCTCCCGCACTCTTCAGGACACAGGGGCAGAAGCATGTTTTGTTGTCGTCGCCGCCCACCAACTTGGAAAGATGTGCAGATGATAAAATCGTGAGTTTGGAAGAGATCGTCTGCAGGGCTGCAGAGCGCACAGAGCCAGATCCAACGTGCGCTGCAGAGGCGGCCAAATCGCCGCAAGATTATTGGAAAGCATGCTATATTAACACTCCACCGCGTCTTCTTGAGGACAGTTTGACGAGATATCTCGGCTCATAATGAAATCATGGCTCCGGCGAATCTCGCTGGCCGGCGAGCACTCCATTTTCCGCCCCCGGCGGAGTCATCATTAGGAGAGACGATTGCTCCCCACCGCCCACCAAAATTGCAAAGGGGATCTGTCAAGTTTGACAGCCGCAAGGGGACCGCCAGATCCAACGCTGATGGATCGGACTAGGACGATTCGAGTGGAGTGGCAAGGTGGCTAGGAGGTTTAACGTCCAAACATGCCCTCTGCCGGCACCATGTTCCCCGTCGGTCCCAGGATCAGCCAGGCAGAGGGGAGCACCGCTCATCACGCTGGCTGCAAGACTGGCGTGACCGGCCGGGGTGACTGGAGCCCTTTTTGGCTCTGGAGCTCTGGCTTGGGCAGCCGGCCCCTGAGCCCGAGGCAGGGCCCTGTTAGCATCTCATCCACTCGCAACTTGTCAAGCAGCCCCGCGGACAATGACCGCAGGCAATCTGGGCTCGCGGATTCCCTGGTCCCGGAAGCCGTGCACAATTGCCAATCTTTTGGCATTGCTTCCGGACATCTGAAACCGAACAGGCAGGTCCGACCGGTGCCAAAAACGATGTTCGTTCTCCACTCGTTTGCCTTGGTCTGATCCCGGGCAGCCGACGAGAGGCTGTCCATCGGCCGCCTGGGGTCGCCCTGGAGGGCCTTGAAGCCTTGGAGGCGCGGGCTGGGTCAGAGCCGGCCACCGCCACCTCGCGCTGTCTCCTTTTCTGTTTTCTACCCACTCGCACTCCGTCCCTGGAGCCAGAGCCCAGCCTTATGGCCCAGGCGTCCTGTCAAAATCGAAAAAAAAAAAACTTCAAGTGAACCGGGGCCTCCTCCCCCGGCGCGCAGGGGGGGCCCCGGCACCTGTCACGATTTCTGGCGGACGAATCGCATTCCATTCTCGCATTCAGGCCAGAATGCGAATCCTACGGCCTGAGGCTGTCACTCTGTGTGTTCGCACTATGTACGCTCTGGGGACCTCAGAGTGTGCCTGAGAGTGGGTAACCTTCGACGACGTCTCGTGGAAGGAATCTGGTTCACACGGCAAAGCAAAAAGATGGGATTGACCAAGCGCCGCCTAATTGACTCTGCTCCTACGCAGTATGTAGGCGAGCTACGCGAGGTACGCTATCACGCACGGGAGCGTCTACTGCTGACGCTGACACTGACGCCCTCGCCGCGGTCTCAGACCGATCGGCAATGTTTACTTGTTTCCTCGCCGTCCTCCCTGATTTGCCCCTTTCTTACAGACCCTTTCCTACAGATTCTCGTTATGATGTTGTCATGCATATTCACGACCCGCTGTCAAGCCACCCTCTGTCGATGTTCGGGTCCCCTCGCCTTCGTCCTCCGCGGCCGACAGGGGTGGGGCTCGTCGTTTCTTTTTCCTTATGAATGGGACGGTTTGTACAGGATCTCGCTGCTTGCCCTGCCCGGCGGACCCTCACCCCCTTCAGCGTTTGGCAGAAAAGGGGGGGCCAACTTGTCACATCCGTCAGCCAGTCGCAACTTGTAGATTTGCTGGCAGCACCGTTGAGGCTGCAGACTGCGCCACCCTTTGACTCGTCTCGCAACGGCCCCAGGGCATCAGTCCAGGCCCCGGGCTCCGCTGGCTGGTTGCTCTTCTGGACGACACTTGCGAGTCTTGAGGTGAAGCTTGTCACAGAAAACCCAACCCTCCGGCCGCACGCCGTACCTGTCAACGACGGACGTTTTTGACACCCGGTCAGAGCAATTTGTCATTTTGTCCCAAGGTCCCAAGCCTCGTCTGCCCGCACACCGGATTGGCCAGCCGGCCTTTGACAGCTCGGGAGGACATTGGAAGGCAGCCACCACACTGCTCGCTACCCGTACCTCGACGTTGCAGACGACACACACGCATGCACACGCAGAGAGGGGCCTTGGTGACCCCCGGACGTTCGTCCTTGCCATGCGCTCCTCCCGCCCGCAAGAAGGGCTGAGCAGACACAGACAGACCCGTAGACAGACGCACATCAGACCAGGCATACAAGACACGACAGACGCAGACCGCCGCCGTGCCTGGACGAGTTGAGACCAAACTGCCGTCGATTGCCTCTTTCTCTCTCCTCGCCCGCTGCACGCACACAGACTTGGGATCAACATGCATTTCGGACCGGGCCCCGGGCCTGCAATACCACGAGATGAGAGAGAGGCCCGAGCAGCTTCTCATTACCGGACCCGACCCTATATCGCAACCTTGTATGCGGCCGTGATATAAACAAAACGGCACTTGGGAAACGCGGATCACCACAGATTACCGATCAACGCTGGCAACTGCCGTGAACCCCTAATCTCCTTGCCGTCGTCAGCGTGCCAGGTGACAGCGCCGGCCGAGGACGTCGTGAGGAGGGAATGGCCTTGACGGGCCCGTCTCGTCTTCCGCCCAAATCCCTTCCAGCCCAAATCCCGAACCGGCCTCGAAAGGATGACGTGATACCCGAGCATCCGGGGACAAGGGACAAACACGCAGGAGCAGATGAGGTATCCAAAACGTCCAAAAAAGGGGGGGTGTCGCTTGTTCAGTATGATTTGACATTCGTTCGAGACGAACGGGCTGCAGCGCCCGAGTTGGCTTTTGCCTGACAAGCCCAGACAGAAACATCCCGAAGAGACGGAGAGGAGGGGAGGGTGAGGGTTGAGGGGGCGTTCAAGCGGGAAAGGGCTGGAGGGATGTCCCCTCGTCGACGAGCGCATCCTCCGCTGCCCTCCCGTACCGCCTTCCGTCCAGGCCGCTCCCTGTCGCCGTGTGGCCCTTCGCGAGTACGGCGCGCGGCGAGCGGGCTTGTGAGGGGGGCAGGCACCGGGCCTGCTGGACGGCTATATCTCCAAACAAATATGCTACTCCCGCACAACGGACGATGTAGAAACTTCAGCAGAAAAGAGACGAAGGTGAGGCAAGGGCCATATATGCCATTTCCGATATTTTGTCCCAATGCAGTCCCTGTTCGAACGCCGTGAAAGACAGCACGTATCTACCTTGTTCGTGACCTGAACCCTCGTGCTGGACTTGCCCATCCAACCATTCCTGTCCGTGCCGTCCACACCCCGTCCCTCGCCCCTGATCCCAAACGAAATGATTGACGTGGTATAATGCTGCGTGTGTGTGTGTGTGTGTGTGATGTGTGGTGGTGTGTGTGCCTGACAAAACCGACTGAGATGAACCCGCGCGCCCGCCCGTTCTCTCTCCGTCGCTTTTCCGTCACCCTCTCTGTCTCTACGCTCGCCGTAGAACCTTATTTAGGAAACTGCCCCGGCCCCGTCTGGGCGTTTCATCCCCGGGGGCGACCACGACGAGGTCCCTCGTCCCGTCTTTCCCTCCGACGAGGCCCGGATCGCTCGCCTGCTGCGCATCTCCCCTGCTGATCTTCACGTACGAGTCGTCTGAAGGGCCCGTAGCGGCCGCCGTCGAGTCAAAATAGCAGCCCTCGGCGTTAACCTTTGAGAGTCCAGCAGCGGCGGCGGCGGCGGGTGAAAAGGACGCGTCGTTGTTGTTGGTCCCGGCCGGAAGAGTGCCAGGTGACGCCCCGACGGGTCTCCCCTGCCGGATGTGACTGAGGCCTCTGTCGAGATACTCGACGAGCGGCGTCTTTGTGTCAAGGGGAAACGTTGTGCTCTCGCCACCGCCTGCCCCTCCCCGTCTGTCACCTCGCGTGGCGTTGCTTGAAAAGACGTCTGACGCGCCAGGCGCGGGCGCCTCTGCGGCGGAAACGCCAGCGCCGTGAGCGTCTAGGGCTTTGCGGTAGAGGTCCGGGACGCGACGCCGGAACTCGGCTTCGAGTTCTCGTTCATGCTGGCCCAGGGCCTGCGCGCGGTCAGAGCTGGCGGCTGGGTTGGGCGTCACTCTACCCTCCTCGCTATCGATTTGAGTCAGCAGCTCCGTATACTGAAGCAAGCGCGCCGCGTCATCATCTTGAGGCACGGTGCGGTGGGCGTCTGCGGCCTCGTCTGTCACCTTGGACCCGGCGATGGCTGCACTGTACGAGACGCTGAACTCCCTGTAGTGGCCCTTGAGCACGAAGCAGCGGCCGCGCCAACCCCAGCTGCGGAACCTGCCGTGGAGCGCGCCGGCGATGGGGCACTCCCACGAGTCGTCGATGGCGCGCGCGTAGACGACCATGCAGGCGGCCGACTGCCACTGGCCAAACTTGTGCCTGCTCTGCTGGTCGGGGAAGGCGCGCTCGATCATGTCGAGGGAGGCGTCCTGGACGAATCTCAGGGGGGCGCGGAGGTTGATGGCGCCGCGGATGTGGGAGCGCCCGAAGTCGGCGGGCGGGCGGAGGTCGATCAGAAGGATCCGGCGGGGAGTGAGGATCTCGATGATTCTGTTGAGGTGATGGGGGAGGATCATCTGGGCACCTTGTGTCTCTGGCGCTAGATCGTCCATCTTGAGGGCCTGGAATTGCTGTGAGACGACGTCTCTCTCCCTTCGATGGTGGAACCAGGCCTACATAGTTAGCTCAGTCCTGAAAATGATATTAAATGACTTACCTCTACGTGCGCCAGCTCGATGCCCAAGTTGGACGCAACAAAGTTCTTCTGGTCGTCGTTCGGCAGGGGCTCTTGTTCGTAGTACTGCTGAAGCAGGCTCTCGACGTGCTGCGAGAACTTTGGTGGCTCAGGGATGTCTTGGAAGACGGTCCTTCGGGAGCTCCTCTGCTGGTTGGGGATCATCGTCCTGGATATGACCTCGGAGGGCTGAGACGAGAGCTGCCGTTGGAGAGAGGTCGTCGAGTTTGCTCTCAACGGCGGCACACCGCTCGTTGGCGATGAAGACGGCGACACTGACTCTGGGATGACATGTCGGCCGTTGTTGGCTTCCAACGAATACGAGCGCAGACTAAGACTGACGTTATCTGCCGGAGCATTCGCGTATGTCGTGCCCGTGAAGAATGTGTTCATCGACGCAGAGTCCGGTTGTGCCGTGTCCTGCTCTACAGCCCTCGGTACCTGCGCCTCCACTTCATTGTTCTGCCCCTTTTGTGCTATCAGGTTATTTGACCTGATAAAGGCTACAAACGAGGTCGCATGGTCCTCGGGCAGCAGGTCCCAGACCATCACCGGCATCGACAGGAGGAGCAGCGTCGAGTGACTCTTGAACACCCCCTGAACCTTGACGTACTTGGCCAAGGCCGGGAAGCTGGCCAGCCACTGCTCCCATGCGTTGAGGTCCAGCTGCTGGTTGTCTTCCAGCGCGAGCGAGATCATGACGTGAGGCGTATCCTCGTTCGGCTCCCCAGAGACCGGCACTCCGGGGCCTCGTCCGAACACCTCGGCTTCACTTCCGGCTGTCGTGTCCTGGGGAGATGAGGGTGGCTGCGCCTCATCCGGGACGATACGGGAGAACTCGATGCTCGGCGCCTTGTGGTTGGAGGTCATCATGAAGTGGACTGGCGTCGACCGGGCCTCGAAGAGCTTGCCGTTGATGGTGATGGGCCGGGGGTGCTTCAACCGAGCGAGCACCTCGGCGTGCAGCATGGCCGCGGAGAACGTGCGATTCCTCCATTCCTGCATCACCTCGATAAGGGCGTTGGTGAAGGAGTAGCGCCCCGGGTCCGGAGCGATGGCGTCCCAACTCGACGCCGAGATGGTCTCGGTGATACTGCTGCCGTTGGGGAACGTTGCGCTTGCGGCTCCGGCGCAGCAGTCGAGCAGGATGAGGACGTCAGAAGCTGAACGCTCCAGAAGGGTCTGGATCGCCGACCACTGTAGCCACGGCGAATCGGGGTGTCGTGCTCTACTTGGTCAGTCGGGCATCACTGAAGCTGGAAGGGTCACTCACGCGCACCAGGTGCTCTGCCGCGACTCGTCTATCCTGGCATGTCCGCCGTAGTAGACCAGAAAGAGGGTGTCCTGGGCTTCGTGCTCCTTGATCAACTTGCCGACCTGCATCATGAGCTCGAGATGCGAGTTTTCAGACGGTATGGCGAAGATCTCCGTGTTGAAGACATAGTCCTCGCGGAGGCACCGCTCCAGGTCCTCGAGCTCCGGGAGCACAAAGAGATCATCGGTGTTCCAGTGCAGCAGCAGGGCCTGCACCTTCTTGTACCTCTGCGACGATCTGCCGCGGTTCGGGAACGCGCGGTTCGCAGACTGGAGGCGTCAGTGGGCGCCAAGACGGGTGTCACGCAGACTTACATCCTCGAGGGTCTGGGCGAAGCTGTCGAGGTGCTTGACGTGGTAGCTCACGCGACTGGTGTCGTGGGTGGCGGTCCGCGGCGCATCGCCGGAGCTGGATCCGTACTGGCCATCACCAGCATGTGAGTGTACTCTTCGCGAGTGTGTCGTGACTCTGGCACCTACAGTCGAGTCTGCACTGCTCACGCTCCCGTCGTGCGGCCGGCGCGACCGAATGGTCACGTACGGCTGGTGGTCGCCCATTCTGTGAGCCCTTGTTCCTCTCTATGCCCCTCCGCCTCTGGGCCAAAAGTTTAGCCTACAGAAGCGGTCTCAGCGATGCAAAAGTCGTGATATACTCGTCGCTACGAGATGTCGATGGTGCATGGCGTGAGGGAGCTATGAAGGCCGGAGAATCCAAAATATCAGCACTCGCGGGACTGAAGTGCGATGCATCGTTGGGCAAGATTCAGGTGCACTCGGTCTCGAAAGACGTGGACGTCGTCGGCGGTGTTTCGCCCCGTCGTGTTGTCGTCGGCGGGCTGAGGGCATCCCACTTCGCCCAGTCGGTAGCGAAAGCGGCTTAGCGTCGGTGACCTAACGGGGTTGAATCAGCAGGGGTCGACCCACGTGCCCCTGCTGTGGCTTGATGTGGCTGCGAGGGGACACCCAGTGACGTACTGTTTGCACTGTCCAGCCACTGACCGCTGGAGCCGACTGGGTCGCCCCCAATTTACGCCGAACCGGACAGCACTCTTTCGGCACCGCGAGGTGTCCTCAGCAACGGGTCCGACTGCGGGTCTCTCTGCCATACTAGCTGCTCATTACTAGTCACCGATACCGTTTACATCACCGAGGCCCCTCGGCAGTACTACGTGAACTCGGTTGTTGACTCGAGAAGCTTGTCACGACTGCCGTCCACATTCCACAATCATGCGGCAGCGAATCACCTTCATCCACAAGCCCGGCGACGGCATCCCCCTCGAGGAGATCGAGGTCAGCGATGCCGGTGTCAAGGGTCCCGACATCGTGGCCGTCCGAGAGGACAGAGTCACCCTGGCACTCGAGGAGCTCCCCGCAGAGCTGTCGCAGCTGCTCAGTAAGAGCCATGAGCTGCACATCAGATGGGTCAGTCCGGTGGCCTACGACACCGTCAGTCCTCTGAGCTCACGGGTGTCGCCGGGTTTTCACCTGTTTTATACGCCAAAGAAGGAGGGACAGTGGGATGCGTAAGTTTATGAGACCAGTTGAACATCGGTGTGCTAATATGAGATAGGGCCAAGTTGTGTGAAGTTCTCAAGGGTGCATTTGGTGCCAGCGGGTGTTCGTCGTCAGAGGTACGATCCATCTCCCAGCTGAGATTCATCATCTAACAATCGCAGTCCTTTACAAGTCTCCCAAATGACAGGTTCTCCCACTCTTCGGCCCTGCAATACTACGAGCCGCTAGAGACCCTCTCGCCGTTGATCCAGTACACCAGCACGCTCTGTGCATCGGACGCCTGCAAGACCCGCGCCGAGGACCTCAAGACGCCCGCGTCCCTCGACGTCTCCTACGACACCATCTCGCACGCCCTCAAGGTCACAGCGCAGTGGCCCTACGGCCCCAACCAGATCTCGGTCGCTGCGACACCCAACCACCGCACCGAAGTCGGCATCCTCACCCTCGACGCGTCGGCCAAGCCAGAGCCGCACGAGATTGGCATGGCTGGCGGCCTCACCGTCCTCGGCGAGCACAAGAAGCCGTCACCCGTCCTCTTCAACGTGCCGGCCCGCCACCGCCACCACGGCGAGTCCGCCCCGAGCTCCTCCTTCTCGGCGGCGTTCCTCGAGCCGACGGGCCTGCACCCGACGCTACAGCTCAAGGTCAGCTCGGCGCGCCCGCCGGTCGAAGACGCCTACTGCGCTATCCACGCGCACCTCACGCTCCCCAAGACCATCTTCGCAGACCGCTACCAGCTCGCCGACGATCTCTTCCTCGCGTCCAAGAACCTTACGGCGCTGCGCTATTCCAGCACGCCCGTCGACCTCGAGGCGCCGGCGTACGCGACCAAGCCGTGGGGGTCGGGCGTGCTCCTTGAGCTCGCGCCGCCGGCAGCCGAAAAGGACGGCGCGTGGACGGCCGAGGTCCCGCTGCACCTGCGCTACCTCGAGCCATCTGGCGGTGGTTACACGGACGTCGAGGTTCCGTACCCCGCCGTGTTCTGGGCGTGCTCGTCCGAGGAGGGCACCAAGTTCCCCAGCAGCCCATTCGAGCGGGTCAACCTCGGCTACGATGCGCTGTTCGGGCCGCGGACGGTGTTCTGGCACGTCGAGCCGCGGTCGGCGACCGGTCGGCTTATGAGCCCCGTGCGCGTGCCGGTGCTGGAGGCCGGGCAGGCCGGGTGGGTTCGGATGGGGACGGCGGCCGCCGTCGTGCTGGGCTTCGCATGGGTGCTGTGGAGGCTCATCGGCGCGTACGCCCGGACCGGGCACGGCAGGGGTGCCAAGTTCGGTGAGAAGAAGACGCAGTAATTAGAAGTGCCTTGGAATTTGCGTTGCAATGGGCCGGTTTGTCGTCAATCGGAAATGACGATCTTCTTCTCCCGCTTCCTCGGCCCCCTATTGCCGGATACAGTGTGCGGCGGATCTGCACGGCCCCGGATGTGGCGGAGCACTAGCACCACTGATGCGATGCGGCGCGGTTCTTAGTAACGTCGTCCGATCCGATCCTGTTTTAACGTCCATGATATATATGGCTCTGTGTCCACTTGTGTTTGCGAAGCTCATCAACTCCGGCCCAACATAATCTCGTTCATTGTCGCCCTCGTGGCGTTCGTCGTCTTCTTCTACAACCCCATCGCCCGGCTGTTCTCGCCGAACGGGGGCTCCGTGGTCCGCACACCCCGGCCACAGATGAATGAGTCGCTCCTCGCCATCGAGCAGCCAATGCCACGACGCTGTCATGTCCGCCCGACACGTACGCCGTGCACATCTTCTCCAAGGAGCCGCTGGTCTTGTACATTGAGGGTTTCCTGAGTGCGGATGAGCGCTCGCATCTCCTCGACATCAGGTAGCCTCTCCCTTGCTCCCATCAATCCGTCTCTCATTAAGATGGATGCCCCATCTCATCTTTAAACCCCTGCAATGAACGACCACTCACTTACATCCCAGCCACCCCCTCTTCGAACCGTCCACCATCACCCACGACGGCGCCGGCACGCACCGCGACACCTCGGTCCGCGAGTCCGAGGTGGCCATGGTCCCGCGCCCGCTCGCTGCAGGGCTGGCGCGAGGAGCTCTGGATCGAGCGCCTGCGCACCCAGCGCTACGTCGAGGGCGGCCACTACGCGTACCACTTCGACTGGAGCTCCAACCGCGGCGGCTGGGGCCGAGTGAGCAGCATGATGGCCTGGGTCGACGCGCGAGCGCTTCGAACTTCAATTCTCGTGACATGGTCAACCACTTCTCTCATTCTACTCAAATCCCATGGCAAAATCTTCCATCAGCACGTTAGCAATCGCTTACCCACTAAGTTGGAAGGACCTACACATGGCCGAACATGCGGCTAGAAGAACGTATCAAATCCATAGCCCCCTTGATAATCTTCAGGGGAGTCCCCTGCATGAGGCCAAAGGATCAGGTTGTCGAGATCCTGGCAGTCGTAAGTGATCTCGTCGTCTTGTTTGGTGTCGTTGTCTTGCTCTCCATCCCCGAGATCCTGCGGAGTGAGTTTACGGGATGCCGGACTTTCGTCGTTGCCAGATGGTTCCTCCGCAACCTCCACCACGGGACTAGGGGCGTCTTGATCGTCATTGTGTCTCTTGCATGGGTCGCACTTCTTCTTATGACGGTCGATATTCCAGGGTGAATTACCTAGTTGCTTGCCACAGGGCAATTGGACTTTGTCGTCATGCACAGCTTTAATGTGTTTTGTGAGGTTCGACTTGGTGCTTAGTGTCGAATTGCACCCCGGCTCAGTGCACGCCATCCTTTCTGAAGGCGTGTGGATGCGGGCCGTGAAAACCGAAATGCTCCAAATCAAACCCAATGAAATGCGTTTTATCTTTTCCCAGATGATCTGACGCATTGATGACGGTGGCTGTTCAACTCAACCGTCGTCCCGCTGGCCGACTCCATTGTCCGAATTTATAAGTGCCGGACTTGAGGATCTCAGGCTCGAGTCGTCTTGTCTGTTGTTGTTTGTTTGTGCAGCACACTTGAAATCCTCAATTGAGCCAGTCGCCTTTTGGTCCGCTCGGCCCGCACATTACACCCTGTCCAGCTAGCTGTCAGCAGCATCCAGGAACAGTTGGTCGGGAGGTGTGTGGCCAATCGTGCAAGTTTTGCCTCGCCAGCCCCGAATAATCAGGACCATGCGCAGCCGTTCGAACATACGAAGCGGGACGTGTTGCCCAAACAAGAGTTCCTCGGGCAGAGATGAGAACCGATAAAGTGAGGCATGAGCGACACGATTTATACAAGGCTGGATGGCCGATTGTCTCAATCATCGTTAGAACAGACGAGAAGGGCACTGCCTGCCTGCGTGGGAAACTCCTTTCTTCATCGCAACCAGGCAACTTCAATCAATCGCGGGTAGCGCCTGATCTAACCGGACGATGTTAGGCGATACCTTGAGCAGCGCCTGCTTCCCTCGTCTCTGGTCACCAATCTTACGACCCGCAATTCTCGAGAGGAGCCCGTCCTTGCCTCAATTCGATGCCTCGGGGATGGCTGCTCCTCACAGCGAACTGCCTCGCTGTTGCCTTTCGCGACCATCTAAACGGTACACGTATGTCGGCCCCCGAAGTTGACGCGATGCATGCATGCAACCTTCCGGTGTGGTAAGACCCGTCCCGACCGTGGATGGGACGGCGCGGGCTATCCACTTCACCGGGATTGGTTCCGCCGGGATGATCAGCCTCTTCGAGGTATTCGTAGGACAACTTAGTAAACCAACCTCCTCTTTTAGAATCGAACCCACAGCCCAACACCGGAAGTCATGACCAAAAAGACAGACAGTGGTGCACCCCCTGCATGCGAAGGATGTTGGCTGATTGGCAGAGGAAACGAGAGGTACCTGATACGTCAGTCCTGCATAGCCGATGACTCTTCAACAGAATTCGAGCCTTGTGGCCAAGCTTTGGCCCAAGGAGCCAACTGGGGCACCCTGCAGGCCACGACGACGTAATGCCGCCGCCTGAGTCTATGCGGCGCAAGGTAGCCACACACCGAGGAGAGTGCGAGCTGGAGCTGGACATCACCAGCCTGACACCGGAGGAGACGGCTCGGAGGATCCTTCGTCATGTCAATATCGTCCGACAGACAAATAAAGCTCGCGAGTCCTGATTCTCCATCTTGTCGCACGTTGGAAGGGTCTTTTTGAATTACGAAGAGAAAGTGCAGCCACCGTCGAACATGTTGTTGTTGTTGTTGTTGTTGTCCATTCGAAAGCAACCATATCGCCACACACAAAATACTCGTGACGGAATAAAGATTAACGTAGTTTTACTAATAAGCCTCAGACGCGCTCCATGGTTTCGACACATGAAATTGCCGATGCAGAACTGGCAATGCCAGATATTCGTGTAGTTTTCAATTCACAAATGCAATAATGACCACCAAGACAATTTCCTAAGATTACTACCCTTACTAGGCTGGAGTTAGGAGCATGTTTGAGATACACACTGTGTTATACTCTGCAGATGCGTTTATGTGACCGAGGAGCAACGTTCCCCTGTGATGAGTACCGCTCAGGTGTTGGTTTAATGATGGTCATGAGAGACAAGGAGAACGCAATCCTTTCGAGGGTAGGCAGATTGATGGATGCAAGCCGAATCAGACTTAGGCTGGTCTGTAGTGGAGGACTGCAGATCGAGAAAGTGCTTAACGCCGTCTTCTTCGATCCCCTTCCTGACTTTCCCTGCTGGTCCCCTGTCTCCGCCACCACCCTTCCATGAGATGACTGCCCTCAACTCTCATGGTATGCGATGATGGGTTGTGGACGCGGCCGAGCAGCTCTGGCATCTTGCACATTCCTCCCGTTTGGGTCAGCTTGGATACCTGGCAGCTAAGTGTCACGAATCAATGGGTGCACCTTTGCAAGAGCGAAGAAAATGCGTACTGAGTTCTCGATCCTCTTTTATCCTCGTTTGGGGTTCTATAAATGTGGACGATGAGCCTGCCATGAGACGACTACTGAGATTAATAGTTTTCCAATACCTTGAACCTTTCTACCCCCTTTTTTCTTGCGAAATAAGCATAATATTTGGTTTGTCCTCTAGCCTGTGCTTTCCAGTCATGGCCGGCACCGATAGCGGCCGTAGCGACCGCCCACATAAGTGCCCCGAGGCGGGTTGTGGAAAGTCATATAGATGGGGCAGTGACCTCAGCGAGCACATCAGAGCCATTCACAGAAACAGGCATCAAATGCCCTGCGGCATAGAATTGCAGGATAGATGGTCCACTATCGATAATCAACAAAGAAACTGCAAAAAATGTAGGAGACGCGATGACGAGCAAATTGACTCCTACACGTATACTCAAACAGCCTCCTATAGTCGAACGGCTTCAAGCGTCACGCTCGAACAACTTCCCCCGCTCCAAGAGTTTCGCCAACAGCTTGAAACACTCCAAGTTCAACCGCGCCACACGCTCGCACCGCTTCTCAGGCTCGAACCGCTTCCCTCAATCCGATCGCTTCCCACGCTCGAACCGCCAGCGCCGAGGTGTATTGTCAGCGAGAGCAGCGTATACCATCAACAGACAACTCTAGACTAGAATCATACACAACACTGGATATCTCAACAACACTGAACGTAGGCGTGTACCGAATGTCTTGCCCAAGTTAAGGAGAGGACATGTCGCTGTTGTCACTAGCTCTTCTCTATTTCCCCGGCAATAACAATAACAACGACGACGACGATGACGATGATCAGAACAATAACAATAATGACGGTAACAAAAATAAAAGACTAATTCCGCCCGGATAGCAAACTTCTTTGAACTATGTCGTGGACCTCGAGTCAAAGGCTGGCTGGCGGTCACCAGGACACCCGCACCCAGCCTTTCTTAGCGACGGCCCCATCAGATGAATTCAATTCTTTTTCAGCAGAAAGCTTGGAACACAAGCAAAAAGGTAGCTTGAACATTCTAACTGCAGGCCTTCTGTTGACAGGCGCAGGGTTGAAACGGGTGATGAAGTGCGAGTTGCTATGGTAATGTAATGCTCGTGGCGACAGTAGTTCAACCGAGGAAGCAGAAAAGCCTCGAAGAAAACTTGGCCAACCTTGTACCACAAAAATTGAATCATGTCCAGGCCCGTTGTGGAGTTTTCACCCGACTCTCTGGTAAAACCACCATAATATCATCTCGGCAATACCCGTGTCATTCTCTAAACCAAGCCGAAGGATGACTTGGGGCTTTGAGGCAAAGTTCTCAGATTTTCAAGCGTAATTACGTCCCGGTTTCGTTATTGACATGTGTTCTGGAAGTATTTAGCATTATTGAATGAATTTCCAGGCATTACACACACGAGGGTATGCTATTCTCATGTTCAAGACCCCTTCGAAGATTTCAAAGCTAGGGCAAGCGTCTTGAACAAGAGTCTGAGAGAAGCCTCTGGATGAAATAAGGCAATTCAATTGCATCAAACAAGCCAACTATGAGCCCGAGGCTTGGACCATCATCGATCTCTGACACATACACGCCGCCTTTCGCATAAGAAGCTCTTCTGCTCTGCTCATGATCGCGTGGCTACTATCGTATCAAAATTGAGCAAATGAACTGAAAACTCATCAGCAATGAGGCAACAGGAAAATACCAGCTTTATCAATAGCGGAACAACATTAAACCCCTCAGCGCCATGCAGTTGGTCTCATGACACACGCATCCAGTCACATCCCGAGAGTGCAGCGCCGAGACACAGAATCCTCAATCCTCAACCCCCCGATATCGCACACCACCTATCAGCCGTAGAGAAATCATGTCAATCACCGGACGCGGGGGGGGGGGGGAGTCATCCGCCCCAGCCTCCACCATCACACCGAACCCGAACACTCCCCTCCCATCACAGTCCATTCACACCGGAAGCAATCCAACTATCCAATAACGCGCAGTCCGGCACACATGCTCGAAATCCCTGAGCCCACCCAAAAACCCGGGATCTGACGGTCTTCTTGGCGACCGCGACTCGTCCGCCCTGCCCAAAAACGAGGCGTCCGTGGGGTCCGGCGAGGCGACCAACCCCCAACATCCCGCCGAGGAATCACATCCCGGCCGGCAGGCCCCCCCCCCCGCGCGGGAGTCTCGGACGCCTTAATATCGAATACCCCTTAGCGGTGGTGTGACTTCGGTTTAATTGGCCAATGGTTGTACGAGGGGCGACGACATGTCTTCGTATTGTCTTTTGAATGAGGAGGAAACACGAACCGGTCGGATGTAAACCAAGCAAAAAAAGAAAAGTGCCAATTTAACTTGAACTACCCGAAAGCACTATTCCTACAACGATCCCCCTGACGCTGACGCCTAGTTTTCCCTCAGGTAAATGCTGACCCTAACCCAAACATCCCGCCCCGTCCGATCTAGTCTTACACGAAGAATGCCCGCGCAAACACCATCCTACATGCAGAACCTCACTTCTCTGACTCCATACCATGCAGAGTATCATCCGTGACCAGACCCTAGGAAATGTATCCGTACATAGGTATTACACTCGGTGCAGGGGGGAGGGTCAACCTCGCCCCCCGTTTTGCCCTTGAGCCATATGGCTTGACGAGGTAACGAACTCGCACTCTTAAACGTATCCCGGGAAATGGTGTTCCCGGCACCCAGGTAGCTCACACCACCCGGATCCCAACAACTTACTGGGCGTGCGCTGGTGGGGGAGGGGGCGGCGGCAGCGCGATGCTGCCGTCGTGGTCGACGTCGACCTCGAACTTGGGGATGTCGTCGGCCTTGAAGTACATGGCCAGATCATCGCCGGCGGCCGCCGAGATGGCGTACATGTCCTTGCCAAACGCGACGCGCCTGACCTTGGCACCCAACCCCCACAGCCGGCCGGGCGTCATCTCCTGCGCAATCACGTTCTCGTACGACTGCCAGTTGGCGCGCACGTGCGCGAGCGCCGTCCGCTGCAGCGCGCGGTGGCTCGGCTGGCAGTGCTCGACGATCTTCTTCTCGCCGTGGCCCGCCCAGCGGATCACGAGGCGTACCGGCTTGGCCGGCGCCGCGGGGACAGGCTGCGGCTGCGGTGGCGAGACGGCGGTCCCCGGCCGCATGCCTGGCTGGAACCTGCCCGGGGGAGGCAGAGGGGGTGGGGGTCCGCCTGGGCCGCGGGGGAAGACGCGCGCAGGGGGTCCTCGCCAGCCTGGAGGAGGAGGCGGGGGCTGGGTGCCCGTGATAGGGGGCGTGGGGATGTAGGACGGGCGCGCGGGGACGGTGTGACGGCGTCGTGAGACGGGCTCATCGTCAGAGTCGCTGTCGTCCTCGGAGGAGGAGTCGCGCTTCGAGGGCTTGCCTGTCCTGCGCTTGTGCTTGCGGCGGTGGGACTTGCCCTTGCGGCGGCGGTCGTCGTTGTCGCTGTCGGAGGCGTCCGACAGGGACAGCACGGAGTCATCGACGGTGGAGGCTTCGCTATCGGAGGAGTCGGAGTCAGAGTCGTGCGCGGGCCCGAAGCCGCCAAAGGCCTCGACGTGCTGATGGACGTCCTGGGCGGACTTGACGTGAAGGGCCTTGAGGGCCTCCTCGGGGTCGCGTCCCGTGGCCGAGAGCAGCTCGTGGCGCTTGCCCTTGCGGGTGCCGACGGCGTAGGCAGTCCACGACTTGTCGGGGTGGTAGGATGTGATGATGTCGATGCCGCCGTTGTGGTCGGAGGTCTGTCGTAGGTTGGCTGGACGTGTTAGTCAGGCCAAGAGTAGCAGACGGCTAGTAGCAGGCGACTTGCCTAAGATCTGCTTTCGCCAAAAGGGGTTCGGATTCGGAGCCATTGTCGAAGGTGCTGGACGTTGCGACAATGTTACGGTCTGACTTGTATCGTTCAATAGAATACGCATGTGCACAAAACGGTGAGACTTCAGTTTGATCAAGGTAGAAGCGAGGCAGACAGGTCGGAAGTAGCCCCCCAACTACTTATACGGCGTGCGGCTGGTCGAATAGTTCTGCATCCGAAGAAGACATGGAGTGTGTCAAACTTGGGTCTGTGATTGGGTTGCAGCAAAGGCCTCGGGGCTGCAAATGGACACATACATGACTGAAAGTGAGGCGAAACATCAGCAGCCATCGTGCTTGGTAGGACAAGAGACGATATGCAGAAGAAGCCGGGGCGACGAAAAGCATGGCACGGGAGCTTTCTGCGTAGCCGCAGGGGCTATCTGATCTTCGGTCGATGGTAATATCGTGGACGCATGAAAGCATACCATTGCAGCCATGTATAGGAATGGGGAAAAAAAAAGGAAGGCCTTCGATTGCGTCGAGCAACGACGGACGGAGCGAGCCAGCGGGTGGTTGGATGCTGAAGCATGTACAGTTGGAAAAGAAAAGTATCCTTCCTGCAAGTGTGGCCAAGAATGAGACCCAGTCGGACCTGGCTGTACCTGCCATATGGGGCTATGCCTACCACAGGTGGTAATGCGTCCGGGCGTTCCCAGTGGGAGCCATCTCTGCTCCCGTCGTATCTGCTGCATACCCGGCGCATCAGCCGCAGATAGCTCGCTTCTGTTGTTTTCGACACGTCACTGGCAATAAATGCACTTTAAAATGATCATATATCTGTCTGCGGTGGCCGGCTGACTCAAAGGGACGGATATAAAAGACGTCCCGCCCCTGGCTGGCATGAGTTGGCGAAGGGGAGATTGCCAAATTCCAACACGCGCTTGACTACGCAGCGTGCGTGGCCTGCAAGCATTCGAACACAGCCGACAACACCTCGACGCCTCCAAGCTGCCGTCATCATCGGGCTCGTCGGGCTGTCACCGCCCAGCAGCCGTCTCTGGTACCCGAACCCGACGTGAGACGTTCTGGCGATGTGCGCTTGGGTGATGCGGGAAACGATGACTCCTTGGCCTCTGATGCCCAAGACAAAGCGGGCGGTAAAACGGGGCACCTATTTGCGTGCTTCAGTGTAAAGGAAGTACTCCCGCTTCGTCTGATATTGAATGGCCCTCAACTGCTCGTGCGAGGGTGTTCCCCTGCTAGGCCTGCCCTACCCGCCCGGCCTATACATATGCAGGGAAACTGATTGGACGCTGCGGGTACCGGGGTCGAGATGAATGGCGAAAAGGGGAATAATAGAAGCGGCAGAGAAGCAAGGCCACGCTTGCTGACCGGACGTGACGCCATGCGCAACCTTCGCCCTCGTGGGAAGTGGAAAGACGGGCCCGACCGCGGATGTGACGGGGCTCAACATCAACGGCGTCAGGTGGTAGTGTTTACCTTAGGTGGCTCTGCCGTCCCGCCCCGAGATGAGAGACATCGGCCGGCAACCGGCCAAGTTGGAAGTAGTCGGCCAATTGTTTTGTGTTGGTGCAAAGTCCCTGCATCCCTCTGCTGCAGCGGCAAAGACCGATCGGCGTGAGAAATGAGGCGCGGTGGCGAATTTTGTGAGGTGATTGGATAACACGCGCACCAAGAAGTCTGGAAGTCGCCGATCCAACTTCCTCTCTCGGCACCTAACTGTCAAGAATCAGACATTGCATCTCCCGGCCGAATAGCGGACGGCGCTGGACCCAAGGCGGCGGGTCCAAGCATGTTCCCTGTTCAGTCAGCAGGCCAGAACGCCTCGACGACTATCTTCACCCAATTCAACGAGTCGGACGACTCCGAATACAACTTCGAGGTAAGACTGTGCACGAAACACCATACACCCGTCCAAGCCTCGTCGCCTGCCGGAGTCAAACCGAAGACACCTGACCATTGCCAACTGCCCTGTGCTTCTGAAGCCAGCCATTCGACAGACTGACTCCCTGAGATGTTCAACGTAACATGCCGTGGTATACTGCGACCCTACCTAACTAAACACTCCACGCTACGTCTGGAGACGCTCCAGGCGCGAGCTCACTGCCTCCACCAGCGCCGTCTCCCGCGAAAGCAAGGCCATCACCTGCTGCAGCTTCGCCTTGCGGATCTCACTCGGGATCTTCAGCTCCGACACTGCCGAGGGCGAGTCCTTGGGATCCTTGCCGTCGCCGGGCTTTTGTATGCGTTCGACCTCTGCCACCAATTCGTCCCGTAGTCGCTGCACGTCTTCGAAACGTTTCCTGAGCTTCTGCTGCTGCTTGACTCCCGCACTGTCCTCCGAAGATGAGCCCAAAACGCTAACCTCCATGCTCTTGACCTCCTCCACGAACGCCTTCTCCTTAGCGCTGAGCTCCCGTGTGGCAGCCTTGCCGACGTACTTGCGCACGCCCTCGAGCCGCTCGTTCAGCCGCTTCTGGCGCTCCTGCGCCTCCGCGATGCGCCGCTCGAACCTGACGTCGTCGCTCTCGCCCTCCCCGTCCTTGTCGTTGCCCGCAATCTTATCAATCTTCTCCTTGACCTCGTTGGCCTTCTTGATCTGGTCTCGCAGCTCGTCCTGCAGCGTCGTGCAGCGCCGGAAAATCTCCGCCACGGCCGTACCGAGCCGGTAGGTATCCTCGCCCAGGATGCGGTGCGCGTCTGTCAGGATCTGCAGCGTCACCGGCGACAACCGGATCTCCTGGTTCACGAGTGTCTTGTGCCGCGAGCTGCGGAGCCTGTTGATCAGCTCCGGGAGGTCCGACTGCTGCTCGAAGGCGTGCGACGGCTGGAAGGCTGGGCGCGGCTCATAAAAGTCCAGGGGCTCCATCGTCGCGGGCTTCTCTTCGAAGGGCGTCTCGTGGCGGATGGGCGCAAAGTCGTCCTCGGGCGTCTCGAACGTCAGGGCGATCGGCTCGTACGGGGTCGCCGACAGCAAAAAGTACCCAAGGTCCGGGTCGCGGATGGCGGCGCACGCGGCCAGTGGCACAGTGACGTCGCTCGAGGACTGCGTGTAGAGTCGGTCCCGAATAGAGTTCTGCCCATTCACCAAAAGGCCGAGACGGAAGTCAGAGCCCGCCTCCGACTCGCCCGAGAGCTCGCCCTCGAGACGGAACACCCAGGGCGACAGCGAGAGGAAGGTGACGCCCGCGTGCGACGTGACGAAGAGCGAGTACCGCGACATGACATCCGACGAGAAAGTCGGCCAAGCGTCGTCGTCGACCTCGGTCGCGCTCATCGTGTCGATGCACTGGAACGTCAGCAGCGACGGCGCGTCGGCGGCAGAGAGGAGGCGCCCGAGCTTGGACTTGTTGCGCGGCGGCAGCCACTGGGCCTCGATGCTCTCCAGGTCGAGGTAGATGCGCGCCTGGCCCGTCGTAGATAGCAGACAGACCACAGATAGAGACAGGCCCTCCTGGTCGCCGTCGTCAAAGTCGAGGTCCTCGTCCTCGCCCATCATCAAGTCGTCCGTGTCCACCTTCTTCCCAATGACGGTGATGTCGGTCAAGAGACCATCCAGGGCGTCTTCGCTTTCGGGATCGGCGTCGAATTCAAAAGGGCCCTGCAGCCTTGGGACGACTCCCGGCCGAGAGGGGCGTGTGTAGACCTCGACCGGCTGCTCGCCCGGGGCTGTGTCGAGCACCTGCGGCTCCTGGATGTCCAGGTCGCCCATCCACTCCAGCTGCTGCTGAGCGAGAAGCCTGTCCCTCTCCGACACACCCGGGTCGTCCTCCAGCGCCGCCACCTTGGAGACGATGGACACGGACAGCGACGGGATAAGCGTCGGCGGCGGCGCCCACTTCTGGGGCAGCAGAGGGCACAGTGCGTAGATATCGCCCTCCCTCATGGCGACCCAGAGAGTCATGGGGCTCCATCCGCCCGAGCCGCGGCCGGCAAAGCACGCCGACGCGACCTGCATCTCCAGCGAGTACTGCGAGAAGCTGGCGTTTGTAGCGGCTGTGGACGCCGTAAAGTCCTGGTCGAGTGTCGTGCCGTCCACCAGCTTCTTCAGGTCGATCGACAGCGTGGGCGAGTCGAACGACCACCGGTCCGTGAGGGACAGCTCCCACACGCGGACGATCGCATCGGTCGTGACGGTGACCAGGCATGAGCCCTTGACGCCGAGGGGATGCCAGATCGCCGAGGCAACGGACGACCGCGAAGTGACATGGGTCGTGGGCCCCAGCGTCCAGATCTTGGGGCGCAAGGGGCCGGTCTCCTCGGCGGTGAGGTGTGAAGAGTCGGGGACGACGCAGATGTGGACCGTGTGCGCCGTCAGGATGGCGAGGTAGTCGGAGTTGGGGGAGATGATGAGCTGGCGGATGTCGTCCGCGACGGGTGTCTTGATGGTCTGTCACTGGTCAGCAGCTGCCTTGCGGCCTCGAGTCCGAAACATACCCGGAAACCCTGCGCCGTAGCGGCCTCCTCCGTCGAGGGGAGCACGTCGTCGTCAAACGCCTGCGAGTCTTCCCGCTTGACACGGCTGCCCATGCGGCGATGTGCGTACTTGGTTGACCACTTCTCCTTCAGGTAAGCCAGATCGCCCCATCGCAGCTCCTTGCCGACGGCGACGAAGACTTCGGTGCCGCGCCTCGCAATCGTCCGTCTCGGGCCGACCACCTTCTTCTTCTTAGAGTAGGGCGACGGCGCACCAAGCGGCTTGGAAGTGTCGCTCGAGGGCGCGAAGAGGCTGCGGCCCGGCCCATGGGACAGCCACGGAGCAGTGAAGCTCTTGACTTTGGGCATTGCGTCCGTTGCGTCCCTGTGCCGTGTGCGAGTCGATGAGTGGTATCTGCAGGTGCGCGCAATTCGTCGGGTTCGTCTGGGCAGGCAATCGGGTTGGGGTGGTTGGTTGATTTTTTTGCACTTGTTCGATGGCTGCCAAAAGATTGTTCCCGGTCAAAAAACGCGGTTGCTGCGAGCAGTGAGCAGTCACACCGAGCCCCACCCCAAGCTCCGGCCTTAGGTACCTGGTGCTGGGATGTACGGACTGCCCAATGAGACGGCAGCTTAGTTGCTATAGCTGCACATCTGCCTACCTAGTATACACAGATGAATCACATAATGATGATATGCGCTGAATTCTCAAAGCTATGAATGGGCATAATGAAGACGATTTCATCCAGCTCTAAATAGTGGGTATTTTCAAGCCAGCGATGAGTGAAGCAATGTAAGTCTAACCAGCGCCCATTCAACTCACTGGGGGAGCGCGGCTACTAGGTACAGCCATAAGGCAGGTCAACCAAGAAGGTAGTGATAAATGCACACTCCTACTTGAGCAAGAAGTAATGAGTAAAATCATACCAAGCTCCTACCTAACTTTGCAACTTATATTCGTTTGTGAGAACCTGGGTGTCCAGCCTCTACGCTCACCTCGGTGGGACGGGACGTGCACAGACCAGGGCCGATGCACCTGCCTCAGGTACGAGGTGAAGTACCTGCCTCGACCACATCAACCGGTACTTGCCGCCCTCACTTCTGCGCAACACTTCACCCGTTGACTCGACATCCGCTTCATTCTGCAGCCACGATGCGGTTCGGCGTGAGAAACACAGTAGAGCGCCTCGACAGGCCGAGCGCCTACTACCACAACAGGGTTCGTTCCGAGCTCTCCATCTTCGCAGCGCGCAGCTAACACGCCCAGTCCAAGCGCAGACGGAACGACCACCGCGACGGCGACGACGAGGCCAAGCAGGAGGCGCCGCCCGAGGACCCCCTCGCCAACGCGACGACGCTCTACGTCGGCAACCTGTCGTTCTACACGACCGAGGAGCAGGTGTACGAGCTCTTCTCCAAGTGCGGCGAGATCAAGCGGCTCGTCATGGGCCTCGACCGCTTCAACAAGACGCCCTGCGGCTTCTGCTTCGTCGAGTACTATACCCACCAGGATGCCCTCGACTGCATGAAGTACATCGGCGGCACCAAGCTCGACGAGCGCGTCATCCGCACCGACCTGGACCCAGGCTTCGAGGAGGGCCGCCAGTACGGCCGCGGCAGGTCGGGCGGCCAGGTGCGCGACGAGTACCGCGAGGACTACGACGAGGGCCGCGGCGGCCTCGGCAGGGCCATACAGTCGGACAGGGAGCGCGGCGGCGAGTACGACGAGGGGCGCTAGCTGCGTTGAGTCGGGGATGGGAAATAAAAGCTGTTGCTGGGGTTCGCGGGATCTCTATATTTGTTTACGGCGGGAAGACGTGCTTCACAAAGGCTTACGGGAATCGATACCCTCAATTTGACATGGTTTGGACGTGATTGGAGTTGTGCTGCGCGAGCACCGTGATCTAAGATTCAGCGGTCGTATATGGGCGTTCCAGCCCGTACAGATGCGTAGTGTGCAGCAAGCCGAAGCTCTGCTTGCCCCATGGCAGCCTCCGCCACCTCTGCCGGATCGAGTGTAGAGTACATAATCGTACATCCCGACTCCCTGGCCGTCTCCTGGCCATGCCCCTTGGACCATCTCTCGTGATGCCTCGTATGAAGAATCCAACCATCGTAGTTTAGTAACCCGGGGGGTTCAATCTCTGAGAAACTCTCGTCCACTTGGGCAGCTCTGCACGTCACGTCAGCCATCCGTCCCCTGCAGCAACCCCAGAAGAACATACTGTGAATTCCCTTGCGGTACTTCTTCTCCTTGCGGTCGAAGATGGTGTACTTGTCCCGTGGCAGCATCTCGGCCTCGGTGGGCATCTCGGCCTTCCACCGCTCCAGTGCCGCAATCGTCTCGCCCTTCTTGGCCAGCGCCGCGTCCACCGTCGCGACGACGTCGTCCACGCCGCGCAGGCGCATGCGGTGCCGCCGCTTCTGGAACTTGGACAGCCGCCACGGGATCTTCCAGAGCAGGCCGCCCGACAGCGGCGAGGTCATGCGGAACGCCCCGAACATTGTGCGCTGTTTGTGTATGTGTGTGGTCCGATGCAGCCGTGCCCTATCGTGTGCTCGACTCTCGTTCGGTGAGTCGGTGAGTCGTTCGAGGGGCGTCAATGGTCCCGAGTCGCCGTGGTCTCGTCGGTGCTGGCTCTCGATCACCAATGTGCAAACGTTCGACTCTGGGAAATTTTGGAGCTCGCCCCAAAAGAGTGGACCCCGATTGGTTGGATGGGCGCCTTGCAGTCAGCGCAAGGTTTGCCGGAATTTCCCAGGAACCACCGCCCGCCAGTGGACACCTTTGGCGCACACAGGCCGGCTCCACAGCCGCTGCAGCGCCGCCCCGCGGGTCCTCTGCTTGCTGGTGCTTCAGACAGGCGCACTCGGTGAGGCAGAACAGCACCCGCTGGCGATACCTGTTCGTCCAGAGCTTCATCCGCGATACCCCCGACTGCGCATCCACGACCACGATCCCCAGCGAACGAACACACGCACGCAACCGATATCTCTGTTCGGCCCTACAGCCAAGCACTTCGAACCGCGCGAGCTGTCGGGGGTGCCCCATGTCGCGGTGAACAATGTCGTACTACTTCGCCATCGTCGGCACGCAGGACAACCCCCTCTTCGAGTATGAGTTCGGCACCTCCAAGCAGGGCGGCGACGGCCAGTCGCGCTTCAACGAGCAGATCCGCCACCTGAACCAGTTCATTCTGCACAGCAGCCTGGACATCGTCGAGGAGGTGCAGTGGGCGCAGGGCCAGATGTAAGTTGCACCGGTCTACATACAGTCCGACTGCGCAAACATGCTAACGCGCAATCACCAGGTATCTCAAGGTCGTCGACAAGTTCTTCAACAACTACGTGTCCTGCTTCGTCACCGCCGGCAACGTCAAGTTCCTCCTCCTCCACCAGCCCTCCGCCCCCTCGACCACGGCATCGTCCCGCTCGTCCACCGCCATCGGCGCCAACCCCACGAGTCCCGCGACCGAGGAGGCCATCAAGAACTTCTTCCAGGAGGTCTACGAGAATTGGGTCAAGGCCGTCATGAGCCCCTTTTACAGCCTCAACATGGAGGTCAAGAGCCCAGTGTTCAGAGCGCGCGTTGCGGCAGCGGGGAGGAAATACCTGTAGACGTTGTAGGAGATGTGTTATTGAAGACACTGAGCAGACAACATGTCACGGAGGGCAGCGAAGGGCACTTTGACTCATAGATTACTGGCGCGTTACGCATAGTGGGCCCAGAGATGTAAACAAAGAAACGCGTCATGATTCAGCGAGCAGTTGGTATGTTCAAGTCACCGTTGTGATGTTTCCATTCAGACAATGCGTCTGCCATCGACGCCTATGAGTACTTCATTCCCGAGTCTCGTGTAATCCCCAACGCCGTAAATCAACGTGATGTATCCATATCCCATTACCGTTTAGAAAGACCAATGAACCATCCAACCAGCCTTGAAGACAGTCCAGATGCCATGTGGATCCAAAAAGTCGAGCAAGGCCAGTCCGTGTCGAGGACAAGTCTAGCCACCGAAACCGTAAAGGGTGCGTCCCTGGCGCTTGAGGGCGTAGACGACGTCCAGCGAGGTGACAGTCTTGCGCTTGGCGTGCTCAGTGTAGGTGACGGCGTCACGGATGACACCCTCGAGGAAGGACTTAAGAACACCGCGGGTCTCCTCGTAGATCACTGCAGGTGGTTAGCGCGTGTTGTGATGCGATGCAGTACGGGCAACTTACTAGCAGAGATACGCTTGACACCCCCACGACGAGCGAGACGACGGATAGCGGGCTTGGTGATACCCTGGATGTTGTCACGCAAAATCTTGCGGTGACGCTTGGCACCGCCCTTGCCGAGGCCCTTGCCACCCTTGCCGCCTGGAGACAGTTAGTAATGTGCAAAGGAAGTGAAGCCGCCGTGATGTGCAGTCTCGTGTTGACGCGACTTGAGCGTGGGCGCGTCTGGCTGCGATGCATGCCGATGGGCCCTCGCCCACTAAACCGCGGGGTACGCGCAGCCAACACGCGACCGCGCATTGACGACGGAACGAAAACATCGAAATGGAGATGCAACTTACGTCCAGTCATTGTGATAAGGTTGTTTGAAGGGGTTGTTCTTAGTGGATGAGATAAGCGCGTCTGAAGACGATGTTGATGACGTTTGTTGTTGTGGAAGTGATGGATACGATCGGGAGAGGGAAGAGAGAAGTGGGAATGGGGAGAGCGTGAGGGGGAGAGGAATAAATAAGGCGGCACTGCAAGTCTGGGGGACGGTTACTGATTGCGCGTGCAGCAGAGGTAAAGCGGGATCAGTAGGCTAGTCCCGATTTGGCCAGTGCGATTTTTGGAAAAATAGCGAAACGGTAAGGGTCCCTATTTTTTGCTGCGTATTTTCCAAGTCACTTTGGGCCTGTTGCAGAGCGTCGTTTTAGCAGCGCGTTGTCAATTGCATTGGGTGGGCTCAGCGCTGCCCCGTGCACGGCATTTTTTCAGCCGACAGGGGTGTGGCCAGTCACAGTCAGCAGTTGCCTGAAGCAGACACCAAGCTGGTGCGGGCGAGCTGTGAGTGGCCTGAGCTCCATCCATTGTCTTTTGTCACGCGTCAGGTGCCCTCCCGCGCCGACTTGGAAATAAGAAGTTAGTCTTCCGCAGCCGCGGGCCTTTTTTTGATTGGTCGAATATTCCTCGACATGGAGTGCGAGTTCATGCAAGGCCAGGCGGTTCCACCATCACTGTGGACGGGCCACTAATTTGTTGTACCTTGATCACTGCACGGATTTCTGGAAGACGCTAGCATCGAGAAGGCCGTCCACGGCGACAGCCCACCTTGAGCAACCGCGACCTGTTGGCTCGAGACCCAAGGAATAGTCTCTGGATCGATCCGATCCCACATGGCATGGTGCAGGGATGGGACAACGGGTAGAACTGGGGGAGATGTGGTAATGGTTATTCACTGCCATCCAGAGCCGATCATGACAGACGACCTGGATGGCCCGCTGATAAGGCACGCTTCGCGTCACTAAGCCAGCCCACTGCCCTCAACACCTCAGTTACAAGGTTGAGCACCACCGTCCTAGGCATGTGTCATCCAGAGCATGCGATAAGTCATGCATTACTGTTTCTCATGACAGCTATGTACCGTGTCGGCGCGCGAGGCGCTAATATACAAGAGGGCAGACCGTCCACCCTTCCCAAGCCAAATGCTTCACCTGCTTTCCTAAACGCCGTGCCATGCAGCATGCCGATAAACATGAACCCGTGTCATCGTGCTGTTATACCATGCCCAAACCAGGCTGGCCAACCTGCTTCGTCCCGTCGTACCCAATCCTGCACCCGGAAAATGCATACAATCGCTATCTCTGCGGCGCAGAGCAGAACAGACCAGGCCTCAAAAGAAGTCAACCTCGCTGCATTGCTCATGTCATCATGGAGTCCTCCATTCCCATGTCATCCTCGATGCTCTCAATTGCGTCCTTGATCGACTGGTTGGCCTGTGTCGGTTAGCGCGCGAAGTCACTGTGGGGTGCGAGGGGCTTACCTTTGGATCCAGGGCCAGGGCGTTGCTGAAGGCGCGCACCGCCCTCTGCTTCTCGTTGATGCTCCTGTACAGCTTGCCCAGGAGGAAGTGCACCATGGCCTCGTCGGGCGCCATGTCCTTCAGGATCAACAACTCCTTCTCGGCGAGGTCGATTTGCCTGAGGGCCATGAGGCAGCGGGCCTTCCTGTACCGGACCATGGCGGCTCGCGGCGCCAGTTCCACCGCCTTGCTGAAGAACTGCAGCGCCGGGAGCATCTGCTTCTGCCTCTCGAGGATCGCTCCGATGCGGCAGATGAGCACCGCGTTGGTCGGGTTGATGAGCGATGCCGAGTGGAAGTGCGAGTACGCCTTTTCGTAGTTGCCCAGCTTCTCGTACACCCCGCCCAGGCCAAAGTATGCGTTGTAGTGGCGCCGGTCGGCCGTGATGGCGTGGCGGAAGGCGCCCATTGCCTTCTCGTACTCTTCATTCGCAACGTGCTCGTGGCCCTGCAACGTGAAGGCGTATGCGAACTTGGGATCGAGCTGCGTGGCGCGCTTGAAGCAGCGCAGAGCCATCTCGTGGTCTCGGGCCAACGACCACGCGTTGCCCAGGGCGCACCACGCCTGTGGCGAGTTCCAGTTTGCGTCGACAAGCTCGTGCGCGAGGAACGAGAGGTCCGTCTCGCGCTTGAGGTGCCAGAGAATGGTCGAGTAGATTTCCATGTCCTCCATGCGCGTCGGGGCCATGACGCGCAGCTTTCTAAAGTATTTCTCGGCGTCCTTGTACGAGGCTTGCTCGTGGTGCGCCCGTCCCATCTGCACCAGCACCCAGGGGGTGTCTTGCTGGCTGCGGGGCAGGGAGCCGTAGAATTGAAGAGCCTCCTGGCAGCGGAACTGCTTGAGCGCGTAGTAGCCGGACGCGTATTTCTTGAGCAATTCCATGATCCACCGGAGAGCCTCTTCGATCCTGACGCTGTCTGGCTCTGCGAGGACGGCTTTCGGCGCCGCGTGCTGCACCGCGTGCGGCTCCCTCACTCGTGAGGTCTCGGCACGGTCGCCGTCCATGCCGCTGTCTTCCACCGGTTTGCGGTTGCCACTAACGACTCTGCCGACGCTGGAGCCGCTAGAGCCAGGACGCATTATTCGAGATATTTGGGGTCTAGCCTTCTTAAGCTCGCGGGTCGCCGCGGCGCCGATGGTAGCAGCGCCGGAGTTCGCCTTGGCGATCGAGGGCTTGTTAAACATGTTCAACCTCGCACTCCTCCGTTGCGCGGGTGCACTGGCCTCCTCGGAGTGCTGCCTGGACTGGACCGGATGCCCCGACACTGTCCGCTTCCGTTCTGAGGGCGCCATTGTCGGTCTCAAGGCCCCAGTCCCGGTGTCGGAATGCAGCTCGACTGAATGCTGCTCCTTGTCCTGGCTGCGGGTGCTCCGCTTCGCGCCCAGTCTGTAGCTCATCTTTGGCGGGGCTTCCAGGAAGCCGGGCTCCACGGCCTGCGCCGTCCGCGTCCTTCGCGGTGGCGCCTGGGGAGGCTCCGTGCCAAATGCTGTCCGCATCGTCGGGACCTCTGGCATCGATATCGGGCCGGTGGGCGTTTCCATGAGGTCATGGTCTCCGTTGACCGTGGCGGGCGGGGCTAGTCTCGACCTCGCGGCCGAAATTTTCGACATGAAGTCGTTCTCCTCGGCCTCGGCGGCGAACACGTTGGCGCTAAAGGGCATGTCCTGGTAGGTAGACGAGCGGTGCAGGTTGAATGGGTCGGACGAGTCCATGACGGTCCGCGGCGCGTGCTTCTTGGGCTCGAAAGAATTTGACGTGCCCTCCCTGAGCTCCTGGGAGAGCGTGCCGGCGTCTTGTTCGAACGACTGGGTCAAGGGGTCGGTGACCTGGAAGATGTTGGGCACCCTGACCTTGACGCCCATGTCGCAGAGGGCCTGGAAGGCGTCCCACATGAAGGGGTTGACTCTGACGGCGTTCTCGAAGCACTCGATGGCCCTTCGGCGGTCATCGTACGACCGGTACAACTTGCCCAGGAGACACAGCACCGCGGCCTCGTCAGGGTACAGCGAACGGGTCGAGGTGGTGTGCTTGCCCAGATTCGTCCTGCCGATCCACTTCTCGCGCGCCTTTTCCAGCGCGTTGATGCCGTCCTTGTACCGCTCCAGGTTGAAGCACGCGTGCGCAAAGACCCAGGCGGCGCCCAGGTTGGAGCCGCGGGAGGCCGACGGGCGGCTGACCTCGAAGGCAGTCCGACTGTCGCCGAGGCGCAGGTGGCAGAGGGCCAGCAGGTAGGCGGACTCGCTCGACTTGGGGTCCTGGGCGTTGAGCCGCTCGGCGAAGAAGAGGGCATTCTCGTAGGCGTTATTGTCGACATGGTAATAGATGACCTGTCGCAGCAGCCCGGTGATGGCTGCACTGGTGGGCGCCATTCTCGCGGCGTTGGGAAGAGAGGCGGGCGGTTCGATGAGGGGGTTACCGTCGACAGGAGATTGTGGCCATGGGATCGCGCGGGAATGGAAAGTAGTCGTCGAGCTGGATGGCTGGGGCGTCGTGCTGCCTGCCTGCGTCCCGAGAGGACGGGCGGTGACGGTTGGGAGGCGTGGGTGAGCTCTGTCGAGCTTGGATAGCGAGGTTTGTGCAAGCGCAAAAAGTTGCGTCCGTGAATTTCGAGGCGGGAGTCGCGCGGAGCCTGAGGCCGGGAGGCAAGCGTGGTAATGGCCGATTGGGGTAATTAACAATTAGGAGCAGCAACGGGCGGCCTGCGAAGTCGAAGTCGAATTGGACTGGTAAATGCTGGGCGAAGCGACGGCGGTAGCGGGACGGTGGTTGAAGTCAATGGGTATTGCTATTGCTGTTGCGTGCCTGTCGGGGAGGAAAGGCGTTCGTTCGAGGTGGGTCCCGCGAAATGTTTGGGTTTCCCTCTTGGGATGCTGCAGTGTGGACAAGGAACACACAGTGGATGAACTCAGGCGAATTGCTGTAGGTGCAGTCTCGGCTCCGCGCAGCAACACAGGAGGACAGGCCAACGGTCCATCTGAGTGGCAGGCGGGAATGCTTAAGTGTGTACGTCGTAGGACGCGGCGAAGAAGGCCAGAAAAAAAAAAGAGAATAAAAAAAGGGAAAGGAGGCGGCCGGCAAGGGGAGGGGCGACGAGGGAGCGGAGACACTGGACGGCGACAGCGAGCGAGAGTGGGAGTGGGAATCGAATCGCTCCTCGGAGTCGAAGTCGGCGTCAGCGTCAGACCAGGTCACCCGTGCACTCTACACTTTCTGCGCTCGCGTGGGATGGCAGGAGCCCAAGGGCAAAGAAAGCAAGAAAGGGCAGGGCAGGGCAGACGGTCGTGAAGGTGTCACCTCAGGTCGAGCGAGGTCCGGGCCATGTCCTTGTCTGAGATCGGGCAGTTCAAGTCAAGTTCAGCGAGAGCGGCTCAGGTTCAGTTGATTTTGGCTCTGGCTGGCTCCCGTGTTGACCTGACGGCTCGTTTGGTCGCGCCGGTGTTGTGGTGCTGCCGCCCTGATTGGCCCACGCGATGCCCCAGCGACCGCCGTCACTCGCCCAGCAACAGGCGCAGGCGCCCTTCTGCCTGCCAACCCCCTGCCGCCCCCTCCAGCCCCCCCGTGGTAACCGCAGGCCGCCACGCCCCGTTTACCCCTGCGCCAGAGACACCCTCCCGCCACTTTCTTCTTGGGGCCCACCCGTCACGTCCGCCCGCGCCATTGGATCCCGCTTGAGCCACACTAGAGGTAGGTACCTGAGGTAGGTACCTTACCACCAACTTTGGCATCCGGGCCCTGGAATTTCGTCACCCGCCGCCTTTCTGCCTCAACCCGCCTGGCGCAACCTGTCTTCATTCACAGGAACGCATCTGCACCTTGGTTTGGTTCCACCTGGCATTGCAACATCGAGCAAACCAATTGACCTCAACCGCGTTCCTTACGTCTTTGACCGGCACTTGATTTCCCTCCCTCCCGAGCAACCCAAGACGTCACCTCCGTCACCTCCGCCGCAGCAAGATGGCGCAAAAGGCGAAGAAGGACAGGGCCAAGTCCAACGCCGCCGCCCTGAACAACCTCCACATTGGGTCTGCCGTTGTCAACGTCGGCTTCCTGCTCTTCTACTTCCTGTTCAAGTCGCGCTCCCTCTTGTGGTACTTCCTGCTCTCCGCCCCGGCCCTGATCTGCGAGTTCGTGCTGGAGAACGCCGGCCGCCCCAAGTACGATGCGGGGGGCAGCCTCAAGACCTCGGGCGAGGACCTTGCCGCCGCCGGTCTGACCGAGTACATGTTCGACGTCGTCTGGGTCACCTGGGCCTCCGTCGTTTCCGTCATCTTGTTTGGCAACTGGGGCTGGCTGCTGTGGCTCACCGTGCCCGCCTACGGTGCCTACGCCGGCGTCGGCCTGCTCGGAGCCGGCAAGCGGATGGCTGGTCAGATGCAGGGCGCCGGCAACGAGGCTCCCGCGCCCGGCAACCGGAGGCAGCGCCGTGCCGCATAATTGAGTCCACCCTCGTTCAGGAGACTAGCTGGGCACATCGTCTATTCACATCTATCGATGCTCGATACGCTACTGCCTCAGTTCTCTCTATGCCACGGCTGCTCTTCAGCCCACTTCTTGATGAGCTCAGGGTCTACGTCTCGCACCAGCACGTGGATGTGCTCCAGCGCCCGCACGCTCTGCAGGGCGACCCAATTCTTGAACCAGACGACACGGTCAGCCCCGCTCTCGCCGAGGCTGTCGACAAAGTATCTGTCGACGAATCTCTGCGTGATGCGCCTGCTCTCGGGCGTCATGTCTCCCGTGTCGGGGTCTGTAGGGATGATGGTGCGCGACCAGACCACAATGTGGGTGATTTCCGGGTCCAGTCCATAGGGCCAGTCGTTGACGAGAACCCGGTAGTCGGACGGGTCCTCGAAGGGAACGAGCGACTTGGGCGTGAATGTCGGCTCGCCCCAGGTCTTGGGCAGGCGGTTCGCGAGGAGGTACTTGGTCATGGAGCCGTACTCGGCCTTGGTCTCAGCCGTCCATTTCATGTATCGGCGCAGGTCTGAGGGCTTTCGCTTGAGGACCTCCAGCTTGTTCGTCTCTGCACTCAGTTAGACTCCAAAGACAATACTCAACATCAGGCAAAAGCGCGCACCAATGATCTGCTTCAGTTCCTCCCAGTCATGCTTCTTGAACTCCTCGTCCGTCTGCGACAAGACCCACTTGTCGACGTCCGTCAGCGGGAAGGGGGCGTCCTCGACCGGCACATCGCCCATTTTGACTGAATTGCAATGCAAGTTCGACTCTGCGGAATCGGGACGGGGAAAGCACGAGGTTGAGTGTGAGCCTCACTTGAGCGGTGATGACTCTGGGAGGTGAGCGCCAAGGGTCGACTAATTGGCGGTAAACAGCGGCGCGGGAGTGACTTGCAGCGGAAGATCAGCGGTCCGACTTCCCCATTCGGCCCCGACCAGACTGAGCTGCCTCTGTGCGCTGCTTCGTCGGAGGTGGCCTGAACTGTCACTCAGTTGATTTTGAGGGAGTTCTTGCTGCGTTGATATGCTGGGGCCTTCCGAATGTTCAGTTCAATCAGAGGCATCACCCTGCAAACCGGAAGGCGGGCACAGCAAGGGTGGCAGTCGATGCACCGGGCCAGCCCAGCACCTTTCCAATTGGGAATCCGCAGGACCCATGGCATCCACTGAAAGGCGAGCAAGTGCCTGGAAACCCAGCAAGCAGCGACGGCTCCTCTCACACCCAGTCGCCGGCCCTGGACTTTCCTCAACACTTCTCGCATCTTGGAGCAGTCGGCAAGTCGCAGCCTGCCCTTCGATAAGTTCCCCTTCCACAAAGTTCCGCGTTGTCCTTCGGCAGGCGAGGCCATCCTGTTCCCTTGTTTGACTACTGACCGCCCAACCCAGCGGACGACTTCCCACCAACAACATCCAGATAAGGCGCAGAGTCTCGCTCTGGAACATCACTCCATCATCATAACCACTTTGGAACATCACTTCATCAGAACCATGTCTTTCTGGGGAGCTTCAACGGTAGTCGCTTCAACGATAACCGCTTCAACGCCAACCCCTTCAGCGCCAACCCCTCTGGCAGCCCCTCTACATCCGTATTACCCTGTCCATGTGCCCATCCCGCACTACGTTGCCAACGAGGACACTCTCTTTTCTCTGCTCATCAAATTCGGCGCTCTCATTGCTTGCGTCGTATTTATAGCTGTGGCAGCGGCTAGGAAGATCGGCCCAGCAATGTCGATTGCGGACCAGCTTACTGTCGCCTGGTTCGCACTCTGCGGCTTCCTGCACTGCGTCTTCGAGGGATACTTCATCCTCAATCATGGCTCCCTCGCCGGCCTTCAGACCCTTTTCGCGCAGCTCTGGAAGGAGTACGCCCGCTCCGACTCACGCTATCTGACGTCCGACTCCTTCATGCTCTGTGTCGAGACCATCACTGTGGTCAGTCTGCATCTCTTCGTTGAGCAAACAACAACTGACCATCTCTAGTTCTTGTGGGGCCCCATCTGCTGGGCCATAGCCTACAACATCGCCAAGCGCACCCGCTACCGCCATCCGCTGCAGATCATCATGTGCATAGGGCACCTGTACGGCGTCTTGCTCTACTACTCCACCAGCCTGACGGAGTACTACATGCACGGTGTCTCGCACTGCCAACCAGAGTCGTTCTACTTCTGGATCTATTACATTGGCCTCAACAGCCCCTGGGTTTTGGCTCCTGCGAGTACGTTTGTGGGTCCTTTTGATTGAGAGCATGTTGACTGACGGATGGCAGTTCTCTTATACCTCAGCGTGATGCACACCATGCACCTGGAGCCTGTCGCCGCCAAACGGGACGGCAAGAACGACGACAAGGTGGGCGCCAAGCGGCGAGACATCCATTTCCAGCAGTAGGACGAAGATTAGAGATTGGAACTGTCCAAGGATGGCGCGTTCTCGGACAAGTATAACAAAACGGATAACAGCAAGCCCATCAACAGCAAGCCAGGCGACGGGTCGATTGTGAAAGCACGTTCGTGGTTGCCATACCTTAGGGGCACTGGATGGGACTACAAGAGAGATCAAGAGACTTTGAACGATCTTTTGATCAAGTGGTTTGACGAGGGCAACGAATCAGGCTACGAAGTGAGCAACGAATCGAGCAGCGAATCGAGCAGCGAGTCGGGCAGCGAGTCGGACGAATCGGGCAGTGAGTCGGACGAATTGGGCTGCGAGTCGGAGGACAAGTCAGAGTCGGACAACAAGTCGGGGTCGGTGTCGGCCGTACCGGTCGGGCGTTTAGACGGCACTCAAGAAAGACAGGCCAAAAACAAGTTATACCTGTCAGACTTAGCCAAAAGTCCGACTTGGCAGGAGTATTGGCGCTTTTGGTGCAAAGCTCAGGACGAGCTGGCCGAAATTGAAGACGAGCTGGTCGGAATGGAAGACGAACTGGCCAAGACTGAAGACAAGCTGGCCAAAGCCGAGGGCAAGCTGGCCGAAGCTGAGGGCATGCTGGCCGAAGCTGAGGGCATGCTGAAGAAAGTTACTGCTATGGCAAGACAACGCAAGTAAGGTTGAGAAAGTCGGTCGAAATAGCACGAGATAGAAGAGTAGCCTCACTTTGACAGCGAATGATCAGTCTTTTGCTGTAAGAGCTTTTGTTGCCTGCACTATTAATACAGGCAAGAACGATACCAACAACAATGAAGAAAATAACGACGACGACGGCACCGATGACGATGACGGCTTGCGCTGGCTGTTCTCCCGGTGGGCTGGTTTCGCTGGGCCGCCAGGTATATATGCGATGCTCGGGTCGACCTCCGAGAAGGATCGCGGCAAAGATTTACGCAAACCAACTTAGTGGCCGCATCTAGTTACATGGAGGTGTAGCATTCGAGAAGAGAGCAACCCGGACGCCAGTTGTAGGCGGACTCCTCGGGGTTTAACTCACCGACAAACTGCTTTCAAATCGATATGATAACTCTAAGCTGACCATAGAATTGCCCTCGCCGAAACCCAGCGGCGGAGATTGTGGTGCCAACGAAAGCGTCGCGGCCGCCAAGGATAGGGGCATACGCACCCGTGAGATCTGTTTACCTACAAAGGCCGCCCATAGCCTGCAGCGGTTCTAAATCTGCTCAAGAAGGTCTAGCTCGCTGTAGTAAGGCGTTGGACATGGACAACCGCAATGATTTGGGGCTGGGTCATCCATGACTTGCTGAGTCTGGTAAGGTATCAAAATGTAGCATCGGGGCCGAGGACCGGAAGTGCCGCCGTCATCGTCCCCCTCTTCCGCCTCGGACTTATACCTAGGGTTATCATAACAGACATCGATAGCAGCCGCGGTGCCGGCTTCAACGTCCAGCCGCACATCTTCAAAGTTCTTCCGTCAATGGTGGCATCAGATCCGGGCGTGCTGTCGGCTGCTGCAACCGCTCACGCATCACCAGAATCCAGAATGAACGATGCCAGGCACCATCCCCTGTCCCTGGCACTCCTATACAATCCCCAGTGACCGACGTCCCCGTGGGAGGGCCGGGCCTGCATCTTTGAACGGTATTAATGGGCAACGGCAAGGCCAATTTCTGAGATCAGCTTAGAGTTGTCGTATCTGTTCGATGTGCTGCAATGATTTGGGATACGGTGTGCTACTGGAAGTAGACGAAAACAGCCGGCGAGCAGTGTTGGAAAGCGCGTGGGAGGGCGGCCAACCTAGGAAGATAATGAGGTGCTGACGCTATCAAGTACGGTTAGTCAAGCAGTATGGAGGTACACAATACCTCGACCACCTCGCATACATTTTGCAAGCTCTGCATCACTTTGATCCACGTGGATATCATTCCTCTCATCGGTATCCTATCTCAGAGGCTATGCTTCACCTCTATCTGTCCTGTCGCATCATGGACCGAGAGATCATTCCTCGGCTCGTCATTACTGCCAGTCGTCTATTCAACCGCAACGCCGCCCAGATGCCTAGATGCATGCCATTCCCAATGCTCGAGCGCTGATCAAGCCCCATCATCGCGACCGTCTAGTAGATGCCCTGCGTTCTATACTGGAAGGTATCGTAGCTAAAAAAAAAAAAAAAGTCAGCAGGGCACATGCACCGCGAGGACGTTACTTACAGCCGCGTGTAGTAGCTGCCGAGGGACTTGCCGATCAGGTCAGTCTCGACAAACTGCTCCGCCTCGTCGGCGCTCAGCTGCAGCTGGAATCGCTGCCGCAGGTTGTGCGTCGCCTGGGCCACGCCGGCAGAGTAGCAAGGCATCTTGGAGTCCCGTCCCATCATGGCCACCAGGTCGATAATGTTATCCGCAGACCGCCGCAGGGCTGAAAGGTTAGTCGCGTTCAAACAGCATGGCAGAGAACCCACCTTGGAAAGCCTGCTTGCAGAGCTTCTTGTAGTCTTCGTAATCATCGGACCCGATGCCACCCAGCACCTCAATATACTCCTGTGTCAGCTTAAAGGGCGCCGCCTCAAAGCCAACAGATCCCGGTGAGTTGGACAACATGAAACCAAAGTCGATATGGACAATGTGCCCCTCGCTGTCGATCAAGACATTACCGTTGTGTCTATCCTTCAGCTGTAAAATGTACGATATCATGCTGTACGCGGCCAGCGAGCGCTTGAAAGCGTCGACGCCCGCCCGGTACGGTTCGCTGTCTGGGGCTCCGAACGCCTCGAGGAAGTGGTCCCTGAGCGTGGCGAAGCGGCGCTTCTGCCCCGGGCCCGCCTCCATCGAGAGCGTGAGGCTTCGCTTGATCGAATGCAGCGACACGCCGTTGGTAATGGTCTCGATCAAGCCTGAAGACTCGCCCGTGACCAGGATGCGCATCAGCTTCACCCAGACGTTGACCTTGGCGTCCACCCAGATCTTGTGGCAAACGTCGATGAGCTGGCACGCAAACGCCTCCTGGCGCAGGTCGGCTCCCGTCTTGACGATAACGCTGACCAGGTCCCAGTTCTTCATCCAGCCGTACGGCGACGTCTTGCGGATGCGCTCCTTCTTTGCTTGCCACGCTTCGCCAAACACTGCTGCGCTGGGATCATCGCGGTCGCCCTTGCTCTGGATACCACCGGTCTTGATGTCGTTCTCCATTCTCGCAAGTCCAGCCCCCGCGTTCACCCCCGGCTCGATGGGCGATTCGCTCTCGGCTTCGGGCTCAGCCACCGCTTGTGCAGCCGCCTGCGCAGCACTCGCCTGCGCTGTGGACGCCTTGGCCATGATCGTGTCAAACGTCGGCCCCTGCTCGTCCATGTCGAAGCTCTGCTCCTCCAGACTTTGCATGCTGGCGATAATCTTTGCTCTAATGGCCTGCACTTCGTGCTTTGGCCGCTTGCCGCTCGTAGCCTCAAGCTGGGCCAACATCTGCGAAGCTGTCCGCATGTGCGTCGCGAGCGCGGAGAAATCGGGCTGCTCCACCGCCGGGTTGCGGGTTGACACCGTCAGCTTGCGAAGGGGGCCAGGAGGGCTGCTCGACCTCGAGGTGGATGCGCCCGAGCTCCGGGGAGTAGTCAGGTCGGAGACCGTGCTGGACATTGTCGTATTGCTGCTCGGGAGGCGCTGCGGGTGTGACGGCGGTGCTGGCTTGCTCTGATACCGTTGGGAGTCCTCGTCGTACGGCTTCAGCATAGGAGAGCTCCCTAGATCACCAGATACGGGCTCAAACACGCTGTCGACTACGGGCTCGGGCGTTTTAGGCACTATCGGTATGCGAGGCGAATCTGAAAGGTCAAAAATGCGCCGATTGTGCCCCTGGTCCGACAATAGAGTGGACAGGAGCCTCTTGTTGTCCGGCGTCTCGGGGTCGAACGAAAAGTCGTCCCTCAAAACCTCAACCATGAGGAGATACGGTACCTTCTCTGCACTGTTCAGCACCGTCGACTCCGTCGGGTTCAAGCGCACGATTCGGTGGTGTCTGCTCTTCGCCGGGGAGCCATCAACGAGCGTCGGGGGGCAGATGACCGGAACGTCCACTTCCGCCGGCAGGTCCTGTGCGATGAGAGCCAGCTCCGCGCGGAGAGCACTGAGACGGGCGGGCTTTGGCACGATGACCAGCCGGTTGGAGATGCCCTCGAGCGCGGTCAAGAACTGCGTCTCACACCGGAAGTAGTGCTGTCGCAACAACCTCGTCTTCTGCAGCGTCGTCAGCCCCGAGGCACTGGCACCGCTCTTGAAGTGGTGAGAGTGCCTCCGGTTGAGAGAGTCGCCCGGCCGCTGGGGAAGTCCAGCCGACACCGGGGTCGTTGGCCTCGTGACGGCCAGCCTCGGCGACCGCAGCTCGGGAAGCGGCAGTGACGAGGAACTAAGACGAGCATCCGCGTTCTTCAAGCTGAGGTGAGAGGGCAGGCGCTTGGCCTCGACGGGCGTCCTGGAGCCGGAAGACTCGTCCCGCGAGGGAGACGGCTCGGTCGACCGGTGGTGCAGCGGCAGGTTGTCCGAGATGACCAGGTTCGGGGCGCTTGTTATGCGCCCTCCGTCTTTCATTCGCTTCGACCGTGTGCTCCCCACCGTCACCGTCTGGGACCGCGTCACCTTCGGGTTGTTCTCTCGGGACTCGGATATCAGATTCAGGTCGTCGGACGGCTGCGGCTTGCGGGCCTGCGCGACCGCGAGGGGGCCGGCCCAGTGCGGGACGATGGGCACTGCGACGCTGGCCAGGACGAAGCTCGCGAGCACCGTCACCGGCAGTATGTTCTCCTTGATCTTCTCATGCCGCGCCGAGTCCGGCAGACCGAACACGATGTGCTGCACCTTGTTGTACACCCTCCGACACGTCTGGAACGACTTGGACTGCGGATTGGATGACAGGTCGTGGAGGTACGTCTGGAAGAGCCAGAAGGTCTGCGGACCGGTGAGCTAGATGCAATGGGCGCGCACGGCACGGCAGCGCGATGGGGAGGTGGGACGAACCAGCAGGGCGGCGGTCACAGACTCCTCGCACAGGTCCAGGAGGAACTCCTCAAGGGCCATGGACTCATTGTCGACGCTGATTATAAGGTGGCATAGCTGCGGCAGGAAGAACTCGATATCCTCGTAGGGGAATTGTCGTAGCTTATTGCACAGCACATAGTGGATGCCCACATGGTCGGCGTAACGGCTGCATCAGGGGGTCAGCGACGGTGTCCCACGTCATGGCCGGCGCCAATTGGCGGCGTGGCGCATGCTGCGGCCGCGAGTGCGAAAGGGGAGGGAGAGGGAGCTCACGAGAGATAGGAGACGGAGAGGAAGGGGTTCGAGTTGAAGACGTCGGACTCAAGGAATCGCTTGAGCAGGTCCCACGACATTGGTTACGCCACGGAGCGGAAAGGAGGATGCAGGTGCAGCGAGGCTCGGTGCCTCATTGATCATGGACATGAACGGGATTCGTAGTTCGAGGGACGGGTTCGCATGGCTTTCGAGCAAGCTCTAGACGTGGGAGAGGGAGCAGCAGCACGGGAGAGCGAGGACGAGGTACACACGGTGACCGGTTGCTCGTCGGTGTAATAGTTGCAGCTCCCTCTTCGGCCTGGATTAGGATAGGATTGGGGAGGTCGACTTGTCCACTAATGCGAGGGCGTGACTTGGAAGGTGGGAGGATGCCCCATATGCACGACCCGCCGTTGCAAGTGCCTAAAATTTCTGGCCGCAAATTAAGGTACGGCGGGTTACCTCAGCGGGCATGAACCTGGGACGGAGCCACGGGGCCTTGGGGCCAAGGGCCTGAAAGGGAACGCTGGAGGGAGCGACACTCGACACTGGAGCCGCAGAGTGCCGGGCCCGACAGGATGAGCCCGCGCTAGGACCAATGGGGCTGCTGCCGAACCCCTGCCTGCGGGGCCGCATCGTCTTATGTGCATATGTGACGTAGCTGCATAGCCTAGAGGACGGTGAAGCTCACCTTGAGGTCTGGAGGTGAGTGAGTGAGGCGTGAGATGGATGAGTAAGGACCAGAGCGAGATGTTCACACGCTGTAGTACAAGCTGGTCCTGACAGCGTTGCTACCCCGAGGCAACACAGTTTGCTGCAATGCTTAAGCGACGAGACACAATGCCATGCCTTGGTCGGTGAGAAGTGAGTTTCAGGTCGCGTCCACGGTGTAAGTCAGCCGGCGCCGGAGCACCGCCCATCACTGGCATGCGGAACAGGATACTGGTAATTCATGTGCACAGTAAAAATCGTCTTCATTCTAAAAATGGTGCGAATGCTTGTCCAACGACAGGCCCAATGCGCAATAAGGAAGACAAGCCGTCCATGGCATGCAAGTTGAGGAAGCAGCGCTAGTTCCTCCGTGCCGTGTACCCTATACCCCCAAGTGACAGCTTTTCGTCGTGTCACCCAACGCCGATGTAGATGCTAGCCAGTCCAACGCCAGTCCTCATAACCCTTTCGTAGTGTTCATCATTCAAGTAGCCCAGCCCGGGCCGCGTCGCGGGCTCACGCCGCCTTCTTCTTGCGGCCGCCCTTGCCCTTCTTCTTGGGCTCGACCTCCATCTCCTCGTCGCTCTCCGTGTCGGCCTTGGCGCGGCCGCCCTTCTTCTCCTCCTCGCCCACCTTGGCGGCGATGTCAGCCAGGAAGTCATACTGTCCGTCTGTCTCGATGACCTGCTTCAGCATCTGGGCGGTGACGCGCTTCGAGTTCTTCTCGCGCGCAATCTCGGCGCTCTTGCTGACGACGGCGATCATGAACAGCTCCAGGGCCTTGCCGACGGCGATGGGGGTCTGCTGGGCCACCTTACCGACCTCTTCGTCGGCCTGCATGATGCGCTTTATCCTCGCGGTGGGGAACTTTGTGCGGACCGGGGACGGGTCAATTGGGGGCGGCGAGGGCGCCGACTGTGTGTTCTTCCTGGGGGGCATGGTGGCAGAACCTGGTGTTTGGGGCAGGTGCTGCGCGTCGGGGTTGTAGGGGATGTCGTAGAGACTGGGCGCGGCGCCAAAGTGTTGCTTTTTGTCTACGTACGACTGGCTCTGGGGCGTGGGCGGCTGATACTGCTGCTGTTGCTGATGCTGGTCCTGGTATTTGACGGGTTGATGCCCATATGGACTCAGTGGGGGCTGCTGCGGAGACGGGTGCTGCTGTATTTGAGGTTGCTGCTGTTGCTGCTGCTGCTGCTGCTGCTGTGGCGGTGGGTGGTACCGAGGCGACAGGTACTGCTGGTGCGGTTGGTGGTGGTGCTGGTGGTGCGGGTGCGGGTGCTGGTGGGTTTGCAGTGGTGGCTGATATGAGGAATATTCGGGTTTGATTGCCGCCGAGGGCGGGTAGTGGGGCTGCTCTTGTTTGATGTGTACAGGAGTAGAAGTCGACTGGTGAGGTTGGTAGGCGCGCGACGAGGGGGAGGAGTATTCATATACCGCAGGGCCTGGGTGTGAGTGCGAGTGCGGTGCTGGAGTTTGCAGCTGGAGCTTGCTCAGGTCCTGGTGCTGGAGCTGGTGCTGGTGCTGCTGGTTGTGCTGCAGGTTGTGCTGTGGAGGCGTGGGCGGGGCGGGTGCTGCCGAATAAAAAGAAGAGAGGTCCGGCGACTTTGGAGCGTAGGCAGTGTCCTCCGCCATTTTTATTTTTTCTCTGGCGCCGTTCTGGAAAAATTGGAAGGCCGCTATTTTTTTCTCCCCCTTCCTCGAGTGGAGGGCGCGGACAGGGTACTTGGCTGGCGCTGGGCCGGTGCAAAGGCCAAGGTTTCCAAGGTTCCAGTTGCAGTGGCAGCGTGGGGACAGGCTGATTAAGCGAGGGGCAGGGTGGTTTTTAAGCTGGAGAGCAAAAACCCGTCCGCGTCCACTCACTCACTCACTCTCCCCCTCTCAACCTTGTTCTCTGGCTCGATGACCTGCGTCCCAACGCAAACAAGGCCGGTTGCGCAAGTGCGTGCTCGTCAGGAGAGGCGGGAAGCGAGAGGTGAGAGGTGACTGGTGACTGGGCTGGCCGCTCCGTGTTTTCCGGGGAACCGCGGCGTGAGTCTGATTTAAGCTTGGCTGCCGCGTGCGGTGTGGTTGGCGTCGGGAGGCCAGGCAGGGCAATGACAGCTCGACCCAGCGCTACGTCTGCTGGGATGCGTGAGACGGGATGGAGTCCTGGGCGCGGGGCTAATGCAGTGTCGCCCTGGTCTGGTGGTGGCAGTGAGCGAGGCAGCAGGACGCTGTAAGCTCGACTCGCTCGCTCACGGAATACAGGAGAGACGGGATGAAGGATGCCTCTGGTGGAGGTGCGCGTGGGTGGTTCTGTGATTGTGTGCAAGATGCAAGACAGCCGGAGCCAAGGCGACGGGCAGGGCTGAGATACACTAGCAAAGCAAATCACGACTAGACGGAACAGAGCCAAACACGTCCTCGACGTCGACAGGCTCACATTCTCCAACACGCAGATACAGCAGCAACAGCACCCAGCGAAGAAGGCCGCGGCAGGGATGCAGGCCTCTTCGGGAAAGGATGGCACCTCAGCACACGGCAGCCGCGGTAGCGAACAGCCTGAGTTGCAAGTTTGCGACTTGTACAGTGGAGAACACCGCTGCCTTCTCGCTTCTCAAGCAAAGCAGAGAGAGGCAACTTGCGGTGCAGTGTCTCAGAGCCTCGCGCAGGCTAGGACTGGAGCAGCGCGGCTTGCCAACAGCAACAGGCGCACCAACACAAAGTGAGGTGTTGGTAAGGCTGAGGGATTCAGGGCCAGGCAACTGCGAGGGCGCAGATCGACGCGTTGCGCCACCGACGAGTGGAAGTGGAAGTGGCTGGAGCGGAAAGCGTGGGCGTGAGACAGGCCACTCGGCAATCCTGCCTGTGCTGTGCGGTGCGGCAACACGGGCGGCCTTACACAGCTTCTCGATATAGAAGTCGTGCTTGGGCGCAAATGCTGAGTCAGGCGGGCTTTGCGATACGGCCCCCGACGCGCGATAAGGTTTCGGTGTATACGGCGGGCCAGGGAGCGGACTGAACTGGGTTCGGGGGTTCAGCACGGAGGCGGTCAGGCGTGCGGGGCTGCGGTACTTCCGGGAGTGGCCCAAAGCTGCAGGAGAAAAGAAGGAAAAGGGATGGGATAATGGGGAATGAGGGGGACGGAGCCCAGAAATTATCTCGTCAAGGTCGCGGAAAGGTGGTCGACGATGGCACGTGCCCTATGACTGACTGCGAGGCCAATGCCGGTCAGGGGCAGTGGGTGCTCTAACAGCTAACAGCGAACTGCACGCTGCGAGTTGCGACGGTCTCTGGTTGGACGGGCCAGGACGGTAACGGACGGCGCGGGCTCGAAATGACGGAGAGCGGCGGTGGGATGTGGTGGTGGCAGCTGTGGCCAGCGGGTGGGTGGGCTCGTCTCTGGGCTGGGCTCGTGGTGGGCGGGCTCTTTCACAAGGCGATGGATTTGCAGTGGGAATGCCCACCGTTTATATGCGCGTCGCGGGTCAGAGCTCCCCGCTGCACCAGTGTGCTTCCCCAAAAACACGCCCAGGCAGGGGTCACGCTGCTGTCGTGATTGGACCGGGATGCTCAAAGTCGCCCACGCTTTGCCGTTTCCCACACCACCACCGCCTCCAAGGCACGCCTACCTGGCAGGTACCTGCCGCTCCTTCTGCAGGAGCCGCTGCTCGAGGTACCGTCCCCAAAGCTCCTCACCCGCACCTCACCAAGCTACCGCCTTACTATGTACTAGCTCCCAAAGAAGTGTGTCCTGCAGAAATTCTCATTTTGCGTCTCTGCGAACCACACTTCGAACTCGACAACCTTCTGTCAAGCTGTCGCCATTAATATGCATGGCGCAGAGTTCGACTCATTCTTCTCGCGTCACTCCCGGTCTTCACTCGCACGCTGCGGCGCCGACGGCCCACCTCGTCCCAGCCGGCGGCACGTCGCAACTCGCACGCAGCAAAGCAGCAGCAGCAGCAGCGTGCCTGGTGGCGCGAAGTAACCCCAAGCAGGCTGAAGGCGCGGGCTGGATGGCTAGAAAGGTCGGCTGCCAGGCAGCGGGCTGGCTGACCTGACGGTCCATCGTCTCATTCAGCTCAGCCTCCATTCGTTCTCTCGGAACTCGACCTTCTTGACCCGACTCGACAAGGAACCACACCTCCAAAACCCCGTCTGTCAGCCTCTTTACGGATACAGTCAACGGCATCAAGTGCAGCGTCTGCTTGGCCTGGATGAGACGCGTCGTCAAACCCCGCGCCGTCCGTCTTCAATGCTGCCTGGAGCCGGCACCCTCCCTGCACCTCAGGCTCTGACGACCCTTCGCGTCGCACGCCGTCACCAAGGACACCCATCGTCCCAAGGCTCCCAAGGGCCGCTGCCCCACACCAGCTCCCTACCTGTCTGGGCTTGCGGCGACCCTCTCGCTGTCGCGAGTCGCACTCACTGCTGCGGGGCTGGCCTGGCCTGGGCTTCCGTGAGCTGCAAGAAATCTTCGGCATCCCTCAGCGCGTCTCTGCGAAACGTCGCGATCCTCGACGGCACTCCCGCTTCTGCCGCTGCCGCTGCAATTTCCCAGTCGGCCGCCAGTCCGGCATGCAGGAACACACTCCAATCATGCAGGTAATCAAACCAGATTTCTATTGTTTGCGCACCCGCGCCCGCGCCCCCTCTATTGGTTGTCCTGGATGATGATAAAGGAAGAGAAATGGCTGGAGACCAACTACAGGACACGACCGCAGAAGCCGAGTTTTCACAACTCTGGTTTCGAGGTCGGCGCGCCTCGGTCCTTGACGGTTTTTACTTGATCTAATCTGACCCGACCGGCACACCTTTCGCAGATAGATTACCGGATATGTTTGCGCATCGCTGACGTTAGTGTCCGCAGACCCTTGAGCCGTTTGTCCTCGGTGCTTGACAGGAAGAGCGACACCACGGGCCACGCGTGGATGCCGCCCTCCTCGCTGCGGCTGTCTACCTCGACGCTCTTGACCAGCACGTTGATGAGGTCCTTGATGTCAGGCGCAAACATTTCCTCGGATCCATACGTGATGAAGAAGCCGCACGGCGGGCTAGCTTCCGCCCACACCCGATGATCGGCGCACTGCCCGGGCGAAGCCGTTTGGTCGTAGGCATGCGAGCATCCGGCGTACTGCAGCGCGTACTTCCACAGCGTGTCGCGGTCCAGGTAATCACTAGCCGAGTTTTCGTGTTTGTTGGATATCAGTTTGGCCCACGGCGAGATCAGCACGCAGAGCCCGGGCAGCGGCGATTCGGACGCCGCCCGGCGCATCGACTGCTGACTCTCGCCTTCGGACGCGGCGGAGTCGTCATACTTTTCTTTGAATGCCCGGGCCTCGTTCATATGACCCAGCTCCAGCAGCAGCGTCAGCATCAGCGTCGCGCCGGCCGAATCCCCCGCCACGCACACTTTCCGCGGGTCTCCCGCCACGGATAGGACATGCTTGTAGCCCCTCAGCGTCTCATACACCTGCGTCGGATACATCTGGTCGGGGACGAGCGTATACTCGAGCGCGAATATGGCCGGGTTCTGGTAGCCCGACTGGACCAGCAGTGCGTGCCACGACAAGAGGAACTCGAGGTAAAAGTAGGCCGAGCCCATGGCGAAACCGCCACCGTGGGCATAGTAGACGACGACGTCGGGCGGTTTGGAGGCGTCGGCGGTGATCCAGACGCCTTGGAACCCATGGCGGCCCTGTCGTCAAAACTGAGCCACAAACGTGACGCGAGAGGCAGGGTGCACTTACATGTTGCTTGTACTCACGCCAGCTGACAGGTGACCTGATGTAGCCGTGCCGCAGCATGCGGAACCTCAGGAACGGCAGCGAGATGTACTTGGAGAAGAAGACGCGGCCGACGCTGGACGGGATGTTGGCAAAGGCGTAGCGCACGCATCGTATGACAAAGTCCTCGAAGAAGGTGGCACGTTGCACGAAGGGCGACCGCTCCTCCCGGTCCAGCAGGCAGCGCTCCCGGAAGATGGAGGTCGGCAGCTCCAGGACCAGGAACGGCAGCGCCTTCAGGAAGACGAGCACGGTCGGGAAGAAGCCGACATTGAGGAGCAGCTGCGGCGTGAGGAAGACGCAGAAGACGAGGCAGTCAAGCAGAGACACGGGGCCGAGGATCATGGCGGGCGTTTCGAGTCGTATTTCACAGTCCCAAATTTGGGGTCTATCGCGGCGTTTGTGCAAGCAGAACAGACGGGACGGGCACAGCAAGGGGGCCGGAGGGGGGAGGAGAGGGGAGAAAAGGGAAATGCAAGGACAAAAGGCAATTGAGGCTGAGAGGACCGTACAGGCTACAGAGTCAGAGAGGAGCGCTTGCTTCCCATTCCCTCCCTTCGCCGCCGGCGGTTCGTCGTCGTGCTAAGGTAAGATTCGGGAAACTTAACATAAGATACGTGACGTCTTCGACGCCGCGGAAGCCCGTGCCTGGGGCGGTTTGGCTCTCAACCGTCGGGCGCGCGGGTTGGAGGCGGGGGAGGGCCAGCGCGGGCCCTGCTAGCAGTGCTAGCCTGCTGGGCAATATGGATGCTGGCGGTGCTGGTGGGAGCGCTAACGCCGCTCTGGCAGCAGCATTAACAGCGCACCTAGACCCTCCGTTTGTTGGGGGAGCTCATGGATGCTGCCACGAAGACTGCCTATCGCAGTCACATGCATGAACGCTGCTGACCCTTTTTCGCGTGCTGTGTGCCGGCCTTGAGCTCCCTTGCCATTTCTGCGGGAGCTGAAGGGTACGGGTTAATGCGAGGCGAGAAATGATACCCAAGACCTTGCTGAGTCAAGGCAGAGGGCGACACCTGGTGCGCCGCGAGACACGCGACGGCGCGACGCCCCGTGGCTTCCTGTCCAGGTGCTCTGCGAAATGGCTTGTGATTGTGGAACTTGTAGGGAAGATACCTGGAGCCGGCGGCCACGAGGGACCACCGCGAACATGGCTATTACAATGTCTTCTTGATTCAGTGATATCGATGGCTGGTTCTTTACACGTCACTCCGCCGACTGGGAGTGCCTAAGAAAACAAAAACAGACGAATTGGAAACCATGAAGAGCCCTCCCGAATGCCCGCTGTCCCAGCTGCAACGCCGATTAAAAATAAGGAATACCATGCGCGCGAACGCAAGAAGAGCCTGCGCCAGAAATGACTTGGGAGACCAAGTGAGTACCATAAAAAAAAAAGGTGTGAAGCAAGATGGGGGCGGATGGGCATTTTCCTCCCTTTGTCGTCTCCTCCCTCTGCTGGGTTCGCAAAACGAAACACCAGGACGCCTCCCCGTCGCACGTACTCACACACACACACGCCGCCACAGCAGCCCCCGGCACGTCACCGCCACACAGGACTACCGTTTGCGCAGCTTCCAGCTGTCCTTAATGCTCTTGGCCGCCTCGGCGAGGTCCTTCTCGGTGACGCGGTCGTTGATGCTGCTGAGCACGCTGGTGATGGTGGAGATGTGGTTCGCCTCCGACTTGTCGTCGCGGAAGCGCAGGATGCGCCAGCGATCGGCGTCGTCCTTGTTGCACTCGACGATGCGGTCGTTGAGCGGGTCGCCTAGGCTCTTGAGCGTCTCCCACTCGTCCTCGGTGATGTACACTTCGTTGAAGAACTGGTACCGACCGTCGCCCATGAAGCTCCACAGCTCCGCGTGAGGAACTGATTCGTAGTCGACGTAGGGCTCGGTGCCAGGCTCATCGAACATTTCGTCGGGCTGCACCGTCAGGAAGGTCAGGCGCAGGCGGCAGTCGACCGTGTTCTCTTCCGGCGGCTTCCACTTGAGGATGTGCGGGTCGGTGCCGTGCTTGTAGTCGGAGCTGACGCAGGTGAAGATGAGGCCGTCGTTGCCGTGACGGAGCTTGGGCAGCACCTCACGGAACATCATCTCGATGCCGTAGCTGAGCTGCATCGACTTCATCTCCACCAGAAATGGCTGGAAGTCGCGCTCCTCGGGGTACTGCTTGAAGAGGTCGCGGTACGGCTTGTAGATGTTCTCGTTAAAGTACGCAAGTCGCTTGTCGAGGGGCCGGCTCATTAGCACTTGACCGTCGAGCACGAGGCAGTCGAAGACGAGAAATCGCGGCTCCTTCCGCCCGCCGCCCACGTCGTCCATGACCAGCTCACCATCTATGACGGTACGGGTGTGGAATTTTGTCAGGTCGTCCTTGCGCGGGAAGTGGAAGCTGGCGTTGCGGATGTACCAGTAGTCGTTCTTCCGATCGATGAGGTAGTGGATCTCCTGCCCGTCGTCCTCGGTCAGGTACAGCAGGTACCGGATGCCGTCCGACTTTTCGCAGACGTAGTAGCTGTGAGCCAACGCGGGACATGTCAGCCGCATGCGCTTGGTTGGGGTGGTGTTGGGGGTAGGCCGACGTGCTTCGTGCGTGCGCGGTACTTACTCTTGGTTCCGGAGCTCCTCAATGTGTTTGCGCCCGAAGCTCACGGGCTGCGCGCCTGGGAAGCTCGTCTGCTGTCTTTTAAGCAGGCTGGCGACCTCCCGGCGCAGGTCAAATAGCAACTGGCCCTCGGCCTTGATGCCCGGTTCTGCGATCGAGGCAATTGGGCCTTCGCGGGGCGGACCCCCTTGTGCGCCGTCCATCTTGCGTGTTGTGTTGCGCAGGAGAAAGTACAGGCTGGTCTAGCCTCGCGACGAAAAGTCTCGGAGCTTTATCGGACTCTTATCGATAAGCGATACGCCATCGGCGGGGTGTCTGAGCGTCGCCCCTGCCGTCCTTGCTGTCTCTGTCGTCTCCGTCGTCCTTCCGACACTGGAAGACGACAACAAGAATGACGACAATAGAGGTAATAGAGAAACGCGGCGCACCTAGTATCCTAAGACAATACCTGTTCTGGGGCAGTAGCACACAACAGCTCACGTCTAGCAGAAAGACCGATCGCAATACACAGCAAACATTGGCGCCTTTTATAGACAGAACTATTTTTTGCAGCACTCGGTCTTCATCGACGTCTCAGGACAAACTTCCACAGAGGAAGGAAACCCGTTGAGGTTATTCCCACAGATTATGATTTTTCTGCACGCTGAAATTCAACAGTTACCAGCAAGGTGCAACTGCTGCTAAAAGTATATTTTAGGGTGTGAACAGTCCCAGGAAGAACCAATCACTTATGTAGGTGCTTTATGAGAGCACTAATAGTGTTGGAGGCTCTCGGGTGTATTGGGTGAGGCCAAATCCGCCGCCCAATGGCAGTAGGCAAAGTGAAATCACAGGGTCACCGAGGCCAAACAATCACATAAAGGGCGTCTGTGTGCTAATCTCATTAATGTTGTTTTGACTATTCAATGACTTTTACGAACGGCAGGCCCTCGTAAACGCCAACTGACCCTCGTCATCCCACGTCAAGTGACGAGCAAACCAAGCCGCAACTCAACGCCTCGTCGAATTATGGACAGCCCTGGCCTTGAGCCGAGCCGTTCTGATATCCATGCGCAATCCATGTTCCGTTTATCTCACACACGCCTAGCTCTCGTCAATCTTGCTGACCTCGGCCTTGGCATCCTCCCACGTCTCCTTGTTCTTCTTCGCCCACTCAATCTGGCTCTTGGCATACGCCAACTGTGACTGTCAGCCCTGGCCACGATGCCGCGATGCTGTGACGTAAGACTTACCATGTAACGGCGCAAATCCTCTTCCTTCTCGCTCTGGAATCTCTTGAGGTCCTTCAGGATGCTCGCGCTCGCCTCCTTCACGTCGTGTTCAGACACGATCTTTGCCTGCTCCAACTGCTCGATGCTCTCCCTAGTCTTTCCGATCAAATCGCGACGGGATCTCTCTGGGTCGACGTCCGCTACTCCCTGGATAGCGTGACGGATCGGGCCAAAGATCTTGTTAGTGATCGAGTTGCTGCTCGCCGCCTTCTTGTGGCCTGGCGTAGAGTTGCTTCTCTGCGGGACGCCCTGGCTTGCGGACGGCGCCGGCTCGCCATGGGTCGGGGGGAAGTCGGAGTCGATCGAGGCCGTGTCTTCGGCGCTGCCCTCGCGCTGGTGGTGTGACGTGTTCGTCTCTCTAAGACTTGTCGACCGCTTCGGCGCGGGCGAGATCTGCTGACTGCTGTTCAGGTACTGCTCGATGCGTCTAGCCTCGGCTTCGCTTCGCTCCAGCTGATCAAGCAACGCAATCTTCTTATTCAGCTCATCGCTTGTCTGCTCCTGCTGCACTCGCTTCAGGACTCTGTACTTGAGCACGCTGCGAACAACGCCGGCGAACTGCGCGTTCTCGCGCATGGGCTCCGCGAAGCTGGCGCCGAGTGAGCCCGACAACTCCTCCGTCGCAATGTACGACGAGTCCGCTGCCTGTCCCACTCTCTCGAGCGCCGGTCCTAGCGACGGGGCCTGCTCCGACAGCGCAAACGCGTTAAACTTGGAGCCCAGCTCGCAGAAATCCGCAGCCAGGGCGGACAGGTGGCTCAGTGTGCGACGGTTGACCTTCTCCATGGATCCAGACAGGAGGTTCTCCAGGTCTTTAATCGACGCTTCATACGTAATGAAGTATGGGTCCAGTTCCTGCTCGCTGAGGGTGTGGCTGTCAGGGGGGAAGCGGCCGAATACGTGAGAGCCAGTGCCGGCGATGGCATTGGGGTCGACGCCGGGGCCGCCCGTCGTCCGCAACTTGGCAGAGCTTGCGGGTACGGGGAGGAAGTTGTGGGCGGGTGTGGGGTTCGCGGGGTCCAGAGGAGGCGCCTTCAAGACGGACTTGGGCACCGAGGCGACGGGGTGGGAGTGCAGGACCTCGCTCTGCAGGACGGTCAGTAAATTACAAGCCGCCTCAGCCTCGTAGACTTACCCAGCTGGCATTCGGGTCTAAAAATCTCCACCAGACGCCATCAGTCCGGACTTCCTCCATGTGTCGGCACCGGTTCAAGAACACCGCGAGCATGCGCTTCCGCAGGTCGATGATCTGTTGGTCCTGCTTCGCGTTCGTCGGGTTCGCGGCGTAGTCGGCCATGGTGTGCTTCTCGGGAATCGGGGGGATGATCAGGGTAGGGTGAAGGCGAGTGAGAGCTTCGCGGAGGGACGAAAACTCTGAGTATCGACGGCGGACCTCGAGGTTCTGGACACTGTCAGCAAAGCTCCCCCACGGGATCGGTAGACCTACGCCCGTGCGAATGGTATAGACGATGTATCTTCCACCGCTCTCCGCGCTCTTACCCGCATCCGTAATGAGGATAGTGACGGAGGGGTTCTCGTACAAGATCTGCTCAACCCGGCTCTCGTAGCCGCCGGGCTTGGGGCGAGGCACGAGATCCGTGGCAACGGGCTCATTGTCGCTGCTCTCGACCTCGCTGTCGTCGTGGGCGTGGGTACGATTCTGGGGAGCCTCGTCGCTGGTGGTGGACGGGGTCTGTGGGATGTCGAATCGCTGGTCTAGAGTCTCCCAGTCGTCATCAGCACTGTCTGAAGCGTCATCCAGGTCTGTGGGTTCCATCATCTTGTGAATCTTCCGCGCCGCTGACGTTGGGGGAGGGTCGCAACATACACTCACGGGCAGTTGGGGAGGCAGGGTTGGCTGAGGACGAAGTCAGGCTGTCCCGCCGGTCGAAGCTACTGCCATAAGGGTTGTTGTCCTCGTCGTTCCACATGATGCGGGTCTTGGCTGGAGCAGGCGACAAACAAAACTATAGGCCGATGTTCAATCGCGCAAAAGGGTTTGCGGTCTCAGCCAGGTTGCGCGCCGGGGGACGTGGATGCGCAGCTGAGCCGGGAGTAGCGGGGGAGGGGTGCGGAGGCAGCTGCCAGCATGCGACAGGCGGCAGGCAGTAGTCGGCAATCGGGCTCGAGCAGGAATTGCAGTGTCCGGCAAATGGAAGAGGCCGCCCTACGATAGAAATCCCAGTGCTGGGCGAGATGGTGATCGGTCGAGATGCGGACAAGCAGGCGTTGGTGGACGTGGGGAGAGGCGATCGGGACTGAGAGGTTGGACTAAGGTAACTCCAGGCCCCAAGGTCCAGGTCCAGGTGCAACAGGTAGCAGGTGCCTTTCCGGCCGGAGCGCAGGCAATGACGAAGCCACCTCCGGGGCCCTGCTCTGGCCTCACTGGCCTCACTGGACGCACCCGGACTGGGCCCAGGTCTGGTGCACGGGCCAGGGTGACACAACTACTTACGACCCCTGCTTTAGCACCCGCCGCACATCCGTAGGCATTTACGCAGTAGGCACGGAGTAGTGTTCTGGAATATGCACCTCGGCACATCTGTGAATTGTGAATGCACACGCACACATTGCAAGGGGCAGCTTTGTTTGTATTGGCCTGCGGAACTGTGAACCCTGCGGTCCATCTGCCACCTGCCTAAGGTAACCTAATCCACGGTGCACTCCAGCCTCCATCTGCGGTGGGCCTGGAAACTCAATGGCATCTGCCAAGCTCTGGTTACAACATTGAGATGTCCATGGTACATGTTCTGATTCTTCTTTATGCAAGACCATGCGTGTTAAGATGAGAGTTGAGCCAAATCATCACAGTCTGTGTCGAAGCTGATCTGGCGCATATTGACCACCACCTTGGTGGATCGGCCTCGGTGGAGATGGGGGCGGCGTGTCAGCATCCAAGTCTTCAGCATCCCCAGTCTCGTCCGTGTATTCAGTGCTGGATCGCTTCAGTCAGTCTCTACCTGTCTGTCTTGGCTGGGATGGGCCTTACCTGGACTCGTGGGTTCTCCTCCAGTCCTCTCGCCGCGCAGCACGAGGGCTCAGGTTCTGAGTCTTTTCCGTCTCCCAGGGGTTGATCGGAGGGTCCACTGCAGGCTGGTTGACCAGCTTGACAGTTCGAAGCGTGGTCTCGAATGGATCCGGCTGGTAGGTCTTGGGAGTTTTCATCATTTTAGCTGCGGGCTTGGGTTGTTTTGGCTCCCGAGGCTGGCTTCGTCTGCTAACTGTTAGCTCATCGTTCTGTTTGCAGGGCTGTTCGTCCTTACTCTGGACTTTTCCGAGGGCTTCCCTCGACAGCCATCGAAGACGTGACAGGACGGTTGGCTCTTAGACTCTCATAAGCTCTGCGAGGCGGTCAGTAGATGCTGGGCCCTGTAGCCGAGACCTTACCTGAGAGCTGCTGGTGCTTGAGGGTTGGCATGAGGTCTTATCGTATTTTCTGCTGGGCTTGGCCAGTTCCCTTTCTTGAGAACGCTACTCGCTATTAGCCGGGTCACTGCTCCTGAGAGTGGTCTTCATACCTGCGGCCGGGTTTGATATTGCGAGGGCTGTGACAGGGTTCATCTTTGGGGAGGTCTTGACCGTGTAGATTAATTGGGCCGCCTTGCGCATCCGGCATGGCCTTCTCCTTTCCTTTACCTCCAGGCGACAGTTCTTCAACAACTCGCTGCGGGGTCTCGGGGCCTACCCCGTTCACCGCATCCTCCTGGACTGCCGCGGCCTACGCTGGCTTTCTGTGTCCCGAAGGACCGCCCCGGAGGTCGGTAGGCGGGACATAGTCATCGATATCGACAGTTGCCATGGCTGGAGAGACGGGATTCGGTCTTGTCTCTGAAGTCCGAGTCTTGGTCTTCGGACCTCGCACCTCTAGAGATGGGGGAGTGCTGACAGAGGTCGTCGAGACTCGAGACTGGTGGCTGTCCCTGACAGATGGCGCACGAGAAGACCCGGAGTCTGAGCTTGCAATAGTCGAAGCTCTTCCAGTTGGCATGCTGAAGGCCTCAAACAGCCTCCGGGCAAGTGATGGGCGTCGTCGAGGTGATTGCTGGGGACGCTGATGGCCTCGCAGATGCGTCCAAGGGTGGGTTGCAGAGTGAGTTGTATAACACGGCTGTGGTTGGAAAGAGGGCTGAGGCTGGAAATACGACTGCGGCTGGAAGGTTGGCTGCGGCGGTCGTTGAGCCTGGTTACCGGATGTAAACACAGGAATGACATTGTTTGCCTGGTACTGTCTTGGCTGAGCTGATGTGCCGCAGTACTGATATGGATTGTAAGGTACTGGGTAGATAGGCTGATGCGGGGGGAATGGCATCGGCACAGGAACCGGGACTGGTGGTGGAGGCGGTGGAGGGATGCAAACCACAGTAGGTGGAGCTATCATGAGAGGCCGCGGCTTCGTTGTGACCGGAAGCCCATGATGTCTGAAGGGCATTGAGGGATGGGTGACAATGGTGCTGGACGGGCTTTTGGGTTTGGGACGGCGACCTCGCCGGACGAGAACAAAGTCCTCGTCGACCCAGGTTTTCTTCTTCTTCTTCGATCGCTGGAAGAACCAGAGAGCGAACGCAAGGACGGCGAAGACCACGACCACGCTGACAATGACCCCGGCCTGCTGGGCTTCGGTAAGACACCCCCATCCGAAGCATCCAGGTCCGGGCTCTGGTGATGCCGGGGGCAGTGGTCCAGTTGGATCCTCGACTTGTCTTGTGATTAAGCGTTCCAATTCATCCAAGGCCGGCGTGTTGGACGATCCAGCCCTGGGTATGGCCGGCATAGTGAACTGCTCGTATCATGAAGTTGTGAGGTGGAGGTTGGTGAGAGGAGTATGGGTGAGATATGAGACTTGGTTTAGAGGTCGAATTGTGTCTTTGGGAGGAGGACAAGGTTGAGGAAGGTGCGAGGGACGTTGGCAACTGCCAGATTCTAATGTTGCTCACTCGTTTTTTGTTTGAACTGCTCACTTACTCAACCAAGAAAATCAACACACTAACCTTATGGCCAATTTGAATAGAAAAAAACGGAGAACGTCTCTATAAGAACAAGTCACTGTATAGACACCGAGATATTAGTTACAAACGCAAAGGTCGAGCTGAAAGACAGGAATCTACGCTTTTTCGCAGTCTCAAGTGAGGGTGTAAGTGAGGCAGAAAGTACCGAGTACCTGCCGCAAGTGCCAATTAAAGCTTGAATACACGTACCAGGAACTAGGCCTTACCCACCCAATCAAACCTCTCCTCGGTGGGCGGCTCGGTGAATGATGCATGCGCCCCACAACTTTTGCGACCCACTTGTGCAAGGCAACGCGACCGAGTTGCACCGATCCTTCCTCAGCCTCATCCCGGCTCCTAATTTCTAAGCTCTCCCCAATCCATCCATCACCAATTCCATCCGAGGCATGTCATAGCCTCTCATCCGTCATAATGTCAGCCCTTCGGAACGGCGCGATGAACGGCGCGAATGGCGCATCGAGCGCGCCCGTCAGCAAGCGGTTCTCCGACATCCCAGCCGCCATCGACGTCCCGGTTCAAGGCGAAGCGGAAGACGAGGCTGTCGAGATCGACCTTCTCGAGCTGTTCGACGACCCGACCGAGCTCTGCACGCTCTTCGAAAACGAGCGCGCCGCCCGCACGTACTGGATGACCGTCTCGCTGGCGTACGCGAAGCAGAAGAAGATCGACCATGCCATCGAAATGCTGGTCCGCGGTGGAAACGCGATGCGCGACAACACCCCCCGGGAGAAGCTGAGCATGATCGGATGCCTCTGCTGGATGTACCTGTGGAAGAGTCGCGAGGCGCCGCGTCTGCCGCCTGATGGCGAATTGGCCTCCGAGGCCAAGACGAAGGAGTACTACCTGCAGCTGGCCACCACGACCCTTAACGAAGCTTCGCGTATCAACCCGGCCTTCCCTCCCCTCTTCCTCGCCCGCGGCGTTCTCCAGCTGCTCAGGGCATCCCTCCAGACACCAAAGGCGACCGGCCCCGGCCAGATGGACTCAGAAAAAGCCGACCTCCTGCGGTCCGCGCTCAAGGCTTTCGAGGACGCGATCCGAGTATCGCAGGGAAAGAACATGCTGGCGGTCATGGGCAAGGCGAGGACGTTCTTCTCGCTTGGAAAGTACCCCGAGTCCCTGGCATGCTACCAGGAGGTCCTGCAGAAGATGCCGGACTTTGTCGACCCCGACCCCAGAATAGGCATTGGCTGCTGCTTCTGGCAACTGGGCTTCAAGGACGACGCGAAGCTCGCCTGGGAGCGGTGCCTCGAGATTAACCCAGACCACAAGGTGGCTAACATCCTACTCGGCCTGTACTACCTCGACGCGAGCGGTCACATCCCCACCAACAGCCCCGAGTTCCTCCGCCTCTACAAGAAAGCCATGACCGAGTACACCCAGAAGTCGTTCAAGCTCGACAAGAATATGCCCCTGACGTGCTCCACGTTTGCGAACTACTTCTTGTCGCGCAAACAGCTCGCCACGGTCGACACCCTCGCCCACAAGGCGATCCAATACACCGACGTCAACGCTATTGCCAGTGACGGCTGGTACCTGCTGGCACGCAAGGAACACTACACTGGCGACCCAGACCGCGCAAGCGACTTCTACCGCAGAGCCGACGACGCCCGCGGCGGCTCTGAGCGCGGATACCTGCCGGCCAAGTTCGGCGCTGCCCAGCTGGCTGTGCTCAGGGGCGACCTGGGCGAGGCGAAGCTGCGGCTGGAGAAGATGATCCAACAGTCTAAGAACCACGAGGCCATGATTCTGCTCGGAACGCTGTACGCGGAGGAGGTGTTTGCCAACCAAGACGCCGAGAGCAAGGAGGACAAGTCGGCTGAGATGAAGAAGGCGATTGCGCTGCTCGAGGGCGTACGCGGCGCCTGGAAGGACCCCAAGAAGAGCATGTCTCCCGATGCTGCAGTGCTCCTCAACCTTGCCCGGCTTTATGAGACCGAGCACCCCGAGAAGGCCCAGCAGTGTCTGCTGCAGGTCGAGCAGCTGGAGCTTGACCAGATCCCTGAACAGGAGCGCCCGACCGACATTACGGACGAGGCCGAGAAGCGCGCCGCCCTCCGCAAGTTCCTTCCGCCCCAGCTCCTCAACAACATTGGCTGCTTCTACTCCCAGTCGGAGAAGAACGAGCAGGCCAGCGAAATGTTCGAGGCTGCGCTTGGTGCGTGCATCAAGATTGGCGAGAAAGACTCCGAGATCGACACAGACGCCCTGGTCACCACCATTAGTTTCAACCTCGGCCGAAGCTACGAGTCTCGTGGGCTCCTGGATGAGGCCATCGAGGTGTACGAGGGCCTGCTGAAGCGCCACGACGACTACACCGATGTTCGCACCAGACTTGCATACATCAAGCTCAGGAAGAACCCTAACAAGGAAGGACCCGACACGGTGGCGAAGCTGTACCAGGAGCACCCTCAAGACCTCGAGGTCCGCGCCCTGTATGGCTGGTACATGGGCAAGGTGCACTCGCGGAAGCGGCCGCACAACATTAACGAGGACCACGAGTTCCGTCACTACAAGCACACGCTGCAGAACTACGACAAGCACGATCGCTACGCCCTGGTCGGCATGGGCAACCTGTACCTGATCCAGGCGCGAGAGATGCGTCGCGAGTCGGATAGTGATCGAGCGAAGCGGAGTGCGACGTATAGCAAGGCCGTTGAGTTCTTCGAGAAGGCCCTCTCGCTGGACCCCAAGAACGCCTACGCGGCGCAAGGTATCGCTATCGCGATGGTCGAGGACAAGAAGGACTACAAGACGGCCCTCGGCATTTTCGTCAAGATCAGGGACACCATCAAGGATGCTCACGTCTACGTTAACCTCGGTCACATCTATGCGGAGCTCAGGCAGTTCACCAAGGCCATCGAGAACTACGAGACGGCGCTGTCGAAGGAGGGCAAGGCTAACGACCCGCTCATCCTCGCGTGCCTGGGTCGCACGTGGCTCAACAAGGGCCGCTCCGAGCGTGACCTGGAAGCGTACCGCCAGTCGCTCGAGTACGCCAAGAAGGCAAGTTCACCGTTCTGTCACTGAGAATCATACTAACAGACCCAGGCCCTTGTAGCTGCCCCGGAGCAGGTGCACTACAAGTTCAACGTCGCATTCGTGCAGATCCAGATGGCAACGACCATCTACGCGTTGAACGAGAACCAGCGTACGCTCGCGCAACTCCAGGACGCCGCCGGCGGCTTGGAGGCTGCCATCTCGACGCTGGACGAGATCGCCGGCCACCCGCAGACCCCCTACCCCAAGCACGACGTCGAGCAGCGTGCCAACATGGCCCGCAACACCCAGCGCAAGCAGCTCGAGAGAGCCATCGCCAGCCAGAAGGAGTACGAGGAGAAGAACAAGGAGAAGCTCCAGGCCGCCCTGGAACAGCGCCAGGCCGAGCTCCGCAAGCGCGAAGAGGAGCGGCAAAAGGCTCTGGAGAAGGAGCGCGAGAGGCAAGAAAAGATCCGCAAAGAGCGCGAGGAGATCGCGGCAAGGGACAGAGAAATTGCCGAGCGCCGTGCCGAGGAGGAGAGGGCCCGCCAAGATGCCGAGATGACGACGGACAGCGAGACGGGCGAGAAGGTCAAGCGGAAGAAGAAGACGGCGCCAAAGGGCGACGGCGAGAGCCGCCCGAAGAGGGGAGCGCGCAAGAAGAAGGCCGAGACGGACGGCGACGACTCGGGCGAGGAGCGGCCGACCAAGAAGAAGCGCCGCCTCACAAAGAAGGAGTCCACTGTCAACACCAAGTACAAGTCGGCAGAGATCGTCGTGGACAGCGACGACGAAGACGACGAGGAGGATCCCCTCGAGCGCGCCGAGAGGGCCCTCGAGAAGGCCAGCTCTCCTCTCTCGGATGCGGAAGAAAAGCGCGGAGATGACGAGGACCGGATGGACGTCGACAACAAGGATGACGACGAGGACGGAGACGAAGATGCCGGCGTCGGTCGGCGACAACAACGGTCCAGGCGGGGCAGAGTCATTGAGAGCGACGAGGAAGACGAGGACGAGGAGGGTCCTGCCTAGAATGGCGACGAGGACGGCTACAAGCGTCCCGCAGACACCAGCATGGCCGACGACGACGACGAGTAGGCAGAGAGTGGCCTACAGACGGGACCTGAGCGAACCGAAAGCGAGCAGAGGGATCGCCAGTGCATTCACCAGGGACCAGGTTCTTACAAAAGCGTCTGCTCTTTCGGCTGTTGTAGTTATAGGTACGATAGGATAGGAATTATACAAAATGGCATGATGAACTACCTTACCCTGTAAGATATCTCCGAACAGGTCAGCGGAGCTGACAGCGGCGGATATGTTCGCCCGACTGTCGCGTGTCGCCAGGACCTTCGCGAAGTAGTGGCTCGCACTGGCAGCAGACTAACTGATCTCTCTCGCAGACTAGCATGTCCTTGCTACGACGTCGGCATTTACCCCGCGAGGGTCGCCCACTGGCGCGGGCAAGTCGAAGGCCAGTTCCAGCGATCAACCCCGCTCTCTGGATCTCTGGAATGGGCCTTTGGCCGGGTTTAAGCGGGATGGTCTCGGACTCTTGGGACAATTGGGACAAGGTTGCCTGCCGGCGGCGTTCACACTCACATTTACATTTACATAGTACATTCACAGCGCAAGGTTTCCAGGGCGCTATAAGATTTGCGGCTACAGTACGTATCTGGGGCTATTGCGGGCTACCCGACTCAGTAGGTAGATGGAACACTCGCGCAACTGAGGGCGACGAGACGTGGACCGTCGCAAGGTCGGATGACGAGCTGCAGACACCCGCGCGAGGATAGCTCCGGCTCGATGCATGTTGACGGAGAAACTCCGCAAGTGCGGATCAGACAAGAGGTGTTCTCAGTCCCGAGTCGTGAGTCCTGCGCTGCGGTGTGGAGAGTGGACCGACACACGATCGTGGGCATTGACCTGCACAGCCGTGCTGATGGATGCTGATGGTCCACGGCTCAGAGTGGCAAGCGCAAGCACTCGAAGCACTTATTCTCGGGCCAAGGTTCGCAGAATGTCGTCGGATGGCTTGGTGTGTACTGCTGTTGCGGGCAGATCTGCAATTCAGCGAGAGTTTGGCCGCGCAGTCGGCGTGTTGAAGGCGTGGGTGGTGGTTTGTCCGGCTTTCCAGCGAGAATTGAGCTTGGGACGGGCCACGGCCATTGGCTGGCCCTGTCGCTGGCGTGCGCTGGCGGCCCTGCCCTGCGTGGGAGTCCACTACGTCCACTACGCCCACCACACACACCCGCTCGCTGCCCACCTCGACCATCCAGCCAGCGCTGCGCTGCCGCATGCGGCGCTTGCATGCACCGGCCTGCGATCGAGTGGACGATCATCCGCACCGTGTCCACCCACGACGTTTCGAGTCCCGCTCCGGGTCTTGAGTGTCTTTCTTCACATAGTAAAGGCGCGGGGAGAGCTCTGGGAGACTAGGGCTGAACTGCGCTTGGGTCGGGGTTATAAAGAGCGAGGAGCTTCGTGACAGAGCCCCGCCTATGCAAGCCGAGCTCCATCGAACAACTGCCTCTGTCTTCAAGATTGTTGCATTGCGCTGCTTGCCTTGCCGTCTGTTCCGTTTTCGTCTCATACCTCTTTGGACTCAACCCGTCAGATCGTGCTTTCGAAATGGGCTCAGTGACCGACAAGGCCGGCCGGGCCTGGTGGAAGGACGCCGTGATCTACCAAATCTACCCGGCCAGCTTCAAAGATGCCAACGGCGACGGCCTGGGTGATGTCCCCGGCATCATCAGCAAGGTCGACTACCTCAAGGACCTGGGCGTCGATGTCGTGTGGGTGTCGCCCATGTACGCGAGCCCGCAGGTCGATATGGGCTACGACATCTCCGACTATCAGGACGTCCACCGCCCGTATGGCACGGTTCGCGATATGGAGGTCCTCATCGATGAGTGCCACAAGCGGGGCATGAAGCTGATTCTGGATCTCGTCGTCAACCACACGTCCGACCAGCACCCGTGGTTCCAGGAGTCTATGTCCTCGAAAGAGAACCCCAAGCGCGACTGGTATATATGGCGACCCCCGCGGTATGCCGAGGACGGCACGAGGATGCCCCCGACGAACTGGCGCAGTCACTTCAGCGGCAGCACGTGGGAGTGGGACGAGGCGACGGGCGAGTACTACCTCCACCTCTTCGCCAAGGAGCAGCCGGACCTCAACTGGGAGAACCCCGAGACGCGCGAGGCCATCTACGATGTCGCCATGCGCTTCTGGCTTGACCGGGGCGTCGACGGCTTCCGCATCGATACTGTCAACATGTACAGCAAGGGCGTCGAGTACCGGGACGCGCCCATCTGCAACAAGAACTCGTTCGAGCAGCCGGCCTTCATGATCTACTGCAACGGCCCCAGGATACACGAGTTCCTGCGGGAGATGAACAACAAGGTGTTCAACCACTACGACACGGTGACCGTGGGCGAGCTGCCGCACACGCCGGACCCGCAGCACGTCCTCAAGTACATCAGCGCGAGCGACCGGCAGCTCGACATGGTGTTCCAGTTTGACATCGTCGACATCGGGCAGGGCCACGGCTACAAGTACCAGGGAACGGAGTGGAAGCTGCCGGAGCTGAAGGGCATCGTGGCCAAGTGGCAGCAGTTCATCGAGGGGACAGACGCCTGGACGACGGCCTTTTGCGAGAACCACGACCAGGGCCGGTCGGTGTCGCGGTTCGCGAGCGACGCGCCCGAGTGGCGGGAGCTGTCGGCCAAGATGCTGGCGCTGATGATGTGCTCGCTCACGGGCACGCTCTTCGTGTACCAGGGCCAGGAGATTGGCATGATCAACGTGCCCCGGAGCTGGCCGATCGAGGACTACAAGGACATCGAGAGTCTAAACTACTACGACGACATCAAGCGCGAGCACGGCGAGGGCGCGTACCTCGAGCGCATCATGAACAACATCAACCGGCTGGGGCGCGACAACTCGCGCATCCCGATGCAGTGGGACGACACGCCGTTCGCCGGGTTCACGGACAGCAAGGAGGGCGCGTGGATGCGCGTCCACGATCTGTACCCGGAGATCAACGTCGCGAAGCAGGAGAAGGAGCCGCGGTCGGTGCTGAACTTTTGGCGCGAGATGCTGCGGCTGCGCAAGGAGGAGGGCGAGCTGCTTACGCACGGGGCGTTTGAGCTGTTCGACGAGGCCAACGAGCAGACGTTTGTGTTCCGCAAGTCGCGCGGCGGGCGGGCGGCGGTGGTGGCGCTGAATTTCACGAGCGAGGAGCAGGCGGTGAGCATCCCCGGCGAGGGGCTGAAACTACGGATCGGTAATTACGAGGACGTCCAGCAGAGGGTCGCGGCGGAAGGCGAGAAGCGGGTGCTGAGGCCGTGGGAAGCGAGGTTGTACTTGCAGGGTTGAGCGTTTGTTGAGGTGTTCGGGTCAGGGTTGGACGCATACAGCGGAGATGCCTGGTACAGAATGTCTGATATCGCATCGATACATGTATACAGAGGTTACGATGTTTATGATTCACGCATGTTTGATTGGAGTTGGTGTGTTGTGTCAAGTTGGGTGACAGAAGACTGGGTGAAGAGGCAAGTCCAAGCCCGAGCTGTCGGTCAGTCTGGGTCCCCATACGTGGCGTGGCTGGTGGCGGCTGGTGATGGCTGATGAGGCGGTGCTCTCCAGACCGGATTTGGCTTGGCGCATTCCCATTTCTGCCACCCCACCTTCCGGCACATTCACAACCTGTCGCATTGCTTGGCCTAACGGCTTCTTGCCCCAGTGCCGAGTGGCATCTCAAGCTGGTCCCTTCACTCATTTCTTCCCATCACCTCCTTTCCAGAAAGCTGCTGGATCGTCACTCATCTCTCGGCGAACGCCGCACGACGTGTCCTTTTTCAGGGTCCTCGTCGATCCCTGTTTCTCCTCGCTGCTCCGGGGTCGAGATTCATGAAATGACGGTCCACGGCCTCGAGGTGGAACGCTTGGGGGATCCAGGCCGGCATTGGACGGTCAACCCAATCTCAACCAACCCCTCTGACATCCACTTTCCAAACAAGGGTCCTCTCTGCGAGATGGTAGAATCCGGCCAAGGACCAACAGGAGAAGGGGAATAGGGGAACATTGCTACTCTGCGAGGATGGCATTTTGGCGACCCCGGGACCCTGGTCCTAGCCTAGCCCAAGCTGCTGGACTCTTTTTTTTTTTTTTTTTTTTTTTTTTTTTTTTTTTTTTCACCAGTCTCACATGCTTCTGGAGCAGTCCGTGTCCTGAAAGCCAGTCTTGGCGGGCGCAGTCCATTGTCCAATCCAGTTCTCCGGCTTCATACCGCACCTTTCCCTTGTCAACGAGGCACGCAGCCGCTGTCAAGAGAGCCGCAATAGCCACAACCAAAGGTGAAAGTCTAGACAACACAAAGAGCCACCTGTCGCAGGGGTTTGATGCTTAATGCAGCCATGCAGAAGCGGTCAAGGGAAGAAGCAGCAGCAGGGAACAGACGATTGGGTGTCCCAAGCTCCCCCCACGAAACATTTGCTGTCGTTAGTGTCAGTTGAAGGTCCCGCTCACGCCCACGGCCCCTCGCCCACACAAAAATAAGTACCAAGCACACCACTGGTGTCCAGCGGGCCAGATGGCAAGTCGTCTCTTGCTCTCTTCAAACCTCGTCCGTCTCTGCTTCTCCTTCGCCCAACTGAGGCTCCTCAACATCTGCTGAGCCCTCAAGACGACGAAGCAGTCGCACCTCGCCGCCATGTCCAAGTCCAGCAGCGTCAACGGCAGCGAGTCGAGCTTCGAGTTCATCGAGACTCCTGCTGCGCCCACTCCCACCTTCGAGAAGACGGAGGAGTGCGGTGTCCGCACCACCTCGGTAAGTACGGAGAAACAGACCCAGACCCAGCGTCTCGGGCTCTGCAGGATGCCCCGGACCCGGGTCCAGATACCCCACGAGTTCCTCGCTCTCGTCCCGAATACGCGTATAGCGGCGGACCAAGACCAAGCGCCAGTTCCGTCCGGTTGACTAACTTCCCAACAGTACCCTTCTATCAAGAATGGGCCTCTTCCCGCCGATGGAGCTGGCTCCGACAGCTTCTCCAACATCGCCCTCTTCTCACTCCTGTTTGGCGTTCCCTACTACCTGTCATGGAAGGTTGGCGGGGGTCTGAAGACGACCATCTTCTTCGGTCTCTTCACTTCCATCCCAGTCGTTGTGGGCTTCTGGCTCTTCGCCTCGTCCATGAGCCATCGCAAGAACGAGAAGGCCCGTCTGCCTGGTCGCCCCGTTGAACACTACCTTACCTTCAAGAAGGAGGCCGATAAGAACAAGTACTACGGCAAGAACAAAATCCCCATGGAGACCTTCCACGAGATGTACTTTGACGGAGACGTCGATTTTAACGGTGATGCCCTCGAGGTCCTTGAGTACCGTCATGACTGGGCTTCCTTCCGCTTCACCATCAACCTGGCCAAGTTTGTCTTCCTCCAGTTCGCCCCTGAGGTCATTATGCACACTCGTTCCCAGGGTAAGTCCGGCGCCTGCATCTGGCTTACACGGCCTAACATGAGCAGACGAGGAGCAGGTTCGTGACCACTACGACCGAGGTGACGACTTCTACGGCTGGTTCCTGGGCCCCCGTATGATCTACACCTCTGGTATTATCTCGGACATCAACAAGGAGGAGACCCTCGAGGAGCTCCAGGACAACAAGCTGGCTGTCGTCTGCGAGAAGATCGGTCTCAAGCAGGGCGAGACTCTCCTCGACATCGGCTGCGGCTGGGGCACCCTCACCCGCTTCGCCAGCGTCAATTACGGCGCCCGCGCCACCGGCATCACGCTCGGCCGCAATCAGACAGCTTGGGGCAATGGCGCGCTCCGTAAGGCCGTCATATCAGAGGACCAGAGCAAGATCCTCTGTATGGACTACCGCGACATCCCCTCCGTCGAGGGCGGGTACAAGAAAATTACCTGCCTCGAGATGGCGGAGCACGTGGGCGTGCGGCACTTCCAGAGCTTCCTGCGACAGGTTTACGACATGCTCGACGAAGATGGCGTCTTCTTCCTGCAGATCGCGGGCCTGCGCAAGTACTGGCAGTACGAGGACCTCATCTGGGGCCTGTTTATGAACAAGTACGTGTTCCCCGGCGCCGACGCCTCGACGCCGCTGGGCTTCTTCACCGACAAGCTTGAGGCGGCCGGCTTCGAGGTCAAGAGCATCGACACCATCGGCGTGCACTACTCGGCCACTCTTTGGCGCTGGTATAGGAACTGGATGGCCAACCGTGAAAAGGTCGAGGCCAAGTACGGCAAGCGGTGGTTCCGTGTAAGTGCTGACACCCCCGTCATCCGCATCCCCCGGACGCCCCACTCCCGCACTTCCCCCTTGCAGCATGTGGCTAACGAGAACCCGGGATTGTGCAGATCTGGGAGTACTTCCTTGCTTACTCCACCATCATCTCCCGCCAGGGCAGCGCCACCTGCTACCAGCTCGTCATGCACAAGAACATTAACTCCGTCCACAGAGTCGAGCACATTCCCACCGCCTACGGCCTCTCTGGCGCGCTTTCTGCCTCTAAGGTTGACCTGCAGGGCTGGGCCAAGCAGAACAACGTCAGCTCTTCGCTGGACTTTACTCAGTAATTTGAGGCTTCGCTGGTCGATCGCTGTCGGCGTGGAGATAGATGCCAAGACCATATCTTGAAGACGAGCATGCCGTGTGCACGAGGACGGACACGAGTCCAGTGTAGTTTGGGACTTGTGAGTAATGAAGGTCACTAGACCAGTGGGTTGAGGAGGTAGAGATTAGTCAGTCCGTCGGCCATGGTTGAGCCCACGGCAGCAGGTAGTCTAACGATGCTCTCCTGAGCCCGGATCAGGACTGGAATCTCCTACCTGAATTTCTTCAGAGCCCTTCCGCTCACAAAGGAGACCTCGCGACCTCTTTCGGTGATGTAAGGGATCAATCCTAAATATGGATTCGGGTCGAGAGCTAAATATTCGAGTACCCAGAAAAAGAACTCTGTGTTTGCGAGCATCAAAGAACTAAACAGTGAGAAGCGTGATTCGGGGTACTCGAAATGAGCTTCGTGCCGAACATGGAGCATTCAGCAAACACTTCTGTCCGACATGAGTTTGTTCAAGCAGCACTCGTACAAAGCATAACTCGGCGAGACAAACATCGTTGTTTCGTTCGCCTCCGGCATTTACGTTGTTTTCGAGCCCGTACGGATTGAAATGAAGAGAGAACGGGCCTGGCTTAAAACTTGCATCGCCCCCCTTTTCGGGCCTTACGTCGTTGTGTGCCATCACACACATACGAACCTGTCATTTCGAGAGCCTACGCCTCTTTGGCAGCGACATCTGGCTACGATGCATCCCATATCAGTCGCGTTAACCGTTTCAACCACCCTCTGCATTCCGGCGAAGGCGCGCGACATCAGAGACGACACCAAACTACCACGACCGCTATTTCTAGCGCCCCACGATGCAGATTGGTCACCGACCCCGACGCCGGCTCCCAGACGCAGGCCCAGGGACCTGACGGCCCGAGAAGGCGAAGCCATGCCCCCAGAAATCTGCGGGTACTGGAGTCTTCCGCATGACCAACGTGAGTCCCAACCCCCCAGCTCTCGAAACCCGTAAGAAAGCTGACGGCTCTGCCCCCGCGTCGCCCCGGTAGACCCGAGATCGATGTTCTGTCAAGGCGGAATCTGCGGGGCCGCGACATCCTGGCTCGGCTGCAACGGGTTGTCGTATACGGCGTGCTTCGGGCCCTCCGCGACCGAGTGCGTGTCTGGAATTCCTGGCGCGCAGACGCTTTGCTGGTACGTCGCGGTTGCCTGCCCCCCTCCTGTCTATACAATGACCACGATGTGGTCGCGACTAACCTGTTGAGGGACCCAGTACAGGAGCCACCAGCATGTCGGAGCAGTGCCAGTCTTTTCTAAGAGACGACGGCTCCTGGGGCACGAGGACGCTCTTGGGATGCCGGTCCGAGGGGGTCGTGTGGCCCGACACCGTCTGGTTGCAGACCACGCTGGGCAAGCCCGGTTCCCGCTCTGCGTCCCCCGCAAGTTCGACGCCGACGCCGACGTCCGCACAAGATACACCGAGCAAGACCTCTTCACCGTCAACGGGCGCCACCGAGGATGTCGTAGTCAGCGGTATGGCGTCACCTGCAAGCTCGACGCCGACGTCCATCCAGGGCCCAGCCGGCAAGACCTCTTCATCGCCGACGGGTGCCATAGTGGGCGGCGTGGTCGGCGGCATAGCCATCGTGGCCATAGCCGGCTGCGTCATGGTCTGGCTCGCGGGACAGCGGAGGCGCGAGGGCTCAATACGGCGCCGATCGCTGGCGACATCAACAGAAACCCAGGAGCTTCAGGCGGAAGAGCTGTCATCGTCCAGGTGCCAGACGTGGTCGCCGGCGACCACCAAGCGCGAGATCTTCGAGGTTCCGGCAAACAGCGCCTTCGGCAGCCCGGAGAAACCGGCGGAGCTGAACTAATTGGTCCGGAGAGGGGGATGGGCGGGTGGCATGGAGTTACGGAGTCGTGATATCCCCGAGGACAGTAGCAGCCGGGCGAAGACCAGCACAACGAGACCGGAAAAGGTCGCATACCTAGCTGTTTTTAATCACCGTTCCCGTTGCCAGATAGACACCTCCTCCCACCACACACACGTGTGACAGACATATCGGACCCGAGTCCGACTTGGCTGGCCCGACCCCACACACGATCGTCATCGAGAGCGCCTATCAGCGAGATGTGTAGGCGAGAGACACATGCCCCGGCGGTGGTAGATCGGGTTTAGCACGTAGGGGAATGCAAAATTGCAGACGTGATCGACGGGCCGTGTCAGCCTTGGAGCAAGCCACGAAATTCCCCGAGTCGTGATTAAACCCAGGCTACACCCGCACGAGACGGGCGTCGATCAGTTGCGCGAAACTGGCGATGTGGCTTGCGGTGGCTCTGAGACAGGCATTCCCGCGGTCCGATCCTTGCCTTGCGGCTCTTTCCCACGCTCCCGTGTGCCCCCTTTTTTCTTCTTCTTCTGCTCTCCTCGTGATCAGCCAGTGAGGGATCCGTCGTAACATGCACTTCTCTGCCTCGCCACTACGAAATCGGCCAAGACATGGGTTCACGTCGAGATAAGAGATGTGTCGTCGCTGATCTCCCCAGGTGCCGAACGATACACATCAAAATAGAGGGCTTGGCATGAGCTCGAGAGGGCTGCGAACTGCTCTCTCGACCCGTGATGATAGATCGGTTGGCCGTTTGCGAATGTCGCAGATGAAGAGGTTGCCCGACTTCGAAAAGGTGCCATGCAAATCCGAAGAGCGTGAACGAGATTAAGGGTCTGAATTAGGCGCACAGCGCGAGAGACTCGCAGTGCGGCTGACGCCCTCAAAGAATGCCAATGTTTAAGGGGGGGGGTCGTTGCCAAGTTCAGAGCGACTTTCAGAGGACACCATCCGAAGCAGTTGCGAATGAATAGTCGAAGATATCCTCTGGAAGAATAACCGTATTGGTTGATGTCGGTAGGGCCGTTTGTGTCAGTCAATGAAGGCTTCTGCAAAGTTCCTAGTTCATGATATCAGAGTCATCATATTTGTCTCTCAGCACCACGATGCATTTCTCTTCTTCGTTCCTCCTGGCCTCAGGGACGCTGTCCCTCGTCCATGCTTCAAGGCTCGTGAAGGAGGAAAACCACCTGGCGGAAAGGACAGCCGCGGTCAAAGGCCTCGAGAGTGTGCCGCCAGCCCCAACGAAGGGCCCAAAGCTCCGGTTCAGAAACGCCCTTCAACCGCGCGCCGAGTTCCCTCCCGAGAACACTTGCGGGTTCATATCGAACAACGGCGCCAGTGAGTATCGCATTCCCCCGAAACCGGTCTTTGGTCTCGCCTGACGAGAAGCAGACTACCCCGTACCGTTCGTCTGCGCCGACATGCCTTGCCAGGCCTCCTGGAAGTACTTTGGCTGCGCTATTCAGCCGTGGACTACGTGTCTCGATGGCGATAACCCGATATGCCAGCCGGGTTTGGCGGGATCGAGGACCCAATGTTGGTAAGTGTCGGTGCTCTTGTCCCACGGCATGTTCACACCATATCTGGTGACTAATAAATTTCACTTCGTCTCCCTCTATCTCGCCTGAAACTAACAGTGATGATATCCAGCACCGTTACCAGTGTGGCCTGGCGGCCGTTTTGCGTGACTTACACGATGAAGGCGCCCGAGAGCGAGATGACGATGATGGACTGTTCCAACACCTATTTGATGGGGACACTAGACGCCAACAGCGTGTACATGGTGCCAGACATGAGCCAACTACTCGCAACTTCCTCGGCAAGAAGGACTCCGGCCACGACGACCTTGGATTCCGCAGACCTGTCGGACACCAAAGACTCATCAAACCCCTCGGGAGCCTCAGCGATAGCGTCGCCGACCCCGTCCGAGAAGACGGCAACGAACCAGACGCCGGTCGGCGCCATTGTCGGCGGGGTGGTCGGAGGTATCGCTGTCATCTGCCTCATCGCCTTTGTCATTGTCTGGTGTGTCATTCGGCGCAAGAAAGCGGCGGTCACCGGGCCGCACCCGCCACCGGGCCAGCCACAGACTGCTCAGCCATATGCCCCCCCTCCCAATCAGATGCAGCAGCAGCAGCACCAACAACAGAGACACGACTCCGTGAGCAAGACGTACTATCACCATCAAAGCTCGCCGGTATCGCCTGCTCCGGAGTACAACTACCACGTCCAGCAATCCCACACGGGTGCTAGTCTACCCGGCGGCGTTACCGAGGTGCCCACGATTTACGCCACAGGTACTCGTGGCAATGCAGCTGAGATTGGCTGAGGAGTCGTTTATTTAAGCTGGAAGTCAACCTACGCTTTGGTTTCTGCGGGGTCGGATGGGTTTTGGGGTTGGTTGGGCTGCATATGTCTGCGTCTTGTTGCAGGCCAGCCGACCAATCCCGTACTCAATGCAACGGCCGAGTTTCAAGTATCTTCAACCATCTCTGTAATTATATTTGTCTTAATTCAATCCAGTCAGTCCACCATAACGAGCTTGTGATGCCAGCCTGTCGTCATAGATGTACCTCCGAAGCGGCGGAAGGACTGCGGCCTTTCCCCAACATCTCCTGCCAATTGAGATCTGCCGTTGACATGGAGCAAAATAGCAACACCCCAAGGAACGCATCTAATTGATCCAACCGACATAAGGAGGTCGGCCGCTTTTGTGAGACACCGCCACCAGGAACTTAGCACCTCGTAAGGCTGACCAGTGAGAGCAGACGAACCCGTGGCCGAGAGTGCTTATGCCTTCCCGGCTTAGACGCGAGATCGACATCGGACATGCATGTCAGGCCCGCGGTGCCCGGATCACCTGCTGAGTCTGAGTACAATGTGGTGGAAACGAGAAATGGAGAAACAAGTACAGTACCCCCAACTACAATGTCCAGCAACATTGACGTCGAAGGATCGCCAGCCCTGCGCCTTGGTGCTGCGGACGGTTAACTGACATGCGCAGTGCAGTGCAGCTCTCGCGCCGGCCGTCGCCACTACCGACCGTGTCAGACGCATGGGATGAAAACAGTAAAACAGAGTCCTGCTGCGGGTTGGCATGGCGGGTTGGAAGTTGGGGGTTATACTCATTATACTCACTCAGTAAGCCCCAAAACTCTACTGTTTCTAAACTTCTCCTTTTTCGACCTTGGTGCCGTTCTCTCGTCATCTGTCATTACTAGGGAGTCTGTCAATGAGAGCGATCTGTGAGGGAAACGCCTCCCAATTTCGTTCCTCACGATGTATACTACCCCTTCAGTACTGCTCGCCGTAGCGGGCTCTCTTTCTCTAGTGCTGGCCTCTGGCCGGACGGCTATGCCTGCGCGCCGGACTCTCGCGGTAGACGTCCCCGAGTACGATGCAGGCCTGGCGCCGGCTCCGACTCCCGACCCAGGTCAGGGAGTCCACAACGCGATGCTCAGCCCGAGGGCTCTGGGGTCTAATACCTGTGGATACCGTTCAATGAACAACGGAAGTGAGTTTGGTTCTTTTTTTCCCGCCTCTTGCTACGTTGGGACTGACGAGTGGACTATATGACAGATTTCTTACCCGTGTCATGCGGCACAAATACTGAGTGCTATACCGCAAAGAGTCACTTTGGATGCAAGCCCACGCCGTTCACCGCATGCTACGATACTTCCGCTTCCATATGCAAACAAACCACCTCATCGCTGGGCCCGAAGATCCTTTGCTGGTATGTATATGTACCCCCGTCCGCACACCCAAAAGCCCAACCCAACGACATGAAGAACGAAACAGCTGACATTTGCAGCACGAACTCGGATTCCACTCGGTTGCCTCTCTGCGTAACTTACGTGAAAAATGATGGCGGCCAAAAGACCATGTACCGGTGCGGCAACAACATAAACACCAAGCCGCAAATCATCTTCCTCGGCACCAAGACGGACGACCCCATCATGACCACCACCACCGACACGTCCAAGTTCACCTCTGGCGCGCCGACCGAGTCGCCGGACAGCTCGAGCTCGAACACGGGCGCCATCGTGGGTGGTGTGGTGGGCGGGGTAGCCGTGATGGCCATCGCCGTTTGTGTTGTTGTGTGGCTCATCGTCCGGCGCCGGCGGCAGGCGAGGGACGACCCGCCGCCGCCCTTCACCCCGGGCCAGACCCCGGGCCAGAAGTCGCAATACTCGCAGCCGTACTATCAGGGCTACTCCGGCCAGCCGCAGCAGGGCTACGAGGGATATGGGGGTTACGGAGGCTACGGAGGGGAGCACTACAAGCCGTCGAACGGGCCGTCGCCCTCGCCGGGCCTGGTGCCGGGGCCACAGGCACCCCAAGAGGTGCCGGCCACGCCGGTGAACGGCGCCAACGCCAGAAACCCGGCGGAACTGGGTCCTTGAGCGGATAGTCTGATGAAATAAGGCGTTAGAAGTTGTCGCTAGGCGACGGATGGGAATCGGTATACCAGGATTTGAAATTGAGCGCATTGCCTTTAGGTAGCATGCTGCTTTGGTTGCATAGAGTCCGGAAGCGTAGACTTAATTTACAAGATGTATTCCGTAAATTTCCTTCCCGTGATATACTTCTCATATTGTCATCATGACTGCTTAGGGAATGATCTGGAAAGTGACGAGTTTGTGCGGATTGGCGGCACAGTTTGATGAAAACAACTTCATCCTCTTGACCCTGACTGTCAGGTCCAATTCTACCAACTTAACCCATGCCCAAACCAATAATTCTGAATAGTCCAATGCTGTGAGTGAGGCAACCCAAGATTGATGTTACTCCAGGGACCAATCTCCCTCGCCCAAACAACAAGGATCGACAAAGGCCCATGCATGTTCTAAACTTGTCATTAGACTCGCATCGACAATCCTTAGTTTTACACGAATTTGAAGATGGTGATGGTGAGGAAGACGTTTTCAAGTTCCACGAGCATAGGGAGAACCCAGAGCCTCTCGTTGACGCCCCCCTTACCGCCAGATGCCCAGAATGAGTGCCACAGCTCTGTTGTTTGCCGTCGTTCAACAATCCAGCGGGTGGTCGTCCAAAGGACCAGGCTGCATGTATCCTTTGTACCTTGGCCGCGTGCCCGTCATACTCGCGCCGCGAAGCATTCATTGAGCGTGTGTAGACCTTTCCACGGTTGCACCGGGGTACAGATGGCGGGCACACCCATCTGTACATATGCGGCTGCTTCCATTTGTTCCGCCTCAGGGTCGAGACAATCTCATGGGATGATGTTTTTTTGTACGGCGAGGCTGGCCGATTAAAACCTACTTTGGCCCCCATCCCTCTTTCTCACTGAGTTTGTCGTTGGTCCTTGATCCCTTGTCTGGGGCTGACCGACCGGAGGCATCACCCGACGACTCACCAGCTCACTCTTCACGAACGACAGAACCTCGAAATGTTTCCCTCACCGAAGCCGCTCGCCGTCGCGGGCACACTGTTTATGGCGGCGGTCGCGGAGCCCTTGTATAACAACGATCGGCCCGCGAAGCAGACGGCGGTGTTGGAAGGCCCCAACTATGACGCGGGTCTCTCACCAGCCCCGACGCCAGGCCCGGGAGTCAAGCTCGTAGAGACGAACCTCGAAGCGCGGGCGATGAACCCCGACACCTGCGGATTCTATTATGCCTCCACAAGACGAGGTCAGTCCCTACTTCGCCCACGCCATCAGAAAACCCTCCTTCTTCCGGCTCCAGAAACACCGGCGCCATCACGGTCTGCGTCATCGTCTGGATGGTCCTCCGCAAGAGGCGAGCGTTGAGGGATCAGGATGGCGCGGGGCTGCCGCCGACGCCCGGCCACAACGCCCAGCCGGCCCTGCCATACGCGCTGTCGCCTAGGTCGCAGCAGGGGTTCGAGGAGTACTACGAGTACCAGTCCGCCAGGGGGACCGCGCCGCCCCCTCAGATTCACGAGGCGCCGGGGGACACCGTGTTCAACGACCATAAAAACAGGGCCGAGCTGGGTTGAGGGGTCCGTCTATCGATCGTGGTCGGTCTTTAAAAGGGGCGGCGTTTGGTGGCCGAGAAAAAGGATGCATAGGTAATGGAGTTTGGGCACATAAGTTTTTATAATGATTTGTTTCTATGGGGGGTAACGTACATGATAAGCGAGTGGGCCACCCAACCATAACCACATCCCTTTAACCAAGAATTATTAACGCCCAAATAACTACATCAATTAAAACTATTCAGAATCCTCTTCCTCAGACATTTCTTTATTTAACTAACATATTCGCGAATTGTGACCTGCGTTCCCGTAGATACCATAGTACTGTTAACCTAATTTGGTCCTCGGTTTGCGACTATTACCCCGGCGTATTTCCTCTTCCACTTAGGCTATCACCTCTCTTTAGGACTATAAGTCCTCTACCTCAGCTATTATAAGACTCCCTCCTTACCTTAGTTGTATTTTCTTAGCTCTCCAGTGCTAACTAAGAAAGTTATTTTCCTTTTAAAGGGCCTTATTCTCGGCCTCCTTTAGAGTATACTAATGTATAACTATTATTACTCCTTTTGTAATTTAGTTAATAGCTTAAAGAATAAGTGTTAGGAAGCTATTCTAATAATAGGAGATTTTTTTTTAATTAGAGTTAATTAAGAACTAGTTTTAGTTAAGTTATTTAGTGTTTTAGAAACCTAAGGTAGTAGTGTTATTAGGAGGGACCCCGGGGGTATTAAAGTATATAATTTGATGTCCAGCTTTAATAAAACACTCTCTACACTTAAAGGAACAAGCTTAGACCCTTTAAAACCCCCTTAGATATTTTTTAATAATAGCTTACTTTAAAAGTGTTATAAAAAGTGGGAAATTCTTTTTCTTTTATAATATAAATATTACCCTATTATATTTTATTTTCAATTTCTTAAATATAAAATAAATAAATTAGTAACGTGGTTCATCATTAAGCGGGACACTATCATTGACCGGGACACTTTTCCCACCTTCATCATTCTCCAACTTTAATACATCTTTTCTTCTATTATATAATACCTAATATCTTATCTAAAAATAGGATCAGTTTAGTAATTAAAGTAATTCGATTAACTCTACAATTAAGTATCTAATGCATAGTAATCATTTACAATGTTCTTAAAGCTACCCTCTACACTAGAATAAATAGTTGAACTACTAAAACTAATAATACTAATATACAATTAAATTTAATAAAGACCGAGGAGGAGGTAATTGTTTAATATATTATTGACCTAGATTTTTAAGGATTCTTATTTTGATATGTGGATATGGAAAATATAGTTAATATACTACTCTGGAAGTGTGGTTCCCGACTAGTTGGGAAGTGCTGGATAGAACGTTTTATCTAGTAACACCCAGAGTTTAAAATATGATTTTCTTATGTTTATGATTATTAGAGAGGCTTTTACGAAAATTCTATAATTATTAAGCCTTGGTTTTGATTTATAGCTAATATGTGATCAAAATATAATATTATGAATAAAGATTTTTATAAATTTAATAAAATTAGTTTTATAATAAGTATAATTTAGTTTAGAATAGTTATTATATATTTTAATTGGATTAGGAAGTTAAAAAAAGTTTAACTTAGTAATAGAGAATGGGTAATAGTGATTTGTTATGTTATTAGTGATGGTTATACGATGTTACTTTTTTTGGTGGTTTAGGGCTATTTTTACTTTGCGAGTTAATACTCCGAGGTCCAAATTCCGGATAACTAGGTAGTTAAAATAACTTCTAATAAATGGACCAATAACGAGATTAACCTCTAATAGTTTTAGTATTTTAATAAATACTTAAAATAGCAATTAAGAGGTATATATTAGATACTAATCGTTAATAACTATGAAAGCTATATTAATAGTAATTTTAAGGAGTATTATAAAGATAATAAGATTATAATTATTTACTTATTTACTTATTTATTACATTTAACTTAACCTCTTAACATTAGCTATTATAGTGTGTTAAAGTTGAGATATAACTCTTAAATTAAGTACTTTATTAAGGCCTGGATTACCCACATTACTAAACCCGAGTTCTTCCTCGTATTTAAGGCCGTATTCCTTTAAACCTTTACCTAGGAAAACATCTATAAGGGTTTTAAAGGGGCTAGGCTTATTCCTTATAACCCTTAAACTATCCTTTCTAAGTTGGATATACAATTACAAACACTAACAACCCCGAACACCCCTATTAAGCTACCTAACCCTTAGGTTTCTAAAACACCTCAAACCACTAACAAAACTATCTCTTAATCTTCACTTATAAGGGAAAAAATCTCTAAGTATCAGGGAAGCTTATTAACGCTAATTTATGAAATTACCGATAAACTTTTAAAAGGTTTATAATATATTTCCTATATAACTACCCTTGTAAAGGAAGAGCTACGCCATCTTCGAAATGCAAATACGACCCTTAGTAAGCGCTGTAAAGCCAAAAGAACTAGATTATAGGATAAAGGGGCACTAAAAGGGTCTTAGGTAAAGGATATTATGATTAAAAAGGGTATTATTAAAGAGGAAAGGTGTGAAAAAGAGGAAAACGAGGGGTCATTAAAGCGTCGTCGAACAGGTTTACAATATTATAGTATCTATCGTAAAACCAGCTATAACATAAGAACCTGTCCAGAGGTTGTAGAAATAAGTAGTTCAAGTGATTCTAAGTAGTTATAATTAATTTAATTGATATTAGTTGAGATATAGAAGTTATTAGTGATAAAGGTGAGAAAAGTATCCCGGTCAATGATGGTGTCCCACTTAATAATGAACTACGTTATATAAAATATAATAATATTATTCGTTTTATAAAATACTTTAAAATAAATAAAGTAATAATTTTTATATTTATTAAAAATAAAAAATTAATATTAACTATTTTAAAGTAATTTAGTATACTAATTAAAGTATTAAAGTTAATTTAGGTTGTTTTTATTTATTATTTATTTACTTTTAAATATTATAATAATTTAATTAAATAAAAACCTATTTTAATATACTAAGTAAAAAGGTAATATTAGCTTATAATAATAATATATAATAGGATATTATAACCTAATAAGCCGATAACTTAAATAATTATAATTTATTTTTAATTACTAAATTATATTATTTTTATATTTAAACACTTTTTAAAACTTATAATAATTAACTTAATTAAAATTTAACTTATTATAAACTTAATTTTATTAAAATTATAAATATTTAAGTCTATAATACTATACTTAGTAATTGTGTTTACTATAAGTGTAATGGTCCAAGCTACGAAGGGCTGGTCCTAGGCCTTGTCTTAACCGAAAGGTAGCCAAATACTGTTTATTTTAAATTGAAGAGGAAAAGGGTAAACTATGATATGGTGCGAAATCTCTACTTCCTAGGGGGTGGGCGCTAATGGGGCACCGGTGGGGTACTAGTGTGAGCATGGGCATAGCCCGGGTATAACTACTAGGTTTAGCCCGTAACACTACCCCCCTCCTCCCCCCCGCACAGCCTTTAGTTCTTAGCTGGCCTCTTAGGGGGCACCTGCGTATATAACACGTCCACGTTATTCTCTAATATTAGCCCATAACACTCCTTATAATAGTCTAGCGCCTCCGTTTCCTTTATAGTACCGGCTAGCTCTTATATAAGGTTAATATAACCCTCCCACTTCACTAGGGTTTTATATTTTCTCCCTTTACCCACCATCTTCCATTTAACAACGTAAATCTCTTTTATTTACCACTTATCCTCACTATTTACTTCCCCGGGTGACCATTAGTATTAGAATTATAGTACTCCTATATAACCCTTATTTATAATAAGTTTAAAGGGTCATTATTATCTCTTCCTCCGGGAACCTATACTTTATCCCGGAACGTTAACTTTTATTACTTATTAATTACATATTCTATAATCTAAACCTTTAATTATAACTCTAGTGGGAAATTATATTATTCCTACTTCACTACCTCGTAAATTCAGTAGTATAACCTATTTTTTTTAATAATCTAATCCTAAAGTGTTTATAACTTACTATTATTTATAAATATTATTATGTATAGGAGTACTAGTAAATTGTTTATGGTATGGCCCACCTAGGGGGTATTAGTTCCTTTTTTAGGGATAACGTAGTTAAGTATTAATTAGAGTACGTATCCCTGTTCTCTCTTATTATCCTAGCCCTGGGGGGTGTCCTGCTCCCTCTAAGAGAGGGCATCGGGGACTACTACTTCCTTTTTTAACTAGTACTCTAAATAAAAGTCATATTAGGTTAACTCTTTTACTCACCAGCTCTACCTCTTAGTGAGGTGCTACTTTGTTATAAAATATTTAAGGTTTTTATGATTTATAAGAATTTTAAAATTATTTATATTTTATAGTTCTACTCTCTAGGCCCTAAGGTATACGAGTATAGTGAGTAGTTCTTTATTATGGATAGGGTAATTATACTCGGTTAATGATAGCTTTTATGAGTAGAATGCAATGGGGTGCTAATGCCCATCAGGGTCTTCTTATATAAGGGTACTGCCCAAGGTAAACCCTGAATAGTTTATCTCCACTATTATCTTTCTTTCAGGGTCAAAGCGGCGAAACACCGGCTCTATATTAAATAACCACTTAAGCTCCTAGAATCCTTCTTCCTAACTAGGTCCCCAGTGGAATATAGCCGACTTCTTTATAAACCTTATAAAAGGCTTAATAATAATAGTATAGTTAAGTATAAAAATACAATAATAATTCGTAAACCCAAAGAAACTTCTAACCCCCTTTACAATCTTCATAGTTTTGACTGAAAAGGTATACTTCTTAGGGTCTAATCATAGTCCGGCCTTTACTAGGCGCCGGAGGACTACCCATACCTTCTCTTTATACTTCTTCTTTAATTTAAATATATAAATTAGGATATTATTTAAATAAGTGGTAATAAAGTTATTTAGGAAATCTTAAAGAGTTATATTAATATACTATTAGAACATAGTTGGGGCTCCGGTGAGTTTAAAGGGGTAAACTAACTACTTAAAGAGTCCGTATCTTATATAAAATACTATCCTCTTAACGTCTTCTTTTATAATCCGAATTTTACGGAATACAACTATAACATTAAACTTCGTATACTATTACATAATAACTACTCATTAAAGGGTTTCTAATATAAGTAATAGTGGATAACGGTCCTTCTTTGTGATACTATTAAGGGCTCGGTAATTAATGTAGAACCGAATTCCCCCACCAGGCTTCTTAATAAATAACACTGGGGCACCCACTAGCGAGCTACTAGCTTGAATAAACCCTTTATCTAGTAGGTCCTCTAGTATCTTTTTTAGGACAAAGAGTTCCTCATAGGATATCCCATATAAGGGTCCCCATAGAAGTGTAGGCTCCTAGCTATGAGTGTCCTTAATAAGGGGGATTTTATGGTTAACCCCTGGCCTCCTAGGGGGCACCAAGTACACCTTCTCCGGGTTAAATAGGTCTTTAAACTCCTTATAAACCTAGCCTTAGACGAGTTCCTTTATATCCATAAACTTCTTTTCTTTTAGTATATCCTTAATATCCCTTAAACTTATAGCTATAACCTGGGCCTCTAATGCCCTTTAGTGTTTTACTTATTGGTATATAATTATAAACATAGGGGCCGTTAATAATTAGGTTATATAAATTTTTTTTATAATAACTAGTTTTTCCTAATTAGAGAGGTATACGTTTACTCTTCCCTTACCGTAGTACACCCACTGGGTAACGGTGTTATATATTACACAGTTCACTTCTATCCATAACTTCCCTAGGAATATGGGGGGGTTTAAGCCCTTTACTATGTATACATAAACTTTCTAAGTATAATCACTTAATTCCAAATCTAGGACAGCTATACCCTGGGTATCACCAGGTGATAGCCCATCTTACGTATACCCTCGTAGAGCACACTTCTTCTAATCCACTAACGGTAATCAGAGGCGTCTAAAAAGAAACTAATCTATTATTACGTAAATATTATAGTTAGTATTGATAAGGGTGTATATTAAGTGTCCTTTATTAATCCTTACCTAAATAATAGTTAACCCTTAGCTCTTCTACTATTACTCTTCTTAGTGGGACTCCTATCTTTTAGTTTCCTCCTTCGTCAACTCTGGTACCCAACTTTATATTAGAATTACTTTTTTCCTAAGTCGTCCTTATTAGAGGAGGTATTAGTAGCCTTTTAGTTTTCTTCTTTTAATCCGGGATCCTTTTATTTTTTTATTATTTTAATATAAGTAACCTTCACTTACCTAAAAACCTTTTTCTAATAATTCCTAGTAATATAACCTTTTTTATTATAATAAAAGTATTTATAATAATTTACTAATAGGTTACCCGAGGAGTAGTGGTGGTAACGGTCCTTCTCCTCCCTTTAAGTTAATAAGGTACAAGTAACACTAATCATCTAAACATCTCCATTATAATCCTTCTATGGAGGGACTAGGGTTAAGGACTAACGACGCTCCCGTTTAGTAGTAATGGGTATTATATACTCTAACTTCTAAGCAACGTCCTATACCCTAGTAAACCATTAAGTATACTCCCCTAATAGGGAAATGGTGATTAGGTACTCTTTTAAGTGGGAAGTAAGGGCGTTTTCTAATATAGTAATCTTAATGGTGTTAAGTTATACACCACCTCCTACGTCTACTATTATTTATTTAAACTTCGGTAAAAAAATAACCAACTTCTCGTTATTTTTCTAATAGAGGGTCTATAATTAGGCTATGGTTTAGGGTTAGGTGTTCGGGTCTTAGTAGGTTTTATTAAGGTAGGATATAAAATCTTCAGGGTTACATTAACCTCTAAGCCCCCCAGCTACGTAAAACGTGGTAACCACCTATTAGGGATTAGTGTTCAGATAGGAGTTGATTAGGTACTATAATTCCTAGTTAGTAGGGTAAAACGCTCTATCCATAGCGATCTTATCCTTATCTGCTATACCTAAGAAGGGTAGTCCTTCTACTTCCCCGAGAACTTTGAGGGTATTAGTAGTGGTTTACGGTGCATCGGTGTCTTTGTTACAAGGTGGTGGCTACCCACTAGCGGGGCTTCGGTGCCTACATCTTCCATAAGGGTCGGTATCGTTACCCCTAAACCTCGGCTTCACTCCAGCTCATTAAAGAGCTCAGTAATCCTCGCTTATAGGGGCCCGAGGGCCTCGTTTAAGGTTAACTATAGTTGGGCCTGTAGTTCATTAACTATTATATTAGTTGGTATCCTCTTTTTAACTAGTGGGGAGCTACGCTTTACCTAGCGTCCAACGTTCGTCGATCTATTATCAAGGAGCTACGCTCAACCTAGGATTCCACTTCGTAACCAGTAGGGAGCCGCGCTTAACTTAGCGGTATCTTATATAGTAGATAAAACTGAGCTTGAAATATGCGAAGGGCTAGTCCTAGGCCTTGTCTCAACCGAAAGGTAGCCAAATACTGTTTATTTCAAGCTGAAGAGGAAAAGGGTAAACTACGATATAGTGCGAAATCTCTACTTCCTAGGGGGTGGGCGCTAGTGGGGCACCGGTGGGGCACCAGTGCGAGCACGGGCATAGCCCGGGCATAACCACCGGGTTCGGCCCGTGACACTAGGTGAGTTAAGTATAGTCCTTTTACTTTACTAAAACCTTTTATTTACCTTATACTTTCCGCGTATTATGGATCTCCTTAACTTTAAACTCCTCCCTATTAGCTATTAGTATTATAGGTGGTTGGGCGTTGTTACGGCTTTATAACGGTAACGGATTAATTTTAGTGTATTTGATTAGGCTTACATAGAAGATGTTATAGATCCCTAGTGGTGTATCTAGTCGGTAAGTATGGGATCCAACTAGTTTAAGGACGGTGTATTTTGTGTTAACTTAGTTAAACTTTTTTAATAATTGATCAAATTAGATATTCCGTAACCTTAACTAAACTTTATCCCTAGGCTTAAACTAATTAAATAATTAATACCTTATATTTATAATAATCTCTTATTTCTCTTATGCTACCGTTATCACCACCTAAACCTACTCAGAAGTGTCCTTTAACTTCTGGACTAGAGCCTCTACTCTTACTATAGGGGTCTTATTACTATTCCGCAGAGGTTCCTTTACTCTAATTAGGTCTAAGTTATACCTATAAGTAATAAAAAACGGGCTAAGTCCTGTTGACGAGGTAACTTAGTTATTAATAACTATTATTATTACTAAGAATAGTTTATCCTAATTATCCTAAGTATACATTATATATACTTTAAAATAGGTTTCTATTACTTAGTTTATTTTTTTATAGTTTTGTTTATTTCTAGGTAAAACGTTGTAGAGAGTTTTTATTTAATCCATAGTAATTAGTAGAGTTATTTCTATATAAAACTCGTAAACTACAATCCCCTATTTAATATAATTATATAAGGTATCCTATAATATTTAACTAGACCTCGGATTAGTTAATCTACTATTATATTCCTTATAATATCCTTTAATAACTCAAAAATTACGTTCTTTAATAAATGATTGGTTACTACTATGATGTTCGTAGCCCTATTACGGTGGGAAGGGAGTAGTCCTATTATAAAGTTAATAGAGACCTTTGCTCAGATCCGTCCAGGGATAAGTAGAGGTTTTAATAGGCCCCTCTTTTTGTTGTGTTATACATTTCCTCGTCCATAAACATCGTAATTCCTTATAAATCTTTGTATATCCTAGGATAGGCTTGGTTAATAGAACTAGTAATTAATTAGGGCTTTTAAAGTATCCCTCCCTGGATATCCCACTAATATGGAGTTATAGAACTTTTGGATTAAACCCGTCCTTAGGGGCTTATGATGTGGAATTCAGATTTTGTTCCTTTATAGTAGTTTTTTATTATCGTCGATTATATATTCTAATAGTATCATCGGTAACTTCCACTACGAGGGAAGTTATCGGTCTCCTTTTTATACTACTCCCCTGATTAGCTAGTATTAGTTGTTCTGGTCTAAGGCTTTATCCCACTAAGAGTGTAATAGCTCTTCTTTAAAAGGGTTTAAGGGGGGTTCTGTTTTATTTGGGCTAGGGTCGTCGGCCTAATCTATGTCTCCGGGGGAGTCTCTTATACTAGACTTAGCTATTCTACTTACCCTAATCGGGCCTGAACTTCTCTGATCACTACTGCGTTATTAATTCGTAATACTTTAATCCTATTCTTTAGGAGTTTAATCTTTTGACCCTCTAACTTATTGTCCTATAAAGTACTAAGGATATCCTATTCGTATTTAAATAATATATTAAGAACTACTACTTTTTTACTAAGTTTAAACTAAATAATAAAATTATAATAAGATAATAATTCTAATTACCTAATTTAATATTCACTTAACTATTTTTTTATTATAAAATACTTTAAATTTAAGTAATTAATTAAGATAATAAACTCTTTTATACTCTATAATTCTAAATCCCAATACTCTAAGTAGTGTATTATTACTAATAGTTTCTTATTATGTATTGGGTAATTATACTCCGTAGGTAAGTTCTTATATAAAAAAAACACTATAAGCTTTAGGATCCCTTCGTCGTTATATTATAATAAAGCACCTCCTATTATATAATTAGACGAATTAGTCTTGAGTATTATAGTTTGATTAGGGTCCTAGTAAACTAATATAGGTGCACTAATCAGGAGCATATTCAGCTCCTCGAACACTCTAATATACTCCTTATTTTAAACGAATAGTATATCCTTTTTAGTTAAAGCTATTAGGGGTTATACAATCTCTAAAAAGTTGAGTATAAACTATTAATAGTAGTTAGTAAAACTGATGAACCCACACACTTCTTATACTAATCGGGGCACTTCCTATCCCTAGTGCGAAGGGCCAGGCCTAGGTGTTTTCGACCTTAGGGTGCTCTATTACTGTTTACTTTAAGCTAAGGAGCGGAAGAGAGGAAGTTCTTCGCAAGGGGGGCGGTGTAGGAATCTATACTACTGGAGAACAAAGGGGACCTCTGGTGGGGCGCCGGAGGTCACCGGAGGCCCTTTGATCGGAGGCCCCTTTGACCGGAGGGCTCTTTTGTTGGATGCTGGTTAACGCCTCAGGCAAAGCTTAGGCCATCGTGGGCATCAGCCCATAACACCTAGATTACCTTAATCTTCTTAGGTTCTATACAAATTCCCTTACTAACATTAATAATAAACCCTAAATACTTAACACTCTTAACCTCGAATTCACACTTATTAATATCCATATATAAGCTTATAATACCTAAGTACTTAAGGACCTTCTTAACTTTTTTTTTATAATTAGAAAAGGAGCCGTCTGAATAAATTAGGATATTATTAATATAAATTAAATAGAAGTCATTTAGGAAATCTAATAGGGTGTAATTAATATATTACTAGAATATTGTAAAAGTTTTAGTTAAACTAAAGGGGGTAATTATTTATTTATATAACCTATACTTCGTCCTAAACACCATCTTCTATTCGTCTCCTTTCCTAACCCAAATCTTATAAAACACAATAATAATATCTAACTTTATTAGCTACTTTACTTTTACTAATACCCTTAGAGTCTCGCTAATTAGGGGTAAGGGGTATCGGACCTTTTTTATAATAGTGTTAAGAACACAGTAATCGACGCAAAACGATAACCCTCCTCCAGGCTTCCGGATAAACAAAACGGGCAATAATATAAGGGAACTATTAACTCTAATAAACCCTTTATATTATAGTTTTATAAGGGTTTAGCATAATACAATTAACTCTTCTCTTAATATATTATATAAAAGTCCCTAAGTTATTAGTTTATTTTAATTATAAGAGTCCTTTTTAATAAGGATAGTATAGTCGACGTTTTTTTAGTGTAATAGTAATTATTTAATTTTATTTTAGTTAAAAATATATAGAAATTTATAGTAATACGTAGGGAGTTTCGTCCTAGGGTTTATTTTTATTTTTAGTGTTAAGGCCTTCTTAATATCGGCTAAATTTACAGAGAATATATTTAGGGTAAATATACTAAAAGGGGTCTCTTTTCTCTTCTATGCTCACCTAATTAGAGCTAAGAATACTAATCTAATTTACTACTGGATTAGGAACTTTAAATCTTACCGGGCCTGACCCGGTTTCCTTTTTATCACTTAGTGGTCTATAACACTTATATGCAGAGTGCCTCGCACTGGGTAAACCGTAACGTCATTGTTAATCATCTAGGACCTTTTAAAAATAACATCATCTTCTTAATATATAATAAACGGAGTTTTTTAGTAAAAGCATCACTAATTAGGGCATATATTAAACACCCTATATTAATAAAGGCAATTATATAACGTATCCTATTAATTCCAATATTAACGTAAAATAGGTTATAATTTATACTAATTTTAATAACCTTCTATTCCTCCATAGCTTATTCCTCTTAATAACGACTTTTATTAGGAGTTACTCTTTTCCTAGATCTTCAGAGTTCTAATTAAAGCTATTATCCATTTCACTCTATTTCTTAGTTTTTCCCTTAAAAATCTTAGTTTTCCTTATCTCTTTTCGATCCTTAGGGTATTACTATTATATATAACGTGGTTCATCATTAAGCGGAACACTATCATCGACTAGGACACTTTTCCCACCTTCATCACTAATAACTTCCATATCTTAACTAAAATTAATTAAATTAATTATAACTACTCAGAATTACTTAAATTATTTATTTTTATAACTTTTGGATAAGTTCTTATGTTATGGCCGGTTTTATGATAAATACCATAATATCGCGAACCTATCCGACGACGCTTTAATAACCCCTTATTTTTCTCCTCTTTACACCCTTCTTCTTTAATAATACCCTCTTTAACCATAATATCCCTTACCTAAGACTCTTCTAATACCCCTTTATCTTATAGTTTAGTTTTTTTAGCTTTATAGTGTTTACTAAGGACCGTATTTACATCTTAAAAATAGCGTAGCTCTTCCTCCATAAGAGCAGCTATATAAGAAATATACTATAAACCTTTTAAAAACTTCTTAGTAGTTTTATAAATTAGTATTAGTGAATTTCCCTAATACTTAGAGATTCTTTCCTTTATAAGTGAAAACTAAGAAATAACCTTATTAATAGTTTAAGGTGTTTTAGAAACCTAAGGGTTGAGTAGCCTAATAGGGGTGTTCGGGGTTATTGGTGTTCATAATTATATATTTAATTTAAAAAGGATAGTTTAAGGGTTATAAGGAATAAGCCTAGCCCCTCTAAAACCCCTATGGACGTTTTCCTAAGTAAAGGTTTAAAGGAATACGACCTTAAATATAAAGAAGAACTTGGGTTTAGTAATATGGGTAATCCGGGCTTTAATAAAGTACTTGATTTGAGAACTATATCTTAACTTTAATATACTATAATAGTTAATGTTAAGAGGTTAGGTTAGATGTGATAAATAAGTAGGTAGATAGATAGTTATAATCTTGTTCTCTTTGTAATACTCCTCGAAATCACTGTTAACGTGGTTTTTATGGCCATCGATAACTAGCATCCGATATATGCCTCTTAATCGCTATTTTGAGTGTTTATCGAAATGCTGAAGCCATTGGAGGGTAGTCTCGTTATCGGTCTATTTATTGGAAGTTGTTTTAATTGCCTAGTTGTCCAGAATCTGGGCCTCGGAGTACTAATTTACGAGGTGGAAGTGGCCCTGAACCACTAAAAAAGGTAGTATTATATAATTATCACCAGTAATACAATAAATTGCTATTACTTATTTTTTATTATTAAGTTGAACTTTTTTTGGTTTCCTAATTTAATTAGAATATATAATAATTATTTTAGGTCGGATTATACTTATTATAAAACTAGTTTCGTTGAAGTTATAGAAATCTTTGTTTATGATATTATATTTTGATTGTATATTGGCCATAAGTTAAAACTAAGGCTTAATAATTATAGGATCTTTATAGAGGCCTCTCTAATAGTTATAAATGTGAGAAAATTGTGTTTTGAGTTTTGGGCGTCGCTGGACGAAGTGTTTTGTTTAGTATTTCCTGATTAGTTGGGAAGTACGTTTCCGGAGTAGTGTATTAGTTATATCTTCTATATCCATGTGTTGGGGTGAGAATCCTTGAGAATCCAGGTTAATAATATATTAAATAATTACCTCCTCCTTAGTCTCTATTAAATTCAATTATGTATTAGTATTATTGGTTTTAGTAATTTAATTGTTTATTTTAGTGTAGAGGGTAGTTTTAGGAATATTATAAATGATTGTTATATGTTGGATATTTAATTATGGAGTTAATTGAATTACTTTAATTATTAAATTAATCCTATTTTCGGATAAGGTATTAGGTATTATATAGTGGAAGAAAAGATGTGTTAAAGTGGGAGGATGATGGAGGTGGGAAAAGTGTCCTGGTCGATGATGGTATCCTGCTTGATGATGAACCACGTTACCCTTTTTTATTATAATTATAACATTTATAAGCTTCCTCTTAACTTAGCTGTTTACGGAATTTCTTGTTTTTAGTTAACTTATTTACCTTTATAGGTTCCTAATCTATTTAATCAGGTTAGGGGGACTCTAATTGACCGTTCTATTTTTAAGAGGACTTAATTTTTATTTAGTTAGGGGTCAGTGATCTCTTACGCTAATACTCATAGTGGGCTTAGTAGGATTCCCTATTTAATTCTAAGCTTATACTTAGAAGTACCTAAGTGTATATAATATATATTATTAGCTTATTAATTATACTAATAAGGGGAGCTCTTATTATAGTGTTTAGAGCTCTTTTAAAGTAGTTAATTCTTATAACATTTAACTAATATCCTCCTACTACTTTTACGAACTCCTTTTCAAACTTAAGGAGAAAGTAAACAAAAATCTTATTCTCCTTTTACCATCTAATCCTTAATTAGTTAAGGGCTTATACTTCTACGTTAAGGTCCGCATAATAACCCTTTAAGTATTCTATGAATTTATCCGGGTTTTTTAACCTATTAGCCCCTCTTTACGCATAATAGGCACTCATTATATGTTAGATTCACCTCACCAGGCCTGGTTATAGTGGGTGAGCAGATAACGATATATTCGTCCTATCTACTGTTGTTCTTGTTAGGAATCGGAAACCGAAGGCGGCGCTGGTGGCTGCGATTCTGAATCCAATCCCTAACCTCTAATTAGCTCACTAATCGGGTTAATCGGCGATATACGGTAATAAGTGTTACTAATTGGATAGTGGTGTTCCGATACCATAGTCTACATAGTATTTTTTAGCTTAGAGTAGATATAAGTGAATACAATTAACTCTAAACCGAAGACTTTTTTATTTACACTTATTTTCCTTTTTATTTTAAAGTATTATTATTAAAACTTCTTATATAATCCATTAAATTTTAGTGGGTTAGGAATTTAATATTTAGTTTATTTCAAAGGTGGTATATAGACCTAATTAGGGGTAATTAGTACTATAAAAGGTATCGGGAACTAACGTGGTTCATCATTAAGCGGAACACCATTATTGACCGGGATACTTTTCCCACCTTTATTATCCTCCTATTTTAATATGTTTTTTTTATTATATAATACCTAATACCTTATCCAAAAATAGGATTAATTTAGTAATTAAATTAAATTAATTAATTTTATAATTAAGTATCCAATGCGTAGTGATTACTTATAACGTTCCTAAAGCTCCCCTTTACACTAGAATAAACGGTCAAACTACTAAAACTAATAATACTAATATATAATTAAATTTAATAGAAACCGAGGAGGAGGTAATTATTTAATATATTATTAACCTAGATTCTCAAGGATTCTCACCCTAATACATGGATATGGAAAATATGGTTAATATACTACTTTAGAAGTGTACTTCCCGACTGGTTGGGAAACGCTGGATAGAACGCTTTGTCCAACAACGCCCAAAACTTAAAACGCGATTTTCTTATGTTTATAATTATTAGAGAGGCCTCTACGAAAATCCTATAATTATTAAACCTTAATTTTAATTTATAGCTAATATATAATTGAAATATAGTATTATAAATAAAAATTTCTATAATTTTTATAAGATTAGTTTTATAATAGGTATAATTTAATTTAGAATAATTATTATACGTTCTAATTAGATTAGGAAACTAAAAAAGGTTTAACTTAGTAATAGAGAATAGGTAATGGTGATTTATTATATTACTGGTGATGGTTATACAATGCCGCTTTTTTTAGTGGTTTAGGGCTGCTTCTACTTTGTGAGTTAGTATTCTGAGGTTTAGATTCCGGACAGCTGGGTAGTTAAAACAACTTCCAATAGATGGACTGATAATGAGATTGCCCTCTAATGGCTTCAGTATTTCGATAAACACTTAAAATAGTGATTGAGAGGTATATATTAGATATTAGTTATTAATGGCCATAAAAGCCATGTTAATAGTGATTTCGAGGAGTATTATAAAAAGAAGAAGATTATAATTATCTACTTACCTACTTATTTATTATATTTAACCCAACCTCTTAATATTAGCTATTATAATATATTAAAGTTGAGATATAGTTCTTAGATTAAGCACTTTATTAAGGCCTGGATTACCCACATCACTAAACCCGAGTTCTTCCTCGTATTTAAGGCCGCATTCCTTTAAACCTTTACCTAGGAAAACATCCATAGGGGTTTTAGAGGGGCTAGGCTTATTCCTTATAACCCTTAAACTATCCTTTCTAAGTTGGATATACAATTACGGACACTAATAACCCTGAACACCCCTATTAAGCTACCTAACCCTTAGGTTTCTAAAACACCTTAAACCATTAACAAGGTTATTTATTAGTTTTCACTTATAAGGGAAAAAATCTCTAAATATTAGGAAAGTTCACTAATACTAATTTATGAAGTTACCGATAAGCTTTTAAAAGGGTTATAATACATTTCCCATATAACTACCCTTATAGAAGAAGAGCTACACCATCTTCGAAATGCAAATACGGCCCTTAATAAGCGCCGTAAAGCCAAAAAAACTAGACTACAAGATAGAGGGGCACTAGAAGGGTCTTAGATAAGGGATATTATGGCTGAAAAGGGTATTATTAAAAAGGAAAAGTGTAAAGAGGAGGAAAACGAGGGGTCATTAAAGCGTCGTCGAATAGGTTCATAATATTATGGTATTTATTATAAAACCGGCTATAACGTAAGAACCTGTCCAGAGGTTATAGAAATAAGTAGTTCAAGTAATTCTAAGTAATTATAATTAATTTAATTAATTTTAGTTGAGATATGGAAGTTGTTAATGATAAAGGTGGGAAAAGTGTCCCGGTCAATAATAGTGTCCCGCTCAATGATGAACCACATTAGTTTAATATTAAGTTCGGGTACCTAGGTTCTACTAAGGCTTCCTATAATAGTCGAATCTGTTCTTATTAGGTCTCTTACTCGGTTCCTTAGGTGGTACACATCTCTTATAATTGGGTTATAAGCTATCCAATCAATTACACCAATTACTATGGGTTTCCAAATAGTTTAGTATTACCTTTTATCGTTATATAGTTATTACTTATCCTAGTATTTTACGTTTAATAGTAACCATAATATACTTAATAACGTAGTTAAAGTACTCTACTACGAGTATATGTACGCGTCTTTTCGAGTTTATAATAACCTTTAGGTCTGATCAGGGCGTACTGATCAACTTTAGATGTTCAGGGACTCCTCAGGTTAACCCGTCTAAAACTTCTTACTACTCTCACACAGGTCGTGGACTTCTATACTAGGCGTTCAATTAATTGCCTTTGATGATCTTAAAGATAATATAACGGTCCAAGCATGTATATTGCAACTAGCTATAGCGACTACTACGAGTATCTTTAAGATAAGGAGAAAGGAAGGAAAAGTCTGCTGCCCCACAAATCTATTAGGTCCTAATCAGGTCTGCCTGAGCCTGATCAGGCTTAGTAAGCAGCGGTTGGCGTTGAACATGGCCGAGTGGTTCCGAGGCCTCTGATCGGGCCTTGGCCCGTGACAACTAAGACTTTGGTCTCTCTGGATAGCCTGGACTACTAGGTTTAATTAAGCTTCATTGTTTTGTGAGGACATTGTTGTGGTGGGAAAAAGTCGTAATGCAATGATGTAGATGGAAAAAACATGGTTGGGTGGCCCACTCGCTTATCATGTACGTTATACCATTTGTTTCTTGGGTTTTGTACATTCAGACAGAGTTATGGGGCTCTGGGCATTTCGGCGAGTTTAGATGAGACTTGTATTATTAGACAGACCATTTTCTGGCTGGCATATGTGATAATGTTGATACGAGTTTAATGGTGAGTCTATCTATATCAGTGTGTCAGCTACGGTCGTGACTCACGGTATCGTCGACTTCGGCGGTAGGTTTGCTGAAGTTATTACTGCCAGGGTTGTGAATGTGGCCTCCGCCAGCAGTGAGCGATCCGCAATCGTCCAAACAATCTTCGAATCAAATAGAATGAAAGAAGTCTTACACAGCTCGACATTCTCAATTTGATCAAGTTTAAAGGAGCCCGTCGACATCCCCTTTCCTTGCGTGGTATACGCCAAGCAACTCCTCTCACCCTTGCGGCCCAACACGCCGTTGACCTATTTGAAATCATAAAACCGGTCGCCATTACTGGTTATCATTTTGTGATCCCGAGAAGCTGGACGATTTAATCTTGTTTTACACAAGCCCATTGGATGGTTTTGGATGGCCTGCGGCCTCGCCATGCATGAGACCAACAACAACGGTGTCTGCCCAGACACCACTAGCGACAATAGGACCGACGCTGGGAGATAGCCTCCATGCCCGGGAAATAGGCTCTAATACCTGCGGCTTCTTCTTCTGTGAGTCCCAGAAGCCGACGCGACCCACGACACTGGCACTGATATGACGTCCACAGCGGACACGCATATTGCCTGCGTATCGAAAGCCAGCTGCGTAGCTTCGAGCCACTGACTTAGTTGCGGAGGCCTCGATGCGCCGACCACATGCTTCGATGGCACGGCAAGCGAGTGCCAGACGGACCACGGACCGGGAACGCTTTGCTGGTATGTTGCCGGCGCCCACACACGCCACCCGTACCCAAGAGACATGAAGACCATTGGACATCAAGGCCTCCAGACCGCGCGGCTGACGTGTTTGCAGCAACCAGAGTGGGAACGGGTACGCGCCGCTCTGCGTGACGTACCCGAGAGACGGAAGCAGCAACCGAATCTCATGAAATATACGAGGCGCCGGGGAACAAGATATATGAAGCTCCGGGAAACAACGGCAGGAACAGAGCCGAGTTGGGCCAATAGCATGTGAAGTAGCCTTAATAATATGGCCTGATAGTCGCCCAACTCCTTCACTAGGAAGACGGTGTGCCTTGACTATCTTCCCCAATATGCGCACGCCAATGAGTCCCGATGTCCATACAGCCTACGGCGCATCGACAGTCGTCGCGGTTCCCTTGACAGACAACCCCCCCTCCTCGTTCTCGATCCACACATCCCAATTTCTCCCCTTCGAGTGGTTCGGCTTCTCACGAATACAGATCCTCATCTCTTGGCCGCAGTACAACGGCCACAGGTTGCGGTAGTTGAACGAAAGCACCCGCAGGCCCTGGCTATTCAGGAACGCGAGCACAAGTGCAAGCGACAGGGGCCCGTGGACGAGCGTCCTCTTGTGGCCCTCCTTCGCGGCCCACGCCGGGTCGAGGTGGATCGCGTGTGCGTTGTACGTCAGCGCGCTGAAGTTGGTGAGGAGGTTCTGCGCCGGCGTGAGGGTCAGCGAGAGCGTCGGTTCTTGTTTCGCTGCCACCAGGTTAGTGTTCCGTCTGCATGTGTGTCGTCATCGCGGGATATACCTTTCAAGCTCCGCCTAACATGGCTAGGCGTGTCGACTTTGGGCAGGAAAGCAAGTCTCCTTCGCTCCTCAATCGACGGGCCACGCTGCCCTCCCGCCGCCGCGTACAGGCGCGAGAGCTCGACCCAGACCTTACCCTTCTCGTGCCGCACGTCCTCTACGCTCTCGACGCAATCGACCCTCCGCCCGTCCAGGCGCAGCTCATCCTCCCAGCCCTCGTGGAACCGGACCTCGCCGCCCGCCCACAGGCGCCGGGTGAAAGGCGCACCGGGGCAGTGGTCCGGGTCCGTGCCGTCCGGCATCAGCACCGAGGGCGGGGACTGGAGGGGGAAGTAGACTAGATGGTGGCCTTGTGGTAGTGGAGCGGACGAGTCAGAGGCATATTTCGGTCGCGACGGGGCTGTAGAGGTAGACGACGAAAAGATGTCGGAGAACAAGAGGTTGAGGAGGTGCGAATGCGTCGGGGAGAGGTGGTCCGGGATGTTCTTGCTACTGTGCAGGATCTTGGCGATGCCCGCTTCTAACGAGGGGCCGGCATCCTGAGTTGAGAGGCCTCGGCGAAAGGCGTGGAGCCGGGGAATGAGCGGCCTCATGTTGAGTGTATGTGACGACTTATACGAGAGGATGTTTATGAGAGTGAGATGAGTGACCGGAAATGATTATGCAGATAATCAAGGTGTATGTGATAATTGCATATCACAACTGCCCCTGTCGCAACACCAGGGAGCTTGGGCTGCGGCAGGCAACTCAGCATATTCAGTCATACCCTGGTCTTTGAAGGGACAGCTCTGGCGGCTATTGAGGATTGGGACCCGGTTACGGTTGTGTCACTTTGAAGTACTGCCTCAGTCCACATATGCAAAGCAATTGTTCAACGACTCTGTTAGTCACTGCGTCTGCTTCTGCCTGAATTACAACAGGCCAAGCGACATCAGCCACCTTTAAAACCATGAATCACCCAGGCAATTGAGTCATCAGATATTCAAAGAGTGACTAAGCAATATATTGACTTCATTCTATCTAGTCGCAAATAAGCGGCCGCCTCCCGACCGCTTTTGAGTGTCCTCTATCTACTAGAGGTGCATCTGTGACTGTCAGCAGTGTCTGGTAATCAGGCATCGTGTATCCCACCTGTAAGACTAGTTCACAACTCAAGAGGCCTTCATAACAGACCGAAGCGGGCTCGGGCGCGCCACTTGGTGGGTGAGGTGAGCCGGGCTCGTCGGGTTTCTGTCTGCCAGGAGCCGATGAGCGGCCTGAGGTTTGGGCGCGGGCGCGGACGCGGGTTGCGGCGCCGCGTGCGCGGACTCCTCTTCGCTGTTATGCTTCAGAGACGATACCTGAGTCGATCCCTCGAGAACGAGGGATTCGGTTGGTCAATCTGGGACAGTCAGCTCTGGCCCCGGTCAGGATCTGGGGTACCTACCGTCGTAGTACTCATCATCGTCGTCAATATCGGCCAACTGCTCGAAGTTCACCTTGTATCGGAGGATGCCACCGATACCACCGAATCCCTTGACGAACTGGTTTCCTTCGGTGGAACGGTCCGAGACGAATTCGAGGTTGGTACCGAAGTCCTTGTAGTGCTCAGCGATCCACTCAAGGAAGGACTCCTGGGTAACGACCTCCATCTCCTGGCCAGTCTCCTTGTCCATGAAGATTTCGCGGTTGCCCGTCTCCTGCTGCTTGGTGGTGTGCAGGAGGTGCTCCGTGCCACTGCTGTCCTTCAGCTTCCAGCGGGTGATCTCCAGGTTCTCGAAGACGATCAGAGTCTCGACGGCACCCAGCTCCAGAGCCTTGAGGGTGTCCTCAATACCGTAGCAGACACGGCCGGTGTCCTGGCTGATCTCCTCGAAGTACTTTCCGATGAGCTTCTTCTCCTGAATGAACTTGACGTTGCCGAGGGTCTCGGAAGACAACTCAATGGCCTGGTTAAAGCCGTTCTCGCCGCCGTAGGACACGTCGACGACCTTGATAACCTTGGTGGCCAGACGGCCGTCGAACATGTCGGAGGCGTTGAGGTCGTTCTTGAAGTCGGCGGAACCGGCGAGAATCAGGCCGGCGACGTTGACCTTGTCGTTGGTGATGAAATTCTGGACGGCCAACTCTGCCACCTTGCGGACGTAGTTGTGGCGCTTCTCCTCACGGAGACGGGCGAAACGCAGGGCGGACTGACCACCACGACCGTGTTTCTTGGGGAGATCGACCGAGAACTTGTGGACGACGTCTCTGGTGTTTCCGGACAGGGTGCCGAACAGGGCTCCGTTACCGTCCATGATGATGAAGCCAAACTTCTGGTCGGACTCGAGCAGCTCGGCCAGAGCCTCGGTGTGGAACTTGTTGTCACAGAGGTACAGGGATGTGTTGATGGGCTTGAACGGCTCGAAGTCGATGTTGACCTTCCTCTCCTTGCCTTCCGAGGTCAAGATTTCACCGCAGTAGACGACCAAGCCGTTGGGGGGAACCTTGTTGTACAGCTTGAGACGTTGCTGGGTGGAGGTAATGGCCGAAAGCACGGACTGTCGGTTGACTCTGGACTTGATGTTCGACGCGGTTCCCTGCAACAGCCTTGTTAACTCTGGCTCGGGTCGGGGGCGAGGTTCATGGACGAACGTATTCTTCAGCCAACATCTTGGCGGCTCGCGAGATCTGATCCTTGGGGGCTGTGGTGGGGTTAGTCGAACCCGCGGTCGGCGACGGCATCGTGGTGGAGGGACATACGGATGATGAGCGAGATCATGGACGTGCCGTTACCACGAGCCGCCTCGAGGCGCTTGATCAGCTTCTTCACCTTCCATATCTCGATCTAGTCGCAACCCATTAGAGGGGCCGTCAGCCTGCAGTCTTTGGAACGCCGGGCAAAAGGAGGGGCTCGCGGCCACGATGGACAGAAAACACTCACGTTCTTCTCGGCCTCGTTCGCCTGGGCGTCCGACATCTTGATGGAGTGGGATTAAGAGACTCGGGGACAAAATGAGGGTACGCAGTCGCGTGACGGTGAGGGATTTGTCGTCGTCGCGCGGTTCTCCGAGCGGGAACGATGCGTGCGATGCGGTGTTGCAAGGAAGAAAAGTTGGTGCTCCACGTTGTAGGTCGATTTTTTGTGCTGTCACCGCACAAGCGCACAAGGACCTGGCCTGGCCGGGGACCAGCGCCCAATCCCATCATAGGGCGCTAGACCGCAAGCGAGTCATAGGGGGCCTTGGGTGCCTACGTGCCTACGTGCCTAGCCACAGCTGCCACCCTCTCCCGACCCGCGCACGTGCCGTCGTCATCGTGGAGCCGCCCCATGGTTCACTGCTAGAGGCAAAGGTTCGGACTTGCCAGCTGCATTTAGGCTCTATTTTTCATTTTCTCGGATTATGAACGAGACGGCCTGGAGACGGGGCGGATGCAATTGGGTGGCTAGCATCGTCGATACAGTCAGCAGCAGGCTGCAGGCAGAGGCCTAAACTGCAAAAATTTGAGACAAAGCCATGTGTTCGTGTTAGTTGTCCATCGAGCCCCACTCGATCTTTGCCGCTAAGACTTGAGTTGAGGTGCCCGTAAGGTTGGGCATTTTGCCGCCCCGAGCTGAGAAACAACCGATGACCTCAGTGGGTGTTCTCGTATGCAACTAAACAGAATCCCCCATCTGTATTGGTGCATGGGCACTGACGGTGCAACTATGTAACTAATGAGAGTTAACTCTATCGCGACCTCCCAACAGCCTGGAAGCCCACCATTGCGAGCTAGCTCCCGATCTCGAGCCGAAGCATCGACACCGTATCACCGGCTCCGACACTCCCTGCACAGCCCAAGATGGCCGAGAACGTCCCCATCCAACTCGCGGAGACGATCCAGACGGCGCATATTAAAAGAACCCCGTCCCCGGCCCACGACCTCAACCCTTCCACAGTCGCCTCGGAGAAGGAGCCGGTGACATTAGCACCCGTCTCGTCCCACGAGGACCTCGACGACGATGAGCTCGACGATGACATCCCCTACAGCGTGCTGAACCCCAAGCCGCGGTCAACAAAGCTCCCGCCCATGCCCGACCTGCGCTTCGAGCAGAGCTACCTGCACAGCATTTCTAAAGCAGACACCTGGGGACGGGTAGCGTGGATCACTGTCAGAGACCAGGTGGGTAGCCTGTACTGTCTGTCACGCGACTGGGATACTGACGCAGTGTAGGTTATGATGCCGCTTGCCCAGGGTGTCATCTACAACCTCTTCCTGATCGGCTTTCACCACTGGAACAAGAACGCCCAGGTCCACGGCAACTCCATCGGCGCGAGGGTACGGAGGTGGTGGTACGGGGTGAACAACTGGGCGCTGCCGCCGCAAAGAGGCTCCAACTGGAGAATGAAGAAGGAGCTATAAGAGACGAAGGACATTGGGAGGCAAGAAGACATGATTGGTATGGTATCTGTACAACTAACTAAACTAAGCAGAGCCTCTTTGCACCCGGGTACGCTGAGGTACCGTCGCATTAATGAATGCGTCAAACAGCCAAAGTACTGGTCATAGTACTGTCTATGAAGAGCAAATGCTCGTACGAATCCCCAATCATTCCGTTGTGCCCGTGTATCTATCCATACTCCTGGTAGTTTTACCGCTAAACGCCTCATACCCGCGAGAATTATCACCAGCAAAAAGTACTACTCACGTGAGCCAACATCCACGGCCGGCGGCAGAGACTGCGGCTTGTCTGGGCTTCCTCTAAAAGCCAGAGAAGTCTGCACTGCCACGGGGCTCAGGGGTTGCTTGTTAGTTGCCACGTTGATGATGGGCTGCGGTGTCTTCTCCTTGGGCTTTGCGACGATCTCGTCCACCGCTTCATCGTCGTCAGCCATGACCTTGTCATCCTCTGGTCCGGGTGTGATCATGGCCGTCTTGGCTGAGACTGGAGACTTCTTAACAGACAGCTTCACGATCAAGCTCTTCTTTGGCTCATCAACCAGGTCGTCATCGACCATCTCCTCATCTTCGTCCAACTCATCCTCCTCTTCTTCGGTCTCATCTGGGACATGGTCCTCTTCCTCGTCATCACCCAGGTCGGGCTCGCTGACGTCGTCATCCTCATCGTCCATCGAGTCGCGGCCGCGAGAGCGCCTGCTCCTGGAAGACCATCCGTTGATTCCATGGTGAACTGCCGCAGCTCTGCGCGGCCGACCACTGGGACCAACAGCAGGCTCGGACGGCTGGCGTGAATCTTCCGAGTCTCCATTGACGCTGCCGGGAGCACTGCTTGCGTTGAGCCGCGTGGGAGCTCTGATCTGGCGCCCGCTGGCCGTTGTGACCGGCCCGGAAGGTTCTGCTGGGGTGTTCGTGCCCGTGTTGCGTGCCGAGCGCCGGTTCGACGAGTCTGTGAGAAAGTCCTCATCGTCGGAGTAGGTGTACTTGATCCGTTTGCCTCTCGTGCGGCCTTCATAAACAGAGAAGCCGGGCTCGGGGCGTTTGAACCGGGCCTTCTGGGCCTGTCGGTACTCTCTGCGTCGGCGTTTCTGCGATCGTCAGTCCATGCTCGGCTGTGCGTCCATGTGATCCCACGTACCTCTTCTGTCGCCTCGAACCGGGGGATCGCCTGCATCATCTTCTCAGCCAGCCTCCTCGCCTTGGGGCCGCCATCCCTGGTCTCCAGCTTGTCTGCAAGGGCCTTAATTTCGTTGATTGACCTGGCCACCGACCACCATGTGCGGTTGAAGCCAGCAGGGTTGCTCTCCCGATATACACGGAACGCAGTGTCATCCAGGCCCTCAATCAGGTAGTAACGTCTCTTGTCACTATCCGAACCCCACGGCTGGACCGAAAGCGGCTGGTTCAGGTCGTCTTCGGTGCGGTTTCCCTTGTATGACTTGTTGACGATTCCCTTGACCGTCTCGGACGCGGAGAGAGACCACAAGGCCAAGGCTCGAAGAAGCGAAAGCTAAACACAAGTCAGCACAAGTGACACTAGGCAGGCATTGGGCCTTGTTGCTTTTGGGCACTGCACGTACTCTCTGGGTGGGGGCGAGGGTGTGGAATGTGTTGCCGCCCGACAGAGGGTTGACGCCCTCCCATGACCGCGGCCACTGCGTCTTGTGGGCAGACAGTGCATCGTCTAGAGCCTTCGAGTATTGACCAGCCCTGCAGCTTCAGTTAGCAATCCGTGCAGCCATGTATGCGCCGGCGCATCGACGTACTTCACGTCCTGTTTGCGGTTGAGGAGCAAGAACAGGAGTCCGCAGAGGAAAGCCTCGACTCGGTCGCCGGGAGGGTTGTCGATCACATCGCGCTCGAGCTCTTGGGGACCAAAGTTGGCCAGCGACTTGGGAAAGGCATCGTTGAATCGGCTGCGGAACATTACGAGGAACTGTGGGCGTGTTAGCAGGCCATATGACGTGGGGGACGCGAATAATCGCGTTTTTCGCGCGAATTGACGCGACGGCGACGCACAGCAATGTCGGGGTTATCTTCGAAGGCATTTTCGTGCGGAGGAGAGGGCGACCGCTTGCGCGGCGGCGGCGAGGCCTCCTTTTTGACTATGGTGGGCTTCTTGCCTTTGGCGAGCTTGGGGAAGAACTTCAAGATGCTACCCTTCTTGGGTTGGGGCTCCGGCTCGGGCGCGGCATCGGATTCGATGTCGGAAGGAACTGGCGACAGCGACGACAGCGAAGACAAATCAGAAGAATCGTCGTCAGCCATCTTGGGGATTTTTCGCCGTGATGGCTGCTGTGTGCAGTGTTGCGAGTTGGATGGGTGGGTATCGTGGTAGTCGAGGTAAGGTGGTGGAGGTTTGGGCGCGGTGTATGTCGATTGTGGAAGTTTCGAACGCCCGCCCACGGGACTAATTAAATCACGTTTGAGCCGCATCTCCTTTAGACTGGTTCTCTGATAGGTCCGAGTCATTTGAATTCTAATATGCCTACAACAACATCCTTCCTCTTGGACGCCGTCGGTCAAAGGCGCAGCAGACGGCATTGGCTGAGCTCCTTTCTCCCTCGCTGCTGCTTTCACTCTCGTGCTGCCCCTTGCCTACCATCCTTTGACTGCTCGTGAAGCGCCTTGTGGATTGTGCTTCGATAGCCTTACCCTCAAAGATCTTGGAGCACCCACGTCGGCCACCGGCCGTACCCCACCTCAACAGTCACCGTAGACATCCTGGACAGAACAAACCTTCTCCTCAACACCAGCACTCTCATGGCTCACCAGCGGCGCTGACATAACAAACCATCATTCGTATCGGTGCCATCGCATTTCCTGCGCCGTTGTTGTGATTGAATCTCTGTGGTGCACGAATATAATGGCGGATAGGCGCGACACCCCTGCCGTCTGGATGCACGCAGTCGTTGGATGCAGGACACGCCCACCGCCAGCTCATTTGCCCGCGCAACTGTCAATTGCCCGAATTTGACGCTATTCCCGTCGTCGGTGGTTGCCGAACTTTGCTGGCCATGGTCGCTTGACCTAGCCTTTGTGCTATCCATCGCCCCAGGCCGATAGGCGCCTCCCAGCCAACCAACCAACCAACGTATGACATGTGGATGCTTTGCGATTGACTCTTCGTCTGTTTTCCCGTTTGCTGCGATGTTGTCTCCATGGTGCTGAGTCTTGGCCGTTGCTCCAGAACCGCGAAGCATTCCTGCGAAATCCTGCCCCCGCCGGCCGACTGTTGTCCACATGTCACATGACCGTGCAGCGGAACAGTCCAACCCAGACATGTGCACCCCGCGCAACTTTGCATTGAAGGGTATCTCTCGCCCAAAAATGAAGCCATCGCGTCTGCAACCGACGTATTGCTGCGGCCCAACCCGCTGCAGCACCTGTAAGCGCCTGCAGACCCAGGGCGGCCAGCGAGGTAGCCGGCAAGAAGCGGCGCTCATGATACACACGATGAACCCGAACGACCGGTGTGTATCGGTATTGCCCGTGACCATGCTGTGGTCGTGGTGAAGCAAAAGTGGTTGTCCACCGGTGCCTCACTAGAGGCAACCGGACCACGGCGGCGATCCCTCGCAGCCAACGTGCTGATCCCGCATCCTTGATCCCCCGACACCCGACGCGCGGAAAAACGACTCTCATCATCTGGGCTGAAGCGATGAAGCAGTCAGACGTGCACCTCGTGAGACCAGCCCCCGTCGTACCCTGGGGTTGATTCTGGATGACGGTGATCGCTGGACCACATCGTGCCGCCCTGGGCCGCCGGGGCCGGTGACCTCACCGAAATCCCGCCAGACATCTCTAAAACTGAACCCGCACACAAAACTCGCAGAACACTATCGCTTTCATCAACATCGACATCAGATTAGCAAATGCAGCCACGTACAGAACGCAGAAGATGAGAAGAGCAGAGACAGGCCCTGAATGAACTGATGCATTTCAGAGACTTGCAACGTGATGGTCATGTTTCCCGCATCATGATGCCGAGCAAGGCACCGCTGTGCATGCTGGCGCCGCGCATGTCGTGGGCGTGGGCCAATGAAGCCGCAATGAGACGTCCGGACGTGAGGGTAAAGTGCGGAGATCGTGACGCGATGCAGGCGGCGGACGGGTCGAGGCTGGCCAACAGCAGTGGGACGGTGGGGCCGCGTTGCAGCCAGGATTTTTCCTGTCCGAGCTTCTTTCATTTCTTCTTTTCCTGCTCCTGGTCGGCTTTTTTGCACGTGACCGGGCACGTGTGCAAGCGAGAGCCCTCCGAAGTCCACACACTCAGCAGTCCCGCTGGCAAAATTACCTTGCAGAGGAATTTCCACGCAAAATTCCCAACATCACCACCGTCGACAACACCTCTCCGCCGCCAGAGGACAGCCAAAATGGGTCGCGTTGTGAGTAATTCCCTTATTGAAGCCCGATCACCATTGCAGACAGACATTCCGATGCATCCACGACTTGCTGCCAGCTGTCGCGCCCCGATTTCGTCGATTCCGAAGCCCACGAACTTTTTTTTCAAAATTGGAGATTTTGGTGATGGGACAACGAGCGCTGACACTGTCTCTCCCTCCTAGATCCGTAACCAGAGGAAGGGTCGTGGATCCATTTTCACGGCCAACACCCGCCTGAACAAGGTGAGATTCGATCCCTCCCGTCCGAATTGTGCGCGCCCGAACACCGCGCGACGATATAAGCACATGAAGTCCTAACGATGATTTTCGCTTCCAGGCCCCCGCCCAGTTCCGCAACCTCGACTATGCTGAGCGCCACGGATACATCCGTGGTGTCGTGAAGGACATCATCCACGACCCCGGCCGCGGCGCCCCCCTCGCCAAGGTCGTCTTCCGCGACCCCTACAAGTTCAAGCAGCACACCGAGACCTTCATCGCCAACGAGGGCATGTACTCCGGCCAGTTCATCTACGCCGGCAAGAAGGCCGCCCTGACCGTCGGCAACGTCCTGCCCCTCGGCTCCATGCCTGAGGGTACCGTCGTCTCCAACGTCGAGACCAAGATCGGTGACCGCGGCACCCTGGGCCGTACCTCCGGCAACTACATCACCATCATCGGCCACAACCCCGATGAGGGCAAGACCCGCATCAAACTCCCCTCTGGTGCCAAGAAGGTCGTTCACAGCGAGGCGAGAGGAATGATCGGTATCGTCGCCGGTGGCGGTCGTACTGACAAGCCCCTCCTGAGTACGTTTTGCCCGGGGACCTTGAGAGACGGGGTGGGATAAGTCAGAATATGTTCGCTAACAGCCCCTACAGAGGCTTCCCGCGCCAAGCACAAGTTCGCCGTCAAGCGCAACAGCTGGCCCAAGACCCGTGGTGTTGCCATGAACCCCGTGGACCATCCCCACGGTGGTGGTAACCACCAGCATATCGGTAAGGCCTCGACCATCTCCCGCTACGCCGCCCAGGGACAGAAGGCCGGTCTTATTGCTGCCAGACGGACGGGTCTGCTCCGTGGTACCCAGAAGACCAAGGAATAAATGTCATAGTTTGGCTGGATTTCAGGGTTCCATTGGGATGGTGTTACGCGGCTGGCATCTTTTGAGGGTACTCGCGAGGGCAGTTCAACTGGTAGCTCGTCGGCAAGTACAAAAAGGCATTTTGAGCATTGAAATGAACACGCCATGATTCCCCCGTCAAGAAAAAGGGAGGGATGCACTTCAACCTGATCGTGAGAAAAATGAGAGTGAGGCCGGCGTTTGTGCGCTACAAGCTGATGAGACCAAAACGGGGTTAGGCCTTTGTCAAGACAGCGGAGTGTGTGGAGGAGAGTGTGGAGAGAACAGGGCTCTTTTACCCAATTCAACTTAACTTACGTAGTTGTGGCCTCGATGGTTCGAGACGCCCTGGCAATACATGGGTTTTTATCAAATGTGAAAGAGTACACCAGGGAAACTGCGTCCATCTCGTGACGGGACCGGTTCGAGTCGGTCAGTCGGTCAAGTGGCATGATCTGATTCTGAGTAGAAGCAAACCACAAAAAACGCAATCCGTCTCGCTGCACCTATCCCGCGGTCCTCTCACCCATCACTCCCCGGAGATCTGTCAAAAACCAATCTCAGCAAACCGCATATCCTGACGTCAACGGCCCGAACCAATCAACCAACCGGCCGGTGCTGTCGCAATGTTCTGCCAGAGAGTTACCGCCCCGAGGTGTCTCACCTCGCTCAATGCGACGGCGAGGGCCTTTTCCACCCGCCCCACCATCCCTGCTGCTCTTAAAGTTCTCCCGTCGGCGGCGGCGAGGTCAGCTGCCCGCACTCAAGCACGTTTCTCCCAGGACCCCACCTCCGCCAGGCCCGACCCCACCATCACCTCTTACAACACTCGCCGGAGCAACAAAAGCAAAATCTTCGACTCGCACCACCTCTTCCACACCTTCTCCGTACACCCCAGAACACCTCAATTGAACAAAATGGCGTCCAAGGAATTCCGCCTTCTCTGCCTCGAGAACCCTCTGCTTGGTGAGATCCCAATCCGCCCTCATCACGAACGCAGCTGCGCGCACAACCCCTCCACAGCCAGAATTACCCCTCCTCTTAAAACCGAGCTCTCCCACTAACACCGCCCCGCCACAGACATTCAAGCGGTCGGCAACCAAGCCCTCCTCGACAAGTACGGCCTCAAGCCCAACGATGCCATCCTCGCCGAGGAGAAGCACCTCGGCATCTACGAGGACCTCCTGAACAACTACGACGCCAAGCTCATCGCTGGCGGCGCCGCCCAGAACACGGCCCGTGGTGCCCAGTACATCCTGCCCCCCAACTCAGTCGTCTACCTCGGTGGTGTCGGCGACGACAAGTACGCCTCCATCCTCCACGACGCCGTTAAGGCCGCCGGCCTGCGCGTCGAGTACCGCGTCGACCCCAAGATCCCCACCGGCCGCTGCGGCGTCGTCATCACCGGCCACGACCGCTCCATGTGCACCGACCTCGGCGCCGCCAACCACTACGACCTCGAGCACCTGACCCGCCCTGACGTCTGGGAGCTCGTCCAGAACGCCTCCGCTTACTACATCGGCGGCTACCACTTCACCGTTTGCCCCCCGGCTATCCAGAAGCTCGCTGAGGAGGCCGCCAAGAACGACAAGATCTTCGCCGTCAGCTTGTCCGCCCCCTTCATCCCCCAGTTCTTCAAGGACCCGCTCGACGCCAGCGCGCCCTACTGGGACTACGTTATCGGCAACGAGACCGAGGCTGCCTCGTACGCCGAGTCCCACAACCTCGGCACCACCGACCTCAAGGAGATCGCCAAGGCCCTCGCCAACCTGCCCAAGGAGAACCAGAAGCGCAAGCGTGTCGCCATCGTCACCCAGGGCACCGACCCTACCCTCGTCGCCGTCCAGGGCGAGGACACCGTCCAGGAGTTCCCCGTCAAGCCCATCGCCAAGGAGCAGATCAACGACACCAACGGTGCCGGTGACGCCTTCGCCGGTGGTCTCATGGCTGGTCTCGTCGACAGCAAGCCCCTTGCCGAGGCCATCGACATGGGCCAGTGGCTGGCTAAGCTCAGCATCCAGGAGCTTGGTCCTTCGTAAGTCATCCTCTTCACGAAACAATCATGCGCCACGGCCAAGTTTGTATAATTTCTCATCATTTACTAACTGTCTCTCAGCTATCCCTTCCCCAAGCAGACTTATTCGTCTTCCTAGGCGCTTAGCCGACACCTAATGCCTTGAGCATTTCGTCCATTTGTTCAGAACAGTATGGCGTTGAGGGGGTCAATGGGGAAAACGGTTTCAACAACGGCGTTGGCTCTTGAGGAGCTTCAAATGAGTGGCAATAGCACTTGCATCAACTTGCAATCTGGGCTTGGCATCTTCCACGATCCGAGCCCCGGGTCATGAGATATTGGAATACAACGAATAAACGGTCTGGCTGCATGAGAGCAGCCGGCGTGAACAATTCCTGGACTAGAGGTCCCCTTCCGTTCTGTCGTGTGAAATCCGCCCAAGAAACAACTGTGAGAGCAAAAGGATAATCCGGCGATGTGGTCGGCAACAACCCTGGTTGACCTGTCACTATGGGCATGGTCAGCTCGTAAGTCGCAAGACACAGTTCGCGTCGTGCTCACATCGCAGTAGCAAAGATGATGCGCTCATCTTCCAGCTGCGCAGCCTCGAGGGACGCGGCGGCTGGACTTAAGATAAGTAGTCAGACACAAGCCACGGTTCTGCACATGGCTCAACGACGAAGGTTCTGGGCCGCTGCCCGCTCCATCTCATCAGCCATGGCGGACTGGAGAATCAAGTCATTGTACCCCGCAGTGTAGCCGTCAGCGGCAGCGCCTCCGTTGTTTCTGACCAGGTTCTTGTAGTGGGTAGGGTCCTCCCGCATGTTGGCGATGGGGCCCCGTCCGAAGGCAGTGGTCGCGGTGTAGGCGATGCCATTGCACGGAGTGCTCTGGTAGATACTGCTGGCGTTGGAAAACTGCGTTCCCGAAGACAGGGGGAAGTTCTCCCCAGTCTGAGGCAACATGGGGCTGTGGGGGTACTGAGGACGAGAGCCGCTCATACTGCGAGCGTGAGTTGACGCCGCTCTTGGCTGATGCGCATTCGAGTTGCATTCCGCATACGGGCTGTTCCACAAATCATAACCGCTTGAAAACTCGCGGCTCATCGATCTCGGGTCGACGGGCTGCTTGCCAAAGGCCTGCAGCAGGCGGTCCTGATGAGCGGAGCTGGACACGTCGGGGGTGCCTGCATACCGCTGCGGCTGCTGCCAAGCCGCGGATTGCGCGTCATGGCCGTCTGCAAACGGGTCGTCGAGCAGGGCAGCGCCGGAGATCTGAACGTTTCTCTGGGGGCCGGCTGTACCGTCAAAGGACTTCCTAGCTGCATCCCTGACAGCGCGGTCTGGAGGTGTCAGCTCAGAGTTCTTGCTGTGCGGTGTCGGGGTGTAGATCATATCCCATGGCAGGCCTGGGAAGCTCTTTGCGGTGGCGGACCCGAGTGCCGGCGGGCTGTTGGTCGGGGCAACACCAAATACCTCGTTTGCCGTGACTGAGTGTATTCCATACGAAGTGTCCTCGGGACTTTCTTGCGGGGACTCGTGGTTGGCGATGGGAGGCATGAGGAAGTCGTTGACCATGTTGAGCATCTCACTGTCGGAGTCCAAGTCATAGTCAGATAGGACCTGCGCCTTAGTGCGACCAGGCGTGGGTTGCTGCTGCGCCCGTGGCGGGGCAACATTGGCAGGCGGCATGGAAGACGAGCCCTTCGAGGCCGCGCCCTTGGCATGTCCCGAGCGTCGGGATCTATTAGCCGCGGCGGGAGCCTTCTCGGGGGCGTGCTTTTCGACTGCCGGCTGGGCCACTGGCTGACTCACTGGCTGGCTTGCCGGCCGGGCGGCAGCGGGTTTGGGCAAGAAGTCCTCTTCAAAGGAAAAGGTAAGTCCCTTGGGCGACGAGGCATACGAGAAGGGGAAGTTGACCTCCTCATTGGCGAGATAGAAACCGCACTGAATCGTGTCCAAAACCCGAGCAAACGCCTCTCCCTCGGCATCAAAGCGCTGGCCGTTGAAGTGTCCCGCCTGAGGCTTCATAGTCTGCCTCTCCTCATCGTAGTGGAGGCGGCAATTCCCGGGCAGCTGCGGGTCGTAAAGGGGAAGCAATCCTATGGCTTCCTGATCCTCTGTGAGCAGGTACGGCGTGATCTTCAGCTGTTCGTTCCCGTACATCTCGCAGAGAATGGTCAGAGCCTTTGCGAAGCCCCTGTACATGTCCTTGATCAAGGGCTCGAGGGCGTCTTGCGCGTTCATGATTTCGGCGCGGCAAGCCACCAGCCATGACGCGTACAGGCGCACAAAGGGCAGCGTGTTCTCTAGCAGAGGGGTGACCTTGGCAGCCTCACTGGCTCCGGCGCCATCTGCCGGGGTCTGTTCGCCCTTAGCCTGTCGTTCAAGAACGTCTTCCAACTCCTTCTTGAGGAGCCGGCAAAACGTCGAGAAGAAACGAGCGTTCAGACGCATGATAAAATGAGAGGACCGCGAAGCGGCAATGGTCCACTTGTCTGTGTCGAGTTAGCAGGTCCACCCGGAGCGCTGACACACAAAAAGCTTACTGGTCATCTTTCTGTTAGAATTATGAAAAGCCGATATGTTGAGCAGAACCATCTTCAGAAGCATCGCCTGGGTCTTGGGGGCCTTGATGGCCATCTCCAGCCTATGAATGACTTCATCCTCAAGCTCCTGATGCTGCGGGAAGGGCTCTCCCTTGTAGAAGTAGGCGTGCAGACGGACGAACCAGGTCACGAAGGTCTCCTGCGGGTCAGGGGGGCCCGCGCGTCGAGCCGGCGTCGAAGGCTGCTGCACGGTCTTCAGCTCTGCCTCGAGGTTCTGCGTGGCCATCGGGTGCGGCTCCTCGATGGCGAGGGCGCGGTAGAAGTGATATATGATATCCAGGTGTTTCTTCTCATCCAGGTAGATGATGCCCATCTGGTGGTGGGCGAAGCCCGAGGTAGGGATAATGTCGTGAGCGAGCGAGTAGAACGTCAGGGCGGCGTCGTACGGCACCTTGAAGCGTGCCTGCGTGCGGTATCTCGACAGGTCGCCAAGGTGGATGAGAGCCGCATGGCAGAACTTGAGGATGCACTGGCGAACGGCGGGCGTGACGTTGGCCATGGGGTTCTCCTCCGTCAGGTTCTCGACCTTGAGGCCCTCGGCGCTGCGCAGGAGCTCGGGGATCGGGCAGACGGCGGCCAAGCGCTGGATGAATGCGATGTAGAAGCCCTGCGCCGTCTTAAGGAAGCCGATGTACATCTTCTCGAGTTTGCGCTTCAGCACATTATGCTGCGTTCCCTTGACGCGGGCCAGAGCCTTGCGGTATTCGCTGTTGACCAGGCTGTGCGCCTGCCAGAGGTTCGAGTCAACCTTTTCGGTGGCGGCGTACTCGAAGGCGTGGAATATGACGTGGAGGGATGAGAGTCGGAGTCTGGATCGGAGTCAGCAGGGCCATCCACAACAGAAGGACGGCCGGCAGCGTACGATGAGATGTGGCCCTCGAGGGCCTCGAATCGCTTGAGGTCATTGCCCTCAGCGCCGTTCTTGAGCTCTTTCTGCAAGAGCTTGCGGAGCTTCTGCGCATGGCTACACGCCAGAGTCAGCATCATGAGGCCAGAAGAGGGAGGACTGTCGCATGGACATGGGCCTAAGCCCAGGGCTAATTTGCCCTCCAGAGCAGCAAAAGAGAGGGCATCACTCACTGCCATGCCTGCTTTGCTGCCTCAATGTGGTCTGCCATGTTGCAAATGGCAGGGCCGGACCCCAGCAAGTAGAGGGGGTATTGCGATTGTTGCGGTTGGTGATGGTGGAAGTTGCGGTGCTCCAAAAATCAAGATCAAGACTCGGCCAAAAAAGAAGCAGCCTATAGCTACGTGCTGTGCTCACACGCTCTCGAAACCGATCCCTGAGTGCACGCGCGATCCATAACTTGGGAGGGGGCAGGCGCTTCGTGAACGAGGGGACGAGGCAGAGGCAGCAGGCGACGGCGACAGAGACTGCAACGAGGGTGAAGGTGAAGGTGAGGGCAAAGACGAGAACTGGATTTGTGTCTGGGTCTGGGTCTGGGTCTGGGTCTGGATCGGGGACTCGGATCGGAGGCTTGTGGCGGCACGTACTCGGGGTGAAGATGTCGGGAAAGAAAACATTGGGGTGGAGGTTCGGAGGGAAGGAGCGACGAGCGATGCGCCACCCGTAGCAGACATTCAAGTAGGGGGAGGGCTCTCAGGCTGAGCAGGCAGCGTGCGTCGGAGGTGCAGCAGAAGGTCAAGAACTGGCGATCCGGGTCTCAGCAGTGGAGGAGGACAGCACTACGCGAACTACCTCAAGGTGGAATATGATTATGGGAAAGTGTGTTTCTGTCTTTGGGATCAGTTATTTTGGATAATGGAGCCCCTCAACAGCTGCTGTTGGCCCGTGCACCGAGTCCCTCGACGGCCCTGCACCTTAACGGAGGTACATCTGCACAGCCTATGCCGCGCACCAATGGGTCTTTGTCTTTGTTAGGAGCCCGAGCCAGTAGCCCAGAGCCTGAGCCAGCCTGGCTTGGCACACCCACTGGCACCGGCGGCACTGGTGCTCCATGGTGACTGGCCCTGCCTGGGAGAGCCTGGCTCAGTGTGTTGCCATCTTCCATCTTGTTGGTCTCCAGAACTGACCCTGCTGAGTGATGACTGACCGACCGACCCTGTGGTCCATTCCAGTGTCTTTGACCGTCAGTGCCCCACCCCGGCGCCGGCCTTTGATCTCCCACCGCCCAAAACATTCCAGCGCCTTATTGTCGCTATTGTCGCTGATCTGATCAAAGGCTGACCTGCACCGGTTTGCCGCCATTTGCCCTCTGACTACGCACCCGTACCACCACCGGGCCTGAGCCTCATCCATGCCCCTGCCCGCTCCTCCGAATTCTAATTTCAGAACGTCAACTCAGCAACGGCGCCGCGTGGGGGATATTCGCGCTCAGTGGAGGAATTGCAAGTAATCAATCCCCTTCACTTGAATGCACTCAAGATGAAACGCTCACGAGAGGCCTCAGAGGAGCCCTCCTCTGCTGTTGATCATGCAGATGATCCGGACAGCCCGAACACAGATGACCGCGCGACCAAGATTACAGAGCTGGAACCGTCCGCCGAGGGGCTCTCTGAGGATTTTGCCATGAAGTGCTACCTGCCCCCTCACAGGGAGGCCTTGACGTTCACGTTGTACGACGAGTATGAGACGCATTACATCAAGACGCACACGAACCGGTGTCTGGAGTGCGGGAGGAACCTGCCGTCGGACCATCTACTCAACGTGCACCACGAAGAGTGCCACGACTCGTTTGCTGCCGTGAGACGGGAGAGGGGAGAACACACGGTAGGCACCCCTTACCACTGAGTCGTGAGATGGCCACTAACACGGGACAGTACTCGTGCTTCGTCGAGGGCTGCGAGAGAAAGTGCATGACACCGCAGAAGCGCCGCATGCATCTCATTGACAAGCACATGTACCCCAGGAATTTCTTCTTTGCGGTGACCAGGGAGGGCATCGATGGGCGGCGTTCACTTCTGGTCGAAGGGGGGCATCACCGGCGCAAGTCGTCCAACTTCAGCGCCAAGGTGTCGAAGCGCAGGGAAAGCATCCTGGAGGCGTCTACGTCGCAAGGCGGAGATAAGCAGAAAGAGGAGGATGCCGCAGCGACGGCAAAGGAAGGACCAGAACCGGCACAGCCGGAGCCAACAGAACACCCGGACACGGTAATGGAGGATCTCGCGGGAGCCATGTCGGCCCTGCATTTCGTGCCGAACAGCGTGCGGTTTGGCAGGGGCGGCGGGCGGGCAGGCTTTGCAAAACGATGAAGACGTCACGAAACACAGCACTATTTTGATTAGCGTTCAGGTCATGATGATACCAAAACGGTCAATTGAAAGGATCACTACCTCTTTGCAGTAAACGAGGACCCGAGCATCGCGCTCCTGGGTCTGAATCAACCTCCGTACCGACGCCAAACGCCTATCCTCCGCGATGCGATCTGTCGAACCCACGGAGGTCTTCCCTGTATGAACGAATGTAGGTTGTCTAATCGCTCGACGCGCACCCGCGGCATCCACAGTTGACACACTGGACGTCCTGGTCTTCCTTGAGCTGGGCCTTGGGGACTCTGCATATGCAGGTCGAGTTGAAGTTGGTCTCCTTGGTCTGAACGCAGCGCAGACAGCAAAGCTGTGACACGTTAGCAACAAGCTCCTAGTGCACTAGCAGCAGCGTCGGCGTACCTTTTCGTAGCCCTGCTTCTTCCACTTCGCGATGAGCATGGCATCGGCGTAGCCGTTCTTGAGCAGCCAGTCGTACAACTGCTTGCTGATGGCCTCCTTCTCGTAGTACAGGTCGTAGATGTAGCGGCTCCGCGTGTGGGCGATCTGAAAGATCTCCCACTGCGCCTGGTGCTTCGGGCCTGTCGGCGGCGGCTTGTTCTGCGCGTCCTTCATCTTGTTCTGGAAGATGAGGAGCTGGTCCTCGATGTCGCTGAAGCCCTCTGGGGGCGGCTTGCGCTTCGACGAGTGGCGGATGGGAGGCATTTTCGGCTGCAGTTACGTTCGGTTCGTTGACGAGCGTTTTTATCGTGTCGAGGCCCAGTGTATCGACAGCGATTGTTTTGACGCCTGGAGGTCCGTTGCGTCGCCAAGTGTACCTATGCTGGATGACGAAGGGTCGAAGTTTGGTGGTGGGGCGAAATCAACTTCCTCCCTATCGCTTATCAGGCCAGCGACCAGTGCCGGACGACGCAAGCCGGCTGACTAAGGCACACACGTGATTGGGCGGCTAATCGCAACCTTGGAGGTTCCCGTAAGATCACCGTAGCCCAGCAGAGACGACCGGGCACAACCACGGCCAGCAGCACCACCCTCGACAGCATCCCGCGCCCACCATGGCCATCACACCGACCCAATTCGCCAAGACGACCCGGCAGTGTGAGTCTTGAGTGCCTCTCGTGTGCGATTGTCCGCTAATTCCCCGCACAGCGGCCAACTGGAACGACGCAAAGCGCCGGGTTCTCTGGGCGTACCGAGAATGGATCCGAGCTGTACGTTCCCCCTCGGCCGTTCCCGTCGAATGACCGGACGATGTCGATAAGATCGAGCGAGCGTGGATGATGGAGGAGGGAGCGAGTGCTAATTGAGGGGACAATGCCAGGCGCCCGAGATCCAGACGATGTACAACGTCCCCCTGCCAGTGTCGGCCATCCGCACCCGGATACGCGAGGAGTTTGAGCGCCACCGGTTCGCGAACAAGCTGGACGTTGTGGACGTTCTGGTCTTCAAGAGCCACGCCGAATACCAGGTATGTCATGCCGGAGGTGGGGATGGTGGATAGGGCCATGAGGGAGCACGGCTGACACGGGAACACGAACTGCAGGAGACGATGAACTTCTGGAAGCAAACCACGCATATCATGTCCTACTTCAAGGAGGAGAACTTTAGAGGAGACAAGCGGTTGCCCAACAGCTTCATGACTGGGTTCTTGGAGGTGAGAGGACATGTCTCAGTCTCGTCCCGATCAAGGCCCATGCTAACCACGACATCTAGGGCCGCAACTGAGCGTAAGAAAGACTTAGAGCTCGTGTATATAAGACAATTCAAAAATGCCCACAAAAATTTCAATTGCCGGAAACTCCCATTAGTGCTGCTTTTGTTTTGTGTATGACCTATGTCCCCTTAGAACGCCCGTTACATGACCACGCTCGACTAGTTTGAACGGCCAAACTCCTCCTTGGAGCGCAAAAACTCCTCCGCGACAACGTCGCTCAGCGCCTGCAAGTCCTTGAGGCCCTTCTGCAGAGCGGCAACGGCGGTTCCATCTGCGACACGGGTTAGTTGGGCGAGGGAAGCACGGAGGTTGAGGCCGCTCACCATAGGTCTGAATTCTGAGGTTCATCTTGGCCTCACTAGGGTGGGGGATGGAGTAGGCGCAGAATTCGACGTCGGGGCTGTTGCAGGTTAGCATACGATCTGAAGTAGGCCGACGTGTGTAAAGGCGTACTTCTTCATGATGATGTATCTCAGCGCGTTGCCAAGGGTGTGGCTCTCATCGATGAACTCGAATGAGGCGGCGGTGTCTGTTGAGCCGGGCAGCTGCAGGCATATCAGCGAACACAATCCCATGCACTGGCACTGCAGAAAAACGTACGATCTTAACGCGCTGGGGCTCCTCGACCTCCTCCTCTTCTTCCTGCTCGACGGGCGACTCCTCGGCGTTCTCCTCAGGCTGGTGGGAGGGGGGCGCATCGCCCATGGCGACGTCCTCGGATTCTGTTCTGCCGGGCATTGTTTTCAAACGTGTCTTGCTTGTGACTCCAAAGAGAAAAAAATATAAAAATTGGAAATGTTCCGTTTGGCAGAGCGGTTTTCTAGTGGCTCTGTATTTGGGTTGTCGTCGCACAAGGTCGTCTCTCTCAGCAGTCGTGACTTGCATCGCAATCTCGAAATTTTCTGATAACGACCCTCGACCGATTTGATAAGCCAAGGCTTAGCGGCAGGCCCTTTAACCCGCCTAGCCCCATCTGTCGCCAGCTGGCTGCATGTCGCATGTATTACCTAAGCAATTACAGTCGCACCCTCAAGGTCCAATCGTCGATGACCCTCATCGAAGGCGGCGTCTGGCGTCGTTGCATCGAGCAAGAAGTTACACTCAACTGAGTGGAAACACCCGCCCGGCGCGAGTGGAGGTTGCAAGCAAGCAAAGACGTCTCTCGGCAGATGATGACCCTTCAGAGATGCCAAGAGCAACTCTCTCAAGTATCTCTCCCTCGTGGCATTATATCGTGGCCCAAGCCCAAGCCCCGATGCAAGTGCCGACAGGAACCGCAGACGGCGCTGCAACGACCGTTGGTTACAACGAGGAAGCAGGCCGGCCGCGTCGCCGGAAAGGGGAAGAGGAATCCAAGAAGAGAAACGGTGGCGCGCGGCAATATGCAGTCGATGGCGAACAAGCGACCAACAAGCAGGCAAATAAGCAAGCATGGGGGGACGGACGCAGGCCCAACGGCGGCGGTAGCACTGTAGGTAGTGTGTGTAGTGTGTGTAGTGTGTGTAGCTGCGAGGTACGGGGGCAAAGGCCCCAACGGACAGCAGGTAACCAACGGCACCGACAGACGCGGACGACGCTGACTGGTCCGTTGCGAAACGATAGTGCGTTGGGAGAAGCATATGTCAGATTCGAGAACAATAGCGCGCGTGGGTTCCTTTTTTGTTCCCGAGGCACGGTGACCAAGCAGAAAATGCCCCCCCAAGTCACCTTGCATCTGTTGGTAACCTATCGCGTCTGCAGCTTCGGGGCCAGAGTGTGTGACTGGGTTGAGTTAGTTGTCAACCTTGCGTTGGCAGGAGGAGCCTCTTTGAGTCACCGCCTCAAAAATGACATCCCGAATTTTCCAGTTTCCAGACAGAGGAGCATCAAAACCTGCTCGTGAGAGGAGCCCCAACCAAGCCTCCGGCCTCGGCGGGTGTCCAGCGTCCGACATCCCACGATGCACCAGCCGCGCCCTGTATTTCCCTCAAACCTGTGGCCAAGCGAGGCGATTAGAAACAACAACAAGCCCGTCTCCTCGGCCGGATGTGATGACAGCCGGCGAAGAAAAACCGATGGCTGGCCTGCCTGCTGCAACCCCTCACCTCTCCGGATCCGTCTCCCGACAGCCAGGTTACGGACCACAGGTTCGGTGAGACACTGGAAAACGCCGGGGCCTGTGAGAACGGGCCATCCGTGAACCTCGTGGGTTTTGACGTTGCCAGGTTTTTTTTTAAGCGCGGAACGAGAGAGACGAGGGGAGGAAGATGGGATAACGCATCATACCGCACATCATACGTCGTCACACCCCCTCCTGACCCTTACCAAAGAGGAAACAAAACAAACAACGGTGGGATGAATCGATCACGATCCCGTCATCAAGGGCCACAGGCTACGGCAAGCTGCGGCGGCGGCGGTGCGATCAATCCCAGGCGATGGCACATAAACTCCAGGCGAGCCGAGAGGAGCGTCCGTCCGTCCCGGTTTCCCTATCTCTTCCTTGAGGTTCCTTGGCCCCCCCGCCCCGTCAGACGACCTGCGTTCGGATTCTTCGTCGTTTGGGAAATCCCCATCCACCCAGCCCGCGCGACTTGGACGTGTTCACACCTTTTTTCGTGATCGTCTTGCGCTCTCACGTCGACAACAGGGCCTGATTGGCCGCCGAGCGCCCATCTTGTTTCAAGTCGAAACGTTTGGGCGCGTCTGATTGGCTCGTTTCCGTCGTCCTCAAACCGAAGCCCAGTCGGTGGGTTGGTTGGCTCAAGACCGGGCTTGGGGGTGTGTGTGTGAGAGGGACTAACGAGGGTACGTACCGCGACCCTGGGCCGAGGGCACCCAGTCGCATGGGGCCGACGGATGGTTTGCAGGTGGATGAAGAACAAACCAACGGACGCTGTCTGTGAGCCCCCTCGGAGAGCCAGAGATGGGACGGGGGATGAAAACGGGGTCGCGGGAAGTGCGAACCGAGGAAACTCAAGAGAAGGAGGGGAGGGGTGTCGATGAACGACTGACAAACCTTGGACTGACTGCGAACCATCTGTGCTGGAGCAGCGAGTGTGCAACTGGTAAGCAGAAAGAAATGCACAGGGTTGGGTTCTCGCACTCCGCACTAGTGTTCGGAGTGCTGCAAGTACTTACGGAGTACGGAGTACTATGTATGGATATGGCTCTGTGGATTCGAGCAGCGTACGGCGTATGCGAACCCGTAAGGCAAGAGCAATGCCAGCTGCCTAGCGTTCGCCCCGAGGAAACCTGCTGCAAGTGGGAAAAAGGCTGTCGTCCTGAAAAGGACGAAGAGAATTTTTAGGGGATGTAACGTCGACGACGAACCTGGAACTGTGGTGGGGATTCGGGGGATGGGGGTGTCGATGGAGCGGGGCGGATGCAGATTGTGGGTTGTCCTCGGGCGAGCTGAGCCAGAGTAGCGAGCATCTGAAAGCCAATGGATCGCCGCATCGACAGACTCAGTCAGAAGCCGTTGCCGTGGCTCTGTGGGTGCGAGAGCCGGCATGGACGCATTGGACGGCGGGAAATTTGACGTCCAAAGATGGGTGCAGGAGGTGGCTCTAGCACGAGTGACGACAACCGCGTGGAGAAGGTTGCAACTCTCCGACTCGTATTTGCGCTGGATTCACTCATCAAGTTCATGCTCTCTGCTGCCGGTGCTGGTTCGTGCGAGCAGAGAGCCACACCTTCAACTCAGCCTCTTACTGCAAAGTGAGGGACAGGCTGGCGGGACATGGGGTTGCGGCTTAACGGTCGTGGGATATGGCCGGGATCTTCAGGGACGTCCTGTCAAGGATGGTGGCCCCTCGGCCCCCTGCTCGGCCTGGCCCTGCCCTGCGTGGTGCCTTTCTTCCTGCCTGCCCAGAGCCAAGAGCGAGGAACGCAGTGCGGAGAAAAAAAGAAGATGAGAGACAGGTGAACCGTGAACCAGTGCTAATCTCGTCAGGCTCAGCCTTCAGGAGGCTCAGGTGAGGTCAGTCGGGTGAGGGGCGGGTTTCAGCAATGGCAAGTCGCCCTACAAGTGGCTACTGATCGCCAGCGATGGCTGTCATGGTCGGCAACCCAAGCGATGGGTTAGACAGACTGAACACGCGGGTGCTGAATACGATGTTGTGCATTCTGCAGCTTGTTGTAGCCTCTTCGTATTGTCGACGGCTGTGTTCCCACGAGTCTAACTAAGCAGTAGCAGCGCGGCAAAGAGAGGCAATCAGAGGCGAGAACCAGAGCTCCGCTAGTGGGAGAGCACGACGGCGTCTGGCGGCGGGCGGGCTGGCCGCTGGCTCGAAGCTTGAAGCTTGCTGGTGTCGAATTGAGCCGCGAGAGGGCCGGAGGCGGCGCTGGACGAGGAGAGACGAACCAAGTGGCCGGCGGACACCAGTGGCCGATTGGGCAATCTATCTTGTGCAGATTCATCCATGTGGAGTTGTTGGGTCCGTCAGATGTGGTCAGGGGGCGGACGTGGAGGGGATGACGGAGGAGGAAAGGTGGGGAGGCACTATATTTCACCGGTGAGAGTCTCGTTTGAAGTTTGGACAAATATCCCGAGCCTATCGAGGGAAATTTCAGGCACTGCTGTCCGGTTGACAATGGATCGATTTAGTCGCTTTGGGCCTGGGACCATGGGGCGTCGAGGTTCCCAAGAAACAGAACAGCATATAACCGCGGCCTTCGTTAATCGCGGATCGCGAGCCCCTCAATTTGTGGTTCTCTTGTATTTCGTGAAGTCTTTTCGGATCGTGCTTCCGACGGTGAGCCAAGACATGGAGATGGATATGGATGGCGGATGGAGACGGCGTCCAGCGTAGAGTGCTGGTGGCATCGGCGACATACTATGTACCCAATACAACATTCGCACAGGCTCCGACGGGTGGGAGGGTCGGGACTGACCTGACAGTACCTTAGTAGGAATGGAATGGTACGTGTGGGCATGGTGTGGGATGAGATGCTTTTGCGATCCAGTTGGGCACGTTAGCCTCTTTGCTCGGGGGAGGGGGTGGGGTCCACCAATCGACGCAGCGGACGGCCATCGTCGTCGCCCTCGCTCTCGCCGCCGCCCCCAATCATTTTGACTTTTTTCATGGGGGCTGCGGGCTGCATTGGGTTGCACATCTGCCGGACAGGAGGGCGAAAAGGGGACCGGCGCCCGGACTGACCTGCGCAAGCTCCAGGTAGCGTCCAGTTGGTCTCAAGTGGCCCGCAGACGGTCTGCGGCGCCGGCGCGCGGCGAAGGCGAACGGAGGGGATTAATACTCGAGCAACTATTAGGAGTTAGGAGGTGAGCAGCGATGCCCAGACTAAGAGGTGCCTCTGGGGCTAAGGGCCAACTTGGGCGCGGGAGGGGAGGGGAAAGCACAGGCTCAGGCACAATGACAATGCTCAGGCACAGGCACAGGCGCAGGCACATGAACCAAGCGCAGGCGCAGGTAGCGTGGCCGTACCACCTGGGCTGCTTAGGCGCGCTGCGCATCCACAACCACACTAGGTATCTTAGGTAGATACATGGTGTAGGTACCTGACAAGTTGCGCCTCAGGCACAGGCCACCCGGCCAGCCCGTCTCTCTGGCTGGTGGGCTGGCTGTGCTGTTCAGGGTCCGGTGACAGGTTGAAAGCTCCCCCATATCGTCCAGTTCCTACGCAGTAAAGGCTTGCCCTCGGCGACAGCGGCATGACGACAATGAAGTGCCCAACGGGCGCCTCGTGGAGCTTGCTCCGTCGTCGCCCATCGTGGCCTAGCTTGCAGCTGCTCGGCGTGGTACAGGTAGAGCGGTCTGCACTGCAGTAGTACCGATAGGCAGAGACTGATCCGTAGCGGACGTGCTGCGTTGCATAGCATCACGGGACGGCGGTGAAAGCACTGGACGTTTCCATGTCGCCATGCTGCTGCGGTTGAAACAACCGAGTCCCGGTTTTGGCTGCTCCACTGGCAAGGCAGGCCCGGTCAGGCAGCTGTCGGTGCGGATTGTTCAGACTTGTTAGTGCAAGGGGTTCCCGCACCCAACGTGATCGCATCCCGGCAGGCGTCCAGGGCCTGGTGAGAAGTTTAGTCGAGCTGAGGGGAGCTGCGTACTGCAAGTGCGTGTGCAGTACGTCAACGACCGCCGCAAAGATGGGATCGCACGGCGCAGAGCTCGGTGTGCGTACGTCGACGTTTAGACTAAACAGCGTGCTCGAGGCCTGACCGGCCGAGTCCTATGGTGATCCGAGGCAACTCGGATGAAGACGACAAAGCTGAGCCAAGCCACGTACGGCGATGCAACGACGAGCCACCGAGTCGCGGCAGCATTCGTAAGTCGACTCGCGCAAGTCTAGAGTCTGTACAAGAAGTATTTTTGGCGTCGCTGAGTCCGCAACCGCAACCACAACCCAATCTGCGGCAAGTCAGCCGAATTAAGCACCTCATCTTCGTCTAATCAACGGCAATGGCAGGTAAAGTAAGTGAGGGAGGGATCGGGTTGCAGGCAGCCCATAGGTAGCATGTAGCAGGCAGACAGAGTTGAGTCTTGACCCCGCCGTGGTGTTTCCGTCTGGTCTTTTGTCTTTTCTCGCCGTTATCCGTACTTCGTACCGTACCTTATTGCGGCGGTAAGGCGTGTGGCGTGTGGCGTGCTCAGCAGGCCCTTGCTCGTCGTCGGCTGTTCGCGTTCGGTTCGGCGTCTAGACTCGATATGAAGGAGGGCTCCGAGAGCTTGTCTATGAGTCTTGTCTTTGATAAAGTGCGGCAATCACGGGGCGGACAAGGATGGTTGAGCAAGAGTCGGGCAACTTGGTTGAGTGAGTTGTGCAGTGCTGCAACTGCAACGGCAACTCTGGCTCTGCTAGTGTCCCGAGGAGCATAGTACCGCGTAGTAGTTCTGGCTGCCAAGCCAATGTTGTCTGCCCGGGTTGTGTGTCTCGCGCAAGGAGAATTGTCGTCCGGTGTGTCGAAGGCCAATCCATGGCGCCAATCTGTGTCAATCCTGACAATCTGGTGGGAAAAGGAGGGCGACGGGCCTGGGCGAGTGGGCGAGCGGTGGCTCGTGTGTTGCAGGACCGAGGGCGTCGAACCCAATCAGAAACAGTAGTGCCCTCTTTTGCTGCACCACCCGTGCACCACCCGTCGCGGCCATCACCTGCGGTGGGCAGAGCTTCCCGGCCCAAGGCACGCTACTGGCCGCTAGGTACCGACCTCTGGGCACCAACGCCGAGGACAGTGTGCGCTATCGCGGCTCACGTTGAGGCATATGTCAGCAGCATCAGCACTGGACAGCAACAGCAGTAGCAGTAGGAGCACCACCAGCAGCACCCAGGCACCGCGATGCCAAAGCAAAGGTACCTTGCCTTAGCCTCCCCAACTCCAGCAACCCACCTTTTCTTGCATCTGCTACCGTAGTGCCACCGGCTGTCGTGCATGAGAACGAGCGTCGACCTCCCTTATGCGGCAGGTTCAATCTTGATTGCATCTGCTCTGCTACCTACTATACTACCTGCTTCGCTAGTCCGCGGTACGGGCTTCTCCAGTTCTCGCAAAAGGCGCTGGAGACGACCAGGACCGCACGCACTTTTACCCAGACACTGGCACTCTGGAGCACCTACCTGATCAGTTAGGGCTCAACTGCTGTCATCCCGTCGTCCCCTTCCCGAAACGGATGTGTGGGCTGTGTGGGAGTCAGACAGGGGGCCGGCGATCCGAAGAGTTGCTGAGAAATACTGGGCAGGTACCTGGGCTGGGCAACCCACCTGGGGGCCAAGGCCAGGTACTGCGGGTACTCCAGCAGTAACATGCTGCGTAAATGTAAAACACCCTACGGAGGTTAAGCGGCGCCCCGCCCACCGCACCGCATCGCACCCCTGATGCTGATTGATGCCCTGGACATGGACCTGCTGCTGCTCTTGAGTCTCTCTACCTTGCTCTCGCTGCCGTGCTGGGCTGCTGTTGACGTGAGGCACATGCCCTGCCTGGCTGGTTGAGGATGAGGCACACTACGCAGTAGCACCTCCACCGTTGCTACACGCCTGCGAACCAACCAACCGCTCCCAAAGCATCTGACCCGACGGCTGCCACTCTGCGCTGTTGCGCCTGATACCTGGCGGTGCTTCACGAGGTGGAGGAAGAGGAGACTGACGCAGCGCGACAGAAGCCTTGGGGCGGCCGGAACCGTCAGAGGGTGCTATCCGATCAGGCAGCTTGTCGACTAGGACGGCCATCAAAGGCTCTTCTTTCTGCAAGGACGGATATAGATAACGCAGTAGAGCCAACGGGCTGGGGGCACGACGGTCTGGGCATGGCGGGCGAGAGCACCTTCAACGCTGGTGATTCTGGATTCTGATTTCTGGATTCTGGATGCTGGATGCTGGATGCTGCGCTGCAGTGCTGCGCTGATGGCTGATGCAGGCCCTCTCGCGCTACGGCCACTCCCCTCCTCGGCGGCGCAGCACGCCTCCCCTCCCGCTATATCAGCCAGTCAATCGCATCTCTTGCAGCCTACCCCCCGGGAAGCTCCTCTGCGCTGCTGGTGAGCGGCCACCAGGCGCTGTGCGAAAAGGGTCAAGTGTGCTGGCTGGGCCATAATTGTGTCACTCCCGTGTCCCCTTTCATAAGAAAATAAAACAACACAATTGCCCCTCCAGTCTCCAGACCACCCCCCTCCAGCTCCAGCTCTCATGCTCCATGTCCAGGCCCATGCCCCTACCATATCCCATATCCCATCCCATCCCATCCTGTGATTGAGAGAGAGCCCATCCCAGGGTGCGCTGTTGCTGCTACTGTCCCCAGTCCTAGACTTCCCAGTCGCTTCTCAGGCCCGGTCCTGGTCCTGGTCCTGTCCATCGTGTCGCAGCCTCTTTTCGATACACTTGTCACTGGATTGTCACCGCACCCGTCCCTGTCCGTCCTCCCCCCCCATCCTCCCCTCCTCGACCTTTAAACACCCCCCTCCCCTCATCCTCCTCGCTCGTGTCTGTGACCCTCGTCTCGTCCAGCGCTTCCCTTCAACCTTCTTCAACCCTTCTTCTTCTCTCCACCCCCCCTTCCCGGGCTCGCCCAAAACCTTCCGCGCCTGACCTTTTCCTACCCCGACGTCGCAGACGAAGTCTCTCGCTTTTTCAAAACAAAACAACTTCTTTCACTGATTTGGACCTGACGACCCCGACGGATCAAGACTCTCTTCGCAGTCTCTGCTTCCAGCCGTCTTCGCGCGCCCTAATTAATACGCATTATATACCCGACCAATTCGGTTGACACGCCAAAGAGAGAGAGAGAAAACCCCTCTCCCCCAAGCCAGAAGAAAATCCACAAGGAACTCGGGCTTGAAGCGCGCTCCCTTATTCTGGACACCACCTGACACAAACCGCCTTTCAACCCTATTGTCTTTGTCAATCAGTCAATTCATGCCGGCGATCTGCCCCAGGCAGCACTAATCTTGGCTCCCATCGGCTCTGCACATTCCAGCCCCAATTCATCACAGCAGCAGCTTGGCCGCTGTCTTCTCTTCTGAAATACCCGCCGTGTTCCACGAACGACATCAGCAGACAAACCACGCGCCTGCGCTCCGACACTTTACGGCGAACAGCAGCAAAAGCACCAAAGCACCAAAGCCAGTGCCGCCTGCAACCTGCACCGTCGCCAGCCCACCCACGCTACAGGCTAATTCCTCCCCAGCCCGCTCTCGGCCATTTTCGTCTCGGCTCAAAGCGCAGCCTTTGATCGTTGGTTCAATTGCAGCAAGAGAGAGAGAGAGAGAGAGAGAGAGAGAGAGAAAAGGGACAAAGACCCCCCGATTCAGGTCTAGGCGACAACCCACCGACACGAGTCGAGTACTTCAGCCTTGGCACCCTCGACTGAAGCTTCGCCCATCCCAGCAAAACTGTCGTATTGCCGCGACAATTCCTTACTTGACCCATTAAAACTGGAGCATCGAGCAAGGGAGAATCGCGCATCCCAATCGCCCGGCCTTTGACGATATTGCCAATCAGCATTGCCCGATCGTGGCGTGCGCGAGAAATCGAACACGACGAGTCGACGAAAAGGTTTTTTGGGCTGCACATCTCTCGAACGGAGCGAGGCACCTTTTGCGTTTCCAACAGCAAACAGGTGAAACGGGTGCAACAGCATCCCGCCTCCGACGCATTTTTCTACACTCCATCTACCAATCTCCCAGTCGGTACAGCAACTATGAGCACAGCGATTGCAATGGCTCCCTCTCCGGCCCCCCACGACAGACCGTCGTACTCTTCGGACCTCGCCCCGGCGCCCTCTGCGCAGCATGCGGCCTCTTCTCCCTCGACACAAAGGACTCTCGCCCCCCAGGGCACTCCCAATGCGAGCGCACACCGTTCAGGCAGCGGCAGCCCCAGGGGCGCCCCCCAAGCTCCCAAGTCCTCCCCTCCCAGCGCGTGAGTTGCAACCCAAAGACGATATGTGTTCTGTTCCACATCAGCTAACCCCTCGCTTGCAGCAAGCGAAACTCCGGCGGTCCTCCGAAGATCGTCGTCAAGAAGGAGCCCAACTCTCCGGATCTGCCGACCACCCGTCACAGGCCGCGCAAGCTGGACCTTTCTAACAAGGGCGCACACCCGGGCTCCAACACTCCCGGTACCGCGAGACCCATGACCGCTCGTGAGAACTTGGGCATTCAGGAGGTCGGCCTGGCGTGTCTCTCGCCCGGCTTCGTCACCCAGGACCCCGTCATGAAGGAGCAGCTCCAGCGCAGCATGAGCGTGAGGGACCAGCAGCGGATGATCATCGAGCAGAGGATGCAGCAGCAGTCGGCCAAGGGTGATGGTCCTGACGCCGGCAAAGACCCTGTGTCACAGTTTGCCGCCAAGACTCCGGGACTGTCTCGCAGGAACAAGGCCCAGCTCTCCATTCTGCCGCCCTCCGCCGAGCAGTTCGCCAACGAGCGCGTCATCCAGTCTGCGCCCCTGGGCCACTCTTTCACTGGCCGTCAACACCCTGCCCCCCTGACCCGCCACATCGCGAACCAGCCCAACACCCTCTCCAACACCTCCCACATCCACCACGTTCCTGCGAACCAGACCAGCAACCGTCTGCCGCCCATCAGCGACGTCTTTGGCCAGGTCTCCGGTCACCCCGAGAACGCTCCCAACTCCCTCTACCCCCAGAACAGCGCGCGGGGCCCCATGGCCTCGCCCGGCCACCCCCCTCAGCAGATGCAGCACCCTCCCCCTACCTCGTCAGGGAGGCCAAGAGAGTACAAGTCTGCGGAGGAGGCGCAGCACGAGATTGCTGGCGGACGTCCTGAGCTCCTACCCAAGATCGTCCACTACGGAGGCGCCCACCAACCCCCTACCCCGCCGTCGCCTGCTCCCGGAAGCAGAGCCGCCGGCCCGAGCCGCAGCGCAAGCCGCCGCCGTACGCGCGCAGAGTACGAGGACGGCAGCCCGCCCCTCGGCCACGGCCCCGCCGCCCAGAGGAGAGGACCGTTCGGTGCCGGCCGCGATAGCCCCGAGACCCAGAGGCAGAAGCGGGAAGAGTTCCTGCGCATATGCGAGAGGGCCTGGGACCTGTTCCACTCGTAAAGAGGCTGTTTCAAGTTTTCGATTCTTCTCAACCGAGGAGTGGGCGTCTCCGACGCTCGCTTCCCGGCCACCACTTTCCAGCGGGATCCGGCCCCGCGCCTTCGTCGACTCGATTTCAACTACGTTGCATTGGTTCGGAGCAGTCTGTTTCGCGATTATTGTTACTCTTTGCTGCTCGCCTTACATCAGGATCAAAGGAAAATTACCGGCAGGAGGGGATTGGGTCAGGGATATAATGTCTGTAACACCTTGCGCGCCGCGGCACGTCTCCTACAACAAAACGAACGAAACCGATCATTACGACTTCCACTTCCTCGCTCTAGGGTAGCGATGGACGATTTTCGCTTAAACGCGACTGGCGGGCAGAGGCGGTCGGCGCTACCGGCTTCATGGTTGCTTCCATTCTACAGGGGGTAGTTATGTCTTGGGGAGGGAACACGAGTTTCGATTCTCGCACTGACATTGAAAGACGTGCGCCTTGCGGCGTTTATTTGCTTTGTTGTTTTTGTTTCTTTGGTGTTACGGGAAAATGACAGGCCGGCACGAGATTCACGAGCAGAGAAGGGAAGGGGTCTCTGTATGTATTATCTGGGGTGATCTGGGGAAGGAGAAGGCGGCCGATGGTTTCTTCGCAGTGTCTCTGTGTTTCATGTTTGGGGCCTGCCAACCTGTGCGCTATTTGTCGGGTCGGGCAATGTATATCGGAGCAACGGATAGTGAAGATTTGGCACGCATATACAGAAGCCTTTGGGCTTTCCACTCCAGTTTAATTGTCCTTGGTATGAGTGAGAGTGATTGCTTTCGATATGAGTAACTAGAGACACGTCTGTTTCACAGTCCAGCCAATTGCAGCTCTATTTTCTATTGTTGCTGAGACGATCTCAACGTCAAATATCGGACGGTATATAAATAATCGACACGATGGCGGAAACTTATTCGCACGCGAGGCCGTTTCCGAGACTCGTAAACAAGCTCCCGAGATATCGTGCAATGCTGATTACCACGTTTCGACTTGCTCTACAATTGGAGCGGTAGACCAACTGCCATGGATGGTATCAATGGCACCAGAGAATTTATAGCAGCTGATGTTCTCATGGATGGTATCAGTTGGGCCGGAGGATCTGTAACATATGAGATGTATGGCGCGACGTTGGGTCCGGAGCCCGGAGAGGTGAGGCTGAATCCTCTGAGGCGGAGAGCACGCCCGATCCCACGGGATTAGGTTACACACGACCGAGTGGGTTTCGACCAGGCAGAAGCGATGGCACCCAGCAAGATATTTTGGGGTCCTTGGGGTCCCTTGGAGACGGAAGGGCATGATCGACGACGGGCGGTCTTATTTCTTGTCTGCTGGGAGAGATGCAGATGTTGGGGGCCGCAGGAGGAGGGGCTCGTACGGCAGCGCTCTCGAGACCCGGGAGTCGCCGGCAGTCGTGGCGGTGAGGGGCACCGGTGACACGATGAGAGGGTTCGGATCAGGAGACATCGGAGGGGCCCAATATCGAATATCGGCGCAATATAGATCTCGCACCCGGCGAGCCGCCCTCCGCGGAGATGTCGAGACAGGAAGTGGTTCACGAGCGTCACGAGCACGGCTGAAATATCATCAACAATCAAGAAGGAGACCAGACAGGTGACTGGGAGCCGATAGCGAGCCAAGAAAAGAACGAGACAAGCTTACCGTGCGCTGCAAGTAACTCTACCCCAGGGCCGGGAGATGAAGTCGGACCACCACCGCCGCAGCGTAAGCGGTGCCGAACTTGCCCTGGGCCTATCGGCGCCGGCACTGGGTTCTCTCTCGGCCCGCGCCGGAGGAGGGATGGGAAGCGTAGCGCAGCGCAAACAACACAGAAAGGCTTAAAAAAAAAGTGAGAGACGGAAAAAAAGCATCCCTCACCCCTGCTGCGGCCATGCGGCGCACCGCGCAGGCTGGTTCTTGCTGGACTGCGGGGGTTCCATCGCCCGCTGGCCGGCGTCGCTCGCTGGTGAGTGGGTCACCCCTCCCCTTCCCGCGCCGCTTGCTGCTGCTTGCTGCTTTTCCATGCCCATCGATTGAATCACCCGCGTCGTGGTCCTGTCTCGGACCCGCCGCATCGCCCCACAGTAAGCAATGAAAGAGCATGGTGCCTATCACTCAATGTGCTGTGTGGTGGTCTGGAAGCCGCTGCTTGCTGTTTGCTCTGCCCACGAAATCGTCAAAAAGTGTGACGCGCATACGGGCCGGCCCCGCCCGGTTGTTTTTCTTGGCCCACCCACACATCCTCGAGTTCCGGATCCGGAGGGTGTGGGTTTGAAGATTCTCTTTGTCCTTATTTTTATCTTTGTGTTGTGCTTGTTTTTCTTCTGGTGTGGCTTGCCCAGTGTTGAATGGATGGATGGATGGTTTGTGTCATGCCTTGGATGTATGGGTGTGGTGGGGGGGAGGGAAACAAACATGTTGGAGAAAGACACTCACACTTGACCGGCGTCAGTCACTGGGCGCGGCGCAGGAAAAATAGTGTTTAGACTCTTCTCCCTGCCCGCTAAACTAGCACCGGCGGCCCAGGTTTTAGAAGGCAGTAGCAAAGAAAACAAGCACCAAGAGCCCTACTGCGCGCCATGTTTAGACCCGGCGCTAGATCCGCAGACAAAAACAATAACAAGAGAGAAAGTTAGTCTTGAGACTCTCCAGATCTCGGGGTGGAGGGGCAATCGATGACGCCGGTTCGGCTAACCGGCCACCCTAAGGTAGTACCTCGCTTACCCCCGCGCGCCCCGTCCTGCCAGACTGCCGGATCTCGAATAACTCTTCACGAGGCCAGATCTAGCAGCGTGGCGGTGGTGTTCTGGAGGATTCTTCTGCGTGATAGCGCCGCGGTTGGTCGTGAGCTGGCGACCCCAAGAGGCGGTGTATCAAAGAGCGCGCTGGGAAATGGGTGTGCTGCGCTGGCCTTGACCTGCCATTGCCATACTTGCCTTCCTCAGACCGCCTTGACAAGAGTCTCGTGGACGCACTCTCATCTGAACAAGACTCGCAACGGGGAACAGAAAAGACCTCAGTCATGAGGCACCGCCAAGGACCAGAATCTTCTTCGAAAGGGTGGCTTAAGAGGATGCCAAGGAGGCATTGGCCGTGGCGAGGGGGGAGAGCTCCCTAAGCGCAATTCCAAAACGTAGGCCAAAGTAGCTGGACATCTGACTTGTCGTCCTGCTCGACCGAAGTGACTGGCTGACGTCCTGACGACGCCGGTCCATCAACACCGGTCGCCAAGCCCAAAGTCACCGTCGCCAAGTCGAGGCGGTGTCCCTACCACCACCACCCGGATGCCTCGGTGCGGGACGACCAGACGGAGGTTGCGGCCTCCGTCGCGACGCGCCCGCGGGGGCAGAAAAAGCAACCATTTTGACTTCCCTCCTCCGGGGGCGTGTGCCTTGCGCAACCGACACGCGTCGGGGGCCCGAAAAAAAAACCAAAATGACCCCCCCAAGGCAAACAAACCAAAACCCAACAAGGTGGAATCCGGCGAGGTAGGCAGGTCGGATCTGCCTTTTCTCTGATGATCCATGCTGGGGCAATCATCGTCTTCCATGACAGACGCGCCAGGCCGGTAAGGTTCGCTATGTAACCATCCCACCCCCCGTCAGGTGGCCGAACAAACAACCTTATACCCGCGCTCGGCTCTCAAGGCAGCCCGCACATAGCCCCCCCGGATGACGATGCCCGCCTCGCGACGCCCGTACGCGGACCCTAACTGTCCCGCTGTCCTGCCTCAGGACGCGGCCCCAGTAGCCATGACCCCGTCGGGAGTCGGGACGCCCGTCCCCCTAGCAGATGACCTAGAAACCCGGCCAAGACCTTGTAAAATTTGATGGGCAAAGAGCGCTGTGAGCACACACGCAGAGCAAGCACAGAATGATCACCCGGAGCGCCGCTCTCCTCTTTGCTTGTTCATTAATTTTGTGTTGTTTGGGTCTTTGGCTCAGAATACAGCCACTCACTATAGGACAGGACCAAAGCGAGTGGATTAGGCAGGGGAGACCACACGGTCATATCCAGAGATTAGATGCCTGGCGCGAGAGCCTGCTGGACATGCTCGCCACCCAAAACATGCAGTCTCCCCCACGCTTCCCAAGGTGGACGCAGTCCGCGCCCGTCCTTACCAATGTTCCTCAATCCAACCACCGTAGCCCTCCCGGCCTGCTCCATCCGCGAAGCCCACCCGGTTCCCACCTTCAATGCATCTCCAGTCCCGTCGCTCATTATAGCTTCATTCCGTAGGGGTTGGGGACTGCTGGCCCAGTCGACCCAAAAAAGTGTAGACCCGGCTCTGTAGCGTAGTTCTGCGATGGCCCGCTCCAAGGACGGGGGTGTCATATGTACGTTTGAATAGAAGGTTGTGTTGAAAGCAGTTTGTGGAAAACGCCAAACGCCGATGCTCGCGATAACGAGGTCGCATGGGGTGTCGTAAAATCGTCAGGAAAACAAGTGTAATGGGTGAATCGAAACAGGCCAAAGTTGAACTCAAAGGACCGCTGGTTGATGCGTCCGCTCGTGCAGGTGCACCGTCTATCTCTGAACCAGTTGATTTTCCGGTCATTTTCATTGTTCCGCCGTGGACGTTGTTCGCACGCTGCGAACCGGTAATAAGTAATGCGCGTCTTTAAACAGCGTGTCTATCAAAGACCCTCTTCGCCAGCCTTGCAGAGCTTGATTTCGCGACCCCATTCCGACTTGAGGACCTGGGACGCCGTGATGCGGCGGGTGGGATTAGGGTCCAGGATAGAGTAGATCACATTCCTACAGCGCGCCTGAAAACAACATTAGACTCGAGTCATTATCAGAAGCAGGACAAACTTACTCTGTGCAAGGACTCAATCGGGCCGTAGCCCTCCTCATCACGACGACCTTCCAAATATCTGGCATAGAACTCGTCTTCGTCTTTGCGGGCAACCCGCCAGAGGTGACGACCGGTGCGCATTGCCATGTAGATAACACCGCATGCCCAGACGTCGACAGCGCGGGCGTCGAACTCCTTGTCGGTGTATTCCTCGGGTGCAATGTACGGGGCGGAGCCGCAGAGGCCAGAGACCATGTGGGGATCCGTCTCCCACGCCATGCGGAAGCACTCGCCGTTGCCAAAATCTGTAATCTTGAGGGCGCCGCGGGTGGTGAGCAGCAGATTCTCGGGCTTCAGATCGCGGTGGGCGACGCCCATCTCGTGGAGGTATTCGACGCCGCGCATCATCTGCTTGAAGTAGCAGTCCGCCTCCTGCACCTCGAGCTTGCCGGCTGCGAGGACGAGGGTGTATAGGTCACCCCCTGCACAGAACTCCATGACCTCGCAGTAGTCTCCCTTGGCGTCCTTGAGCAGGTCGAGGGTGTGGATGACGTTGGGGTGTCGGAGCGACGAAGAAATGCAGAACTCGGCGGTCAGCCGCTTGCTGTACTTCTTTTCGGTCTCCTCAGGGCGGCGACGGAATTCCTTGACGGCGAACAGCTTTTCTGTGCCATTTTCGACCTTCTTGTGAGATATTCTGACGATTCCAAAAGCACCACGGCCCACGACCTCCTGGCATTTGCCGTACTTCTCCACCAGCGTGGTCGTCGCATTCGGGCCATTTCTCTTATCGGTGGCCATGTCTTCCTTCTCGGCCTTGAGGGTGTCGACCCAGTTGGAAACGAGCGAGAGATCATTTTCGGGCTGGTCCTGCTTCTTGCCGATGAGGGTGCGCCACATGTCGGAGAGCTTCTCTTGCCGACGACTCGACTTGAGGTGGTGCTCGTGGCCACCCTGCACGTCTTGGTTGACCATGAATCTGTGGAGGTCCTTGGCGGGGGTCTTTGGTGGTTTGGAGGCGGGCTTCTCTGAGACCTTTTCTGCAGTGGTTGTGGAGGGTTTCCTACTTGGGGGCTTGGGTTTCGTGCTCTCATTAAAGCTGGAACCGCGCGGGCGGTGGGGAACCTCAATAGCGTTTCTGGTGACGTCTTTTGTCGAGAACATGCGTGAGAGCTTGTCCTTCATGGAGGGTTTGTCGGCAGGTTTCGGCAGGGCCTCGTTGGACGAATTGCCGTTGCTTAGGGGCTGGCCGTTCTGCGGGGTCAAACGCGGCGATTTTTTGCCGTCCGACTTGAGCGAAGAAGGTTTGGAGCTGGCCGCCGAAGCGGTCATTGGGCTCGCCATGGCTAGGGAAGCTGAAGGCATGAGCGCGCAGCAGGGAAAGTTGGCGAGCGAGTTTCGGAGGGGCGCGAGGGAGGACGGAGGGCGGTATATACGCGAATGCGACTGCGTCTCGACTCTGTCGTTTTTTTTTTTTCTTCCTTGGTCGTGTCTCTGTTGGTTCCGGCTATCGGTGGCGGGTAGTTGGTGTCAGCCGCAGGGAAGTGCAGGTGTGCAGCAAAGAGACCACAGGTCGCGGTGCTGGCGCAGTGCAGAAGGGCAGCAGCGGCGGCTTATGCGGGCGACTGACAGAGTCTGCGACTCGAGGCGACTCGGAACTGCCGTCAAGACTCGAGGCTCAGGTCTGACAAGGGCACGCTGTGGCGTCAAGAACGCCTCGGCGCTGAGGGAGGGCTTGGGCCCAGGAAGACGTGACTCGCAGAGCGGACAAAATAGCAGACTTGTTTCAACCCCCTTTTTTCTAATTTTGTCCCGAGCGGGGAATTGGGGTTGCCGGAGTATTCAGAGTTTGGGAGAAGAAGGTCGGGAGAAGAAGTAATAAGACGAAGGAGATGGGACGGGGTGTAGGGATTAAGCTATTATGTAGGTAGGGAGGAAGGGCAGAGAGGTAGAGGCAGAGGCGGTCGGAGAGTGAGCGAGCCTGGCCCAGAAGCGGCGGCGGAGGTCCAGTAGCGGTCTGGTCAGGTCTGGTGGCAGCAGGCAGCGGACAGCCCAGGTGCAGAGGGGGGGGGGGGGGGGGGATAAAAAGAGAATAAAATAATCAGCAGGCAGGTCGCGACCGCAGGTGGCCTGGTGTAAGTAGCGCAGGATGTGTAGCGTCTTTTGAGGTAGAGTAGGGTCGAGGTGGGCGCGGTGGGGCAACGGAGAAAGATTGGATTGCCCTGCAGCTCGGTGCAGTTGAGAAATGCAGTGTAGAGTGGCCTCCACTGGGCTGGTACGGTACAGGGCGTGAGGGCGCGGGCGAGGTACTGGTACGGGGCCTGGCGCAGGTACCTGTACACCGGTGCTAATTGTTCGCAGCTGATGGGCGTAGGCAGCTGAGAGGGCCTGAGGTACTGTTGTAACTGTGGATGGCGGTTGGAGGAGCGGTACCGCTGTGACTTTTTTTTTGCTGAGGGAAAAAATAAAAAAAAGCCGCGGGCGGTGTAAGCGAGGTGAGATGTCGGGACCGGCAAGGTGGACTGGACTGCCTGACTGTCCAGGGGAGAGCAGTTGGGGAGGAACAATAAGGTGTTCCAGGGAGGACGGGCTGAAAAGGCTTGGTCACCGCCAGAGATTTGATCTGTAAGCAACCCGACCCCACGAGCCTAGGTAGGTTTGTTGGATGATGGACGCCGGATTGAAGAAGAGCCTGCAGCACGAGAAGGGTGGTCGGTGTGACTGATGCGGCTGCCGCTGGCCGCAAGGGCTGTCGTTCTTGGTAGAAGCTCGGCGAACGCGTAGGCACTTTCGTACCCTTCTTTTTAGGGCAGAGGCCGGAGAGGTAGAGTGAGAAAACGGGGACCCGAGCTGGTGACCGGTGTGAGTGGTAAGGTATCTCTCAAAGAAGGTGTGTTGCGGACGACGAGGTGGTGGCAGCGCGAGGTTGACTGCTCAAAGGCGGCTGGTTGGCTCCGAGCTGGTCGTCGGTGTGGGGAGATGCCTCCAGAACGCTTGTGAATGCGCTTCTAAGCCGCTGCTGCTAAGGATCCCGCACGATGGGTGCTGTGCGCCTAGGGAATAAGGCAATGGAGGGGACGATGGTTCCAGCACGGCGGTGGCTGGAGGGGCAGTGAAGGGTTGTCACTTTTGCAATGGGGGACTAACACGGTCCGATAGTCCTATGTAGCCGGGAGTGGCATTGCGATAGTGCCAGACTTTTCTTCCCGATTTTTCGTGGGTGGCGTATTCGCTTTCCCGTACCGGCGGAGAGTGCCCGTGAGGCCAGACGTCTGATTGAAGGATCGGAGAGGCAGCGGTCAGGGGTGCGCGAGCGAGAGGAGACAAGAGGGACTGGCGGCGCCTGGAAGGAGGAAAACAGCGTACAAGTACCGAGCGACGGACAAAGGTTGGAAACGGGCCAGAGACACCAAAATAAAGGCCAGTGAAATTAAGGTACCTGGCTGAGGCAATACTGTGATGTACAGTACTTCCCGGCTTCACTGTTTACGAAATCTCCAAGGTAGATCCAATGTGAGAGCTAGTCGCCGTCACCCCCAAGGTAAAGCCCAAAGGTCCAAGATCCACGGCCAAGGTCCCAGGCCGATGAACCATACCACAGCCACCCCCAGGTGCGGTGCGGTGCGGACACATAGCGGGAAGCAGGCAGCAGATGCAGTCTCAATATCACAGCTACGGTAGCTTGGGCTGAGTGGGCCGGCGTGGGAGCACGGAGGGGGGGGGGAAATACAATATAAGGTTAGGTTAGGTTAGGGTAAGGAGGATGGCCGATGGATGATGAGGCGGTCCCGTCTGCATCCCTTTTGCTATGTGTCCTGTCCTGTGTAAAATGACTTTCAGGTATTTGTGTGCTCTCACAGGACTGGACTGGATGCCAGCAGGCCTGGATATGGATCCTATTCCTAAGACTTTCATGGCGACCGATCCCTTTGGTCGGGACCGCCGCAGATGACGGATGGAAATGTAAGGAATAGGAAAGCAGATTGCAAGAAGCGCATCAGGCCAGCGCAGGCCGAGGGCCCTTCGGCCAGTCTCTGATCCAGAAGTCAGGGTCAAGGTCTCACTCCTCTGGACTGCAAACTGACTAGTCGCGAGGCACGGAGACGGGGTGGACGGGGTCGCTGGCCACAACAAGTCGGCAGCCGGAAAGGCCCTGATGGGGACGGTTCCGCATTTCGGTCTGGGGCAGGCCAGGTACACGCCGGCCCAGGCGAGCTTCTTACCTAACAGAGGTATCCGTTGTGCCTAGGTTTGATGATTTATTACTCTTGAGATTGCCCGTCCGCACTCCTCACTAGGTAATCAATACCAGGCGTCCCGTCACTTCTTACACACATATCACACTTTGGGTGCCAATAGTGTGCACCCTTACCTCGTGGCCCAGCTCGCAAGTCAGGGTACCTGTACTGCGTACTGCGTAACGAGTGTGTCCGCATGCCGTGTCCCACGGTGATGCCCGCGGCCCATTGTTGAGCAGGCCCGCGGGCTGCGACAGAGCAGGGCAGTGGCAGCTTGAACCAGCCAGCTAGAAACATGGATGACATAAGCACCGCACCGCACCTGGACATGCCGGTTGCTGCTGGGTGCTGAGTGCTGAGCAGGGCAGCTGGCCCGGATGGAGTCGGCATGTGGCGATGGACGTCGTGTCATTACGTAGAATTACATCGATCATTCCTCCTGCCCTGTCGCCTGCTTCGGGGCGGCGCCAGGCAGAGAGCCACCTCAGCGAGAAGTGCAACGCAGCGCAGCTCATCATTTTCCCGTTGAAGTGAAGGAACGTAGCGCGTGCCACTTGGCAATGGTGTCGGGCCTGCTTGTTGCCCCGCCCTGCCCTGGCTTGCGAGTTGTTGCGGCACAACCGTGGCTAGTGCGCCATAGCAGTACGTCGTAAACTGCTAAGGGCAGGCAGGCCAGGCAAGCAGGGCGGGTGTGCCCAGGGCCCTAGTGTATGAGAAGCATGTGTCAAGAGGACTCAACAAGCTTCCCAAGTGATGCTGTGCAGTTTGATCGATGACATGGAGAAATGCCAGACAGGGCGGCAGGGCTATGCCGCGGTGGATTGGCGGTAGCGGGCGATGAATAGTGGGCTGCGAGTGTGAATCGGACTTGGCCAAGACGCAATCTGCAATGAGCAAAGCGGCTTTGCGAACGGCAGTGGGCTGGCTGGCTGCATCCAGGCGCGAGATTCAGATGCGACGCGGGCCACGATGGAGGGGCATCCGTGGCACCCACCCGCAGCGACAGCGACAGCTGTTGGGGGGGGCACGCATTCTGCAGTCTGGGAGTGGGAGGATGGAGGGGCTCGCCTCCAAGGGTTTGAGAAAAGCCAAGAGGGGTCTGCGCAAGGTGCACAAGGGCCTGCCTGCGAGCTGTGTGCCTCTGCGGTCTTGGAAAGGTCTTGGACGACCTCATAGGCGTGGGACGCACTGAGAGTGACGTTCTGGGGACTTTTGGCTTTTGCCTGTATGGGCTATGGGCTACAGGCTATGGCATTGGCATTGGCATTGGCATCGGCAGTGTGGGAGGCTGAGCTGAGCTGAGAAGCTGGGCATCTCATGTTGCGAGAGTGTTTAGCTCGCTGCTGGGAGACGGCCGGCCTGGAATTGATGGAGCCACCAGCGCTCTGTTGGTTTTTTTTTCTGCCTCTCCCCCCCGTTGCCCCTCAGTTTCCGGACTCATTTCGGGACATCGGGGTGTTGTGCGAGGCAAAAACCCGTCAACGAGAAAAGACGCGAGAAAAAAAAGAGGGCATAGGCAAATGACCGAGGGCCAGCAACGAAAACCGGAGAGAATTGGACGGGCACGTCAAGGACGGTAAGGTGCACCCGACCCCAGGGCAGGAAGGGGGTCCCGGGGGTACGTACCGAGCACCTGTCCTACACTGGACTGGACTGTACCTTGCCCGGCTGGACCTTATTGCCCTGTGCCTGTATCCTGTATCCAGTCTCCCCACCTTAGTGGCCGGCGCAAGTGCAAGTCGCCCGTCATGTCCTCTTTCCTGCAGACGCCCAGTATCGCGGCAAGCGCCGTACTGTCAAATTGCATTAGCCGCAGCTCTCCCCGCACAGTGTTTGCGCAAGCCGATGACGTTTGCAGCTGCCGGCCGAGTACTTGCAGCCCGCCGTCAGCAATACCAAGCCGGCCTGAGGTACCGAATCACAGGTCAAGGCTTGTCTCCGATTCTTCATCAGGCCCCGTCACGACTGTCTCCTCTTTTTTTTTCTTTTTCCTTTTTGTCCCTTTTTTCGTTCTTCGTCTCGTCTCTTTGGCCCAAACTCGGACAGTCGAGTCGGACTCGTCGACCTGAAGCTTGCACATCCCCACACTCACACTCACACTCACACTCACACTCTCCAACCAACTCCTCAGGATCCTGCCTCGCTCGCCTCGTCTCCGAATCAGACCGCATTGAATCGCGACATTGACGCCGTCACGGCACGGCCGTTACCCTCTACCCTTCGCCATTTGCCCTTGGCCTCTCCCCTCCGCCGCTTCACTCGTGCTTGCTGTCCTGCAATGCAGTGCAGTGGACTGGTGCGGACTGAGGTCGGGCCCGTCAGGTCCAGGTCCTCTCTCGCCTGACCCTCCTCCTCCGCTCTCGTCCTCGTTGCTGGCTGCTTGTTGCTGCTGCTGCTGCTCAATGCTGGCACACGGTTGCCGGCAATATTGTCCAATCCCACGCAGCCTCTCTCCCAGTTCCCAGTCCAAGCTGGTGCTGGCCTGTCCCCTGTTCTGCATCGCACTTTGGCCGCTTCCCTTCTCCGTTCCATTTCCCCATGCCCATGCCCATCCCCATCCGTCCATCCATTCATCCCATCACTCAGCGTCTGCAATCGCCGCTCCTCATGTCAGGTCGTGTGACTCTCTTCCTTACACTAGGAGAAAATCGGAATTGTCTCAACTGCGCGACCATGGAGCCCCCATACACCTGTGCAACGTTTCTTGGCGCCCACTCCATGCTTTCTCAGCCATCATCTCAGCAATGAGCTCATTGTCTTTCGTTTCCGCCCAGAGATCCCGCCTTGTCTCGTTGTCGAGTCGCTCCGCATCGCCGGCTTCCGCAACTCGCGTCGCCACCCAACGGCTGTCGAGTGTGCTGCGCCTGTTGCGGTCATGTTCACAACACCAAGGCCGTGATTTGCTGTTACTACTACTGCTGCTGCTGCTGATGCTGCTCTTTGTTGTCTCCGGGCGCATTTGATTCCCAGCAGGAACACAGACCGTCTGGGCCGTTCCAGCGTCGAGGAACCCGGCCCAGCCACTGCCGACTAGGGGTAGAGGCTACACTGCAATTGCCATGATGACTCGGCTGCAAGACTCACAAACAAAGGGGCCTCGGACGAGAGGCTAGACCCTCTGCAAGCCCAACACCCTCCTGGTGGGAGTCCGCGTTGTCCAGCAAATCATTCCAGTGGATTACACCAGCAGAAAGCTGTCGTTCAGCCATGCCGTTCCATCTGTCGCATGCAGTGGTGCTGTGTTAGTCGGACATGCGGGCGACACGGGCAATCAGAGACAATAGCAACACAAGACGAACCTGCCAACTATCGTCCCAGATTGCCGGTACGGTCACATCAGCTCCCGCCCGCAAACCTGCTCGTTCTCGCTAAGGCGGTACATGGCAGTCGTGGACTGTAACTGCAACACTCAGACAGGCGCCCGCCAGTATCCGTCGACTACAGACATGATCCTGCCACCAGATCAGAAACATGGCTATGCCACTCCACTCGCCCTCGCGCTCTTCTGCGTAAGGTTGCGTTGCTTTGCTTTCCGCTATGAGGCATTTCCCATCCATGTCTTTCAACCCCTCCTTGCACCTTGCCCTCCCTCTCCTTGCCCGACTCGTCGACTCGACTCGACTCGACACGCCTTTTCCGATGCGGCGGCGCCCGCTTTCCTGTCTGTGCCCTTGAGTCTGGCGCAACTCGCGCCGACGCCTCATTGGCCCAACCCGCAACCCTCGATGTGATTCGACATCGCGTCCCGATGCTCATCTGCCTGGGAACAGATCACCTGCCGATTAGCATCAGCACACCAACCCCAGGGAGCTTTCCTGTGCGCCTCCTAGCTACAGCAGCTATGGCTAGGCGCGAGCTGTCAAACGGCCCCGACATGGTCAGAGCTTCCTGCGGCACACACCCTTCTCTGCTGCTGCATTGCTGCTACTGCTGCTACTGCTGATGCTGCCGCCGCCGTCTCTGACCCTACATGTGAGGTTGGGTTGGGGTAACTGCACACGTCTGCAGGACGAGCAACAAGCATGGGATAGCTGCAGCTGGCGGCCTCTTAATTGCGGACCTCTGTGCTTCTCCTCCTCTTGTCCGTCCGGCTTCCCAGCGCCAACTTCACACCAATGGCGGACCAGCCCCCTCACCGTCTCTCCGATGTCCCACGGCCGCAAGCGGTAATTTGCACTGCTTCTCCTGCAATTGGCAGGTGCGCCGCAGCCCTGAGAGATCTTGGCCCTGCCGGTCCCCTGTCCACTCGGCGCACTGAAAACCGGGGGAAGTGTCCGAGAGACATGGCGCCAATTCCACAATCAGCCGAAGGTCCTCCGGCCGCAACTCGATCCATCTCGGGCCTAGGTGTAAAGCCCGTGGGCAGGATGCGCTGGTATTGGTGCCAAGAGCTTGTTATTTTCTTGTTGATCATTCTATTACGCTACCGTCAGCCGCCCTCCGCCCTCTGGCCTCGTCGTCTCCCCGTCGCCTCGAATCTGCCGCCTGCAATTTCCCTCCATCCGCTCAAGCCGCTCCACTGACGCGAGCGCAACCAGGTCGCATGCATGCCTCGGATGAGGTACTCATTGAAACGGTCCTGTTCATGCCGATATAGCTCCTGGGTGCAAGGGAAGGACCCCAGCGTTTGACGTCACAGCCGTCAGCGTGGTTCGTCGTCGCCTCCTGTCGTCCTCCGGTTGTGGCCGCCGTACAGACTGGCGGTGATGCGATATCGAAAAATGGCATCGACATCGACGCCCTCGTGCGAACAAGCTCGCAGCTCAGTGGCCCATTCGCTTCCCAGCAGTCTGGCGTTGGCGTGCTGGGGTCGCCGGTCGCCCCCTTCTCGCCTGCGGCTGCCCGCGGGACCGCCAGCCGAACCCTGGCGAAAAATGCTGGTCGCGACGGCTAGATATCAAGACCAGTTCTCTTTGGACCATCGGCCTGACAAACAACGCCTGTGAGCCCCCAGTCGATACGTTTCGTTGGAAATTGCACCAACTTATTGTATCTGCGGATTGGCTCAAACGGGCTCAGCACACGTGGCTGCCGCTGACCATCTGCAACCTCTGGTGCAACTTCGCGATGCATCTAGCCCCCCTATCTAGTGCCCGCAGCACCCCACGGGTACCTGACGAGTTCATCGGAACTCACTAGTCAGCCCTATTGAGATCATGTACAGCTCCGTATCCTCTCTTTTTTTTCCCCCGGTCCAGCGTATCTGGTCGAAGAAGCTGTCGCCTGGCCGCTTTTCGCCGCCAAAGGGGCCAGGACCGACCGGGGAACACTTAGCGGTGAAGCTGCAAGAGGCTCCGGATCGTTTCTCGGGTCGATAATTTCTCGCCTCCATCTTGACAAATTGATAATCCTTTTTTCTTGGACATGGAGATCTCGATTTGCTGTCGCCCTTGGCGCAGCCTCCTGCGTGCCGAGATGAGCCATCATGCATGGCGTTGTCTCTGGCTCCGGTACAGGAGCACTTCTCCTCGTCCGAGGCGCTGGCGATCTTGTTCGTTTCCTGCTCAGCCAGCTCACCGAGACTACAACCGGCGTCTGGTCACTTCTCACAGCCTGATGACAATGGGCTTGTGACGGTCTTGTCCTCCGGCTCGGCCAAAGCTTAGCTGGCACAACTCATGTTGGGATTTCCCATCCCCCCTCTTCTCACTGTTCAGTTTTCTTGGCCTACTTCTTGTCGGGGAAATACGTTGTCCTCTCCACGACTAGCCTCCGAGAGTATGCCCATGGAGGGCCTGATAGCCGACCACGCGCTGAGCAATGAAACTCTCTTGAACGGCCACGTTGGCCTTGACGGGACTGGTGTGAGACTTGACTGGGGCGGATAGAGGAGAGGGAGGCGGATGTCGCCATTGAGACACGGTCGGAGAGGTGACCTCCTCTGCTAGCTCCTGGCATTTGCTTTTTGCGGCAGCCACGCCAAGACTGTAAGGTCTGCCACATCGCGTGCGTCTTGGCCACCATCCGACCGGACGAGGCTGTCGAGATTGCAAATGTGGTCTTCCGGGCTCCCCGCGGCGGCGCTGGTAATCGCCAAGCCGGCCGTGCCATGAGGCCCGCCTCGCGGCCTCTGAGACGAGCCTTGGCGCGGCAGTTCTCGACAAATAGCCCACGTACAAGTATTTCAGGGGCCTCGGCGTTGGGAAGCTTGTCTTAACGCACTGCCTAGTGTTCTGGGCGATTGCGAATGTCATACGAGCTGGCTGATGGTAGAGTTATATCGTATACGCCGTTGATGTTATGCCGGGGAGGCCAAGATGTTTCTGATGAGCTTCTCTTCCGTGTTTAGACGGATGGAGCCTTGGACAGCTCGGTAACTAGGGAAATTGGCTTCTGCGTGTCCGCGTTGAAGCCATCACCTCGCCAGGCTCTTGATACTTTCCTCCGGGGACATGCGTCGCACGCAATGCCGCGCCCCGGGCCCACATCCCGCCTTTCCCGCATGATGGCCAAGTCCGAGGTTAGGACCCGTTGATGGCCTAGAGAACTGCAGTAGAAGCTGAAGAAGCCATCTCTACTGACGCCCCGTAGACGTCTTTGTCCCAAGACACCGGCCCGGTCCGCCGGCGACGCTTCTGCCCGAAGTAGAAGGCCTCGGGGGAATTCACCGGGTCAGTCCCTGTCGCTGCCGTTGCTCTTGGCTACCAGGTGCCCAGGACGGTTTCAATGGTCCAAGGGCTTGGCCGTAGACAAGCGGTCTTGTGAATTGATCTCTTTGATGTCACATGTAATGTGATAACTTACAGACATGAAAGCTACCCTTGAATGTTCGAGGAATCGAGCCCCCCCTCCCCCAGTAGATGTGTCACTCAGCCAGCCTGCGTTTCTTTGACGTTGAAGCCATCATTCGTAGACTCGTCAGCTGCAAGTCATTCTCCGAGTTCTCTGAATGTTTTCATCGCGAGGATCCCAAGCAATCCTAAGAATGCTGGCATCAAAGGCCTGTCTTGATGTTACTCATACAAACATAAACTACTTCAACAACCTTGCTTCGACTGAGCTTTTGACTCTTTGCCTCGTGGAGACCGGTGATAATCAAAAGGCGAAAGGAACCGTATCGTGCTTCGCAACACTTTACACCATTCCTCATTACTATGTCTCAAGTCATGAAACTCAGCGCCATGGACCTGTGGGTGAATAAGGATACCCATTCTACACAAATTTGCAACCGAGGATTGGATGGCTGTACTGGGGAATGTTGCGAAGATTCAGTGCTTATCCTTAGCCGGTATTCATGTCAAATACACCGACGATGGAAACATCACATTCCCCATACAGCCTAGTTACATCCTAGAATGCTTGAATAGCGCTAGACATAAGACTCAAGTTCGTAATAACATATTCTCGCCCATGGTATCTCAACATTGAAGAGATGCTGCCCGGAGCTCTGGTCCACGCAATAAATCTCAACAGAGTTCATTATTTGATCAAGTCTTTTCACATCACCCTCGCAATCGCTTTTGGCACGGACATCCACGGACCAGAAACAGAACCGACCGCGACATAGCTGACGTCTTCTCTACGTGGGCAAGTGCAGTCGATAGCTTCTTGGACTCTTTCTGGTTTAACGGGGAATGTTATAAACCCGACGTTACTGATAGAAGCAATGAAGAACCTTCCATATCTGATTTCCCCGGCGTTGTTCATCAACGAGTTTGGCATTGAGGTTGGTTTGACGAAGTTGCTTCTTTGGACGAGATATCCCATAGGAGGGGCGCTGAAATTTTTAGGACTTGGAGGAATGAGAACAATCTGCCACATTACCTAGGAGTACGCTGGGTCGTTGGGATTGTGCTGGAGAAAATACGAACCCAATGAAGAGTTTCATTGCTTGCGATGCAGACGCGTAATGATTCCAATTGCTTGGTATACGGCCACGGGCGTTGGATCATAAAAGGCCTCGGCGAAGTTAGAGAGCACTGAAAAGCTGCAGTTAGTGAACTTAGTCAAAGAGGGATGACTTGCAGCTTGCCAGTTGCCTAAGTACTTGAAGGGGCTTTCACTTGATTGATGAGATTTCAGTATATCAATTCGCTTAGTTTTGTCCCAATTGAGTGACATTACCACCCATATTGGATATGTTTAATCTACTTCTCACTAACTGGGATAAACAAGCTAAGATGTCGTACTACGAGATATTAGCAAGTCGAGAGGGCTGAATTGTTTGCTTTACCTCAACAGAAACCTTTACCTAACACCACTAACAATGTATTTTATATTCCTCAAATTTGTTATATTTGTCCATGTCGAGGAGCACGTCCCCGTTACATGCCAAGTCTACCCTGCCAACTTCCGTATCAAAGACACCCCAGCGCCCTACGGATAACGAGAAAGCCTTATCAGACGTCATAGGCGTACTACAAGAGCTGAGAACATCCTCACGAGAGGTTGCACCCGTCCTCTCTTGTGTGGTGGCAACTACAATACACACCGAAATGGGACCCTAATTGTTTGGGGAGATCTTGTTGTCTTCAGCGTAAGATCCATAGTACAGGCATCTTGACGCGTAACAGACAGCGAAGAAGGCGTACCTAGGCGTCGTAAGTGTAATACAGCTTCTGCCTCTGGGATTTGGAAACATGTCTGCCCAGGTCACACAACAATTGAAATGGGAAAACGTATCATGGCACCGGCTCAATGACTGGCTACGTTTTTGTAAGGCATCCATCATACTCCAAGAAGCAGTCCGGCTCGTGATGCCGTCCCGCAATATGGGTAAGACTTGCAACAGTCTCACCGATAGAAAATTAGTCGATTGCTCCATAACCCCAAATCTAGCAGCTATAAATACCCTGTCTTCCCCAGGACATCTTTGGATTGATATCTGCATCATTCAGAGCGTCCATCATCACTCGTCAAGCAAGCTACCACTACATCATTACCCAGCCGTCCCATCATTTCCGATCACCATACTTTCCTCAAGTCTCCTTCTTCTCGGATCTGCAAATCTGTCGACCACAGTCCTAGCGGCCCCTCCAATCAGTATGCCGCCTCCTTCCCGTCACTATTACCCAATTGTCGATGAGACGAAAGCAGTCAGGGGGAAAGAATGGCAGATAGGTCTTTCTGTGGAGGGAGGTAACCGTAGGTTTGCGTTCCTTAATGTGCCCCAATTTGTTAGCTAACATTGCGCAGAAATCACGGTCACCGACACGCACTCGGTCGGTACCACGTGGACCAAGGGCGGTAACCTCGGCATCAGTCCTGCTTCACTCTTGATTGGCAACTCTTTCTCAGTGTCCCAGACCGTCACCCAGGCTTTTGGGCAAGGCACGTCTCAGGATTGTCCCCCGGGAGAATGGCGATGCAGCATGATAATTATCCCGAGTGTGGTTGATGTGAAAGGTCAGCTGCATGAACAAGACCCTAATGAATCATGTTCCGTGGGGAGAATCGCTGACTATGAGGGCGGTGAGGAAGGTAAAGAGTTCGAATATGCGATTCCGGTAAAGGACGATGCGGGCAATGGCGTTTGGTCACCCAAAGTGTGTGTATGCAAGAACTTGGAGCACTGGGCAGACTTGGGCCGTCCGGCGAAGGAGTGCCCAGATGACTACACACCGGAGTAAGACTTATCGAGCTGCGTATTCATGGAGTCTTTGAAGGTGTATGTTGTTGTTGTTGTTGTTGTTGTTGTTGTTGTATTTAACGCCATGGCGGCAAGGGCGTAGCCCTTGCGGCAGACCTCCCGAGGGGTATGTGACGTGGAGAGCCGCAAGCTCAGACTACCTACTCTACAGTACACAGCCCTTACCAGCGTCCTCCAAATCTTGCATATTGGCTACTATGCGTTTAATCTGTCCCTGGATCCCGCTGGTTCCTCTAGTTCCTTTGCTTCCTATTTGGTCCCTTTAGTAGGGTAAGACGGTTGTTTTAAGGCCTAGCCGGAGGCTGGCCCTTAGTAGTATGGGTAAATCTTTTAGAAGAAGCTTGTTATACGTAGAAAGGCCTTAAAGCTTTTAGGATTGGTGATTAACCCCTTAAAGTATTGCTCGAGCAATCCCATAGGTCCTATAGGCTTTGATGAGCTAGAAGGGTGGAGGGTAGGCCACTATTACCTCCTCGCTAGGGTTTTTCGGTAATAAACTAAATAGTTTACTTCCTTTACTTCCCTATAAAAGTAGGTAAATAGGGCTTTATTGTGGTTAAAGTGTTAATGATATTATTTAAAGTTTCTATGGCCTAATCGGGCTATTAGGAGGTGGTATAGGGTAACTCGTGGAAGGGCTAATTCAGGAGGGCTGGATAGGCTGGCCTTAAGTCCTAGTTGGACGTATTAGTCTATTACCTCCTTACACCATCATCGTATATATTAGGCCCGTATTCGTTTCCTAGTGAGTTGCTTAATCCCTACTAGGGTTACTAGTTGGCCTAAGGACACCGGGAGTACTATACTTTGCTTAGTTAAGTGGTCTACTTCTTCGTTACCTTTTATCCCCTGATGCCCTGGGGCTTAGTGGGTATATATATTGAATATCCTAGCCACCTCGTAGATCTTAAGGAAGGCTTTTTATAAGGATTTTAGAGTCTCACCTCATATCCCCCGGATAATACTAATATTATTAATATAAATGTGTATCGGCTGGCCTTGGGAAGTAAGGAGGGCCCACCGGAGCCTTGCCCTTGCTCTTTCAGCCTCGCCGTTAAACACTTCTACTAAGCTAAGTCGGCCACAACTTTGGGCTATACACTTATTACCTTTATAAATAACGAATCCATATCCCATAGCTCTATTAGACGCTTTAGAACTGTTTGAATAGATAATTATATGGTTATCTGGGACGGTTTTTAGCTAGTTCTGAAAGGCCTTAGTAGCCTTCTCCTTTGTGTATAGGACTATTAGGTCTTGTGACCCTAGAAGGTGTTGTGGTTGGAGTAGTGCTGGCCTTGGGACCCTTGAGATGAGGCTTGCTGTCCGTTGGAGCTGTGTTTGCTACCTCCCTTGTTATGTGAGCCTTAGGACTAATGAGTGTTATTAGTTAACCTTTTGTAGTTGGATTGTGAAGTGTAGGCGTACCCCTTCTAAAGCCACTTTCCTAGTGGGCAGGCCGGCATCTCGGAGGAGGTTGCTTATTGGGGTTGTCTTTTAGACTAGGAGGATAGCTCGGGCCGCTCTTATGATAACCTTATTAACCTTTTGGACGAGGCCCTTTTGGCTTATATTAATAAACCCTCCTTAAGGAGAGGTGGTGTTGTTTAGGGCTGGCTTGGTTAGCCCCCTGAACCAGGTTTCGGCTCCGTATAAGGCTATTAGGAGGACATAGGTGATAACTACCTTTTATATAATAGTTACTGGGGTCCCTTTTTTTATGTTTATTAGGTGCCCTAGGTGCTGGGCTGCCTTTTTTGTTATAGTTACCCTTATTTTAACGTAGTATTAGAAAAAGAGTCTTTTATTAAACTAAACCCCTAGCCAACGGATCGGCTTAACCGAGGCTTTGATTTCAAGGTCTCTAGTTTTGATCCTAGGTAGGTTTTTTGGTTACTTATGTTTCCTAGTGAAGTGGATAGCTTCATATTTAGCTGGGTTAAAGGAGACCTTATTATTGGTACCCCAGTCTAGGATTTGGGTAACTTATTGGTTTAAGGATATAGTATTATTTTTAAGGGATAGGCTGGTAATTAAAAGGCTTATATCGTTTATATATTTAAACCAAAGTCTTAGGTCTTTAGTTAGGATGTTGGAAATATAAAGTAGGAAAATAATAGGTGATAGTGGGGAGCTCTAAGGTAGCCCATAGGTTAAAGGGAAGTCCTTTGTTATTACCTCTTTAAACTTAACCTTAGTAATATAATTTAACACAAAGGCATAAATCAGCCTAATTAGGCTATTAGGTTAGCCCTGTTACCGTAGATGGATAATAAGGTGGTTCCGAAGAACAGAGTCAAAGGCCCCCTTTACATCCATTATCACTAGTGTAACTATAAGCCCCTTATCGAGGGCTTATTTAATATTATGTGTGAGATAGGTTGTTAGGTCCATAATTGCCCTGCTTAGTAGGGCCCCTATTTGCTGTGGGCTGGCCACACCTTCTAGGATAGTGAGGTAGGCTATTCTCCTAGTTATTAGTTTCTCGAGCCCCTTGCCTAGGTAGGATAAGAGGGTTATCGGTCTCTAGGATCCAGCCTTTAAGAAGTCGGTTTTTCTAAGTTTCTGAATTATAATAACCTTTACTCTGCGGAAGGGCTAAGGGAAGTAGCTGGCCTTAATGAATACCTGGAATAGCAGTCTGATAAGCTTAGCTATAAGGTCCTAGTAAGTTTTAAATAATCTTATGGTGATTCCGTTGATACTAGGGGTCGTAGTCTTTATTAGGGTGGTTACCCTTATTTCCTCCTGATTAATTGTAGCCTGCTAGGGTATTCGTTGTCTTGGGATTGTGGCCACGTCGAAGGGGTCCCTAGGTAGGTCATCTATATCATCGAACTTCTCTAATAGGGCCCTCCGTAGGGCTTAGGCCTTGTCCTGGTTATCGTTATGCGTTTAGCCCTTAACTATTAAGGGGGGGGCTTTGATTATTAGTCTAGTTTTACATTAACCTATTATTTTATAAAGGTCCTAATTAGATATAGCCCCTTCGATCTTAGTAACCTAATAGGCTTGTTTAGTTTTCCTAATTATTTTTAAGAAGACCTTTTGTTTTTTGAGGATAGGGGGTGGTGAGGCCGAGGCCGGCTCTGGTTCCTATGCTTATTGGATACGGGCCTTGAGGTAGGATTAGTGGGCTTTAGAGCACTCTTTTGTCCACTAGGGGGCCCGCTTTCCCCGGCTTTGTTGTCTTTTCCCTATTACTTGGATAACCGTTGAGAATAGGTTGACGATCCGGCTGGCTTGGGCGTCTAGCTTAGCTGGGGTGAGTAGGTCCTTAATAATAGGTAAAATTAAGACCCCTACCCTAATTAGGTTTTTAAACTAAGGAAAGGCTAAATCTGGGATTAATATTAGCCCTAATTAGTATGTTTATTGTTGTTTATTATTGTTAAGGGGGATAATAGTTATAATAGGTTGGTGATTAGCTCCTGGGTGTAGGTGTGGGTAAGGTCCTGTGTGTGTAAGGGGGATATTTGTGTCGGAATATCCACGCCGGACTGGCGCCACCTGTTGCCGCCTATCGCCTATTGGCCCGATTAGCGAGCCAATCAGAAGGCAGGAATCGGTTTTAGATCGGCAGCGTCAGATCGCTGCTGTAGGCCCGATTCCTTCCTTCAACAATAACAGAGCAGATACGACGAATATATCGTTATTTGCCCACCTTTTATACTAGGCCTAGTAAAGTGAATCCAATACTAATTAGTAGTTAAATACTATTTCCGTAGATTAGTAAAGTGAACTTTTTATTAGAAGAGGTAATATTATGAAGTCCCAGGACGGAATAGCCCGTCTAATAGATCTCATAATATTTGTACTATAAGAAGAATCTGCGATAACCTCGGTTAGTGATACGATTAACGATAGGATACCGTAGGAGCTTCCTAGGAGTCTATACGAAGTCACCGGAGCGATAAGTTCCGCTTAACGTAACGGAATACGACCTCTGCGTTTATTATACACAGTTCACAACGAAGATCTCGTAATTAATAATAATATAAAACGCCCTCGCATTTCCATCGCTAACTTTTATTCTCAACGAAAAGCTATCTATTATAATTAATACCCCCTTCTTCTTTAGATGCTACTCCGTTACCCCGTAGTTACGGAAATACCTTAGAATTAATACTCGAAAGGCTAACCCTTACGAGAACCCCGACTTCACCGTTGTCACCATCGCCCCTCACTCCTACCTTTAGAGTAGTGACCCTAAATACCCAGTAAACATAACACTAAAAACGATAACCCCACTTTCCAATTATGTCCATAAAAGAGAGCTGGTAACCGATACTAAAACTAAAGTGACCTACTAAGGACACAACATCTAACGCTCAAAGGGCTAAATTCAATAAGAACCCCAACTTAATTATCGTCGTCCCTGCCCCTAGAGATAACCTAAACGTGGATATAAAACTAAAAATAATACTAAAGGAAAGAAGACTCCTTTCCTATACTACTTATTAGAAGTAGTATTCTATAAATAATAAGTAATAATTCGCTTAATGAACGGTATACACCCTCAAAGTTACAATTTAGAAGAAACGCCCCGTATTCGAAACGTCGTTAACCTTACCGTTGTATACTAGAATATCTACTAAAATATCGGGAAATAACCTAACTACGGCGAATCCGACCCCAGAGGAGGTCCAGGATACTCAGGACCCTCCACAAGAAGAGACGGTAAGAGTATTAGTCCCCGCTAATACTTAGAATTAAATAATAAATAACTCCTCGGTCCTATTACTAACAAAATATAAGAAGAAGGTTAACTTTTATGAATAGGGACTATGGGCTAAGTATAGGCCAAAAGAGGTAACTCTCGAGTTTAACCCTAAATTAGTAGTAATAGTAATAGTATTTTTTATTAAGATATGGACCGCGGAAAGTATTATTAGTTATAACCTAAAAATAGAATTTAAATTAGATTTTAAAAACTAGACCTAAATTATATTCAATATCCTTGAGACCTAAGTGGTGAGAAAACTATATAACTTCCTACTCTATTATAATATATTTATCCCTATAAAAAAGTAGAGGATCCTAGTTAAACTCTTTAACCTTAAAGAGACCCTAGCTTTACACTATTAGACCTAGGAAGAAGTTAATAAAATTAACTTTAAAAGCCCGGTTTTTAGGAAACTCATAGAGGACCCAGTCCTCTATAAGGAATTAACGAGGAAATGGGTATTACTATTATTTAAATCCCGTCTAAAAGAGATCGTAGTACAGAAGAACTCCCCGCGAGCACCGCCACCCTTAGAGAGAGCGGGAACAAGCCAAGCCCGCACTGGGCTACGCCCTCAGAATCGGCCACAACTACTTAAATAACCCATATTCACCCAGGAACTATTGGATTAGGAAAAACACTGCACCATAGATGAGATCAGCGAAATAGTGACCCCTTAATAGTAAAGTATGCTTATTAAGGTATATACCGACGACATAAGGTATAATAGTGAGAAATTCGACGTCCTTAATACTAAATTCCGTATTTTCCTTAAAGCCTGCAGAAAAATCGGAGTTAACCACTACGCAACGGCTAACCTACTCCCTACGATACTAAAAAGGAGAACTTCTTAGTTCTATTACGGCCATATCAGTAGTACACCAACTACTTAGTTAATAAAGGAGGTAGTTAATAAGTTACGGTGCTACTTCGAAGGAGATTAACACCACTAAGCCTATATTATTAATTAGAACGGAGTAGATCTTAATAATGTTATTTAGAAGAACCCTGAGAAGACGAAGGTTGAGGCTTTAGAGACCCTCTTTAATAACCTAACGAATCTTTAGTAAGCTTTCGCACTATACTACTAGGGAGACCAGGTCCTAAAGGATAAGCTGATCAGAGCTACCATTTTCGTAAAAGAGTACTATTCTATTAACTTAATTAAAGTAAATACAACGGAGGAGCTTTATAATACGATAAGGATAAGCCTTAACTTAGAGGAAAGAGGAAAAGATGTTCACCGTTAACACTTTACGTTAAAAAGAGAACTAGACGAGTAGTTCTGGATTAACCGACGCTATAACGGAAAAAGGCAAAGTAACTATTATAAAGGTCACTAATAATAACGAGGATACCCTCATTGTAATAAGAAGTACTATGTTTATAATAAGGAAGGGTACTAATTTACGAAGTACTCTGTAGAGGAGAGAAGTAAAGTGTATAAACGCTTTAAATTAAACAAAAACGTCTCTAATACCTCTCCTAAAGTATATGGCCACTTCCTCACTGAATACAAAGGAGATAAAATGTTCAACGACGAGGACACTAGGGACAAGGAAGATCTGAGCTAATACCTCACCAGCGCTACCCTTAACAAGGAAAACGAGTACAACGACGAATTCCATATCTCATTTTTCGGCTACACCACTACTCTAGCCGGCGAAGACCTCACTTAAACCCTAAATAACTAAGCTACCTATTACATTATTATAGGGAAGGATATCTATGGTATACCCGTAAAGTTATTAACCTACGAGGTGTTTATTAGCGATAACTATTATATAATAACGATCTTCTAGGGGATTATACCTAATATAAGAGTAGCCGGCGTTTCCATAGTTGGATACCCTTAATTCCTTGTTTTATAAAAGATTAACACTATTATAAAACTTAACACCTCTAAAGTAGGCTAAACGAGCATTACCTTCGGAGACAACCCTCCGATACCCTCCATGGGACTAACCTATGTGAATTCACCCTTCGGACAACTACCCTTCTACGTTGTGAACGCTAATACGCTATTCTTACTTTATTTAAAAGATATGAACAATTTAGGGATCCATTTCGATAATATCCATAACTTCCTCTAATAGGGAAACGTAAAGGTCCTTATTATATATAAATGGGGGTATCCGTGGATACTTATATACTCTCTAGAATAGAGTTTTGCGTAGAATCACCTTATAAACACAGAATTACATAGAATCCACCGTTATTTTGGCCACTGCAACGGAGCGGGGGATGCAGTGAACAGTATGTGCTGTATCGTACAACACACACACTCTACTGACCACAGGTCGTGCACCCTCCGTCCCGGGTCCGTGAGGGTGACTAACTCGTACGAAACCGCTCAACCAGAGCTACAATCTAGGTAAGGAGACACCTCAAGACCTGATCAGGGCCAAAGAGGGGTTCCGGCCTTGGATGTAGACACTGGTGAGTGTTGGGGCCTTGTTTGCTCGGTGGTAAAGCAACCTCCGTACTGTTCGCGGTATATGATCCAAGTGAACGGGTAAAAAGAGCTCTGAATACGTCTGTCTAACTAACGATGCTTGCTGACGTTCTGTAATGTGTTGTTTGATGGTCCGTTGTTGTGTCCTCCGCTAGAAATGCGTCCCCAGTTCCCCTCTCTCAAATAGCTCGCTGTCGCCTGACTAAGGAAAAACCCGCTTAGCGTAAGCATTTCCCCCTGCACGGTTTCACCACCTATTAATATAGAGGCTTTATACGATCCTGGAGAGAGCTGGTAATGATATGATATTCGAAGTAATCCAGAAGTTCATAAAGTATTACCACTAGTGCTAAATGAATGGACGAGCTCCAGGGAGATTTAAATTCACCCTTAGAGATGATGTGGACTTTAATTATAAGGTTATTATTAATATCTTCTACTTAGAAGGGAATAAACCCGTGATTTACGTCGTTAATACGGCCACTTCCTTTAACGTAGCTAGGTTTCTGGAAAACGTTAGCGTAAAGCACACCTAGGAGACACTATGCGAATACTGGATTGATACCTACCTCGGACCCCCTAATTGGATCATTACGGACGCTAATAGAAATTTTAACTCTAAGGAATTCAGGAATTTAGTGAGATTTATAGTAATTAAAATCAAAGAGGTGCCCGTTAAAGCCTATAATAACATCGGGAAGGTAAAGCGATACTATACGCCCTTATAACGAATATATAATATTATCCGCTAAGAATCCCCTTCTACACCACCGAAAATCGCCCTATAGAGTACAATTAAAGCGATTAACGATACGGTTGGCCTAGATGGTCTTATTCCGACCCTACTCGTCTTCGGAGTATACCTATGCATAAATATAAACTCACCACCATCACTAGAGATACGGTAATGCGTAAAAGTTATGCGGAAGGTTATGGTGAAGTTATAAGAGATTTACGTAGAACACATAATAATTAATATTCTCATAATAAGAAATGGCCTAAATACAGCCCTTATACGAGATTTATTATTATAGTTAAAAGTTATTATTTAATATGAGAGAAGGGGCTGGACAGGCTTATATACACTCCTCACTAATAAAGGCGAAAACTATGTTATCCAACTACCCTCTGGATTAAAGACTTTTAGGTCTACTATTGTTAAACCCTTCTTAGAAGATGACGATAAGAATATGGTCCTAGAGATACTAAGAGATAATAAGGAAGACGTCCTTAACGAGGAAGAAGAAGTCCGAGACGAGATTATTATCTAAATGGATACACTACCCCCGGAGGAAGAGCTAGCGCCACCACCTCGACGCCCGAAAAGTAGACCACAAAAGAACGCCCAGATTAACCTCCTAGTAGAAGTTGACGCCTTTAACGACGCTAAAAGCGAGGCCACAATAATAACCGCGTTTATAAGCACCAAAGAAGAGGTAAATCACGCCCTTATACTCGAACTACGCAAAAAGGGCATAATCAAAGCCCTAGGACCCCCGTTTAAGGAGTCCACTAAGAAGGAGATCGACGCCCTAATCGAACGAGGAGTCTTTGAATTCACTTAGTACAACGAAGAAAAACACAGAGGGATACGTATATTCCACTTAAGGATTATTAACGAAGTGAAGGGCAAAACAAAGACGCCCTACGAAAAGTCCAGATTTGTTATTCAGGGATACGTAGACGACGGTAAGGAGGCTATCCTCACATAGTCTCCAACTATTCAGAGCGCTAATCAGAGACTAATTCTCGCCGTTGCTCCGTCTCTCATCCAGAAGGAGGGCTATTCACTATGGATAAGAGATATCACTCAGGTGTACACCTAATCCATAACAAAACTCGAAAGGACGATCCTCGTAAAATTACTAGACCAAATAAAAAAAAATTACCCTCCAAAAACTATTATAACCATCGTACAACTATTATACAGCATCGCAAAAGCTGGAACCCACTAATACATAATATACAATAAGTATTATAAAGAGAAGCTCCAAATAAGGACTTCTATATATAACCCCTATTTACTATTACTAAACAACAAAAACAAGAACTTCGCAATAATTAGTATGCAAACTAATAATACTATTAACTTAAGCGACGAGACCTTCGCTCAACGGGAAAACGAGGAACTCTAGAAAACGATGTTCTTAGTAAAGGAGAAATAATACCTCTCCACTAAAACACTACTCGTATTCAATAAAGGGATCATCTCAACTAATAAAAAAGCCATTTTCCTATACTTAAAGGGCTAGGGAGTAAAGATACGCCTAGTTAACACTAAATCCGCTACTATGAAGGAGTAGTACGTTGAGCAGTGTACTAGAGGTGCGTACACCACCTCAAAGTACTAACCAAAAGTAGTATTCAATTTATCCATAGTAGCCCAGCACCGAGAAGTGATATTAGAGCAGATCAAAGCTCTAAATCGACGCCTACTATAGTAAATAAAGTACTTAGACCAAGGCCTCACTTATATACCCCTCGATCTAATTACCACTAAGCTCTTTGTTTTTATTAATAACTCCTTTATTAATAATAACGACCTAACATCCTAACTCGGATTCGTAATCCTCCTCGTAAATAAGACCAAAGGAGAAAAGGATTTTATAGTAAAAAGAAATATTATCCACTACTCCTTAATAAAGTCTAAGAGAATTACGAGGAGCGTCCTCGTATCCGAGATATACGGGATAATTATTAGTATTAATATGGTCTACGCCCTCTCTATAACCCTAAAAATCATAACTAATAAACTCCGAATACCTACGATCCCGATTATCGTATATACTAACTTATACTTATTTTATAAGTATTTTATTAAACTTAGAACTATAAAAGAAAAACACCTAATAATTAATATTATGGTGTTAAGGTAATCTTATAAGAGATGAGAATTATATAAAATCCGATGGATCCACGGAGATGATAACCCTACCGATGGCCTAATAAAGGTTATACTAAACTAAGCCCTTACGAGGTTTATCGAGGAGGTAAAAGCGAAGATTAGGATGGAGGGATGGGTTACGAGACCCTAAGGAGCGCTTATAGCGCCGAGTAAGAGGAGGAATATAAAGGAGATCAGGGGATATGGGAGGAATACCGCTACTATCGCCAACGACGGCGAGCCGGACTTTGCTCGTAGCTGGCTACGGGATACGCTCGTTTCTGCCGAAGGCGGTACGGCCGAAAACGGCACTTTTGCCGCTTCCGACCGCCTTACGCACTCGTTCCGTTTATCGATTTTTTTTATCGCGTTTTAAGCAATTTGGCGCCCGCGCCGAATAACGCTCAATTTTTACTCGTTATTTGAAAAAGGGACGATTTGCGGCAAAAGAGATAGTTGCCAGTGTCGGAATATCCACGCCGGACTGGCGCCACCTGTTGCCGCCTATCGCCTATTGGCCCGATTAGCGAGCCAATCAGAAGGCAGGAATCGGTTTTAGATCGGCAGCGTCAGATCGCTGCCGTAGGCCCGATTCCTTCCTTCAACAACAACAGAGCAGATACGACGAATATATCGTTATTTGCCCACCTTCCATACTAGGCCTAGTGAAGTGAATCCAACAATTTGAGAAGGTCAGGTCAAGGATGTGACCATGGGTGTGGGTTAGAGCCCCTGCTTCTCCAATAAAGGAGAGACCATGGTTATTAACCTAGTCGGCTAGATCGTCTCCTTTATTCCGGCTAGTGGATCCTAGTTTTTAGGAGTAGTGGTGAGTATTGAAATTCCTAGTTATAAGGGCTTATAATAGTGGTTAGTATCCTAGGAGGGTGGTCGTTGTATAGTTATAAGGATTGCCTGGTTATTTATAGATGTTTATAATAATAGTGTTATTAACCTTTAACCATAGGATATCCCTTATTTGGATAGGTCTTTATTGTTGTACTTATAACCTTATCCCCTTCCGTATATATATTATTACCCTGGGCCTTATTTCCCTATTATCCCAAAAATCAACTAAGATAAAGGAATTGTACCCAGGGTGTGTATTAATTTGTATTCTGTTGGTGTAGCTTATTCAGGGCTCCTAGATAAGTATAATTTTAACCTAATTAGCCCAGCAGAACTCTAGGAAAGTTGTGTATACTAGAGGCTTTTTCCCCACATTACATTAGGCTACACGTAGTACCCGTGGGGGGGCCTATTTAGGCCTACACCTCTAAGTCGAGGTCTAGGTGGGTATAAGTATTGGTGATATTATAGTCAGGCTTTTAAGTTACCCTCTAGCTCCTATTTCGGAGAGGGTAGATAGGGTGGTTAGTCTAAGGGAGGGCCTCAGGGTATTCCGTTTCGTCTTTATCCATACTATTAGCTGTATTCTTATCACCTAAGTATATAATTGATCATTAGGAGGGGGTCCTAGTGTATAAGCACTTAGAGCTAGGTTATTAGCCCTGATTAGGATGGGAGTCCTGGGGTTGAGTATTGCTTTGGGTGGTGGTCTGGTTAGTATTATCGCGGGCCTCGGAGGCCTTTTACCCAGCCTTCTGAATCTATCCGTATTCCTTTCAGCCTAGGAGAGTAGGATGATCGTTAATTATTAGGGGTTTAATTGGATAGTTTATATGGCTGGCCTGGAAGGGCCCTAAGTAGTTGGTATACTTTGGCTTAGTTATACAAAGCTCGGTCTTGTAGAAGTTTAAGGGTTTATTATAGTTATTATAGAGTGGCCACTGGTTATAGTATTAATTTATATAATATCCCTAGTAGTTAGGGTTATATCTAAGTAGGGTCCTTTTTTCCCTAATAAGTTGAGACTTATTACTCTGGTTAAATAATCTAAAGGGTAGCACCTTAACCGTAAAGGAGATAACCTAAGTGACTTTGTTTATAATAGGGTTTAGGCTGAGGTGGGATTGCTGGGCTAGGACTGGCTTATGGCCAGTCTAGGTGATAACGTCCTCCCTGATTAGGGTTACTATATTAATACTTTCCTTATTTAGGTTTTAGAATTTAGATAAGTAACGTAGAACAGTGTATATAAACTATTTTATAAGGGTTTTTACTTTAAAACCCCCTAAATAATTTACTAATTTTTATTTATTTCTAAAAAAGTTTTATTGGATTTATTTATTTAGGGGCTTTAGGGAATATCCAATTAAAATATGGTAAATGTATAGGATATCCTTTAGTTATAGGCCAAGGGCTTAGCAGACTGTACGGCGCAGGGCGAAAAGGGCGTTCTTCCGGGCAGCATCCAGGCTTTCCTCAGGGATACGGACGAAAACCCGGAGGTCTTTTAATTAATCCTGGGCTTATGGGCGGGTAGGGGCTCGGTGCTGGGCTAGGGCAGAGGCCAGGGCTGAGATTAGGGCTAAGACTGGGGCTGGGGTCGGGGCTAATACCGTAATAGTAACCTAATTCCGAGTTAAAATTAGAGTAACTTCGTTATTTATTAGCTTCTTCAGAGCTTAGATCACATAGGTTATCGCCTCCTTTACGATCTACTTTTTCGGCCCCTTAAAATTAGAAACCATATTATTAATAAACTAAGCAATGGTGAAAAAGACATCCTTTCGGTCCTTATAGCATTTAGCTTATTCATCGAAGGTGGCTAGGATAAATCCAGTGGCCACCCCACTTGTGTTCAAGGGCCCCTTTGCCGTAGAAGGGGCTACATTAGGAGTGTTAGGCTGGCTTCCCCCAAAACTAGGCCGGAGTGGCTAGGCCTCAGTGTTACGGTAGCGCTTAGCCCTTAAGGGAGGGGTTAGCTCCGGAGGTAACCCAGAGCCCCGATCAGGGCCGGCCGGAGGGGCCAGCTATAATCCGGTGCCCACCGGAGGCTATGAGGTTATCACGGGAGGGCTCTAAGAGGGAGAGGTGAAGACTTTTCAACTATTAAGGATCTTGGTGGTATATCACCTATTTTACTAATAGTGGATACTAAGAAAAATTAGGCGAGAGGGAAGTTGTTGTTGTTGAAGGGCGAAGAGGAATTATGTTGATTTGCAACTCCTCGAGAGGAAGTGGGCATATATAGTAATTATAGTGTAAGAATTCGGTGATGTTCAGAGGTTAAAAATAAATAAATCGTTGTGAAGGTATTTGTAAGTTCCGTCTTCATCGTTTCCTTCCTCGTATTATATAACTTCTAAAGTAGGCGTTTATAGTTGCTTTTTAACTATGAGATTTGGTTAAATATATTAGGGTTAAATTAACAAAGGAGATACTAAAGATATTTAACCTCGAAAATAGGGAAGGGTTAGGGTCCGTTAATAATAAAGCTTAGCGCTAACTCCTTAATTATTGTGACCTATACTTTTAGGATAGTAATAGGGAGGGAGTAGTGGTGTTTTATTATACTTAATACTGCTAGAGTGGTATCGTCGTCGATTGTGATCTTATTAGATGAACTCTTAAAGATTTTATACTTTTTTTAAAGGTATAGGGTAGCAAAAGTTGTCGATAATACCCTAAAAAGGTTAACGTTATTATTCTTATTATAATAGTGGTATATCCAATAAGTATCGCCTAGTTTATTATTAACGAGGACTTCTCGAATAAAAATCCCTTCTTATTAAATCTAACTCGTCCTACCTCTCAAGCCCTTATTAGAGACAAGGCTATCCCTTACGAAGTGCCGACTTCGCTATACCGCCGATGGGAGGCTCTGAATAGTATTGTGGTCAGTCAGATCGATCATAGAGGCGTTACTAGCATCAGACGCATCCTTTTCGAGCTACGAGGTAATTAACTAAGGTCTTCGCGCACCAAAGACAATAGAAACCATATTAACTACGAAAATAGGCGTTGTGGGTAGTAATAGGGGTAGTGGAGGGAGATAGGAAGAATTAGTGAAAAGGGGGATGTTTAGCGACTGAAACCGGGCAGGGGAAGCGCGCGGCTCATCTTCGGGATGATGGTTAGGGCACGGCGACGACGACCCCTTATAAGGAGAGACTTTCTTTTAGTATTTTAGACCTGATGAGGCCTCTATACACAGCACAGTACACACCTCGGGGGGAGCCTCCTCGATAAGAATATTCACTTGTTTTGCCCATTTTTGTTATTAACGTTATTATTGTGATCGTAGTGTATAATATTTTATACGGAGGTCGGTTTACCACTAAGTAATAAGGTAACCTAGTTTCGGATACGCTTTTCCTGGCCTTTTAAACTTATTTTAGACCTAATTAGGTCTAGAATACTCGATTCCCCTTAAAAACAACGTCCCTAAGGCTATTTAGTACAAGTTAATTACCTTTTTGGACCCGTGACAAGAGGTGTACAACTTGTGGTCAATAGAGTATATATGTTATTATTTATATAATATATACTGTTCACTACATCCCCCGCTCTATTTTACTAGTGCTTCGTAGGTGAATCGAATACCCAATCTCCTTATTACCACTTATACTATCCACCCCCCTCCTCCTTAAAAAAGAATAACAAAGAATACGTAAAGAAAACAAGCAGTAAGATCTCCTTTGGCCTAACCAAAAAAACAAAATGTTTTTCGGTTAAAAAAAATCTAAGAACACCAGAGACCCTAAAAAATTATTTTATACGATTATCGGCCCTCCCTCCCTCCTAACTAATATGGGCCAAACACAAACCCAATAAGGGAAAGAGAATACGAGAAGCTTCGAAATATAATTTAAACGACGAAATACTAGTCGATATAACCCGATTAAACCAAAAGAAACACCTATACGACAATCAGAAGAAAAAACAATTAGCCGGAAGGACCCACAAAAACGATAAACACAATAATAAACATTGGAATTTTTACTACTAATTCGTTCAACTTTAAATATTTAAATAATAATAGGCGGATAAATAAATCGGTTTAAATATAAACCCTTGGCCTAATCAGCTATTCCCAGATATCATAGACGGATTACACGACCTTAACAAATTCAGAATATTAGGTGACCAGCCACCGGTTAACATCGTAAATAGGGTTATATCTTACTAACCTAAGACCATTATTAATCTTCGCTAAGTAGGCCTCCCTTCACTTTGGTTATTATAAGCGAGTAATCCTATATCTAGCCCTAACCACCACCACCCTAGTAACCTTAGCTATTACTAAGGGACTTAAATACGTATTACTATGGACTCTACGAAAATTATAACCCCTAAAACCACTCCCCCCCCTTTTTTTTCTAAAAAACCATTATCCACCTCTACTATACCTAAACTCTAAATAAAAACAATAATTATTATAAGTTACTAAACCTAATTAACCAAATTAGAACGTTATTATATTTACCTCTTTACTAGAATTATTTAGGAATATATAACCCTAAGCCTTCAAGGAAAACACTAAAGACACTAGCCCGGATAACTTGTTTAGCCCAGATTAAAACACAAAGGATAATAAAAGTAAGAGGATCAATAAAAACAACCCTTCCCTCACTCCGTCCAACTCTAATTAGACCTCTAACTTAGATCCCATTATCAACTTAACAAGGATCATCTAAGCTATAAGCTGTAAGGGGCCCATTCTTAAAATACCCACACTAAGGATAAAAGGGGCTCCTAAGTTTACTAATAATAATATTTCTAATTTCTTAGAGAAGTTTAAAGTTTAAGTGGACTTAATTAACTTTTTTGATTAGGATAAAGTAAAGGCTTTCCCCTAATACTTAGTAGACGAGTATTAGGAAGTCGTTAAAGTAGAGATCGAGTTGATTTTCTGGGAGGCTACGAAAAAGTATATACTTAAAACCTATAGCTATTTAGACGAGGATTATATCCTTAGACTAAACAAATAACTCTACGACTTTACTAAGGGACCCCTAATTAGGAATAATAATTTTAAAAGAGTAGCGAAACTCTTTTAAAAGGTCGAAAACATTAAAACTAAGGCTCTTCGTTGAAAAAAGGTGGTGATAAGTAACCCAGAACTGATCGAAACCATTATACGCCGCTTTATAAAAACGGCGACGATTAACACAACCCTACAAATAAAAATGACCACGGGAGAACTATTCAATTCCAAAAACTTCAACGACTACTGGGACCGTCTGCTTATTTGGATCGGCCAGGAATCCCGGTGGAACAAGGCCTTTAGTGACAGTACTTCTTTGAATAACAATCCCCAATTAATAGCGTAACGAAACTCTAGGCCTAATCGGGTTTATATTACACTTATAAAACGAGCTGCGTCCCCCTCTTTAACTCAGCAGCATTAGTTAAATAAGAACATAATTATGATAAGCCCGGCTAGAATTAACAATCTCACTAATAAGTTGGATACCCTTTAACTAACTATCCAAACCATAAAAAACCGTTAATAATAACCTAATTAAGCTTAGAACACCCCGTCCACGCAAATCTATTACTAGTTAATATACTTAATAAACCGGAATCCCTAGGAATCACCGTACTAATAAGGCCCACTTCACTAATTATATAACCCATAATCACCTAGATAATAGCCCTACAATCCTACACAAAGGGGACCGTTTAACTAGAATAAACCGGGGTTTATTCCCGGACTAGCGGAACGTTATTAGTATAATAGGTACTCGGGTCAGTAATTCTAATAATACAAGTAATTCCTAGAGGACGTTCAAGCTAATCTACTCACATTCTACAATAATAATTACTAATACGGAGACCTCCTTAACCCTCTAGGGGAAACTAATTAGGTCCCCGATTACATCATTTCAGAAACCCAAAGTAAATATCAGCCTAACCAACCAACAATCCTTAGATATTTAAAAAACTAATAATCGTTCCTAAGTATTATAACCATAGCAGGAACTGTTCTAAATAACTAAGTTGGCCAACCCTTCTCTTAGTTAATATAAGTACCCCAACCAGCACCTACTCCTAGTACCATCGTATACGTATTAGTATTCCTTCCAAAGCCTAAAACAGCAGCAACGATCCTGGCGACTTCCAAGGCTAAGACTTATATAACCACCAGATCGGGTAACAACGTAACGGGGATCCTCCTATAAGGAAGCCGGGACAGCCCTGAATAAACGAGGAAAGTTATCCAAAAAGGGATTATAAAACCTATTTCTTAAAAAAATAACAATTCATTAATCTAATCCTACGAATTAGAAATTAAAGAAGTTTTATAAGAAGGATCCAAGGTACCTCGTTCTTAAATAAGGGAAGCGACGACGACGCAACACAACATTCTAATAATGGATTAACACAACTCTATACCTAATTAAACCCAGGAAATAACGGACAATAACACTATAACTACCCAAATAGCTTTTCGAAAGTTGGGTGGTTCAGTATAGGTGCCTAATCACATAGCTATAAAAATGTGGCTAGTATACCGTTTTCATATGACCAACTTAGCTTAATAGCTATTAAACAAGTAAATAGTAAACAACGTATACTTCCCAGCGCCCTTAGGCCTAATTAGTATTATCGACGACGAGCCTAGTAAAAAGATCACATCTAAGATCGTCGAGAAATATAATAATAGTCCTAACAAAGTGTACATCCTAATGGTCTTTACCACCTTAACTAAATTATCCACCCCTATTATTAGAAATAAGAAAAGGAATCATCTTCCCAGTTCTTAGATAACTCCTTATTTTAAAATCGAAATCTCAATAAGAGGTACTACACCTAATCAAAATAAGAAAATCATAGCCGTCCTGGATTTAGGAGTAATAACCAACATTATAAGTAACTAGTATATTAGGGAGAATAACCTATAAGTAATAAGGACGATAATTATAATATAAACCCTAACCCCAGAAGCAAACGGGCAAGCTTAATTTAACAGCGGTATTATAAACTACGTATAGGTCGGGGAACATAAGATCCCTATAAACTTCTTTATAATATTAAAAACAAAGATAAATATTACAAAAACCTCCCTATTTAGAGGACTATTCTTAATTATAAAACAACTTACCTAGGAATATACTAATAACCTAATTAGAGTAGTCCTTAGAATTGGAGATACTCGTATTCACATTCCTATAGGGTTTACATAACTAGGAATCAAAGGAGGAATAAAGTTCTACTTCCCCAACTAATAGAATTACTAAGTAACTCTAAAGGAATAAGAAAACTAAAGCCTAGTAATAAAGTTAATGAGTTTATTAGGAGAAAAGAACGGACTAGCCCTAATTAGAATATTCCCAACCTAGAGGAAGGTAACAGAGTCTTATGTGATATAAACAAAAACATAGTAATCTCGGTTTTAGTGGTATTAGCTCACTAAGAGTTCTAGCCACTAGTCGACGCTATTTACACTACTGCGTATATCACAGGTAAACATCCCGATAATTACAAGGGTTATAAAGCAGCAGGGACAACAAAAGCAACGCCGGATCAGGTTCCAACAGTGAAGATCCTCCTAAGTGAAATAACTATAAAGAAGGAAACCCAAAAACGAGACCAGTGCAAACACAAAATCAACAAAATATTAACTAACCTTCTCCGCCCGTACTACGCCTTTAAAAAAAATAAAAGAGATGGGAAGTTAAGAAGTTCGGAATTCTAAAAAAGCCCGAGCCTAATTAACTAACCACCATTATTACCACGATATATAAACATAAGGATTAGAAAATTCTACCTATTAATAACGTTCCACTAAATGGGACGACACCTAATAGCGACCCCCTCTAGAAAATCAAAAAAATAGAAGTAGTTAGAGTATAGTTAAGAAAGGAAGTTGGTAAGTTTACAGGCCTGATTACCCTGAAATTCGCCTAAATAAAGCTAGGATTACACTTTATAAATAAGAGGAAGGTAACCATTCTATAGAAGTGCTTGCACCTTAGATAAGCCGAAAAGGACCTATTAAAAACGATCCTACTAAATAAGGAAATAGCCCTTATGTGGAACTAGACCCATATAAATAGGGTTGACCCCCTCGTAACCCCACCTTAAGAAATACGAACTATTCTACACAACGCCTAGTAAGTAAAAGGCATCCCGATCCCACTAGCGATTTAAGATACGGTACTAGAGATGTTTTGAGACCGGATTAAGCGGGGAACACTTAAAGAAGGTCACACCGTATACAGAAATCCATGGTTCCTAGTTAAAAAGAAGGACAGGAAATATTAACTTATTAATTTAGTCATTAAATTAAATAATGTTATTATCCGAAACGCATTTATTCCCCCTAACGTAAACTCCTTTGTAGAAGAATATAATGGGTATTAACTCTTTTCTGTGCTGGACTTTTTTTTTGGATATAATTAGGTCCCCCTCGACCCGGCTAGTAGAGATTATACCATATTTATAACTCTATTAGGACTTCTCCGATTTTGTTCTCTACTAATAGGATAGATTAACTTAGTAGTATATTTTTAGCGGATTATAATAAGAATCTTATATAATCTCATTTTACACTATTATAAGGCCTTCTTAGATGATATCGCTATTAAGGGCCTAACTTTATAGTATAACAAAAAAGAGATTACCTTTATTCCTAGTATATAATAATTCATTTATGAACATCTAACCAATATTAATAAGGTCCTAATTAACCTTAAGCTTTCGGGATGCACTACGTTAACCGAAAAATCGTAATGGGCGCAGGAAGCAATGGTGATCTTAGGGTATTTATGTGGATACAATAACCGTTAACCTAATTAAGCTAAGATTTGAAAGATCTAGGAATAGGCGAAGTGTACTAGTATCATAAAAGTTAAATCGTTTCTCGGAATTATTACCTTTTACTATACATAAGTAAAAAACTTTGCGATAAAAGTATAGCTATTATATGATCTCCTTTGGAAAGGTGTACCGTTTACGTGGGGACGTATTTAATAGTAAACTATGGATATCCTAAAAACCACTTTAATAACCTCCCCTATTCTGATTAAATTAGATTATGGCCCCGAAGTTGGACAGATTATTATTTACACTAACGCTAATTTACTTAGGTAGGGTATAGTACTATGTTAACTTGTTGATGGCCAAAGAGTAGTGGCCTAGTTTAAAAGTGGTATATGGAGAGGCGTAGAGTTGAAATACAACTCTGGTAAATTAGAATTACGGGTTATTCTTATAACGCTGAAGAAGCTCCGAATATATATCTATGGTGTACATTTTACCCTCGAAACTAATACCAAAATCCTCGTCGAGTAGCTAAATAAAGGGGTAAGTAACTTACCCAGAATACTATTAACAAAATGGATCGCCTGGATTCGCCTTTTCGACTTCAATATTAAACACATACCTAGCAAAAAGAATACTATAGTTAACGGCCTATTACACAAGCCTCCTAAACCCTCTAATCAGGCCGAATACAAAGACCCTGAACAATTAGAGGAATTCATTAATGCACAGATCTACCTATCCACAACCTACACCTCCCAGCACCTATGATCTACGTCTCCGGTTATTCCATTAAATTCACCACTTTTCTCAATACCCAAAGACTAGCTAGACCCTAATCAGACCTGGTTGCTCGAAATACAATAAATTGTTTATTATTTAAGAACCCTTTTTCGATTAAACGGTGTAACACCGGCCAGTTTTCGTAAATTTAAGAATAAGGTTTAGTTATATATATACCGTAATAGTTACCTTTTCTATTAACCGACCCACTAATACCCAACCCTACGATAAGTTATTAATAATAGGGAGCTTTAACGGGACCTGATTAGGTAAGCTTATGTGGAATTAGGTTATAGGGGACGAGATATAATGTTCAATAAAGTCTTTAAGAACTACTTCTAGTAGGGAGCTTATAATTCCGTTAAACGTAAAGTGGCCACATACCCAACTTATCAAATAACTTAACCCGGCCATTAAAATAATTAACATATTACAACAACACCTACGGGACTACCCTAGTCAAGGATTTCACTTAATATATAATGGATTGGTAAGTGGGCCCTAATCGAGGCAAGAAATCAGCTCACAGGTTAACCCGAAGCCCGTTAGGCGCTTTCCGTATCCTTAAAAATAATAACGGATTTCTTATAGGAAAACGTTATTTATTAGCACAGGATTTACGGAGAAGTTATTATTAATAGAGGGTCTAAAAATAAGAGGGCAATAGATAAACTTAATTAAGTATATAACTACTATAAGAAAGTAATCTCAACCTATAACACCAAGGTGAACGGGCTAAATAAGAAGGGACAACAAATGCTTATACACACACTATTAACCTGGTTAAATGGAGGGAAAAAGAATTAGGGTACCATACTACCCATAATACTATTTATAGACTAAATATCAATTAGAGAACTAATCGGATTCACACCCTTCTACTTAGAATATAATTACAAAACTATTACACTAATCGAAATTAATACTTTTATATAAAGGATTCTGGACTAGGTAAACGTCTACACACCTAATCAGGAGCTTTTAGCTCATATTAAAGCCTTCTAATAATTGGATAAAAACAAAGAAAAAGTAGCCTTTTATATAGCCCGGATTAGATAACGATGAACGGATTAGTTTAATGAAATACATAATAAGACCTTACGATAACGACGGCTATAGCCCGGAGATCTTGTTCTCGTTTACGATGAAAAACGAGTAATAAATAAATTAAAAGAACAAAAAATATATTACTAATGGACGGGACCCCTCCGGATTAAATTAGTATACCCAAAAACTAGGTCATATTAACTAGAAACGTTAACTAGGGATAAAATAACTATACGCACTTATAGAGGTTATCACTTAAAGAGATTTATACAAATAGATAAAGGGTTATAGGAGTTAGAAGATCCGTAATAGGTAAAAATAGTACTTCGAAATGAACTCCGATAAGTCCTCCCTAATCTCGTAAACAATATAAACATAGCCAACAACGATAACGATAAACCTAATCCGACCACATTAAAGCTATTTACGAGATTATAAACGGAATAAGAGAAATAGGAAAAGGATAAGGAAGAATTAGAAAAGAATATAAAGGTATAAGAACAGCTAAGTAAACAAATAACAATTAACCTAAAACTACTCACGGAAACAGAGAAAACAAAATACTAGGATTTTACTAGAATAAAAGTTTAATTAAAAAGGTTTAAATTAATGTTTTACTTTATTTAAAATTATTTATTATTTAAAATATTTAAAATTTTACTAGGATTAGGAACGTATTTAGATAAGTGACCCAGGACGATGGCCTGGATAACGTATTCATAACCACCCATACCCTAACATCTCCTTGCATTTGGCTGCATTTCCTCGTCATTTAGGACCTAATCAAATACGTCTACTATCATTAATCAGATATCTCAGTGCATTTCCCTGCATTTTGCCACATTTTAATTACATCTCCCTTCATAGAACAACATAACAGAACATATAAACAAAACATAAACACCATAACATTACCTTTTCTTAACATTCAACATCATTTAGCGTCGTTTTCTAGGCACTTTACCCCTAATTAGACATTTATTTAACTTTTTCTTCATCTTATTTTTGTATTTTATTAGAATTTATGAACTAAGTAAATGTATATAATATCGATGTGGAAATTATTATAATACTTTTTAAAAGGGAAAACCTTTTAATAAGGGACTAGCGGAAATGTTTTAGGGATAAGAGAATAGTATAATACTAACCCTTCCTTTTATTCCTTTCCTTTATTCCTCCACCTAATTAACCCAAATCCTCCCCCACTATATCCTTCTTTTTTATATATCAAAAGTTATTACTAAAAAAAATTATATCTAAGATTAATTTCGTATAAGACTATTTATATATTTATTTTTGAGATTTAGTAAAGGTAACGAGGTTTTCCTAAAAATAGTACTTTAAGTTAATAAAGGAGATGTTTTTAGGGATAACCGATCTAATTCCGCCACCCTCTATATAAAAAAAACTATTAGTAAGTTAGGTGCTATACTTATACTATGTGTAGAAAGCGGGGTTGCGATAATCGTAGACGGAGCTGGTTTCGTAGAATAAGTAATTAAAATAAGTATTTTAGTATTCACTAAGAAAAAAAACGTATTCCCAAAAAGGAGCCATAACGGTGCTCTAATTAGGTCCGTAAAGTAATGTACACTAGTGCTCTTCATAGTAATAATAAGAAATTATATTCCGACCACTAACTCCATAGATAATAAGAATAGCCCTAGTGTTTAGCTAACCGCTAAGCTTCTAAGTGATAAGCCCGAAGTGACCGTTATAGGAACACGAAATAAAAACCCGACAATTAAAAGTACCGTTCTTAGAGTATTTTTTTATAATTACCGAGGGATAAGATACGGGGAATGAGAATTAGAATTATTAGGCCACCTTAGTACGAATATTACTATGCTCAACGGTATTAGTAAACTGAACTTTAGTATAAAAGTGACCGACGGGATCTTCGAATCGGCGTTAAACGAGGGAAGTGGCAATCTAATACTCTAATTAGGTCTACTAAAAGTAGGAAGTTAAGAAGGAATAATGTATAATGAGGTTTATGGGGGTGATGGTGATAAAGGAACCTTTGTCCTTCAGAGGATCGTAGTTAAGTAACTAAGGAGTTTCCGTAATAGGAGTTATTCGGTTACGCTTATGGTTGATGTCCTTCGGAGGTATACTATTGAGTTATGGAGTACTAGATTAGGTTAAGGAGCTAAGATTAGGGACGTAGTAGTGGTTATTGTGAAGAAGAAAAAGGTGGAAGAAAAGGTGCCCTCTTATACTAGCCCTAAGGGTAATACTAATTTACTAAAGGACTTTCCGATTTAGCTAAGGAACCATAATAAGTATCTAATTAGATAAAAAGGGACTAACTCACTTCCTTTTAATACACTCTTTTATCGGAAAGAAGGGTACACAAAGTGACCTACCCTTCCCTTTTCGACTTACAAGACTACTTACCTTTCACCTGGAGTTACCCTTGGCTCTAATTTAGGAATCAACTCACCCTACACCAACAAACAAATAACCCACCCCTTAACCCTCACCTCTTATCTTCCACTTCCCTACAATAAACCTAACCTGATTAGAAATAAGGTTTCCTTTTTAACCTATTTTACATAATTATCATTAACTTTTCTACTCTTTCTATCACACTACCCATACACAAGCATCATTATGTCGGTCATCCTAAACCAAGTCAACTTCTGGGATAACAACTATACTAGGACCCTTCTTCACAAGTTCACAACTATAGGACTCGATCCTACTCGATAATTTACACCTAATCCGGCATAAGGAAGTATTATAAGACCTAAAAACTCCTAATATATATTACTAATAATACTTTAACTATTTACCGGGGTTATAGATCCTAATAAGTAACATATAAACCCCGTATACTCATAAAATACACCTACACTAAACAATAAGACGCTAATTCCAGCTCCCTCGTAGCTTCCTACACAAAATTCAGAAATAACTACAACTCTATAAACACAATAGGTAACCGGTTTCGATAACTAGGGACGGTGAATAGGTTAGGCCCCGAATATAACCACCCGTATTCTCAAAAACTACTATAACATATAAGGGAACATTATATAAAGGGACTAGCTTAAACACAGAGAAGTGGAAACCACTATTATAATAACTCAGCGAGATCTAGAAGCCCTGAGTATCAACATTAAGACTACTACACAACCCTAAGGAAATATACCCTTAACCCCTTAACAACTTAGACCATACTCCAACCAACTAAAAATACACATCCACGGAACTAATCTAATCTACTTTATCATAGCCCACAACGTAAATCACTTCATAAGCGTCTTCGTTAACCAAATCTTAGGTCACACTTTCTAGTTTAATAGTATATAAAACACGGGGCTTTTAGAACAACGGTTTTTAGTCGATATACACAACTTAAAGTCGTAGTATCAAACCATAAATACCGGATTTAACCTAATCAGGGTTATTCGAGCAACATCGGGCATCATTAATACGGTCCAGCAACCTAATAGCTATGAGTATAGTGTTTTCATAGCGGAATAACTTCGAATTATCTTTCAAAAAAATCATAATACACCACAAATAACACATTCCTAAACCCATTACTCTACCACTAACCACATTAAAGTCATATACCAGAAATAGATTAACTAGATTACCTAAGAGTTTTATAGCGTAGAGATAGATCATAGTCTTCGTAATAAACCTCACCAGTCCATTAATAAATACACTACCACCACTAATAAAAAACCGAAAAAGGCCTCTAAAAAACCACCTCCACCTAATCAACCTTAGAACACTAATAATAACCCATTATTAATCACCAGCGGTACTAATTTTAACACATCTTCAGGCCTATTTAACCCACCAGACAATTTACCCAATAAACCCTTCTTCTCTCAATCACCATAACCAAAGGCGACCCCGACGTCCCCTTACCCGTATAACTTAACCGCCTTAATATAAATAACCTAAAAACGAGCATAGAACTATGAGGTTAATCGGGAGGTCCTCGTACACGGGTATAAGACTAAATACTAAAAACAAAAAAAGGTCGTAAAGGTTAACCACAAAAAGATTACTAATTATACCAGGGAGGAGTTTATAAATAAGATCGACGACCTATACTAATTTATAGTATACTAAACAAGAGCCTAGGAGCTATTCCTCGAACCCACTAAACCTGATTAGTAATAAGGATATAACCAGAACAATACGGTAATACACTAAAACAAAGTAGTAGCGGTAGAAAAAGCGGAAAGGGAATATTAAAAGAGGCTAAAGGAACCACCTAAGGAAGGCCAGAAGTATGGTCTTCGTAACTAATACACCTAATTAGGTTTCATATATACTAGTTTCCTTTTCTTTTCTATTCAGCTTACCCGTTTATAGGATTATTTTAGTACACTAGAGCTTAAAACCAAAATAAAGGGATAATTAAAACTGGGCAGGGGAAGTGCATAGCTCATCTTTAGAATAATGGTTAAAGCACGGCGACGACGACCCCTTATAAGGAGAGATTTTCTTTTAGTATTTTAAACCTAATAAGGCCTCTACACATAGCACAGCACACACCTCGGGGGGAGCCTCCTCGACAAGAATATTTACTCGTTTTACCCATTTTTGTTATTAACGTTATTATCGTAACCATAGCGTACAATACTTTATACGAAGGTCGGTTTACCACTAAGCAACAAAGTAACCTAGTCTCGGATACGCTTTTCCTGGCCTTTTAAGCTTATTCCAGACCTAATCAGGTCTAGAATACTCGATTCCCCTTGAAAGCAGCGTCCCTGAGGCTGTTCGGTACGAGTTAGTCACCTCTTCGGACCCGTGACGAGAGGTGCGCGACTTGTGGTCAGTAGAGTGTGTGTGTTGTTATTCGTACAATACATGCTGTTCACTGCATCCCCCGCTCCGTTTCACGACGCATCAGAATAACGCGTTTCCGCTACGAATATGGAGGTTTTTTTTATAGAGAGGTGAACCTCCTACTAATTAGAGTAAAAGGTGGTCAGTTTTAAGTAATTACTATAGTTGAATGGTATAAGTTGCCGAAAAAGTTGCGGAAATCGTGAGTTCGAGTTCCACTTTTACCTTTTTTACACTTTTTCCGGCCTTCTGATTGGTTCGGAGGCCGGAAAAGCATTCTTCCATTTGGACCAGAATTGATCAAACATATTAAATATTGACTCTCGTGTAGTTGGCTGTTTGAAAGTGTGAATATTCTTAACTTATTTTGTTGGTTTCAGTCACGTCGGGTCGGCCGTACAGCGTAGCAGAATATACGTATATTCGTATGGATCCTGCTGTTCTTATTGTTGTTGATATAGGAATTGTCACTAAGACCGCGATCTTAGATGATCGGGTTAGTATACGATTCCTGCGCTCTAATTAGCTCGTTAAGCGAGCCAATAGGAGCTTTGCGGTGAAACCTTAAATCACTACGCCGAGGTTGTTCCAACACTAGCAACTCTCTCTTTTCACCGTAAAGCTCGCTTTTCTAATTAACGAGTGGATTTTTCGCACTTCGTACAAAGGGCTCAAAAAACGACGAAAAACGACGTCTTCGAGACGAATACGTAAAGCGGTCAACTACGGCAGAATACTACTTCTTACTATACCACCTTCGGTAAAAAAGAGTATACTTCACGGTCCCACTGCGAATTAAGCAATTTGGCGTTAATTGACGCTATCCACGGTATTTACCTCCTTATTCCTCCTTTTCCTGGCTTTTATTAACCTATTGATATTATTTAGGGGTGTATAGCCTATCCCTCTATTCTAATTATTGTCTCTGAGCTGTCCAGAATTATCGTTAGTGCCCGATTTGGCGTTGATTTTGTTAATCCGTCCACTGGGTTATCTTCCCCGTTAATTTATTGGATTTCGAAGAGCTCTCGTTGCTTGTACGATTAATGGAGGGCCATAATGTCTATTATGAGCCTCTTTTCTTTAGTGGTGCCCAGTTTTACGAGGTACTCGTAGAGTGAATATGAGTTTGTATAAGTGATGGTTAGTATCTCTGGGGATCGTAGGTTTTTGGTGATGATTTTGAGGGTTGAGGTGATGGTTGCGAAGGGCTGGTCCTAGGCCTTGTCTCAACCGAAAGGTAGCCAAATACTGTTTATTTCAAGCTGAAGAGGAAAAGGGTAAACTACGATATGGCGCGAAATCTCTGCTTCCTAGGGGGTGGGCGCTAGTGGGGCACCGGTGGGGCACCAGTGCGAGCACGGGCATAGCCCGGGCATAACCACCGGGTTCGGCCCGTGACAATGGTGTATGCCATATCAACACCGGTGACCATACCGTATACCTTTTAGGTGAGTACACTTTATGTAATTTTTTTATTTTTTATTAATGAGTAGTGGACAATATTGCCGTGGAGTGTGAATTCGTTATTTTTTAGGACTCATTTATAAGGAGAATTATAAACCCTAATTATAATATAAGGTCATGGTTATTAGTAAACAAGCCGTCGACGAAAACAAATAACTTTACTATTTTAAAATTAAGTAATACAAAAATTAGCCCTTTATTAAGGTGTTATATTTGCTACTTAAGGCGTCGATTTAGAGTTTTTATATTATTATTTATAAGCTCTTAGTGTTATACTATTATAGAGAGGTTGAAAGTTGTTTTTAGTTAATAAATTAAGGTAATATATGCACTACGAGCACACTGCTTAATATATTCCTTCTTCGTAGTAGGGGACTTAGGATCGATTAGGTGTATTTTTGTTCTTTGTCCCTTTTGTTATAAGGATAGTGTACTTCCGTTAATTAAGATAGTACTACTATTAAAGATGAGTAGTATACTAGGTATTAAACGTTATTTTTCTTTTATAGTAAACGTTATTTTACATAGTTTTTCGTTTTCTCACTTATCGAAGGCTTTGTTATTAAGCCTAATTATATTATTTATTTGTATTCCTATTATTGTAAAGTCCTTATTATTAGTGTTTAATAATAGTAGGTAAGGGTTATACGTGGAGGTCCTTATTTAGAGTTTGTTTTTATAGTGTTTTAAGTATATGGTATACTAATAGGTATTAGTTTTTATAATATTATAGAGAGGTTATATAATAGTTATAATGGTCCTAGGAGGGTATTAATCTCGGATTTATGTTAATAAGTGGGTAAAGATCGTCCTTTTTAGCGTTATTGTGGATTATGTGTATGCCTAGGAGATATCCCTTATTTAAAGGAAATATAAGCTCTTCTCAATTAACGAGGGGGTTATAGTGAGTATTAGATACTAATTAGTATATTAGATTATTAGTAATTAAGTTAGAATTGCTTCTTTTTTATTGTCTACGTATTCTTAAATAACGAGGTGTGATTTTTCGTATAGTACTTCGGTTTTCCCCTTTATTTTATTAATAATACGAAACTTAAATATCCGTATACCTTTGTATTTAGACTCGTTGTACTGTGTGAATTTAAAGACTCTTCTAATAATTAGGGTATTAATCTCCTTCTTCGTTAATTCCTTGAAGGGAGTGTTAGGTGTATTAAGTATGCCCTTTTTATGTAATTCGAGGGTAAGGGCATAATCGGCTTCCTCTTTAGTACTTATAAATATATGTAAATCGGTCTCTTCGAGAAAGCTTGTATTTTGGACCTTCCTAGGTTGTCCTCTTGTTCTTCTTAGTGGTGGTTCTGGTGTTATTGTTAGTTTTTTATTAGGGGTTAGTGAGTTTATATAGACAACGATTTCATCTCGGATTTCCTCTTCTTTATCCTATTAATCTTCGTTGTCCCTATTATTCTCTAGTATTCCCTGGGTATTTTTATTAGGGTTTTGATAAAAGGGTTTAATAACCATAGATCTAAAGGTCTTATAGCCCTTTTACATCTTAATAGTACACGTCTCACCGTTTATGGTGATAAGCTTAAAAGGGCCGGTCCATTTCTTCTTCTCGCATTATATATAAACGAGGAACTGGATTAGTAGGGCTCTTATATGGGAAATATTAGGGCCATTTCTCATTGTGAGAGCATTTAAGACCTGGCACCTCGTATATAGCTTCCTTATTTCGAGGCTAGCTTTCCTGATTACTTCTGTGTATTGTCTGATTTCTGGTGATGGTGGAGAGTTATCTAATATGCGTGGGTATGCCCTAAAGATAAGTAATATAGGGACGACGCCGTTTAGGCCGGCTATATCATTAATGGTTTTAATTGCGCTTTAGAGGGTGGCTTTTAGTGTTGTCGATGGTGATTCCTTTTGGACTATTTTATATACTTATTATAAGGGTATATAATACTGTTCCACTTTTTTAATATTATTGTGGACTTTTATGGGTATCTCCTTGACCTTAATAGCCATGGATTTGGCCGTTTGTTTGGATTTAGTTAAGTTGAAATTGGTCCTGGTATCCGTAACTATTTGGTTTAGTGGTCCTAGGTAGATGTTGATCTAATAGAGGTGTAGTGTTTCCTATGTGTGTTTTGTGGATATGTCCTTTAGGAAATGAGCTGCTTGGAAGTTTGTGGACGTATCCACGATGTGTAGTGTGGGTTTATTACCTTTAAGGTAAAAGATGTCTACGATGATCTCGTAGTTGAAATTGTAGTCGTTTTGGAGTGTGAATTTGAAGTGGTTTGGTGGTTTATTGTTTATTTGGTGTTGATAGTAGTGTTTAGTTAATTTTGTGATTGTTTTGTGGGTTATGTTGTTATTATTAGCTTTTTTTAAGATCGTATAGAGTTTTTGGACTGAAGGATGGCCGAAACGATGGTGGAGGTAGTGTAATTTAATGTTTATTAGGTGACTCTACGCAAAGCTTTGTTCTGGAGTGTGAAGTAGCATCTAGGGATGCCCCTATTTGTGTATTATTAGTATTTTGATATTATTTTGTTATAGATAGTTAGTAAGGTTATTAAATTTGATGTGTAGGTGGTCTATGTTTATGAGATAGAGTAAAAAGGGGGTATTTATGTTGACGACGTAGAAGAATAGTATCCTAAATGGGAATTTTACAGCCACTTCACTTAGTAAAGTGAGTGTGTTATTGTTGCCGAATTTGATGTTCTCTATACTAGTTCTCGATGTGTTAAGGGATACTGAGGGATTGATCCTCCGTAAGGCCAAGAATTGGGGGTATTTTGTAGTTGATAGTCCTGTTACCCCTGTGTCGGGTAATATTCCTTGGAAGATTTTCAAGGACTAGTGATTATCCTTGAGGAAGGTTTTGTATAGTTTTGTAGTTAGTAGTCCGTTTAGGTTGTATGGGTCCTCCTTTGTTATTGTGTGATAGAAGGCTTGGTTATTTAGAGTAGTGATGAGGTTTCGTCCATCTAATCTAGTTGCTTGTCTGAAATAGGAAATATAAAATCCCTCACTTTGGGCCTCCTCTTCGTTCTCAAGTCTCGTTGTTGTGATGTATTAGCTCAGGTCCTCCTCGATGTCTTCGTCGTCAGATTCCCCGTCTCCTTTGTATTCCACGAGAAATCGGGTGAAACTAGCCTGGGTATAGTTTATGGTGTATTAGCTGGCTTTGTATTGTTGGTATAATTTATCCCTCTTTTCTATAGAGTATTTCGTCGACTAATAACCTTCCTTTTCATAAACCCAGTACTTTTTTCTTCTCCCTGGTCCCCTAGGACGTTTTTGATTATCCCTAGGATAGTATTCTGAGTAGTGTTAGTTGCTGAAATGGTTATTTTTACTTTGATTGTTGTACTTATAGTTAGTCCAGAATTGGTTATTGTATATTATATTAGATGTAAGGTTTTGGTATGCTTTTTGATTCTTATTTATTAAGTTAATACTAGTCTTAAGGGATATATATAACTTTTTAAAGGTTTCCCCTGGGTTAAGCATGTTAAGCTCGCACCCTTGTACACCTATTACGGTGCCCATAAGTTTATCTTAGAGGGCTAGATTGCCCTAGTGGGTTAGTGTGAGTACTTATTAAAGTGTTTAGAGTTTATTAATAAATGTCTTAAATACCTGGATATGAGATTTGTTTGGTTTCTCTTTGATCGTCTTTGTGAGGGTGGTTTTGTTTTATTTTGTAGTGTAGGTTTAACGGATTTATTTGTGACGGGCTGGGCCCTCTTGGAGGCTTCGCAGCCTCTCAGCCATGGACTCCGCTTACCTAAGCCCGGCTTACCTAAGACGGATTAACCTTAGGCTTAATCAGAGTAAACGGGTCCTGTGGGGCGGAAGACATTTTCTCCTTTTCTCTCTCATCTTAAAGATACTCATAATAGTCGCTATAACTAGTTGTAATATACGTACTTGGACCGTTATATTATCTTTAAGATCTTAGTATTATCGGAGATAACGAGAGTACGCTGGGTACGGAAATAATTATCGACGAAAAATAAGTCTACGACTTTAGTGGGAATAGTAAAGAGTCCTAAGTGGGTTAACCTGAAGGTCCCTGAACGCTTAAAACTGATTAGCGAGGTCTGATCAGGGCTAAGAGGTTTTAATAAACTCGAAAAAACGTATTCTGTATAGTAGAGTACCTTAATAACGTTAATTAGTATACTATGGTCACTATTAAATAAAGACGTATAAAAGGAACGATAACCGTATTACGATGGAAGATAACGTCGACCTATCCGGAAACCCGCAGTAACTAGTGTAATTAATCGGTCAGTTATCAGCCCAGCTATAGGAGATGCGAACCACCCAAGCAGCTGAACGAGAGGCCCAACAAGAACAGATTTGAATACTATAATAGACCTTAGTAGAACCCAAGCACCTAACCTTAACGTTACACGAAACCCCTACACCCTCCACGACGCCGATCCCACCCAATCAGGCCTACGCACCACCTCCCAGATAACCGAAACACTAGATCCCCGATTCACCGAAGTTTAACGGATTATACAAGAGATTTTAATAATAGCACTTCGAAATAAAAGGGAAGATAAGCGTGGATAGGGAAGCCTTTAGTTCAGTATTAGTAGTGTTCACTTATATCTACTCTAAACTAGAAAACACTATATAAGTTATAGTGAGTGCTTATTATTCACAGGGAGGAGCTGATGGGTCGAAGAACTCTGAATAATTCATAGAATACCTAAAGGGTTGCTACGTAGACCTTAACGCAGAAGTACAAGCCCTCGACCAACTAAGAACAATACATCAAAAGGAGAACGAGAGTTTTGCCCACTTCCTTCCTAAGTTTGAAAAGGAGTTCGCAGAAGTAGGAGGAGGATACTAGCTGGACAACGTTAAGATCAATTACCTAAAAGGAGTTTTAAATATTACGATGAGAACCCCTTTAATTAGTGTAATTAATAAACTAACGGCCTATATTATATATACTCAGATGCTCCTGATAATAAGATCAGAGTTGAATAGTGAATTATACTAAGCTCACCGTGAGTATCAATATAAGAGATCACTAATACCCAGTTAGAACAAAGTCGAGTTACTAACTAAACAGGATAATTGGATAGGATTACCTTAACCTAATCAGATGGATTAAGAACCCACTAAGGTAAGCCGGATAGCTAAGGACAAACCAGTCCAAAGAAGGTTAAGCTAAGAGGAAACCCGTAAATACTATAATTATAGTAAAAAGGGGCATATATAATGGAGATACCCTAAAAACCAGAAAGATAAGGAGACCAAAACTTTAAAAGGGAAGACCAAAGAGTATAGTAAAATAGATATTAGCTTTGATTAGGACTCTGAGGACTCGGGAAAAAAGTAACTCCTAGTGAAAGTCGTTATTAGGAGGAATAAGTTGTAGAGGAATAGAAGGTCGTTAAAAAGAGTATGGATTATGACCTATTTTATGTTAATATCGGGATTAATGGGATACGCTACACAACTGCCCTTATTGATATAGGATGTTTGATATATGCCCTGATCAGCGACGCCTTCGCTAAGAAACTCCGTTTATTATATATTAGTATTACACCTCGGAACTTAATGTAAGTCACCATTATAGTTCCTGGTGTAATCCGCTATGTTATTTACGCTAATATCGATATTAATAGCTATAAACGACACTGATTATTCTTTTATATTATTCTTAACTAAGAAGACGACGTTATTTTTGGAAGGTCCTGGATGATTGACGATGATGTTATGGTTTACCTAGTGCGAGGTACTCTGCATATAGGTGTCGTGGACCACTAGGTAATAGAAAGGAAACCGGGTTAGGCCCGGTAAGATCCAAAATTCCCAATCCAATAATAGATTAGATTAGTATTCTTAGCTCTAATTAGGCGGGTATAGAAAAAAAGAGAGACCCCTCTTAGCATATCCACCCTAAATACGTTCTCCGTAAATTTGGCCGATATTGAGAAGGCCCTAGTACTAAAAATAAAAATAAACCCGAGGACGAAACTCCCTACGTATTACCATAAGTTTTTGTATATTTTCAACTAAGATAAAGCTGATTAGTTACCACCACATTGAGATAACATCGACCATGTAATTCCCATCGAGAAAAACTCAACAGGGCAAGATAAGCTAATTATATGGGGACCCCTATATGGGATGTCTAGGGAGGAGCTAATCGTATTTTAACGGACCCTCATAGAACTACTAGATAAAGGCTTTATTCGTACTAATAGCTCTCCTGTTTTATTACCCATTTTATTTATTCGAAAACCCGGGGGAGGATTGAGGTTTTGTGTTAATTACCGGGCTTTGAACACTATCACTAAGAAAAATAAATATCCCTTACCCCTAATTAACAAAACTCTAAGAGCCTTAGCTAAGGCTAAGTAACTAACGAAGTTAGACGTTATTATTATATTCCACAAAATCAGGGTTAAAAAAGGTGATAAATGGAAGACGGCCTTTAGAATAAGATACGACCTATACGAATAAATGGTGACTCCTTTTGGCCTAATAGGGGCCCCCACTACGTTCTAGAGGTATATTAACTACACTTTACGGGACTTCCTGGACGAATTCTGTACTACTTATATCGACGACGTTCTAATCTATTCAGATGGCTTACTCGCTGATCATAAGGAGAAAGTTAAGAAGGTCTTAAGCCGTCTAGGTGTTGCTGGCCTATAAATCGATATCGATAAATGCGACTTTAAGATGAAAAGGGTTAAATACTTAGGGTTCATCATCGATACAGGGAAGGGTATCCGCGTTGACCCAGAGAAAATTAAGGCCATCCAGACATAGGAGGTTCCCCGATTAGTGCGAGGAGTCTATGCTTTTATTGGTTTTGCAAATTATTACCGTTAATTTATACTGGACTTCTTAGGGTTAGTACACCCCCTTACAACTTTAACAAAGAGGGATGTCCCATTCGTATAGAGTAACGAGTATGTAAAAGCGTTTGATAAGTTGAAGGCCCTCCTGATTAGTGCCCCTGTACTAGCATATTGGGATCCTGATCGAGCTACTATACTGGAAACAGACTCATTAGGTTATGTGGTGGGTAGTGTTTTATTATAATACAACAACGAGGGTATTTTATGGCCTATTGCGTTCTTTTCACAGAAGAACTTACTAGCAGAATGCAATTACCTAATATACGATAAGGAACTATTAGTTATAGTCCACTGTTTAAAACACTAGGACTCCGAATTAAGGAGTGTAAAGGAGTTTATTATCCTAACCAACCACCTCAACCTTAAGTATTTCATAATTAAGAGGTAATTAAGCGAACACTAGGTCAAATAGTCGGAGCTCCTATCCCATTATAACTTCATAATCCAGTTCCGACCCGGCAAACAAACGATAATCCCCGATACACTATCTAAACGAGAACAAAACGTTCCTAATACCCAGCGAGACGATCAACTAAAAGGACGGAGGATATAACTCCTAAAGGGGAAACAGAATATAGTTATAGTGAACCGGGTAACTCTTAAAACAAATTAAATAGATACAACGGAACCCGTGGAAAGCACTATAATAAGCGATATGGATTAGGACAACAATCCTGAGGCTAATTGGTCGGAACCTATCCTAAACCCCTTTAAAGAGGAGCCCCTAAAGTCCACTTAGACTAAAGGACTATAATTAAACAATTATTATTAGCTAATTAGGATAGTTGTAAAAAGGGGGAACCATTAGTTACCATTATAATAAAAGTTGCCCATAATGCTATTAGAGTGCTTAGTGGACGACGACGGTAAACTCCTTTAGAGGGAGAGGATCTGGGTCCCTTATTATGAACCCTTACGAACCCAGTTAATCCAAGAGTCCCATAACTCAACACTTGGTGGCCATCTCAGCAGAGACGCGTTAAAGGCTTTGATCAGCCGCCGCTTTCACTGGCCAGGCCTGTCACAGGATGTCCGACGCTTCATAAGGAACTACGACGTCTGCGGACAGGGTAATATATGGCGGGACAAGAAGAGGGGTCTTCTAAAGCCCTTACCCGTCCCTGATCAGGTCTGGACAAAGATATCAGTCGACTTTATTATAGGGTTACCACCAACCCACCGTATAGGAGTAACGAACATTATGGTGGTAATAGACCAACTATCTAAGAACGTGATTTTCGAGCCACTTAAGGATATAACAATGGACGTTGTGGCTATAGCATTAATGCTTAGCCTGATCAAACACTATGGACCCCCAAAAGCTATTATTTCGGACAGAGGCCCCTAATTTACTAATCGTATATGGAAACAGCTTTATTAACTATTACGGATAAAACAACGTTTATTTACGGCCTTTTACCCAGAGATAGACGGTACCATAAAATAAGTTAACTAGGTAATAGAAACCTATCTCCGAGCTTATATTTTGTATACTTAAGATGATTAGGATGACCTGCTTCCAATAGTGATGATGGTTATCAATAATAGGGTTACCTCGTCAATAGGCCTTAGCCCTTTCTTCACCACCTACGGCTATGATATTAACCTGATTAGAGTAAGGGAGACTCTGTGGACTAAAGGAAAGACCCCCGCAGCTCGGGTAAAGGCCCTAGTCTCGAAGTTAAAGGAGGCCTCCGAATGGGCATAAGCGGCGATGGCCTCCGCCTAAGAGCGATAAGAAGCCTCGGCAAATATACGACGCTAGCCTTTTAACTAGTTTTAACTAGGGGATAAGGTCTGGTTAAGGCTTAAGAATGTCCGTTCTAAGAGACTATTTAAGAAGTTGGACTAGATAAATGCGAAGTACACTATGTTGGAAATAATCGGATCCTATACTTGCTGGCTTAATACGCCGCCGGGTATTCATAACGTCTTTTATATATCCCTAATTAGGTATACGGGAATCGACCCACTATTATCATAAGAACGAGACGACGCCCAACCACCGCCTTTATTAGTAAACAATAAAAAGGAATTCGAAATCGAAGAAATCCAGGGCACTAAGAAGATTCGTAGTTCTTAGAAGGTTTTAGTTAAGTGGAAGGGCTACGTAGAGCCTACTTAGGAACTAGTTAAGTTGTTAACGGAGATTACAGCTTTAAATTATTACGAGGCTAGTTATGGACGAGTCCCTCTGAACGGGGAGGAGGGAGAGGGGGGGTAATTGTAACGGGCTAGGCCCTCTTAGAGGCTTCGCAGCCTCTTAGCCATGGACTCCGCTTACCTAAGCCCGGCTTACTTAAGACGGATTAACCTTAGGCCTGATCAGAGTAAACGGGTCCTATGGGGCAGAAGACATTTTCTCCTTTTCTCTCTTATCTTAAAGATACTCGTAGTAGTCGCCATAGCTAGTTGCAATATACATGCTTGGACCGTTACATATTTACTTTTAAATGTTGTTTTTAGTTTAGTGACCATCTTATTAGTTGATGAGTTTGTTGGGGTACCGCTGATTTGTGTATAATAGAGTGTTGTGGTTCGTTCTTTGAGTATTGTTGAGAAGGTGTGGTGGGTTTAGTGTTTTCTAATTCCAACTTTTTTATATATCTCCTGGAAGATCTGTAATTTGGTATCGAGGATATTATATACTTCGCCGCCTTATTTTATCTCATCGGTGTATATTTTAATGAGGTCTGTTAATTATTGTAGTGTTACTGGCTTTATGTATCCCTAGGACCTCTCCGTTATTTCTTATTAAGTGAGTATAAGTAGGGTAATAGGGTTTTCTACTAATAATCCCTAATTAGTCATCTGAGTTAGCGTTATTTAGACGTCTCTTATTAGAGTTGTTTTTATTGTGTTCTTAATAGCCTCTGGAGTTTTTTGTATTAAGGGGGCTAATCCAACTTCTTAGAGGTCTCTACGGAATAATAGGTTAATATAAAAATCCCTAAGAGAGGGGTATAACCCTGTAATATCGTTGATCTCCTTATTTATTTAGTAACAATAGTGTTCTAATTAGGTGATATTGTATAATTAATCTGCGATCCGTCTTTTTTGCCTGGTGATAAATACGCTGCGTTAGTGTAGAAAATCTTGTAAATATTTTATGACCTTTGTTAGGATTTCCTTGAAGGTCTCTCTTAGCCAATCATCGAAGTCCCTTAGATAATCACAAAACAACTTATGTCCATAATAACCATCTTTTTTATAGATTTTTATAGTATAGAGGACGTATATACTTATCTTAATATTATTAGTATATACTTTTAGGTTAAAAGAGTTCTATCGTCCCCATCTCACTGGATTAACCGTGTCCACCTATTTGGGCGGAATTAGTATACTAGATCTTCGTCCTATAAGCTCCGTCGCTGTGGGAGGTGTATAGAGTCGTGGAGATCCAGGCACTGATGTCCCTTTAGGTACTTAGGTTATTGTAGGTTCGGTTATTAGTACCGTCGTGCCTTCGGTCACTAGCACCGTAGTCCCTTCCGTCGCCATCGTAGTCTCTTTCCCCGTACAACGTTAAGGCTAACAACGTCTCGAATACGAGGCGTTTCTCCTAGGCCGCAGCTTTAGAGGTGTATATTATTTATTAAACGAATTATTATTTAGTGTTTATGGAAGGAGGTAGCTGTTAGCGTTATTTGGGGGTGTATAAAAGAGTATTTTTTTGCTTTTTGTGGACCTTTTTTTTTATTGTGATTATCTACTCTCTTATTATAATAAGTGATAATATTAAAGTTGATTTTTTTTAAGTACTTTTACCCTAGGTTTTATTAGGGGTAGTTTTATAAGATTTATTTATTAATTAATTTCCTTTTTATAAGTAGTTTTTAACGTCGTCGTCGTTTATGCTCTCTGAGTGTTCTTATCGGGTTACCGATGGACGGTTTTAGTAGATAGTAGGGGTAACATATACAATTTAATTACTTATTTTAACGGTGTATAAGCTGACGTGGCTCCTGGTATTGCCGGTGTAGTGTTCTTGTTACCGATAACGTGTATTATCGTATTTTCCGTAGTATATATTAACGGAATATTTATTTAATTTAGTTAATGGACGGGAAGGACGGTTATTCCTAGGTGGTCTCAGGCTTATCGTCGCTATTTTGGGTGGGTTTTTCGGAGTAGTGTAAAAGTTGAGGTAGGTAAAGCGTAAAGTAGGTGATTTCCGAGAAGTGAGTATAGAATATTACCGGGTATAATCTCTTATAGAATTATCTTCTAAATAGTTGTATATGATGGACGTAGACATCGTAGTCTCTAGTAAAGTTCAAGGTGCTACACTAGAAATATTAGGAGTCCTAAAGTCGAAGGGGAAGTCCTTAGTATTAGTATTAATATCAACATAGTCTTCGCAATCTCTTCCTTAGCACGAAACGGTGGCTACTCTTTAATCTAGTTAATTATCGTCTAGTTAATTATCTCGTAGGCCCTACGGGATCGTCTCTTCTTAGTGAGTTTCCCCTTACTAATTTATAATAATAGCGAATATATAAGTAATTTAACCACTAATTAGTATTAGTTTCAGTCACGTCGGGTCGGCTATACAGCGTAGTAGAATATACGTATATTCGTATGGATCCTACTGTTCTTGTTGTTGTTAATATAAGAATCGTCACTAAGACCGCGATCTTAGATGATCGGGTTAGCGTACGATTCCTGCGCTCTGATTGGCTCGTTAAGCGAGCCAATAGGAGCTTTGCGGTGAAACCTTAAATCACCACACCGAGGTTGTTCCGACATATTTGATTGATCGGTTATATTTGATTGGTCGATTTGGTCGGGGTTCTGCGCTGTCTGTTACCTCCTTATACCACCATCGTATGTATTGGGCCCGTATCCATTTCTTGGCGAGTCACTTAATCCCTGCTAGGGTTATTAGTTAGCCTAAAAGCACTGGGAGTATAGTGCCCTATTTAGCCAGGCGGTTTACTTCTTCGTTGCCTTTTATCCCCTGATGACCTGGGGCCCAGTGGGTGTGTAACGTCCGTCACCCACTTCCCGGCCACCCCCACTTCTCGGCCACCCCAAAATGCCTCAACACCATGACTACCCCTCTTCTTCTACTAACCACCACTTTTTCAATTTTTAATCAATTAACACCAATTTTTGCTCGGACCTATATTATCGCGAGATGAAGCAGTATACCAAAGATGAGATTCTCAAAGCCATGGACGCTATTGGAGCCGGCCTTAGCGTACGAAAGGCATCACTGCAATGGGGTATCCCAAGATGTACTCTTCAAGATCGCCTTAATGGCCACAAATCACACATGAGAGCCCATATCAACCAGCAGAGGCTTCCTCTAGTATAGGAGGAACGTTTGGCTGAATGGGTTCGAGTTTAGGCTGCGCTGGGACTACTACCAACCCATCAACAACTCAAAGAATTCGCCGAACGTATCTTATCAATTAATGGAAGCTCCCAGCCTCTGGGAAAGAACTGGATACAGTCCTTTATTAAAAGGAATCCATCAATCAAGGTTCAAAGAAGTAGAACCATCGATTCCCAGCGTATCAATAGAGCTTCTACTAATATCATCAGACCATAGTTCAGTCACCTTACCGTCCCTAAGATCAAAAGCATCAAAGCAGCGAATCAATAGAATATGGATAAGACTAGTATTCTCGAGGGCAGGGGATCTAACGGGCTAGTCCTGGGATCCTCTAAGACTCACTCTGTGCAACGAAAACAACCCGGATCACGTACCTGGACATCTCTTATTAAGTATATCTCTACAACTAGCAGATCCCTTCCTCCACTTATTATATATAAGGGGAAAAGTATCCAGTAGCAGTGGTTTCCAACTAACCTTCGTCCATATGAATCCTAGAAGTTCACAGCAACAAAGAATAGCTGGACATCAAACTCAACGGCGATAGAGTAGCTAAAAAAGGTCTTCATCCCATTAACTACCCCCAACAAACCTTTAGACATCAGATTACTTATCCTGGATGGTCATAGTAACCACGAAACAACGGATTTTATGTACGAATACTTTACCAACAACATCCACTTACTTTTCCTACCACCACATACATCCTACGTACTCCAACCTCTCGATTAGTCAGTATTTAGACCTCTCAAAACTACTTATAAAAAGGAGCTGGGATATCAACCTCAATAGGACTACAGTACTATTATTAGCAAGCGATATTTCATCGTCTGTTATAGCAAGGCAAGTCAGGCAGCATTGACAAAAAAGAACATCATTAGTGGTTAGAAATACACTGGGTTGTGGCCCATGAATATAAGCAGACCCCTCCTCAACCCTTTACTACTGGAAAATGCCACAACACCAACCAGGCAATCAAAAAAGGTCTGCGAAGGTGTCTCTCATGTTAATGCCAGCGAAAAATGGGTTTCAGAGTCATCAGCAGTACTCTGGTCAACTCCTAGGAAGAGGGATGAGTTAAGGGGTCAATTCAGCTTATATAACAAGCTCAATGGGGATCATAATACTCAACGTCTATTATTCCAGAAGGTCCAAAAAGCATGGGACAAAAGGGACTACCAATTGGCTATTACACAACGAAAGATCGAGGCACTAGAAGCAGAGGTTGAGGTCAGTAGGGCACGGAAGAGAAAGAAGGTCAAAATAAGCCCCAATTCGAAGTTTGCCAACATCGAGGCTATCCGGAAGGCTCAAATCGAGGCTGGCGAAGTCGACAATAGCTCAGATGAATCCAACAGCACTGATTACCGTAGTGACGATGCTAGCTGTATTGTGGTGGCATCAGAATAGGTGGAATAAAAGCCTAAAGTCGATGAATTGAATGATGAAGCATCATTTTGGGGTGGCCGAGAAGTGGGGGTGGCCGGGAAGTGGGTGACGGACGTTATATCGTATATCCTAGCCGCCTCGTATATCTCAAGGAAGGCTGCTTGTGAGGAGTCTGGAGCTTCGCCCCGTATCCCCCGAATAACACTAGTATTATCGATATAAATGTGTATAGGTCGGCCTTGGGAGGTAAGGAGGGCCCGCCGGAGCCCTACCCTCGCCCCTTCAGCTTCTCCATCAAACACTTCTGCTAGGCCAAGTCGACCACAGCCCTGGGCTATCCGCCTATTGCCTCTGTAGATGACGAACCCGTATCCTGTAGCCCCATTGGGTGCGAGTGCGGCTGTATGTACCCCTGTATCCAATGCAAGTGGCGTTCCTGTCCAATGATACGAAGAGGCGTAGTCTGGCCAGGTCATTTGACAAGGAAGGATCAGGCTAGCGATTTCTACCAGCTCTCTGCCAACTTCTCCTCTTTGCCAATTTTCTGTCCTCGTTGACAGGCGCCCTTTCACTCCGACACAATGTCCGACCCTTTGTCGGTCGCGGGAAGCGTTGTAGGAATCATCTCGCTTGGCTTTCAAGTCGCCCAAGGACTCTACGACTACTACAGCGCGTACAAAAATCATAAATCAGATATCGCACACACGACCGACAAACTGGGACACATCCTGGAGCTGCTAGAAAACCTGAGCCACCAGCTTAACGATCGAAAATTCCGACCGGATGATTGTGATATCTTGGCCTCCATCGAGGCTCGCGTTAACGACTGCAATGAATTCATCGAGGAACTACGAGAGGAGGCAAGTAAATTCGCCACGAGCAAGCCCGGAGACATCACGGCTTCAGCCAAGGCTGCGAGTCGGCGGGTGGCCTATCCCTTCAGACAGAGCACTCTGCAAAAGCTCGATGAGGATGTCGATGAGATTGTCGACAAACTCTCTTTCGCACTCCAGCTCTTGCAACAGAAGGATGTCAGCAAAGTTCGGGACGACGTTGAGGACACCAGAGCTCTGCTGGAGCTGATCAGAGCTGATCAAATTGATTCCGATATCCGGGGCTGGCTGAAGGCTCCTGATGCCACAGTCAACTTTAACGAGGCTGGTAAAAAAGGCATTCCAGGACAGGCCTTTGGTTCGTCAAAGGACCCTTGTTTAATTCCTGAATCGAGACGCCAAAATCCTTCCTGTAGCTCAATGGCTTCGCTGGGTGCGGCAAATCTGTGTTATGCTCCACGATTATTCAACATACATTCAGTCACCAGAGGTCTAATCCACAAATCGGCATCGCATTCTTCTTCTTTACTTTCAACGAAACTGGAAAACAAAACGTATCTGCCATGCTCCGTGCTTTGGTGCTACAGCTATCCGGTCAACTAAGCAACGGCCATGATCCTCTTTCGCAGTTGCACAATAGCTATCGCAATGCCACGGTATGCATCTACTGGTCACTAGCCGAGACGAAGTCGACATTCGCAAAGCACTTGAAGCATCACCAGATGAGTGCATTGCGATGCGGAACGAGTCAGTTGACAAGGATATTGCCCTCTATGTCGCCCAGCACCTCCGAGCAGACCGACGGCTTCGAGAATGGGAAGACTATCACGATCGAATCGAGGCCGCACTGTCAGAACATGCGAAGGGAGTGTAAGTCATTTACTCAGGCGCCCTATGACTTGACTAACATCCCTACAGCTTCAGATGGGTAGACTGCCAATTCAAGGCGATCGCTGGCTGCCCACAAAGCGAGGGCCTGCTTGACCAACTTCTCGACTCGCTTCCGCAAACATTAGACGAAACATATGAACGGATGCTTCTCGAAATCCCTGCGGCCTCTCAGCACTATGCTCGACAGATGTTAAAAGTTCTGTGCTGTTCCAAGAATCCCCTACTGTCGGAAGAGCTGATCGATGCCATTGCTGTCGAACTTGAGCCCGTTCCGAAACTGAACACAAAACGCAGACTGAAGAACGTCGCTGCTATTCAACAAGTGTGCCCTGGCTTCGTCGAGACAAAGCCACATGCATACGACAGCGAAAAAGTATATGTGCGAATTGCCCATTTCTCGGTTCAGCAATATCTTGAATCGGATCGCATACTCCAGAGGACGACCGTGTCGCGATTTCACATCAAAGAGCAAATTTCACATGTCGAGATGGCTCATATCTGCTTAACGGTCTTGCAACAGCCACTGCTGTCGACAGTAGAAACACAATTCCAAACTTATCCACTGGCTCGTTACGCAGCAGCACACTGGTACAGACACTTCCGGGATTGCAACGAGAAGCCATATGTTAAAAGCCAAGTCTTGGAACTATTTCAAAATTCATCAGAGTTTCGGAAGTTTCTTATTTTAACAACAGACAAAAACGACAACTTTTCCAACAGCCTCGACGACATGACTCCCATCCATATTGCTTCCTATTACAATCTACCTTTAACACTGTCTACCCTTCTCCTGGACCCTAGTGCAGATATCGAAGCTCTCATCAAAATTCAATCTCCGCTAAGTCTGGGAGTTATAAGGAACGCTAAAGACATCGTTTGAATCCTATTAGAGCACAAAGCCGACCCCAATGCGTTTGGAGAAAACGATGCACATCCCTTGTTCAAAGCATCGCAGTATGGTGACAAACATATTGTGCGGCTCCTCCTTGACCATGGCGCAGACCCCAACATCACGAATGACTATTATGGGCCTGCGATAGCGGCAGCGGCAGGAAGAGGTGAAAGAGACACTGTTCAACTTCTGCTCGAGCATGGTGCAGATCCCAACATGAAAAATGGCTGTGTGGGGCCTGCATTGACGGACGCAGCAGAAGCTGGGGATACGAACGTTGTTCATCTCCTCCTACAACACAACGCCAATGTCGACATTATCAGTAAAAATTCCATGACCGCGTTGGCTATAGCGGTCCTTCACGTTCGTTTGTACATGGTCCGGATCCTACTCGAAAACAACGCCGATATCAACCTCGTCACTTCGGAAGGCTCGAACGCTGCCTGCTCCTCGAGTTTCCGATACGCTGTTAGGACTTGCTGTACCATGTTCGGTCTCGGGTTTTCCGGTACCGCGCTTCACGCTGTGGTGTGCCATCATCACATCAAGCAAGATTTCATTAATCGTAAGGAGATTACCAAACTTCTTCTCGAACATGGCGCGGACATCAACGCTTGCGATGAGTGGGGTGGCAGCGTGCTATATAAAGCAGTAGCGAACGACCTCGAGGAGCTTGTCACGCTATTTCTCGACCACGGCGCTGAGCTTTATCCTCCCAAGATTCCAAGTCACGGATACTATTTAGCGAGGAATGGGCATTTCATGGACGATTACAGACGTCGGATACTCCGTGTGGCAGCCTTTCAATTAAACGAGGACGAGAAAAGCGGAGTTGATCGACGAAGAGATCTGACAGGGCTGAAAACACTCCTGTCTGAAGAACAGAACAGAAATAACCCGAGAGTATGATGGGATGATGAAGTCAAGCTTTTGGCGGCAAGGCAATTTGGAGGGCCGGAGAAACTAATTACTCTTTCACATCTGGCAGCGCCGTGCAGTGATCCATATTCAAGGTTTTTTATAAAGTTGACCTACTTGAGGCTATATACACTTGAACGGGGGAGTCTAGCCTCACGGCGGAACTGAACGATGTACTAGAAGATATTACCAATCTAGCTAAATGGCGGCGCGCCCAAGACCCAAGTCTTTTCTCCTTTACGAGAAGTTCTTGGACTGGTGGTTGACCTCGACCTCCTCCACCGAGGAGTCACGCTTGGAGGAGCGGTCGATGAGGGGCTTCAGGCCGGGGAGGGCGACGACGGTAATGGCGAGGGTGATTTCGAGGATGCTGAGGGGGTCTATTGGGCGGGCTGTTAGTGGCCTGTATCTGAGCAAGGGGGCGGCGAGACTTACAAACGAGGTTCTCCTGGCCCGTGCCGATCTTGAGGGAGGCGAAGCGGACGACGGTGGTCAGGATAGTCAGGGTACCGAGGATGAAGGCGATGGTCAGGCCCTTGGACGGCTTCAGGACGCCCTGGATCAACAGGGCGAGGGGGAGGACGTAGACTGCAACACAACCGTCAGCACAATGTCAAGAATATCACGGAGTTAGGGATAGCACATACCGCAGAGGTAGCACGCCAGGTTAAGGGTGAAGTTGAGGATGAAGGGCTCCGGGGCGTAGAAGACGCTGCAGGCGCCCTCCTCCTGGGACCACTGGACGGAGACGTCCTTACCGCAGAAGAAGGTGTCGTCCCAGAGGATGGCCATGTACGAGATGCAGACGAAGGCGGTGATGCCCCACAGGGCGCGGTGCATGGCCGTGCTGATGGTGTCCTTGGGGAAGTAGGCCCAGTAGAAGGCGATCATGCTGAGCTTGGGGAAGCCCATGCCCACGTCGTAGAAGTAGTTGGACGCGAAGCTGATCTTGGACAGGGTGACGGACGGGGCCCAGTCGTCCATGACGCCGAGCTGGTACGTCAGCGTGTCGCAGATGATGAGGGCGAGCGCGTTGAGCGCCGACAGGATGAGCAGCCAGTCAGAGAGGGCGAGCTTCTCGCGCAACTTGAAGAGGCGGGTGTAGATGCGCAGGCCGACGAAGACGTAGGATGCCGCCAGCAGGATCCATTCGGATATCTGGGGAGTTGGCTTCGTGTCAGCACGATGGGGGGGGGGGGGGGTGGCCTAGTCTGTAATGGTCTGGGACGGTACGGGCGATGCCTTACCATGCAATCCTTTCCGTCAATGAAGTACGCCATCTTCTCTGGATTCCCTGGGGGGGGGGGCCAAAATGTACGACAAAGAACGGGGTAGAGGGTAGGGGGGGGAAAGGGGGAGGTTCCAACACGGATGTCACACACGGAGAGAGCAAAAGAAAGCAGTGAGTGGAAAATGGCAAAACATATAGCGATGGGAGGAGTGTGGCGGTCGGAGGAGCATTCCGCTCGCGGTGGGAGCCGGGGGAGGAGGAGGAGGAGGAGGAGGAGGAAATTCTGTGTGTAAGTCGAGTTTGCGCGCCACGGAGGAATCTTCCCAGTCGCCATGCGAACCAGGCCCCGCCGGCCGGAATCAAAGACCGAGTGCACTACTATTACAGGGCCGCCTAGAGATGTGGCCGGGGGGCAAGGATCGCTGCATGCGCGTGTGGCCTTTGGCCCTTGGAGAGAAGAGAGAGATGGGCTTTCAGCCCAGTTGGTGGTCCCCACACCTGAGCCGCCAAGCAAGAGGCCCGACAGCACACCCCCCTACAGCGTATGTACAGACAGACCTAGAAGTACACTCGGACCCTTGCCTACCGAGTGGGTTAAAACGACCGTTGCGAAGCGTCGCGACCATGCAGACCGAGCGAGGCTGCATGATGTGAGTGTGAGAGGGACAAGACAAGATTCTGCACATCAACGGGGTGGCGTGGTCGCGCCCGAATCAGACGAGGACCCTGTTTTCTTCTGCTGTACTTTCTTTTTCCTTTCCTCATTTCCCCAGTCGCTGCCCCTCCCCTCCTGTACTTGTATCAGGATACGGAGTTTCATGGTCTGGAATAATACGGCTGGCTCTTTGCATGTTGGGAACCCTCCATAACCACTTTGAAGCCCCATAAAAAGTTCCCAAAGAGGGCAGGTAACCAACTGATGTTCTCCAGCATCTCGCATCCTTGATCCTTGGCTGGAGAAGAGAGGGGGGGGCAAGCAATTCGCAGCCGAGAGAGAATTTTCTTGCCAGGTTGTTAATTTTCTCAACCAATTGGGACACACCGAATAAAAGAGACCAAGGCGGGAATACAGGGTCACCACGCTGACAAAGTTTCAGGGATCCGAATTGTAATACCACGCAGTACACAGAGTATGTCGAGCGTCCATTGCCCGCCAGAGTATCCGTAACATTGCCCAATCTCCTTATGCAGTCTGCGCCGCAGATCCGCAGATCCAGCCGGCCATCCGCGGTCGAATCCGGCGCCTTTCGCCATCTCGCCCCTTCGGCAGCCCTCGCCGTCCGGTCCGGACCCGCACAACTCTGCTGCCTTGGGGGGCCTTTTGCACTTCGGCTAGCCGGAGCTCGTTGGTGCGCTGGCTTCCCTCGCTTTCTGAAAAAAAATTCTTCGGCTGTTGGTTCCAGCTCCAGCTTCCCTCATGCTACTGGGCAACCCCTCCCATGACTCACTGATTAGTATCTTCCTGCCTTTGGCGGGTCTCCCTTGGCGGCAGCCCGTTCGGCGTCCTCCCGCCGCTCAAATGTCACGCTCACTCGCGCCGACTTGTAAATCACGTCTTTTCGCTGGAGGTTGTTGAGCTCCACCTCGCTACCGGACTCGTCCTCGGCAGCTACCCGGGTCGTTGCAACGTACGGGTCCCTACCCGACGACAGCTTGAAGTGGCTTGACGTTGTCGTGTGCTTGTTGTACGCCAGTCCGCCCGACCCCGAGTTGGCTGTCCCGTACTTTGACGTGCGCCGGTGGAGAAGCGACTTGAGCGCCGGCAGCGAAACCACCATGATGGCGGCAGTGACTTCCGTCATGGATAGTACGTCTGTTGAATTGGTCAGTTTGGAGGCATCTCTTAAGGACTTTCCGTGTCTAAGTAAAACTTACAAACATTGGTCCATGCTTTGATGGATTCCACTGTGGCGAATCTGCCCACGCTGGCGCCAATTGTGATGATTCCCAAGGAAAAGGTAGCAGCCAGGCCGACAATGTAGCGCCTGCTGAGCTGGAGGCCAAATAGGAGCGGAAACGGGATGGCAAAAACTGCGGCTCGTAAGTCAGGGAAGCCTCTCGGCGTTGCTGGGATCAAACGCACTCAGGATATCCGAGATGAAGTTCATCCCCCAGTCGATGCGGAAAACATCCTTTGAATCAAAGGTACTGCAGGTGCCGTCGATGTCCCAGTTGACCGACACATTAGGGCCGCACCAGAAGGTGTCCAAGAAACAGGTGGTTATAGCAAAGGCCAGCGTCAAGCCGCTTACTCCATAAAGCATCTTCCGCAGAGACGGCATCGTCTGCGGGATCAACTTGAAGTAAAAGGCCAGCAACGCCAGCTTGGGGAAGTAGATGCCCGTGTCGTAGAAGTAGTTGCCCGCGAACGAGACCTTCATCAACGTGATCGTTTGCTCGACCGGCGGCTCCGGTGCGTCAGGGTCGTATTCGTCCATACCCCCCAGGTTGTACGCAACGGTGTCGGTCGCGAACAGGGCGACGGCATCGAGCATGGAAAGGATGAGAATCGAGTCGCTGATGGTGAGGCGCTGGCGCTGGCGCACCAGGCGCAGGAACATTCGAGCAGAGACAAGGACGATGACCAGCCCTAAGAGCACGGCCTCGATGGGCTGGTGTTGTGCGTTAGCGAGAACAGACATCGCAGAGGAGCGTGCCGATCGCCACGGGCACGGACACAGGCAGGGCTGACTTACCACCACGGCCTCTTTTGCGACGCCCGCCATAACGTACGGGGGGTGGGAGGTGAATGAGTGTCGGTGTCGTCTTTCAAACAGAAAAACAGCTATCCTCCGCGCATCTGGGTCGACCCTGGATAGCTCGAGTAGATATGCGAAATACAGTCAGTCGGCCGGCGAGCTGACTGGCGGAGGCGTCAGCATTCGGCATCACCAAGGCTGATATGTGCCTCTCGCCATTCGGAAAGGGTTGCCGAAAATCGCTAAGGAAGAATCGTCAGGGCGTTTAGGCAGAATGACTGCCGCATGTACCTCTGGGAACGTCTATCGTCTCGGGCTAATACGATGCAGGTACGAAGGGCACGACGGGCCCGGAGACAACGCCGCCGGCGTCCCTCCAAGCGAAGAACAGGGGCTCATGCTGCAAAGAGGGGGCACTTTCTGGTTCGCCTGCTATTAGTGGTAGATTGACGACAGCGGGTGGCTGACCGGCCAGAGGAGGAAGTGGTGTGCTGGCCAGAATCTCTGCAGCTTCTGAAATGAAGATGAAGATACCAGGGCCAAGGCGCCCATGGAAACAAATCACGCAACGCCCCATATCGTTTCTCGAATTGATAGGCCCAGAGGAGATGCAAAACACTGGGCCTGCAGGCTGCGAAGAGGCGGACTGGGCCCGCGAAGGGGTCAAGATGCTGGAGGAGGCACCATCTCTTTCCATTCTCCGATTTAGCGGCCATAGATAAAGTGAAAAGAAACTTCTGCTCGTTCCAAGATCCCAAAGCTCGGCATACCCACTCTGTTTCCTCGCTTTCAGATATTTTCTCCAGCAGGGCAGGTCTCGTGGAGGAGGGTCGTGGAGGTGGCAATGTCAGAGGAAAATAATGTGTTGGCTCGTCGGCCCAACATCTACGGCAAAGCATGCCTACCTCCTGCAACCGTCCACGCAGGCTTCAGGCGAACCTAATGAACGCATCCAACAGGAGCAGGCGGGTGGTCCGGCTGAAGAAGAGGGTGTTGTCGGCAGGGCTTAGGAGCGGCCACCCATGTCGGCGGGATCGACACTAGGCCAAGGGTTGTGTGAACACGGACGCAGTTAAATTGGCCAAGGCGTACGGGATCGCAGCGGGTAAATGAGGGTCGATGGGATGGGAAGTCCGTCCGAACCCCGAACCGGACTCTGAGCGTCGCTTAATGTTTTGTGGGGATGCGAAGCGTTGAGGGGCCCCACTGTCAGATGCAGGGGTACATGTGCCCTGTATTTTGGTGTGTACACCAGCCAAGGCACAGAGGTCACCCATCCTTCCCATCCACCCCATCCCATCCTCACCCGCATCGTGCGAGCTTGGGGCGACGGGAGAACGACAGTGGCGCCTTCTCGAAGGCGGCTGGCTCATTTGACCTTGAACGCCCGGGACACGGGCGTGTAGTACGTCAGGTAGAACTTGTTGACCACCAGCGTGCCGATTCGATACGCCGAATTGCGATACCATTTGATGAGCATCAAGTAAGCATCGTCGTCCACAGTGCCCAATCGGATGGCCTCGTAGCGTCCGCTCTGGATCCGCTTGGATGCCTTGGATGCGTCTAATCCCTCCTTGCTCGGATACATCCTAACCTCTCCGCCGTTTGATAGCCGCAGGCTGGAACTGGAGTCATCAGAGATGAAAGCTGTCCGAGGTATGGCGGAGGTGTGGATGAGGAGGGCCTTGGGTTGTGAAAAGTTCTGACCGAGAATCGTCTGGTCGATATCCGACATCGAAACAGTCGTGCCATCCCCGTAATAGAGCTGTATGCTGGCCAGGCCATTCCTTTCGAAGCTCCTTAGACTGTGGGTACCTGAGTGTCTCGGCCAGACCACTGAGCCTTCCCACCCCGCCCATGACCAAGAAGGGAATTGCTTGCGGCGGCGAGTGGGCTTGTACAGCTCGTGTTTCCAGGAAAGACCTGCCAGGAGGAATCCTAGGTAATCCACATCCCCGTCAGACGAAGGCATGGGGGTTGCTGGATGAAAGAATGGCACTCCCCATATTTGACGGACCGGAAAGCTCGTCGACGATTCTAGCCTTTTGATGATTCCACTGAAGGCGTTCATCGCATCTTTGTCGAAGCTCAACGTTCGCCTCGAGTACTGCTCCGCGCATTGCGTGTATGCCATGAACTTGTGCAATCTCGTTGTCTCTTCGCCTGTCGATGTTTCGGGGGCAAGATGCTCCGACCCAAACAGTGAGCGACCAAGGTAGTCGTCAAGGTGCGGTCTCCGTTCCTGGTACAGGTCTTCGAATGAGATGCGCAGGCTTTCGTAGCAATTCATCGAGCCGCATTCGAAGTAGAGCTGGTTCTGCGTAAAGACAAGACGTCGGCTCGACAACACGGCCTCCTGGTACGTCTACCCTCTCGTCGCCCAGCGCGACTTCATGATACAGTCCTTAGGAGACGGAAGGGCTGATGAGAGAGTGAACCGTTCGTGCGAGAAGCGAAACTGTTGGGTTTGCCGCTCACTTGAAACTCCGGGCAAGCCGTGAGTCTCGTCCTCCCCAGCTGCCGCGACGATGGTAAGTGCAGCATTTTGGTACACAAAATCCATGTGCATGATCTGCTCGTGCTTCTTGGTGCTGTCATGCTGATCAATGCAGTACTTATCGATCCAGTTGTAGCGGAAACCGAGCGCGGCGGTGACTTTCAAGGCGTCCTCGATCACTTGAGGAAGCTTCTGAGGCAGCGAAACCCCGGCACCTGTGGGTTCAAGCAGGCTACTGCTGTTGCCCCATACGTAACTCAGAGCCACATATGCGGGAGCTCTTTTGGCTGGCAAAGATTCGACCTTGATAACCATTCGGCTCTCGCAGTCGATAAGTTGAATGTTGGGCAGGGCGCCTTGTCCGCGATAGCAAGTGGTGTGATATTTCTTGCAACAGTCCAACCACTCCAGCACGATCTTGGGATCGAATTGCGGCGCAACAGTCCGAGGCGAAAATAGTCTCTTCCGTTTATGCGTTTCCCGGTGCCACATAACGAGGCCCCGTTTAGAGACTAATTTGTCCAGGCGCCCGTTGTGTCTGTCGCCTGCTGTCTCCATTGTCCATTCCCCCTGTCTTCCTTTCTCTCTGTCGCCTGTGTGGGTGAAGTCGGCAGGGACGACAGTAAGGAAGAAGTCGACTAGATCTTCAGGTTTGAATTCAATCTTCTTGTCGCTTTTCCAAAGGCCTCTTCTATGAGATTGTAGAGCAACGTGGGGCACGAATGGAAAAGCACGCAGCTCGGCTGTGTGGACGGAGCCGGAGGCACCCACGTCGGCCTCGACATACAGTCTGGATAGAATGCGGCACAAATCGCAGTCGCGGGGCGCTTCAGAAGTCCTCAACCTGGCGAGGACGACGCCATCCACAAGTGCTGATAAGGTATACCCCGGAAGCCGTTCCGTAGCTTGCCAGAGGTTCAAGTTGCGGCACGTTTCGCAGCGGCTGGGCATTGTGCTGATCGAAGAAGATACGGATATACTCTGGCTCAGTCGCCTGCCTGACACGGAGAGCGATCGACTCAACGACCGCTTCAGCAGCTGCACCGATCCTTGTTCAGCATGGCTGTCACAATTGGGCCGAACGGTTGGTGTCTCATCGATACCTTCGCCGTCGGGCCAAGTATCTCGCGGTTCTCGTCATCTGGAGGCGTGACGAATATCCCATGCTCTTCTGATATCTCATGGGAAATGAACTTTTTCTCATTTGAGAACATTCGGCGGGCGAATGATATTGTAGCTGCCATCGCAACGGGTGGCGTCGTTGGCAAGTGGGAGCCCGAAATTGCGTGCTGCCTTCTGATTTGTGACAGCAGAATACGTCGGGGTTTCTGTCCGAAGGCGCATTGGTGGATTGATATTCTGAGCGGGAAAACAGAAAGGAAAGCTGACAAGAGGCTTTTTTGACCCCTTGCCTTAGGCGTGTCGCTACGCCTCCTCTTCCTGCTGCAAGATTGGTCATCGCGAACTAGGACGGAGGACTGACCTACCTAGCGGGGAAACAACCTGGCGAAGTGGCGCATACTTCTAGATAGAGTGGGAAGGACCAACGGCGCTGCGCCTTAGGTTATCGAAGACAGTCGCAGCCCAGTGCCTACGACTGGCGCATTTCGACTTCCCCTCGTCTCGTTCCCAACCAAGCTCACGTTCTCGTTGGGAGGACGCGTCAACTTCACGCGTTTCTCAGATGTTTACACCATTGCCAGAATCAACGTCTGCCAGTCCTCTCATTAGCCCTGGGCCACGTCCAATCGGTCTCGGCCACGAACAGGTATCATATTTCAAAGGAAATGCTAAATCGGTCATCCTAATACCCAATCACCCAACGCCGAGTAGTGGCCCCGGACTCACGGGTGCGACTGCGCTCTTACGTCTCTTCATCCTCAGATTTGGACTTGGAACTTCCGGTCATGCTGACGACCAAGTCTGCGAAACGTCCCTTGGCCGCTGCCTGATGGGTGTCGAACCTCGGGGTTCCAGCTGGAGTGCCGGCCGCGGACGCCCCCTCAATGACGTTGGCAACTTCCTTATAGTGCTCACGGTCCTTGACGAACTTCGTCAGGTACATGGTCGTTTGCCGCGTCGGCTTCGACATGATGCGGTCCACCTCGGCCTTGTACGCCTTGTCGTAAATGTTGAAGTCGACATTCGTCGGCGACTCGGCCACAGCACCCGCCGAGGGTTCGTTCTTGTCGAACTCGTCTCGAGAACCGGTGCCGATACCAAGGATGAGCGGCTCAGTTTCCGACTTCTCCTCGCTCACGTCGGCCTTGACTTCGTCGATTCCGTGCTTCTCCAGGAACTCTCGGCGCTTGGCGATGAGAGCCTCGATCTCTTCCTCCCGCGCTCTGTCCCTACCTGAGTCGGACGACCCTGTGCCGCTATTACCCCTAGGCGAGTATTCCGGGTTACGGCTCTGTCTCCGCCTGATCAGAATGGTCTTGAACTTTTGGATCGCTCTCATCTACAGAAGTCGTCAGCCCAGTTGCTTCTAACATCAAAAGCCCGCACTTACCACGCAGAGGAGGTGGTTCATCTTCCGCGTAAAGGCGCGGTTCAATTCAAGCTCGTTTGGGGGCTCGATAATCTCCGTGCAGTTGTCCTCCTTGGACAACAACGGATCAGTCCCTCCCTTGGTGACCCAAGCATGCTCCTATACGTCGTCAGCGAGCTCCGACACAGCGTTCGATTTAAACACCCACCCTGAGTTCCGCCATCTGTATGCGCTTCTTGGGGTCCTTCTCAAGGATCCTGTTCATGAGGTCTACAAAGTCGGGGTTCTCGTCCTCGGGCATGCTGGGAGATTCTGTCTTGATGGCCTCGTACATCTCCAGCACGCCTGCTTGCTCAAAGGGGATTCTGCCGTAGCGGAGACAGTACAGGGAGACACCCATAGACCAGATGTCGGCAGCCTTACCGTCGACATCACCATGTCTAGCTACGCAAAGCTCAGGCGGGAGGAAGGCAGGCGAACCGGCCGACTTGGCAGTCATCATGCCCTCTCCCGGCTTCTCGAACATCTCCGAGACTCCAAAATCGACAATCTTCAACACATCATCGTCGGTGAGGAGCAGGTTGTCCGGCTTGATATCACGGTGGATGACGCCTTGCTCGTGCACTGCAACCCGTCAGCGTCGATTTACATGGCGGAAGTAGCAACAACTCACGATACTCAATGCCTAATATCAGGTCTCTAAAACAGTAGCGGCAAGAGTCTTCGGGGTACGGCGTGGCCTTCTCATCGAGCCCGACCTTCATGACTACGCCTTTCTTGCACATTTCAAGGACCATGTAGAGCGAGTCTTCCTCTGGGTCATCAAGCACCTCAATGAGCTGGACCAAGTTGGGGTGGTTCAACTTCTTCATGATGGCCATCTCCTCCCTGATGAAATAAAGGGCGTCATTTGCACCGGGTTTGCTGTCCTGGCCAAACTCGGGAAAATGCGGCGAGAGAGGCGCATTGAGGCTTACACGATGGGCGAAGCGCTGGGGTCGACGGGCACCCTGGCGCAGGATGTGAGACTGGGCCCGTTTGCGCAACCGGACCTTGGAGAACTCTTTGATAGCCTGCACAACGTGAGCACGAGCGCGAAGCACAGGGAGGGGTCGCGCACATATTCGGTCCCAAACTGGTCGGTCGCGAGGTGCACGGCGCCGTATGAGCCTCGGCCAATCTCCTCCTTGATGATGTACTGGTTGATGCGGTGGTGGCCTCGCCCGTCCTCCTCGCTGCCATATTCCGTCACGGCGTCAAGGGTTTCCTATTCCTCGTGAGTCCTGGATGTCCGGTCTCTATCGTGTGCTCGTTGCAGCTACCCCGCCCCCACCACGCACATCAGTGCAGCGGGGTCACCCGAGCTCAACGCTGACGCACCTTGACTTCTCGATGAGCGGACGGCGTTCGACGATGGTGCCGCAAAGGACTCTGGAATTTTGTTGGCTTGGTAACCGGATCGGATCTGCACGGCAGGGCACGAGGAGGTTAGATTGCTCTGCTGGGTGCCTGTGGAGCGTGGGGGAGGCTGTGCAAGTTGCAGCGCAGCAGCAGAGAGACAACGACTGACGTACATGTGGGCAGCGAGAGGTGGACGGGCCTCGGCGCTCTCACCATGGAGTCCTACAGCAATGGTGGGCGAGGGGATGCTGCCAGTGGTTGCGATAGTGGCCGAGGCCATGGCCGTCGTCGGCGGGCTCTGGGAGTCGCCCGGGTCCGTCATTGTCGTCGCCGGGGCAAGGCTGCGTGAGTTGCAAGTGGAAAGGATAAGGGGAAGGGGAAGGGGAAGGGGAAGGTCAGGCTCAGGATGATGTTTGCAGACAATATGGGATTTGGAGAGAAGGTGGGGTGAGTGAGAGCTGCAGCTGTGTGCGTGCTCAAGCCTCGCTGCAACCAAGCCTGGGGCAAGGGACGGAGTTGACGCCGTTGGCAGGCAGACAGCGAGAGAAACCGAAAGCGATCCAGTCACAGGGGACACGGATATCACACTGGGGCTGCAGGTTTTTTTTTTTTTTTTGTGCGAGAGCGAGAGCCGACGAGAGCTGAGCTTAAAAAAGCAGGAAGGAGAGAATGGAGGAGAAAAAAATGGCGTCCAGTTTGTTTTCAGCTGCCCGCTGCCCATCCAGCCCCCACGTCCGTCCCGGACCCGAATCGAAATCCCCAGTTCCAGGCGCCGAGCGCTTCTTCACTGCCGTTTATCCATCGGCGATCCCAGAACCCATGCCGGACCGCGTAAGCATAAGTTTTGGCCAATTCTCAGCGCCTCAGCTCGCTGCCATTGGACTATACATAGGTAGGTTGGGCCCATCGCGACAGCCGCCCCAGCATCAACTGACTCTGATGGCAGGCGCATGTGGGCTGGGCTGGGCTAGGTAAGGTATCTAGGCTGGCTGCCTATTAGTGGCAGCTGCCTCCTCGTAGGGCAGCGCGACCCCTCCCTTCGGAGCCCGCGCCAGCGAACCTGGAATTGCGTTCCCGCCCGGGGGGTTCAGGGCTCCAGGGCTCCAAGTCTCCACCGCCAGCAGCAGCACACCTGCCCCCGCCATTGGCCCCTGTACGCGCACCTAATCGGGCATGCTCCAGGGTCGTGAGCGAACAGCCAGGCAGAAAGGTAGCCGCAGTTCGGGGCCACTGAACGCCCGCTCATTCGTCAACCTCTGCGTCGGTCCTCTCCTGGCGGCGACATTGCATCTCGGCCTGTGACATCCTGCGTCCACCAAAGAGCTTCTTCGACAGCTCGCCAACGACAACCTCGACGACGGCCACACAAGTCCAATCCGCCCCTCGAAGCCCCCAAGACGCCCCCGCGATACCTTGGCCCAACGGCATGGGCCCCTAATCCCACGAAACACACTCCCGACCTCTCTCCTCTTCACCGACAGCAAAGCCTCGCTCGTCCACACCACCCGGCGCAGCAGCCGTCTCGCGCCGCCCAACCCCTCGCCCGCCATGGTCGTCTACTCGTTCTACATCTTCGACCGGCACACGGAGTGCATCTATACCAAGTCGTGGGTCCCCGCCGCCGCCGAGCGCCCGCCCTCGCGGCAACCACCACCGAGCGCCGGTACCGGGGCCGCACCGCCGGCGCCCGCCAGCCAACAACTGCGTCGCGGGGCGAACTCGGCCAAGGACGACGCGAAGCTCATCTTCGGCACCGTCTTCTCGCTCCGAAATATGGTGCGCAAGCTCGGCGGCGACGATGATGCCTTCATCAGCTACCGCACCTCGTTCTACAAGCTGCACTACTACGAAACGCCCTCGAGCTTGCGCTTCGTTATGCTCACCGACACTGCCACCCTCAGCATGCGCAACGTGCTGCATCAGATTTACATCAACCTGTGGGTTGAATACGGTGAGTTTGACTGCTGGACTTGACGAGCTTGGAAGAGACCGGCCTGTGGTTGAGTACATGATACTGACAGCTGTCCTCCGCAGTCGTCAAGAACCCCCTGGCCCCGGCCGAGCACAAGGGCGGAGCGGGCGTCAAGAACGAGCTGTTCGAGCTGGGCTTGGATCAGTTCGTGAGGGGCCTGATGTGAGGAGATCGCATCCTGCGAAACGAGGAACCGAATCATCGAAAGCGACGTGCAACCCTGGTGTCTGAATCGTGGACTCAGAGCCCCACACAAACCGCAATGCCGCGGCCGAATTGCACCCACTGCAAGAGTCAATGGGGCACGAGAGAAGGCTCGTACATATACTGGCTCAGGTTCGGCCAGATGAACCGTATTAGACACTCAACCACGACAGACCTCTCATCCAGGGGAGACATTACGAGAAACGAGGGGAGCAGGGCCGGGTGGATGTAGAAAGGCCGGAAGCTGCCGTCTCTTGTTCTAAGCCGGCCCGTGCTATTGGTACAAGTTGAGATGCCCATCTATCTCTTGCCATAGATTATACAATGATACCTATATTTCCCGTGTCCCACCCTTCGCCCGCAATCCCGCAGATCCCATGATTCTCATTAAATGTCATATTTCAACCTTGAGCGTTCGTTCTGCTCACCACCGCACTCCTCGCACCCTTTACTTACTCTCCACCGCCCGCCCCCAGGCGCTCTCGAAGCTCTGCGGGTCCACCACTACGACGCTCTCCTCGCCGGTGCCCTGCGTCGTCGCCGTCTGTGTCTGGCTGGGGATATTGGTCGCCCCGGTGGTCGTGGTTCCCTGGCTGGCGCGGACGTCTACGGCGCTCGCCATGATGCCGCTGCACGCTGGTGCCGGTGTCGGTGCCGGCGCCTCCTCGTCGTTGTGGATCTCGTTCTCCCAGTTGCTCGAGTACACGACGGCCGCGAAGCCCTCAAGGTCGCGCACCTGCTCCATCTCCTGCAAGTACTCGTTGGGCATGCCATTTCCTATGACGTGTACCTGGCGCGTGAGCACCGAGAGGATCTTGGGCAGCAGCACAACCTGAGACGCACGCGGCTCCGACTGCGCAAGGTCCGGCTTGTCGAAAGCCGCCGAGGCGAGCTTCTTGTCGACGAGCGCGGAGAAGCCGGCGTCCAGCAGGAGAGTGAGCACGTGCGCGAACGAGGGCGACTCGATGAGGTCCGACGTCTCGTCGAGCAGCCGCCTCACGGCTGGCGACGACGACGGGGACTGCGATGTGGCGCTCTCAGACAGGATGACAGTGCTCTCCTCGAGGATGCCGGACTCGCGAAGCACGTGGTCCTCGCGGTCGCGGGGGGGAAGGAGATAGGGCAGCCACTTGGCCCCGCGGCGCTCCTCGGGGGTCGCGCCCTCAACGGCCTTGCGCACGGCGAGCGTCAGCTCCGAAAATTGCTCGAAGCTGAGCAGGTCGCGTGGGCTGAGGTGGCCGAAGACCTGGCGGACAGCGGCTTCGACCCGCTGGCCTATCTCCTTCCACCCCTCATTGAGCAGCCACCAGCTGAAGGTGAGGTACTGGCGGTTGGTCTCGAAGTCGTTGCCGTAGGGCTGCTCCAGGTTGTCGTCGTCGTTGTTCTCGAGGCTGATGGTCGCCTGCGAGGCGCCGGTCGCGAGGGTGATGACACTCGACAGGTAGCTGCGGCGCCCGAGGAGGTTGAGTTGGACCCTCGTCAGCATCGTCAGCAGCGCGAGGGTGTATAGCAGGGTAAACGCTCTCGTGATAGCTGGGCGCTTCCATGTCAGTAATTGGTCCCCCTGATCGAGAGTAGCATCGGTTCCACTTACAGCTGATGGTCAAGTCATCCCACAATTGCCTCTTCGTCTTCCTCGACTTCTGTGCCGCCGCCGCGCTGGCAGCACCGCCGTCCTGCGCACCTTCACCGCCGGCGGCCGCGGAGGCGCTCGGGACCGTCATCTGGCTCGCGTGCAGGCCGCTTTCGCTCTGCACGCTGCTGCTGACGATGCTCCTGCCGTCATCCTCGGTCATGGTGGTGTCGGCGATGCTCGGCGGGCTCGCGCTGCCTCCGCTGCCGCTCTTGGCACTCTTTGTCTGGCCCTTCATCTTCTGGATCTCGTACGTGATCTGCTCCGTATTCATGGCCTCGAGGATGCTGGTCGTCGCGGAGGGGAGGAGCGCGAGCACGGTGAAGGTGCAGTCCTCCTGGTTCTGTTCGAATCGACGGCGAAGGCTGCCATTGTGACCATGTGTAAGCTAACGATCGTCAAGATGAATAGTGGAGGGGAGGGAGGGGCGGGGGAAGCTCACTTCTCCTTCGCGATGCGGTCGCTGCTCATGCGCTCCCGCGCATCGTTGATCTTGCCGAGGACATAATTCGTCACGACATAGCCAGCACCGACAACGCCCACGCCGATGGCGAGAGGCGTCCTATTCCGGCGGAACCATCGCCGTGTTGCGTCGAACATGGTACTTTGCGCTGTCTGCTGCGACCCAGGTCCGAGATCGCTCCTTTTGTTTCAAAGAGATAACCCACTTGGGCGAGGAGGGGACTGAAGATGAAGAACAAAAAAGGACACCCGGTCGAGCAGTCGCCAGGAGTTCCAACCCGATTGAATGGGCCAACGGGCTGCAGAATGCAATAAAAAAGTCTAAGAAGCTGCTGCTAGAATCATATGAAGAACTGGGGACTTTCCCTCCCCCGAAATTGGCATCTGAGGAAAGCTCCAGGAAGGCTGGTCGGCAACGTAATAAGCTGGGGCACTTAAAGCAAACAGCAGCTCCAGTGCCTCTGCTCTGCGAGGCGAGGCGTGGACCGTGATTACCTCGGCCCAGCCACACCCACGCGATCCCACATAACCGCATCATCTCGTGGTTGGCGCGCGCCCCAGCAGGTGCCTGTGGCTGGTGCGCCGGCACTCTCCCACTGCATCCGTTCAGCGTAGTATAGTACGTACTGCGTCAGCTAACGTGAGCGCATGCTGCCCACTGTAATCGCACCTAATGCACCCGACCGGCGGGCGCCCCCCAAGGACCCAGCTTGGGGTAAACACATCCCTGCCATCCGCCTAGCGCATTCCGCCCCCTCCCCCTTATCGGGGCGGGCGGACGGCGCATCCTGCTGAGGCCTGCCCCTCAGCTTCTGACACTATCATTTACTGCGTACCTTGAGGCCCTTTGGTCCAGATACTTGGGAGTTGTCACACATCCGCTCTGCGCCATCTGCACTCCGCTCACCACCAAACCCGATCACAGACCCGAAAACGAAGAAGAAACAACGATGGATCAGCGAAGACCCCCCGAGTTCATCCTAGACGCCTTCGCCGACCCGGACTCCGTTCGGGACGTCGTCAAAGGTATCGCTCCCTCACACACCCCCATGCCCCGTCCGTCCCGCCCCGCCAAACGTCGTCATATGCCTCCACGACAAAGCAAGCTCCCACGCCCGCGAACCAACCTCACCGCACACGCGCACCGCCGAATCACGGCAAACATGAAAAGATACAGCGGCTGACAAGCAGGGCACGGCGCGACAGGAATCCTCCACACGATCTTCTTCCACCGCTTCTTCCCCTCCATCGCGCCCTACACCCGCGAGGTGCTCGACCTGACGCTCCCCTACGTCGACGACGTCGAGCTCGAGACCTTGATAGAGCAGCGCGCCTCCGCCCTCGCCCGCCAGTTCGAGGCTGAACGCTCGTCGACCGCCGCCCCCAACGTCTCGAGCGTCGGCAGCGGCGGCGGCCGCTTCCAGCTCAACGTTCAGTTCTTCGAGAAGAAGCGCCGCAAAGCCTGGCTCATGCGCGGCGACGAGGAGGTCTGCTGGGAGTGTTGGACCGTCAAGGTTACGGTCGCCGAGCCCAAGACGGAGACCGGTTGGTGTTTCCTGCAAACCCCCTCTACATCTACTTGGTTGTTCGGAGTATGGAGAGTGAGCAAGAGAGGCTGACGCCGTGTTTACATATACAGAGAGGGCTAAAGTCCGCAAGGCCATGGAACAGACCCTTATGACGACTGTCATGAAGGTCATCACCTTCGTCAACGCCCACAAGGACCACATCCCCCCGATAACGACGCAGGGATCCAACCCGTTTCCTTACCAGATCAACATCAACCAGAAGGAGAGCGGGTGGGCAACGAGAATGGGTATATACTGACGCAAGCTAACCGTCCCTCGTGAGACGGGGGCGGTGATGACAGATGAGTGTGGGCAACTTTTACTCGGTTTACATGCAAGCGAACACGCAGGCGATTCAGATAGGACTGGCGTTTGGGCAAGGAATGAATCTAAGGAGTATAGACATGTTTGGGGTTAGAGCAAATCAATATGATACCCATTCTTGATTGCAGAGTTTGAGGCGAAAACCCCGCATAAGCTGCGCGTCATCTGAGATTTCCTGGGTATGGGCCCTCGCTCAGCGGCCATGGCATGGGACCTGGGGCGTAACCCCAAATGGTCTGGTTTACGACATCTAAGTCAAAGCAATGATTCACTAGTTCGATGCCATCACGTCAAGTCAAGTGGCCGCCATGCGTGGATCATACTAGCATTGAGCACTAAGAGTGTCCTCGGCGTCGCGAGGGAGCGTTTCCACTACACCTCAAGCAATCGATCTTACAAAATTTCACACAAAGCCATTTGGCCAAAAACCCACTTCCTGTCGATCCCATACAGTAGTGGCCCATGATCGCCCATACAAACGGGATCAGGGCCGGATAAGAAATAAAACAAAACCCAAAGTTACTTCCAACGATGCCCCCCAGTAGCCGGACAGTATGTGCGCTGCTTCGTCATTATCATAAAGCAACAATCATGGACAAAAAGCAAAGCCTTGGAGCCCATATCAGACATTAGTCTTTAAAGTCAGTTCAGCCCAAGTTTTTCCCGCTCCATTATCGTGTGTCGAATGCCCGCGCATAGGACGTTATGCCAATAAGTTTGTTCATACATCGTAACGGTCGTCATGTCTCAGCGCCAATGAGACGGAATGGCCTCATTGAGGAGATTAGAATTGCGTGGTGTAACTCCGTCCAAAAGCGGGCTTGCTGGGCTTGGAGCCGGAAGGCTTGGGCTGCGAGCCCGAGCCGATCTTCTCGAAGCCCTGCAGGATATCGAGACCCGAGTACTCGGTGGCCTCCTCTGACAGGAAGTCGGTGGTGTCGAATGAGAAGGACGGCCAGTCGCCTTCGGCCGCCACCTCGTAGAATGAGGAAGAAATCTTGCTGGGCGAGGGGAACCTCCACTGCGAAGCGCTGTCGCCGCCCTTGATGGGAGAGGAAAGCCCGTCGAACACCTTGCTCGGGGTCTCCCACATGGCAGCATTTTGCGCGGGTGCTTTAAGGAAGGGAGTGGAAAGCACCGACTTGTTGCCGTTAGTGGAGTCGGTGGCCGAGGCCAAGGCGTTGGCGGAATGTGTGCGCTCAATACGCGGTCGCTTGACCGACTTCTTGGACGGCGACTCTTGGGGCAGCCCGTCAAAGAAGTCATTCTCCATGTCTTGGAAGATGTCAAAGTCGCCAGGCGCCAGGAGGTTGTAGTTGTAGACCGTCTCGTCCAGATTGAATGCCGGGCTCCACGGCGCGTTGCCCTCGCCGGTGCCGGCCATCTTGCGGAGCGGAGACTGGAGCATCTGGCGCACATGATCGCGGTGAAGGCGGAGGTTGGTGTTAGGCGAGGCAGACGGCGGAGGCTTAGTGGGCGGCTTCAGCTTCATGGCCGGCGTCAGCGGCGGCAGCATCTGGCCTTGCTGGCGGAGCGGCGACGAGGACGGTGGGGCGAACGCATTGTATGACCGACCCTTGCTAGGGCTGTCATAAGAAGAGGCACGCAAGCGAGCGATCTCGTCTTCGGCCCGGCCGGCGCGGTTGCGCTTCCGGGGGCGGTCGGCCTCCGAGGTGAGGAGACCAGTCTTGGGCTGCCGCAGCGCCGACGACTCAAGAGATGAAATGTAGCCACTGTCGTCCATAGAGGCGAACTTGCGCTTGTGCGATCTCGTAATGGAAGACACGGGTCCGCGGCCGGGCGGAGGAGGCGTACGACTGCGGGGCTCCATTTGTCTCGGAATCGGCGGTGAAGAATGCATCGTAGGGGGCAGGGGAGAGCAGTCCTGGTCCAGTCCCTTGTCTTGGCCGTCTTCCGGCGCGGCTCCGTCGGAAACGGGGATTGTGGCATCGGATGAAAACTCGACGGCCACCGTAGTCTGAGACGTAGGCAGCGGCGGCAGCGAAGAGTGCGTGATCGGTGCGGGAGGCGGCAGTGTCGGTTCCTGGATAGGCACGTTGACCGGTCTCGAGGGTTCCATTCGAGTCGACATGACAGGCACGTTCTCGGCGGTCGTCGCAGTCTTCCTCGCCGGCTTGTCCTTCATGAACTGCTGCTCCATGCCCTCCTGGATGGTCCAGTAGTTTCCCTTGCCCGGGTCGTCCTTTGGCCGCTCCACCTTAATGAAGGCCTTGTGAAGGCTGAGGTTGTGTCGAATGCTGTTCTGCCATCCCGATTCCTCCGCCTTGTAAAACGAGTACGTGTCGGAAATCCACTTGTAGATTTGGGCGAGCGTCAGTCGCCGTTGCGGTGACCGGAGGATGGCCATTCCAATCAGAGTCGCGTAGCTGTGGCCTGGTTTCGTTCCATCGTCGACAATCGCGGGGAAAGAGTCATGCGGCGGCAGTCCGTTCTCGTCGGCCTTTGCCTTCTTGAGCGGTCTCGACTCCTTGATGGGAGCGGCTTCCATTAGTGTCCGCTTTCCGGGTCCCTTGTGCACGTAGAAGGAATCGAAGTTGATCGTCGGCGGCGCCGGGTACAGCTGAGGGTGGACGTTCTCCTTGCCGAAGCCGGCAGCGAGATCAACGGCGGGAGGTTTTTGCGCGACGGTCTTGAACTTGGATAGGTAAGGCTTCTTGTGCAGCGAGTCTGTGTTTTGAGTCTTTGCTGAGGGTGGCGCCATTGGCACCGTATTCAATCTGTTGCCCTGCGATTTCAACGGGGCGAGAGGTGATTTTGCGTTGCCCGATGATGCCTTCAATGGCGAGTGTCGGTCTGAGGCGAGTGTGGGAGGGTTGAGGACAACGTTGTTGTTGCTTGTCGCGCCGAGCGGTCTCCTCGGGGGCTTCGATACTGAGGACGGCATGGGTGCGTGGTTCATCATCGGGTTCGAGTTCTCGAAAAAGTCGTCTTGGTAGATCTGCAAGGGCTCATGGGAGCCGGCAAAGCGTGTGGGTTTGGCCATGGCGGCCTAATTAAGCTGGTCCTGCTCGACGTCCTCTCCAATCCGTGTCGGATGCGTACGCGGCGGGTCGTGGGCTGAAAGTGGAAGGGCATGTCAGCGAGCCGCAAGGCTTAAGGTTAGATAAGTAGTCGCGGTGTGCAGTCGTAACTGCCTTGAGCCGACAGGGCAGCGATCCAAGGACCTTGGCCCGAACGGGGCTTCGCATGATTGAAGGGAGGACAGCGAGTGAGGAGACTCATGGCTCACCTTGGTCGGGTCTAGACTCTGGAAATGACTTGTGGGTCGTGGATGCAAGGGGGCCTTTTGGCGGTCAAATTGTAGGCGAGTTACGAGTCGCGATCTTGACCGACGGATCGATGCGATGGGCAGCACGGGCAAAAGTCGGTAGCGAAGGCGGTCGAGGCGGACGGAGCACACGATGATGGGACGGTGTTGTTCAAAGGGCCGTGAGAGGTGTGAGTGTGTATGAGAGTTGGGGTGAGGTGAGGGTGAGATACGGCTTATGGCTGCAGAAGGTTGAAAAGAAAAGAGGGGATATCAGGTACGACACCACGCGAGGGAGGAGGAGGGTAGGTCAGATGTAATAGGCGGCGGGCCGGCAGAGGCAACAGCAGAAAGTGAGGAGTAAGGCAAGGCAAGTGCAAGTAGTGTGGTACGGCGTAAGTGGTTTTAGTGTGGGAGGGTCGAGGGTCGGCGGCAGTGAGAGGATGAATTGATTTCAGCCAAGGCGAGTGGAGGCCCCGGTTGTACTTGACTTGTCTTTGACGAGGAGGGCGGCCAGCTCAGCACGCCCAGAGATGTCCGGGTGGGCCCTCTGGAGCACGGGAGGAATGGGCGATTGGACGAGAGGAGCGTGGGCTGTGACACTACCGACCAGGCTAGGGTACGCCGAAGGTGCCAGCCAGGGTGTGTGGTGTAAAGTACTTCAGTACCTCCGCACCATACTCGCAGGGCCTAGTAGTCTGGTTGGATTGGATGCAGGGAGTGTGCAAGTGCAAGTAGCAAGTAGGTGGTGGTGTGTGTGGTGTGCGCGAGAGTGAGAGAGTGTGTGCTTGATATCGCCCGGGGTGCAATGGCAGAGCTTGCATGGGTGCAGGGGGTGGGCAAGGCGAAGTGCGGATAGACCGCGATGATGGATGGGATGCGATGGATGGGATGCGCGCGTGGATGGACGGATGGGGAGATGGGGAGAGAGTGCCTACGCAGTAGCTACAGATGGATGGATCATGGATGGATGGGCGAATGGGCGGATGGATGGTAGGTCGACCGTTTGCTGGAACACGCCGGCCGGGACGTTGCGGAAGCTCGTTCGAGCGACGATGGGATTGCGCTGTGAACACTAGCAGTACCTGAACGGTGAGCAGCACGTCGGGTCTCGGGCTCGGTGCCCTGTCCGTTGGTTTCTGTCAGGCGCGCAGCCGAGGTGCGTTTGTCGCTCTGCGATTGCTTGGGCCGTTCCAGCAGTTGTCATCGCGCAGGCCACAGCCAGAGCCAGAGCCAGAGCCAGAGTCAGAGCCAGAGCCAGAGCCAGAGACAGCTCCGAAGGTCGAGCGCGCGCTGAGGACAGAGGAGACGCGAAGCTCAACTGGACTCCAACTCCAACTCCAACTCCAACTTCAGGCCTGGAATCCCAGGTCCAGGCTTGTCAGACTTCAGCACGGGTGGGGTGGGGGGTGCGAGCGCGGGTTACGTCCGGCAGACGAGAGGACCCAAGTGACGACGTTTGTACGAAATATGAATGGACAAACCACGACAGGACGGGAAGGCTATGCATTGCACATATGCAAGCAGGTTTTGCAGTTCATGCGAGACTCCGTCCGCGGTGGACAGCAGACAGTGGACCCCCGCGCTCACAGTCAATCAGTCAGACAGGACTCCTCTGTCTGTCTCTTCTGCCCACTAAGATTGCGCGCAGCTACGTTTGGCTCCAGTGCCCTCTGCCTGCGTTTCTGCATCGGTTTCCGCTGGGCGTCCACTTTGCACAGGTGGTGACCCCTCCAATGCGATGCATCCAAGGTCCAGGCTAGTTACTTCTAGATGCCAGAGGGGGAGCTGGAGCCCGCGATGCAGCTTGACGGGCAGCGAATGGTGTTGCATGCAGGGTGCAGCCGGGGAATATGGGTGGATGGCGTGGGCGACGGTGCAAACTGTGATATTGCATCATCCTTGGATCCTGTTCATCGTCGTCGGCCGCGTGCTGGATTGCTGGACCGCGTGCTAGCACTGCTAGGTAGCGGCCGTTCGTCGCGGACCGTCTCCAAACCACCAAGTGTCAAAGAATGCCGAGAGAGAGCCCAGCCCGCTTGGTAGTAGCGCAAGCCCAAAAAAAAGTCACCATAGGCATGTCTTTGCTTGCTCTGGCCATGGTCGGGTGGTCGTACGGCTAAGCGCCCATTGCCATCTATTCGGCTGATCTGCAGCCGCAAGGGAACGGGCTTCCTATCAGAGAAGCGGAGGTGCGAGAGCTGGTGCTGTGTGCCGTGTCAGGGCTCCGGAAATGGTCGCCTCTGCGTTGTCTGTCTGTTTCTGTCTGCGACGAACGGTTTTTTCACCTTCTCTTTGTGTGGCGTCCTCGTTTGGTCGCTCTTTCTGGCCTTGTGTGCGATGCTGCCGGGATTGATTGGGACGAGGGCTCAAGGCCAGGTCATGGAATGTCGTCGGCGCGTCCGGGACGCGTCTCACCAGTCGGGAAAAGAACAACAAACGCGTCGCTCTCGGCCAATCAGACAGCTGATATCACATGACTCCGCTCCCCATTGGCTGCGGTGCTCCAACCGTTGAAACTGGGCTCTCCCGGCCTATCACGGAGCACTCACGGATACCGCTGTAAGGCACAGGTACAGCGAGGAAGGGAACATCGGGCGCAACTCTTTTTTTTCTCTCTCATCCGTCGAGTTTTTGGGTCAGACTGACACCTGGACCCGTAGGTCGTAGGCAGATTTCGGATTCTGTCAACCGTATCCGCAATTCGACTAGTGCGGCCAAAATGTCTCGCGACGATTATCCCCGTTGTGAGACTGAGACCCCCCAAGCCCGGGTCTTGCGCTGGCCAGATCGTCAGGTACGGAATGTGCTCGTCGTCTCACTAGGCCTCGATGATATAAGAGCATCAGCGATTGTGCTCGTCCGTTCCGTTTGTCCCCATCATCTCATTCTCTCGCGCCGTGGGCTCGCTCTAGACTCCCGACGCGGTACGCAGGTCGCTCGACGTGCTGGCCGCGGCCCAGCTCGGGCCTCCAGAGGATCCTATCGAGCTCACCATCATCGTCCCGTCATCCCAGCTGGCCGAATCCCAGTCCGATGGCCTTCTAGAACCGGGGCCCTGTCCATGATTCTCCGTGGGTCCGTCTCCATCCATACAGGACGGAATATGACTAAATGCTCGAGCCTCAATGCAGGGCGCCGGTGGTGAAGACACTAACAGAAACTGCACGGATGTGCACCACACTATACGCACCTTCGTTGGGGGTCCCAAGAGGCTAAGGGGCCTACGGCAAAGGTAATCGTAATGCCATGGATAAGCGGTCGCCATCCTTGCCCTGAGCGGAAAGGCGACGACGGCCGAGATGGACTGTTGGAGTGAGTCTGACGAATAAGCATGCCGGGCCTGGACGGGCTTCCGGGAATCGCGTGGCCCGGCTCTCCAAACGGGCTGGATGTCTATCAATCACAAGTAAACGACTCAGCCATCGGACAATCGATAGCTGGGTTGGCTGTGAAGTCGGCCCAAATCCAAACCTGGCGCAATACGGCAGGTACTACCTGTGCAGTAGAGTGGTTTCTCAGCCGGCGCAAGACAGGCCAGCGCCAATTGCGACACCTCTGCTACGACACCTGTCTCTGTTTCTGTCTCTGTCTCTCCACTGGCCCCGAACCCTTGGGGTTCGAGGCAAGCCCAGGTACGGGGAAGAGGTCTCGCCGGGCGAGACAATATCCCATCATCCGTCACCCGTGGCCCCGTCTCTGCCAGGCACAGGCACAGTCGCCACTGGCCACTGGCGACGAGGCATCTGGCACTAGTCATGATACCTGCCGACTCAGGGCGTTTGCCCGTCGAGAGAGAGAGAGAGTTCCCATTACAATGTCATTACCAACGACTATGCGGTGCGACGCAACTCAACTTACCGGTGGCTTTCGAGACCCCGGACCAAGTCTATCCCCCATATTACCGTACGTAGTAGCGCACCAGGGTAGGTGCCGTGCTAGACCAGGTTCAGCCAGCCCTGAAGCAGACAGGTCACAGGTTGCAGGTTGCAGATTGCAGAGATCCCACCCGTCCGATAATAATACGAGTACCGAAGCACAGGCGACAAACCCCATCCGTGACATCATCTGGTCGCTGGCGTGCCGTCGAGCCCAATCCCTTCACACATGTTCTCGCTGCCCGTGCCCGGGCGCGCCCCCAGCTCTCCGTCCCCAATCAAACCGTTTCCACCTGCAGTCGGCTGATTGGCCGCGTCGGCTGACAATGTTTCAACGAGAATTGGGACCAACTCCCAAGTTCCTCCCACCAGCCCCACCCAGTCTTGAAGCCACTTCCCAGTTCAGGCCGGTACGTACAGCGTACCCGTGCCCGGTGTGCGGCGTGCCTTCCCACCGGCGCGGCGGCTTCCAGGACCAGAGGTGCAAAGTTCAGAGTAGAGTTCAGACTTCAACCGGGCAGGCAGGGATCCGGGGCCAGCTTCATATTTTTCTTCTTTTTTTTTTCTCTGCTCCTTCTCCAGTGTCCAGTGGCCAGTCCATCTCCGCTTCTCCTCTGAACCTGCTGTGGTAGTGCTGCTGCTGCTGCCCTCCTGCCCTCCTCCCAAGGCAAGGTACGCCGTACCTTACCTACCTTGCCTTACAGAGGAGGTACAACAGCTTACTGCGTAGGTAGTAAGGGCCCACCTCCGATAGCTCGTGCGTGCTCAGCCGGTACCTGGCGGGATCCTTTCCCATGTGAATTTCCCCTACCAAATTCTGCGCATCCTGTTCACAAATGGCGAGGGGGTCCCCCGTACCCGCTGCCGCTGCAAGTCTGCACCTGCTCTGCACCTTCCGTGCGTTGCGCAACGCCCTCACAGGCTCACGTACCTTTTTTTTTTCCCCTCCCTCCCAGGTTCAGCCCAGTCGTCACTCCCTGTCAGTCGATCTTCGCATAAGATGCAAATCTTCCCTCCGGGAGATATCCCATCTCGCACACAACGCATCTAGCTTGCGCCGGATTCTGACTCTTCCTCCCCAGTTTGGCATGTCCCGTCCCGCAATCAGTATCGATACATGATTCTAGGCAGATGGGAGAGGGGAAACGAAAAGTCTCGCTCGATCCATCATCGAGATCCCCACGGAATTCGCTCCGATGATCGAATTTCACTCCCCCAACTCATCGCTCCCCGGCCGATATGAGAGAAATTAATGCAAAAATCCAAGAGAGGGACGAGAACCAGAGCAAGAAAAAAAAGTCTTCGTCATCCTCTCACCACTCATGCCAGCAAATGGCCCAATGAAGCCCCGGCCCGTCCAACTGCCAACTCAGTAGCCGATGGCACTCTGTATGCACAAATCCAGCCGTGGGCCACCACCCGCGCCGCCGTCGCTGCACGCTCTGTTCAGAATACCCCTCCTCTTTCTCTATCCATCATCTCTTCACGTCGCTCTCTTGCTGGGCCCCCTGGAGCGTGAATCCCTGCCATTGCGATATTAATAGCGTTGCTTCTGCTATACCCGCCCAAAGTGCCGGCCGTCCTCGCAATCCCATTCCACCATTCCAAGGGGGCCGTCAAATCCTGTCCACCTCTCCGCCGGTATCAACTATCTTAGCGCATGATTGCCTGAATGCGCCTGCACAGCGGCAGCCTGTCCGGCCTGGCCTGCCTTACCTTATCACGCTCCCATCAAACTGGCTCCATCTGAGCCCATGCGACTCTTCACCGGCCCCATCTGGCCAGATGACCCGACGAGCTGTCTCTCTGGGAAAAGGCCAAGCCAAGGCAGATGCGCAACTCCAGTCTCCAGTCTCCAGTCTCCAGTCCCCCAGGCGGGCATCTCCAGGCAAGGCAGGCGAGCTTTGGGCACCTCACTAAGGCAGAGCATTGTTCGTCGTCCGTCCGGTAAACCGATCCCTCGTCGAGTCCGTGATCCTCGACATCCCAGTGCATTGCACGCTCAGATGCCTCATTACCCAACAATGGACAACGCATCGCCCGTTGACTCAACTCTTTTGCATGCGTCAAATTCGACCTTGCTTTTGCCTTGTATTACGTACGGGAGCTGAGCTGGAACTGGGTCTTCGCCTCCTGTCTTTGTCGGCAAGAAGAAAATAGGTCCCCCATTGAGGATGAGGAAAAGCAAACATGAAGTCCATCATCCGATCTCCGGCCCATTGACCAGGGCTCTTGGGCCATTCAACTCGCCCCCTCACCTCACTCAACTCAGCCTCTTTCTTTTCGGACTCTTTCACAATAGGCAGTCAGCAGCCCCGATTGTTGGAGCTAAATGGAAAAGCCAGAAACATGGCTCCCTTCCTTCGCGAATTCGGGGTCTCTTCAGAGCACCGCCCCGGACCCCTCTCGGCCGTCCCAACAAGCTGCAACCACACAGACTCGGGGGGACGAACTCAAAACTGGCCGAACTCGCCAGCGAAGGGGACTCCCACCGCCGTCTCCCCGAATAGATGGGAAGAACTGGAGCTGTGCGAGCTGGCTGAGCCAGGGTAGCCGGAGCCCCCGCCCCGCCCTGCGCTGCGCTGCGCTGCGTCTCTTCCGGCTCTCTCCCACCGTGACCTTCGCGCGCCTCTGTGCGATCGCCTCCGTGCATGTGTTTCAAGACGAGGTAGTGTCGTTTCCTCTGACCGTGACAGCTCCGGGCCCGGCCCAGGACGAAGGAGGAGCACGTCCCAGCGCAGCAGATCCCCAAAACCGCCGCCCATGGCCATGAGTCCCATTTGTATGTGTAGTGTATCTGTGCTGCCCTCGCCTCGTGCTGCGCGCGTATCCCGTAGATCCACCCCCGTCCTTCTTCATGTCGCCTGTGCCCCAAGCTCCTAGCCGACTGCAACCGTAGTGTAGAACCAACCTTGTTTCTCGAAGATCCTCACGAGCCGCCTCAGCTGCTGCCGTGGCGGTGTTGCTTCGCGTTTCTCTGGGACTACACTAGAGATGCAGATAGAGAGAGAGAGAGAGAGAGAGAGACACTTACGAAGTAGAGACAGACCACATGCAGACAGTTCTAACAAGCCATCGTCCAGAGCTAGCCTGTTGCTTCCCACACAGATCCCAATTGGCCTCGCGCCTACATTAGCCTGCCACCGTAAAAAGGCCTTCCCGGAGCGCCGTGTGGGATCGCACATTGAAAATTGCCATTTCACATGCGAGGAATTCCCAAACGATTACGCACATTCTACCTGCCGTAGGCTCGCAGTAGACATACCGCACTTGTGCAGTATCAGATCATCAAGCTCTCTCTCTCTCACTGCATCTCCAAACCCAAAACCCCCACCTCCCCTCCATTCTGATGCCCGGCTAACGACATGTCAACAAACATGACGCTCTCAACACGTCCTCCAAGGCGTGTATCTTGTTGACTTTCTCGAGTTCTCGTCCTCTAGCCTCCTCCTCTCCTTGCTTGCGCTGGTGCCGATGCCGATGACATCCCGGAACCCCTTACTTTGTCCAGACTAAGCTGCCCTGCGTGAACCACCACATCACATCGTCCAGGAGGGGAAAAGAAAAGCAAGACGCCATCCCACCCGCGCGTGGCAAGCCATAGGTCTGACCACCAACCACCTCCACCGATCTCACTCTCTCTCTCACACACACACACTCTCTCTCTCTCTGTCACTCTCTGTCACTCTTTTCTTCTTTCCCCTCCCTTCCTGCGGGGGACAAGTCTGTCTCATCGACGCGGTGGCGCGCCGGTGAGAAAGAGTTGCGCGATGGTAGAACGGCACTAGAAACAGCTTTTTTGCGCCGCCACCGCCACTAACCACCATGCTCACGCACACACACACACACACACACGAGCTACTGCTGCCGTAGTAGCTCCAAACGATCGGACCCCTCCCTCGTCCAAAGGCTCGGGTGTTCTTTGTTCGACGCGGCGGCCTCGGTGCCAAGAGCGGATAAAGAAAAGATTTCTTGCGTCTTTGGCCCTGCATGCAGCCTGCCGCGAAATCGTACGGGTAGCGCTCGCCACCGTGACTATTTGAAGACTGCCGAGGGGCAGGCACACCTCGGGCGAGACCAAGACGGGCCCCTAGGCTAAGAGATCGCCATCCGACATCGAGTAGGTCGAACTTTCAACGGGGCCCCTCTTCTGGTGACGTGTTAGTCGAGAAGTCTTTCCCCGCCGTCATGTTTGCGCAGAGGCGTTTTTCCCAGGTGTCCTAGACTTACATGGCCGGCGTTGACATGCAGCGCATCAGTGCTCGGCGTCGTAGAGCTGTCCGACAGGGGGCGTTGGCAACCTAAGAGGATAGCCAAGTTTGAGACACAGAAGAGCCGAGACAGACGTCCTTCGATACGAGTGTAACAGTAGCATGGAGTTGCGAGTCCTCTCTGTTTCGGTGCCATAGTCGGGCAACTCTTCGTAACATTCTTCAGACTGAAGCACCCCTATCTACAACGAGCATGTACGCCTTCGATGGGAGTTCTCGCTCCCGGTGTCCCCCATCAACTCAGCACGAGTTTCTCTACCTCGACACTTGGATCTGGTCATACGGTAGCAAACGGCTGGTATCTACCGCGATCTGTGCCGTAAAGGCGTACGGCCTATCAAAGCACGCATCCCAACTGGTCTCTCCTGACCCCTAGAACCTCTCGAGCACGCTCTTCGCCGTCAGCGGCACATGCGTGCTGAGGTCACGGCTCAGCTCCGGTAGCTGGCCCGCGACGAACCCGCGCGCCGTGACGTCGCCTTGGACGGCCTCCACTCCGAGAAGGACCAGCGGCCATATCAGGAACCGCTTCATCCTCGGCGACACCAGCCCCTCCGCAAGCAACGTCTGCAGGATCTGGCCGTGGGCGGCGCAATGGGCTCGCAGCTCCTCGGTGGCGGGGAGAAAGTACACACTCTGTAGAGAGAGGATGCAGTATATCGCCACAGCGGACCGGTAGGTGTTGCCGATGAGTGTCCAGTCATCTGCGGACGTCGGCGTGGGCTGGGGCTTTGATGCGGCCCATTGTTCCGGCGAGAAGGCGTGGATGCGTTCCAGTATTGCCAGCGCATCTTGTGACAGGTTGTCCTCAGTTCCGGTGGCATCGTGGGTTGCTGTCGCTTGTGAGCGGGTGTGGTTGATTCTTATAATCTCAGCGAACAACGGCAGCGGGCACATGTGAAAGGGCGTCACCGCGGTGGCGTATTGTTCTAATAGGACTTGGAGTGCCTCGACGTGTGAGGCGGTCTCGATAAGGTCTGACGCTGGGCATGTCGTGTTCCCAATCACGGCAATACTGACCATGGTCAGTTCGATGTGTGTGAAGACTCAAGCAGAATCAACCTACAACCAGAAAACAAGAAGCATCGGCCACAAGCTTCTCGATCCAGCGACAGCCTTAAAGCCGCCGCGTAGTGCAATGACTTTGTGCGCACCCTCCATGTACCATTGCCATTTGAGCGACGTGCCATTCTGGACCTAGGGGGGGGAGAAGACGTTAGTTCCGCATGCCCGATCAATTTCAAAGCATCAACTTACGTCGGCAAGCAAAAGTGTCAGTATTCCGGCAATGACCATATCACTCGTTCTCTCGTCTTCCAATTCGAGATGCTCGCTGAGAGAGCGGACGGCCAGGCCCCAGTACATGTAGAACCTCTCAGCGAGGGCCCTTCTGAACTGAACATCGCTCCTCGTCCGGTGGAGCCGGTGATTGAGGGTCACGCAGACCATGCCGAATAGCAAATAATCGGGGCGCATGGCTCCCATCCGGAGATGCGTGGGAGTGAGTTGGTAAATATGAGGGTTCCGTCCGAGCTCGTGTATCGGGACCAGATCAGGGTATATGCACGAGTTGACTACCTGGAGTTAGTTTGCCAACTTTGAAGTCCACCGCTAGACTTGGACTCACAGTACTCTGCAGCCTGAGGCAAGACACAGACGTCGGTCCTCATTTCAAATCGCGGGATGGCCATAGTCATGAAAGCAAGACCATTCGGGGCCTTGTCTGCATTCCTTCCGCCGCGGCTGGACACGACCTCTTTGGATGGAGGTCTCGCTTTCCGCTTTCAACCCCTTGACGAGACTCTGCCGGGCGCAAGCCATTTAAGCCTCGTCGGCTTCACGTCGTTATACCCCGGACACTCGACGCTGGCAGCGGAGCACCTCTTGCAAGCGGGTTCTGTGAAGTCGCATACCAAACAGCGTCGGCGGCACTCCCAGCAGTGGCGCTTTTGCCGAACCTCCATTTCGGATGATGATGTGCCTCAATGAACTTGAACGATAGTTCTATTCCACGCCCTGGGTGTATATTCCAGGCTTAGGAACGGAGTCCCATTTCCTAAGTGAGCCCGATCAATCAGTCGACAAAAGATCCATTGCAGGTTTAGGAAATATCCCCTGAGGTGTTGTTGGTCACGGAGCTGACGACAGCTGCTTAGTCGGGGATAAAACGCCACACCAATCACATCGTCTAAACCAAAGTGACCCCCCTTCCATGTTAGCGCACGCGAGAGGCGCAGCTTGGCACCGCCAACGCCCTCTTTGGTCTATCAAATACGAGTGCTCACTGAGGTGCTCTGGTATTTAGACGTAAAGTATAGCAAGAACGGTATTCCCCAAGACTTAGAGATGGTCGCCTACTGTGGAACCAGATCAGTGACCCTTCAGGACAACCCTACCTGAATGAAGACCTAGGCGACCAGGCAGACTAGCATTAGGACCCGGGTAGTGACAGTGCATCCTGATTTCGGCATTGGCTGATAAATTTGCAAGTTTAGACACTTGGTTAGTCACCACCATCATGGGTTAGAAATGAAAGTGTAGTACTAACTAAAACCTGTCTATCCTGCTATTCCGCAATACATCTTCGAACTAAACCAAGAAAAAAGACATCTCGAACAGGCTAAAGCATGAACAGTCTGAACCCATCTAACAAAGTTCCATAGTTCCAAAGTGGTATGTCTTGTCAGCCCCAGAGACTATCTTAGCGCGCCTGGACAGGCGGTGGCAGAGTGCCAGAAGTGTGCGGGCTGTCGGAATCACGGAATCACCCGAGGAGTTCCTCTTGAGTTCCTGAAGATGCAAGGGGGTCTGTTTCTTGTGACGGAAAAAGATGCCAAACGTAAGCACGTTTGCGATCTTGGCCCATAGCGGGCGGGTGTCGACCATCTTCTCGCCCTCGACCTCGGTTCCGTCGGGCGCCAGGAAGATATGGTAGCCCTTGGGCAGGAAGCGACCGGGGTGCCACACATTCCACAGCAGCGAGTTGATGAGCATGATCGTCGCCTCAAACACGTAGAAGTAGACCTCGTATCGCAGGATGGGGCTCAGGCTTCTGAGGGCCTCCATCGAGTCGAGGTCAACCTTGGTGCCGCCCGTGTGCTCCACCAGACGGTAGATACAGCGGGCGAAGATGAGACTCATGCTCATGTACAGGGTGACGAGCATGGTCGTGACGGACCGGTTGTGGACTTTGGCCTTGGAGCAACCCCGGTGGAAGAACGCGGCGAGGCAGATGAAGATGACGATGAGGCTGACCTGGATGCCGACGGCGGCGAGGGTCAGGTTACTGCCGAGCTCCTGCTTTTTGGGCGTCGAATAGGGGTTGGCGGCCAGGGCTACTCCTAAGCAGTTGAGGACTTCGACGACGGCCATGAGAGCACCAAACATAACCAATACTCTCCCAGGAGGGAGAGGAGCACAGTGGGGTACGTAGTAGAAGATTCGGCCGAGAATGTGGTAGTTTGCAAGTTCGAGAAGCGGGCTGTTGTGGATAACGAATCAGCCAAGCTGCCACGGATACCGGAGAGGATGAAATTATTTACTTACGGGCAGACGTATATAAAGACTTGGCTGAAGACGAAGACCATCAATGGGGTCTTGGTCGTGAAGCTGTGCAGATAGTTGTAGGATCCCCATTCGCGCAGCGCGTAGCCGGCTGTAAACAGGGCTGCACATATGGGATGCATCCCGATCAACTTGAAAGCTTTGTACCGACTGAAGAGCTTATCAGAGTCTGACAGCCCAGAACTTGAACAGCAGCATACTTACTAGCATTGTCAGATATGAAAGATGGCCGAGATGCCGTAAAGAGCGATGAAGATGATGGGTGCCCATTTGTTGGGGGCGTAGACGTACAGACTGTACAGAACTACGGGTTATGTTAGTAGTGATACGGCCGCGAAAAGCCATGAGACCTACTAGGCTCTCCGGATGCCATCTTGGAGGCGGGTGATGGGTCAGTATTTGTTGTAAGGAAGCCGATACTAGGTGGGAGAGGGTATGGTGGGTTGTGGGGGATAATACTCTTGTTTGATGATGATGAGATCCATGAAGAGGGACCGGACGACCCCTTTTAAAGATGAATTTCCGGGAACCCAACGCTGGAAGCAGCCGTCGCAACGCGTCGTCTCCTCCCTCCAGGTCGCTGCATCGTCACTTACACAGGACGGCGCCTTACCCGAATAGGAAAACAAAAATGCCAAGAAACGGTCCCCTTAGCCCTGCCGAATCCCTCAGATCCACAATTTACGTCTGTGCTTCGCTCACGCTAGCGTCGGAATAGGTCACTATAGGTGCCAAGCAGACGTCCAAGGGGCTGAAGGAGCAGAGAGATATTTTTCTTGCTGGCGATGCCGAAGATTGGCGTGATGATGTGATTGACGAGATTTGAAAATATTGCTGCCTTCTTGTCCCTGGATTGTCGGGCTGCCATCTACGCAATTACGGCGCCATGCCCTGTGGACACAGCCTTCCGCTGCCCTCGGGCCCGGAGCGCGCCATGTGCCTGCAGAAACAGTGGCCCAAGGTGACGTAGTTGCGCGTACTGGCCGTCCTCCATCACCATTTACCCTTCACTCTCAACGGATGTTGATCATCGCAGGAGGCTCGCACTCTGCTACTGAGCTGGTGGAAATGACGCACTACGGGTTCCTGGGCCAAGAGAATAAAGAAACTCGGGTTTGCAGCATTACTATACGGGGCATTCGAACTGATAATGGAAATAAGCATCTCCCTCAACTTGCCATCTGCGGATAGGATCTACTACTTCCAACCAATCCAGGAAACTAATTGCAGGTCTACCTCCTTATGCGACATGTACTTCTCCCTTTACCTAGTCCTTTCGACTGAAAGAACTTAGTCCAAAACGCGACCAGCAGTCGCTGAACCACTCTTGTCACGAGTCTCAGTCTTCTTCAATGACTTGCCCATCTGGATCTCGCTGAGGAAACCCGCCGGTCTTCCACCTCCCGAAGGGGCAGATGGGATATCACCCGCTGGCGGGGGAGGAGGCGGTGGTGGCGGAGCTCCCATGCCTGGCGGTGGCGGCGGCGGCGGAGGGGGACCACCTGGAGCGTCCGTTGGTGGCATGGGAGGCGGAGGTGGGGGACCGCCTGGAGCAGCCGTCGGTGGCATCGGCGGCGGCGGCGGCGCTGACGGGGCCTCCGGTGCCGGGGCAGGAGGCGGAGGCGGGGCAGCCGAACCGGGCACTGGTGGAGGAGGAGGGGGCGACGCGGGCGAGGCGTCGCTGCCAATGATCGGGCTGACTGGATTGGACGTAGGCTTGTCTCCGGTAGCTGACAGCGGTCGCGGTGGTGCCATGGTGCCAAACAAGATGGAAGCCAAGGCTGCGGCACTGCTACCGCCGGGCCGGTCATCGTCATCAGAATCCTCGTCCTCATCCCTGTCCGTGCCCCAACCATCATCATCGTCATCGGGACGCTTGCGGGAGAAGGGTCCGGAAGGAGGGGGAGGAGCAGCAGCCGCAGGGGCAGCCTGGGTCATGCG